>OV656737.1:7557500-10057500 GCA_927399415.1 Macaria notata
CCAGGTGCTTCATCGCTTTAATATTATTGCCGAGGGAGGGTTTGCATTTGTATGTACGAGGTCAAGAATAAAGTAATGATTTCATGTTTGTTTGAAAGAAAAAAATATTAAACAGTCACCATTAAGTTTGTGCTACATTGATAAGTCATTTCATGTCGAGATAACAAATACTTTCTTCCCTCTAATAAACAGTCAGTAACAGTTTTACGTTTAATAACGAGTGATAGAGAAAGGAAAAAGAAGTCAATTATCAAGAAAATCATGATTACACTCCCGTTATTATTACACAACCAAACTCTCGCAAATGATACATTTTCCTGGAACATCTAATCTATTCCACATTCCGCCATCTGCTTACTAAATCTTCGCTTGATTTACCTTTTTGCCTTTTTCTCTTGTTACCGCCCGTTTGTTTTCGTAGGTTTGTGGGTAAAACGAAACCACATTACGTAGAAATGCCGGCAAGCAAATAGAATCAGGAAGTTGACAAGCGCTCCTTTGGCGGGACACAGAAATTGGCAGCGTCTGAATACATCTAAGTCGATAAATCCAGTGGATTGAGTGATGTTTACGGAGCCCCACGAGTAGATACAAAAGCGAAATGCTAGATGTGATGTTGGCAATCGAGTTGGTTCTGTCTTTATGGTTCTGGTTTGTTGTCGCACGTGAGTATTGAAGTCTGAAATGCTTGTTTAAGAAAAAAATACTAGACCAAACTTCATGTTAATCGAGTAGCACATGTATGATTGCACTTGCAAAAAAGGTTAGAAAGGTCGGGCTGGAATTATTTTTATACTTTATACCTACATGCAAAACTTTTACTTGTAGTTAATGTAAAATAAATAAGAACCAGAAAGGCTTTCTACTTGATTTTCAAATGTTAACAGAAAAAATAGTATCGTGATAAAAAAGACGTCTGAATCTGTTATTAAGTAGATTATTCATCAAAGTGATCCCAAAATCATAAGCATATTTGCCGTCTAAAACTCTCGTATTTGTGTCCAATCAAGCACATTCGTCCAGAAGTCGACATAAATTGATTTGATCTAATTTAACGCATTATTACACACCAAAGAAAGAGTCAACCAATACCCTCCCTAGTTTGACATTCGAAAAAGAGGAAAAGCTCGAATGGAAATAACCGGAAATTGTTCACAAGCTTGAATTAAATTCTATTGTTATTCAAAAAACGCGCCTAAGGGGACTCGAATACAATCTTCGGCACACATTTTATTAGAGAGTCCACATTTACGAGGCTCAAAACCTAAATAAAAGAGCATTCCTCATACGCAGTCCTTTTGTCATTTTTTTACGGTGGCCTGTCAAAAGGTTTTACGATATTATCTTTAGTCGGACGGCGTTATACGTTATCTCATATACGACAACTTGAAAAGGCATTTTCTGTTTAATATTTATGTGCATTTTTTGAAGGAACTCACAAACAAGTGAAATGGGAACTGTGTTTGTGCCCATTTTTATTGTATTTCTTTTATGAGTAGGAAAATAAAAGATTACAACACGTTTGATTCTTCTTGGCCTGATAGGGAAAAAAGTACAGGTCGATTTTGTTGAGCACATACATATGTCTTGTGCTCAAAGTCTGTTTCTTCAGTAATTATAAAATAAACCTTCATTTCAATGTCTTTGACCTAGCTCTCATAATGTTACGAACTTGCGTCGTGTTTATCTTATAAACAGCAGTGAGTAAGCGAGGAATCCCGCGCGGACGTGATTTGAGCCCGAGACGGAGCATAAATGGATCGAGAGCCGATCGACGCCGGGGGCTTTGGCAAGATTTCATGGTAGAACCCTTTGTGTGACTTTGGGAATGTAATGAGGACTATTTCTGGGGGTATATTAATATTATTGCACATATACCGCGTAAGCATATGACCACAGACCCGGTTAATGGTCAATGAAGCTTCGAAAGCATCAAAATGTGCGTTTGTACAATCTTATCGGGACACAATCATATTTTTAACATGTTTTTTTACCTTAATTTGCAACATGATCTGCCTAAGTAAAAGACTTCACAATGACTGCCACTCTTGAATTTTAGTTATATAATAATAGGATTCATTCCTTAGAAGTGAGTGGAATATCTGAAATTTCTACAAAACCGTTAGGCTTGAAGTAAATATAAATAAATAAATAAGCGTCGGGGATGTTTGCGGATGCAAGGGTAGACGGTTTCCACGCCGTACTCCGCAAACGGGCCACCTCGATGCTCAGCCGCGTCCGAAGCAGCACTAACAGCATCCTGCGGGTTGTAGCTGCCCGACTCGACTGCCCCATCATCAATCACGCCGCACAGCTACACGTGTTATACGACCCCTTCAAAAAGAAAATATTAGTGGGTAACAAAGTATTTTAGAGTTTGACATTTTTTTGTATTTTTACTGTAATCTTTGACATTTTTAATTTTATTTTTATTAGTAGACATTTGATTTTAATAACTCGGTATTTGGTTTGATTATTGTTTGACATGCCTGCTATGTAATAATTTTAATTTAATTTTATCTTTAATGTGTATGGACTCAAAGTCTGAAATAAATGACATTTATTTATTTATTTAAATAAAGTAACAGACAATGCTATATATTCAGGTCAAATTCTGAAAATGATTGTTTGTGCCGTTTTCTAGTGAACGCAAGCGGCTTCGTTCACGTTGTTTTGGGATAAAAAGTAGCCTATGACACTTGCGGGAACTCAAATACTACCTACAAATCAAAAATCATGAAGATCCGTTTAATCGTTTTTGCGTGACGAGCGTTTAAATAAACAGACAAACAGAGACACAGAGAAACAGACAAAAATTCTCTTAATTGGTGGAACGTGTTCTGTTATAAATTTTAAGTATCTCCAAATAACTTTCTTTTTGATATCTTCAATGTTCAGACTTTCGACTCTCTTCAGGTTTATTATATGTATTGTATAAATACGAAGATGGATTAAAAAAAATTGTCCATGTCTTTGTAATAACGCAGTTTAATAGGTTAGGAAATAAAACATTTCCCTAAATCAGGCTCTGTGTTTGTTTCTATCACCATTTATAATATGGATGTTCGGGGATTTTACGACGTGAATAATTGTCGTATGAAAGCTTCGGGTATTCTTAGATTTCATCATAAAATTATAATAAGTTTTGACAAGTAAACAGAAGTTATTGCAACATTTCATATTTCGATGTGTAATTATAGTAGATAGTATATTTATCTCTCTCGTGAGTCGTATTTCCTTATGACTGAGGGTAGTGAATCCCCCGCAAAATAATTTCTTAAGGGGAGTTCTCTTGGGCAGATACGTTGTAGTGGGTGCCCAGGTTCTTCCACGGAAGACAAGACACATGTCTCGGATATTGTCACTCGCTTAGTGGTAAAGAAAACATCGTAAGGACTGACATTACTAAAAACTGACATGTTTGAAGCCCACAATATCCGAGGATGTATTGTGTCTTCCGTGAAAGGACTTGGGCGCCCACCAAGATGTATCTATCTGTCCAAGAGAACTCCCCTTACAAATTAACTCTGCGGGGGAGTCACGACCCTCAGTCTTGAGGAAATACGACTCCTCAGTCATGAGGAAATACGACTCAAGAGTGAGATATTCGCGATATTGGATTGGATTGGATTGGATTGGCCTGTTAGCTTAGTTGGTAGTGGCTCTGCCTTCTAATCTAGAGGTCGCGGGTTCGATTCCCGCATGACACAAGTATTTATGTACTTTAAAAAAAATATATATAATTACTTGTGTTGAGTCTGGTCGTTTGTATGGGTAATAAGTATGTATTTACAAAAGAAAAGTATATAAGTATTATATCCGTTATCTAGTACCCACGATACAAGCGTTTGCTTAGTGTGGGGCTAGATGGCGCTGTGTGCAATGTCCCGGAATATTTATTTATTTATTTATATTAGTAATTTTAGGACATAAAATAACTAACTCCAGTTTGCGTCTCGCAACCGCCTGCTTTTCATTTCCACTCGCTTCCTCTTATTTATTCCTGACAGCTTTAGGTTACAAGGGGGGTCTTATTCAGTTTCTGTACCTATACCGGTTTAGAACTACAGCCATTCATGCAGATGATGTATGGTGGAGCTGGAAATGCCTAGCAAGGAATAGGTATCTATGGAAATATCTAGAATTTATATTAGGCTAGGTGCAGATTGTTCAATTCAAAATTCAAATTCAAAATTAATTTATTCAGAATAAGTGTAACAATAATTCTTAATTACTACCTAACATACTGGGTGAGGGCACACCCGTGCTATGTTAGCTAGTCCCTTCCAATGATCTTGATTACATTAATACAGGTAGGAACAAGTAAAAAAAAGTAAAAAGTAAAAAAATTGTAGACTATAGTTGTACTGTAAAATTTCGTAGATGTATTAAGTGAGTAACTCAGGGTTAAATTTAATCCAAGTTTTGATAAAACCGTTTTTGTCATAATAAAGCAAACTGTTAGCAAATAGGGAAGGTAAGATAAGAGAAGATAGTCTAGAGTTAGTAGTTCTCTTCTAGGTAAGCGTGTTATACCCTAGGCTGCAGCAATGCTAAACATCAGGCAGGCTGTAGACAAACGTAAACCTATCTCACGTAAAAATATATAAATCAAAAGTAAAAGTTATGTGTGTAAATTTAATATGTGTTTTGTGTCTGAAACTAAGTAGATTCTAACTTAAAGATTTCAGTTATTCGTGTTAGATTTGAGTCAGTATCAATGCTTTGTTTTATTTGTGATTTCGATAATTTTGACAAAAGATTAACTAAAACGGTTTTCACTCACGTGTAAATCGCGTAAATTGTTTACGCGTTTCGGATGTTATGACATCCATCGTCAGAACGTATGTTCTGGGACCGCGGCAATAATAATAATAATTCGATAATTTTGCTTCTTAAACACTAGTCACTAGTTAAGTTTGTGTTAAAACTAACCTTCATCATGATAATCATTTCAACTTGTATCCTCTTCTGAGTATAAGCCTCCTCTTTAGCGCATCGTAGAGTACAGTCTTCGGCCTTTTTAAGCCAGTTCTTTCTAACTAATTAAATAAAACTAACCTCATCTAATAAAACTAACCTTATCAAACTGGAAGACGAGGAGTGGGTTGTCAAGCTGCGAGATAGGTCAGCAAAGTCGTCAAAGTCGGGGGTCCAAACTGGATTAGGTATGCACATGATCGACGCATAAGGCACATTTAAAGGGCCTATACCCAGCAGTGGAATTCAAAGGGCTGTGGATGATGATGATGATGATAATATTTTATTGTTTTTGTTGCACACCACATTCTTTTTTTTTTCTTTTTGCTTATTTCTCTAAAGCCGAAGGTTGCCTGGAAGAGATCGCTTTCAGCGATAAGGCCGCCGCTCGTGGCACTAGTTAAGATGCAATTTGTTTCATGTAGGTACTGTTTGTTTTAATACGTGTCAACAAAAAAGAGTTTATCTATCTATCTATCTATAATGAACCGCATCTAGTTTATACACTCTATCCTTGCAGCTGCACAGCTTTTCTGTGTATCTCTCAATTTGAATGGAGTTGCTCGTACTGCGTCGGAATGCTAAATAGCCATTTTCAGAGCGACGCGCCGGTTTACGTAATTTGTCTAGAAATTAGTTTTTGGAGCTGATAATGTATTTTATTTGAATCGATGGAAAGTTTTGATGCATTTTCATGATATTTTCTGAAGAAATAAAATACCTACACAACAGAAAACGAATATAATATTGTTATGTTATAACTTCATGACAGCAGACAGTCAAACTATTTCTTCTACGCAACCATTCAATGATAAAAAATCTGTAAAAATATTGTACTTTTGGTTTGAATTTGGATTTAATTTTAATTCTTTTGCTCAACTAGTACTGAATATAAATGTAGACCTGAAAATATTTAACACCAAAGTTGACCACCCGCATACCACCTTACTTACTTTTATTATGATAGTATGTCCATACACTGGAATCACATATTAAGTTGATATATTCGATACCATGTATCTATTACATGACGTAACTCCAAATTTAGCTCACACCACACTACAATCGACCGGCTCCCATGGGATCCCATATAAATCTCCCCTGACCTGTTGTTCATTAATTTGCCTCTGTCAAGTGGGGTATCTGAAATTGTTGATGTTTTGCGTGTACCCATAGGTAATTTAACACAGACACATCTAATTATTTTTCTCCCTTCGCAACATATTTTCTCATTTGAGAGAGCGTGGCTGGGGAAAGAGTTCTTTTTTGGCAGATATACCTTGATTGGAGAGCGGAATCGAACCACGACTCACGTTTTTAAAAATGCCGTGGTTACCATTACTATTTGAAAGTGTATTTGTTTATTCCTCTTTCAAAGAAATCTCGCCTCAAAGAAATTACAGATGATTGTGATTCTCGGTATGGTGGTAGACGCTGCGATCCAAAGTGGATCCTGGCCTCCTTGCCTGTGACACAATGAGTCGCCACTCATCCAGGTTCTGCGCCATTTCCTGCCACTCGGTAGCATGGAGCTGTTGCAGATCATTGAGAGTGGCGAAGGATACTTATTCCTCGGGCATCCGGCATACTGCGGACGAAGCTGCAGGCGGTCACTTCTTCATCAATATAATATAACTAGCTGTGCCTGCGACTTCGTCCGCGTGGAATAATTAATTTGGGGCATCATATTTATTTTTGCAAACAACCTCTTCAGCTTTTTAAATTATAGCTGTTACCCACGACTTGAACCGTTTTCGCAGCGCACGCAACGGAAGCCCTCATTTATGAATATTTTTTCCCGTTTTTTCCACATTTTACATTGTGTCTTCGATCCTATTAGTTGCAGTGTGATGTTATATAGCCTAAAGCCTTCCCCGATAAATGGTCTATTCAACACAAAAAGAGTTTTTCAATACGGACCAGTAGTTCCTGAGATTAGCGCGTTCAAACAAACAAACAAACAAACTCTTCAGTTTTATAATATTAGTGTAGATGAGTATTGGGTTGTTATTCGTCTACTAGGTATGATGTCGTTGCGCGTACCCAACACGAAATTTATTGCACCAATCATTCCTGACCTAGTTGGAAGATGGAATTTCATAATTGGTTTGGTGTTTGAGTTGGATTATGTTTATCTTATCGGCTATTTGTTATATGGTGGGCTTAATGATTCTAATTGTTTTTTTATAGCACTGCAGAATTGAGTGTCTGGTAGAAGTCTTAGAAGATTGCATGTGAATATGTTTGTAAGTTATGAACACATTTGAGATTTTTGTTTTTCGAATTGAAAACAAACGAAAAACGAAATCTAAACCACCCACTGATAAATAATTGAACTTCTTTCTTTGGGGCTTTCATCAAAACAAAATCTTACTGTACATATTTATTTAGCACTAGCTGTGCCTGCGACTTCGTCCGCGTGGAATAGTTATTTTGGGCATCATATTAATTTTGCAAACAACCTCTACAGCTTTAAATATACCTGTTACCCATGACTTGAACCGATTTCGAAGCGCACGCAACGGAAGCCCTAAAAGATGAATAATTTTCCTCGTTTTTTTTCCATTGTTTCTTCGCTCCTAGTAGTTGCAGCGTGATGTTATATAGCCTAAAGCCTTCCTGGATAAATGGTCTATTCAACACAAAAATATTTTTTCAATTCGCACCAGTAGTTCCTGAGATTAGCGCGTTCAAACAAACTCTTCAGCTTTATCGAAAACTCTTTATACAGCAATGTATTAAGAGATACCACAAAATAACTGTTCCAATTCTTTATGAAGAGAACCTATCTAAACCGATACAAAGACGACCCCCAAAATGTCCAGTGCCTAGATGTAATAGCGATGTTGCTTGGAGACATTACTCGCATCTTGCTCCAATATTTTATAATGCATTTAATACTTATTTTAACACAACTAAGCTGAATCAACATAAATTAAAAATAAATCTTAATGAATGGTTATCAAAAATGAGCTATGATGAAATTGAATTATTACTTGTCAAACCTGACAAATAGCAGGTACATAAAACACAAGAACTTAATTATTTTTAAATAACACAAACACCCAAGTAGCAGACATACCCAGTATACACATACACTCACAAATGGTCTCACACACACACACACAAACACACACACACACACACACCTACATACACATACACATACAAATCCAAATGCAAATATACACAGCAGGACAAACATGTATATATTGTATACAGATAAAATTATATATTCTTCTATTATTATTATCTTATGATGTCCATAGTTTTAGTTTTATTTACTTTTAATTGTATTTGTGAACCGTCCAAACCACTTGGAAGAACCTGTCTTTTGCAACACAGTTCTAACTAAAGCAAAAGACAGAATCATGTAAATTATACAATAAGGTTGCTCAAATAAAAATTTACTTTACTTTACTTTATAATATTAGTATAGATTTATGAAATCCTAATAGCTGGAACATTAAATAAAATCAAGAACATTAGAATTTCAGAAACGTTACAACACTTTCCAAAATGGACATGTTTACGCTGAATCCTTCGATAAGATCGGCAGACACATAAATACGTTATAATGAGCTCTAAATCAAGCAGTAAACTATTCAGGGTATCATTGCCACTATATCGTTTGTTCGCAGTAAATAAATAGCCAAATGCTAGATTATTTTCCAAATCTGAACAGGGAGATTGGCAAAGAATCAATTGTTTGTTGCCTACTCGTATTTTATAGCAATATTTAGGTAGTAAAAAGGAAAAGTAAAGAAAAATTGTAACGAAAGTAAGTAAAGGAGAACAGGAGTAAATTAGGAATTTATTTCTCATATTTCTGGCTACGTGTTCCTTTTTAACACTCTTTTATTAAATCAGCATAATATGTTACAAACGAATTTTTTCTTTATTTATTCATGATCGCAGGGAAAGGAAATGACGTGTGTAAGTGTAAAAAATTTATCTTACAAATAAAATAAGTTCAAAAAAATTGGAAACTAAAAAAGCTTTTTATTGTGATATGATTCCCTTTCGTTTTAATTGTATTATTTGCTTGCTGCCTGGCTGAAAAAAAAAGAAGTATAATAAGCAAGTATTTCTAAGATTTATTACCATGTTGAACATTTTCAGATCGCTTTACAGCACAAAAATGGATATCAAACTTTATCAAAAGATTTCACCGACATCACCTAGAAAGGTCAAGTGCGTTTTTATTCTTACACCTACCGATCAGCAGAGGGCAATTTTATCGATATTAAAAAGGTTATATTGGCATTTTATTACTCGTTAAGTTTTATGGGTTCTCAGCTGTGAAAAGAACTCTATATAAAAGTTAATGTAGGTATGTGCGAAAGATGGACTAAAGTTTTATATCGTGTTACGATAATTTTAGTAAGTAAGTTACTCAAAAGTATTTTGAGTACAAAACATACTCGCATCAAGAACATATTATACCTACTTTTGAGATATTATACAATAAGTGCCTGTGAGCTTAGTGGGTGGTGGCTCTGCCTTCTAATCTAGGCTTGCGGGCTCGGTTCCCGCATGACAATCAGGAATTTTTATATTTATAATTAATTGTGTTGAGTCTGGTCGTTGCTAAGTATAATATGTATGTATTTACAAAAAACTATAAAATTACATCCGTCATCTAATAGGTACCCACGACACAAGCGTTTTCCTAGTGTGGGGCTAGATGGGTATATTTATTTATTTAGCTTTCAAAGAATTATTACTTCGTTCATATGAACGAAGTAAGAATTATGAAGATATAATATTATAACTTCATAATTCTTCTACACTAACAATTTTATAATTATACAAGTTTGTTACTAACGACGTTAAAACCGTCAACTTGGCCTATTACACACAAACATTTTCCCAAAATCACACGACGGATCTCCGATTATTCATCGCCGCTTTACTCGCAGGATAATAATAACAAACGAAATAAAAACTTTTCGAGGGAAAATATTAGTTTTTCGGACCATTGGAGTTTCTCGAGGACCGAAAAACAACAAGAAAATTTACTTCATTTATCCCACGTTTTAAAGTTTAACAAAACTTTTCTTGTTATGATCGATGTTCTAATACAGTTGGGGGGTTAAGTAAACTTTTGTCCTTAATTTTTTCCCGTTGAACAATTTTGCTGAGATTTTCCGGGAGTTTTAATCTTCGGGATTTATTAAGCTGTCTTTTGAAACTGGAACTGTTGTATTTAAAGCGAGTGTCTTTTAATTTTACCTGCCTTTTTCGTAACATTGAATTAAATTTGGAAAATAAATTGTGAAAATTTACGACATTTTGAACTTTTTCAGATTAAAGAAATCTAGAGGAAAGTTGAGTTATTTTCATATTTTATTTGAAAAATTAATTAGTTAGAATTTACATTTTGCAAAAAAAAAACTGAAACAAATTCATGTATATTCCCCTTATGTAATTACGCGTTGTATAAATTCTTATACATTTTGTGCAACGCAAAAACCTCAAAGGCGTTTTAACTCCACAGTACATACATTTCCGAACCCACAGATTCCAATTTTCCCTACATTTTCAATCGTACAAAAGGGGGTGACCAGCAAATGGTGTGTCGAGCAATGGATGAGGACCATTGCTGTAATTTGAGGCGAACCAACACGGCATAGACACTAAGCGATTCAATCTAACGCCACCGCTGGGTTAGATACGACGATTTAATTCTGACCGGTTCTATGGTTACTGGAACATTGAGCGATCGTATGTTTTGGTGTTCGAGGGAGTAATTGCTATGTGCGAGTATCTACTGTAATCAAAATCAATAAAACGACTTAATTAATCAAATATTTTAAAAATCTATATCCATAGGTACTAATATTATAAAGCTGAAGAGTTTGTTTGTATGTTTGTTTGTTTGAACGCGCTAATCTCAGGAACTAATTGAAAAATTCTTTTTGTGTTGGATAGACCAGTTATCAAGGATAGCTTTAGGCTATATAACATCACGCTGCAACTAATAGGAGCGAAGAAACAATAGAAAATGTGGAAAAAACGGGGAAAATTATTCATCTTTGAGGGCTTCCGTTGCATGCGCTGCGAAAACGGTTCAAGATATCAAAAAAATGTGTATGAAAGAATTATTTCTCTTGAAACAAAACAACATTACATGTCTATGTTTTAAGGTTAACTCACTAGAACCGTTTTTATGGTAATAACTATTCCACTCGGACGAAGTCGCGCGCATCAGCTAGTACTTGATATACTAATGGATGCCCGCGGCTTCACTCGCATTATTTTAGGATAAAAAGTAGCCTATGACTCTTCTAAGACCTCATGCTACCTACATACTAAGAATCAAAATGATCCGTTCAGCCATTTTTCGTGATGAGTGATTGATTTAAATAAACAGACAAACAGAGACACAGATGAACAGACAAAAATATATAAAAACTGGTGAAACGTGTTTTATTATCGATTTAAAGAATACCCAAAAAATATTTTTCACACTTACTCACTTCTTCTACATAGTACAGATTTTTGTCCCTTTTCAGCTTTATTATATGTATCGTATAGATAGATGGATAACGCATAAATTTTTTTCTATAGATTTTCTTGTTTACATGAATATGGCTGTAAAAACATTTAGCTAGCTGATTTAATTTTCAAATAAAATCCAAAGCCGGTAGTAGTTTTCAGCTCCAATGAAATTTTTGCATCACAGACTGTGGAAATCAGCCGTGGGCCGGCAAAAATTACCGCCGGGAAATATTCGAGCGATTCGAAATTTTTACGTCTCCCTATATTGGGCGGTTATAGCAGTTTGTGAACGACAGTTATTGAGATTTGAGAGGTTTATCAACATTATAATAATGTAATAAAGGGCACAAATATATTTCGCAATATTCAAGAAGCAGAAACAGATTATGATTTATTTTGTTTATTATATAAATTGTAAACTGATAGGCAGATCAGTAATAAATTTTATGAATGAATCATCCGAATTAGTATTTGGTGAAGTTGGTGAAATTCCTAAAATATAGTCATTTTGTATAGGAAGTTTTTTTTATACATGAAATAGGCTCAAGCTTGACTACAACTTGCTTGATGTTAAGCAACGTTATAATCTACGATCTAGCGCGCTTGCCTAGAAGTAACCTAGTTTAAATTGAAGAGATTTTGTGACACATAATGTGCTTGAATTTATATCCTGTGTTACCTGCATTAGCCATCGAATCTCAAGTACTGCCACCACAATAAATTCGTTCACGAAAAAAAATACCAATTGCTGGAATTAATACACCTTCCTCTTGTAATGGCAGGGCGTACTCCTTGCGAAGGAGTACGCCCTGCCATTACAAGAGGATGAAAAATGGAATCACGGCACAACATAATTTGTCATTTTAATGTTTTCATGTCCGCAGCCGTGGGATATGGATAGACGATTTATAACGTCGTGTGAGCATGCCATTGTGTGGGCGAAATATCTAGAGGAGACTAGTGTTGGGAGCATACGAGTCTTGAATTAGTAAATTAGTGTTTCGGGACAGTTCATAAAACACCATCTAGCCCTAGAAAATTGTGTATGTGCAAAATGTGTTTGTCTTACTTTCCTGAATATGTTCGTACGTAATGTCTTGTCGCAAAATAATTTTCATTTCATTTTTCATTTTCATTTCCCTATAGTAAAATGCTTGAACTTGGATATAACTATATAAAAATAAACAAGAACCTTAAACCGTCTTATTACAAAACGTGGTTTGAATATTAGTCCAGGACTTTGATAGTAAAAAGTCGGTTCTTGTTGTTCAAACGCGTCAATGTTGATTGATCATTGGTTACATTTTGACAGCTTGATTATTATAACAGTAGACAGACAAATTTCGAACAACGAGAAAGGACTATTTTCAAAGTACTTATAGATAAACCACGTTTTGTGAAAAGGGTCAAATAGTTTAGGGTGTTAAACTTCTGAGTTTTACAAAATATGCTTGAAGTTCAAATGATTTTCTGTTGTGTTTTTGTTCGTTCCATGGGATAAAATTATTGTTTTTTTGACCTTTTCTTTGTGGCTGAGCCATATTCAAAACTCAAGATTAATTTGAATATAATAACCAGGACTAGCTTAGTAACTTCATTCCGGTTTTAATCATCCGGTTTTTCAAAACAAGACTATAGTCTTAGAAAGGATTTAGTAGTTAGTAGTTCACATAACCAAGGCAACAGAACCAAACATAAACATTCTAAAACTTCATAAAATTGCATGTCCAGTTCTAACATTTCCTTTAGTCAGAAGATGCTCTTGTCAGGCCATCAACAGAGTTTCATCAATACGTTATCTTGGAGTTGAAGTAGATGAGAAACTTAATTTTGAGGCACATATTATTGGCATCACCAAAAGAACACGCAAGCTAATTTTCCTCATGAAGACTTTGAGACCTGTTGCTAATGAAGCTGTAAAAAAACTGGTATACACCGCACTGTGTCAATCATTGTTACAGTACTGCATAGGTGTATGGGGGGGTTCAGCTAAAACGTCCATGCTCTCGCTTGAACGTGCTCAACGTGCGGTAATAAAAGTCCTACTTGGCAAACCGCGACGATATCCAACCGAGGATCTCTATAGGGAAATGCAGGTACATACTGTCCGACAACTATTCATAATGAAGTCTGTCACTAAGTCTCTCTCTGTATTTCACCCTCATGCAGACCAGTCCTCCCTGGAACCCGCTCTCTTACCGGATGTAAGAACGGTATTTGCCTCCCGTCTTCCTCCGTATATTAATCTCTTTGTGTTCAACAACGTACTAGACTCTATAAAAACTACTAAAATCTCGCACAGGAAAGCCCGTGCAAAGATAAAACGGTGGCTTTTAACCAAATCTTATGATGACACTGAAAAACTGGTGAGAGTGTACAACCTAGATTCTGGAATGAATACAGAAGTAGAACTTCTATTCTAGCTAGCGGGTGTTCGTTCTTAAGCGTAGATAGATTGAAATTACTCAGAAAGTTTAGTCACAATATGCACACATTCCCACGCACACACACACACACACATACATACACACAAACACATAATTACCCTAGACTACTCATTGGAGATACCAAACATTCATACGTAATACGTAATCTTTATAAACCCGCAAAAATCCTTGCATTCCTTTTATGTCCACGTAATGTCCACACATTATCTTTTTATTTTCTTGATGCAGCTTCAGTTTGTACATTACTGTTCTGTAACAAACACTATCTGTACTTTTGTTGAATTGGTTTTTGGTGTTGTATATTATTTAATGTAATTAAGCCTGTAATCTTTTAAAAACATTGCTATAGAAAGCGCGAATGTTTACTCCAAATGTTTAATTCTTTCCTGGGCCTCCGAGATACAGGCATTGCCTAGTTCGGGGTCCGCTAGGAACGCACATGTATGTGCTTGGTATGTAAAATTAAAATAAGGTTAAGTAATTTGTATTAATATGTACCTCGTATGTGCATGTACCTATGTGTTTTATTTCTTTAGTTAATAAAAAAAAAAATATTTGATTTGATTTGATATTTGAGTTCCAACACTAGTGCGAACAAGCTTGTTATATTGTGGAGGATTGTTATTAATTTATGTACTGTCTGTCTGTATATTGTTAGTGTTTGTTATGAATAGTTGGCGATGGAATTGTTTAACTAATAAATAATTTTGTGAGGAAAGAAAATATCACAATGATGTAAATTAAAGTCCGGTCAAGTTAGCATCAAAAATAGGGGTAAGGTTACAATAATTCGCACCTTGCTAAAAATTGCATACAACTTTTTCAACATTTTGCATCGCTGTATCTCCGAAATGGTGATTCTTAGGAAAAAAGTGTATGAACAATTTTTATAAATATTTGCATGATAAATATTTTTTTTCACCTACTTTTATTATATAACTTATCGTTTAGCTGGAAAACTCAAAAAACTGATTTTTGCAACCTTTGACCTTGAATAATTTTTTTTCCACACTTCGGATTGATGTGGATAATTGACAAATTGTGTATAATAGGGCTCCCAACATTCACGCCAATTTTTAGCAAGGTGCGAATTAACGTAACCTTCAATGTCTATTTTGACCGGACTATTAGTTTTCCAAATATGGTTGAATTATAATAAAAAAACTGACATTTCAATATTATTGAAGAATCGAATGTGCAAGACTTTTGCTTCATGGAAAGCTTTTGTGTTGAAATAATTATTTCTACGTTAATAGATGGACAGTAAGAGTGCCCGGGCCTACGTATCTGCTTGTAATGTGATGGAAAATATGATGCTTACCAATTTGAACTGTAGTGGAGTAATTACAATAACATTAATTTCCACTTGATTGCCCTGAAAATCACTAATTTAAGCTTGTCATTGAAAGAGATATTTATTTATTTACTATGGCACACAAAACAGAATAATTTTAATTTAACTTAATAAACATATTAGCTGGTTTTGATCCAGAACAAATTCCAAAATACGCGTACACAGCTTGATCAAAATTTAAAAATGTGAAGTTTAATATTAGGCCTATGTCTATTTGCGACTCCTATCTATTTAATACTAGGTACTTATACAAACCTAAATTTTGTAAAGCTCTATATTTTTGATGGGGGTCGTAAATAGAACTGTATAGATTTATAGACATAGTATAATATTATGCTACTGGATTCCCACATCATAAAATTGAGATGGCAACGTAAAAGTGATCGTTTGCTTTTATGGCGCCGAACCCTGGACTAATAATTATGTTGGAGATCACCTATAGAAGACTAAGTATAGCTAAGAAGGCATGTTCATATATTTTTTCAAAAAGTAAAAAAAAACTTACTTAGTTGATTTATTTATTTTGGTAGTGTACAATAGATAGATAGATAAATAGATAAATACTTTATTAAAACACCACAAATGAAACAATACAAAAAATATACAAATTAGGATCAGCGTCTTAGTTGGCGGCCTTATCGCTAAGAGCGATCTCTTCCAGGCAACCAATCTGGCAGGGATATAATCTTCAAATTATTACATATATAGAAAGATATAAAATAAAATAATAATAATATAACAAAGGTTTATACTACTTATATATGAATAAACATAAACAAATATAGCAACTTATGTCAGAACTAAAGAAGTTAGATACAGTTTCTTTACATTGTGTTTGAAGGCATCTAGTGATGGTGCTTTCCTAATAGTTAGCGGCAAAGCGTTCCACAGTTTCACGGCGTGCGCAGAGTACAATAACAACATTTTAATAACTTTATTGTTAACCATTGAGCGCCCGCGGTTTCACTCACATTATTTTGAACTAAAAAGTAGCCTTTGACATTTCTAAGACTAACTACATACCAAAAATCAACATGTTCCGTTCAGCCGTTTTTATGTGATGAGCTTTTAAATAAACAGAGACACAGATAAACAGACAAAAATCAAGATATTGTTGAAACGCATTCTGCTATCAATAAAATTTGAAGTCTCTCCAAATATTTTTTTTAAATATATTAACCGGTTTCTTCTAGGCAAGCGCGCTAGATCGTAGACTATAACGTAGCTTAACATCAGGCAAGTTGTAGTAAAGGGTAACCTAATTTCATGTAATTTTTTTTTTATTAATGTTCATACTTTCGACCCTAGTATATAAGATGTGCATAAAAATAATAAAATCTGACAAGATTAGAGCCTGCATCTTGTGAAATCAAACACGTTGCCTTATCTATTCCTATCTATTGGCTTTTACCGAAATTTGTATCCGGATTTGGTGGCCATGCTTATAATATGTTTTGTAAGTGACACCAAAGTGCGGGTAGTTAGTAAAAAAAAACGCAGAGGAACTCGAGACTAGATGGCCAATTTTTTGCGTTTTTTTTCTTATTCTCTTCAAAGCCTATATATTGATTCGAGTTTAGGCATTTCTAGAGAAAAGGCTCACAAAGTCTCAAAAATAAAAAGGTACTCGAAAGTACTTTTTGAAGATTGCGCATAACTGCCAAAGCTTTCGATTCCCGATATTTTACTGGGATCGCTCTTTTACGAGTTAAAGTTCTGGTTTGGGAACGGCATAGTTATCTAACGAAATGAACGCCTTATTAAAGTAAAAATACACAAAAAAATACATTATAAAAAAATCTATATACATTGTAAAATTGTAATAAAGCTAAATGTAATAAATTCAATTTGACGAGATATTGTAATTTGTGTGGCATATTGTATGATATAAAAAGTCTTGTTATATATGTAAGATGCAAGTTTACAGAATCAATAAAGATTCTTTATCTTTATTTATAAAATTTAAAATTTACAAATACATGTTACAAAAGCCTATGTGTATATTTCTTACTTTTTGACGCTGAAACTGTAGAACCCATTTGAATCTAATTTGGCTTCTTGGATTACAAAACGTTATCAATGAATACAAATGATACATATGTAATAAAATATCCGCACAATCGAATGAAGATTGAAACATTACCATAGATGCGTGACAAATTGATGCTTAATGGTTTGCGTTAGAAAAAATGTTGACAAAAAGGTTAGTAGGTATAAAGCATAAATAGTAAGGTGTCTCTATATTATAATGTTCATGATAGGAGGTCATTGCCGAAAACTCCAAAAAGCCAAAAGTTCTCTTATTTGTGAGCTCGTGAATTTGTACAATCAACATACTCTGTTGAGAATTGGAAAATAATATGCGATTCAATTTGACGCATTATCGATGTTGGAATTTAATATAATATGAGCGGCTTTTTGAATTGCGGGTTAATTTATGGTTAAAGTTGCAAAAGGAGATTTTAAAATATTTTATTGACTGAATACCAGCCCTGAAAACTGAAACTGGATTTTGTTGTACTTATATCGTCTTTGATAGACTTAAATCTATTGAGAAAATGTGACATAATATTTCTTTATTCTCTAACGGTTTGGAAACATATATTCATAAAAAAACATGATACGAGGAACACAATGATTATTATTTCAAAACTCTCAAAACTATATTTAATAGCCACAACATACAAGTACTCCTTAGAAAGAGGTTAGCCATGTACCCATCCTTTTTATCGTCTAACTAGCTACATTTTTACAAATAAAAATTCCACCACGTCCTCGCTGAAGAATTTCTCATCTGAGACCGTGGAGGCTCTCGTGATATATAAATTTAATTATAGAACATGACGCCGGCACCATGTTAAAATAAAATTGCGACCAATTAAGGAAAACAAGGTGGCCGTGCCTGTGGATTAATGTTCTTAATTAACGGTTAAGGAGAAGAGGATCATAAAAGGGAAGTAGCTAAAATGTAAACCTGATGTAACGGAGGGATGTGGGAGTGCGCTTTCTATCTCAGTTGGAATGGTGAGATATGTATTCAAATATGATAGGATTTGGTTCTTGTCAAAGTTTAATTTAACTAGTTACTAATACAACCTTATTTACTCATAAATGAATTACCTTTTTTTACGTGGGATACCTACGTTTGTCTTTGACTACAGCCTGCCCGATGAAATACGCTTTCCTAGGAGATATCAATTATTTCTATATTTGAAAACCCCTGGATTGTAGTTCGTAGGAATTACTTATCTGGTTCTATAATTTTATCCATTTTTCAAACATATAAGTTGATTACTATTTGTGAGTATGTGTTTATCATCAAACGTAATAATTTATGCACTAAACCCTTTTTTTATCTTTTAGTTGATAAGACTGAAACAATAAGAAAACTACAAAATTTATACGAAACCGCATTGGCTCGTTTGCCAATACAACTTAACCAATTAAATAACAACCTAATCAGTTAAATAAATGTGTCTCTAATTTCAGCATTGCTAATTGCAATTGAAATTCATCGCCCAGTGGCTTGTCTAAAATATTGCAAGCTAAGTAAAACCGAAAGGAGCATGATAATTGAATTATTTTTGTGAGCATCGCCGAATCAGCGGGGGTCGTTTTTCAATTACAAGGGGAGAAAAATACGCGTTGTTTACCTGAGAGACCTAGTGGAGAGAGAGATAGAAGCGTATCTTTTGGAAAGATGCTAATTATACGAATAAAAAAATATTGACTATGAAATTATGTACCAGAGTAATTATTCTAGTGTTAGGTATCACTAAGATAAAATGTAAATAATTATTAAAAGGATGGGATGAAGTTGATTCTAAAATTTAGTTCGTTACGCCTACGAGGTAACAACATTATGAAATATCAAGTAACCTTCCTAGAATCAGGAGGATCGGGAGCCAACCCAACAACTAATCAAAGATGAAGAGAGAGTTTATTTTATATAAAATCTGTCATGATCATGTATCTCGACAATGAATAAACAATTCTATAACGTCCACCTTTATTAAAAAAAAGGTTTAATGTAAGCTACAATACTGTTTTCCACAGAAATTGATGCTTGCGTTGCTGCAGGCCATCCGAGCGAATCTTCTGGTCTTTTCATTTTAGGTAAAACAGGAAAATCAAGCGGAACGCGCACACTGTCGGCTCCTTTTGATTAGATAAGCTTAAGTCGAGATGATGTGCTGCAATTTCTATCCCTTTTTGCCTTGGAATATATTCGTGGGCATAAGTGAAATAGGTTAATAGAATAAACTTTGAAAGAATGTGGAAGGATTTGTATGATTTAGTTAGAATGTTTGATTTACCTGCTTAAAAATATTGCAAGAGCTCAAGAAAAGCTTGCAGTGTTTTAGATTTAGTTCTACTTTAACCTACCTACCTACCTTATTGTAAATAAACTATATAATAAAAACTACTATAACTACTTAATAAAAAAAGTAACCTACGCTATATTATTTATGATAGTTAGCTTTTTTATTTTTTTTCTTCTTATTTCGTGTTAATAAAGACGCTGCCCGGTATAAAAACACTGTTGAGTCATGTCATCAATCAATTTTACTTAAAGCGGTTTGCTTAAATTAATTAAACAATTTAATTGGCATAAATGAGCAAGATACGGCCTTTAACTAAAATTGTATAAGTAGTGTACTACCATGATAACATTTTTAGATAGAAAAGCAATCTATTACGACTAAACCAAACTAAACGATCGTGTCAATTACGACACGAAACCAATGTATTACAATATCTACCATACTGTTACATTACATAACTGTTCAGATATGTATGTTTCAATATCATATCATTTACACATAATTTCACATTAAAAATACTCTTTACCCATAAAAAGTATGTCATCCAAGCGAGGTCAAACATAATTCAGCCCGAATGCCTAAACCGACCTAGATCAGGGACGCTACGGGCGTCACTAATGAATTCAATCTCAATATTCAACGTGCTACGTGCACCAAATGACATTTTACAAACGCCGCCATGTTAGGGATATCGAAAACCATTTTTGTCATTTATTCGCAATAATCCAATATGGAAGCGGTTGGGCGTGATCTCATTGACACTAAGCTTTGGATGAGAATTGGAATAAATGATAGAAGTGAATGTGATATCTATTTGAGCATGACTTAGCCCTAACAGCTGGATCTGCATTTATTTTAAAGCAGATGTTAGGTTTTAATTTTAGACAGGTGAACTGTGAAACATATACTATACATATAGTGTGAAACATAGATATGCTACCTGTAGTCTCTAATTATTAGAGACTACAGGTAGCATATCTATGTTGTATGTGTATTAGAGTCTAACATACATACATGTATAGCCAAAAGTTTGAGATTATTACTTCTCTAACCATATGTTCTAGAAGTACTTACTCACTTGAATTAGACGATATAACCCGTTGCTGCTGTTGAATTTACTAAGTACTTCCTCTTCACAGCTCAATTCCCTCTTGTTTGTTGATAAAAACATCATCTTTAATTTGTCTCTTGCGATGCCACAATCAAATAAAATGTATTGGTAATGAAAAGTGCTGCGCTATAAGACGGAAAAGGTTGTTGGCCTTAATTTAGAGTTTTTCAATTAAATCCCCGGACAACTATCAAATGAACTTTGTTTTCTAATACAAAGTTACAAATTTTCCCTTCTCCCCAACATTTCCTTCAACTCTTAGTTGCGTATCAGATAGCTACTACCAATCCATAATTCATGGTTCGACGCCTACGACCAAGAGTATCCAAGCCCGTAGTATGGGGCTAAGGAAATACTGGAGCATAGACTGGTAGGATCATTCTCAACACATTGTACTCTCTCAGGTTGAATATCTGATGTGTTTTCCCCGTACCATATTTTGCTTATACAAGTTATGGGACGTTTAAAATTATCCTAAAACTTATACAATAATTGATGAAAACATTTCAGTTAACATACAAGTCAACAATATGTTTACAAATGCCCGGATAAATTATCTTTGCATATAATAAAACAAAAGAGGATCTAAAATCTCAACATAGAACATATTTGACTGCTCTGTTAGCTTAGTTGGTAGTGGCTCTGCCTTCTAATCTAGGGGTGCGGGTTCGATTCCCGCATGACACAAATAATTACGAACATTTAAATTTGTAATTATTTGTGTTGAGTCTGGTCGTTTCTATGTATAATAAGTATGTATTTACAAAAGAAAAGTATATATGTATTATATCCGTTATCTAGTATCCATGATACAAGCGTAAGCTTAGTATGGGGCTAGATGGCGCTGTGTAATATGTCCTGAAATATTTATTTATTTATTTATTAAAAAAAAAAGTTTATGTAAGCCTACTTTGAATCTATAAATAAAACACGTTTCAACAGTTTTTTTTATATATTTTGTCATTATTGCGCGCTTTGACGATAAGTAAAATAAATTTATTCATAGTATCAAAATGTCAAACATCATTTACATTTATGTCAAATTAATTATGAGCCAAAACAAAAATAAAATACACATATTTTTTGTCGGTTTATCTGTGTCTTTGTTTATCTGTATATTTAAAAAAAAGCTAAACATATCATTATGATTTTTAGAACGTAGCTAGTATGAGGTCTAAGGAATGTCAAAGGCTACTTTTTCCCTGAAATAATGCGAGCGAAACCACGGGCGTATACTAGTATTGAAATAAACCTCATCTAGCTGATACAGCTATCAAATAGTTTCTCTAAAGCAAGCAACTCGATTTTCTAACCCAATAATTACTTAATAGTGTTAAGCAACCGGGCTAGTAAAAAAACTAAACACTGGATCGGTGAAAAAATGGATCAAGTTATGTTGAAATTGAATCTTCAGGCTTCATAATCAGTTTAGAGGCCGATAAATCTAGTTTCTTGTAAATTTTTCAAGAGAATTTAAAAAAGCTACCAGATGCATCATTTTATATTGCTTTTTCATATTTTGCTAAAAATATTTTACATACAACAGAGTTTTATAAAAATTACAACATATACTGCTGTTAGGTGTGAAATATTTTAACTTTACTTTGACACCCCTATACAGTGTTGTAATGTAAGTAGTTTAAGTTTATGGGTACAAGCCTGAAATAAATGAATTGTATTATTTATTGATTACCAAGTCTCCATTTTTATCATAAATAACAGTTTTTTTTCATAAAAACAATATCTGTAGTGATATCAGAACCTCCATCGAGAATTAATGAGGGTTTGAAAAGCCAAAACTACCTCTAAAAGTAGGGGTTTATACACTGGTTACATTAACGCTTGGTTCTTGAAAACAGAAATTATATGTAATGTAAACTGCCTTCGTTTATTTACCCTTTCTTTTCATTTGTGTAAAATATTGTTTGCAACAGACCAACACTTCAAAAACATCAATTTTGCTTTCTATATAAGGACTTGTTAAGATTTTATGCATAGGAATATGTTTCCCGGCATTGAACATAAGATAGGCGTGGCTAACTGATTGCTTCATATTTACATCTAGTAAAACCTATAAATAATAAAGTTAATTCATATACCTGTGCATAAAATATTCCGTAATGCGTAATTAATAAAAATATCGCTAGAAAAAGATATACTCATCCATGCCAATCTAAAATAAATCTACGGAAGGAAGTAAATCGCAATCGTCTCTAACCCAATATAATACATTTTACGAGACAGATATTTAGGTATCTGTTTATTTTATTTTTGATTTTTATTGTATGAAATTTGCCACCTTAAGTATTGAGAGTAACATGCTTCAGAGCTATTTATATTATATTAGAAAAATCATATATCATTTGGCAATAATTTTCATCTACCAACTCCTCCAATCAAAATTATAAAACAATAAAAAAAAAGCCTTTATTCATCTACACATTTGATATTTCATTAAATCGCACTCTTTGTTATTACATTATTTTCAACACATTAATTCATTTCTTATTTTCTTGTTAATTTATATCATGTCAATTACAGATGAATGTCAAAAATTATGTCAAAATTATGTTGTTATATATTATGTAATTATGTCCATTTAAATGGATCCAATCAACACTAAGTCAACATTTAAATCACAGTCACCTTAAACCCGGAATTCTGAGAGTACAGCTGGTTGGTTCCACAACAGGTTAATCTAAGATTAGGAGCTAGTCTGAGCACTACATTGCGGTCAGCGCTGACTGACACTCGCCTACTTGATGTGGCCGAGCTAAACAGGCGGGTTGTGACTTCACTACAGTTGTATATGTGGTCTCTAGTATTCATTCATTAAATAAACTAATGATCTGTCCCCAAATATTTTACAAGCAAGTGTTGGTCGATCGATTTTACTTATTTAACTTTTTGATTTTATTTTTCTACTCGTATGTTAGTTAAATAAGAACAAGAACAGAAAATAGGTTAATTCAAAAATATTTTTATTTATCCATTCCCGGTAAACATGACTAAAATTAGTTTGTTTGGCGTTGTACCAGTCAATTAATCAAATGCTATCTGTCTTTTGTTATTTAAGTTATCTATTCGTGGCCTTCACGGATTGACTCAGACTTGGGATTGTTTATTTTACGAGCAACAAAAATATCAATAGATTTCTGCTGTGTCCGATATTTGTGATTAATTTTGCCGGGAATGATAATATTTGGTCACGGGTAGTATTGAGGATAGTATTTGTTGAAGTCTGTATCAGCTATCATTTTTTCATTATTTTATTTAATATCTGAAACACCTCGTCCTACTCATTTCGTTTGAAGAATATATCCCTGCCAGATTGGTTGCCTGGAAGAGATCGCTCTTAGCGATAAGGCCGCCAATTAAGACGCTGATTCTAATTTGTATGTTTTTTTGTATTGTTTTATTTGTGGTGTTTTAATAAAGTATCTATCTATCTATCTACATATATAATATTATTTTGAGACTTGTACCAAAATCAGCGCCTATTATTTAAATCAAAATTAAGTCACAGAGTAATTAGATCACAGACAAGATTCTATGAACAACTTTATTAAAAACGTTTACAAAAACTAAAATTAGTATTTTTGTGGCAGATGTTTTGACCTCTGAAAATGCATTTGACACATACACCGTGACACTGGCTGAAAGTAGAATATATACTGCGTTGAATGAATTGGATGAACTTCTGCTTAGGAATCGATAAAATTCACAAAGAAATTTGGATTGTCACAGAAATAAGGCTTAACATATAAATCAACATTATGTAGATAGGTACTTAAATACCAGTTCTAAACAAAAATGGCACATCAAAAGTATTGCAAACATTTTGCACTTCTCTATACATATATGACTATGTACACACAGTTGCAGTATATAACATAGTTTAGATGTGTTTATGTTGTGCATGGTTGAACATGCTGGTGCATAGTAATTAATCATTTGTTAGTTCGCCGGCCATCCAATTACCCGCATGGAAGAGGCGTGACTAAACTAGTTGGGGAGATTAGGAGCTTTTAATGAGGTGTTTTAAAATTTAATGGTTTGTTCGGTGCATAATTGCAGTGTTAATAATTGAGCGTCAGATGGGTTTTTGGGGTTTTTTTTCTGGACTCGTTGAACATTGTTTTGAAAGTAGTATCAAAATAGTGATTACTCTTGCCAAAGTTTTATTTTCATTTGTAATCTGAGTTTTCCTTCCAGATTCCATGTTCTTATTTATCAGCAAATAATATAGATCATAACTGTAACTAAAATTAATCTACCCACATCAATTTTATGCGCAAACACATTTTTTTAATAAAAAAACAAGCTCCTTGTAACCTAATCATCACCTGAAAAACATTGTCTAGTCAAATTAATTAGTTACTAGATTAAACTCTCACCTATAAAATCTTATTTTGTTCACAAAAAGCTATAATCTCCGTCATTACCGGCTTCTAATCCATTATTGCGAAGCCTGGTCTTTAGTCTCTGGTGATTATGAACAGGCTTTTATTAATATTATCCGTTTTATTTACTGGCGGGGCGGTCGGCTGGTTTCGCGCCTGGTTAATATCGAGGCTTTACCGCAACCCATAGGTACTCGTAGATAGTAGGTAAAACGTAGTCATTGTATGAGGTACGTTCCTAATAAAAAGGTATTTATCATTGAATCTAAAATTAAGAAAGTGTTTTCAAGTACACAAAAGTCTCGTTGACAAGAAATATGAAATGTTCATAATTCAATCTTTAATTTTTGAAGTATATTTTCTGTGTGATTGCATAAACTCTCGTTTTCGTTTTTAAAGTTTACTAAAGTTACTCTGACTTGATATAAACTATAGTAGTTTATATGTTGACACTTTTTATCTGTTCACTGCCAGATTGGTGTGAATAAAGTCCTGGAAGTGAATAAAATTGCCGCTTAGAATAATAATTTTATTTATGCATTTATTAGTGTATTTATCTTTAGACGATGGTTATATAATGAATATCTATCTATGACCGATCCAAGCATTAAAAGGAACTAAGTAATTTCATCATCATCATCAGCCCGTTATCTCTCACTGCTGAGCATAAGCCTCTCTTCTAGTACGCCAATCAGCCCGGTCCTGTGCAGATTGAATCCAATAATTTCTTCACACTATAATTACATAAATTTTGTTAAAATGTTACCTAAATGTCATTTTATAGCGTTCATGGTACAGCCATGCTGATAAGCAGTTTTTGTGGGAAATGGATGAAATAATTCAGACTTATGAAAGTTGCTTTGGAATAAAAGGGGAATTTTAGATTTGTTGTCCTTGGAAACATAAATAGAAATTGTAATATTTAATTATCTACTTACCTTATAATGTAATAATGATTTAATAGACATGAACTAAATGCTACAAAAAAATTAGAAATGACAGTACCAGAGGGTAGCAATTTTCAAGGCGTTTTTTTATATTAGAATTCAAAATCGCCTTTCTTTATTGATGGGAGCTTATAAAGTACCACTGCCATAAATAAAAAAATTCAATTAGTGCATAATTGATTAGCGGATTCGTTTTCAAACTGACTTTCGTCACATAAGCTCTTCTGAATTCAGTTTCTTCGCCCTTTCGGTCCTCTGTCCTCCCATATACACTAATCTAGATCCAGACTTAAAATATGCCTTAAATACAAATTGGGTTGGCTAACTGAATTGCTCGGGACATGAGCGGCCCGGGATTAACTTACCCTGTTGCCTCACAAAGGCGGACCATGACAATGACTGTTAGTGTCACTTGTTCACTCACACCAACTTACACTTACACTCCCGAAAAACACGTGCTTTACAAAAATCAGCCTTATTGCAAAGACATACGAGTTAAAGATGTGTGAACGTTGGTTCTGTAGGTGAAGAGTTATAGTGGTAAAAGCATGTTAAGCCAAGTTTCAGTCGGCCTCGCCCATGACGAGCTTAGTAGTAAATAGAACTTGTATTAATATCAAATTTGGTACGTAGAAGAAAGTTTCGCTCATTTGTTTGTTTTGTGTGAACTGTGATGAGGAAAACTGGAAACAGTATTATGTTATAGTACTACTGTGATATTGAGTCGCACCATTCTTACATAATATGTATAGAATTCGCAATACAAAATGTTAAGAGAGAGTTTATATTGTCGAAATGATAATTGCATTTTCCATGCAATTATCATTTCGACAATATAAATTTGCGCTGCAGCAAGCTCTGCAAAAAATACATATGTAATATAGATTGATGTTGTATTATTTATTATGCAAATACTATGAGTAATTATCTCGTTCCACTGACATGAAATCCATTGAATTAAGGCATTATTTGATATAGATAACTGATATTTTTGGTAGATAGGTGCTGTTCAATATACAAGCGTAACTCTGTTAAAATTTTTCGGTTAATAACCTTATTAATCATCACAGGTGCAGCGGAATTGGTCTTATACCTGTATACCTGCAAGTAAACTCATATATCTAAATATATAACACTCAAAGGTGACTGACTGACTGATATAGTGATCTATCAACGCACAGCCCAAACCACTGGACAAATCGAGCTAAAATTTGGCATGCAGGTAGATGTTATGACGTAGGCATCCGCTAAAAAAGGATTTTTAGAAAAGCCGCTTTTAAAGGGGTGAAATAGGGGATGCCAGTTTTACTTCTTAATGCGAGCAAAGCCGCGAGCATCCACTAGTTTAAAATGAAACTAACTAAAACAAATTCCTTAAAAGCACAATTTAATTTAAGTCGTTTTTAGCTTTTCTGAAATCCGGACAAAACTAGCTCAGCAATAAACTCTATTTACGTATGATTTAAAAATAATCTTTTATCCAAACTGCTATTTTAATTCCGCTGTAAAACGTAGATAAAACTGCAAGTATGACGCCTGCAACAAATTAAATTGCTAGTAAAAGGTGCAGTTCGTTTTCAACAAGCATAAGCCGGTGGAGCCTAGTGTAATCCTAAAATCCCTGTAAAATAACGATCTGAAGGGAGTACTTGTGTTTGTATCTTTGTTTACTATCGTGGTTTTAATGTTGTCGTGTATTTTGTTTTTATTCGATCCGTGAATGTGTAACGGATTTAATCTTTTAGCAAAGCGTAACAAAACACCGTTTACAAAAATAACACAGTGCTACAACACCACTTACACCTATACATTTTATACTGAAGAATTTCGATGAAAACTTAAAATCCCGACTATTTTTAACTAACAAACTAAGCACAAAACCTGCATTTCAAAATCTAGAAGTAGAGAATTATAAGAAAGATCTAGTAATCGAATAAGTTAGCAAGTTATAACATAAAAACTTTTTATATAAAATGCCATGTTTTAAAAGATTGTAGTTACCACCCCCGGGCCGGCGAATGTAAAAAACAAACAAGTGGATTCCGCTTTTAAAACTGTCTGGCGCATTTAATTCTGTTTTGAGTCACATAAAGTACCTAATGTGTTGTAGTCAGTAAATAAATCCTGCACGTTTTACGAAACATTAAAAAACGTTGACGGAATAAGTGATTTTAAAATTTTCACAAAACGCCTGCAAATTAAATAAGGAATTAGACCAGTGTTTTTAGAAAATAGACGCTGCCGCGTTTCTAATGAAGTTTCATTTTCATATTTTCATACCTTTTTTTTGTTCACGACTTTATGCCCAAAATAAAAACTAAACATACTACTACTAACTACTAGAAAAAAGGGGCACTTAGAAAATCTTTAGTAAAGCCTAAAGATAATATAAGTGCTCCAGCCCACTACCAGAGGGCAGCGTGCCCAGCATACTGGCCGCATTACCACGCTGGATGGCAATGCTGATACGTTGAGCCAGAAAAAGGCCAGCATTTTGGTCACGCGTAAGAATTAGGTTAAAGACACAAATTCCCTTTTTTATTTCCAAGTTTGTACTCAATTACCTAAGTGTATGTATATTCAAAGAATGCATCTACAAATGAAACATTAGCCAATTTAAATATAAATACAGGTATCAAAATAAATTTAATGTTTCCCCCCAAACAACCCCTCAAACCTTAACATTTAAGGCTTCAAGTCCCGCCTCACAGCGGCAGCCGCACTAAAATCAATGAGATAATTGGATAAGTATGGGCGCTAGTTAATTGAATTAACTACGGGTCACTGAGCAACGGCGACTTGGTTTCTCTTTGATATGCTTCTTATGTTGGAGGATTTCACTGAATTTGAACCAGACCCGAATTTACACGCACCTGTTTGTAGATTTCACTGGGTAAGGGGTTAAGTGTTTACATATGTTTGTATTAGCTACTAGTTATACTCTGCAGGGAGCACATGGATTCGATCTGCGCAGGACTGGGTCGAGAGGCGTACAAGAAGAGAGGCATATGCTCAGCAGTGATGATGATAATGATGATGAGTACTACTTGACTAGTAGTAGTTTTAAGGAATGTTTTGATAATTCTCTTTTTACATTTAACACTTTATTATTACTATAAACAACTAAACATTGCATATTATTTGGTATCTAGGTCAAAGTATCACATCAAATTGTCATAAAACTGCTGCAGTTATTAAATTATTTCAGTAGCTCCTCGGGGCAATTTAAAACTCTCGACACAAGACTGAGCTGTTTTCATATCATTTAACTATCTCTTTTTACCATGTTTAAAGCCTTTGATTCCAATAATGATCTCTTTCCTACCAAAATATAACTAAAATCTTCGAGTCCCTACAACAAATTCTCCTTCACCTCATGACACAAACCAGGTAGCATGGTTCTATAATTCCACCGCTCCATATCACTTCATAGTATATTCTCCACGTTCCTTACAAGTGATCCGTTGTATTGCGCGTTTTGCCGTTGTCTTGTGTTAGTATTATTTCCGTACCAGATTATCTGCGATTGGATACAGAAGGTTTCATATAAGCGTGGTAAGGTGGTTTTGCTCTCAGTTGCTTTGGATTGGTAATGATTTTGTTTAAGTGAATAAAGTGTTACTTCTTTGCATGGGAGAGCAGAGAATGATTACCTGAATTTAATTAATGATTATATTTAACAACACATTTAAGCCTCGCTTGCTCAACCATTCCAAAACGCATATCTATACATATAGTAAACTGTAACCGGTCGGTGTCTGTACATTGAAGATAATGGAAAATAATAGTTGAGGGGTCCTTATTGATGCAATAGAACACAAAAATCATGTTTAAAAAAAATTTGTTTGTCTGTTTGTTTGTCGGTATGTTTGTTCGTTATAGACTCTAAAACGGTTGAATAGATTTGTCTACGGTTTTCACTAACATGTTGGTGCATTTTCAACATTTAGTGTTTGTTTCATTTCAATCGGTTCGTAAATAAAAGAAAGTTGAAGCCTTTTTATCTCAAAATAATGCCTGCGTCCACTAGTAGCAACATAAAATTACTAGTAAAAATATCCGAATGTGTTCAAGAATCATTGTACAAGCAGCAATAAGTTTGATTCAAAATTTAAATCACTTTGATTCAAATAAATGTGCTTTTTCTTAAAAATATATAATCCTAAATTCATTGTAATCCACGTCCCGGTGCAAATACTGTACCGCGCCCGTTCTATCTGTTTCCGGTACATCAAACACGCGCGCTCGATGCTTTGTTTCGGAGCCGACGACTTTCCTTCAGATGAGTGGCGGTTTCCTGAGACTGTGTTTTCAGGATGGGTGTTTTTCTGAGCTTGGTTGTGGTATGAACAGTATAACATAATACGGTGCTGTATGACTTGAGCCTGTAGGTCCAATTGTCTTTGATATTTCAGGTTAAAAATTATGAAACAACATAGATGATATGCTCATTTTAAATACGTAAGATATTATATATTGTTTGTGAAGCTACTTTTTTTAGTAGGCTAGCGTTTGGTCTTAATATTCAATGGTAAAGAATAGTATATAAATAGATAACTATGAAATCACGTCGAATTTATTTATCATTATTAGTTTTAGGACGTCAAATCTGTGTGTGTGACACGTAAAAGTGTGATTCCTTGTAGTAGTTAAGCAGTTGTTACTTTTTGTTGTCACACATACAGAAAAAAGACAAATAGAAACACAAAAGACTTGAAAAAAATAGTGCCACAAGTGGCGGCCTTATCGCTAATAGCGATTTCTTCCAGGCAACCGTAGGCTGGACAGGAGTCAAAAGAAAAATAAAGGGTGGGGTGTTCAAAAAAGAGACAATATACCTATATACTAACAATAAAATATTCAATATTATATAATAAAAAATAACACAAATAGTCGACATAACTATAGCCTCTATCATAAAAACTTACTTAAAATTATAGTTAGTTAGTTTAGTTTAAAATAAACATCCCGCAAACTTCCTTCATCTTAGTCTCCCTGCAAAAATCTCAAATCCAGTCTCTCTATCTCAGATTGTATCCCAACAATAAGATATCGGGCATATGCCGCCTTTGAATATTCATTACAGATCACGAAACATCAAACAGAAGCTTGTTTCATATATGGGGCTTTACTAGCATATCCCTAAGACATTGAATCACTCGCTTGTTTTCCTCAAAATGAAATTGAATGTTCATTGCAATTTATTAATACCAATTTTTGAGGTTCATTAACAAAACTATTTTTAAAATCAAATCACCTTGTTAGCAAAAGTGTTTAAGAAATCATTGTGTCAACGAACTCTTGTCAGGTTATTGTTAGTATATTAACAATTAGTTAATCATTATTGTTATTGTTTCAGTCTGTAAATTTCTAGATAGGTATTGTTTTTAAAATGTCCAATAATCCGATCAGTAAGAATCAAGGAATCGATAATGAAAAAGCTGTTTTTAACAAATTATATAATATATATATAAGTTACCACGGTATCACCAAATACGAGTACAAAAACATAATAAAAAAAAGATATATGACGGGCCTTCAATAAGAATGTGGTTGGTCTTCCAATAGAAGGAAAATATACGTGTTACACCCTAGACTACAGCAATGCTTAACATCAGGCAGGCTGTAGTCAAACGTAAACCTATACCTCGTAAAAAAAATCATTCAAAAGAATATTATTCCATTTACTGGATGTATAGGTACAGCCTTAAGCAGCCCTACAATATTTGATAGAGTTCAGCGATCGCAAGATGTAGCGTTGTACCGCTCACGAGATAGTTCATAGAATTGCGGTATTTTTGTTTTTTGAATGGATGCTGATACAAAATTAAGTAGTGGTTGTTGTGCAAGAATCACGTATAAGTCTCCAAAGAAATGGTTTTGTTTCTAGCATTATACTACATTGCTATTTTTCCTACGTAAGCTTCTTACACCTTAGGTTGCAGCATTGCTAAACATCAGGCGTTACTAGTTCGCTAAAATGTGTACAAATTAAAGAAAAAAAAATTCATTGTCAGATCTGAAAATGTTCATATACCTTAAAAAAAAGTATCAAAATACCTGTTATCACATATATTTCTGGGCAAAAAGTCTAACGAACGACTAATACCTTTTCATTTCCACAAATTCATCACATCATTCGTAATTTCGTTTCACAGTAACTGTAACAAAAAGTAATTGTATCCTCGCTTCACGTAATAAACGATTCGAGGAAGATTCCATATTGTACTTTGTACTTACCTATTTACTTGGCCACTCTCCTATCTACATGGTGTTGCCTGATATAATATGTTTCTGATATTTGTACGGATATGCAATACAAGACATGTATTAACTTTTATTGATTTAAGATTTATATTCGATTTACATTGATCGCTATTTTTTGGTTCTTTGCATGCGACAGTGTGTTTGATTCAGATTTATATTTCTTTAGTTACAGATTTTGTACATTTTCAGTTTAACGAAAGCTAATGTGATTTATGAAACAAAAACCTAAACATTTGTGATTTTTATTGGTAATCTCTAGGTTGATGGAATAATAATTTGCTATTTGTATAAAATAATGTATTTCTACAGATTCTTGCTCGTAAGCTATAGCAACACAGTTCTTTCTACCCGGAGCAATTTTTACGAAATCACCGAACCTGAAGGCGAAACATGCCTTTTGCGATTTAATTAAGAAGGCAAGCTTTTTCAGAATTATTTATTATTAACTTGTATCGTAATTTGAATAGGGGCGTGCATAGAATAAAATTGTGAATCATAAATTAATTTTGAAACATGAAGCGCTTTTAACATCTTGTTTCTCTTATTTATATTTGCTTAATTGCCTTGTTTGAGAAACAATCGATAATTTAGCAAATTTGAAAAATTCAAATTAAAGTACATTGACATGACAAACATGTTTTTTTGTTTACTGAAATTAATAAAAATAATGTACCTCTTAGGCCAATTTTTAATGTGTATAGGGGCAGCAGCTCTCGATCCATGAGATTTAGCAGAAAACCTGATTTACACATACTGACTGCCACCCGCGACTCTGAAGAGAATAACTAATTTTCACTTGATGAGACCGGGTGTCGGATTATTTTGGCATAATATCCTAGCAACGAATTAACGACTCATGTTAAAAAAAACTAATAGAATGGAATAGAACACTTACTGAGACAGATTTAAAAACATTTAGTAGGTATACACACACTTACATACATACCAGACCAAAAGTCTTTTTTATTTGCTTGTGTGACAAAAGTGTAACGGTTGCCTTAAACTAAAAAAAAACTGAATATGCTATAACCTCCTTTTTTCGAAGTCGGTAAAAAAGAGCAACGGACAATCCGTCTACAAAGTAATGAAACTTTTTAGGAACACGATCACATTTTAGTTATCTATCAGTGAGCATAAAAGCATCTCGGATAAGCCTATTTTCCAATCAGAAGGGACGCGGTTTGGCCCATAATTTATTACTGAATACTGCTGTATAGAATGAAACCAAATTACGTAGGTTTTATTTTTGGGAGATTTCAGTCGTTTCATATTCAGATAATTTGAATGTAGCGTCGGTTTTTCTCTTACTTTTCTTCAAACAGTTTATTTTTAAACGAAATAACGACGCTTTATTTCTCCGTATCTTTGAATAAGAAAATTTTGGCATAATATTCAGCAATCATTAAAATTTAATGCTTCTTAGAAACAAATTATAATATTATTTCGTTTTATTTTGTTTAAGAACGCTAAAATTCTTCACGTTGCTATATTGAGTAGGTTTGTAACGATTTCAAAGTAAAAGCTCTTCCTTTGAGCTTTCGACGTTGCGTGGAGTCTTAATTAGAGTTAATCTCAAGATAATAAGCCACATGTTTTACTAATTGGTAGAACTTGAAAGGGTAGGTAAGTTTACTACAGGTTTTTCTTACAAAAAGATTTTTACAGAAAGTCCCGTATTTTTTCTCAGGCGTATAAAGTTTGGGGGAAAATTATTTTATATTAGAAAGCAAATCAGATTTTCGCGTAGTTCAAAGCAAAGCGTGGGCAGACAAGTTTATTGCGTAGTGTTATGAAAAAAAGTGGGAAGGCTAACTATTTACAAATCGCTGCTGGCTGGAAGAAATCGCTATTAGCGATAAGGCCGCCAGTTGTGGCACTATTTTTTTTAAGTCTTTTGTGTTTCTGTTTGTCTTTTTTTTTTGTCAATGTGTGTTACAATAAAGAGTTTATCTATATATCTATTTATTTAGTAGGAGCAAGTTCTGTTTAAAAAAATATTTATATATGTAGGTTTCAACATATTCCTATAAAGTTTAGTTAGTGTTAAGTCAACATTTTTACGAATTTTTTTTATTCAATTTTGATTATATGACAAGTCACAAAAAAGTGTATTTGGCTCATTTTGATAAACTATCAAATCATCATCACCATATCAAACCATTTACTCAAAAATCTAAATAGTCTAAATATTATCCGAAATTATAGCAATATTCTAAAATATTCACATTACGAATAGACCTTTCAGTAAAATCCTATAAGACCCCAACCCTTAAGTTCCATTTCTGTTATCCTCTCTTCGCCTTGCAATATACGATATTCTTTCCATACCAAGTATAAGTGTATACAGAGTTATTACTAACTAACGCTTCGGATAGTTTTTAAAAAGCAATAATAAAGATAAAAATAACTTATATTTAGCAAAATCTTAGGTTCTAGTACATTTTTTTCGCTACACTCCACACTAGGATGTAGGTAGTGTATCTGTATTGTGGAGTGTAGGCTCTTCCTTAGGTTTAGATAGTAATGTATAACTGAAATGTAAGGGTGGCACCTAACTATCGTGTGGAAACCGACATGTTTGAGGACCACAATAATATCAGAGGACATGTCTACCGAGGAAGGACATGGGCGCCAACCACAATGTATCTGCCCATGAGATCTCCCAGAACGATTCATTCTGCGGGGGAGTCATGACCCTCAGTCATGAGGAAATACGAGGAAATATTCAAGAGGGAGTATTTCAAACACAACAACTTTTGTTTGTGTACAAAAAAAGATTTTATGATGTATATACCTACTATTACCCCACCTTTAAGAGGTAATGCGTCAGATGACTGTCATTGACTTTGGACAAAATTTATGGACAATGGAGAACGTTTCTTTTAGTGAATTTATAAAAGTGGTAGAACAACAGTTGATATTTACTATAGCCTATCTTAAAAGTTTATGCGTCAGACTGACTGTTGTACATATAAGCAGTCTTTTTTTAACTAAAACAGGTTTGCACTTGACCATAGTTTGCTTGATGGTAAACGTATAGCTAAGGTAAAAAAAAAGATGGAAAAACCAATAACCGAGTGGAAGTTACGTATAACCTTGTATATATAAGTATATTCCATAGTCGGAAAGGTCAGTCTCTAGATAGGGATGCACGATCATTATATTTCATTGCCGCAGCTCTATAAGCGACGGACTCGGTCCTTACAAAGGGCGAGAAAGGGCATGTTTTACATATATACAATTTCACAAGAAGAATGGAAAACTTGTAGTCTTAAATATTATTTACTAATGTGAATTTACTAGAGGTTAGAAAGTTGAGAGTTTAGAAAGTGTGTGAAAAAGAAAAACTTTTTATAAACTGAAATATATCTTTGATTTAGATATTGGATATACATAACAACAAAAAAATTAGTGCGAAAATAATATACTATTCATAAGACAGGTGATTACAATAAAAAAATCCATAGAGATTTAGCACATTATAAAATAAGTTAAAAGTAGGTAATAATATTATTTACGTTGCTGAATTTTGCTGACCGTTTTCTTTACAAGAAGTTAGTTGTTAGTTTTTTCTTTAGTTTTTATTTTTTTTTTATTTTTTCATCTTAGACTATAGTGGTGCTTAACATCAGGCAGGCTATAGTCAAACGCAAGCCAATTTAATGTAAAAAAAAAGAAAACAAAAAAAAAACAAGTGGAAAAATTGTCCAAAACACAACATTCAGTGGAAGCAGCTCTATGAAAGGTTCAATCAAATTGCGCATACGACTCAATGAGGTCTGAACTCGACAGTTTCCGTTGCAGACAGCTAGATGGCGCGCCATGTTGATACTCACTGTAATATGTATACAGGGGAATTGATAACCAATGAATAATACTCATAAAAGAAGTTTTTGTATATGTTTAACCTAGTCTTCACTAACTCATCCATACTGTTTTCACTTGTATAAACGGTTTTTATTTACAAGCTAGTATGATTTTTTTCCCAACTTGCATTAATCCGTTCCTAGAAAACAACACAGTTTAGATATAGAGATTATGTTCTACCTTGGGCTTCAGTATGAGGTGTGTATATCGCTTTAGGTGTATCGCTTTAGGTCATTTGCCTGACTTTTTAATGTAGGTAAATAAAAAAACAGGTCTAAGTTCAAAATAACAAGACAACACATTGCAGTTTATACAACAGTAGTTTGCAATAAAATCCGTTTGTAAGTGAGAAATTATTTATTTACAATAATAATTCATAAAAACAAGGAAAGAAAAACTAAACATACTGGGTACTTCTAACTACAACATAAAAAGGGGGGCACTTTGAAAATCTTTAGAAAAGCCTAGTCTAAGTGCTCCAGCGTACTGCCAGAGAGCAGCTTGCCCAGCATACTGGCCGCATTACCACGCTGGATGGCAATGCTGATAACTTTGTAAGTGATTGGTTGTAATAAGTAAATGGTAAGAGTATTGTACTGATGAAAATAGTTGTAGATTTTTATGAGAAATACATGTAAATTAGCGTAGGCCTACGCCAATGAGGCGACAACTGCACACCAGGAAGAATTGACATAAAATGATTGCATCACTTGACATTAAAACAAACAATTTTACATTTCCGCAAACAATCGACTGTATGTATCAATTTTTGTGACATATTATGAATGTGTACCTGAATAAAGGCTTTTTTACTTTTTTTTTTACTTTTACATGTAAATTAATAGAAACCCTGTATAATTTGGTATATGTTTTCGATGTGAAACCTCATTAAGATTTTCAACAAATATACATCCGGTACGTTCCACGGAGTTGGAAAAGTTTTCTCTGAGTATTTTATATTCGTAGCTGTTACTTTTGGAGTTGTAGGGACGTATGTACATAAGTGTCAGGATATTTTTGTACATTTTCCATTACGTAGAAGAGTATTTTTTTTTACTTTAAATAGGCTTACGTTTGACTATAGCCTGCCTGGTGTTAAGCACCACTATAGTACACAAACTAGGTTGCCTGGAAGAGTTCACTCTAAGCTAAGTGATAAGGCCGGCCTCTGTCCCAATATTATGGTTTACATTTTTTTCTTTATACTTGTGTTCTCTTGATATATTGGTGTACAATAAAGAATTTTTGATTTGATTTGATAGTCTAAGATGTAGCACGCTTGCCTAGAAAAAACCTATTTACTCTAGATTTGAAGACCCCTGGGTTATAATTTTCTGGAAACAGGGCTCCAGGTAGAGAGTTCCATAGTCTCGAGAGAGTATGAGATATTATACTCAAAATATAAATTTCATTCAATTTAACTACCTATATTTGATATTATCATTATACCAGCTAATGTAAATAGCTGTATCTAGTTGGCTCTAGAAAACCAACTATTCATTCTATTATTTTGACACCGACTTCCAAAATACGAGCAACGCTGCATGTACAGCATTTAAAACAAGATAAAAGTTATCGTTTTGAGCGATAATGTGCCAGTTAGGACCCTTATTTTAAATTTTGTGTGTTTCATTGTGTTTATTCTTGTATGTTGATGCTTAAGAAATTGTTATCTATCTACTAGCTGTGCCTGCGACTTCGTCCGCATGGAATAGTTATCTTTGGCATCATATTTGTCAGCTTTATAAATTATAGCTGTTACCCACAACTTGAACCGTTTTCGCAGCGCTCGCAACGGAAGCCCTCAAAGATGAATAATATTCCCCGTTTTTTCCTCATTTTCCATTGTTTCTTCGCTCCTATTAGTTGAAGCGTGATGTTATATAACATTAAGCCTTCCTCGATAAATGTTCTATCAAACACAAAAAGAATTTTTCAATTCGCACCAGTAGTTCCTGAGATTAGCGCGTTCAAACAAACAAACATACCCTTCAGCTTTATAATATTAGTATAGATATAGAACAGACTATATATGTATATATCTGTGTAGTGTTCGTCGAACATAATACAAAATATACAAAGTCTTGTTCCGCTTACTATAGTTCAAGGGGATCTACACAAAGCATCCCTCTCGATAATCCGCCCCATTTACTAATACTTTTTATCTGCGCTCCAGCAATTTATCAATTGGCATGGATTGGTCACGGAGATACGAGTATTTCGTTTTGTAGCATGGATAGTTTTAGCTCGTAAAATAGGAGGGGTGATGTAAGTTTGAATTTAATGTGTTCGAGTATTGTCAAAACACTGATTTTTTTAGGTGATAGTTGAATGAAAGATATCGTTCACGTAGGCATTTGTTTTATAAAACAATTCAATAACTGTATTCAATAATAATAAACAATTTATACACATATATACACTAATAAAACTAAAAAAGAGTATCAACATAACGTAGGTATATACTTACACTGACAGTTCACTAAATACTACCACAGCATTAATAAATATCAACGTGTATTGTGGGTGTTATTTTCTGCCCGATATACGAATGATATATTTTTTTTCCTATAATTAAATCTGGCTAGACTATATACTATGTCTATCTTATATCAGCAAGTAAAACGTTGACAAACCCTTAATAAAAGCTATGATTTTTTTAATAAATATATGTAGTTTTATACATAATTTAACATAAATATTTTATTTAACCGATTTCTGCTCTCAAATATTCTCAGTACGAACATAAAAGTAGCTATGAAGGGAATGGTATCGAAGTATTTGTGAAGGTCATTTTATTTCTGGCTGAGGAAATGCCGATGATAAGGAAAAGCTGATTATATTATTAGGCTTGAGTTTATTTACAAGGATGACATTTTCTTTTTACAAAAAGATTTATTTATTATTTTAAGGAATAGCGTGTTTGTCTTATATTAATCCATTTGTGTAAAAAAGGTCTTACAAACATTTTTTGACCCAAAGATTTTTAAAATGTTTTTAATCTTGTGGTTTAAGATGATATTTTAATACTTCTTACAAACCTATCATTCAATAAAAAAACCCAAAATATTCTTCAATCTTATAAAAACTTTGTGCGTATTTATTGATTTAAAATAGGCAAACTATTCTGAAAATTCTGGTATACTAAACTAATTAACTATAGTAACTAGTACTATATTATGGTTACTATATTATACCAGAATTTTCAAAATAGTTTAAAAAAATTAATATATTTAGTAAGCAGCATTAGTGCAGCATCCAAATACTACAGAAAAAAGGAATAAAAACTCAAATCCTAGAAAAGAGTAAAGAAAAATATACTAACGATAGCAAACAGCCATCAATAGCCACTACAAATATCTCAAAATATCCAAACGGATGAAATAACGATGGCTACGAAAAGATCGAAATGTTTTGGACTCTGGTTACACTAACAATAGGTATCATACTTTACAGACACCTCTACATTCTCGTCCTTTTTCAAAGACAAAGACTTAGAAAAATAATGTAAACCTTAATTAGATTTGCAGAATATAATAATAGTAAAGTCTTTAAGTTTTACAGGAGCAATACGAATGACACTATACTACATATGTTTGTTTGGTTTGTGGCGACATCTACTGTTTACAACTGAGTAGCTTGTAAAAATAAATTATGTAAACATGATCACACTTACTTAATAATATAATGGCATACCATCTCATAATCTTACAAAGATAGCTTTATTACCAAAAAGTTGTAACAACTACCAGATTAACCTCCTTTGGATGTTAAAGACCACGTCACATACATAAGTTATAGGTACAATGTACCTAAAATCGAGCTGAAGAAGTTGTGTACTACTTACCTTCTGCAGTCAGAGATATCTGTCTAATATTATCTCTGACTTTACAAAAACAAAAAATATTGTCTACGGACATTGTGCGCAAGTAACGACCCGTGTAACGGTGCACTTTCAATCAGATTTATATAAAACAGGATTTAAAATTTAACGAGTTATCCGCCGTGCTGACTGATCACCTACAGAGCAGAAACAGTATGAGGAATGCCTTAAAATCTAGACAACTTACATAATAAACAAAAAAATATGCTATCTTACAAATATAATGAGTGTTTGTTGGTCTTGGTCTTGCGTTTAGGATCTTCGCAATATTTGGGATATGGTATAGGGTCCCGAGAGTGACATAAGGTACTTTTTGCTTTAACACAAGGAGGGCAAAGCTGCTAAATTGCACTAAGTACTAGTTTATTGCTTTCGTACCTAATTTCACATTTCAACATAAATAATTAAATTTACATTTTTCATTTTTCTCTGTCGTAGCACGTATTATTGTAGAGCTAATATTTCGTAGACGTTCTACGTTGCTACGTAGCGTAGTCACATAAATTGCGCTACAAGCATTTAGCTTATTTAACCCTTTCAATCTTTAATCCAGTTGCAATGAATGAATATCTGTTAAAAAATATGCCATTTCGCTCACACTTGTCAAAGTCAAAGCATTTATTGCATTATTGTGCGATACATACATATACGTTTATGGTGAACAGATCTTATGCTAAGTTATCGAGTCAGCGAAACACAATATATTCTTATTGGGTGTTTGCAATGTATTTAGGTTCGGTTGGCAATCACGAAAAATAAAAATATTTGTTAACGATTTTACTACCTATACCATTATTATCCCTAAAACGTAGTCGACCTACTGTTTACATTTGTAATCTCACCTCTACTCGTCTTTGTGAAGTTGCCTTTGTTGAAAAGCCGAATGCAAACGAAATAAAAAAGGAAATTCACAAACGGTTTATACCTACGTTACAGTGCGAAAGAAAAATTTAATACAATTTCATGATTGTTTTTCTAATAATTAGTATTTTACTTGTAAATTTTCATTTGCTTTCGATACATTCAGAAAACATATTATAATTAGTAGTGGTACAAGTTTTTGTGTATCAAATGTTTCTTGATATTTAAAGTCAAAACAACTTAATTCCGATTTAAATAGCAGATATAAATAAATAAATAAATATTCCGGGACATGCACACAGCGCCATCTAGCCCCACACTAAGCAAATGCTTGGGTCGTGTATACATCCTTTCTTTATAAAAAAATGGCAAAATAAACAGGTTAAGGTGTTTAAAAACTACTTACATATATTTTTTCTCAATAAAATAACATACTGAGTGAAATCAACACTGTGCATAGGTATATACTTACATCAATTACCATCAGGGAATGGATTCAGTCCACTAAAGTAATTGTGTTACCTGGCGGGGATACAGCAAGATTTACCATCATGGTTTTATTATTACTTAACCTATGCTTTACTTTAATTATCAGTTTTTTGGATATGATCGTGGTTGAATTAAAATAAAATACGAAACAAGAGAATACCATCGTGGTCTTGAGACATCTTCTGCCAATCTGCAACAATTGGCTCTCGTAGTTTAGCTTCCACGACTTGCTTCTATGTTATAGATATTTGAGCCAGCAGAGGTCTCTGATATAATGGAAAATGGATAAAATCATAATTAACAATTTTGAGACCTCCGTTTGGAGGCATGGAATACACATAAACACTTTTATTTGATTAAGCGTAGTCATTATGAGACCTTTTTTAACTGTGGAAAAATAAAATAACATAAATGTGCTTTACTTATGACTTACTTATACTTAGGTACTTGTAACAGTTGTTTAGTGAAATTTTTGACAAGTAAAACAGATAAAACCATTATATTATTTAGGCGGCAAACGTTATAAGATAATCTTCTGTATTTTAAGACTATCATAATAATCATCATCATATGAAATCATATATTAAGATAGAACTATAAAACAAACAAAGCAAAGTAAAATAGGTAGAACTCATCGAAAAAGTGTAACTAAAGCCATTGTACAAATTGAAGTAACTTCCCTGTCCACTTTTTACAGTTAATCAGTTTTGACTTTATCCTGTAGAGCTTCGACAGGCTTCCGTATGCGAAGCTTTATAAAAGCTCGTTAGCCGATAATCCGCGGGCTTGGTCACAAACATTACACTGACTGACATTATACCTTCGGATTTAGAGAAAAAAACTTATTTGGGAAGTTCATATGGCATATTTTGTAAGAGAAACAGACATAGACTGAGTTGGTATGCAAATAGGCAGGCATACATACATAAAGGTTCTTGATCTAAATCAAGAAATTTTTAATAATATGTGTATCTTACAATAAAGTTATCACTACTAGGCAGTGACAGTTAAATGTTAGTGAATACAAATTCATGATCAAAGAAGTAGTCTTTTTATTTTTCCCTAAATATTACAGATTTAATAGAATATACTTGTTTCACAAAATTAATTTAACACTATACCACCTTTTTCTATTGTGATACATATATACGAGTTATTATTATTGTGCTTGTACCAGTGTTTTTAGCAAAATTAATATCTTTATTGTTAAATGAGTTTACATTTGGTGATTATAAGACTGATAATTTTTTTTAATGTAAGTGCGCGTAGTGAATGTTGATTCACTCTTGCTTTGAAGATAGCTATATAATGTTCTATTAAAGTTAATTTCTGATCAGCTGTAACATTTACATATATATTTTTGTACCTTGAGGAGAATGCACTCTCCTACAGCACGAGATCTCTGTCAGTGTAGGAGATGCGTGCCACATAAATGAAATGTATTAAATGTAAAATTTTATAATTGTGTATTAAATATACATGGCTCTAACTATTAAGTACATTTAGTTAGAATCTATACTAATATTATAAAGCTGAAGAGTTTGTTTGTTTGAACGCGCTAATCTCAGAAACTACTGGTGCGAATTGAAAAAATCTTTTTGTGTTGGATAGAGCAATTATCAAGGAAGGCTGTAAGCTATATAACATCACGCTGCAACTAATAGGAGCGAAGAAACAATAGAAAATGTGGAAAAAATGGGAAAAAATATTCATCTTTGAGGGCTTCCGTTGCATGCACAGCGAAAACGGTTCAAGATATAAAAAAAATATGTATGAAAGAATTATTTCTCTTGAAATAATATAACAAAATGTTCGCAACAGTATATGTCTATGTTTTAAGGTTAACTCACTAGAACCGTTTTTATGGTAATAACTATGCCAAGCGGACGAAGTCGCGCGCATCAGCTAGTTAAGTTATATTTGGCAAAGCAGTTTCCTAAATTTCTTGTGATGAAATAAATGAAACTTGAATTTGAATTCTATTAAAACAACTTTGCGGAACGCACTATAAAAATTAAGAAATGCTGCCGGACAACAAGCACTTCAAATAATATTCATCATCATCATCATTAGTTTGTTATCGCCACTGCTGAGCTGAGCATAAGCCTCTCTTCTTGTACGCCACTCGTCCCGGTCCTGCGCAGATTGAATCCAGGTGCTCCCTGCGCTTATTTTAATGTCAAATAACATTACGTTTCTTAAATCTTAAAAGCAAAACAAAAATCATCTAGCTACGAAAAATTTGTTTCACAAAGTCAGGCCCTCATATCAATCCGTCACGCTAGCGACAAGGAGATACACTGAAGGCTGTAAACATAGACAATATTAATTGGAGACAACCTTGTGACTTTCTTTGTTTAATCACAATATTTTTTTACGCGTTCCTAGTGAGGAATTAGCTAGTATGAAAATGTACATAATATGTCGTTATATTTTTAGCAATACTGTAAATGTGACTCGCGTTAGTCCGGTATGAACGTGTAATAATTCCAGATGTTTTATATCTTTGTACCACTTTAATCAAAATTGCTTCGGTTGTCTATGAAACTGAGAGTTAGGTACCTATCTTTATAGTGTTCTTCCGCTGCAACTGCTCCTTAACCGGCTTCCCCGCCGGAAGAACACTATATACATCTCCAGATTTTCATTTACAATTGATTTCCGCATAGGCAAGCCTGATTCAGTATTGTATCGATTGTATATGATTTAAGACGTAACAATCATACACTCACATAGTATATACGTTCGTTTGATTTTTTCACCATAAAAAGACGTCTATTGGGTGCGATGTAATGGCTCTAAATTAGGTACGCTTCAAGGTCAACTGGTCGCTGGGGAAAAATAAATAAGGATGGAAGCGAACTAGGACAAACTTAATGGGACACGTAGATACGAGTACACTGTTTCAGTTTTAAAAGGCCTTCAGAATCGTTTTCTTTCGTAGTATCTAATTACTTTAACATAAAATTCATACCTACTTAGCAAATATGGCATGAACATCCCTAACAGAAAATTAAAATTTTGTCTCATATATTAATCCACACACGGGCATAAAATGTTAGTTACATATTGTAAAAGTTCATGTTTGTAATATATTTTTAGACTACGTTTTCTCTTATTTCCTGAATAATAACAATGATCATATTTTTCAAGAACAAGTTTAGTTTTGGTACCGCATAGTGTGTTTTCTTCAAAAGTTTATTTTGCACCTAATCCAAAACATATTTACCATCGTAAAAGAAGCACCTAACCCAACATATTTCAAAAATTGTTAGTCCCAATTGTAAGCATTTATTATTTGAATATTGCCTCTATAACGTTCTACCCTAGACAAACAGTCTGAGCCCCTTTTACGCCTATGAATACACAGAGTCTTATTTTAGTCATTTTGCGATGTTTTATTTAAAATATCTTTTGGCCATTTGAACAAACCTTTGTATAAAATTTTACAATTCATAGTGGTTGGTTGATTTTTTCTGACAAGCATAAAATCTTACATAAAACATGTTTGGAACGGTTCGGATTTTATTTATTTGTACTCAACAAAAATATAACTAACTAATATTATCAATACTGTTGGTCTCAGGAAGAAAGCATTTGTAATATCTGGGTTCCCAAGCATCTAACAGTGTGTTCCGGCCGTCTCGTTTGAGAACCAGTTCTCTTCCTGTACCAAAAATATGCTTCTCCTTCGGGCGCAGCGTCGCGTATGCACATGCAGGTATGAATATTTGTTTCAGGCACTTCTGAATGACCACTCCCACAAACAGTGGGAAATTGTATCCTAATATAGAGCAAGGCTTATACAACTGTGTTTGGCTGAAAAAAGTCTCCGACATTGGTCCGAGGGTTACAAACAGAACATAGAACAAAAAAAAACATGCAGGTTTCACACGAGGTGATATAAACCAACGTGACGAACCTCATCCTGTTTTGATTTAGATATGAAATTATGTATTGGATATGGAATTTCACAATTTCTTTGCGTCCAAAATCTAAACATATAAAACTCAAAGGTGACTGACTGACTGACTGATATAGTGATCCATCAACGCACAGCCCAAACCACTGGACGGATTGGGCTGAAATTTGGAATTAAGGTAGATGTGATGACGTAGGCATCTGCTAAGAAAGGATTTTTGGAAATGCCACTTTTAAAGAGTGAAATAGGGGATGCAAGTTTTACTTCTTAATGCAAGCGATGCCACGAGCACCCACTAGTATAATATACACGTCAACATATGCTCTGATAGTTAAATGCCTAACCGTCTAGTGCAAATAATTTAAAAACAAACTTTCACCAATAAGTGCAATACATTTGCTAAGCAATTCACATTTTTGTTGTACTTTTTATTAATTATATCATAGGGAGCGCCTCCACTCCACAACACAGGCCATCCTAGTAAGGAGTACAGTGTCCATAATATACCTATATGTAATAGCCCATAATGAATTCTTACTAAATAATTTGATATTATAACAAGTAGATAGCTAATCTGTTGTTCATTGGACAGTAAATATTTATGGCCAATGTACAACGGCTCAAAGTCCCTGTCGTATAATTTAGAAGCTACATTCCGTTTGATGAAATGTTTAGACTAAACTGGAATTGTCAGCGACACAGGAAATTACAATCCTAATCAGATTATTTCAACCGAGTGGCGACGAGCGACACGTTTTGAAACGTGGTTTGATTTCAATTTTGTACATTTAGACGAATTTGTACCTACGTTGTTCGGCGTTCGAATGTAAAACTGGAATGAAAGGATTAAAATATGAGTACTTTTTCACAAGTTTTTTAATTTATGACATATTTTTTTATTGCTATAAAATATTGTTTATCATTTTACAATAGAAAGGATAGGAGATTATTATATCAGATATATATCATATTATGATATCAGATTTTTATCGACATATTAAATTCAAAATGTACGTTGAAATGATTCGATAAAGAGATTTATTTGTAACATGTTAATAGCGTTAAAACTGACTGTGGATTTAGAAGAAATAGTAGTAATATGATAAGTAACTAAAAACATATTTATATCACTATGTAGAAATTAAAACTATTAAATTAAGTCAAAGCGATTACTTTTAAAGACACATCGACAGACGGAGCTTTAAAAGCACTTACATCTAAAAGCTTCAGATAGTTAGGTATATACCTGTTAGGTCTTTTACTGTTTGACCTTTTTAAGCTAAGTAGGTTAGGTATCGAGACAGAATAAAAGTCAAATTTTATAGTGCTGTCAAAAAAGGCTTTTTAGCTCAACCCTACTGTCACGTTACCATGGAAGTAATATATAGGGAAATATTACTGCTGATCCAATATGAGCAGAGCGAGGCGAAGTATGAAAGGCAGTTGTCTTTTTCTAACTAGGGTAACAATAAATTATATAATTAGGATATACCAATTCATCTTCTTACCAAATCGGGAGCAGTCTCTTTTGCGGTCCTATTTTACCTGCATCTTGCCAGTCATGATGATCCTTAGCTCTATTGACGCGTTAAGTAACAAATACCAACAAAATTACTTACAAATTAAAATGCACTTTAGTTTGTAACTTATAATAGTATCGATTCGGTTAATTGACAGGGAGGCAATGTGATCAAAATAATAACATTTTGCAACAATTACAATATTTATTTACAAGTTCACATTTGAATCGAATGTAGGTAGTTGCCTATATCATAGACTATACTTAGTCTATGCCTATATCCTATATTTTTTACACTATCTTTTTCCTTGTGTTTCAAATTCTAACTGAAACGAGTGATGGTTTAAACTATGTACACCAATATAAAGCAAACTGTACACAATACTAAGGAATCGTATGTGAAACCATTGTATAAGAATATATGACTTGGCTACTTTTTATCAGCACTACTACTAATAGCTACAAATCAATTACTAAATTTTTCTCACCACGGCAGGAATTGGGATAGCGTCTTTTTTTAACAAACGGAGAGAATTTGGTGTATTAAAAGATTTTGGATCAAAGTGTAGACTGCAAACTTTGGAGAATTTTGTAATAGGTCGTGTAATATTTAAGTTCTTTTGCCAATTTATTTTGATGTTTTCGTTTTTAGGAAAACTGAAAAAATATCATATTGCACAAATTATTTCAAGCACGAGAAAATATGGTCACCTTAGTCCCAATAATGTAATCTTACTTAAACTTTAGCATACCTGTAGTAAGATATATTGCAACCACTATAAGATTCATTTCTGCATCCCGGAACACTACAAGTTCTTACCATTTTGTTATTTTTACAATAAAATACATTTCAATTATTTTTACAAATTACTTAAGAAATTATTTATTTCCCGCCATCTTTTCTCATATAATGTCATCATAATTTAATGTTGCTTGTGTGAAAAATAATATAATATTAATTGGTTACTTATTTTATTTTGTGTTAATTTCACAAATTAATTCAGATTTCTATGTGTCAAGTAAGATTTATAATAAATAAAATTAAATAATATTATTTATTGCTAAATATTTCAAAACTTAAGTTGACAGTGACATTTATCACACATTATTTTTTAAACTGGCAAGCTGTTGAAGCAAGACAACAGCCTTCTCTATATGCCTATCATTTTTGACCGATTTCACCCCCGATTTACCATTTATAGAAAATGAACTTTAAGTGTAAGAGCATAAGGTTTCTATTCATATAAAATTTATTTCACAAAACCAAAGAGAGAACAATCCAGAGGGAAAGAGAGGGATGATATAAAAAATCCTTGCACGTTACTGAACAAATCAAAGCCTATAAAAAAACTACAACATAAATTCATTTGCTAAACAAATCTAAGCCAATCAGAGAAAACCGCATCAAAATCGGGCTGATAATTCAGAAGATATAGTGTATACAGCAGCGCCCCCTGGTGAGTTGTCATCGTACTTTTTAGACAGTCAATTTTATAGTTATAAGTTCAAGAATAATTGTATCGAGTGTGGCTCAGCGATTCAAATGTCTGCGTTTCATCCAAACACACCTTCGTTCGAATCCGGCCCTACACCAATGACTTGTTTGGCAAGTTATGGGTGGATTTGCACCCGCATAGTGGTGAAGGAAAACATCGTAAGGAAACCGACATGTTTGAGGATCACAATATCCGAGGACATGTATTGTGTCTTCCGTGGAAAGACCTGGGCGCCCACCATGATGTATCTTCCCCAGAGAACTTCCCTAACGAATTAATTCTGCGGGGGAGCCACAACTCTCCGTCATGAGGAAATAGGACTCAAAGAGAGAGAAGTGTAATCGTTTCCCAAAATAACCTATCTAAATATTAAAAATTCAAAGGTGACTGACTGACTGATTTACATAGTGATCTATTAACGCACAGCCCAAACCACTGGGCGGACCTGAAATTTGGTATGCAGGTAGATGTTATAACGTAGACATCCGCTAAGAAAGGATTTTTGGAAATGCTACTTATAAAGGGGTGAAAAGGGGGATGCAAGTTTAAGTTCTTAATGCGAGCGAAACCGCGAGCACCAACTAGTGTCATATATAACGATATAGTATATCAGTTATATATAAGCTATACCAAGGTATAGCGGTGTGTTTGTGATTGCGTCCATTTGGGTCAAGAGAAGCTATACCTGAAGGGCGATTGTTTCCAAATTATTTACATGTCGCGGTGACCCATGAGGACCCTTTTAATTAGGTGGACAATTATACGAGGGTTGTTCCGTGGTCACTTTGATTGATACCACTGGTGGGATAATGAAATATTATGAATTATCTATGCAAATTTGTTAGCTGTAATGTATGCTTGATATAGCAAGGTGACGGGATGCATTCATAATATTATGTAAATTATATTAACAAATCAACTTATACAAATCAAATTATATATAAACTATAATGATTGATTAATCATTATTTAACAGCGGTGTTGTGCATATTATCCGCGAATATCAGAAAAAACTTATTTGTCATTAAAAGACTAATCAATTTGCATACCAGGTTTCTTCTTAATTTGTTCAGCTGATCAAGTGTAAATAAGGACAAAAAATAAAAAATGCGTTCTTAGTAGGTAACATGAGTATAATGTGATAAAAAAAACATTTATAGAAAATCTATAGAAAAAAAATACATGTATAATATCTACCTCGGACCTTGATGTTTATTTTAGTACCACTAGGCGGTCCTATAAAGACTAGTATAGTGGCGGAAACCTGGTTTTAGTACCGCTATTTGGACTGTTCCGGGGTGTAAATGGAAGTCACATGTTGACGAGACGTGACACCTTTCGTGTCCAAAGTTTAACGATTTAACGCCTGTCTTTTGGGTAATAGCAGCACTTACTGTCTTGCGTATACATTTTTGGTAGGCGTTAAACAAAAAGCAGCGGGTATGGCTCAGCGGTTCCAGTGTGTGGTTTTGATCCAGACACACCCATGGTTTGAATCCGGCCCTACACCAATGATTTGTATTTCCAAGCTATGTGTGGATTTGCTCTCGCTTAGCGGTGAAGGAAAACATCGTGAGGAAACTGACATGTTTGAGGACCACAATATACGGGTCATGTGTCTTCCATGGAAGGACTTGTGCGCCCACTACGATTAATCTGCCCAAGAGTACTCCCCTAATGAATTAATTTTGCGGGAGAGTCACGACCCTCAGTCATGAGGAAATACGAGTCAAGAGAGGGAGAGAGAGATCAAAAAAGTAAAATTAGCATTTTAATAAACTTTGCTAAGGCACTGCTTGCATTCAAATCTTATTCTAAGATCACAGAGAATATTATTTATATAGTTAATATTCACAAACTATCGTACACTGGTGCTTCAATTTCAAGCTAGCACGACAACTAAAATAGAATTCACAGTACATTTTGTAATTAAGTATACCTTACATAGACTACGAGTCCGGTTCCAAATTTCACCTGTCCCATATGAATTAAGCAAATTGAAGGAGAGAAGCAGACCGTTAAATCTTTTTACGGCATAATTTCGCGGCTTGCTCAGCGAAATTAGCTTGGGAACTGATTTGAATTTGCCATATTTGCTACCTAAATAGAAGTACATATGTAGTTGTTACATATACGTAATGTGTCAGTTGTTATTATTTATATATTACTATATATATAGGGAAGACGTCATTGTGCCTACTTTTTAAATAGACAAGCGGTTTGCACGCTTGCTCATGAGCAACAAAATTATTCTCGACCACCTGACCCGACGTTGCAAGAAAAACAAAAGAACTTAGCATTATGATCACAAAATCTTGCAATAAAATAACATTATCACTAGATAAGTATACAGCAATAAATAAAAACATATATTACCTACATAATAATCGATAATATCTTCTACTTCTACCCTTTTCTGTTTGCCGTAGCTATAGACACATTCTGATACGCCTGATATGTGATTTAATACAATTAATCAGCTGTATCAGCTAAATTGAACGTAATCCGGTTCATTGTTCCGGCCGTTCATTGAAAGTACGGCTTTGATCCGTTTTTACGAACCGGCCGTACTTTAGCCTTTTAAATGGTGTTTAAACTTTATGATCTAATTCAATCTTCGGGAAGAGAGTTATGTCTTTTTTGTGTAAGAATTATAGATTGGATCATTGGATGTTGCTAATTGGTTTTGTATTCGATTATTTAGGATATTTTCCGGGCGAATTGTATCAGTGTAAAAGATGTGATTAAATAACGGATCATAGAGACACAGTTTGAATATAACATGCATTTAATCATATATATTATATTTTATATCCAATATGCATTATCTATACTTATGTATTTTTACTAAACATGCCAAGGTGAAGAAATACTCCTAAATAAAAAAAATAAAAAAGTTTGGATGTAGCGTATCTGTTATTTTTTTCAAGTTAATTGCTTTGTTACAGTTTTTTTATAAATTACAACTTAAGTTATGTATTCTGTGACGTAAGTTAATGACTAAAACTTTTACAAAATCATGTATAAATGAATAAAGACACGAAACACGTCATTATGACATTTATGACACACAATGTCCTTAAAATATTATTAAGAAAATACCTACTTACAAGCAACAGTAAATGGTCATAATAATATATCATTCAAATCCAGGGACCTAACATTTCCCAAGTTAGGTGGTATTTGTGAATCAGATTACCTACAGCCACCACGCAGGTACTATGTAGTAGGTAGGTTAGGTAAATTATGTATCCGTACTTGGTTTCAAACGAAGATTGTGCAAATGGTGTAGATGGGGCATAAAAATATGTAAAAACTAGTGGGTGCTCGCGGCTTCGATCACATTAAAAGTAAAACTTGCATCCCCTATTTCACCCCTTTAAAAGTGGCATTTCCAAAATCATTTCTTAGTGGATGCCTACCTCTTAAAATCTACCTTCATTCCAAATTTCAATCCAATCCGTCCAGTGGTTTGGGCTGTGTGTTGATAGATCACTATATCAGTCAGTCAGTCAATTAGTCAGTCAGTCACCTTTGAGTTTTATTTATATATATATAAGTGATGCTGTTGACAAGGTATAAAAATATACTGGAAACCTGTTAGTTTTAGTGGCTTACGGTTTAAAATTCTGTCCACTGTTAGCAATGCTTAATCAAATATATATTTTCTCGATTAGAACCATAATAGCGACTCTAAACCACTGAAAAATAATGATATTGTGAATCGCAACATACCTACTCAAATGAATTTCGAATAGGTACATTCTAATTTTAGAGTGGCATGCGTTATTTATAGTAGAAACGATAATTTTTAAGTGCCACAGTTAGACTAGCCTATATCAGCTTGAATATTTTAATATTAAAACTTTCGTTAGGGCTTTTTTTTCAATATGTTAACAAAATGGTTTCCACTCGCGTGTAATTCGCGTATGTGGTTTACACGTGAGTGATAACCGTTTAATTAACATATTGAGCTTGAATATTGCCAATGGTTTAGTCAGGGTGCGCGGGAACGCATAAGGTTACCATTAGGTATACGCTCCATCTTGGTCCAATATTTGATCTCAGATCCGAATCCTGTTGGTTAAACCTAGTTTGCACAATGGGCACTGGGATATTGCATGCAGTAATTACTTTAGCAAATCTCCGATGTGGGCACCACAGTCCTGAGTTTGACCCACATAGTGTGAAAATTAAATTTAAACTTTACTTGGTGCGGGAAGTTTGGGAGCTACGTTGTATGTTAGTTTGTCAATGGTTGTAAGTTGGTTGCCTAATACACTGCACATTGGGTGACTCAATTTATTGTGAACCAAATTACAAAATCCATGTAACCTTTAGTTTTCTACTTTTCACTTTAATATTAGATTTATTACTGACTGGATTTATTCAGTAACATTTAATCTAATTCTTCAAAATAAATTTGTTCAAACGTTTAGGCTCAATTGTACATATTAAAAAAAACCGGCCAAGTGCGAGTCGGACTCGCGCACCGAGGGTTCCGTACAAACCTGCAAGGTTTACAAAATATATATTTTGTAATGTAACTAAAAATTTAAGGTTTTCGGAATTTTTCCTTTATGTGTGGTATAAAACGTTGCTTCATGCCAAATTTCAAGATTCAAGGTCGACTGGAAGTACCCTTTAGGTTTTGATTCCCTTGCAAGTACTTGCGAGTTTCAAAATATGCAGCTTAAATTGCTGTTTCTTTTGATTGCATTGACATAGAAGTTTGATTTTGCTACAGCTTAAAGGTATTATAGACCTGAGTATTTGGTATGAATTTCAATTTATTACCTCTACGCGTTTATGAGGAAATGGGTAGTAAGTTTAAGATTATTAAAAAAAAAATATTTTGTGATGTAACTAAAAATTTATGGTTTTCGTAATTTTTCCTTTATCTATGCTATAAGACGTTGCTTCGTACCAAATTTCAAGATTCTGAGTTCACGGGAAGCACCCTGTAGGTTTTGATTCCCTTGCAAGTGTCGAAAATTTGCGGCATAAATGGCTGTATCTTTTGATTGCGTTGGCTTAGAAGTTTGATTTTTTCACAGCTTCAAGGGACAGTAGACCTGAGTAATTGATATAAATTTCAGCTTCATACCTCTACGCGTTCCTGAGAAAAAGGGTCTTGACAGACGGACGGACGGACGGACAGACGGACAACAAAGTGATCCTATAAAGGTTCCGTTTTTTCCTTTTGAGGTACGGAACCCTAAAAATAGCCAGGGGAAAGCTTCATATATTTACATATATTTACCTATATATATATATATATATATTGATTGATATCATATATTGATTGATAATGTATCATTAAGTTTTTTATTTCTATGTTAAGCACATCTGGGCCATATACTTAAGTGAAGAAAATATCCTAATGTAAATATTGCAGTTATTTCAGAGAGCTTTATGGTGTAAAAATAAAAATATTTTTAGACCATAAAAAATTAAAAGGTGGCTATAACCGGAATCGGAACACCTCCCTGCAATCGCATTAGGCAAATTGTATTTGAATAAAAGCTTGAGTCAACACAGTAAAATGCAATTCATTTCTTTGAGTGCTCTGAGAATATTTGGTGCTTATTTTTGGTAATATAAAAACATATTTTGATGCAGATTAGAAATAAAAAACTTCAATTACAAATATCATTGTTATGTACGTGAGTTAATAGTGTTGGATTGGTTCATTTGATTTTATTATTTAAGTTATTTATTTTTAATTTGTATGTCTTTTTAAGTATCCTTTCAGTCAAAAGTAAGCACAGAAATTGATATTGATAAAGGATTGTTTTAAGTGATCTAATGTGCATATTCATTAGAATCAGATTATTTTATAATAATATTTTTAAGTGAGTTTAATTTTTTATTGAAATATAAGTCAAGACACTCATAAGAAAGTAAAATAAAAACACTTATATTACCTTACACGATAACAATACCGTTCTAGAAACATCGTAAAACATACTTCAACAATTCACCACAAGAAAGAGCACAACTTCGGCATCAAAACAAAAGGCGCTTTCTTTTTACCCTTTCAAGAGAGCGGCAGTATTTTCGTCATGTTTAAAGATAAAGCGCGAGGTATGCCTCAAATACGCTCTATCGGTACAAGGCACAAGCCGGGGGTGTATTTTATCTTTTCCACTACATGCTTCGCTAAGGGCGTTTGTTTTCCGAGATTGATACATCTACAGGGCTGCCTCCTTGACGTCTGAGAGGCATTAATCTTGGAAGTTTCGTTAAGTTTGGGAGATCTCATGTTACATGCTGGATTAGAGCGGGAAAGCTTAAACATAAATAGTTATTCCGGAATATTGCACATATCGCCATCTAGCCCCACACTAAGCAAACGCTTGTGCCGATTGATTTAATGATTGTAAATTATTAATAATTATTTTATTTGGGAGGCTTATGCAATTAGCTGATTAAACTTCGAATTATTTTCAATTATTTCTTAAAATTGCTAGAGAATCGTTAAATTTGAATAATGCAATTTTAGCAACCCTTATAGAAGAAAATCAAAGGTCGAATGAGTGATTGACATACTATAGTATAGGCGTTTTTGAAGGAAACGTAAGAAACGGTAGTTTTGTGTTCTGTAACTTACAAAATTGTATTGTTGTACGAATTGCAAGTATCAAAATAAAATAATATATTACAATATTTTATTGCCAACCCTCATAATAAAAATACGCTTTTTGTACATTCCAGAAAAGCCAAGAAAATTGTTTTGATTAACAACAAAACTCGGAAGCGAAATTTATTCATTCTGCCATCATTTTGCCGTAGGAAAGTACTCCCGTAATCCACCTGTATTATGAAAAGAAGGGGTTATTTTTTAATAAAGAAAAATATAGAAAAATATTAAAATATAGAATATTGAGTATCTAAAAAGATTTTCTAACGAGTTTCATGAAATGTGCTTTTCCTCTCGCATCTATAACAATTTTGTGTTTATTTATTCAGCGCCAAATTGGAGTAAAAGTATTCTAATGTCTGGCATTTTCTTAACAATCTCTACGGGAAAACTCTTTCTTATTTCGTATTTTAATCCGACCCGCGGCATTACTGACAATACATACTGTGACAGTAAGAAATGTTACAATTTCACGAACTTCATTTGTTACTAAAAAAATTATGATTTTTTTATGATGAAATAAAAGAACGAATCTTAGAGATTCGTTTTTTTATTTATTTTACGTTTTCTACTCCTCTATGAAAGTGCTACATTGTTTAAACGGCATACATATGTAAATGCGCTCATTTTACAGTACCTAGGTACAATTATTGTATAACGAGAATAAATTAGTAGTACACGTTTTTTTAATATTTTTCGTAATAAAATAAAAAAGCAAGGCATTAAAAATACCTACATACAAATTTGCGAATTATATATGTATCTTTGTAAGACAGAGAACCAAATATGCAAAATATTCCTGCTTTCCTGCCATTAACACCATGGGACACAGTTGAAAGTCAAAATTTTGTAACTGATTAAATTCTGTACTGCAACCAGGTAAGGCTATATTTATCACGGGGTATTAAATAAGCGACCATAATGGAATAACAAATGCGAACCCGGCGGGCAACACGACAATGCTCCTGTATAACTGGGTTTCTACATCTACTTGTGGCATAGATTGTACAGCTTACAGACCACTAATTGATTATTAATTAGAGAAACTCGTATCAACATCATCATGATCATCAGCCTAATGAGGCCCACTGCAGGGTATAGACCTCCTCCTTCTTACGCCAATACTCCTTGTCTTGCGCTGTTCTTGCCCAGATGTTATTTCTTGTCACAAAATAAATAATTTTCATTTCATTTAATTTCATTTTTCATGTTGATCGTATATACTGTGCGAATAACTCAGCATTCTGTCCCTGACTGTTACACGGTCATGAGGCGATACAATCATTATGCATATGTATCGAGATTTAGACAGAGACTAGTAAAATTATTTGAAAACTAAAATATATATAAATATTTCAGGACATATCACACAGCGCCATCTAGCCCATACTAAGCTTACACATGTATCATGGGTGCTAGATATTAGATATAATACAAATATTCCTTATTTTAAATTAAGTTGAGATTATTGTTACAAAGTAAAAATAAATTGATTCCCGTTCATATGACTTTACATAACTATTTTCATTTGACCGTTATGTGAATCGATAATCTAAATATTATTTAAGATATTACCATTGGTCGAAGTAATATTCTAGCAGTAGGTATCTTTAAATCATTACAAAATTCACTACATACGTCTTAACCCTTTAACTCCAAATTGTACAAAAAACAAATGACCCGCGTCAAACTCCGTACATACATGTATCTCAACAATTTGTACATGTACGTTTACACGGGACACGGTTATCGCATTCATCAGTGCCACAGATAACGATTACTGTAAGCTCGGCACTTCGCGTCGTGACATACCAGGGAAGGCTTTTACGCACTGGGACAGATTTATGAAATATGAAAAGTTCTGTTTGAAAGAAAGCCTTGGTTTGGAATTGTAATATGCATGTCTGTTTCGACTTTTAGACCTATCCCGATCTGTAGTGATGGTTCTATACCTAGACATCTGGCAGCGGATAAGGCCAAGTTTAAGCTGACATATATTTTACTAGCTGGTGCGCGCGACTTCGTCCGCGTGGAATAGTTATTACCATAAAACCGGTTTTAGTGAGTTAACCTTAAAAGATAGACATATTATACTGTTGGGGACATTTTTTTAGATAATTTCAAGTAGAATAATTCTTTCAGACACATTTTTTTGATATCTTGAACCGTTTTCGCAGCGCACGCAACGGAAGCCCTCAGAGAATATTTTTCCCCGTTTCTTCTATTGTTTCTTCGCTCCTATTAGTTGCAGCGTGATGTTATATAGTCTAAAACCTTCCTTGATGTATAGTATCTTCAACACGAAAATAATTTTTCAAATCGGACCAGTAGTTCCTGAGATTAGCGCGTTCAAACAAACAAACAAACTCTTCAGCTTTATAATATTAGTATAGATGAGCCATTTCATGATATCACTCGCTATCTACGCATTCAATCATATTTTTTGAGGTATTTCATAGGTTTCCTACATCTTTCACTGATAAAAACTAAATTTAGTGATATGTTTTGTATACCATACGAGCCATATTTTTTATACAGCAATATTTTCAAAGTTTTCTTTCATTGGTACGAAATTTGACCTGTATTTAAATAAATAAATAAAATGATTAAATATTTCAGGACATATCACACAGCGCCATCTAGCCATTTAGACCTACGCTTATTTTCATTTATCTAATTTTCATACTAGTGAGTAGTGAGTGTGGTGACACGTTGTATCACGGTGATACACACGCATCACGCACCGGCCGGATAAACGCGACGCTGAGCCGAGTGTTTATCACCCCGTTTTCGTACCAGTAATAATGCCGTAGAGGTTAAGTGAAAGACGTGGGTGTACGTGACGACTCATTTGTTGTTTTTGGCGGTGATGGCAACCCATAACGGTTTTTAGTAGAGATTTAGAGGCTTTTTGCACTTAGCGATATGAGTTGGCTTCTTTTTGAGGTTGCTAGGCAAAAATATGTAAGAGTAACTTGGTAGTAAGGATGGGAAAGTTTTGAAAGAAAGAAAAGAGAGAAAGAAAAACATTTATTGAGACAGACTACAAGACATACACACACACATATATACATTAAATAAATAAATAAATAAAAAAGTCTGCCCAACACAGCCCCAACTCAGCATAATGCTGATTACTTAAGCAATCAGCACTGGTCTTCCGTTGGGGCTGGCTGTGACGTCACGTCCGAGACAATGATTTTGAAGTCAATTTCTTCGGATTCTCAGAATGATTGACTCATATTGACACAAAATTGGAGTAAAAGTAAAACTTCTATTTAATGCTGAATACAGAAAAAAATGTGTTGCGAACGATACTCGAATACATCAAAGAAATTTTATATGAAATTTTATACCCAATTCCGAAAACAGCGAGTGCAATATAACAAAAATGAAACTATAAAAAAATGCATACGAACAAAAAATGTCTGTAAAAAGTGTAGCATCATTTTCGATCCCCATTTCCCGGTATCAAAGCGAAAGAGAATAAAGCTTGTAACACAAAGGTCACATCAGTGTGCTCCGAACAACGTTTCTATTCAATTTGCGATTTCCTATCCGCCTGTAGTCACGGAATTTTTCATCGGTTTGTAATCCGTTGCGCTGTTCTATGTACTTTGTGTACAAAAGATGTGCTGCATTTTAATGAAGAGTGGACTGTGCTGACTTTGTGTGCTCGGATTTATAGAAAAGCCCTTGTTGGAAGATCAATAGATAAATTGAAATACATATTTTAATTCAAGAAAAGACTTGTGACTTAGACTAGTGAGTGTAACTGGTGGTCTAATTGGTATAATGAATGTCTTTCAAAAATAATGGTTGAACCAGCCTTTACGCACTCTAATTTTTATAATAATTAAAAGGTTTAAGAGGATATCAATAACGATTACCAGCATAACATTTAATTTTAATATACTAGCTATAACTAACCCATTTACATAACCACAAAACTTACCAGTTACGTCATCTATCAAAGCGTACAACCTCGGAACCGCCGGAAACAATAGCAGCACAGGTCAAGTTATACCAACACAAACTGCAAAATCAACATGACGAAAACAGTACAACAGAAGGACAGAGCACAACGGCTGAGACCCGTGAATGTTAATCTAATTTAAAATTAATCTGCAAGATGAAAAGGCCCCAGGCTGACCGGGTTGTGAAAATTGAGACGTAATGGCTTACTCGTAAATTTCATTAGGCTCACTCTACTGTGTAGATTATTTTCAAGAAATGTAGGGTTCGGTTCGTATGGAAATGATGGAAGTATTATTTAGATATATGTATATTAAAGGAAATGTTAGATAGTATGCAATAAATTGAAATTTTCAAGTAGGTATTAGGTAAGTTTACGTCTGTATTATGGTTTTGAAAGCAATTTTTAATGTTTTTTTTTACTGATGATATAGATACACATTCAAAAAAGTTACTTTATTAAAGTAGAGGCACTAATCTATATCTATATAAAACTCAAAGGTGACTGACTGATTGTCAGTCCCAATTTCAGCCCAATCCCCAATCTGGACGGATTGGGCTGAAATTTGGAATGAAGGTAGATGTCATGACGTAGGCATCCGCTAAGAATAGAATAGAATAGAATAGAATATAACTTTAATGTACACCACAATAATAAGAACACAAAAATTACAAACAGAAATAAACATACATAAATTAAAGTGTTGCACATTGGGCGGCCTTATCGCCTTAGGCGATTTCTTCCAGGCAACCTTTTGGATGGACATAACTTACAATTGTAAACAGGCGGCGTACAATATATATCTTATTAATATTATTAAATTAATTGAAAGATACAATACACACTCAATCTATACACATATAGGTACTATTAATAATACACATACTCAATACAACTAATACACATTATACAAACACTACCTACATTACACAATACTTATATATGCTATAATGACTTTAAATAATGTTGATATATCATATTTTGGAAAATGTTTAGTGACTTAGCCTGCCTTATGGGCAGGGGCAACGCGTTCCACAGAAGGGTGGCTTGGATGGTAAAAGAATGGGAGTAAAGGAGGTTGGAGTGTTCTGAAGTAGAAGGAATTTCGAGCATAAGGATTCGGGACGTGCGCAAGGAGCTGGAGTGGGAAGCGGTGACAAATCAGAAACGTTCTTTCAAGTAAATGGGAGTCGAGGGAATAAAAAGGATTTTGTAAAGAAGGGACAAGATATGAGAATTGCGGCGAAGACGGATGGGCAACCATTTCAGTTTTTGACGAAATTCAGAGATATGGTCATACTTGCGCAAGCCAAATATGTACCGAATACAAAAATTTTGAAGTCGCTCTAGTTTGTCTAACTGTTCTTCGGTTATATCCAAATAGCAAACGTCCGCGTAATCTAAAATTGGTAAAAGAAGTGACTGAACTAACGCAGTTTTGGTAGTTATTGGCAAAAAATTGCGGAGACGTCTTATCGAAGCAGATGAAGCAAATATCTTTCGGCTAACTTCAGCTATCTGAGCGTTCCAAGAAAATTGTCTGTCAAATATAACACCAAGATTTTTTACGGTTTCGCTGATTTTAATTGAAACTCCGTCGAATAGCACTTGAGGCAGATGGAACCAGTCTATTTTGGAAATCATACGGGAGCTTCCAATTATAATAGTCTGAGTTTGGTCAGGATTGATTGGCAGCCCGTATGACTTACTCCAGTCCCGAATCCGTTGAAGGTCAGAGTTAGTTGTAGAGATAGCATCATTTAAGTTCGCCAAAGAAGCCTGTGTGTATATTTGCAAATCGTCTGCATAGAGGTGATAGGAAGAAGTTAGAAGAGAAGAGATAGAGTTAATAAAAATAGCAAAGAGGAGTGGAGAAAGCACGCCGCCCTGTGGCACACCAGCAGAGATATTACACCAAGACGAAAATTCATCATCTATGCGAATCCGTTGCCAGCGCCCAAACAGGTAACTATAAAACCAGTCAATCACCGTTGGAGATATGTTAAGAGAATGTAATATTCCTAACAAAACATCAAAATCGACATTATTAAATGCGTTGCTGAAATCAAGAAGCGACAGTACAGTAAGATGACATTTACCCAGACCAGATCTGATATCATCAGTGATTTTTGTTAATGCGGTAACAGTACTGTGACCAGCTCTGAAACCAGACTGGAAAGGGTTTAAAAGGGAATTTTTGGTTAGGTAGGAAGAAAGCTGTTGATATACAAGCTTTTCTAAAATTTTGGAGAGGAAGGGTAAAATGGATATGGGACGAAACTCAGAAAAGGAAACAGGATTAGATTTTTTAGGCAAAGGGATTACTTGAGCATCTTTCCAAATACTTGGAAAAGATGCAGAAGAGATAGAAAAGTTAAGTATGTGGAGAATGACGGGAAGGATTTCGTTAAGGATGGGTATGATCATCTTTTTACTGATACTATCACTGCCTACAGCATTTGACGTTATTGATAAGATACACTTCTTAACCTCACAAGCGGTGAATTGACTAAAACTGAAGAATTCAGTGCTGGGAGGATTAATGGAAGAAAGATTTTTCAATGTATTGGATTTAATAGGTCCATCAAATTTGGACGAACTAGAAAAATGTTGGTTTAATTTATCAAGATTAATATTGCAAGGAAGAGAATTTTGACGAGATTTGCCAACTCCCAATGATCGAAGGAATCTCCAGACTTTGGCTGGATCATCCTCCTGCACAGATTTAAAAATATGCCGGCGCTGAGCGTCCCTACACGCTCTATTACAGACGTTGCGGCGCAGGGTATATTTATTAATATTTGCTTCAGTTTCAGCACACTTTAATTTAGCTTTCGCAACCAGCTTCTCACGCATCAACTTGCGAATCTCATCATTCAACCAAGGCGCAGGTGCATGCTTCATTTTTATCGCACGAATTGGCGCATGGACGTCGTACAACCCAGTAATGATTCTGTTGAACTCATTTACTTTCTCATCCATACTACTTGCGTTAACTACGGATGTCCAGTCTAATTTTTGCGCATCTTTACATAAATTATCTAAATTCATGCTACCAAAACTACGTTGAAATTGGATTTTGGGCTTTACTTTTGGAGGTCGGATTTTATATGATAAATAAATAAGGTCATGATGAGAAATATTGTCTGCCGCACACTGACCATGCTTTGCAACATGTTGAGGAGAAGATACAAGAATTATATCGAGAAGCGATGGTTCAGTATGAGGCGGATTATGGGTTGCATTGAGAGGGAGGATCGTTAAGTTGCAAGAAGTAGCTAAAGAGTAAAGTTTAGACGTTCGATGGTTATTTTTAAGTAAACAAGTATTAAAATCGCCCATAATAATAGTGTGATCAAACGAGACTGATAAATCTTCCAAAAGTTTTTCTAGAGATAAAAAATAATTAATGTCACGAGATGGTGGATAATACACACCCAAAAGAAGCTTAGTATGATGCAGGGTCACTTCTAGGAAGAGATGTTCACCGGCATTAGTCGGGGGTGGCTGAGCTGAAGTACTAAGTATGGAAAAAGGTATATTGGAACGTAAGTAAATAGCCACGCCACCTGCGCCCTGACCAATCCGGTCATTTCTTACTAGCCGAAACCCTGGTAACATAACGTAGCTGGAAGGAAGAGCTGGTTTCAGCCATGACTCAGAAACCAGAAGAGCATGGACATTCCTATGTACGAAGGACGCAAGAATTTCAGGGAATTGAGCCGCAATACTCTGCGCATTAATGTGGAACACGTTAAAATTTTTCGGGACGTCATGAATAAACGAGTTCACAGAAACTGACAGCGTTGGCAAGCTAATAAAACTAGCACTGCTGTCAGCATCATCGAAAGACGAACATGTAGCGTATAAATCATCATCACTAATAGATGACATAAAAAGTAATGTATGAGTACAAGTATGATATTATAACAGATATGATACCGTGAATATAGTAATTAAATATTTATAAATCTCGTAATTAAATAAATCACCAAACTATTTATAATTCTAAAATAGTCCACCTGCCAGTTTTGCACTAGAAGAAATACACAATGTAAGTACAATATAAAGGTATTAAAAATAACAAAAGTGATTCATAACAATTCGGCAAAAACTAAATATTAAAAAGCAAGCTTGAACAAAAAAAAACAAATATTATTTTGTGAACAGGACTAAAAACAATAGTTAAAAAATTAAGTGGTCAAATTAACAGAAGTGTCTAACCAGCACAAAAAAAAAAAAAGAATGTTGACAGTGAATATGTCAAATTGAAACTGTCATTGTAGTAAACAAAAAAACCGACACAAAATAAAAATTGAAGTCACTGTTCCTACCTTAAAATTTCTACATGAAAAGTTAATGCAATTGTAAATAATACTTATACCTACGTTATCAGAACTGACACAAAACATACACGAATTAAAAATATGAATTCACACTACTTTTTTACGGTTTTCCTCGGCTTGGGCTTCGCTACTTCTCCTGCAGCACTCGACGTCGTGCCCTTGGCAGCCTTCGGCTTGGTGGCTGGGGCTGCTGGGGCTTGCCTTGGCTGTATAGCATCCAGATCGTCGACCGTGTTGACTCGATGGCGGGCTCCTTCCGCGTCCAGAACGAAGACGTTGCCTTCTCTAGTCCAGCATTTCGGTACACCAAAACGCTGGCGAGCGGCCATGAAAACGTCGTGTCTAGCCTTCGTAAGAAATTCGGAGATAGTGATCCCCGAACCCTTGAGGCACTTCTTTGAAGACCAGATCTGGTCACGCAAAGCCACGTCATGGAGCTTGAACAGTATGGGCCGCGGCTTGTTGGCTGTAGCACGCCCCATGCGATGACACCTGCTGATGTCCGCAGCAGAGAAGTTTCCAAGTTGTAGTTTTTCAACTACTGTCTCAGCTACAACCTCGCTGGTATCTTCCTGAGCCTCCTCCATGACTCCATGCAACAGAAGAATCTTCCGGCGAGCCCTCATCTCGCCTTGATCCACCTGCAGAGCCAGAAGAGCAATTTGTGCCTGCAGCGCCCTGAAGGTAGCCACCACAAAGGTTTTGAATGATGTGAACTCTGCGGCTAGGCTATCCGGACTACCAGGAGAAGATGGAATTTTTCCTTCAATAGTGTCCAATCTTTGGGTGAAAGTTGACATCATTTGATTAAGTGATTCTTTTAATGAATGCATGATGTTTTGAGGTTATTTTCAGAGTCAAAAATTAAAAAGTGGAATGTTATTGTGTGCACAGAAATTATAGGATTGAAAGATATGTACTGGCAGGCATGGAGAATTAGTGCATCTTTTTGTGCGTCAATAGAGCATGTGTAAGTACTTTCAACCTTTTAATTTAATAAAAAATTGAAGAGCAAATTTTATGTGTGTTTCTGTCTCACCTACCGCCAGGCGAAAAGAAAAGAATTTTTGGAAATGCCACTTTTAAAGGGGTGAAATAGGGGATGCAAGTTTTACTTTTTAATACGAGCGAAGCCGTGAGCACCCACTAGTACGCTATAAAATGAAATACAGTAGCAACTATCGTTACACGGGGTAATATTTTAAGGTCACCAAACGCATGTCATAAAACTCTACGGTAGCTCACAAAATATTCACACTTTGCCAGCGGCTACATATCCGTGGAAGCACCGATAAAGATTTACGGGCCAATAATACTTTGATTATTTCGCAGATTCGTGCAAGTTGAATTTTATGAGGCGTACAGCTCCTTATTTAGGCAATAATGTGTCGTTATTACCATCCCACAATTCTGCTTGAGTTAGGATTGATGTGAAAAGTATTAGGTTGATCAGCTAAGAATCTAATATCTGGACTGCATTTTTTAAACAGCGCTAGTTATAAAATCACTACATAGTATACAGCAAAGTCGCTTCCCATGTCTGTCTGTAATAATACCTATGTTCGTATGTATGTTAACTTAGATCTCCAAAACTACCTAACGGATTTTGATGCAGTTCTTTTTAATTGTAGATGAAGTGTTTCAAGGAGAAAGTTCCTTTATAATATAATAACATGCTTACTAAAACAATGATAATTTTAAGATTTCTATTTCTGATGCGAAGTCGTAAGTAAACATATGTACATTTGCGCTTACATTGGAAACCCAACCAGAACTCTAAGAGATATAAAACTTTTGCGTACCAATTAACTCACGCCCATATTTTATGTAAGCTCTGATTTGGATATAGAAAAGTCGTTTGGTGCCTGTTGGGTGCTATGTTTTTAGGTCAGACTGTGTTTAGGATTTGTTAAAAAACAAGATGAATGGATTGGAATTGCCATGTCTGTTTTTGTCGTCAGATATGGGTTACGATTTTCAAACTTCGGTATCCACGTCATAATATAGGTTTCAAATATTGCGGTAAATTACGTAAACAACAAACATTTATTATTAGGGTAGCATTCTCAACATTAATATTTTAAAATGAGCGAAAATAATCACGACCAACAGGATTGTATTGATTGCTTGTTAGACATATTCTGACAGCACAAGTGGCGCCATCAGCCGGTTAGTCTGAAGTGTATGGAAATGAGTGTGGATTTTCGCGCCTGGTAGTTAGTAGACCGTAGCCTAGTTGGTTAAGGCGTTCCGGACGGTGATCGGATATACGCAGGTTCGAATCCTGTCGGTCGTGATTATTTTCGCTCATTTTCCAATAAAAGTTTAAGTTAAACAACCATAGTGCGGGTTTAGCACTTAATAAATTAACTCAATAGTATTTTATAAGTTATTATAAATAATTTCGCGTATAATCTAAAGTGAAAATTAAGTAGGGGGTAATTTGGCACTGCCGTTGATTGTAATTTATATCCTATCGATACTTATGAGTTTTTCATAATGTAAGGCGGTAAGTTTATACCTTCATTATCTGAATTCAAGTGTAAATATTAAATTATAATGTATATAACTAATAAAAATAATCGAAAAACCAGTATATTTCTGACAGATTAACATTAACTTGTTCTGGCTAAAACGCTCACTTAGTCCTTGCACGATATTCAAGCCTCAAGGGGACAATTTCCCGTTAAAATTTAATTATCATACGTAAAATTTAAATACTTGACATTTTATGCAGCTTTTACGAGCAATATCTAGATTTATTACCCGTGAACAAATTATTCACCCGTGCCTAAGGGCGGTTTGTTAGGATTTGCATCGTAAGATTTACTTGGCGTTTTTCGTAAAATGATTTTTGTTACAATGTTTATGTCATTATAAAAGCTAGATTCATAAAAAGTAATGTGTTTCATTTGGTCTTATTACACTCAGGTCTTTAGAATGGGCAATTAAATTATTTAATCTTAGATTTCTGGGCAAAAAATACATAGCTATAGAGACCGACTGACATAGTGATCTAGCGACGCACAGCCCAAACCACAACTGACGGATTGGGCTGAAATTTCGCATGCAGGTAGATGTTATAACTTAAGTATCCGTTAAGAAAGGATTTTTAGAAATTCCACTTTTACACGGGTTAAATAGGGGATGCAAGTTTTACTTCTTAATGCGAGTGAAGCTGCGAGCACCCACTGCTCACTTTCTTCGCTCGCATTAAGAAGTAACTTAATGCTAAAGAAGCTTAATGTATAAAAATCATACTTCTAACATAATTGTTTTTAAATATGCCTTTGTAAACTCATACGCATTAATATACAAAAGTACTTGAATATAAACTTCACTGATTAGAACCAAAATCCATACGCAAATACAAAAGCACAAAACGCAACCGGCCATTACCCGTATTAGCGTACCGAAGCCAACAAATATCAATTGAGTTAAAACCACTATTAAGCCCACTGCTCATTATCATCCACAATGGTTCCTTATCATTACCGGCGTGACAATGCAGGGTATTGCCAATACAATGGCACGGTGTTGTGCCGGGCTCTAAGGCGGACGGTGTAAACACAGCTTTACAATAATAAACGTGGATCTAAAGTGGAAGAAGATGGGAATTTTGAAGAGGCTCGGTTTATGTTTTGTTAGACTGGTGGACTATTGGATTGGATCGAAGTAACCAAACCCCTGTCATTCGTTGTCAGGTTATAAGTTGGTTCATCAATAAGTTATGTACATCTTTACAACATTTTTTACAATTAGACTAGACATTTCGTAAACCAACATCTCAATTTCATAACAATCATTACCAATGATAAGAGTGTTCTTTTTGAAGCCGTTTTAACAGTTGTGATAAAAACTGGCTAAAGCTTTGGTTTCCATGACGGCACCGTTTTCATAGGAAACCAAAGCTTTAGGGTCACTACTAGAGGCGCGTGTAATAACAAATTACAAATCAATTGTCGAGGTTTGAAATTTAAACTAAAAAAATTGATAGAAAGTGAACATATACGGACAGTAGCGCCACCGCACCACACCGTAAAAGGGAGTAAATCAGTAACTAACCTATCTATATATTCTTTAGGTACGCCCTCTTCCAGTAGATGTTACAGCTACCTCTGTGTTTCTGACCGCCGTGTCTGTCCAGTAATTGATGACACGCAATAATTCATCGTTTGTGTTGAGTCTCACGCTCGCCGCTGGTTCGAGCTATATCTAATGTTGTACCCAGGAGGGGACCAAGGAAGAGGACAGACTTCGTGCCTTTACTGTTTTTTTGTGAGTGAACAACTGTATTAAGTCTAAATGCTACACACTTGTTTTTCTTTTGTATTATGTTAGTACTCATTTCTGATAAAATTAAACGGGAATGGGAGCCAGCAGTGGGACAATATAGATTAAATAATTAGAAAAAATAAACCTTGTTCTGTGTTTAAAGCATATAGCGCACCGTGCGGAGTTTGTGCTTTTGTTACAAATTTAGCCAGTGTTTTTAAGGCCAAAAATGGTTCTAAATGTTTATACAATTTGTGGCCCACTAAATTTAACCGGCCTTGCTTTATAAAAAACAATAATTGATTAAAATAAGTAGGATGTATATGATCTCATCAAATGCTAGAAGATTCTGTAAACATTCATCACCAGAATATGTCGCTTTATTCTAAATTTTAGATACCTAAGTCAGTTAAATAACTAAAAAAAAAAACATGAAATTGGCCCCATAATTTTAACCTTGAATCCACCCCTGTCTCTGGATTAGTGAACAAGCGTATTATAAAGGAGATGTGTTTAGCAGGAAGAAAAATGGGAAGGTTTGTGTACTTTGGTTTGTTACTCATTGCTTCATGTTTTTGGTGAAAGATGTTAGTTAGTAAGAGATATATATTTTTCGCGAGTTTAAGACGTAAAGAAAATATCGGACGTAACATTTTGTGTAGGTTTTCTGTGATTGTGGAAATTATTAAGCATAGTAAAGCGAAGATAAATCAATGCCATTATATTTAAAAGACATCATGGAAAAATATAAAGTTTTAGTTGGTCTGCTGTTTCATTGTTTAAAGAGATTACTTGTTTCTTTTAAGAGGAAGTAAATAGTATTTATTTAATGTGACATAGATTACATAATTCTCATAATCCTGGAGCATAGTTAGCTTGACTGGCCTGTTAGCTTAGTTGGTAGTGGCTCTGCCTTCTAATCTAGGGGTTACGGGTTCGATTCCCGCGAGACACAAGTATTTATGAATTTAAAAATTTATCAATACTTGAGTTGAGTGTGGTCTTTTGCATTTAATATAAGTATCTATTGTATTATATCCGTTACCTAGTACTCACGACACAAGCGTTTGCTTAGTGTGGGGCTAGATGGCGCTGTTTGCAATGTCCCGGAATATTTGAATATTTCTTTATTATATAGCACGTTCCATCATAGACCGTAATGATTACTTACCATCAGGTGAATTACGGTCAAATGCAAACCCATTAATTGTAAAAAAATATATATTTATTTATTTTTATAGTGGAAGAAGCCTCGGTCACGACTAAAATAACGTTTTCGTCATTCGTACCCTCAAAACTCATAGTAGATTGGAACAAACACCAAACCTTTGGACATACATAGATAGAGAAACACTTTTTTACCAACATCAAAAAACCCAAACTAGAAAAAAACTAATACGAATGTAAGTAAACACAGATACTTTCTAACTAGCTCTCTACGGTCGCAGTGGCGTGTTTTATTGAAAGCAAACAAGCCCTGTGCCCTGTGGGACGTCGTCGATTTCGCATCACGCTGACAAACCCACGCTAGGTTGGTGCGAGATTATTCTGCAGGTGGGTGAAAATGAAACTAAAATTTTCGGTGTAGTACATACATACTCGTATAAAGTCCCATATTATGAATACATATATCATCAAGTCTAGGTCAATATTCACCTAAAATGTACGGAGATGACAGCTGCTAAATTAAAATACCCGTATAAGAATTGGAATATGTATATAAAAAACATTCTTACGCATATTAAAGCGTAATTGTGCTTGTGCGTTTGTCGGTCTTTTTGTTCTGCTTTCACGTCCCACCGGAGCCACGGATTATTGTTTTTTTTTTATCTGATGGTATGGTAGTATCGGGTTCTCCTTTTTCCTAAATCTATTAAGTGTGAGTAAAATGGAAGACGAAGTCATATGAAATTAAAAAAAAATGCGATAATGGGAGCTTGTTCTTTCTTCTTCACACTAAAATTCACTCTTTGTTTGTTTATTTTTTAATTGTTTGACTTGCATAACATTTTGTATGAATATGCGTAGAATTTTGGAATGATACAAACTTTTTTCTTGTAATGACTCTGGTTGTACTTTGGTATAGATAAATACTTAGAAGTGAAGTGAGACTGACCATACCATACCCATGTTCTTGCGAATAAATGATTTGAGATTTGAGAGTGAATCGGTTCTTACTGGGTGAGCTCGCTCCATCCTAGACCGTAATGATTGCTTACCATCAGGCCAGTTACGGTCAAGTGCAAACCCGGAAAGGGGTTTATTAAAAAGAAAGTGCTGCCCCCAACACCTAGCACATTTTACCCACCACCACTCTAACAGTGTTTAGACGCACTACGATGAAGTGTCAGCTGACAAGGTGAGCTGCAGTCCGAATGTCAACAACGCAGCTATATAATGGAGTGTAGTGTGCATTCACCCTAAGCCTGGACAAAATGTTGTGATAGCTCGTGACAGTGTCAGGTGATAATTGTGGACTTTAGGGTTTGGTAGAGAAATTAAACGGGCAATCTGACTTTGTATATTTAAAGTAATGCATACGTTAGACAACACTTATTCACACGTATGAGAATGGCCAACTCGAGTGTCAAGAGTTTACAACCCGCCTTATGGGTCTCTGACATGGTTTCACTTGACTTTTACTGATGGTAATCAATAGTAGGTAAGGTGCAACGGTGCACTTCTTGGAGAAAAGGGAATCTGTAAAAGATACAAATGTGAGCTAGTTATATAGAATTATCATTATTGTAATTTAATAAAGACCTAGGTCAAAACCAAGAAATTAAAGAAAAAATGTTTTAGTACATTTTAAGTAATGGTTGTAAACCAAATGACTGGTAGTGGCTCTGCCTTCTAATCTAGAGGTTGCGGGTTCGATTCCCGCATGACACAAGTATTTACGTACTTTAAAAAAATTATAATTACTTGTGTTGAGTCTGGTCGTTTGTATGTATAATAAGTATGTATTTACAAAAGAAAAGTATATAAGTATTATATCCGTTATCTAGTACCCACGACACAAGCGTTTGCTTAGTGTGGGGCTAGATGTCCTGAAATATTTATTTATTTAAATAAAACGTCCCTTAAAAACGTTTGCTATAGTTGAAACCAGTTTGAATTGCAACAACATAAGATTTTTTCTAAACAACACACGTTTCGAGCATCGATAAAAAATTATGCAAACTGCTACTCTAGTTTCCGACTTCAACAAGGAATGTACGTAAAAATTGCCGACAACTTTTTTAATTAAAACTTGGAGCTGATCAGGATTTTCTATGTAGTATTTGTCGGGACGCTCATTATATGGGGCTTCATGTGTCGACTAATTAACAAGACTTTATGGCTGCCTTATATTAAAGCTGTATTAAAATTACCAAGTGCTTTCGATAGAAAATGTTTTCCAGAATAATTCGAGGGAACGTTTTTGAGATATTTTTTGGTAATTTCTAATTAATATTATGGATGTTTTAAGGTTGCTTTTAATATTATTTTGTATAGGTATGAAAGGTATTAGATAATTTATTTACAAAAACAATTTATGATATATAATAATCATATCCTTCTAGGCACGCGAGTTACATAGATCGTATACACTTATCTTATTTAAGTCACCAATCAGAAGAGTTGTAAACAAATAAAAGAGTTTTTGCTAGAAAACTACCTAATTTCTGGTAACTTAAATTAAGCTATTAAAATTAATAATTTCAATACATAAGATGTATCTAAGAACCACCTTTCATCATATAAACATTCAAGTAAGTAGATCCAACATGGCCGCAGTACGCCGGAGCGCGGGACACTTGACATGAATTAAAAATGCACGCTACATTAGTGCGCCAATAGAAGCTGCGCAGATGGGAAACGAAACTCGTGCATCGAGTGTGGAGCCGGCTTTATGTTTGGTAATTAGACTTGAAAAAAAAACAATGAAATGAGTCAAAAACGTCTCGAATACATAATAATGTGATATCATTGGCTGGATTTATTATATAAAATTAATAAATCTATAAACATTACATAATAAATGAGTAATTTTAGATCACAAAAATAAATAAACATCTAAAATTTCTACAAAACTTTGCGAAAAGTCATTTTCCCAAAAAAAAAACTTAATTATGACAACATTCTTAGGTAAAGTAAGAAATGCAGAAGCCTAGTACTAATGAGCAAACGCTAATTTCTTTTAAGTCACCATTATGCGGCTTCGGTGCTTATCTCGAGCCCGCCTGTTTTCACTGATTTTTGCTCGCTATATCATAGAAATAAATTAGGACAGATAAGCTACAGAATACAAGTTTTCTTGATTATTTATGATGGGAAAAGTCTTGCGTGGTTTGACAAAATAATCATAGTTTTATGTGAACACATATAAATCGTAACCGATTAACAATTAACTAACCAATCAGCGTCGTGCTAAAAATATACATACATTGCCTTTTACCAATTTAAATGCGTTATTTTATTAACATTTTGTCTTTGTGATTGCCGCTGATCAACAATAAGGGAGATAATTAATCGTAACAATGATTCGACGTAAAGAGTACCATTTTAGGATGTAGGAAAAACTCTACTGCTTTTGCAAGCGAGGATATAAACTAAACACTATTACAAATGGCGCTGTGTGCAATGTCCCGGAATATTTATTTTATTTTATAACAAGAGGTCGCTAACTAGTCTGTCTAACATCCTCCTTCAGTGTTCAAATCAGTTCTCCCAAAATACATTCCCGTGGTCTATCTACAAAACCAGGTACCAGTAATTAACCAGCCTTCGTTCCCTCAATTTATTGCGGGGAAATTATCTTTGTTGACCCACGCGCCTGAGCCAAGGTGCTTCATTTTTTCCCTCACTCTTTTGTAAGCGTTTTTCATATATCTCGTCCTTTTGCCGTGCACGCTTATTAATTAGCTAGGTGTTTATGAAACGGGTTGCTAGGTGTAAAAATAACCATAACATGGCTATTTTATTTGTACGTAATTACGTTCTGGGGTATACGACTGGCAATAAAATTATGGCGGTTAAAGTGTATTGCGGAATGTAAGGAATTGTGATTTCTTATATGAGGCAGTAATTAAGTTTTCTTTTTTTGTGTTCGTACCATATGTCTGGACGATATTTTGTCTAGTTTATGTTCATTGACATACTTTGATAAGAACATTATCTTGTTGTTTTTTAATGGTAAGTCTAGATTTGTATTCTTATTTTATGTCGTTTCTATGTATATTAAGACGTATGTATAAATTAAACCGGTTTCTTCTAGACAAGCGCGCTAGATCGTAGATTATGACGTTGCTTAACATCAGGCAAGTTGTAGTCAAGCGTGAGCCCATCTCATGTAAAATAAAAATGTATTTACGAAAGAAAAGTATACAGGTATGTATTATATCCATTATCTAGTTTCCATGATACAAGCCAAAGCTTTGTATTGGGCAAGATGGCGCGGTGTCATAATAATATGCCCTGAAATATTTATTAACCACAGTAACGTAAACATAAAATGATTGCTTTTACCCTACAAATACTGCTAAAATCATCCTAACCCACCACTTCAATCTCCTAGCGGTTACATCAGCTTAGAAACAGTGCAGAATTAAGTTCTCCACATATTTACGGCACCCCACAAGATTGCATCTCGGCAAAATACATTTGTAAGATCGAATAATCTCAAGTCAGATGGTAGTGATGTTACAACCAAGACTGGGAGAATCGAATAGGAGATTGGCTACACCGGTTGTATTAGATGCTTGTTTTTGAATCGAATTGCATTGCATAATAATGGAATAGTTGTTAAATTTCTGATATTATAATGTTTAATCATTGGCATTGTTGAAGTTTGAGTATGATGATCTATTTATGTTTTAAAATAATGAGTTTGAAAATTTCATACGAGTATATTTGTATGTAAGTTTGTTAAAGTTAAAATAGGCTTTACGAAAATATATGAATATGAAAGGGTTTACCTATTTGAGTATGTTAATAAACTCGTCCCTATGTTTTCAAACACTTTATGGTTGATTTCGTGCATGTATGTTAATATGAATGAATATATTTTGTTTTTTCCGAAATGTTATGTTACTTTTTCTTTGCTCGTGTATCGTGTAGCAATAATTGCTCACAAAAAAAACGCAGTAGCCATTTCCCACTTACAATAATTCACTGATCAGCAACCCATAAAGCAACGTAAGCGTCGTGCTGACGCGTGTCAATCGATCATACGTAACTCGGTTATGGCTCATCACTCACGTAATGACGTGCGACATCACTAATTGCGTTTACTCTCGAATTTCTCGTAATCTCCGTGGCGAGACATATGTTGAAGTATGTAATAGGTGAAATATTGCCAGTTGTGTAATTGAATAGCGGCTTTTCAGGGTGTTTTTAGCTTTAGTCTAAGTAAGTTGTCCATGTATTAATTTCAGATTGTGTAAGATTCAGTGCAACCGTTTGTTGGAGTAAAAAGGGAAAGACGATATTATAAAGATATCGGGATCGGATGGTTTTTTTGTACCCACTTTTCGCAAAAAAAATTACGTAAAGATTTTGAATGCAAAAATAGTTTTCAAACTATATCAGCTCCAGAACAGGATTTAGAAAGTGACATAAGCAAATCGTCAGCTTTTATTTATATTTATTAAATCGCATGTCATTATGCCGTAGACTATATGAGTACGTTACAGAGACCTGTATCATCCGCTAGTTACCATACTTCCAGCCATAACAAAAACCATTCTCAAAATGGCCCAAAACCCAGCCGGTTGATGTTAAATTCAGGATAAACCGGTGCAAAACTAAACGCGCCCTTGACTTTAACGATGCGGTCTGGTGAAATAAATTTGAATTGGGCGCCGGTCAAGGGTCAGCGCAGTTAATGCACTCGCAGGCTGTTACAGTGCTTTGTTCAGGTATGTTTTGGTTCACTGTTTAGTTTGTTTGGTAAAAGTGTGAAAAGCAGATGAAATTAACATTTCGGTACTTCATTTATATCTAAATATACATATAAAACACAATGGTGGCTGACTGACTGATATAGTGATCTACAAACGCACAGCCCAACCACTAGACGGATCGGGATGAAAATTGGCGTGCAGTAGAAACGATTTTTGGAAGTGCCACTTCTTAAGGGGTGAAATAGGGGGATGCATGTTTTACTTCTTAATGCGAGTGAATCCGCACCCACTAGTTAATAATAGAATATTAAGGTTCATCAAAATCAAATAAAAATACGGTTTTCTTGTTCTTCTCTTTTTAACGTATGAAAATAGGTAACAATTACATGTGTTGAGTTTTCTAAATGCTTCTCTGAGCCATACCATAATGAATAATAATATGTATCTAAGTTTAAATCTGAGATTAAAACGAGCTACGGAAAAGTTATTTAATTCGATCGATATACTAGTAGCTTTAAGTCGATTATTTGTTTGACTATTCTGTTAAAACTTATTAATTTTGTTTTCGGCACTTTTTCATTATTACGGTAATGTTACGGTATTTTTAACAAGAAAAACATACACCCTTACATTTCTTCTTTTACTCTAACATACATATCTCTTACAATATGCACTCACTCTTTTCTTGACTTATGTCAATAGGTATATGAATAAGGCTGTTGCCTTGTATCATATTACTAATAGATCCAGCCTGCATCCTTTCAGCCGCTGAAGTCCCTTTTCACGAGAATTTATTTCGTCCGACCGCGTCGTTAAATTCAAGGGCGCTTAGTCCCTCTTTCATTTACTAAGTATTTATGGTTATGAGCAATCGGCGTTTCGTTTTGTTGCTACGAATAATGGAAACCACAGAATTGCTACTCATTTTAAATAGTCAGAAATGCTTCCACATTTCATCTCTCACACAAAGTATGATTGTGATTGTTTACGATGCCGAAATTAACTGAATAGTGCTTGGAAGAAGTTAGTTGATCAATAAAGGGTTAAGCCTCACTCAGCACCTCAACCACGACGACGCGGCGGCGCGCGCGTTTGACCATCTCGTGGAATTATGTTTTGGCTCAGTGACGTTTCTATAGGCTGAATTATTCAAAGTTTGGTTGTAACGAGAGCAAAACGCTTGTTCGTGTAATTGCTAAATAGCTCGTGTTTGAGTTAATGCCGATGAACGAAATGGTAGGTACTTTATTATCGTCTTTGTAGGACGAAGTGAATTTGGGAATGTTGAAAATGTGAATAATATTTGTTATGTTAAGTATTTTTATGTTCCTTTATACAAAATATATTATGGTATGGAAATAAATACAAAAGATGTGACCGGAACGCTGCGCGTAATCCATTCAATTTATATTATATTCTATTTTATTCGATCAATTCATAAATTGGCAAAATAATCACTAAGTAAACATACAAAAAAACAATTGCTAAAGTTAAATAGTTTAGAGCGAGTAAAAACGAAGAGTCAATCAATTTATTATAAGAATCACTCACAAGTAAAATATTTTTAACGATCCACATACAAGATTCATTGCAACCTCGATTGCAAAATACGACCGAACTGCAGGTATTTCACATTCAATATGACAAATAAATATAAACTCACTGTACATACAAGTATCTTCGAGTCAACATAGCGGCAATTTTTATGGATTTTTTAAACAGTCAATTACAAGTTGTTTATTTTAAAACATGAGTGTAAATAAGTGGACTCTGTTTGCGTGGAGTTGATTGCCTATCCGGGGCCGGACACATCTATTTTCGAACGTATGTAAATTTTCAACAAGCTTTTTCGATCATAGTGTGCAGTCCATAGATATTATAAGCTAGAGACGCCTTTGTTCTAATCTTTTACAAAAAATAATCTGTCTACTATATACTACATAAATCGCGAAAGGCCTAATTCTCGTCATATCAGGTGTCCATAGTAGGTACATCGATATGAGTGCTTGTTAGACATATTCTGACAGCACAAGTGGCGACATCAGCTGCTTAGTCTGAAGTGTGAATATGGAAATAAGTGTGGATTTTCGCGCCTGGCAGTTAGTAGACCGTGGCCTAGTTGGTTAAGGCGTTTGGTGAGATCGTGGTAATACCCAAACATGTATCCGTTGCGGGATGTGCCGCGAACTTCACTTTACCTACAGCACCTATAGATGCCTATACTGTTGAGTTTGATAGGTAAGGTTGGTTAAATTCTGGACGATGATTAGAAATTCGCAGGTGCGGATCCTGCCAGTCGTGATTATATTCGCTCATTTTCCAATAAAAGTTTAAGTTATATACATATAGTACTACTTTATTAATTAGAGTGTTGCCCTCTCTTGTTTCGATGTAAACGGTATCATTATGCTGTAAATATTATTTTTTAAAAACAGATTCATTTGAATTTATCCAAACTAAACCTAACATTATATTTTTCAGATTTCCTCAGCCGGAAAACGTCGCGGCCGATATGAGGGACTTCCATAAACCAGGATAAAAAAATGGAAGGAATTAGGGAAGACCAGCAGTGGCCATACAGTATTTATATAGGTATATTGCTACTGCCTATACACATTACACATGGGTGAATATTTCAAAAGAAATTTTGTATTCTGCTTTCTTAGGTCTAAGTTTGACATCTATGACCCAAAAAATATATTGTAAATAAATTGTGTTGGCTTATCACTGTATTATAGTTCCCGTGAGGAATGATTAATTTTACTTTACGAAACTTGTCGAGATAATTTTTCTACTTAATTATTGACGTAAGTGCTAGCCGGTTATTACAACTAAATGTTGGCTTATGTTTGAAAACACCATGGTCACTGCTAGTTTGACATTAAATTATTATACATAGTATATATAACTTTAACTATGAAACGTCTATGTGATGTGCTGTCATTGGTCCGTTCGATTCACTACCCCCGCTAGTGAAATGGGAAAATCGTTAAGAGTCATGTACGAACTTTTTTGTTCAGTGTCTGATGAAATAATACCCCCAACGGGCTCGGATAGTGCTGAAGGCTTTTACAGGCCTCTCTGTACTACGGAGTTTTGCTCTAGAGTCCAAACAAGAATATTTTCCACCCAATCGAAAGCAGCACTTTGACTAACTATCCTATACAATCCAGGTCATATCCTTGGTAGGAGCTTTTTAGTTCCGATTTTATCAAAACGCAGAATTGTATTGTGGGAACTGTAGCTCTATTTGAGATCACTTAAAAGGTCTTGCGACGAAGCGATCGACTTCTGAAGTTATTTACTTACTCAAGTCTTCTTTTAAAACATAGCTTAGGAATTTGTTGTCATTACAACAATCAATCAATTCAATTCATTCAATTTTAGTCATAATATACCCAATCTACAGGTAAATGGGACTGGATAAAAATGCACATACCTACTTAATTTTTATATATTCTTTTAATTTTAAAATAGACCTAATATTTTCCTATGTTATTTGTTTTAGACTTAAATTATGAAAATTCTTCGTTTTATAAATACAAATATCATTCTTGGTTTGCTTTATAAAATTTCAAAAAACTAATATAAGTACAAAAATAAACTTCATAATGTTTTATTAAATTTATGTATCTATAAATAATTACATTTATTAAAAGTCAACTTGTTGAAACATTAATTTTGCAAAACGCAATATGCCAAGAAACAGGTGCCTACAAAAAACTATTTCAAGAAGAAAATGAAAAAAGTAAATTTCCATTTTCTTGCATATCGTCAGGTGTAGCAGTATTTGAACAAGGAATATTATGTTCGTACTTTAGCTCTTCTTAGACTAACCTTCTAAATTTATGTTCAATAAATATATATGAAACATTTTTGTTTAGTCAATAAATATTTTTTGTATCTGTAAATAAGTGAAATTAGAAAGTGCTTTCTCCTCCTTGCGCTCTTCTTCATTACTGAGGGTCGTAACTCCCCTGCACATTTTAAACATTGGGATAGTTTTCTTGGGCGAATACATCGCGGTGGGCGCCAAAAGTTTCCACGTAAAGTGGCAAGGTATTAAAAATTGTTACATATCACTTTAGAAAATATATCGCAAATTAGAGCACTCCAAACTGATATATTTAATTTTCATTATAATAACACATATACGTTAAATTAACTTTATTTACAATAATAAAATATAAAAACAAGTGAAGGAAAACTAAACATACTACTTCTAACTACTACAAAAAGGGGCACTTAGAAAATCTTTAGAAAAGCCTAAAGATAATCTAAGTGCTCCCGCCCACTACCAGAGGGCAGCGTGCCCAGCATGCTGGCCGCATTACCACGCTGGATGGCAATGCTGATACGTTGAGCCAGAAAAAGGCCAGCATTTTGGTCACGCGTCGCGTCAACCAAGCGCTCCGAGAGGTTTTGGAAAATAGTATGGGCTCCCGGACCCCACGGCCCCAAAGTCTCGACTCCAAAAGGCTCAAAGATGTAACCTCGGCCGAGGTTAGCATATTTGCGTCTCTTGTGATGCTCGGCAATAATAGCCGCCGCTCCAGCCCGACACCGTGTCATTTTCATTATTTTCTTATATCCAGCTATGTATATGTATGCACCTTATGCGGTGTACCAGAGTTTATCAGCTAAAATTAACTTTACCACCTTCATTCGTGGTATAACTTGAACGTTTCATACCACAGCATTACATACTTTATTTTCATTTTTATGTCATACGTTTTTGCTATAAGGTTCGTATGGTTCAGCTTTATGTTTTTATTTACTGTTTTTTTTTTGTTTATACTTACTGTCTAACAATTTGAAAGATTTTTTTATATTCGGATGCACTTTAAGTAACTCTACGGACTAAGACTATCAACAATAACTATGTAGAGTTATTTTGTAGAACATTCTAATGCTTCGAAAGGAATGACGCTCCGTAATAAAGCGGTATTGCACGTTGTGAGATTGCAACTTTAATGTTAACTTGCTTGGAGGCAACAATAACAACTGTGTGAATATATATACAATAATAAATGTGGATTTCATAGGTCTATTCAAAATATTGAAATCATGTCTAAGGGTACCATATCAAACTAATCAACATCATCATCATCATCATGAGCCCTTTATCGCCTACTGCTGAGCATAGTCCTCTCTGCTTGTATAATGTATAGGAAACTGATCATAACATACATAATAATATATTATCAAATAAATTGGTACCGTGGCATAGAATCGAAGAAAACGTTAATTTACCTACTTAGAAAAGCTTTTATGGTAAAAGTGTGCTACATGAAATAAGTACAACTTTAAAATACCTAACGCACTAACTTAAAACACTAAAATATATTTGTTAAGACTCATAAGTACTACAATAATAAGTGATATAAGATGCTTTAGCAATAAGGCTGTTTTTTTCTTTCTTTGTATTTACTATCGTGTGTTGCAACAAAGAATTATCTATTCTTTTTTATACTACGTACATATTATATTATATATATAGTATAATATAAACTTATTTTTGGAAAATAATCACGACCGAACTAAAATCAAACAAACACTTTCCAGGTGCCTCCTTTCTGCTTTAACCATTAGGTTTAATGCTATTTAGAAAATAAATTAGCAACATTGTCAAACAAACTCAACAATTCCAAAAAACTTCAATTCAGATTATCATCTCTTTGAATTTCACTCTAGCTTTTAAGCATTCTTGGTAAATATTGTAACAAAACGGAGCATCCGTAACCCAATGAAGAGTAGATTAAACACACTGAGGTCACTTTCCCTCAATATAGAGTGGGAGGACGGATCCTCCCTTCAACCACAGAGCATTAGAAACTACAGAAGGATAAAATTACAAGTATTAATAGTGATTTAGTCAACGGTTTAACTCTTATGAAATTATGGCATAGGCTTAAATGTATGTATATTTAAATAGCTTTTGGCAGCCGCTTTGCTTTTTCTTTACATATAATAAAGCTGAAGAGGGTTAAAAATTTGAACATAGAAGATATTAGAAAAAAAGAGATTGAGTATACTTTAAATCTATAAAAGAACACGTTTCAGCAGCTTTAAGAAGTTTTGCTTGTTTATCTGTTTATTTAAATGCTCATAACACAAAAACAGCTAAATGGATCATCATGATTTTTGGTATGTAGGTAGTATGAGATCTAAGACCAGTTGCAGGTTACTTTTTATCTTAAAATAATGCGAAGGCAACCCCGGGCGTCCACTAGTTATACATAAAAACCATCCTCTTGAATCATTCTATATTTTGAATAGAACTGAATCAAAACTCGTTGTGAAGTTTTAAAGACCTAAGCATACATACATACAGACAGACACGGTAGAACCTTTTCATGTATACTGTAGTGATGTCTGTAGTTATTTAACTGTGCTTTAGATTATCTGTGTCCAAGGAAAATAAACACCCATAATAATTGAATGAGTTCCGAAGCAATTTTCTCAACAAAGATGTATTATCAACCGGATGGTTTACTTTTAAGGCCAACTGCTGTCAGATCTCTTTGCTTTTGCCAGTTTGTTACATTTTGTCATTGGTATTTGAATCAATGTGTTAAAAAGTTGCATTTTGCCTATTTTTTTATTTTTTTTTTAACTTGAAATAGGCTTACGCTTGACTACAACTTGCCTGATGTTAAGCAACGTTATAGTCTACGATGTAGCGCGCTTGCCTAGAAGAAACCGGTTTACTCTCGACTTGAAGACCGACAAATTATAGTTCAAGGGGAATAGAGATTCGGGCAAGGAGTTCCACAGTTTGGCTGTTCGCACGATGAAAGTCGAAGCAAAACGCTTGGTGCGAGTCTTTGGAACCTCAACTGTATATCGGTGCCTCCTTGCCGTGCCTCTACTCGTGCGATGGTGAAATGAGGCTGCAGGAATTAAATTATGCAATTCCTCCGCACACTCTCCGAAATGCAACCTGTAAAAAACCGAAAGACTGGCCACCTTACGGCGGTGCTCAAGGCTTTGTAATTTTGAGCTACAGAGTGAGTCTTTCGCGATGAGATTTTTTGCCCGCTTCTCAATTAACTCTAACGCCTCAAGCTGGTACTTGGCAGATCCATCCCAAAGGTGCGAACAATACTCCATACATGACCGAACTTGCGCTTGATACACGGTCAGCAGCTGTTCTGGAGTGAAGTATCGTCGCACCTTCGAGAGGATTCCCAGCTTCTTGGCTGCGAGTTGAGCTTTAGACTCAATATAGGAGCCAAAGTTGAGGGTCGGAGTCAAAGTGACACCTAGCAACTCTAGATGGTCGGTGATGGGCACGGTTACATTACGGAAAAAGGGCGCCAGTAGGAATGGCCTCCTCTTTGCAGAGAAAAGACACGCTTGTGTTTTCGAGGCATTAAACTTAACCAGATTGGCATCGCCCCACTCAGAGACTACCGTGAGGGAAAAGTTTAAGCGCTCGATCATGGCTTCCCTGCAAGACTGGATCTCGGTCGCACTAGCTCTAGCGGTGGACATATAGCTCTCTACAACAGTGCTGTCATCTGCATACCCAAAGGTACCGGGCTTCAGCAGATCATTAATGTGCAGCAGAAAAAGTGTTGCAGAAAGCACTGATCCCTGGGGAACTCCGGCATTAATCGCCATAAGATCAGACGATTTGGATTGCAATTGACCATAGTTTGCCTGATGGTAACCAATAACTATGGCCTAAGATGGAACGTGGTAAGCGCGTTCCAATTTAGACCATAGCTTTGTTTACGATACGATAAAAACTGGTTGAATGGTATTAATAAACATTTTAAAAAATAACTTTCCTTTAAAATAATAAACTAACTTTTGAATTGTGTAAATTTGACATATACACACTTATGTATGTTATGTTTGTCATATTGTGAATATTGATAAATAAATAAATCTATGATAAAAACTCAAAACTTTGCGCTCATAAATTTAAGGAAAAATAAAAACTTAATATTCTAAATTTAACTACTACACTAAAAAAGGACTGTGGAAACCTTTAAAAAACCTAAAATGGACTAAGTCTTATTTCATTTGCCTTACCCAATTATCATCAACAGATGATAAAAAAAAAACCATAATTAACCCCATCATTTAGAGTTGGCGATTAATTAATTACTTCCCAACATTTTTAAAGCAAACATCCCTGTTCAGTAATATGCATCAATACCTTTTGGATATAATTTATTATTGTTCAAGTACAGGTATTGTTTCCGATAACAAAGGAAACTTCGATAATAGTCAGGTGGAGCACATGTTTCGTTTTAATTACATAGTTGCAACCATAGGCAAAGTAAGGTATCGAATGTCGAATCTTCGGTAATTAATATGAATTGGATCATTTAAAAAAAAATATTATTCCAGAACATTGCATACAGCGCCATCTAGCCCCACACTTAGCAAACGCTTATGCCGTGGGTAGGTACTAAATAACGGATTTAATACTTTTTTTTATAAATACATACTTGTTATACATAGAAACGACCAGATCAGACTCAACACAAAAAGTAATTACAAATTTTAAAATTCATAATGACTTGTGTCATGCAGGAATCGAACCCGCACCCCTAGATTAGAAGGCAGAGCCACTACCAACTTAGCTTATAGGGCAGTCAAATGTTAGTATTAATTAATTATACATAATATGGTTTATTTGTGCATTAAATAAGCTTACGTTTGACTATAGCCTGCCTGATGTTAAGCACCACTATAGTCTAAGATGTAGCACGCTTGCCTAGAAGAAACCTATTTACTCTAGATTTGAAGATCCTAGGGTTATATTTTTTTTTATTTTGTGTGTCGCAGCTTTTTTGCATTATGAGAGGTTTATCCGGTTTAACAAGGTTTGTTGCAACCTTTGTTCTGACCTGAATATCTCGTTATTAACGCTCCGTATTGGAAACGCTAAAATTTTAGTGCGGATTTTTGTTGCAATTGTATTTTCGATATGAATATTATTGCTATTTAAATTATTATGTATTTTTTAAAATACATAATTATTTAAACAATGGACCGTGAACGTTTTTGTTTGAAATCCGATTCAAACGGAAATTATCCTGTTATAAATGAAAGTTTTCTGGGGAAATTTGATTCGGTGATTACCTTTAATATAGGTACTTAAGTGCTTATGTTGCATTTAAATTACAACAAATTAATTATTACTGTCACATTCAAAACTTCAGGTGCTACATCAAATGCCTAATTAATTTAAATTTACCAAGAATCTAAAAATAAAGCTTTGAAACATATCAAAAATAGCCTAAAAGTTTGCATATAAAAAACCTGAACGTAATATATTATTTTTGTCAGGAACGTTGTCATGGACTAGATTAGCCAAAGACACCTAACTATGTCTTCTAATGATAACGGCTTTAGCAAACAACGAGTAAGTAGTCTAATATACGTTCTTGGCAATACATTTTATCAATTAATAATCAGCACGTAAATATGAAGGAATTTTTGTTATTAGTGGATTTAATGAGCTCTGCTAGCGTCTTGGATCGAGAGTCAACTTTCAACATTCAAGCTATCACCATAAGAGCGTTCTGTCATATTCATCAGTTTCTACTTAGATTAATTTATTTACTTAATTAAAACGGTAACAACCAATTACATTAATTAAGAAATGAATTATCAACACACTTAAGTAGCAAATTAATTAGATATCTTTAAAATTAATAAGTATCATTACGTCCACAAAAAGATAACAATAAATACATGATGTTACTACCTAAGCAAAATTTATAGTAATTTACGTAAATCAGTTACTGTATGAAATTAAAAAAAAGATTAACGACCACTAAATCTCCCCTTTGCAATCTCTTGGCATATATCATTAATTTGTGATAATATAAAGACTTTTTATATAATCCAAGGTCTGTTGTATCTCGTTGTCAAATCGAAGCCAAATTAAGCGCTTAAATTAAGCACTCATAACGGCACGTACTTTTACTTAAAATAAAAATGAAAAAGTATTTCGTATCTATGACAATCGTTTGCTTAATATGAGTTAAATGACGCTGTATAAAACGTCCCGGGATGTATATTTTATTTATTGATGTCAAAAATACGACACAATAAGTTGTCTATTGGTTCTAAAGTCGTTGAACATGAGCCTATGTTAGCGCGACCGCCCAGACTGCGAGTCGCCACGCGTCGTTGGAACTCTCTAAGATACCGTCCACACGCTTAACAAACAGACGGCCAACATCCAATTTTACCAACAGCAATAAAAAAGAAAAAAAAATATACGTTCATGATTATACATTTCGGTTCAACACTTACATATGAACATCCGATGTTATGGATAATACTTACCATTAACTTAAATGAAAACTATTTTTTTATAAAGCCATAAAACACCTAAAAACTTCAAAAAACCTTCGACCAGATTTATAATATATAAGAAAAGTTAACTTAAAATTGGAGCAGCTTTTGGTGACACGGCACAAGCAGCGAACTGAAGAATGAAAGGAGACATTATTTGAATAATAAGTTAAGATTGAGATCATTTCTTGTTGTTTGTAGATTTGGCTCTTTAACAACTGTTTGCCAAGCGTGTGGACGAGATAAAAACTTTTGGAGAAATTCGATTCACGTATACTGGATAAAAGGGCACAAAAATAGGAAAGAGAAAAATTAAATATGCTGCTGAAAAAATGTTCATATGTAGGCGCTTTTTTAAATATAAATTTGTTTCAATTGTTGTAAGCAGGCTTAGTAGAAGCATTTAGTTATTTATAAATTGACGATAATTTTCATGTTTATTTATATAAATCAAAAGTGTAAGTATCTATAAAAATAATAAAACAATTGAGGATTGACAGTCTGATCATTGAAGATATTTAATAAAATATAAATGTTTGGTTATATTATAAATCTAAAATAAAAAAAATCGGCAGTTTTTACATTTTTCGTCTATTTCTGTGTCTCTATGTATATAGGTATATTCAAGTCTTAGGAGTGTCATAAGCTACTTACATATATCCTGAAATAATGCGAGCAAAGCCTCGAGCGTCCAATAGTTTAAAAATAAAGTTACATTTATCTTTAAAAGAAGTTAAACATTCGAGTAAGCTGCTTCTTGTCCCCGTACAACGCAAGTAAAACCAGGGGCATCCACTAGTAATTATTAAATCATCCTCATGTCAGCCCGTGTTCACTGCTGAGTATAGGCCTCCTCTCCAACGTGCCACATAGTACGGTATGCAGCCTGTTCTAATTATTGCATACCTTAATTAATTCATGACTTCGTTGTAATGTTTATTTTGACGAATGCAACTAAATAAACCACGTTGTCATAATTATGACGCTACTGCCCGCCCATGCCGCAACACGCATCGCTGAAAATTTATATTGGACTTCTTGTAAAGCTGGGTACACATTCTATACTAACGCTTTTTCTTGTAAAATCTTAGCAAAAGTATGTTGAAGTTGGTCCTTAGTCTAAATTGTTTATGGTTTTAACATAATGTAAGTTAGTTTTTGTTTCTAACTAAGAATTTAGTGATGTTTTTTTTTATAAATATTATTTTTACTCAAGAGTATCATTTGCTATCATTTTTTGTTGAAAATATTCTTTGGATCAGAACTACATATATTATTTTCATAAATTATAATAAACTGTCCAAACGGTGTTCCAACATAATTAATTCTTAACTTCACCAGCAATTTATAAACATCACCCAGATCCAAATTACAACAAACACTTAAATTTAACCACCCCTCAATTGAGCTCTCGACTTTACACCAATATGTTTTCTACGCAAAAGGGCAAAAAGAAACGTTATAACATGACAGGTCGGGATATATCGTCGCATCCGGAGTATTTCGGACTCACCACGTGTGCGATGGCTGTAGACATAGAAAGGCAAATGGATTGGCTTAAGCGCTTGTGTACACTTTTTTAAACTGACTGTTACACAGCAAATGGCCTAAGCGCTCCATTTTATGAGTATAACTCATCATATTAAGTATTCAGAAAGTTTATTTTGTGTGAATATGTTATTTACTCCGATATTTATGAACCGAATTCAAAAATTTTTGTTTATTCGTCGGGGCTAGTTTCCGAAAAGGTCCCATATATTTTTTAAACTGAGCTTGCAAGGTGAATGGGCGAAAATAAACGATATATCGCCGCATCCGGAGTATTTCAGACTTACCGTGTGTGCGATGACAGGAAACATAGGACAGTGAATGGAATGACCTAAGCACTTGAGTTTGTGAGTGAGTGTAACTTTGAATTTAAAAAAAGGTGTGTTAATACACGCTCATTTTTGTTAAACTGTGAGCTACCCTGACAGTTACACAACAAATGGGTTGAACGCTCCATTTTGTGCGTTAGTCAGTTAAACTCAGTGTAAAATTTTTTTTAGTGTGTGCCGCCAATTTATACAAAGCATAGTAAGATGTAATACTTATATTATTCATATCATTTAATTGAACGTATACGCGGTCATTTTTGTATTTTTATGCTATGTACCTCAGGATGAAAAAAAAATAAATAGCATATGTTTATAAAGCAAGGTGAGAAAAAGTGACGGTGGACGTTACAGGCCACTAAAATGTATTTGATAAGTATTAAACTAAACTATACAACACACTTATGCTTCACACGATTTTTTTGCTTTATTTCTCCAAAGTGTTAATATAATTAAATCTATGTTGCCTTATTATTTAAAAAAAATATGCGTGCAAGGCATGTCTTCTACTAAACCATGTCTATGTCGATGGCACGCCTTATTAATGTTGTGAATTAGTCTTGGTGGTCCGAAACCACCCAGATGCATGGAATAGATGGAACTGATTTCAGCGCTGATTTTTGATGCTGTTTTTTGGGTACTTTTTTTTCTGACACAGTTTTAGTTCTTCAAAGTTGACTATTCAAATGTATTGTAAACTTACAGGATAAGTTATAGTATTTATTCAAATTAGTTGTAAAACTAGACAGACGGTGAGTAAATAAGTTATTAGATTGATCAGCTCTGGTGTCAGATTTTTGAAACCACCCTAAGGGCCTCCGACATCGCTTAACGACTGCCGTACTATGACTAACAGCCGGCACCTACAACTGAGACCTACAATTTATTTATTTACTTAATTAAAACGGTAACAACTAAATTACATGAATTAAGAAATGAATTATTCACTTAAGTAGCAGCTTAATTAGATATCTTACAATATATAACATATCAATTAAAATATGTATACTTAGAGATTATTAAATGATTACTGCAAGAAATACAAAAGTATTGTTTAAGTATTTCAATAACATAACGACTTGACAAATAGCTAATTCTTTACTCGTGTTAATATGCGTTAATAACATCACCTACATGTTGTGTCTTTTTACTGTCAATTGAATTTTTTAGCATTGATTTGGTTGTAACAGGAAAAATAAATTTAACATCAAAGAAATAGCAAAAGAGTAAAAGGTTACACGAGGAAGCACTCAAACAATCTTTGACTTTAGACCACTAATATCCTTTGACAAATAACGTAACATATTACTTCAGGTATTATTAATAATAAATATGCTTGACAGTAAGTTTAGTAATCTTTTACACTTTTTTTGTTCTAAAGAGAAAACTGATTCAGCTGAAATTTTGTAGGCGTCACTGTAGCTTAAAATCTGCATACCTAGATATTATATGCTTACAGACATACAGATAAAATTATCAACTAATTAAATTAAAATTGATAGTGTTGGAAAGTATTCTATTACCAATTGTAAGTATCCCCAAGCAATTTTATTTGAACAGACTTTCGACTTTATTGCGTTTTTTTTTTTTTTTTTTTTTTTTTAAGATTGTAAAGATAAAATATTAAATAAAATATTAATATTATTAATAAATATTTTTCGATTTATTGTAATTGTAAAAGGCGAGTAAAACCGCATCCTACCTAAGAGTATAAAATTTTCCCTAAAATACTCAAATACACTTAAGACCTACATCTAAGGTATATGTTACAACTCGTTAGCTGAAATCTCTCTTTATCAGACTAACAATTCAGATACAATGTTTTCTTTGTGCGTTCTTGGGAATTGCTTCAAGATATATTTGAAGAGATGCTTAGTGAATATTTATCATATATTCTTTGCACGTGTACAATAAATGAGGTACCTCTTAAATCTAAAGTTTTGTGTGTAGATATGTAATTTTTGTCAAGAATAAGATTTAAAAACTGTCAGTTTAATGCTCAGAGAATTAGTAATTTACAGCTCCAAATAATTAATTAATTCTAATTTTGCAGATTTTTTCTTGTATTTTTCCATTTTAATAAAACAAAGTAAAATATATACATAATGTAAATATTAATCTGTTAATTCCGTTACAATTTTATCTGATAAACAGTTTGTAAAAATACTTGTAGCACATTTTTTTTATGCAATCTTGCACAAAAGAAAACTTATCTGTACAAATAAACACTACATCAGAGTTATTTAAGCCCAACTGATATCACAAAAATAAGCTAAAATTGTGCAATCTTGCCAAGTAGAAGGTTGCTGTAAAAAAGTATGTTATATAGACAAGTACACAAGTATTGCAGCCAAGTAGTTTGGTGGAAGGAGGTCGGCTTGTTAATTTGCAGCTAAGCGACTACGTAGTTTGTTTCTGCAGTAGGATAGGTATGGCTGCTTTTCTTACTTCATATCTGCACTACATAGTATGAAGCAATGTCGCTTTCCGCGTCTGTCCCAATCTATATATAATGTACCTATCTTTAAAACTACACATCAGATTTTGATGCAGTTTTTTTTTACAGATTGATTCAAGAGGAAGATTTATATTTCCAATAGCGCGTGCGAAGCCTAGGGATAGTAAACGTAAAAGGGCAATGTTTGTGTTTTCTTGTTTCATGTATGCCATTTCTTCACGCTCCTATGGCTGAACTAAGGATTTTGTTAGGGAGAAAGTTTAGATCCTGCATTAAAACAAAGAGTTATTCTTATCCCAGATTAAATAGAGTAATGCCACGGGGCACCGCCAAAAGAAAATAAACAGTAAGTACGAGAAGGTACACAATATCTAATGTAAATTACGCACACAATATTTACTATACTGAAATTTCAAGATGAATTATTTACGACACATAATTAAAAACGCGAAATTATGTAATGAAAAAAAAACTATCAGAAGACTTTTAAACCTTCTTTTTTGGAAATCAGTTGAAAAATTATACAAAGCTTTCTGTCTACATCCTGTGGCTGAAGCTCACGAGGCCATGTCACGACCCCGGCAATTTCTACACACACGTGACGTAAGCTTACTTTTTATCCATTTCTACACGTTTTATGAGCATTTTTACAGTTTATTTTTTACTTAACTCTTTCATGTTTTTATGCTAAGTGTTAGTTAGTAGGACAACAAACAATTTGGTTAGACACTGAAATTTTCATGGAATAAAACGCGAAATCGTACAGGCAGTAGTGTTACCATTTGTAATTTTAAAGTAAAATTCGTCACTATTTTTATGAACAGTAACAGTATGAACTTACTACTTTTTAATTTTATGACATTTTTACGAGCTTTTTGTACGGGTACACAATATTACAATCTATGTTCCATACAAATATGTAAAGATTAAGTTGTTATATATTGTGTAACCCGGGCTTTAAAATAATGTTTACAATAAAATCACAAGACATTCCTAACTCAATCGCTGCCTGTAAAAATTCGCCAGTAAGATCTATTTTCTCGAGTATTCCAAGAAATGTAGAAAAGCGGTGACATAACTAAAGGTACGCGTTAAGCTCTGATTTCCTAGGAAAGCGGTTCCGACATATAGCGGCCGTAATACAGCGGTGAATGATGTCACTAGAACGTTGTCTATGTAAACAAAATGGCGCGGTTTCCTAGAGAGCGTTAACTTGCACCGTAATTTACTTTAATTATTTTTGCGTCCGTAATATTAAAGCCGCTATATGAAGGCACCGCTGTCCTAGGAAACCAAAGCTTTAGAATAATCGATTACTGAAGGTCACAGTGTGTTTTATCGACTCTTTACTTATTCAGAGGAACTTGAATTTGAGTTTTATCTAAGGTCAATGAACTTGACACAATATGTAAGACCCAAGGAACATTCCGAACCCCAGGGTACAGAAGTTTCGGGCCCAAAACTGTGCTCGTATGTTTCCCGCGCTTCAGGCATGTAGCTGAAATCTCGACAAATGATGGATATTCAGTGCTTTGTTTTGTATTAAGAAAATTGTAGTAGTTTACTACATGGAAGTATTTACTTGAACGTTTTTTATGTACTTAGCTGATATCGTGATTTTTTTGACCTCATTATTTATGTATCAAAAACCGACTTAAAGTCTACTGTCACTAAAAAGTTAATAAATAGTTTATTTTCATTTTTGTGACTTCAAAATTCAGAATTGGATGTAAAAAATCTATCAAATTATTAAAACTTACAATCCTAGCGGTAGTCTTATTGAATTCCGTAATATTAGTTGTCGGTGGCTATATGGCCTAGACGGCTATTTTTATTCAATATGAAGAAAATAACAATAATTCAAATATAGAACAGTGGTGGTTAGAAAGTAGTTAAATAACGAATAAAACTTTAGTTAATATACACACATTATATAATATTATAGCAAAATACAAGTATCCTTAGCATTAAAATACGAGTGCGGTCTCGTACCGACCTGCAGAAGCGGGCGACTGGCGTTCCTCGCAGAAGTCGTTACAAGCCAGATGTTGCTTCGCTTGTTATCGGTATTGTTAGCAAACCTGTAATTTGAGTATAGTTCCCTTTGAGACCACTTTCTGGATTCGCTTGTAAGGATGGAAAGAAGCTTCTTTTCATATGAGGATTATTATAAGGACGCCCGGGTTGTATAAAGATTGGAAGTGTATTTTTCTTAGGAAAATATCGCGGTAAACCGCTATTTATTCCAGATAATTATAACGGAAAATAAAGACTCATAGTATATTAACGACAGGCAGGACTTTACATTTAATAAACATAATAATTAATTACATTTTTTGTATTAATATTAATTCAATAATACGAAAAGGCGGCTTGATAAACTCTTGACACCAGAGTTGGCCACTCTCATTCGATAAGAAGAAGAAGAAAAATACAATGTTATTTATCTTTTCGTAGTGTGGACTTGAATTTGACCGATGTCATTCCAACATTATATTATGAGTGTACCCACATATTCCTGGTAATCATCATCATTATCATCAGCTATTTATTACCCATAATAAATGTCAGTCCAGATACAATGGTGGTTTGATCAACCACAAGTCTGGAACAATTTGTGATGTAGAATGTTTCATTTACAGAGAAAAAAAATCATCATCAAACGGAGATCATCATTTTGATGCAACCAAATAACATAGCAACACTTTAGGCTTCTTTGATTTTGCTGCTTGCGGTTGTATATTTTGCTGGTGGTAAAATTTTATCGTGGTATTATATCTTAAGGAGCCCAACGGTAGCCAATGTGTGCAAACCGAGTAAACCAGTAAAAAAAACTTAACCCAATAGCACACATAGTATAGGTATATACTCCAACTATTTTCACCCTAAAATTATCACTTTTGTTCCATTCCGACGTATTTTCCCTATTTACACTACCACTTAGAAAGTAAGAAGACAATTTTCCTTTTTCGCTTATAGAACCTTCATAAAATATCGCTCGGTAAAGGCCAACGACATGAAATTAAATAGACTCCTCATAATAAAAAAAACAAACTTTTTGCTAAATAAATCAAATGATAGGGTAGTCATCAATTAAATTACAACTATCACGTGATACATCTACGTACATATTCGTCAGTTGCTATAGACGCGTTATAAGAATACGTGCTGATTGATTGGTACATGCAAGACAAAATATTGCATGAAACGGTTGGTAAAGTACCAATTTATGTAAGTAATATTGAATGAAGAGATATTACTAACCCTGTACTAACAAACATTATGTTTTTGTTAGTACAGGGCTTCGTGATTGTTTTTTATCAGTTTTATTAGCATTAAACTTAGACCATGTCATTGAACCTTGGTGTAATATTGTAAGAAAAAGAAAAAGCTTACCGCGGCGAGAAATACTGCAGCCCTGCAACACAAGGTCCCTGTGACACTTAGTGCAGAGCTCAGTTTACCTCACCAACGTACCTTTGTAAGTTACTAGTTTTACATTAAGTTTTAGTTATTTTAGTGGTACGTATACACTCTGTAGTACATAAATAAAGGATTTTTATTTTATTATTATTATTATTTGCTAAGTGGTAAGCCCGCACTAAGCAAAAAGTAATAAGTAAGTATTTTAAGAAGGTGAGTTTATGAATCTTGATTTGATTTATAAACCAGGAGTCTGCAAATCAACAGTAGATACCTTACTTACCCTGATACTTAATCAGAGATGCTTTTGGATAGCCAGACTACAGAGTACAACCTTTTTTTACATGAGATTGGCTCACGCTTGACTACAACTTGCCTGATGTTTACCTATAGTGAAAGAAGAACTTGTACTATGTAAAAAATGTGTGGAACTCCTTGTAATGTTTTGTCATGAGTATAATGCCAACTTAACAAATTATATTTTATTAATTTTGTGTTAGTGGTTTGGTTAGGTCTTTTATTTATTTGATCTATGAAAGAGGCCTAAAGGGTCAATAGCGACGTCCGGCCCGGTTCAATACCGGAAGTTGCCCGTCGTGCTCAGCGGAAGTGACGATGTCTGACGGTGTTTTTTTATTCTTTTTGATTGACAGTGGGGGCAAAGTGAGTTGTGGTTTACGGCTTGTATTTTGTTTTTGTGGTTAGCGGTTCAACCTTGCTTTATTTTTTAGTTCAGCTGTAAAATGTTATAAATAATTGTACTAGGTACTACTAATAGGTACGTATAATGATTACCACAAGTAATTATGTCACTGTGCTTTTACAGAGATCACTGTTTTTAGAGCGATTAGAGATAAAAAGAAACCTACAATCTGAGAGTTACCAGAACCAATTAGTTCAGAGAGACAGTTCTCTTATTGTTATGACCTTTGCTCTATTTTTCATTATTTTTATTTAATATCTGAAACACCTCGCCCTACTCGTTTCGTTTGAAGAATATATCCCTGCCAGATTGGTTGCCTGGAAGAGATCGCTCTTAGCGATAAGGCCGCCAATTAAGACGCTGATTCTATTTTGTATGTTTTTTTTTGTATTGTTTCATTTGTGGTGTTTTAATAAAGTATTTATCTATCTATCTGTATCTGTACAAGTACAGATTCAATAAAAAATCCAAATTAAATAAATTAATCCTCTAATATAATACATAACGTAGCAAAGTTACCAGTTTATGTCGGAAGTAATCATGTATGTTCCAATACTCATGTAGGTTACCCGCTCCGACCGCAGGTTCAAGCCATGAGAGCAAGCGGTAATGTTTCCTGGAAGTTTTGAAAAGTTTCCAACGTTACAAGTTGAAATTTCATCCTGTTCAGACATGGTTTGTGAATAAAAGTTGATGCGTTTGTTTGTTTATTTCTAGGACAATAATTGTTACGTGAAGCTAGGAGGAAGTATATAGGATAAATTAGCATATGATATAGTACTAAGTATTTTTGGTTTTTACCTACACATTAAATAGAAGAGGTACACCACTTTTCATCATCATCATCATCAATCCACAGTCTTCCACTTCTGGACATAGGCCTCTCCCAAGGCATGCCACTTAGCCTGATTTTGTGCTTCTCGTCTCCACCTATTTCCTGCTACCTTCATGATGTCCTCGCTCCACCTAGTGGCAGGGCGCCCTACACTACGCTTGCCGAGCCGCGGTCTCCACTCCAGAACTCGCCTACCCCATCGGTTGTCGGTTCTGCGACAAATATGACCGGCCCATTACCACTTCAGCGTGCTTATGCGTTGTGGTTTGTCGGTGACTTTAGTTATCTGCCGAATAATGTACTTAGTTTCGAATGCGATCCCTAAGAGAAACTCCAAGCATAGCCCTTGCCATAGCACGCTGAGCAACTTGTAACATCACTTTTACTCAACTCTTTTTGCTACTTAGCATAGAAAACATAGTGTACACTTATTTGATTTTATGTACATTTCACGTATGTAGATAAGTAGTATATAAAATAATCAAACAGGTAAATTGCTGTAAAATCAGCATTAAATTCAACATACATTTCATCAAACTCCGATCCCGAACAAAAATCACATCCAAATTTCGCCATCAGTATTTTTAAATCAACGGCACGCGATCATAAAAGCTGTTAACAATCTCGCATTTTCCCGTTTTTAGCCACATTGTTAGCACGTGACAATTGGAAAAAGGGCAACTGAAACAGGCTCAAACAGAGGGCGAGAATGACCTCTGGCCCTACGTCGCCCAACGACACTCGACACAGAGTGTGTTTTACACTGTTTGAATATTAAAAGGCTTTGTAACTTTTTTCATACGTTCGCATTAAGGAGTCTTAAAAACAGTCCTCTGGGCGCTTCTCATCAGAACCGAGCGTTCAGTACAGCTCACATCTACATGTCATATCTACCACGAATCAGCACAGAACTTTATCCACTAGCTATATGAACGTAAGGTTGATAGTTGCATGGAATCTGCAGGTTAGTTTAGTAGAAGTGGTTGTCATTATGAGCGAACCTAAGTGACAGAAAATGAGGTGTGACATTTGGACGCTGAACGCCGAACGATACAAGCCAGCTTTTGACCCAAATTTTAGCACTGGAAATGTTACCGTTTGTAGCAACTAATTTGCTGGTTTGGCAAACCTACAACTTTCGAATGGGAAATTGCGAATTTGCATTTTTCATTTATGCAACTAGGAACTCTGTGCTGAATCGACACAATTTGTAATTTTCTGTCTAAACAGTGTAACTAGTTGGATGTTGGATTTAGTTTTTACTTGACTGGGTTATGTTATGTATAGTACTCATAGCTTTCCTTTTACCTTAATTTTTACTATCAAATATTTGCCTGAAAGAGATTTTTTCAATAAAGCCTCCACTTGTAATATTTACGTTGGTTTTCTGTTGTACATTTTTTTCGTTTATTTGTAGTAACAAATATGTTCAAGTGTCTACTTTAAAAAAGTTATAATATATATTGTGCTCTATTTGGGTCAATTATGTCTTCATTTTTAGCAGCTTTCACTCAGGGTTTATGATTTGTAACAAATAAAACAATGAATTGAAGTCATAATTACAAACAATCCTTAGAGCCGACCTTTTTAACTTGAACGCCATCTATGGTTGGTTTTACGTATCTAATAATACTGCCATTTGTAAAAATATACTTTTTACATAATTTTTAATCGTGTAGGTACATACATAATGTGACTAAAAACTTTTTGAGCTAAGTTTACGTTTGAGTTTCAAAGTTTTTAAGGCTGTATTTTCATCACAATCACTAAAACAGATAAAAGTGGCCAGTTGAATCTGTTACAGCCCTAGAAGAGGCAGCAGTCTTTCTTTTCCATGGTTTCTGCTGTTACCTTTAATTAAATAAAGTATAATGTATGTAGTACTGCGCACGGTGTACAATTTTCAGCCACAACTAGATAGTAACAAAAGCTATAGATTTACGACATCTATCTAAAAATTGCGTAGTTTTTCCCGCTAGGCACATGTTGGCGCCGAGCCAGACCAAATACTACGGAGTATGGATGGGATGGAAAGTATATGGGGCGACACTTAAATTTTAGATTCTTCAACAAATGCGGCCGCCATCTTTGGATGGATCTCGAATGTTCGAGACTTCCACTTTCAAGATCACAATTTCGCTGGAATATAAAACGGCTTTGTTGGAACTGAAAGACACGGTTCATATGACTTTTTTATTTTATAGAAAGTACTTGTCTATCTGAAATAGGTAAGTTTATATGAGTTTGACGGTTCTGAGGCCTCTAATGCAGTTTAACGACTTCACCTAATGAATACGGACCTACAATTCAATGCGTCATCCGACCCATGAAAGCGCTCCTAATGGCTTGTCACTTTTGGGTCACCCATCTAAGTACTGATCGGGTTGGCAACATTTAGTAGTAAGTATCCATAAAATTTATTTACTTACCGATAACGTACTGTCCAGTTGTTTGTCATTGCAGTTTTTAAATGTTGTCAGAGACCTTTAGAGCGGTTTTAGGATTTAAGTACTCATTTTCAACTTAACCTTATTTAGTGCTACTAAAATAGCATGCAAGCTTCTCATAGCATAAAAGCGGTTAATTCTGCGGCGTCGCAATCAGTACCTGCAATTGTGTTACTCCTGGTGGTTGTAATCTACATATCTTGCATGTTTTACAAGACAAGATACAGAGGTATGAGACGATGTAATTTGGATTAAGGGAATGTTAAATTAAAGAATTTTGCCTGATTTAGAATGGTTCACTATAGGTAAACTTAAGTGTTTTGCAAGTTTGTAGTAAAGTTAATAGATCTTGATTCATAATGCATCAAGATGGCCTTATTCGAGTCGTTACTTAATTACAACAGACAATAAACATTGATTCAGTAACAATTCAGCTAACTGACTAACGTAAATTAAAAAAAAAAATATTCAGACAGTAATTTACAATATTTTTGTAAAATTAACATTACTCCATACTTTTAATGCTGTTTTACTAAGCAAATAGTCAAAATCTGAATCAAAATTCGTGATAATACATATTAAAATGATACTTACTGTATACGTAGCTGCTATTATAGTCTGTAATTCTCCCTGCGAGTCGTATTTCCTCATGACTGAGGGTCGTGACTCCTCCGCAGAATTAATTCGTTAAGGATGTTCTCTTAGGCAGATACTCGTACATCGTGGTGGGCGCCCAGGTCCTTCCACGGAAGGCTCAATCCTCGGATATTGAGGTCCTCAAACATGTCGGTTTCCTCACCATGTTTTCCTTCACCGTTACGCGAGTGCAAATCCATCACATAACTTGAAAATACAAGTCATTTGTGTAGAGCCGGATTCGAACCAGGGTGCATCTGGATGAAAAGCAGACACTGGTACCTCTGAGCCACACTCACTTATATAAGTCTGTAATTACTGTCTCTATTTTTAGTGACCAACTTTGTTAATGACACAAATCCAACTAAAGCATAATATAAATAAATATCAAAGTATACATAATTCTGAAAGTTATTTCAAAACATCTGTCGCTGAAACGAATAGCTGCCGGAACAAAAAGTCATCGGCACAGTTAAACAATTCACATTTCTGTCGCGAGTTGCGAGCACTGTTTAATTTATTGTTGAAATTCAAACTGTGGTCCGACGCCTCGGCATCGCAACGGTGTAGCGATTGACAGTAGTTGAATTTAGCCCTAAATGGTCATCATCATCATCAGCCCTTGTCGACTCACCGCTGGGTATAGGCCTCCTCCGCTAGGTGTTGGTCTCCCCTTGGTCTGAAATTGTCACTTCGCCCTAATAGGACCAGTTTTCTTTGGTCATAAAAATATAAAAAAGAAAGCGACTTTATTGGATTGAGCGTTTGTAGTTTTATTTCTCCTTTACATTGCAACTAATCAACGCGTTAATGATATTTTTAAACTCGATTTTATGATACCCTTACTAATTTTGTAACCACAATATATTAATTAATATTATTAGTTATATTAATAAATTGTGTAGCTTTATAAGTTCACCTCTGTAACATGGTTTATTTAACAAATTTTAGTTAAAGCACTAGGTATTTGGTGATTAAAGTCGATTCCATATTAGCGATAAATTAAAAAAAACATGTCTTGTCAAATAGTGAACCTCCTTTCTTGTGATCAGTGAAAAGTTTGAAGACTATCTAAATTATTTTTTTCGTTAATTTCTTGGTACATTGAAACACATTTTACAAACATCAAATACTGCATTCCACGACGTTATACAGTCGCAAAGCTTGCTCTTTGTGGTACAATTAAAATTTCATGGAAAAGCTTTTCAATTCTGCTTTAGTCTTACGTAGGCTTCATTAGAATGAAATTTAAAATTGGATTGCCATTGAGTGAACATATTTTGTGAGTTTTCTCCCTATATTTTTGTCTAATTATGTACGTGTAACCAAAATATGGATTTGATATCGTTTTTTACATTCATTTGCAAAATTGAAAAACAACGACAGTTAGAGTAATCTCTCCTTTGAGTTTTATTTTCTCATGTTTGAGGGTCGTAACTCCCCCGCAGAATTAATTTGTTAGAGGAGTTCTCTTGGGCAGATACATCGTTGTGTGCGCCCAAGTCCTTCCACGGAAGACACAAGTCTTCGGATATTGTGGTCCTCAAGCATGTCGGTTTCCTCACAATGTGTTCCTTCACTACCAAAGCAAATCCACACATAACTTGAAAATACAAGTCTTTGGTGCGGAGCCGGATTCAAACCAGTGTTCGTCTGGATTAAAAGCAGACATGATTGGAACCGCTGAGCCACACTCGCGTATCACCGCTCATTAACATGTTTACTAACCTATTTTTTCATACCCATATTATGTGCACCTCATTTAACGAATACAGAGAAGTTATTTAGTTTAAAAGAGGCCTAAGGAGCAGCTTCCACTTTATAACGCGGTCACGTTATTCGTTCCTAATGAAAATTGCGTCGTGACGACTGAAATGCGCCCTTTTTATTTCATGAAGTGCTGAAAGCGCTTTTACATCATCTAAAATGTGTTAGGTGTTAGGCGAACATGTTTTTTGTTGAGTACATTATATTTGTTTAATAAGTTCTACAAAAAATAGTTGGTAATTATTATTTTCAGTGTTTATAGTTGTGGAGTTTTGTGTTAGTCGCGTTATTATAGGATATATAAATAGTTATAAAATGGCGATTACGCAAACAATTAACACATTATCTAATACCCAAGGCACAGGCGTTTGCTTAGAAAAAGTAGATATATTATTTTATTCAATCAAATTGCCTAGTAATAGATAAACCTTTCTAGCTTAGATATTAGTCAATTCAGATCCTTATTATTGAACTTATTATGTTAGAAGTATATTTTTACTTGGGATAGGTTTACTTTTGACTACAGCCTGCCTGATGTTGAGCATTGCTGCAGTCTACGGTGTAAAACGTTTTCCTAGAAGATACCTATTTGAAAAACAAACATACCAAATAAATAGAAGAAGCTTTTTTTGCTTTTTTATTATAAGAAAGAAAGAAGAAAGAAAGAAAATATATTTGTTAAGACACACACAAAACTTTAACCTATTTACTTACTAAACTTACATGCTAAGAATGTGATGTCTCAATACAGCCGCAACTCAGCCTAATGCTGATGGCACACACGGGCCACCAGCGCTGATATTCTGTTGCGGCTGGCGGTGACGTCACACACACCCAGAGAACATAAAAACTAAATACAATAACTAAAGTAAGGCACAAGTACAGAAAGAAAAACAACTATAGCAAGAACAAGAAGATACTAAAATAACCTTAATAGTCTATATTAACAAACAAAAAGATAATAATAAAACATAAATATATAATGGCAATAATAATAAATTTAAAACTATGAGGTATCAAATTACACTGGTCTCATGTACCAAAAGGGCTTCCTTGTTTTGGTGGACAAACATAAATTTTTTAAGACTTATTTTAAACATTTTCAAAGAACGCAGGTTCTTAATTGGCGCAGGAATATTATTTCAGCATTTAGTAGCTGGATAGCGGAAGCTTCCTCTGAAAGCAGCAGTAGCTTGTCTCTCCGTGAGAAGCGCAGACACACAGGCGCGGGGCCCGTGCGACTGCCGGCCCTCCCTCCAGCTCAGCTTGTCATACACGTATGATGGTTAATAATAATAAGTGCATTATTACAGCAACTAAAACGTCAAAAAAGTTAACTTAGATCTTATCGCATTTGTATGTTGTCAAAATGAAGAGTAGCTGCGGGCGATTCATTTTTTTCAATTTTTTTAATTTATAACACCCAAACCAAACGATCCAAAATCTTACGAGAAGTACCTTTATAATTGAACATCACAATTTCCACCGAACAATTTAGTTATCTCATTTCGTTTCAAGGAAAGCGGATATACTGCGACTCAAGTAGCATAGGGCAAATCTACGAATAAACTATGCAATAGAAACGTTAAACGTTTAAGCGAGTGTGGCTCAGCGGTTCCATTGTCTGCTTTTCAACAAGACGCACCCTGGTTCGAATCCGGCCTACACCAATGACTTGTATTTTCAAGTTATGTGTGGATTTGCACTCGCTTAACGGTGAAGGAAAACATCGTGAGGAAACCGACATGTTTGAGGACCACAATATCCGAGGACAAGTGTCTTCCGTGGAAGGACCTGGGCGCCCACCACGATGTATCTGCCCAAGAGAACTCCCCTAACGAATTAGTTCTGCGGGGGAGTCACGACCCTCAGTCATGAGGAAATACGACTCAAAGAGAGAGAAACGTTACTGAACTAAAGAAAATATTCCACGGGTTGAGTACAACACATTGACGTTGGATACTAGCATAAACGACAGCCCATTGGTTAAATTCGGCTATTTCTGTCCATCAGGAGCAAGATTTGTGTGCGATATTCGATTCTTTGTACGGAGTTACTTTTCTATATAATTGTTATTCTTAGGGGCAGAGCAATTATGTTCTTTGTTGCCAAGCTATTTTAATTGAATTTCCGTTTTAGATAATTCGTAATTTTCGTTTCCAATTGGCTTTTCAAGGAAATATTTTGTGGCAGATCCTGTTAAGTATTTTGTATTCAAACAACTATTTTTAAAATATATTTTTTAATGTTATTGAAACTAGATAATAATATTCTTATGGATAAAACATTAATTTGCCTGTCCCAAATAATGAAAACAGATATCACAAACAAATTGTCAATCCATACTTACAAGGTTACAATGCTAAGTAAGCTAGTTAACGAAAGTTAAATAAAGTGAAACAGATATACATAATTCAACAACATTTTCCATTAGGGCTTAAGGTAACATATGCCATAAACATTTTTAACTTCAATTAGTACTAGTTTTTAGAACTAACTGCTCCAAACACGAATAAAACAAAATCTATGAACTACAATAAACAAGCTTAATTAGTACACTAAGTAACCTAGGCAAGTAAGTACTTAATTTGTGCAAGACCGGGACGAGTGGCGTACAAGAAGAGAGGCCTATGCTCAGGTGTAGGCGATAACAGGCTGATAATGATGATAAAATACTTAAACCAAGGACCGAAAACTCATTCTTAATTACATCCACTCTTAATTAAATCCAAGAACACATTGAGTCGAAGCGCCAAGTTCCTTATTAAAGCAGCTGAAAGTAATTGGAAAATACGGTACGGGTCTCATAACACTATTATTACCCGGTGTTAGTGTTAAAAACTAATTTACCCGGGAATGGAGGTCGGACTATAGCAAGTCAGATAATGTTTACTCAAGTCCAAGTTACTGTGATAGTATGTACCCGCCCTTATTTGGGATTTGATTAGTGTGAACGACACGATGTTTCTCTTTTTGTCTTTTAAAAGTTTTTTTTAGTCTAAATTTATTCATACAGACAAGGGCTATTTATTTGTACCGTTTGGGGTAGAAACTCTTGGGGCGTGGGGTCAGAGCGCACTTGACCTCTACCAAGATCTGTCGGGGCGTTTGAAACAGGCTTCGCGTGACCAAAATGCTGGCTTGTACTTTGCCCAAAATATTAGTCTAGCTATTCAACGGGGCAATGCAGCCAGCATTTTGGGTACGCTACCTTTTGAAAAAGTAGATTAGTTTGTTTATATATATATATTTTTATTTGTAAGTGTTACTATTAATTTTTGTTGTTTTGAATTAAATTACTACATCAGAATATATTTTCCTTCTTATGTCGTATTCCTCATGTCTGAGGGTTGTGACCACCATCTTCTAAGGTCTTGCTTTTTCTTTTCTTCTTCTTCCACTCATTCCCGTCCTCGGCGACACGCAGGGCATTCTATTATATATTTCAAAATGCGTATATTAGTACAAATACACAAAGTACAATTTATGACTACTAAAAAAATCTGCATCTCCTACTAAAATTTGCAAAATGTGCAAAAAACGATATACCTTTTGCAAAATTTACTGGTTTGTTTTTTCTGAACTCAAAATTTTAACAGAAAGTACCAGATATGTTTATATTTGTAAAGAAAATACTTACTTACCTATATGCATCGCTTACCAAAATCACCTTCTATATCTCTATAGCCAGTTAAAGCCACCAAGACATCACAAACATTTTCTTTACGTAGGTATATTTTTTTTGTAAAAAATCGTATCGTCCCTTATAAAACCTTAGCTAAGTTCAGTAGATCCGCGAACAAAAACAAGCGAGCCCCGCGGCGTTTATCGTTACGAACTCATCTATAATACATACCTAGTTATCGTTATTATATATTATAGAGGTACACAGTTATCCTTCGCATATTAATTTTCCTTCGCGGTTTTTGGGGCAAACAGAACTTGGATGTTTGAGTCTATTATGTTTATGAAGGGTAACGTAGACGATGTAACTGGGATACTCTTAACTACTAGTGAGTATTTTCTATTGCATATATGTACCTTTCTAAAGCTTCATAGGCTTTCATTTGACTACAACTGCCTAATTTCTAGCAAGATTTGCCTACAAAAAACCTCTTTACTGATGATTTGCGGATTATAATACTTAAAACTATTTACAAACCGTTTGCTGAACCTTTTGAGTATGTCGCCAATCAGAGTCCACTCTTATTGATCAATCAGTATACAGTATAATTAACATTTAACATTAGCATAAAATTTCGTGATACTTGTAACTGTGCAATCGTAGATTGCTTTGGTGAACAGGCATTTATGACCGGTTATATGTACATATGTATGTACATATATGTTCCTAAATCAGCAATTTTCTGGTTGCAATTTTTTAATATTTGGTCTTCTAATTATATATTTCTGTTACTCATACATACATAGCCCTGTACACGAGTGTCAGGTTTTTTTAGCTTCAATAATGAGATGTCTATTTATTGTTATGTCGTCGGGTAAACACTAGCGGGCATATTTATTTAGGCTATTTAGGTTACCTCTTCATGTTATGATAAATTAAATATTTTGACGAGGTTAGCTGTTGATTTATGTGTTTTTAATTTGTTTATTCTTTTAATAATAATGGTTTTCGAGATTGCTCGAATTACATAGCTAAATTGGTCATTTTTCTTATTTTGAAAATATACCAATTATAAGACTATTATTGGAGGATGATCAGATTATTTGTCTTATCATCCTCCTAATTTGTTTAAAAAAGAAAGATACATTTTGTATGTAAGATTTTCAACAAAATATATATATTTTTTCTTCTTGGCTTGTGGGAGTGACCATAATTCTAGTATCGAAGATTTTAAACCGGCCTTAGGGGGTAACTTCGGGGTAGTCGTACTACGACAAGCATATTAGACATACAATTTAATATGTTAACCAACTCGGAACTCTTACACATTTTACGCCAAATCTACATCAGATTTGGCGTTAAATGTATTAGATTTACCAAAAAACGTACATTAAAGATTCAAACGAAATAAAATTTAAGTAATTATTTTTTTGCACACTATTTGGGTATTAAGTTTGCGCGTATTGCTGAACAAAATGGCGTCTTGACAGTCCTATTCTTATTTGGCACGCATAGTAGGTAGATCACTATAAAAGCGGCGTTTCCAAAAATCCTTTCTTAGCGAATGCCTACGTCAAAACATCTACCTGCGTGCTAAATTTCAGCCCGATCCGTCCAGTGGTTTGGGCTGTGCGTTGAAAGATCACTATATCAGTCAGTCAGTCAGTCACCTTTGAGTTTTATATATTTAGATTTCATACGAATTCCACTGTTGGCTTTACTACGGTCCAAATAGCCGAGCTTCTTAATTATCAGAAAATATCAGCCAAAGCAAATATGAGCACACAATTAGCACAATCCGCCAGGAAATCGCCTTAACAATACTAACGAAGAGAGAAATCCGTCAGATCACAACAAGCTATTATGCGCTGTTTTCCCACTCATTAGACATTCCAAACAAGGAACATTATCCAGACAATTATGAGGGAACAAATATAAGTGTTTGTTTGATGATGCCCTTGTTAAAGTACTGGCTTTGGTTTGATTTTTTGGTGTTCTTGGTCTTTTCTTTTGAAAATTGAGATCAATAAGGAATCAGAAGAGACCAATCTAGCTGTAGGCGTAGATCAATATCGGTGAAAATTGTTCCAATGGCGGGTACCTACCTATAATCATTTTTTGCGCAAAATAAATTTCTGAGTACAAAACACACGTATGTATACAGTATTGGATTATTTTTATTTATTTATTTATAACCAATTTCTGTCGTAAAAAAACTACGGCTTCCACTGCGAAATCATTAACTTTTAAGAATACAAATTAGTTACTGGTAACCTATTTTGTATCTGAGGGTTTAGACTCACTATACCTTTGGAGTTCTTAATTCCTCATTTCCCTCACATAAGTACGAGCAATTCCTCCAATCCGGACCATCCTCTTTCCTCAAAGCAGATTTACACTAACTAAAATGGTCACGCAGACCAAAAGATCGGTCACACAACTCACAAAAGTCGTTCTACATACCTTCCTGCATATCAGTATGGAATGTCCAATCCCGACACGGTATATTGATATTAATTGGACGACAGAGAGCAGTCTGTGGGGACACAACACGGATTAATAAAAGAATAAATGCCGATCCCTATAGTAGGTATTCCTCTAGAGAATTCGGTAGACGCGCCTCCAATAAATCTGAGTGACAAAAGGATTTTAGGAAGTAATATTGTAACAGGCGTAATGATATATGTATGTATCATAATTTTGTTCAAATGAATAAAAAAAATGTTGTAAATTATAGTGTATTTGTTTTTACGTCACTAGATTGTATATCTACTTTTTGTGGTGCAATTTATCTTATATATTTCTCCCTGCCTGACTCTCTGTTCCCCACGCACTATAATCCAGCGATTTTCAAAGCGAGAGTGAATCGGTTCTTATCGGGTAAGCACGCTCCACCTTAGGCCATATGCTTTGCTTGCTATCAGGTAAACTATGGCCAAGTGCAAACCCGTTCAAATAAAAAAAAATAAGCAAAAATACATCATCACCATTAGCTTCTATTTCTGTAATTGATTTTGTAAATAAAAGGCTTTTCTTTTTTTTTATTTTCCTATGAACAAATTATGTAAACAGTACCTCACGACACCTATGATTATCACTGCATATGATTAAAGTACGGTAAGTAGTGACTCTCTATCCATTTAAAATTGCAATCTGTAGCAAGATAGAAACGGCATGTTTTGTATACTATAGCTATGTGTATAGGCTTGCTTGCGCAACAATACATTCTGCTTTTACCGAGAGCCAATTCCGTTCAATTCATTATTCTTACACGTCAGATCCAGTACAAAATAGGCCACAAACCGTATCAGTGAAAAACGGCAGCTGTAGCCCGAATGCTCCGTTTTTATTTTTATTGGCAATTAAACAATTAAGCCATTGTGGAAATTTGGATTGAACTGGAACCCCTTTGAGCGAAATTGTACACTCATTGATGTGGTATTTTAGGGCCATAATATGAGAGTCTTTAATGAATGAAAGCAATGATTTTGAAAACAAATTGAGGAACTCGCGCTGCGGGACGCTGGAGGGTTAAATATAAATTAGCTTTGTACGCGTAAATTTTCGTGAGAGATTTTTGTGTGTTAATTTATTAAATTTATACTAACATGTGTTTCTTGTTTTTAAACTTATTCGGATAAAAAATCTAACCTAGTTTTTAATCAAATAGATTATCCGCTTGGAATTGTTTTACTAAATTTTATATTAGCTTAACTACTTATGTCTGTACTCGTTTTTCTAAATATGTACTTGGTTGACCTGTTTCAGCGTAAAGGAACAAATTTACAAGAAACATACACAAAATTGATTTTAATATTAGTATGATGTAGGTATAATGCTTATCCAGTAAATATCATTATTTTCTAAGGTAACATTTGAAATAAAAATATCAAAATCATTTTCCACGATTTATTTAATAAAAATCTCTTTTGACTTGAACACGATCACTAAATTACAGACAAAGAAATATTTCATGTAACATTGAGAATTTACTTACGATCAGTCATATATCTTAGAGCTGTAATAGTTAAACCATTTACCTCAATGATTGACTGAAACCAAATTAAATATTACACTGAAACTTATCTATTTACATTACTTTGTGACTTATTTACCGATTCTGATTAATTTAGATATGAGAAATGAAATGGTGTTAAAAAAGCGAGTAACATATTAAATGGAATAAGCCAATACTGCAATAGTTAAACAATTTGTTGGAAAACGTTATTGCAAATTAAATGGTTACTGATAACTAACGCTTCCCAATCTTTTAAAGGTGGCTTGATTACGTCAAAACAAGTTTATGTTATACAAATCTTTTACAATTTCACGAAACAAAATCTGCTGTTTCAAATAGAAAAATACCTATTTTTTTCCAATTTCAAAAAGTTGATGTCAAAGTTGTTAGTTTAGTATACACTTGTACTTAATCCACCCTTAAAAGTGAATGTGTAGGTTAATTATCAATAAACATATACTGCTAACAAATTATGATAACCGTAAATTGCAAGAAACAGATTTTAAATCTCATCCCATTTTTAGAATGTTACTATTGAAGTATTTTTTTTGTGAATATAGAATAATAAACATTATAATGAAACTGGAAAATTTAGACGGTAGGTATCTTAAAGTTGTGTACTTATTTAAAATATTGTGGATAGAACTGAAACTGAAACTCGCATGAAAGGAATAGAATACCTACTAATTTAGATGAAGCCTTTTTGTGTAGATTTTATTTTGATATAGATGGACTAAAATATTTTTTACATTTTCATTTTTTACTTATAAATTACACTTGAATATAACATTGTTTCACATTAAATTAACTAAGTAAATGCAAACTGTGATTGTATATATACGTATTATTTATTTACACGAAAACAAAGAAAATGTGCACCATTTTAATTGTATTTACAAAATTTACAACTATCCTAACAATTATTAACAATGACAGCATTTAGAGAAAATGCAGACTTAGTTTTACGCAACATATATATTACAAAGTTGAAAATATTAGCTAATAAATAAATTGGACCTTTACACCTAATGTTCTAGGTTTTATGTAAAACTTTTGAGGAAAATGCACGTGTATTTGTCAAAAAAACTTGCATTTCTGTTTTGTCTTTCACGAGTAACTTCATAATTTGAAAAGTTCAAAATAAATAATTTTATTCCAGACTATGTTGACAATAGCTTTATGATTTCACAAAAAAATGTGATTGTTACAAAAGTTACTGAACAAATTAGGAAATTTATCCAATTGTTTGCAAAAAGCAAGTGCATTATAAATCAAACATAATCTACAAATACAAATATTTTTTATTCGTGTCAACGATATATCAAGCAACATTGTTATTCCAAACAGTTCTTATATTTACTTAAATATACAAATAGATAATGACTCAGATGTAGAAAAAGTGTTAAAAAAATTGTATTCCAAAAAGTATTCGGCAAAATGGCAGCATCTCTTTCACATACAAAAACCATTTCATCTGTTATCAGCCTTTTCATCACCTATTAACTACTAAAATTGATAAGTAACAACAAGTTGTACACGATAAAAATACGGCAAATGCTCATTGCAAAACTGGTAAGTACACTAAAAATTCAGGTGATTTGAATTTCTTTTAAATGTGAAAAGAGTGATTCGCAAATGCGTTTCCCACCTGCCGTACTTTTTCTCATGTTAATGGCGTTACGTTTCTATGAAACGATGATAGTAACGATACAAATAATTAGGCTTTTCTATCACTTCGACGTATACTCATCCCATTACATTTCACCCTACAGTATATACACTCGCTGCTTAAAACTGTCGTCTTTAAGACACATCGAAACCGTCATTATCGAAATTAAAATGGAATGTTACATGTTTTCATGATCCAATTCTCGTTCTATGACATCGTTGTGCAAACAAGAAACTTTTCGACAAGTGAAGCCCGGCTTTATAAAGAAATTGATCGATAAGTAATACAAACATCAAAACCATACTCGATAGAACGACTTCACTTTCGTTTGCACAGTTCAATCATCTTCCTTTGTTTGCGCTTGCTACGAATCGATTTGTAGGCTTTGTTTTTTGGCATCCTTCGGCATAAGGAGCCCTTCTGTAGAGTTCGAGGCCGGAATGACGAGGGGAGCCAGCCCCTCAACTCTGGGCTAGGGAATCCAGCGGCACCACCAGTTTTCCGTTGGAGTAGCTTTAACAAAGGAAAAATAAATTAGCAAACAATTTATGTTTAAGAATTTTTCCAAGATAACATTCTAAAGAACTCGAAATATGTATTTACAAAAAATGTTAGTAAAGATAAAAAGAAAATGTTATTAACCTGTATGGCATGGTAGAAGTTCTGGATTTAGCTCGGCTTTGCCTACAGGACTCATCTGTAACCAAGACATTTTAATTTAAACTATCTAATAAACAGCTGCCGTGGCATAATTAGTGTTTGTCTTGGCGGATTAATTCCAAGTTCCCGGCTGTTCCTAGTTTATACCCTATCGACGGGGTTTAATTAAGTGGTAGCTCACGCTATTGTCTCGCCTCTTGCGGAACAATACTTATCTCGAGTCGAAGTTGCAGAAGTAATATCTGAGATACCTTAATGAGGGAACTTTGTATCGACTTCGTTAATCGCCTGGCTCGACCGCGTCGCGTTCTGATCATAATCATCTTGATATTACAATTTTAGCACTCCTTTACGCGTTTACTTTGTTAATAAACGGAATATTCATGAAGGATGAAATAAAAAATAAAATGACTCGGAAATCCTCAGCAAGGAAACTGAGCGATGAAATTTTTAATGGACGCGCATTTGCCAATTGAAGATAAAAATAAACAGAAATAATGTTTACTGGTAGAAAGCAAGAAAGGCAAACACCTCACGGTGAATGCTTGGCGCTTTAGCGTAGTTTGTTTGTACTTTCTGCCAGCAAGCGTGAAGTGTGAGGGGCCTTACCATAGTGCGGCTAGCACCGTTGTGAGAGGCACGCATCGCATTTGACGGGCTCAGCACGCCGCTTGCCCTGAGAGCCCTGCGAGCCGGACTTACGCCGGAAAGTGTACCTAACGAGCAGACCTGCAATTCAAAACGCGCCACCGTTAACAAAACAAACAAACAAACTAAAATGAAAACGACAAATACAGAGCCACGCGCGCGCGTCCATCTGAAAAACGCCTATGGGCGGACGAAAGCGGGCGAAATAAAAAAGAAATTATGCTCTCAGGATTTTCATGACTTGATACCGCTCGGATTCATTCACGTTTTATGTGAGAATGAGACTTTATATTTTCGTGCATTTTCATCCTAGATTTAGTTTGTGTGTCGTGTAATGGATTATGTAAATGATGGCCTATATGACGGTTTTTGTTTTTGTGTCGTTTTGGTTGAGCTAAATACAGAAGATAAAAATAGCTTGGCTTTTATGAAGCGAAATATTTATATGTAGATTATGAAAGTGCATGCAAGAAAGATAGAGACAGAGAAAGCTTGTTTACTAACCTGTGAGACCGGCTTTGTTGATGCTATTTGAGCTGGAGAATCCAGATATTTTTTTCCATGCCTTTTTGTTCCAAAATCCGCTAGATTTGGCATCCCCGCAGCTAGAACTCCGAGGCGAGGTCGCGTCTCGGCACCGAGCGCCACACTCCTCAGCGCCGAGGATGCGGACGCCGGCCCCTCGAGTCCCGTAGGCCACTGCTGGCAAGTGAGGCACGGATCCAGTGGGTTTCCGCCGCAAGCTGCCCACGTAGCTCGCGCCGCTACTACTTCCACTGAATCCGCTATCTAAATCCGGCGGATTACAACTCGCAGGTGACAATAATTCGTCGGTTGGACCTACCCGCAATAACTCTTCGATATTGTCCCTGTCTTCGGCGCGCTCTGAATCTGGTGATTCACATTCGGGCATCAACATGGCTTCAACACTTAGATTGAGCTCTCCTAGAATCCTTTTATGCCTCGATTCTACTCTTCGGACTTCTTCTTCTACTACGCTCCTATCTAAAGAAACGAGTGACTGTCTTGGGACGTATCGGTGCTTGGGACATGTCCTAGATCCATCTGTGATTTCTTCATAGATATTTTCTTCTGTTCCATACCTTGTAACATAATTGTGACGAGAAGTTCGTTCCCGAGGTATGCCTCCTCGACCTCTTTGACGATTTGATTTTCTCGAAGATGACGGCATCGATAAGTGGTGATCATAATACGCATAAGAATAATCTACTGGTTCAAATCGTTCCATGGTCGCGGCAATGTTACTCCTGTTCCATGTTTGTGGGGGAGGTTCCCTCGACAAGTTTACGGCTGCTAGTCGGGCTGGTAGAATTTCATCCAGATCTCTAGCGCATCGCTCGTCGAGTGACTGAGCTCCGTCATCTTCCTCTCGTCTATGCTTCCTATGTGGACGCCGAGATGTTTGCGAGCGATGTGCTCGATCGCAGTCGGAACCATGTCCGTGATTGTAATCGGGAGTATGACTGCGATTGTAATCACCCGGTCGGTGCTTGCAGTCTATAGTGTGGTGGTAATCTGGCGTGTGCCTCAGGCTATAACTGGAGGTTCCCTCGTAATCTGAACGATCGTATGATGGGCTATCGTCTGCATTGCTATTGTGTGGGTGAGGGCAGTCCGCGGCTATACCAGATTCAGAGGACGGATAGTCGACGTGTACATCCGCTGTAGTTAGAACTCGGTCATCAGGCCGCGCTGGCTCGGACGCTGCGTGGCGATGATGCGGCCGCGGTCGTGTGCTCTCACGGCAGCTGGCGAAGGCCCTCAGCAGCGCGGGCTGGAGTGGGTACCGGCTGCATCGAGCGTCGTACACCGCCTCCCCCGGCTCGTCGGGGCTTGGCGGCGCGCTGCGTGATTCCATGGCTCATCCTCTCATGTCCAATATAAACCTGTAAATAAAGAAAAATATTTTAAGCAAAAACGTGGGATAGAAAAATCTTTTAATAAAACGGTCGACGCGGGCGGCGCGGTCGGCCCGAGGGCAATGAATCCAAAATTACATGCTCCGTGATAAGGGGAGGGTAAGTGACGATCAACACAGCAGCCGACGTCGATATATCATCATCAGTCGCCGGGTAATAAATCGGGGACTCGGCTCCGTGTTTACATTTTATATTATGGCACATTTCGACGTTCTGTTGGTTTTGGGTGCAATATTGCGATAGATAAACGCAAATATAGGGATCGGTACCCTTCACGTTTAACAAATAGAATGAAATTGTTTCCCTCGCGCGACACGTAGATTTGGGACCCGTTGGAACGAGACAAGCGATTTACGTTTGCGTCTAGACAACTGCGAGCGAATTCATTAATGAAATAACAATACAGACGCCACAAAAGGGAATCAAAAAGTTGCGGAGACAACTTGTGGGCGTCGGGGACGATTATGATAATTCGGCGGCACTACATCAAAACTCATAGACGCTCTATCACAAAGGGATACCGCATCAACATTTTTATTGCGTATCTCCGGAAAGTTATTGCGAGAATTCCAGACCAATTTATTACGATAACGATAAGTGTCCGTGAACTAGTGTCGTGAGGGTGCCCTTTGCCGTTGCTAGGCAACGCTTGAGTATACAGGATGTAGCGAGGCATGTTTTATGTGGTGTGTTTACATCATGTCGGTAAAACGAACGTTACCAAACTGCGCTATATATCACTTGCGTCTTCAAACAATATTATGTTCGTAAGGAAATTTTTCAAGTGAAACAGGAAAGGTTTTAGGAGTTTGTTGTTTACTGTTTCTTCTGTGTAACGTAATATAGGTAGTAAAATGTTTATTTAGGCAATTTATACTAAATAAAACATCAAAATTATTAAGATAAATAAAGTAACATGGATATTTTAGTAATTTGTACTTTGTAAGTGATTTATGTCTGTTCAACATGATTTTATTCACCATAATTTTAAAGAATAATTTAGCTAAAACTGAATTTAACTAATAAAACAAAAACACAATGATAGAAAACAAAATAAAGCCAATTACTTTTATTTTTACATTCTTTAACTATTACAAATTTTATAATTCACCCCGCCAACTTAAAACTTCGTAACAAAGTTATATCTGTCCTTCCCCTACAGGACAAATACACATCCTTCCTATATTACTACTATCTACTTATCGGGCTGTTTACCGCTTCCCCGGCATCTAAATCATCATCAGCTTGGGAACAGCTCGTAAACCGCTGACCGGAGCCCGGACGGCCGCAATTTGTCGCCCTATGGGTTGGAACGGAGATTGTCATAGCCCTTAGACTTTGTGTCTTATGGACACCTCATGATCATACAATATATGTATGTATTTCGTATAAAAATACACACACAAAACAAGCGGTTCAGGATATAAGAATGTACCTACATGAAAGTGCGTTTGTTGCTTTGTGAGTTAGTTTGTTCCGCTTTCACGCCACATCGAAGTGACATAATGTATTATCGTACTAATTTAGCATTACGAGAGTGATATGGGCTACTCTTTATACGCAGGTAAAACCACGGGCATCAATTCGCATAGAATAAATTACTACATAAAATATGCTCTCTATGTTTATATAACGGACTAGCTAGTGCGCGCGACTTCGTCCGCGTGGAATAGTTACCATAAAAACGGTTCTAATGAGTTAACCTTATAAGATAGACATGTACTGTTGCGGACATTTTGTTAGACCATTTCAAGAGGAATAATTGTTTCATACATATATTTTGATATCTCGAACCGTTTTCGCAGCGCACGCAACGGAAGCCCTCAAATATGATTATTTTATCCCGATTTTCAACATTTTCCATTGTTTCTTCGCTTCTATTAGTTGCAGCGTGATGTTATATAATCTAAAGCCTTCCTCGATAAATGGTCTATTCAACACAAAAACAATTTTTCAATTCGCACCAGTAGTTCCTGAGATTAGCGCGTTCAAACAAACAAACTCTTCAGCTTTATAATATTAGTATAGATAACAATGATGAACAATCTGTTAATGTAGATCTAGACATGTTCGGAATTAGTCTCAGTTCTTTTAGAAATAGATTGTAAAAGGTGTTCTAATGTGATCTTGCATTGCATTGCAATGCGCCGAGTACATCAGTGCTGTTGTATTTCAACGTTAACCCACAACAATGTAATGTAATGTATTTCACCTTGTTTTGCTTGCTACACAAATTATTTTTGTACTTTAGTCGTGTTTTTTTATGATTTTGCTTTTTATAATTAACTGTAATTTCCATAAGTATCGTATTATATGTATTAACCAGTGGGTGCTCGCGGCTTCGCTCGCATTAAGAAGTAAAACTTGCATCCCCTATTTGACCCCTTTAAAAGTGGTATGTCCAAAAATCCTTTCTTAGCGGATGCCTCCGTCATAACATCTATCTTCATTCCAAATTTCAGCCCAATCCGTCCAGTAGTTTGGGCTGTGCGTTGATAGATCACTATATCAGTCAGTCACCTTTGAGTTTTATATGTAGGTATAGATTTTAATTGTTTCACTTTAGTTTAACTTACTGAACATTGGATTTGTTTATAATCATGTTGTGCACGCATGTGTTTGATGCACAGAATGGATCAATACCTTTAAAATGTTATGCTGTCACTCATGTATTTACTGTGTATTGTGTTGTGTGCCTAGTAAAATAAATAAATAAATAATTATAACCATAACTCAGCAAACTACGTTATTGATACGCGATTGGTAGTTTTTTGAGTAGGTGCTATGCAAAAAAGGTACGTTTACATACTGGGTGTACACAACGGTATTAGCAGTCTATGTTATTTTGTTTACGTCACGACCCTTGTACAGATCTCGAGAAAGAGCCTGTTTAGAATACGTGGACTTATAAAAAAGAAAATATAAGACAACGATTATGGTCACGAAACAAAACAAAAGAGGATGGTTCTTTTGCTCCTATTTATTTTCTGATGTGGGGTGCCACATTTTGTAGGGAATAAAAAACTCTGATAAGATATACTTTCTGCAGAAAGAATACATTTTTGTATCTTAAAATCAAATCTACCCATCGAAGAACAGACATGGTCAGAACTTTAATAATCTAATCAGAAGAAGTCATTTTTGTACATTCAAAATACCCGCGCTTTTCGTCTATGGTGACCATTTTCAGTATAAATAAAATTAGAGACACAAGTTACCAAAAGTATTTTTATTAAGTATTTTTAAATTACTTAAATTGGAGAACTTTGGTAGAAAAGATCTTAAAAATAAAATAACCTAACAATAAACTTAAACCACTTGGGTGCAAGTAAAATGGTAGATGAGGTGTCTAATAGCGTGAAGGAAAACATCAAAATGCATTAAAATTAAAATAAACATACACACAAGATAAACATAAAATATACTCATACCTATATACATTATCATATAATAAACTAACTAAACAAATTAACTAACTAACTAACCAACTAACCATACTCATTATTATATTTCCATTTCTATGTTTTCTTTGGTATTGTGGTGTTTAAATAAAGTATTTATCTATCTAACACCACTTCAGCACCTAAACACCGCTCTTTTTCAGTAGCTTCCCAATAAAGAAATAACATCCCTCCCCAATACTCTTATCTAAATTTCATTCCCAAGAAAAGCCGATTGCATTTTCTTGTATATTCGCAGGGTGCATGATATCAGCACATTTTTGCTCCCCCAACTTTGGTCCCCTATAATGTTCACGATAGGAATACATTACGCATTCTGGGGGCAAAAAAACCATGCCGTGGTGATAATAGTGGCGTAATTGTTATCATAAATTGTGGTGCTAGTGAGTTTAGAATAAATAAAGTAGATAACTTTTTTATTTGACTTCAGCGGCTCGCACGAGGTAGAGGGAGTGAAAGAGCCGAACGTGCCTGTGTGTGAGAAATTGTATGTCAAAATAGAATATCTTTTGAAAAACAAAACATAGAGAATATGTAATATTATTCGAGCTCAGCATATCATCTGCAAAATTGTAGATTAGTCAGTTCCTAAATCAACTGTATATGTAGGTATATGCATAAATTTAAGATACCAATGTAACCAAGCAATTTTTTAGCATTTTAGTTTAATAAAAGTACAAATCGCATCGGATATGCTTCGACAAAATTTCATATAGATTTACTGTACAACTATTCAACGTTCACATTTAAAAAAGACTGTAATTTAATGTTATACATTTTGCCAACTCCAGCTCGACAAAATCAATAGCACCCAATGATTACATGGCCATTTTCAATCGTCAAATAAGTGCAGATTAATCCATAATCCTGTCTACAACTGCACATGTGACCAACAAAAAACCCATTACGAGTAATAAGTAACGATGTGGGGTGCATAGAGAATGACATTACCAACGACATTAAATGTAATAGACGTCTGACTTTGGTAAAAAATAAGCATTACATTCTTATTTTTCGTAAGCTTTATCTCATATTAACCAATAAGTTTTTTATTTCATTTTGAAGATCATATAATCCCATTTTAAATAAACAATTCGTTCGTTTGACCACAGTTCCTCAACCATGAACAAGCTTGATAACCCCTCGATTGTAGGTCTTATTATAAAGACCAAAGTTTAAGAGGGTGTATAAAAGTTTGCATTTTATTAAATAGTCAAGGGACTGTACCGAATTGGATTATTTACATAAATTTATAGTCCAGTTATAAGTATGACGAAAAATTAGCAAATATTGATTTGATACCATCTATGTAATCAAATGTTAAAATTGTTAAAAAAACGAGTGTGGCTCAGCGGTTCCAGTGTCTGCTTTTCATCCAAATGCATCTTGGTTTGAAACCGGCCCTGCACCAATAACATGTACTTTTAAGTTAAAGTGTGGATTTGTACTCGCTTAACAGTGGAGGAAAACATCGTGAGGAAAACGACATGTTTGCAGACCACAATATCATAAGACATGTGTCTTCCGTGAAAAGACCTGGGCGCCCACCACGATGTATCTGCCCAAGAGAACTCCCCTAACGAATTAATTCTGCGGGGGAGTCACGACCCTCAGTCATGAGAAAATTCTACTTAAATAGAGAGAAGAGATGTAATCAAATGCATAAGGTTCTATGATGATAGGTCCACGTAAAATATTATGTTATGGACTTATGGTTGACGAAATAGCTTATACTGAGGGGTAGTTGGGGATCAGTGGATACTGTTGTCTATGTACACATTGCTTATTATTTTATCGCCTAGTGATTGATGATGATTATCGTAATGACGTGGAATGGGAGACAATTTCTGCCTTTAATTGGTGTGAAATTAATTTTAAATTGATAAATATGGCTCGTTCGCCTCGAGAATGATAAACAGTAATACAATGGAGTGCCGACAGAATATGCAGCTTGGAAACTGGTTTATCAAGTTTATTATGTGGAAAAAAAACAGCTTAAAACAATAGGTTCTTTAAACATGTTTTCATAATTTTGTACACGGATTATATATATTAAAAATAGTATTGTCATGTACACATTTTTCAAGTTATAAATAAAATAAATAAATTTTCCGGGACATTGCACACAGCGCCATCCAGCCCCACACTAAGCAAACGCTTGTGTCGTGGGTACTAGATAACGGATATAATACTTATATACTTTTCTTATACATTTAAAATTCATAAATACTTGTGTCACGCGGGAATCGAACCCGCAACACCTAGATTACAAGGCAGAGTCACTACCAACTAAGCTAACAGACCAGTCAGTTAGTTCATAATATCACAATGCGTTCAAGTGAAACCTTTTGTCAAAAAAGGGTTTTTTGTACATAAGTTGCTCAACTAATTGATAAGTTGGTTTTGAATCTTATCAATTTCTTTTCTATTTATGATGTTCAAGAAGCTCCGTATATAGGTCATATATAATATTTCTACATAAAACACTTATATGCAAATATATGGGTCATACACGTTATATTACGTAGTCATGTCCATACAAAATTACACAACAAAGTTAAGATTCTTGTCACGTTTTAATTGTCAACTGACCTACAATTGACCTCTCCCGGACTGTGCCATACATCACACTTAAGTGGAGATTATTTCACACTAATAATATAACTATACATTAATGTGTCCTTTTATTATAGAACTAGTGTACGCTCATGGCTACACTCGTTTCATTATTCCGATTTAAGTAACAGTAGCCGTTGCCACTCCCACGACCATATCAAAAAATTTATTGATTGAGAGAAGTTCATACGTTTGAACAAACAAATAATTAAACAGATAGACAGAAAAAATCTAAAAACTACTCAAACTGATTATAATTATTTATCGAATATCTTCTACGAACTGATTTTTGACGATCTTTGGCTATACTGATTCTTTATTTACAATAATAAAATATAATAACAAGGGAACCAAACTAAACATACTACTTCTAACTACAACATAAAAAGGGGCACAAAAGAAAATCTTTAGAAAAGCCTAAAGATAATCTAAGTGCTATATTATACATATGTATTGATGGAAATAGAGAAATAGAGTCATAATCATATAAATATATAAATATAAATATTCTGGGACATTGCACACATCGCCATCTAGCCCCACACTAAGCAAACGCTTGTGTCGTGGGTACTATATAACGGATATAATACTTATATACTTTTCTTTTGTAAATAGATAGATAGATAGATAGATAGATTAACTCTTTATTGTTGACACATATTAAAAAACAGTACATAGAACAAATTGCACCTTAACTAGTGCCACAAGCGGCGGCCTTATCGCTGAAAGCGATCTCTTCCAGGCAACCTTCAGCTGGAGAGAAATAAGCAAAAGAAATAAAGAAGAATGTGGTGTACAACAAAAAGGAAAAAATAAATTTTACTTATATATATATATATACATATAAATACGCAATACACATACTTAATATGATAAAATTAATGTTTATATACAAATACATATAATACACAACAAAATATTTAAAGGTGATAGTAGTAGAAATAATAACAGCAATTTTCACTGAAGGGAAGCGAGATAAAATTCCTTTACTTGTTTTTTAAAGGAATCAATTGTCTGAGCCTTTTGAATGTTGATAGGCAGAGAATTCCATAAAGTAACAGCTTGTACAGTAAATGATGAGCCATAAAAAGATTTCTTTTTGAATGTTGGATGTGCGAGTGTTAATTTATTTGTAGATCGAAGAGAAAGAGAGTGTGTAGTATGGACATACGCAAAACGAGAAACTAAGTAACGCGGGGTAGCAGGGTTAAATAAAATGTTATATACGAGAGAGAGGATGTGAGCATTCCGGCGAAGTCGAAAAGGCAGCCACTTGAGCTTAACACGAAATTGAGATATATGATCGTACTTACGTAGACCAAATATAAACCTTATACAGTAATTTTGTAACCGCTCAAGCTTATCTAGCTGATCTTCCCGAAGATCGAGATAGCAGGCGTCCGCATAGTCCAGGATAGGAAGAAGAAGGGATTGCGCAAGCTCAACTTTAGTGGCAGTTGGCAAGAAGTTTCGAAGACGTCTTAGTGACCCACAAGACGAGAAAATTCTTGAGCTTAATGAATCCACATGAGCATCCCAACTGAGCGACTGATCCATTATCAGACCAAGGTTCTTGACTGTATCACTATATGGAACGATGATGCCTTCAAAAATAACTGGCGGAATACCCTCCCAGTCAATCCTTGAGATCAGATGAGAGCTTCCAATGATAATGACCTGCGTTTTTGAAGGATTCACTTTTAAACCAAAGGATTTACTCCATTCAGAGATACGGGAGAGGTTATCATTAGTGTTCCTAATAGCCGAGTTAAGATGACTAATATGAGCCTGCGAGTATATCTGTAAATCATCAGCATACAGGTGGTAGGGACATGAAAGATGTTGCGAAATGGAGTTAATAAAGATAGCGAAAAGAAGTGGTGATAACACGCCGCCCTGCGGGACACCAGCAATTGTGTTGCACCAAGAAGAAAAGGAATCTCCAAGGCGAACCCTCTGCCGACGCCCCAGCAGATAACTATGAAACCATTCTATCACTGATGGAGATATATTGATAGAGCGCAGCATTGCAAGCAGGATATCCAAATCAACGGTATTGAATGCATTACTGAAGTCTAACAGTGTTAGAACAGTAAGCTTACCGTCGTCCATACCCTCGCGTATGTCGTCTGTGATCTTTAAGAGCGCAGACACAGTGCTATGCCCAGGACGGAAACCGGATTGGTAAGGATTTAGCAAATCATGTCGGTTAAGGAAAAGACTAAGTTGACGATGGACAAGCCGCTCAAGGACTTTGGAAAGGAATGGAAGGATAGAAATAGGACGATATTCAGAGTAGGATTTAGGGTTGGATTTTTTAGGCAGAGGAATAATTTGCGCATCCTTCCAGATTGTAGGGAAATCCCCACTGGAAATGGAATTGTTAAGGATAACGCACAGGACAGGAAGGATTATATCCAGGATGGGCAATAACATGTTCCGGCTAATAGAGTCACTACCAACCGCTCTAGATGAGATTGCATGCACGCTCTTTTCAATATCACATGCAGTGAAAGATTTGAAAACAAAAGACGAAAAATTTGAAGGAGTAGGAATGGCTGAAAGTTTATTAATTGTATCAGATTTATCTTCATCTGACATAGCAGAAGAAGAAGAAAAGTGAATATTTAATGAATTAATATCTAAATTATGAGAGACAGTACTATGTTTAGCTTTGCCGATTCCCAATGAATTAAGAAATTTCCAGACTTTTGCTGGATCTTTATTTTCAACAGATGAGTGAATATGACGGCGCAGAGCATCCCTACACACCATATTGCAACGATTCCTGGCCTTGACATACTTCTCATGGTTGGACTCAGTGGGCTTTACCTTAAAACGAGTCTTGGCCACAGCTTTCTTGTGCATCAATGCTCTGATGTCATCAGTAAGCCACGGAGCCGGTAACTGCTTGAGCTTGATGGCACGAAGAGGAGCATGTATGTCATACAGTTTCGTGATGATGTCATTAAAAATACTAACTTGATCATTAACGGAAACGGCATTTATGACAGGTGACCAATCAGTTTTAAGGGCATCATTAATTAAAGCTTGATGATCCATGCAACCAAAGTTGCGCTGCAGAATGATTTGGGGCTTAAGTTTAGGATGACGAATTTTATAGGAAAGGTAAACTAAATCGTGATAGGAAAAATCGCTTGTGCTATACTGGCCATGCTTAACAACATGGTCAGGGGAACTAACTAACATTAAATCAAGAAGAGAAGGAGTTGCATTGGGAAAATGGTGAGTAGCACTAAGCGGGAGGATGTGTAAGTTGGTTGACTTAGTAATAGACTCAAGCCTAGATGTACGATAATCCTGTTTAAGGAGACAGGTATTAAAGTCACCCATAATGATTGAGTGACTATAAGAGGGACAGAAATCACATAAAAGGCTTTCAAAAGAGGAAAAATAGTTAAGTTTAGAAGAGTTGCTATAATAGGCACCCAGAAGAATTTTATTTTTGGAAAGGACAACTTCAATGAAAAGATGTTCGCCAGCATTCACAGGGGGTGGTTGGCACGACTGACTAATAATGGAGTATGGTATATTAGCCTTAAGGTAAATGGCCACACCACCACCCTTGGAACCGATGCGATCATTTCGGATAAGAATAAATACATACTTATTATACATACAAACGACCAGACTCAACATAAGTAATTATAAAATTTTAAAGTACATAATTACTTGTGTTATGCGGGAATCAAACCCGCGACCACTAGATTAGAAGGCAGAGCCACTACCAACTAAGCTAACAGGCAAGTGTTTTGTTATATTTTATTTAAAAAAATCATATAATTTTGAATCTAAAATCTATACATGTATAATACAAAAATGAAATGCTGTTCGTTAGTCTCACTAAAACTCGAGAACGGCTAAACGGATTTATCTTATCTTAGTCTTGAAATGTTCGTGGAGGTCTAGGAAAGGTTTAAAAGGAAAAAAAATATTATACAAAAATTTAGATCTTTTGTTTATCGATTGAGGCAGTACGAAGTCTGCCGGGACAGCTAATTATGAATAAAAGATAGATTTTAACAGCAGTATCGTTTATGCAAATACTAAGTTCAATTGATACATATGTACATCATACAACTTGGTGGTCTAGCAATCAAGTATAACAACTTATTTATAAGTTCGTGTGACAGTAGTCAACTCAAAGTTTTCAAACCACATGAAGGGCCTCGGTCAAGGCTTTTAAAAAATAGAATATTAAACTATGTTGGATTCAAAATTGAGTAAAAATTATTACACTGCCTTACAAAATATATGTTTATATTTCTTTCTTTGACCAATTAATAAAGCTGGGCCAAAAACATATTTAATTTTATCAGCTCCATTTAAACTGTAACGATGTGGTATTTATGTTTAAAGAAATTTGTGAAAATATGTTTCAATGATACAAATAAAAACGATCGTAATAATTTCCTGTAATCAAATTTATATTTGTTGACTTCTCCACAAAAGCTAATTGAACTGATAAAAATTCGCCGTAATATTCTTATAGATGCATTTAAAATTTTACTACTGTAAAAATGATAAACATTTCCGAAAGTTAATACGTGTAAGTCCTTTTGATACTTTATTTCAACAAATGTTACAAAAATATTATTTAAATAAAACTGGTACGCAGTAATACGTACATAATCGTCTCGCATTTATACCTCCTCGATACCAAGGAAGATATTGGAAATCCATTAAGGCTTCGAATCGAATCTCCATAACAAAATGAAAGTAAAGGATAACTGCAGTTACAAAAAGTTACAAGAAAATAAACACAGTAAATTGTTTGAAAAAGAGAGAGAGAAAAAGTGCCCTGAATAAAGCACATTTTTGTGAATACAAAATAATGGTGTAAATTGCAATAATACACAATATTTTTTTTTTGTAATATTCATTAAAAATATCATAAGGAAAGATATTCAGTAACATTGAAAGCCTCTTCAACGTTTTAAAGTTGATTAAAAATCGGTACATTCTATTCATGTGCAAATGTGTTTTTTTAACAAGCAAAATCACATACACATATGTTTATTATATTTACATGTTTTCAAAGACTATTTTTCTCTCGTTGGTTGATCAATATAAATACCAAGAAGTTGGTTAAATGTTGTTACTTTGTTTCTTGTGTTTCAAAAAACGGAACTGCTTTACAATTGCGCCAAATATAGTACTATAAAACAAAGAAATCTTGCTTTATTTTCCGGAAATAAATGGTAGTTCCTGGCTATAACTTTGTACAATTTAAATGTGTATGGCATTATCTAGTGACCACCCCGCGGCGAGAAAATTACGATCTCACTTGTGAATTACTTAGCTCCAACCTACAAAAGATACTGGAGCAAAATATCTACAGTTCGATTTATTTATTTTTATTTACTAACTGCAAAAAAATGTAAAATAACGCGTGAATATTTACCCACCTATGACCTATTTATATTATAGGTACATGCATATATTGTAAAAACCAATTATCGTCAAACATCTTTTTTTACATAAAACAAGTTTGCACTTATCTGTAGTTTGCAGATGTTATAAAAACTTAATTTGATTCAATATCACCGCATAGGTTATCTACATTAAATCCCAGATTACTAAGAGAAACAAGAGGGCATTCATAGTTTCCCATCAACTAAGTATAAAATATCAAAAGCTATAACTTTATTTTAGAAATAAGTCGAAAAGAAGCTTTTTATAAACAAAAAAAATAACAAAACCAGCCAGACTGCGAAATAATGAATTTACTTGTTCAGATAACAACAATAACACAGTCAATTTCTCTGAACAAACATACAAAGTATCTATTTCGTAGGTAATGAAGCCGTGTCAACCTTAGCGATGAACAATACACGTGAATAAATAAAGCAAAAGTCAGTGATACAAGTAATTAAAGGGTATGAAGATTAAATAGTCTAAATGGGAATTAAATACACAGTTATGTATATACAATTTACACGGGCATTAATTTTTTAAATAATTGTGACGCCACTTGCTGTACTTTTTAACTATGGGATTTGTAACGATATAAAAAGTTTGTGAAATAAGTTGCAACATCAGTATTTTCAATACTGAAAATAAATAAACAAGTACCTTTTATATATTTATATATATCTTTACATAAGTTTGAAATGATAAAAAACTCATCAAATTATTATTTGTGTACGGAAATCGGGATTTCAAACCTACAAATATATATATATACCTATATATATATAGGTAAGTCAACATAACGTCTTTAGAAATACCTACGTTGCGTTATAATAAAATTCAGAAAACCACAAAACTGCTCATTTATCAAAATTAATAGGAAAACCGCTACTTATAATTTTCACCAGTAAAATGACGTAGTTACAATAAATTGAATATCAGTAGAAGCAGTATCTTAGGTACTGTTATGTGATTCAAATCAGAATTCCATTCTCAATTGTAATTCTGTTCTTAGCTTCACTGAATTTTAATGATCTCCCGACATGTTACATGAAATCTCTTGATTTCGAATTAAGTGCCAGACATGACGCTAAATTCAGTTAAAACTTTGAAGACGCATGATAAGGGTTACGCTTTGTTATGTGACAGACTTTACATTTATAAGTTATAAGTTGTATGATATCTATATGTAGCTACTTTGAATGCATTATTGTCAAACTATTTCAGGGTAGGTAAAGGTTGCTTACGTAAATGAGTTTCTATTTAAATTGCTCTGATTTAAAGTTATGATTACAAGTTATTAAATTGTACAGGTAAAATGGCATAGCAAAGAAATCTATACTAATATTATAAAGCTGAAGAGTTTGTTTGTTTGTTTGAACGCGCTAATCGCAGGAACTACTGGTGCGAATTGAAAAATTCTTTTTGTGTTGTATAGATAGACCATTTATCGAGGAAGGTTTTATATAACATCACGCTGCAACTAATTGAAGCGAAGAAACAATGGAAAATGTGGAAAAAACGGGGAAAATTATTCATCTTTGAGGGCTTCCGTTGCGTGCGCTGCAAAAACGGTTCACAATTTAAAGAATTAATGCCCAAAATAACTATTCCACGCGGACGAAGTCGCAGGCACAGCTAGTTGTCAATAAATCTTTATAATGTTATTATGAAATTTGTAAATTACAATAAACTTAAGATTCGTTTTTTTTTCGTAGTAAAAGTAATTAAATTTGGAATTATATCAACATTCAGTTATACAACCGTAGTGTTATTCCAAGACACCTATGTACATACATACTACATCTACAAAATACCCAACACACGTATTACTCCACATCGCCAAAGACATCACATATTGATAAAATCCTATAAGAGCGCGAAGTTTTCTAATATCGGCATACGCGCAAACTTTTAGGCCTTCACATAACCAAAAACAAAATTGCGATGATAACGTAACGCCAATGTAATAAGGATATAAACATAGGCTTACCTTTAATATTATGAAGTGCTCCGACTTTACGGCGAGATTTCGAGATTTTCTGAAGGTGTACGCGTGACTTTACCGCCTTTAATATCGCTTGGGTCTCCAATAACACATTTTTAAGGATTTGTGTCAGGATCGTTTTATCCAAAAGGGAAAATATTTTCGTAGGTGAACGACGGAATTAGGCTTTAGGAATCTTCCTTTTCATCTTAAGCGACAAATTGCTTTCTGGCGAAACGGTCGGCTCATTGAAGACTTTATTAAACAATCTCGATATAAGTTTTGATTCGGGAACCGGGGATTTGATAAGCTTGGAAAGTAAGAGTTTTTTTGCGCTTATTATGCGTTTTATGAACAAATTTTTGTTTAGATATAAGTTTTGCTGTAAAAATTGAGACAGCAACTATTTATGTATATTATATCATTCTAAACTGAAATGCAAAGATTAACAAAAACCTCGATACACTGTAATTTCATTCATTAGCAAATTTGCCGCTTTTCGCTTAGCAAACTCTCTAGTTCAAAACTACCGAACCGTATAATTTTAAAAGATTTAATGTCACGCTAATTAAATCATGAAATGCTGATTAAAAATAGAGTTAAACTTAGTTTCTAGTGTCGTAAAAACTCACGTCAAACAGAACCTGCAGACACTAAGCATGTAGCCCGACTTCATCTCACTAATGTTGCTAGCATGAGTCAGCGCAGTAACTTGAACTTACTTTGCTTGATAAAGTGGATTGTCTAAGTTATCTATAGGTTATAAAGTTGTGTTTTTAAGTAGTTGTAAAGAACTTATTAAGTAACCGGCCTTTTGTACGGGTGTTAAAAAGGCTATTATCTAAAACTAAGTAGGTTTGCAAGGAGTAAGTGATAGGCTTAAGAAGAACATTGCAAATTAATTATTTACAATGGCTTGTGACAGGAAATTGTGTATATGCAAAATGTGTTTGTCTTACTTTCCGGAATGTGTTCGTACGAAATTTCTTGTCGCAAAATAAATAATTTTCATTTTTCTCTTATTTCATTTGAATCTAATGCTGTTAAAAATGCATGAATCTTATACAGCTATCAGAAATAATTTCATTTCCGATTCGTACCTATTTATAAGGGCATCCCAAACGACACAAACAAAACGTATCCTAGTTCTAACCAGTGTTGTGTTTACACTAACCCATTCCTACTATCAAATTGCCAGTAAAATCGTTGACAATACATTTGTAAGTGAAAATTTGCCGTCATCCTCAAGGAAACGAGCCGGCGAATTGGCTACCAGCCTATAAAACGTAGCGTCACATTCATTTGCAATTCAAGAGTCCTCAGCCTGTATTATGTCCAATAAAATTTACATATTTAAATTAAACTGAGAAATAACAAGACACTGAAGCTATCATAGCGTTCGCATTACTTGGACTCGACGGTTTCCTTTGCCATGTCCTTGTAAATAACATCATGTGAAAGGTCATGTTAGGAGAGAGTAGGAGTTAATGCTTGGCAATTGTTATGTTTCTTTAGCGCACTTAATATTATTGCAATGGATCTTGTGTATTAAGTTAATTTTTAATTTATGACGAAGCAACGTTATCATTTTTGAACACTTGACTAACATAAGCAATGAGTTGAGTAGCTTGATAAAAAATTGATAGAATCTATTTATAATTCTTTTGTTCGTCTACAGCAAGACATAGTTAAACAACCTCGATTTTAAAATAATTAATAACAAAAACAAAGTTAAACTTTTAAGTAAATACAATATATTGCAGTGACACTATAATGTGACAAACGCATTGATAAGAAGATTCATTGTGATGACGGATAACCTTTGGCATTAATCAGTCTTCAAACTGATAACGGCTTCCCAAAGATAACGTCAGTCAAACTCAAACTAAAACAATATATTTATCATATTTAAGATACGCTCACAGAAAAAAAATATACACAGTAACTGGAATAGACACTTTTATTCAATTTATTAACCCGTTTCAAAAACCTTAAAAATCAAATTCGACATTTTACGACCAATGAAACCTCATCATATTGTAAACGAAAAATCTCTTTCAAATCATTTATGACATCCAAAATCTATTGTAATACGAAAAAAGCTTAAAAATGGTCCTTAAAATATTTTACCGCACCTTAACTAGGGTATAAAACGTAGGTATCCAAATTATTAAACCATGAAAGGTAGAATTACAAAGGGACATTTCCAGTGGGTGAATAAAACGGCCATGAACTGAGATACTAAAACTGGCTTCAATAATTTTACAGAGTTTTATGTTCCAATTACGAAATGGTGTGATGAGGGAGCCATTTTATTGCACCCACCAATGATACATCCAATCAGAGGTGCAGGATTGTACAGGGTTCTACGATAAGCTTGTTTGGTTTGAATAGTGTTGCTAATTTAATTCATATTTCTGAGTAAACGTAGATTGTTTTGAACAGTTTTAAACGTTCAGCTCTAGCAAAATATTTCAAAAACATTAAGTAAGTACGAGTAAGAATTGAGTAAATGACCAAGAAATCAACCAGTCTCAAATTCACTTGTTATGAAAATTTTAACAAATTTCTCGTATCCAATAAGAAACATATTTTGGAATCTTTTCACTTTTCACACATTTTGGCCGTAAAATAAAAGTATAATGTGTTTACGTTCTACAAAAGATACGAGTAACTGTGAATACCTAGTACAGTCAATAGAAACACGCCCATTGGCCATGTTTGTTACTCGTGAAAATGAAAACACGGCGACAGTGTTTTGTTAATTAATTAATGGTACACTATTTGTTACTGTTAGTGTTTTGGGAAATTACGAGTACATAGGAAAATAATCACTTAACATAGCTGTAAATAGGAATTACAGCTAACAAAAGAAAAATAGAAAAGTTAGATAAATTACATAATTCAGAAGTAAGCTAATTTGAATTTATCAGCTACTGGAGAACTTTTTGATGTTAGCATAAAAATCCATTTATTCTAGCTCTATCTCTTAGTAATAAGAACTTATATGAGTTAATCAGAACGTTAAATGAATGTAAAAACCGTAACTGAGAACATGTCTGTAAAGAATATTTTATTAAGTAAGCATGTACGAAAGCTACTTTTAAAATTTGTATTTAAATTTCAACGCGCAGAACAAAATGATAAGAAATTAAACCGAGAGCTTCGTCGGAACTACACAAAAATAACATTAATTTATTTTTTACCAAAAATATTGCAACTTCGGTAACCTGTTAAAACTCACCAGACTGTTATTTGTGAAGCCAGACTAAGAAAATTCACTACCGCGGTTTCTTTTAAACTCGATTCAACCACTCAAACTTTTAATTCAACCGCCAACATTATTAATTTTTATCGTTTTATTAAATTACGATGTTATTAATTAACGGAGTATTTTTATGTCAATTTACAATCTTTTATGGATATCTCGACTGTCGGAATGGGTTAATTTGGGCTGTTTAAACGTTTATGAGGGCAATAAAGATTCGAAAGAACAAACAAATAAAAGCGGGGGTCTCATAATGTAATTAGAGTAACGTAGTGACTGAATCTCGGGTAGCTGTTTTTATTGTGCTCACTGAATAGAGGGCGTAACGACTTGTGGTAGTTGGTTACAGTTGTTTACTATAGGTAACAGTTTTCAAGCTAAATTAAAACATGATTTTCCTAGTTACTAAGTAGGATATACATATATGTTGCTATGTTAGAATATGAGACGATGATTGATTTTATATAGTACATGGCTTAACAAAAACTTTGATGAATGAATTAACTTTGAGTATATCCTCACAACTGAGAGTCGTGACTCCCCCGCAGAATAAATTCCATGGTACACATACCTACATATATTATGTACTCGGATATTTGCGGTCCTCGAACATGTCGGTTTCCCCACAATGTTTAATCATAATATCAATTTTGACTTACTATAAAAAATATAAATATATAAATATTCCGGGACATTGCACACAACGCCATCTAGCCCTGCACTAAGCAAACACTTGTGTCGTGGGTACTAGATAACGGATATAATACTTATATACTTTTCTTTTGTGAATACATACTTATTATTCATACAAACGACCAGACTATACATACCTATATATACTGTTTCATATAACTAAATGATTTACTAATTAACACAAATAATACAGGTACAATTTATCAAGCACGTTTTACATTGGTACCAACATAATGTCCACCAAGTGTCGTATAAATACAAAATGAAGTCTCTTCAGCAGACGTTGACAAATGGTTCTGAAAATGGGTTAGCTTAACTACTGATTGTAGATAAACCGCGCAATGTGGGAGCGTCCAGGGCACGAGATTACCTCATCTAGATATCATAAATAATAAAGTGTGTCCTTTTTTAAAGTTATCGTTTAACTTTGAAAAAGGACACACTTTATTGTTTAAGAGAGATTATGAAAGTTTATTGAGAATGAAGAAAATATTTAAGAGCTAGAGTGATCATTACGATATCGAAAAATATCGGTATACACTTATGATTTGACATTAGTAGTACTCTGCGAATACACAATTTTCAAGTTTTTAATTAATAAGAAATTAAATAAATATACGTTCGAACATATTGAAAAAGCCAACAAAGTGTTTTTTCTGGTTAATTTATTACTCAACGAGTAACTCAATAGTACGAGTATATAGTTTTTTTAATGCTTTTTGAGCGTCTTGATTACAACAAACTTCTCGCAAAAGTAACTTGATAAGTTATAGGCGGTACTGTCTACACATATTTTTTATTACGATATTAGCTGAGCTGTTTTTTATTACGAGATGAGCTTAGTAACTTAAATGTTTTACTTATTTTTCTAACCCAAAATATCTCAAAAAAAAGATCTCTGTCGTCATTAAGTTTATTTATAACACAATTAATGTACAATCTATGATAACTAATCCTTGGCTTAAGTCCAGTGACACTCACTTTCAGCTTTAAGCTCTTGCAAGTCACGTGTGCTAATGAATACACTCACCTCAAAGTGGACAGGCTTTGTAAATAATTTAATCAATCTGTTTACTTTATTTGACACAGTACAAATTATAGTAAAATGCGTCTAAAAAGTTATGTGCTAAATGTGACACATGGATTTGAAAAGTCTTTTTCCAGGCTTTTAGTTTGGTCTTATTGAAAAAATATTTGATTATTTAGTTGTACAAATAAATCGTGTTTGATGGTTTGTTTTAAAATACTAGGTGTGACTAGTGGCGCTTTTTGATGTCACTCGACTACGACTCGATAGTAAAAATAGCGCATGGTTTGTTATACCTTTGTAATACATTTTATCATAATTATTGTAAGTTATATTAGAAGAAGGACTCTTCCCTGTGTGATACGAAAGTCCGATTTTATATCACAATAATTGCACTCACAAGTAATAATTTCCAGAAAAATCTTTCTGAAAGAAGACGCAACAAAGACGACCATTTTCAACGTAAATTCGTAACCGGTATACTAAATCTAACCGCACCTACAATTATTTAAAGTAAATAGTATCCTACTTATGTATGTGTACCCAAGTTAAATTAATTGCACCAGTTCTTTTCCCAAAGAGCTCCACTTACCTTATTGTGGGCGGTTCATGCAAGTCACCAAAGTAATGAATTCTGCGTTTGCAACACGTGAGTTAGCAACAGTTGCTATATTGTGATGGCTAGTGAGCTTTCGGGATGGGCGCGGTGCTTTAGCAAATTTAATGATGTGTGGGAAAAAGTTATGGTGATTTCATGGGACTTTTAGAATTAAATAAGTAGTTCTAGCTCATATTATTTTTTTACACGGTGTTACAAACTTATGCATGATTAGAATTTTTAAGAGAGTTTTAAGTAAAGAGTTTTGACTGATTTTCTATTGAGATTTAATATTGCATTGATTTTTTCACACTTTTATTTAAGTTTAAAAAACTTATCTGTGTACCAAACTACACAAAATCTGGTGAGACTTGATCAAGTAATGCGCCACTCACACACACACACAACATTAAAATAACTACTTCCTTTAACTTATTTTAACCAAGATGTTGTGATGTGTTGCATTGTTACCAACCATAAAAAAACCACTATGCGTCGTAAAACGTGACACAAACGTTTTATAATATTACATCCAGCATATCTTTTTCAGTCTTCGCAAGTAGGTACGTAGCTCATATGTCCAGCAAAGGTAGGGCTTAATTAATGAATTCGAGGAAAACCAACCTTAATACAGGGTGTTCTGTAGAGGGTCCGAAAAACTTAGTGAGCGTGTTCAGGTACGTATTTAGAGAATACAAGTTGGCCACTGCCACCTGCCGATTTTTGAAGATGACCGGGCAATCATATTTCAGAATGACGGCTGCCCGGCACACTACAGAAACATTGTACGCGAGCATTTAGATAACTGCTTTCCCAATTCATGGATTGGGAGGCGTGGCCCAATTGAATGGCCCGCACGGTCCCCAGACCTAACACCGCTCGATTTCTATGTCTGGGGACGTGCTAAAGAGTTGGTGTATGAGGTCGAAATCACAACAAAAGAAGAATTGGTGGCAAGAATTAACGACGCATTTGCAAAAATTTAAGCAGAAATGACTCTAAACACCACCACAAAAGAAATACGTCGTAGGTGCCGTGCGTGTATTCGTAACAGAGGAGCTGTATTCGAACAGGATATGAAATAAAAATAATTTTGATTAATTTCTGTTGTTTGTATTTTAGTTGGTACCTCATTCATTGAACAAGCCGATAAGTATCATAGCATTTTTTTATGTCGTTGTAATAAGTAATAAATGGAGAACTTTTTTAATGCATACTACCTCCAGAATCGCTAGTGGTTTTTTTTTAAATCACTGTGAAAGTTGAACTTAGATGTCAAGCTTAAATTTATTTTTTCACTTTATGAGTTCTACATCAGTTAGGTAGTTCTAATTGTATGTAATTTTGCTTTTCGTGGCTTAAGCATGCATTTGAGATTATAATCACATGAAAACATCCGGTCTAAAACGGATTTTAGAAATGTTATTTAAGTGAATAGGTACAATTTCGGTGAAAAACGTAAAATTTACAAAAAAAATCTTTAAAAAAAAATAAGAGGTCAGGGATTTTTTTTGGCCAACTTGTATTCTCTAAATACGTACCTGAACACGCTCACTAAGATTGTCGGACCCTCTACAGAACACCCTGTATAATGAGTCTAACACTGTTCCTACAGTCATTATGTCTCGTAACTACTTTAATGAAGTAATAAAGACTTCTATTTTGGGATCGTTTTATGATCTTAGGAATATTGAGGTGAAATTAATGAAACATCGTGAAATTAATTTTGTTTATTAACATTTAACTATGATTTTACTGAACCATCATGAGCTAATTTTTTTACAAACTTAAACATTGATTATGAATATTTCTCTTGTTTATAACGTGAAATGTATCAAATAATTAATTTAAAATACCAACGCTAAGGTGTTCAAAAACATAATACAAAGCATAAAGCTTATTACCTAATAGAAATAAAACTTTTGTTTTTCGATATTTTGATGTATATGTGACACGTTATTATTTATTTTAATTCGATTGTTAAAGTAGCTAGTAGCTCAAAATTCAATTTACACTCGTGATTAATTGGTATTAAAATCAAAACCTTGATTGGCCAAACCTAAGACGAAAAACCCGATGTTTACCAAACCCCAAAACATTTTATTCCCCCTCGACTTCACCCTAATTTGTGCGACAAAAAGAAACACTGACAATGAGAAATTCTCTCAGATCTTTGGCAACAGAGATGTTCTCCAGTTCTTTCATCATTTTGACAGCGTCTGTCCTCCACAAAGGTTTGTTAAACTGTCAAAGAGGCCGCAGAGTTAGACATGAGGCATGCCAGATATAGAAATAGCCAAATAATAATGATTGCTTCTTGCTAAATATAACTCAAATTAGAAGCTTGTCAGGTTTATCGTCTATGCTTAAACTGTCGACAGATTCTGAGTACTATTAATGTTGTTTTAGGGTAGTATTATTACATATTATTTGGTGGTTTTGGTAAACTAATACATACGAATTTAATTTGCATAAGTAGTATTATTTTTATCACTAACTAATGATGAACTTCTTGACAACGCAATCTATGGTCTTGTCCTGGCATAATGGACTCTAATGTCTCAGAGAATTACATAAACTAGGGCTTTATGGATTACTATACTTTAATAGGCAAACCATCGATATCGCCCTAAGTCTATACCTGTGTTGTAAAATCCAGTTTTTTCTTATTTTAAAAGCAACGTACACTAAATTATGATATAGATATATATTTGACTAGCTATGTTCCTCGTAGCCGGGATAAGCGCTTCGAGATTGTACCTCTAAATCTCAAGGGGATGCAAGATGTAATTAACGCACAAGATGAGCAAGTAATCGAGGTGATAATTAAATTACAAATCAGTTGCCGCAGATCCCGTAACAGTGTTGTAAGACAAGGTAGTGTGATTAATTGGATTTTGATTAAATTTGACTGGGCGTGTAGAAAAAATGATGTTGAAATTAACATGAAGCGATGATCATAAATTTGATATGAAGATAAATTTTATACTTCAATATATACATTGTAACTGTAAGTATGCGAAAATACTTTCAAGAATCGCTGCACTGTATCAATCACTTTTAGCTTATGACTTTTTGCAATTCAGAAATAGAATCAATGCAAATGTTTGTTGACTCACAACCATTTTTAATCACACTGAAAGTCCCTACATAGTCCCTACAGAATTTGAACTCCTTTACATCTATAGCGACTCCTCTAGTGACACTTTAAAGGTAAAAAATGCCTGTAGGTAATAGAAAAGTACATTTTATTTTCATAGGCCTACCGTAACAATAATATATTCGTATAGGTACCGTAGAAACAAAGAACATGACTTTTAATTAAATAACCCTCACATGACAGTTACAATAACAACTTTTTATCACACAAACTTAAGTACAATATAAGGTCAATAATAATGGCGATGACTCATCCAAAGCTCAAGTTTCAGTTAGCATTTGAAACTAGTAATTAATAAAGGATAATCGAATTAAGTTAATAGTATCCGTCGTTGCTTGGGAGTGGTCGGTACGGTACATCAATCATTTTCTCATCCACTCTCTGTCACTTCGAATTTTGATACTACGATGATGGATCACCTCGGTAGTGTAGTTGTTTATGTGGTAATAGCTTGGAACTGCTTGTGCTTAAGTCGTTGGTATTATGATTGGCTTTATACACTATTCCGTGAAATAAATTCTGTGTAAACACTTTATTGGCTGCAACACCAATCAATCAAAGTATTTTATTATTCATATTAAATGTGAAAGCATTTTAAATAAAAGTACTAATTTATAAAATTAATTAATGCTCACTAGATCAAGAAGGGTTACTTCTCTCTTGCCTGTCAATGCTAGGTTTTTATGAGTTACTTATACATTTATATAAATATATAATTTTCCAAAAAGGTTTATCTGACTGGAAATAGTAATAAAAGTCTATTTGATTTCAAATACAAACCTAGACTCACTTAGCAAAACTTAAAACGCCGTCAATTTCAAAATTCATGGCACGGAATCTAGCTTAGGGAAAGTAATGAACAAAATTGCCAAAAATAATGGAAAATTAAATCAGCGAGAGTCGTCTCCCCTCGCTATTCGCAACATTTCGAACAAAAATGCGTCTGCAACCATCAACATTCAATAGAAATGGACTGACCTAAGCATGTCACTTTAGGCGCACGGGCCTAAGACTTATGGCTCTCTGTGTTTCATCTCCTCACACTCATACGTCATTCAGTACATAACAATCACTAAACGATTGAGCGTATCAACTTGACTGCTGATTTGGCACTTTTCGTCAAAAATTGCAGATTTGCAATTGAAAAAAAAGATGGCGATTATACCAAATCTGTTAGTTCGCTTTATGAGTACCTATTACACTTCTTTATAACGATACAATTGATGTGTGTACCTATAGTGTATAAAAATATTTATTAAGTATATACACATTATAATTAATCTGAAGAGGGTCAAAAGTCTGAACATTTAAGATATAAAAAAAAAATTGGAGATACTTGATATTGATAGCAGAACACGTTCCAACCATTTGTAGTAATTTTGTCTGTTTATCTGTGTGTCTGTTTATTTAAACACTCATCACGCTAAAACGGCTGAACGGATCATCAAGATTTTTGTTTTGTAGGTAGTATGAGGTCTTAGGACTGTCATAAGCTACTTTTTACCCCAAGATAACGCGGCGGAACAGCGTATATTTTGATAGTGCTAATCTAACAATGTCCACTTATAAACTTTCTCAAAATATATTGAGAAAATATTGCCAAACCTGTCTATCTATACAATGTCAATGTCTGCTACCCTCTTTTTTGTCTGCGTTCCTTTCGCGTTTCAAGCACCGAGTCACGTCTGTCTGCTTTCAGATAGATAAATTTAATTCCAACGACTGTAAACACTATCAACGTATACGTGAATGAAAGTTTTTTAAACCAAATACAAATCATTTATTTATAACACCATAGTTACAGGTCAATATGATGTAGAAGTCGGTTAAAAGTAAAAGTTATAAGTACTTTATTAAATATAATAAGGTTAAATCAAATTTCTCCTTTCGTAGAGGACAAAATTCAAAATTTCAGGGACACTCTAGGCCGTTTGCTCAAAATTAACGCACATATGGCGTTTACTATTATCAAATATTGTTTGTTTGTTCCAAAATTCACTAACTATTTACGATGTTGTCCATTTTGGCAACACAATGGGCTCCGTTCGAGCTTAGACAACATCGTAAAGGACACACTAGTTTCGGTTTTGAATGTGGACATGGATGACAGGACATGGTCGCAAGCTTCCCTACCTGTACGGTTAGGAGGTTTTAATTATTTTTAAAAGTTTTGGACCGAATGAAAAAAAAATATGAGACCATTTCGGAAGCAATCGTCATCTCATAAAAACATATTTTTTATAAAAGTTCAAAAACAAAGTAGTCACGTAACATACTCACAAAAAAACAGAAAAAAATCTTTCAGAAGACATGATAACCTTATTTTTTCGAAGTCGGTTAAAACGAAGTCTTGTCACCGTCTGGCTTGGACAGCGCAAAAAGAAGAAAACAACTTCTTTAACCGTTTGCAAGTGTTCAAGCAAGATTGTTCCAATATTGTTCCGTTGCTGTTTCTAGGAACATCTTGGAAAGATAATGTGATTGGAATTGAAGAAGTTTACGTAGATGAGATTTTTGAAATCTTGACAAAATCATCTCTTTGATTTAGTTTTAACCATCACCACTTATGTAAGTGTTCTACACGCTTGGATATGATGTCACGTAAAATCAAAATATGGCTATATGATTATGTCAAACATTAGCTTGAAAATTACCTGTGAATTGATATATTTTGTAATGTTACATAAATGTATTTGACCTCTGTAAATTGTTGTTTGTACTAGTCACTTCAAGAGATTGTAAATACTGCATAGTTCAATCAATTTAATATTTTTTGTCATCAAACTTTTTGTTTGCTGCAGACGGTTATCTGGTTATTCCAAACAGTTAAACTAACCCTAACGTTAATGCTACGTGACCGGTCCAGTAATTCCCCAGTGCAAGTTCATAGCCGCACCAATTTTGCAGTTACGAGACAATGTACGAATTTTATCTAGTCAATGTATTGACATCATGAACAATAGACTCCAAATTCTGGTAAAAAATGATTCATACATATGTGATTGGAAAATTCAAGTGATGACACAAACCTGTGTAGGTACTTATTGACCAGGCAATCTTATTGATTTATTTGACAATGTAAGTCTTGTAAATTAAACTTTTATTGGAAAATGTGCGAAAATAATCACGACCGGCAGGATTCGAACCTGCGTATTTCTGCTACCGTCAGAACGCCTTAACCACTAGGCTACGGTCTACTAACTGCCAGGCGCGAAAATCCACACTCATTTCCATACACTTCAGACTGAGCGGCTGATGGTAAGTCTTGTAGTCTAGTTTTTTTTTCAATATTAGGTAAAAGACATAACAGAAGTTATCTAGCCAGTGCATTGACGTCTTAGATTAGTAAGATATAAAGATTTCGCGATTTATATGTAGGTATGCTAATTGGCCCGTCACTATACCGCCGCACTTATATTATTCTTGAACTAGTAAAACACATATGGATGACGCATGTCGGTTTGTACGAGGGTATTTAACAGATACAACCATATTTAGGAGCCTTGTTTATTTTATCTACGATCCAATGTGTCCACCGATGCGTTTTATGATTGTGGATTACAGCCAATGGTTTCGGTAATCGGACAAAATGGTCAATTAGTTGTGAAATAGCAGCACTGGTCGGACTGGTGACGGCGGTCAGTGCCCACCACACTGGCAACTTTTGTTGCTGCTAACATTGTTATCAATGGTTAATGGACTATTGGTAGAAGACGTGGTATTTAGTTTTCACAATTTATATGGTGGAAATATTGTACTTTGAAAATGTGACTGATTGTTATATTGGGACACGCACTGTATAATTGTGTATGTTTAGTTTCAAATTGAAAAATTAATTATTTTCTAAGTGCCCCTTTTTGTAGTAGTTAGAAGTAGTATGTTTAGTTTTCCTTCACTTGTTTTTATATTTTATTATTGTAAATAAAACCATTATCTTCATAACTTTTTTAGAAGTTATACATTCTTTAAAATTTGAATACTTTTCGCTTTTAGTTAAATAAATAATATAACTATTATCATTACAGACATTAATTAAATAATTCCAGTTTAGTATTGTCCATAAGACCCGAATCTACTTAAACATAAATTAAATAATTCCAGTTTAGTATTGTATGAATTAAAACTAAAGCCATCAACCATTTCCAAAACCGCATTTCGCCAGCAAAAGTTTGAAGTGTGTGCGATGCACGTGGTCGCTGGAAAAATGAACCTCTCATGAAATTTAATGTGGAAATGTCTTGAAACGACGCCAAACCGGAGTCTGAATTATTTATGATCCGCTATTTTAATGGCGTCCCTGCTTTATTACAGTAAAAGTGTTTCTTAATTTCGAATGCTAACGTTGCTTCCATATTGCGAGCAACGGTTGAGTTATTTCGTACTTTTTTTAAAATAAATATCGTATTGCCGGTCTGGTTGCATTTTAAATTAATATCTATCTAAATCTAAAAGTATATAGTTGTAGCTATTTTTTACTGATAGACTGGTTGATAGACTGATTTGGCTACGCGAGTGTGAAACATTGGCTTTAATATCTAAGGAATTTTAGTTCAATTTCAGCCTAAAATAATAAAAAAAAACCATACAACAAAACAGTTTGAGTACTTATAGATTATTTCAAATTAAATGTGACTTGTCACTTGTTTAGCAGTGAAGAAAACATTGCAAGTAAGCCGACTTGATTTGAGGATCACGAAATCTAAGATATTTATATCAATTGGGCAAATTTAAGCGCCAACGATGTTTCTGCACAAAGAATCTCCCCAATTAATGATATGAGCCATTATTTACATTATAAATATAAGAAGTAGGTGCAATTCATGGCGGCGGGCTAAAGCTACGCTTAATTTGATGAACTGAAAAAGTACCAAGCAATTATAGGCATGTTTTTACATGAAAATCATTTTGATAAGATAAGTAACTCTAAACATCACTATTATTTTGTATCGTAACGTTGTAACTTGAAAGAAGACCAACAGACCAACAAACACACTTCCAGTCTTACATAGTTGTCTGAAGTGATATAAGGTTGGTAATACAATCCGCAGCACTCAGAAGGAAATACGTGCTTACATGGAAAGCCAAACGTGGCATATGGAAGTTGCTTCTGTGTTCAGCAAATAAAACGCGGCTCAAAAATATATTGCGATACAGAGATATTATAATATTGAGACCACTTGGAGAATAATGGTAATGCATCTGCCACGCTTTGACATCATTCAATTGTTGGAAAAGTAGTTAAGTTCATATAACAGTTGTAAATTCTGTTGTCAGTTTGAGTTAAATTTTCTTGATATGTCTATCTTCTTAAAAGCGCTATATTATGAAAGTCCAACAATATTTTGAATTAAAGCGCTCCTCGTGCATGAGAAGTTATCATCACTAGTAAGGCCTGCACTTGGTTTCATTTAGCACAAGAATTTATAGTACGCCTGAGCTTTTATCCTAGTTCTTCATTATTTACATAAAAATTGAATCGCCTTGCTAGGTAACTTGTTATCATAATAAGGCGTCAATTACGTAAAAAGTCGGCGCCGCGATCCAATATATCGAAATCAAAAGGAAGCGGGAAGAAAGCCCGTTCCTCAAAAAGTCAGGGCACGAGGTAATAAAAACAAGGACACGAAATCCTTTAAAGCCCAGCACAGGTTTATGATGCAGCCAACAAGCTTCCCGGGATTTCGTCGACTGACAACCGAAGCCGTTTCAGGAAAGACCCCGGAAAATTTAAGAGGCATAAAATTAAATGGTTTCTTTTTGATTTTATTGGCGGATTATTATGCGTGTGAGAATGTGTATAGACTTTTTAGTATCTTCTTTTCAATTAGGGTGAGTTTTTTGAAAAAAAAAAACTAATTTATTTTGAAATTCAAAGATATGTATTTAAATCACAAATAAATGAACAGGCATACCTTTTTTTCAAAAAGGTATAATTAGACATGACATTTTTCATTACTGGGCACTGTATCATAATCAAGTGGAAAAAATAACACATGTTATATAACTAAAGTTTTATCTATTAAATTTACCTATCAAAAATTCTCAATAAGCCAGAGATGGTTCAACGTTGAAAACTAAACAAAGTAAATCAATCCTACGCAACACGCTACCTACAAACCGCAAACACACCATCTGAACCGTACATTTCTCGTAAACCTATCAATGCTAACTTATAAAGCGAGCCAAGGCGCAGGCGTGTGCAATAAAATAAATAAGCCTTTATCAGTCCAGACGCAAATACAGATGTCGGCTATTCCAGAATACTGTCAAACAGAGCGCGAAGTTATTTATACGAAAGTGCAATGTCCAGTAACTTATGTACGCTTCTAACTATGTGGGTGTTGAACAACGAATTATTGAATCTATAGAACTGTTTCTCCTTACAAATGTCGCGTCAAATATGCTTCCACATTTCATCTCTCTCCCACAGTCTGGAGTCCGACGCATTATTTTTAAGGCTAAGCTAGTTAATTAAGAATCTAGTTATATTTTCAGGTTTTATAGCCATAAGTATTCTTTTGTACACGATAAATATTTTTTCAATTTTTCAGTTTTTTCATACCACTTACACATAAAGCTTGCTCGTGATTGATAACAATGCCGAAAATAACTGAATGTTACCGAATGATTGATTGTGGTTGGTCGCTAAAGAGCTAAGCCTTACCCACTAACACAACCACGGCGGGACAGTTGACCATCTTGTAGAATTATTTCTTGTGTCAGTTACATTTCTATGGTATCAGTTATTCATAGATGTTGGCAAATAAGTCGGAACACACAAACGCTATATTTGGCTGCCCCACTGAAAGTTTCAAACATGCTTACGTTGACTTTGAGTAGAAATATTGAAGAATGTGGAGCGGAAGCGACAAAAAAGCGAGTTTGGTTCTTAGCACGTTTATAAATGGAGTCAATAGTTGTTTACAATTTCAAGTTCTAGGAAAGCATGGGAATGCCGACGTGGCTTGACAGTTAACGACATAGTATTGAGAAGTAATAGTACATAGTTAATAACAAACCGAGATGATTTATTTTCCTCAATAATAATTAAGCCCTTAAATAATTTAGCACTCCAATAAAAAAATGCATATTTTACGTGGTTAAGGTAAGGTAAGTTTACGTTTGACTACAGCCTGATAACATAACAACATAAGTTGCTGCCTTCGGTTGCTGCATATTTGTATTTATTCATGACAAATCTATTAGCTAATACAATAGTCATACTATAAAAACTTGCGTGAAATAGACACATTCGTTTGATTTTATTTAATAAATAATACCTACTTACGATACTAAACAAACTACAGCTGTACATCTACATGACTGATACCAAATGAAGCATGAGTTTAAAAAACTCTCTATTAGCTTTATATATAACTTGATAGGCTCACGCGTTGCCTAGAAGAAACCGATCCACTCTAGACTTAAAGACTGATAAACAAACAAATTAAGAAACAAAGACGTAAGCTCTTCGAACCCTCACAAAATGCATTTAGACCAGTCCAACACAATTTTACGTCAATGTTGACGGTAGCACTGGTAACACGAAGATATTATGTCAACAGCGGGCATCTCACCCCGAGGTCACTGCTGAATAAATAGCTAAAGCAAACTCAAACAAAAGTAAATTTATTCACCAAATACGACGATTAATACACGATCTTGCGACCGATTTATATTTGGCCGACGCTGAAATAAATACGACAGCGAACTGTCAGCTTTCGGACAGACAATGCGAATAAAGCTATTTTGTGTTGGTCAAAGTCAACGTTGGAGATTTTAGTATTTCATATTACTGAGAGAGATCTTGGGATAAGCCAGGTATCAAAGCCGAATAAATTTAAAACTTAATAGGAAATGAGCGAAAATAATCTTGATCGGCAGGATTCCAACCTGTTTTATCCTGATTAAACGTCAGAACGACTAGACTCCAGCCATGGTCGGGTACCTAAGTTGCCAGAAGCAAAAATCCACACTCATTTGGGTTCCGGCAAAATAAAAATATACATCAAGCTATTTACGCATTCTTGGACACAGTAATGAATAATTTGAATAAAAATATGTTAGTTTGCGCATTATATATAGATCTCACAAAAGCATTTGATTTTGTGGACCACAATATACTTTTGGAAAAACTATATTTATATGGTATTCGAGGCAATGTATATAGCCTGCTTCAATCGTACTTAAAAAATAGAGAACAGTGTACTCAAATAACAAAAATATGTCCTAAATCAAAAAAAAAAGAAATAATTTATACATCTAATTTTAAAACTGTTAAGTGCGGTGTACCCCAGGGAAGCGTGTTGGGTCCTCTTCTTTTTAACATTTATATAAACGACCTACCAAAAGTTACTAATAACAAAACTATACAATTCGCTGACGACAGTACAATATTATTTGCACATAAAGATAAAATAAATATTGAGAATGACGTAAATAAAACATTGAATAATATTATTAATTGGCTGACATTAAACAAATTAAAAATTAATCTTGACAAGACAAACATAATGACATTTAGAAATAGAATAAATAAATTACATGACTTTAACATTAATTATTCAGGACGGATTATATCAAATATAGAGACAACAAAGTTTTTAGGTATTCATATAGACTGCAATTTAAAATGGCAATCACATATAAAAGATCTTACAACTAAGTTGTCTCAAAACTCCTACGCGTTGTACATGCTTTCAAAAACCGTAGGCAGAGAAACAGTTATTACGGCTTATCATGGGAATGTCTCATCATTGCTCCGATATGGTATTTTGTTTTGGGGTAATGCAACAAACATCTCATCAGTATTTATTGCTCAAAAAAAGTGTGTGCGTGCGATCTGTGGTCTGCGCAAAATGCAAAGTTGTAGGCCTTATTTTAAAAGTTTAAAAATCTTAACAATGACTTGTGTTTACATCTTTGAATGTGCGATGTTTGCACGTAACAATATCTATTTATATGAAAATCATAAAAGTGATCGCCGGAAATATAGGTTGGTTCAACCTGCCTGTAAATCGACTATGTTTAGAAATTGTGTTCTAAATATTGCCCCAAAAGTCTACAATCACTTGCCAAAATGTATAACTGACGTGTTATTCCTACAAGTCTTCAAGTATAAACTGAAATGTTTACTGCAAGCAAAGGCTTATTATACTCTTAAAGAATTCTTTAATGACTATGATATATGTAATGTAAGTACTTAGATTAATTGTTTTGCATGCCGATGGCTGAAATGTGGCGTTCTTAATTATAACTGACCTAAGACCTTTATGTACCCATCTTTCGCAGACAAATAAATGAATTTGAATTTGAATTTCCTAGCTTTTCGTTTAGCACTTGTCAAATAACTCGAAACGCAAAAAGGGATACGTTGCAAATACCTATATATATTAGCTTTTATTTTTAAATAACTGGTACAAAGACAGGCAGCCCGCCTGATGGTTACATCAACATTACCTATCTCTGTGTGTGTGTGTGTGTGTCGTTGTTTCTGTTCATTACTATTTATTAACATACAATGCTTAGTAACTAAGTTAAATCAAAACTTGACCTACACAATATACAAAAAAACTTTTGCATACAAATAGTAGGTATGCTGTTCAAAACTAGTCGCACTTTGAAAAACCAAAAACTAGGCTAAAATTACTATTCGTGAGAAAAATAACACAACAAGAAAAACAATAACAAACGCGGTGGAGTAAAACGAGCGCTTGTGTAAACGAACTTTCTAGAGCTAACAGAGAACTACAAAACCAACTTTATTTGTTCCAAGAAGAATAACAAATTCTAACGGGCGCGACCGCATCTGAGGGCTGGTTGTCGTAGGGGCTAAAATAAATAAATTATTTAATAGTTCGGGAGATATAGGATCGCCAGAGTCATAAGTTAAGTTACAAAAAAAATGTTGTAGTTCTTACAGTTTAAAAAAACTTAACACGCTTAAAACAGATAGGTCTAGAGATAGGTATTGGATTCGCATCTACTATTTTTGTAATTTCTATAGTATCTATTCGATTAAAATTTTTATATTCCATTGTTTTATAAGCTATCTAATAGCACGCTATTGCTGAATGTTAATATCGTTATTTTGTATTAAAGTAAAGCATGATTTACATCAAAGCATTTAAAAATATAAATACATAAATCACAAGAAAGCGTATTATCAGGAACTCCGGGTAAAAATATTTTACTAACATAATAAAACTTATATTTTTTTTATGTTAGTGAATGATTTACCCAGTAGCTTCCAAACTCTGTGGGTTTTAAAAGCAACCCAATTTTTACACGTGTTGTTATTACAATGAACGTTTATTGTTGTTTAGCAAAATAGGGATTAAACATTCCATGAATTTCTCATAGCCTGAACACATGTGTTCTCCAAAAGTTATTAAGGATTATTTTACCAAGCAGTGTCCCAGGCTTATTCCTCATACAAATTATTATTGTATAGGAAGATTAAAAACACTTGGGAAATAAAAAAAAAATAAGAAACATCACACCAATAAGACAAAGATTTTGCCAATAATAACTAACTTAGCAGGTTTTGTAAAGTACCAACGTAAAATATTTTTTTTGGTAAATTAAAAAGTTTCAAAACTTTTTTGGCTATTTTTCTACAAACAAGATCTATGTTTGGACACTTGATCCCTAAGTATTTTAACTGACTTCCAAAAAAGGACGTTATCAAGTCTTCTGAATTTTTTTTTAGTTATTGAGTCAAATCTCCTATGTAATTTAATATGGAAATAACCTACACATCGGTGACTGAACCTTAAGGAATGATTCAAAATCCCGTTCGAAAGGAAGGCTGTGACAGAAATGCATGAACATCGGGAACATTCACGATTCCTCTATAACCTTTGTACTTCTCGACCGAGTCGTGTCGTAGAATTAGTTTCAATAATTTTACATGAGAAAATGACAGTGTTGTATAGAGCGTCTTGTTATTTACTTGACTTTGTATCAACAAAAATAAAAAGATATATTTTATATAATATACATACTTTTTAGACACGAGTAGTTAAGAAGGCACGAGAAAAAAACCTGTAGAAAACAATGTGTCCTTTCCATCTAATTGTCGGTTGCATGGAAGACATTGTTTTTAGCAATAAGGCTGCTACTTGTGGCACTGGTATAAGTTTTTTTATGTTTTTTCTTTGAAATCATTTTCGTGTATTGCAATTAAAAAAATCTATTCTATTCTAATGTAGATCCAATTCTAAATTAATAAAACTGACCAACAACCACAAATGAAAAATGTAAACACTTATATAAAAACGTTAAATCTTTAAAACTATGTGCAGTTCAGTAGCTCTAAATCAACTCAAACCGGACAATAAATCACTGTACAAATCACAATCCATCCTCAACTCCTGAAATCTAAGTAAACACAACAAATCACGATTTTAGCAAAACGTCAGGGCTTAGGGAGCACTGACTTATACAAAGAAGAGGATTATCCCTTAATCTGGCGAGGCTATGCCGAGACACGCATCTAGCTGTCTCTCTTACCCACATTAAACCCGCATTAGCTCTCCATCGATTACCAACTTGACGTTTTCGGAATGATTTCTTGTGGAATATGACATTGGATCTTGTGAAGTTCTAAGGAATATTATATTTGTGGCACTAGAGTAGTTTTTTTTTTATATTTAACGTGCAGTCGCCTGGCCGTTATGTACATACAAACTATTGTTTAGTTAGACTCAAAAACTAGGACAGATATGCTGACCGTTTACATCTCAAATGGTTGGTACCTAAACAAAGATCTCGCTTCAAGAAAACCAAAGGCATAGGCATAGGTTTGCAGTTTAAAAAATAATATTTAAAATGATTTACCTGAAATCTTCAAAACAAAAAAACTTAATTTATTCACCATATGTCAAACACTTTATGTGTATATGTCAAATTAATTATTGTCACAATTTTTTTACAAAACAGTTCTCAAAACTTATGCCTTTGGTTTTCTAAAGGTGAGAATTGTTTATAGATCATTTATTTGAGAGACCGGCCAGGCGACAGTGCCTTAATGTTATTCTGTCGCAATAAACACTTATCTATCTATGACAGAGGATCTTGTAGAGGGAGTTCAAAGGAAAATGATATTTGGTCTTCGAGAAGAAGTTTTAAGCTCTAAGAAAGCCCCAAGATGATGTATTGGCCGAGGAAGTTCTGAATCTAGTCTAGTTTATGGCGACAGTGGCGGGAAAGTTATGCTAAAAAGATAAAGATAAAAGATTTTTATTTGTAAATAGGTAAATGTTATACAATTTATTGTTGCTCTGCCTTCTACTGTAGTGTTGCCTGAGAAGGTAGGAAAAGGTGACTTTTTATATTATTATAATATATCTCTATGATAGTCATTGTTACACTAGTTTATTCGGCTGTTTGTCTAGTACGGCAGTCGTTAAGCCATGTCAGAGGCCCTTAGGGCGGTTTGAAAACTCTCGACACAGAGTTGGTCACTCTCATTTGATAATATGAAGTAGATAAGATCAAAACGAGTTTTGAAACTTTATTTTGTTACGCAATAAGTAATGCTAAATAATCTTGATAAAGGTGAGATACTATTAAAACCAATTTTTTTACAGACTAAATTCACGAAATTCGAGCACAGCTCTTTCACCTCAGATTTTTGGATGACATTTTCATCTAAAACCTGTTACCTAATTACGTTGCAGTCGTTAAAAATTTGCATCAAAGACAGACAGATTGAAAAGCATATACACCCAAATCTACCATTTTCCAAATTGCAAAAGCAAAGCCAGCACATTAAAAATGTCTGCAAACGATGTAATAGTTCAAAAGTCTAGTAAAACTTGTTTGTATAATCCACAGTTGAAGGGAAATAGACTGCTCTGTTAGCTTAGTTGGTAGTGGCTCTGCCTTCTAATCTAGGGGTGCGGGTTCGATTCCCGCTTGACACAAATAATTATGAACATTTAAATTTGTAATTATTTGTGTTGAGTCTTGTCGTTTCTATGTATAATAAGTATGTATTTACAAAAGAAAAGTATATATGTATTATATCCGTTACCTAGTACCCTTGATACAAGCGTAAGCTTAGTATGGGGCTAGATGGCGCTGTGTGATATGTCCTGAAATATTTATTTATTTTTTATTTATTAAAAATATTTAGGTATCTAAAATTTTTTTTAGTCCGATACGTCGTGGCTGCCAAAACCGTACTCCAAATTATTGGTCAGTTCCATTCCAAAGATCCCGCATTCAGCAAAACTCTTTGCCTATTCACTAAGCACTGTTGATTTTAGTGATTGGCGCCTAGCCTACTCCAATATCTTCACTATTATCTCAAGGAATGTCTACTTTAGTCGAATTGAAATTGCTTGTCGGCTGAATTTAGACTAAGCGTTTGCTCAAATAAATACCCTTTCATCTAGTATTGAAATTCAAATTGCATTAGATACAAGACTTTGGGAGAGCAAAAGTGGGCAAGTAAATTTAGGCTGGTGAAAATCGAGTGGGATAAAATGGTCCTAACCTCAAGTTTTATTCTGAAGATCTAACACTTTACATATTATCATATGTGTCTTGACGAAAAAAAACTCTAGTTCTGTATAATTGGTCTCGATATCTTTGGTATGGACTCGTGAACCTTTTATAAATACGGGCTTAAATTGTTGCCATTTGCTGCCTAAATCGCTTAAAACATCCATGCTTTAAAATTGTAATACATAACGTATTGGAATACATAACTATTAAAATGTCACAATTTTAACATAGTGTAAAAAAACAAACCACATACTAGTCCAAGAAAATGATGATGATGATGCTTTCCAAGCCGATTTCGGCTACGGCGAACGTATTTCCTACGGGTAAGTTACTGATGCGTCACATGACTAATATACCCTATTTTAGTGGTGAAAATTCTAGAAAATAGCACCTAAACAAGTCTCACGAGATACATAAATCCCCCAAAAAGAGTCCCTAAGTTTCCAAACTTTAAAAGCCGGGTGTATAAAGCTGGGGGCCCACGGCAACAGATTTGGCCGGCACTTGACTGGCAGCGTCCTGCACAAAGCAATGAAAGCAGCTTAGACTACAGTAAAGGGATTAGGGCATAATCTCCCGGGTGACATACGCTCGCGGCTCGGGCTTCGTGTGCACCAGGCCTTAGTTAATAGTGGGGCTTGAGACAGGGAACTATACGGGGCAGCACTTCCAAGTGTGCATACTGAAGACTATATCTTGGTCAGAGCTATATCCTAATTTTTGGGTAACCACTTCATCTTAAGTTTTTTGTGTTTTTGTTAGTCTTTTTTCTATATTTGTGCAGCAATAAAGAGTTTTATCTACATATCTGTTAACCATTAGATACCTATATTGTGGGCAAATGCGAACTTGAACTAGTAAAAAAAAGCAATCTTGTCAAAAATAAATGATATTATAACCTGTAGGTGTTTTACATAGTGGGCCTTGGCTAGTCACAATATGACAGTTTATTTAAAATTATATAAATTATAATTTAATTAACACGTTTAACTTGATTGTGTTTCAACTTAGAAAATAGTCTAATATCAAATTAAAATGTATATTTAGTTCAAATTTTCCATTGTTAAGGTAAGTTAATAAAATATGTATAAGCATGGAAACATCAGCATGGTGTTTCACAATGAGTCGGATATGATCCGATCCGCTCGTAGTAAAAATGGTAGAAATTAAATACAATGGTAGAAATTTAAAATATAAGTTTTAAGGCTAATTTTACCATTTTTACTGTAGATTTCATATGAATAATTATAAACAGAAATAAATCAATGTATAATTATGTGTAAATCGGGTTAAATATCATGAAAAAACAAAATCGAATTAATCATCGACGGAAACGAATCCGCTAGCTTTTGGCTCACGGAACGGTTCCGATTTTTCTGATGAATAAATTTGTTAAAAGATTCGTATGGAATCATTGTGATTTGGAAAAATCCTTTCCGTGCCAATTGATATCCGTCTCAATCGAATCGGATCCGTATCCGACTCATTGTGAAACACACCGCTGGGCAAGAACAGCGCTAGACAGGGAGTACTGGCGTAAGAGGGAGGATGCCTATACCCAGCAGTGGGTCTCATTAGGCTGATGATGAAGTATGGAAGGCAATTATAATTAGTTAAGCTGCAATTTGTTAGTTCATATTTTATCCGCATGTAGAGTTATCATGCACGAAGTCTAGTGGGACACAGGCACACTGCAAACTAAGTTTTCCATTTTCCAATTTTACGCTCGACATTTTCTAATTTAAATCCGAGAATTCTCCTTTCCGAATACACTGCAAATAAGCGCAAATAAGCTGATGTCAATTCTTAGTACTGTTATTTTTACTTTGTAGTAATATTTCCTTAAAGTGGCAACGTCTATCTTTTTTCATGTTTCACTACTTCTATTTCAGAAATAGACTAGATTTCTTTGACAAGACAGTATTAAAATAGTGTAATGATTATACTACAGACAACTACAGCACGCTCCTTAGCGGAATTCGAAGATATTTTCTGTTTTTTTTGTTGTTATTAATATGTTGCCTTTTTACCACCGGACGAGCAGGGGTACAGCAGGTCGTCACCGGTTTATGGTGGAAGTTCCCAAGACTCGCACTAATCGTTTTGCTTCTACTTTTATAGTGCGAACGGCTAAATTGTGGAACTCACTGCCTGACTCCCTGTTCCCCGCGGAATATAACCTTGCGATGTTCAAAGCGAGAGTGAATCGGTTCTTACTGGGTAAGCACGTTCCATCCTAGACCGTAATGATTGCTTTCCATCAGGCAAATTACGGTCAAGTGCAAACCCATGTATTGTAAAAAAAAAACATCTACCTACCCGACGACATTATAAAGTACATTAGATCCGAACGTTACAAGATAACGTTTCTTACCAATTCATAGTACATCTTGTACCTTCGCATAAGGAGACTGCTCCTTAAAATAAGGCAACAAATGACAAACTAGATAGATTATACAAGGTATGTAGTTATGAACTAAGTAGAAAGATAAACTTTCCATGTAACCATATGATATGGAGAAACTAACTTACTTTATGACATGTTAAATCATGTAATTCTTTGCAGTTTTTCTGGATGCTGATGTGTGATCTGTAAAAATGAAAAAAGCATATTAAATATTAAGTACAGAGCCACATTTATACAGCAATCCGTATTTATATGATCACTGTTTGACAAAGGAACATTAAACTCTTGGTTATAGTTTCATGCTTTTTAGAAAACTTAAAAAGCTTTATTTTAACTTGGTCTGACTCTTATATGAATAAACTAAGGACCAGTTATAAGTACATTATGTTTTTGAACTATAGGTTACTTCTAAAAGAATCTTTTGTCACTAAACATTCCCCAACCAGTCATAACAACTTCACCATCATCGCCGACCAAACCCAGCAGGGGGCAAAGTCGAGTTCAATTCCTAACTACAATAGATAGCTCAATAACTAAGCAATGAAATAGGAATAAAAATATTGTCAGTAGAAGGAAGGCATGTGTCAAGTGATTATGTACTGAGTCAGCAGTCACTGTGAGAGCTTGACCAAACATGGGCTGTAGGGATAGGCAGGGCTGCCAGGAGAGAGCTTTTTGGATTCTATGTTGACTATGATACAAAACTCGTATGTGTGTAAATATTGTGCAGGTAAATATCTCATTTTGGACTTAGAAACTGACTCTGTTCCTTGCTACAGACCCAGGGATCATTAATTGGATATTATTCGAAAAAAAAACTATACATTTGGGTTTTCTTCTTCTTATCGAATGAGAGTGGTCGACTCTGGTGTCGAGAGTTTATTAAGCCGCCCTGAGGGCCTCTAAAATGGTTTAATGACTGCCGTACTAGGCCAAAAGCCGGGACCTACGATTAAACGTGTCATCCGACCCACGGAAGCGCCCAAAGTGAAATGCCACTTTTCCTATCTGGGTAGGAATGTATTTTTTGAACGTAGATAGACAAGATCCACCACTCTGGATTGGACTAACTGGTACCATTACTAAGTCAACTATTCTTCATACATTTATTGATTTATTAAAATAAAGAAATAAATCTCTCCTTTGTTGATTAAAGAACTTGGTATAAATATGTAGTTGTATTTTCAACTTTTTCGGTCGTATCTTATCTTCAGTAACTATGTGTAATTTATTTGTAGGTATGTCATATAAATTATGCTGACACAGACAAAGTAAAAGTGAAAACCCTAAAGCCTAGCGACAATTGTCCATAATAGGCATCCACCCACATACGGGCGTATTGACTTACAATAAAAGTCACATTTCTCTTAATGGACAAACACCTTTACCAACTGACAACACAATTGGTTTTGTAATTATAGCCGAAGACAATTTAAAACGATTAATTGACAAGACGCAATTTATGTTCAATTTACGGTCAATCAACTAGGTAAGGAACAATGTGATTGATGTCAAAACAATTTAGGGATAGGATAGGAATACATTTTTAACAGAATACTAGCTAGAAGCACTTATCAAAGTATTTATTCGAGAATATTTGATTAAATTATAGGAATTTATAATTAATAAAACTACTTTATTACGTTTCGCCCTCTCTTGAGTCGTATTCCTCATGACTGAGGGTCGTGACTCCCCCGCAGAATTTATCCACTAGGGGAGTTTTCTTGGGCAGATACAATTATTACGTTAGTGTACCAAAAAATGTCAGACATTAAAAAAAACAGTTTTCAGTTAATACAAAATAATTAAAATAGTATGTACTTAACTAAACATATTTTTTAAGCTCTTTCTATGGTCAAGCTAAGAACTTTTATTGCATTTCGTTAGTCTAGTTTATTTTTTTGACCAACACTGACACTTCGTACTCACTACTACTAAAAAATATATTTAGAGATAAGATATAAATTCAATTTGACAAGATATTGTAATTTATGTAGCATATTCTATGATATAAGTACTTATACATAAAATATATGTATTTTGCAACATCACAGAATCTAAGATTCTTTATCTTATCTTTATCTTTTATTAAAACTACCTATTTCATACGTAACAAAAGTATCATCTACGAAAAGTCACATAACTCAATCATTATACAAAATAAAATCACAAGCACACTCCAGACTCTTGCAAAAATCGGAGCCGTATTATTTCCATCGTTATATCACAAATAACTACGTCCCAGCGTTGTCCAGATTGGCATCAGTTGTTTCATTATTCATATCTCTCAGACGACAAACCATTAACATTTTAGATCGAGTAATGGTTTTAATGGATCTGCAGTGGCGTCTGAAATAACCTCCCAAATAGCTTTCGCGTTGAAAATGTATTAATTTTAACTCCTCTGCCAGAATTATGGACGTGGTGTTCGCTAATGCCGACAGTATTTCCGGATTTGTTGGATAGTTAATGTTGGTGTATAATTTTGACTCGGCGATATAGGGGTTTTTACGTGTATTTTGACGTAGAACAAGTCACCTGAATCATCATCTACACAGAATTGTGGTGAAAGGTGGATAATGCTTGTGCTGAAATGAAAATACTCTTAAACTAGGTTGCAAGAAAATACATATACCTACCTACTATTAATTTCAGGTGGCAGATTTTACATGTGAAGACTGATACTAGAAAAAGATTTGAAGGCTGCCGTGGATACGTGACTTGTGGCGGTGTATAATTACGCGCGGTCAGCAGTTGCATACACATACACCGCACACACAGTCTTCCCTTCGCCTCTGGGCAGAACAGACGAATTGCACATACTGTATCTGCTGTGAATACACGTGTTAACAAAGAACAAATGAAGTTTCTATATGGGAATGCAGTGACGTCACCCCCGAGTACAGCCCCTGCCAGGTGTCAGGCCATGCGCCACTGAGGAGTCAGATAGGCTACAAACATAATAATATCATATACATAAATATTATAGGTAAAGTGGTGACCCCGACGTGATAAATTTTCGCATTTCTTGGTGTCATACATTTTTTTTAATTCGTTAAACCTTATTGATTACAATGAATATACAACAAGGCTAATAAAACTTCAATAGTATTGTTAAACGGCACATCAATTGAAACGATATCTTCAACAAATTGAATCGATATCTTCAATGGCAGTGACGGCATAAGTCGCAAAATGCTGCTACTAGTCATTGATGAGATTACCCCTGTCGTTCAGTTTATCTTTAATTTATCCGTTTCATCGGGTAGTTTCCCTACTGTATGGAAAGATGCTCAAATTATCCCTCTTCCTAAGAAATCCAATCCTAAAACCTTCACTGAGTACCGTCCTATTTCAATCCTTTCTTTCCTATCTAAGGCTCTTGAAAAGTTGATACATCAACAGCTCTCCTTCTTCCTTTCAAAAAACCATCTTTTTAATCCTCTCCAATCTGGCTTCCGACCCGGTCACAGCACCTCTACTGCCTTGATAAAAATCACGGACGATATTAGGAATGGCATGGGTAATTATCATCTCACTGTTCTTTGTATACTAGATTTCAGCAACGCATTTTTAAATGTTGATTTTGATATCCTCCTCAGCATTCTCTCCTCTCTTAACATATCTCCAACGGCAATAGGGTGGTTTCGAACATACCTGTTTGGTCGCCGGCAGCGTGTTCGCCGCGACGATCAATACTCGTCTTGGTGCAGTACTGTAGCTGGCGTACCACAGGGCGGCGTGCTATCACCTCTTCTGTTTGCTATTTTTATAAATTCAATATCTCATAACCTTTCTTCTTCCTATCACCTCTATGCAGACGATTTGCAAATATACGCCCAAGCATCTCTAGACCGCCTAGATGAAGCAATTGCAACAATTAACATTGACCTGCAACGGATTCGAGATTGGAGTCGATCTAATGGACTGCTGATAAACCCGTCTAAGACACAAGTCATAGTAATTGGTAGTTCACGCTTAGTTTCTAGAATAGACTGGTCATGCCTCCAGTCAGTTATGTTTGACGGTGTTCCCATTAAATTTAGTGACTCAGTAAAAAATCTCGGTGTTATGTTCGATAGTCAACTTACGTGGGCACCTCAATTAGCAGAAGTCAGTCGTAAAATTTTTGCTTCATCTGCTTCTCTGAGGAGATTGCGTAATTTTCTGCCTAATACTACCAAGATAGCCCTTGTTCAATCCCTTCTTTTACCTATACTCGACTATGCAGACGCTTGCTACCTAGACGTAACCAATGAGCAGCTCGTTAAACTCGAGCGTCTTCAAAATTTCTGCATTAGGTTTATATTTGGTTTACGTAAATATGACCACATTTCTGAGTTTCGAAAAAAGCTCAAATGGTTACCAATCCGTCTTCGCCGTAATGCACACATCCTCTCACTCTTGTACAAAATCCTCTTCAATCCTTACACTCCTCTGTACCTAAAAGAAAGGTTTTCCTTTGTCACTGCCTCCCATTCCGATTCTCAGCGCTCTTCTCGTTTCCTTCACTTGAAATTTCCTGAGTTTAGCCATCCCAATATCTACTATCACTCCTCTTTCACTGTGCAAGCTGTTCGCTTGTGGAATGACCTGCCTCTTAATATCAAGCAGGCTAAATCCTTGCCCATATTTCAGAGCTTGGTTTTTAATCATTACATTTCTACTTTGTGATGTTAGTTGGTGTGTGTAAGTCTTTTTACATGAAATATGTTCTGCTTTCTTTTATTTTTGTGTGATTTCCTTCAATGTATATATTATTTCCTTTAAATATCAATAATATGTAGTTTTGTGTGTAAGTAGGTATGTTTGTATATTGTTTACTTTGAGTGTTATATTTGTTATTGTGTTTTATTTTTAAATTATTTAATATTGTGTTAAGTACGCCAGCTTTAAGGATTTCCTGTAGTGTTGTCCAAACTAGGTTACCTGGAAGAGATCACTTTAGTGATAAGGTCGCCCAATGTCCCTGGTTACCTTCCACCTTTATGTTAAATATGTTCTTTTTTATTTGGTGTACAATAAAGTATATTTGATTGATTGATTGATTGATCAAGAAGTACTTATCATCTACCCGATCAAACTTTGCAATTCAGACACCGTGTTAGGCAACCACAAACAAATGAAACCGTTTCAAGTCGCCGCTATCGATACGTGCACTAAAAAGGGCATTCTCACTCCGTATTATAAATCTATTCATGCCTAATGCCAAAAAAGGTGCCGCCATTCAAACTGCTTATAATTCAAAAGTATTTAGCTGATATGGATCTATGGAGCTGTTTGCTTAGCGTTCTAATTCGTTGTAAAAACGCCCGTCACCTGACTTGAGGCGATATAATTATGTGTCAGGCATAGATAAAGCTTTTAGAGTTCCTTGTTGCGTCTAATTCATTTGAGTTAAATAAGTTGTTGGTTTGTAAATTAATAATTAATTGTAATGAATTGCGCAAACATTTAACAAACCTCGTTAAGACATGTAAATATCCTAGCTACAAGTATCTACTAACTAAGTTTTAATCGATTGTTGAAAAAATAACTTGCAAAATAACCCCATTAAGACTTATTTATATTTTCTGAACTCATTCCAAAAAAAATACTCTATACGACTTTTTGATTCAATACGGTTAAAAGATAACAGTAAATATCTTCTGTGAGTGAATCTTGAGAAATGGAGTAGTAATTTGAGTTACATGTTTTTTAGGGATTGTAGCCGTTTTTCTTGCAAATCTATATAAAAAAACTAGGTGTAAAGTCGTCACAAATACGATTGATATAAGTCGTATTTGAAGTATTAAAAGGTCGAACTATTAAGTACCGAGGTCTATCTTTCTTTGTTCTAGTCTTTATCTAGGTAAGAACGAACCACAAGTCTTTTATTCCAAATAAATAGGTACTAATGGAGTCTTACCTGACTATTATAATTTTTTTTCTTTCTTTTATTATAATCTAACCTGGCGTGTACTCGTGGAATGGTTGAATCCAGAACGAAGGTTAATCTCTGCCCACGCGTACTCACGATATACTCTAATCGTTCATTCGGATTATTCAACATTATGAAGGCAGTTGTACGCAGTATGCTAGATTCCATCAAATAAAGGGGAATATGTACATACATATTCTACCAAAGAAGTCTAATCCATAATTTGGAATAGTGTCAGAAAATAGTATACAAAGGTACCAGTGATTAAAAAAAATATTTTAAAATAACATATGTACCTACTTACTTAAGTTTTTTAATTTGTAAAGCAACTGATTTGCAAAAAAACAGGTTCTTTCATTAACATTTACTCACAATATATTATATAAGAATGTTTACAACACGTGCATGTTGTTATTTATAGGAAAATCAGCATTAACATCTTATATAGCTTGTTTTATGTGCAGCAAACACAACATCCACCATCCACCTAAATAGAATTCAAAATCACGACTATAGATACTGTCTCAAATTTCTGTATCCCATGATTATCTAAATGAATATTCATGACGGCGCTATCTGGCTATTGATTGGCTAACCAAATGGAATACCCGTTGAAAGAAACACCATCGTCTATAGACAATATTACCAAGAGAATAAACCATGGCATAAACCAATCTTTCAATAAACTATATGTATATCCTTCACGGACTGTCAGCATCGATCATGACATTTGTAACTAACCTATCACAAAGCTTATCCCACTATTTAGAGAAGAGGAAACGTATAAACTGATTAAAAAAATTGAGATAGATTTAGATTAACATAAATTATACTAATTAACCCGGGTTTTTTTGTTAACCTATATTGTTCCTCGCCTGGGCAATGGTCTTAAATTAATTAATTATCAATTAATTATACCGGGTTAAGACAGGTAAAAGTGCGAAACATAGTTAACCTATTCATAAAGTATATTGTGTAGTTTAATTATAGTTTGTCACTTATTTAGCGTTTAACATGAGTTAAACTTTTGGCGTACCACATTTTGTTTAAATATAAAGATCGTAGCCAATGGCATGTTCAGAGAGAGGTCTATACCCAGCAGTGGATCGAAACCGACCGTTGATGATGATGATGAAGAAATTTGTTTAGTTCGTTTTGCTCTAATGAAGCGTCTACTGAGCGTAATACCATTGCGTCCACCAAAAATGATTTAAATAGTGACTAAGCGACACGAGTGAAACGACCAATGATTGTGGTTAGATTTTAGATAAGCGGGTAATTTATACGTGGCTTGAAACCTGTGGTTTTATGTGAAACTTGTGACACCATAAACAGAGTGTCGGTCGAAAATGCTTGAAAAGACGCATAAAAGAATAATAAAAAAAAGGATACGAGGCGCAAAAGGAAAATTCAGATTTTTGTCTTTGATGCTGAGATGAGCTTTTAAACTTTTAATGAAATTGTTACAAATTATCGCGCTATAGTGAATTTCAAATCGAGCTCAGTTCTGCCTGGTTTTGTTAAAAACCGACACAAAATCTGATTTAAAAATCTGTTCTCCCAGAAGTTCAGAATAGTTTAATAAACAAACACGTCAAAAATTTATGAAAAGAAACATTAAAAAGAATTGAAAAAAATCTTTTATGTGTCTTTTAAAAAACTGGGCTCTAAAATATTGATATTTAAAACATTAAAAAAGTATCTCATCAAAACAAATATGCTTTTTTTTTAATAGTATTTTCGGTATCTTGGACAGAACCCAAGGTTTTCCACATGGTGTTTTTACATTGACATAGCTAGATCCATACACGCAACTCGGCGATACGTTCTGTTTTGCACGAACAAATATGCTTTGCATGCTTTTCGGGCCTCAACAAATCAAATCCTCTTCAAAATCCAACGCAGGTATATCAAACTACACCCAATCTGCTCAAAGCATGCTGCGTTAGCGGAGATATCCAATTGCTTTCCAATGAATCCTTGCTTTCACTATCCCCTCAATAGTCTATTTTACCTATATAATGCCTATATCAGCCTTCACCCGACTGCACTCGAATAGTCAGGGATTTGGATTATATAATTGCTAGACGTCATTTGTCTTCCTGGCGTTGTCACTTTCAGACCATCGGCATAAAGGGATGCTACATGTGGACTTGTTTGGATAGACCGGGAAATATCGTATTATTTGATTACTAGGGAAAATGGTCTATCATCATTTTTTAGAGATGAAAAATAACATAGAGTCAATCAATTACAAGTACAATCAAAAATGGTCTTTTTCGATTTTTTTTGACGATGCGATGTAAATGTGAATAGACACATAAAAAATTAAAATCTTTTAATTACATTATCCATGAAACCTTTCAGAAATACTTTGTAATAACGTATAGTAAGTTAGTTAATTTTGTATGACAGTGGCCAACTATGTCAGATTTTCATAACCACTAAAGTGGCTTCAGACGTAGTTAACCGACTTCGCGTGTGTTTTTAACTCAATTCTAAGGATTAAAAAAGCTAAAATAAAAAAAACAACTCGACCAAACCTAAACGTAATCAAAATATCCTTCGTCCCTCTACCTATGCGTCACAATAGCAAGGGGCCTGACAAAGAGGTCTAAAATTTCACCGTTCTTCTGAGGATATAATACTATAATATAAACTGTAGCCAGGATAAATTGACATCATTATTTTTAGGCTGCGTGTTCTTGTCAGGTAAAAATCGAGATTTATATGTTGACAGATGGATATAGTCACTTCAATTTATAATGACTATTTTGATTATTGTAATACGACTAACATTGCAGATATAAAAAAAATACTTATCATTATTATATGATTGACTATTATTGAATATTTATTTATTTTAGTGTATATATATTATTGTGTATATATGTAGTTATAAGTTTTTAAATACATTAATGTAAGATATGTAATAGACAATGTAGGTATAGAGATTTCTGAATTCTAAATATAGACAACTTAACAGTTGTGAAACTATAATATACATATTTAAACCAAAATCCTACAAACCTTAAAATAATATCTTATTACATATTCAAGATTCTAGTTTTCCACAAAGCCAGCTGGTATTTGTGGCTTCTGAGTTTGAGTGTTGTTATTTTAGGCCTTTATTAAAACCAAGTATAACAATAGATAACCACATTGGTATTGTTTAAATTGATATGAAAATATTAATTGATGATTATGACAATACATTAGGAAAATCTAAGAATAGTTTCCCTAAGAAATCTTTAAACATTATGTAACCAAACTACCAAATAACAATTGAACCATTAAATATATTTTGGTTTTGTAGTCAACTAATTAGTAATGATAATAACAAGATATGAATCATTACTGAGGATCGTCATTCCTCCCAGACTAGAGTCATAGAAGAGTGAAAACCCGTCTTTATTAAATACTTAATTCTAGAGTTGATAAGGGTCTTGGGTTCGTAATAGTGCCATTTGAATCCTTTTGAAACCCTATACCTACATTAATTTCAAACATTCATTTTAATGCTATTGTCAATAAACTATTTAATAATTACAATGACTAATTTCCTGATACAGGAAAAGCTGACTACTGAACGCGTTTGTGTTAATTTGCTGTTGATGGCACATAAATTAACAAATTAATTTGATGAACTAATTCCTAATCGAACTCGGCAATATAGGTAGTTATTTGCGATAATTGTGGCCGGAATAATCCTAAACATTTGATACAATACGCATAATTACCTGGCGGGATTTAGTGCAGGTAGATTATAATTATTATGTAATGTAGTTTTGTTATGACGTAGGTATACATAGGGAAAGAAATTGAGCATTTTTGCAAAATCATAATCGGATCAATTTAAATTTTAATAGAATTTGCAGAATTTTTGTGGATTTTTAGTTGCACATATGACAGTCAGTCATTTATTATTTATTATCATTTCTTGACCATCAACGACCATCGGGTTACGTGAATCAATCACCAAGTTTTTGGAACGATTTTGTTTCAAAAAACTTCGAACAAATATTTTGTGGTCTTAGTATAGACGCCTATTACGAAATAGAACAGAAATACATATAACTGAAACTGACAAAACACACCATTAAGAAATTGAAAGAAAGAAACAAAGAAAAACATTTATTGAGAAAGACTACAAGACATACACACACACATATATACAATAAATAAATAAATAAAAAAGTCTGCCCCAACTCGGCATAATGCTGATTACTAAGCAATCAGCGCTGGTCTTCCGTTGGGGCTGGCTGTGACGTCACGTACGAGACAGAAATAAAAGAGCAAAAATAATAAAAGAATAAACACAATAGATACCCACAAGAAACATAAACCTTAAATATGGTAGCAACTTACACAAAATTTATTTTAATTGTGAAGCTCTTCACAGAAATCTGTTAACATTTCAATATTACCTACACATAACAATGTATAACAGAACAGAGACACCGATACGACTATATCTCTCGCCAACGGTATAGAGTGTCAATTAATGATTGGCACCCGTCGACTGTCTGCTGTCGCGGTCGGTCGCCAGTACTAATACCTGCCTATTAGTCGGAACACCATCAATATGCATACAGCACTCGCTGTAACTAAAGGTTGCGGTTGGTTGGTATGAATATGGATTTGTATCTGGATTTGAAATTGGCATTTTGAGTAAAAAAATTAGAAGGTAAGCTATTAGGCACGGCTTGGTTGAACCTGAAAGTTGTGTTAAATTTCTGTAAATAATTAAAAAAATGTTGTGTGAGTAACAAGCCTTAACACAAGACGGAGGATAAATAAACTCGTTAAATAATTCGTATCTATTTTAATCAATAGCCATACAGATTCTACGCAAATGCAAATAGTAATAAATACAAGTTCGATGAAAACTTGTTTTCAATACTTCTGTTATGTCATCGCAAGTATAATATTTGCATACGAGAAAATCCAACAAAGAAATTGAAACAAAACATTGAATATCAGTACACTTATAACAAATGCTTGCGCGCAAAAAAGAAAAATAACTCCAGCTTACAATACAATAACAGATTCATAATGTTACGATATGAGGGTTGTATAAATCAAAAGAGACATTTGGAAGTATGATCTTGAAACGAACTTGACCTTTTGCCTATCCAATGTTTTGTAAATAGGCATACCTCAGTAAGGGCTCCCATTTAATGGCTTCAAGTGAATTTATTTTGGGTCTTAGCTTCTAAATTGGTACAGTAATTAAGATGGTACCAAAGAACTATTTTGCTAAAATTATGGCACCGAATAAGAATTTGTCGTTAAGTGAACTGATATTAGTCGATATAACGTTTTTACTAATGACCAAAGAATTGTATTATATGAAATGCTTTGAATACTACTTATATAATTTTACATATACATATATAGGTATATTATACATGTATTACTTATTAATACAGTCGGAAATTGGGTATGGTATGTACTAATTTTAAATGCAATATTTAGTAGTCTTTTCAAAAACCACCTCACATGGAAGTCATTCTATATTTTACTATTTGTTTGTAGACTTTCAGATATAAATCATGACAGTCTCATTCTAACTACATTTTATTCCATCTACGGACTCATTCCCCTATTTTATTTACCACCTACTCATTACCCATTATATTATTACACTAAACCGCTAAGCCAAACCCAAACAAATAATCCCACGAGCATCTAACAAGAAACTTAAGACGAGTATGAATACAAACAGACACTCTGATAAAGGTTGACATCGTTAGAGAAGTCATAAATCGTATGCAGCCATTATGAGCAATTGAGCAACGTAATAGCTATCTGCTTGTGTAGGTACTGGCTGAGTGTGAATTATATGCATTGAGTTGGAAAGTCTAAATAAGTTCGTATTTCTTCATTTATTTCTCGCCATCTTATGTTCGCTTGGAAGAGATTGGCGTTAGCAATAAGGCAGTCACTTAAAGCCACAGAGTAAAACATTATATTTAATTTTATTTCGTTGTGTTTATAGGTATATCGTTTGGTATATAATATAGAATAATCCATCTAAGTATTTTCAATACAAAATTGTTCATGTGTGTTAACATAGTTTTTTTAGACTTTAGTGCACTCAAATAAAGTAGTGCTATTAAAGACTTTAAAAAACCGTTCCAATTACTGTGTGAATATGTGATACCAACAGCATGTAAAAACTCTACTGGATTCGATTACGTAGCACTATAGGTAGATAATTTTGGTACTTTATTTAGCTAATACATTTGTTCGTAACACTTGCAATGCACATAAAAAAACAGTATGAAGTGTACATAATCCAACGAAAATGTTTATTTTTTATTTTTACTGTAATATCTTATGTTATTTTAAAGCTCGCTACCTTACACACACGCATGACCGCAAATGAGTAATTTACACCAACAAAGAGGTTCAAACATGATGACAAATGGCAGCTTATATGTATAAATAATCGTATTTTTCTTTGTGATGAAAAAAGATGAAAGAGTGTAGAGATTTACGTTGTAAATTTACGAGGTACAACTCATTGCATTACGAATATTTTTGAGTAATAGTAAAAGGCTTACGAGATACCTATATATTTTTTTTTTAAATAAATATTTTTTTTTTTAAATATTCCGGGATATTGCACACAGCGCCATCTAGCCCCACACTAAGCAAACGCTTGTGTCGTGGGTACTAGGTAACGGATATAATACTTATATACTTTTCTTTTGTAAATATATACTTATTATACATACAAACGACCAGACTCAACACAAGTAATTATAAATTTTTAAAATGCATAAATACTTGTGCCCCGCGGGAATCGAACCCGCCACCCCTAGATTAGAAGACAGAGCCACTACCAACTAAGCTAACAGGCCAGTCATATTGAAACCTGATGAAAAAATAAATAAACACTTTGCACTAAAAAACTATAATTATAAATTATAACGTATAACCGAACAGCAGTCGCCATTTTGAAAGCACGATATTAAATTGGTTGCGATCAGGAACCAAAACAGGGTTCCAATTCGCAAACACATAAACAAAGGCATACAGACTAAATGCAGGCCATGCAATGTCGGTACATGAATCATGATATACCTACATTCCTAGTACATACAGTTAAGTGCGTATTACACGGGAGCCGTACCAATAGTCGTGACCTCATTTACCATTCCCCGCAGATTCAGTATGGGCCAATAATAAAGTCTGAGCCACTCGAGCCAAGCATCGATGACCCTCCATCCTTTCAACCGAGCTCTGATGACGAAACAAAATGAAAAGCGAATTATTTTTATTCCTCACTACACAAACGCATCGAGGGGATCCTTTCCCTTTGCCAGCGGCACGCCCCTTGCTAAAACAAAATGCTTTATGAAAATCACCTTTTAAAATCCGTCGGCATTTTTGTATTGCGAGATTTTTTAATGAATTTATTATCTTTTTAAGTATCTGCTTATGGGGGCTCCGGCGTTTGTTACAAAAGGGTGTGGTTAGAAAAAAAAATGGTCTATTGTGTTTAATTTTGAATCATAAAGGTGTGTAAAGAAACTGTTTATTTAGAACTAGTGGGTGCTCGCGGGTTCGCTCGCATTTATAAGAAAAACTTGCATCCCCTATTTCACCCCTTTAAAAGTAACATTTCCAAACATCCTTTCTTAGCGGATGCCTACGTCATAACATCTACCTTCATTTCAAATTTTATCCCAATCCGTCCAGTGGTTTGGGTTGTGCGTTGATAGATCACTATATCAGTCAGTCAATCAGTCAGTCACCTTTGAGTTTTATATATATAGATTAAGTTTAATTTGCGTATTCTAGTATAAACTTGGACGTGACGTATAAGGGTTTTACTGAAAAATTAAAATGATTGAAAAGAAAATATGCAACTCACTAAGTGGAAACAGAGCGACGGATTTTAAGATTTTAATTTTTAAATCTCTCGCTCCGTTTATGTGTGATCACGGCACTCATAAAGCAACAAACACACGTTCCTTTTTATAATATATGTAGTGGTATGTTTTAAGGAAAACCTTACACCAGCCTACAAAGAAGATGATCAGAATACATAGTCACAGCGTAAGTCGTGCGATACAAGGCGGCTCCGGAAAGAATTCTGGAGTATCACAACACCGTTTTAGAATATTCAATATGAGATACATCGGATCCGAGAAAAATGTGGGACCAATTTGTCTTCCATCTCACGTATGCTACAATTTGGAGAATGCCAAGTTACGTAATGCTTGGGATTCATGCATATTTCTATATTGACGTCTACGAATAACTGGTACTCGTATTATAGAATCGTATCTGAGCCAAAAAATAATTTCACGAGATAGTCAACCAACGACCGCCGTTGGGTTTGTGGAGCTTAACCTTTTAGCGACCAAATGCGACAAACATCCGACAGTATTCACCTATTTCCCATATCGTAACCAATCAAACAGAGGTCGCCCACCAATGCAGTGGGTTGACGACATTAGACCAACCACAGGGAGCAACTGGATTCGATCAGGACCAGGACGAGAGGCGTAGAAAAAGAGAGACCTATGCTCAGCAGTGGGCGATAGTGAACTAATGATGATGATGATGAAAATCATGAGCAAGCAATGTGCACAAGTGATTTGTGGGAGAGAGATGAGATGCTTTTTCAACGCGATTTTTGTAAGGAGTTACATTTCCATAGTATTAATTGTTCGTAGATTGACATACATACCGGCCTCTGTTCGTGGAAAGGAAGATTTTTGTGTAAATATCTCACGCTGTTTGATTAGTGTGGATTTCGTGAGTGACTGACAAACTAAACTTGGTGAGTATAGGAAATGATTTTATGTATGAATTTTAGCTTTGTAAGTTTTCACTGTACTAAGGTACAGTAAACAAATGCAACATAGTTTGTGATTAAAATTTGATTTTATGCTGTTTTTACAAGTCAAACACAGTTTAACACAGTTATTTTTGCGTTATGTTTTTGTGTGAATCAACTCATTACGGCCACAATTGACAATGTCCAATCATAAATGCCATAATTGGATTTAATTACCACAAATTTCACACAAAAACACCTTTAGAAAATTTAACTCTTTTTATAAAGACACAAATTTATAATTCGAGTTTCGTGAAAGGGGTTTCGCGAACGTAATTTTTGTCCAATTTTCTTTTAATCCACGGCCCGGAATTTGCAAACAAAATCCGCCTAATTGTTAAACTTTTATCAAGAAATTAGGGGTCTTGGAAGATTATAATTTGTTGCCCCACGGTATTCGGCGAGACACCTAAATCAGAGGCAGTCGGGACTCGGGGCAATACAGGTCAACTGCATGGAGCGGAGGAGGTAAAGATGAGAAAGCAGCGGGCAACATTTATTTTCTAAAAAACATTATATTAAGCCGTTCTTTTAAAATTGTCATTTACCTATTAACTATAAAGAAACGTTACAAACACAAAAGCAGTTTTGAAATTGAAGGTAATTTATGTTTTTAATTTATATTGTACGAGAATTTTAAGACTTCAGAATACGATGGCCACAGATTATTTATTTTTTCAAATTCCTCGCTCTCTAAAAAGTTTTTGGTTTTTTAATCATGTCATTCTTATAATGTTAGAGATTAAACAATAGTTACTTAGATCATTGGAATAGGTTCTTCAAGTAAACGATAAAAATATAAGTTTAAAAAAAAACGTAATCTATACTTATATTATAAAGCTGAAGAGTTTGTTTGTTTGAACGCGCTAATCTCAAGAACTACTGGTGCGAATTTAAACAATATTTTTGTGTTTAATAGACCATTTATCGAGGAAGGCTTTAGGCTATATAACATCACGCTGCAATGTATCAAAGAATTATTTCTCTTAAAATGATCTACCAAAATGTCTCCAACAATATATGTATATCTGTTAAGGTTAACTTACTAGAACCGTTTTTATGGTAATAATTATTCTACGCGGACGAAGTCGCGGGCACCACCTAGTATTACATAAAAGACGGTTGCGCGCAGCATTCTTTTCCTTAAGGTTGTAAAGGGGGTTTAAAAGCAAGGTAAGGGCTAAGACATGACTTTACTACCGGTTTAACGGAAGCCAACCTCAGCGTTTTGTGTCGACGGTACGAAATGCTACTGACTGCTTGTAAAAGAGTTATTTTTTACAAGAAATGGGTTTGCACTTGACCGTAATTCGCCTGATGGTAAGCAATCATCAATCATCATCATCTAATTATCATTAATTATCACGTATATCTATGTAGTTAAAAGGTATTTTGAAATATTTATGAAAATAATTTTAGTGGCAGGTAGATCGATTGATTAGTTATAATTGTAGCAGTTTTTGTATTAACTTTTCCTTACAATACTATACTCCACTGTAAAAAGTTATAAATAACACAGATTTAGTATTTTAGGTAAATGGAATGGATTATATTTTTATTTTATTCCAGCGTGGGAATGCAGCCAGCGTTCTTGGCTCCATACCACATGTGAATGTTTTAAATTTAGTTTAAATGTAAATACTTACTCTATTTTAGTTTTATTAGTGTATATTATGTGTATATATTGTTTATTTAATTTGTTGTTTTGTTTTAGTAACGTGTATGGGGCGTTAAACATGTACCTAATGAATTTTAGGTAAGAAATTGTTCAACAAAAAGAAAATATTTTGTAATATTGAGAAGCTTTTCTTTTTTGAAAGTTAAAATAAGTAAAAAACGTTTTAGAACGACTTTTAAACTTTCCAACAAAGTCTAAATGATCACTGGCCATAATATTTTCAGGAAATACTTATTCGACAAGATTCATCTACTTTCAAACTCTATTTGTATTTGCACATTTCAGACAGAAATCAGTTTTCATTACGCATTCTATTTTAATAACTAATTCTGGCTACAAATAATATTAGGCTCATAGCTCGCCACACATAATAGTAGTTTATGCAACTGTCATAAAATGAACACTCGTTATTATTATGAAACTCGCTGCGCTCGTTTCATAAACTCACACTCGTGTTTTAATACCCGTGTTATATGCAGTTGCATACACTACTTTATCTTCACTAATGCAATTAATCAAACAACAAGAGTAAAAGCTGACAATAGTTAATTTTTCATATAATTTTCTAGATTTTTCTGGCAAAAGATTGTGACTTACTTTTGTTGCCAATTCTAGAATATCCGTATGCGTACAAATATCATCGTCGCTATCCATTTTTAACTTTTAATTTGTATTTAAAAAACAAAACACATTGCGATACATTAAATTCACGCGTACGTGTATTGTCACAGTGATTTTGCCGCCATTAAAATCTTACCAACGAAAGCGCAGCGCGACCAACCTGATTGGCCCTGCAATCAGGTTGGTCACGCTTTTTCGATGTTATAATGAGCTATTACGATATCGATGTGGATATTGTTACATCATGTGCAATTGCTTAAATTGAGTGTTTTGTTGTCTGTGCTATAAAAGTAGTAATTATAAGTCAAGTATTGGAAACATAAGTAGAATGTTACAACATTAGTGTAGATAAATACTTAAACGATACATGATTCTGCTTAATCGATGATATAAACCAGACGGTTGCAATGTGAGTCAGGCGTCAGTTATTTAAAGTGGTTTGGTTGCAGTTAGCTACCTAATTCTGTTCCGAGGAGGAATTGAAATTAACAATTGTTTGGTTGTTTTGTTTTGTATTTGATCTTAATTTTTGGTAACACTGAATAAAATTACGGAATCTACTACACAAAATATTATGTGAAATCATTGTTGATATAAAGTTTTAGTCGAGATCGAGTTAGACTGATTTTGGATGGGTAATAAAAAAAATAAACAGATTGAATCAATTTTCCAAAGAAAGTGTTTCCACGGGGGATCATGACATAGTATATGTGTTACTGGTGGACTCCCGCTACTGCGCTCGTATTATTTCGAATTTCAGGATAAAATGTAGCCTATGACACTTCTAAGACTTCATACGAGTACAACAGAAACATCGCCTCGGCAACACATTACTATATGAAATTACTCTTAGCTTTATTTACAATAATAAAATATAAAAACAAGTGAAGGAAAACTAAACATACTACTTCTAACTACTACAAAAAGGGTCACTTAGAAAATCTTTAGAAAAGCCTAAAGATAATCTAAGTGCTCCAGCCCACTACCAGAGGGCAGCGTGCCCAGCATGCTGGCCGCATTACCACGCTGGATGGCAATGCTGATACGTTGAGCCAGAAAAAGGCCAGCATTTTGGTCATGCGTCGCGTCAACCAATTACTCTTGGTTTTTATGTATTAATATAGTTAAACTAGATGTAAGTATGTATTTTTGAACCCAATAAACGTTTTAGTATTTGTATTGTATTGTATACTAAGTACCTATGTACTACATACCAAAAATCATGATGATCCGTTCAGCCGTTTTTGCGTAATAGACAAACAGAGACACAGATAAATAGACTAAAAATATAAAAAAACCGCTAAAACGTGTATTATTATCGATTTAAAATATACCCAAACATTTCTTTTCTGATAATCTTCTATGAAAAGATTTTCAGGTTTATTACATGTGTAGAAGCAGTGATATATCCCTGCCCATTATAATCTATTTGTTGCTTATCTGTGTAATCAGCAGTTCCGGTGACCAGTATCACAGAGCATTAGTGATCGTGGCCGTTAAAAATCACGCATTAGTAATGATGTAGGGTTGCACTGATGGACTTGCAGATACGGACAAAACGTTTCCGGTGGACACAGAATGTTATAGACTAGCTGGTTCCCGCGACTTCGTCCGCGTGGGATAGTTATTACCATAAAAACGGGTCTATTGAGTTAACCTTAAAAGATATACATATACTGGTGCAGACATTTTGTTAGATCATTTTAAGAAGAATAATTCTTTTATACATATTTTTTTGATATCTTGAACCGTTTTCGCAGCGCACGCAACGGAAGCCCCCAAAGATGTATAATTTTCTCAGTTTTTTCCACATTTTCCATTATTTCTTCGCTCCTATTAGTTGCAGCGTGATGTTATATAGCTTAAAGCCTTCCTCGATAAATGATCTACTAAACACAAAAAGAATATTTCAATTCGCACCAGTAGTTTCTGAGATTAGCGCGTTCAAACAAACAAACTCTTCAGCTTTATAATATTAGTATAGATCACATAAACAATTTGTTAACTGAATACTTTCCAAACTATTGTATAAATAAATAACGATATAAGTAAGTTATTTGTAAACGTCTTTAAATCATGGCTGGCAATATCCGCTGTAAATGTGTGTAACTTAAAATATTTACTTTAAATACGATTGTAAAATTACCTATACGTATGTGTTTGTGGTAGGTAATGTTTTCACGGTAAAACATATTTGATTATTTTTATTTGATTTTTGGCTTTAACATTGTCAAAACTGCATAGTGACATGTCAATATTGATGTAAAAGTATAATTTCTGAAAAGTTCTTAAAGCTGTTCGTTTGTCTGCTTTCTTCTGTGAGTATTATACCAAATATTAGCAAATGCATGGTGATGTACCCTACGTATCGGCCCTCCCAACCAAATATTTTTTATAATATTGGCAATATTTTTGATTATTCATTTCATTTGAATCACAACGATGATTGCAAGGAATAACCACAGACAACGACAATATAGCGAGGACGCGGAGCAGTAAGAATATATTTTTTAAAGCTAGAATTAAATCGTTTAAGAGTTATCACTCTGTATTTTCTTATTCTGTGTTACAGTGCCGCCTCAGTACACATAATAATTATGATCTACATGAAGGTAGATCGAGCGCAGATTATGTATGATTAACTATGTTAGTTTTACAAATGAATCGAGATAGATTAGGTATGTGCTGCTTAATCGATCGATTGTCAACAACTCATATGTATGTACGAGTCATTGTAATGAGTTGAAATATTATAGTTTTTTTTTCAAAATAAGTTATGTCAAAATATTGTTCAAACTAAGTACAAGAAGCATTCAATGTACGCTTTATTATACTCAGAAGTAAGCTTTTTTTTTGATATCCTAATTTTGTAGTTCGTAATATCTAATATAATAAAAAAAAACAATTTTATAACAATTTGCATGTTTCTTTAGTAAAGATACTGCGGTAAATTATAAAAAAAGAAATTCTGCATAATTCCATAGCTAATTCTAAAATTTATTTACTCAAAACACACCACAACTATTTGTACTGTCAGCTTACTACAGGAAGAAGAAAATCTCGCCACATTAACTTAGTTACAGAAAAAAACTAGTTCCGAAAGTAGTTCCACCGTCTCAAGTCCCCTATATGCATAACGGGAGCAATTTGTAAGTTTCATACGGCGAAGATTTATTGCACGTTCGTGTCATTTCACTGAATCAGGATTACGTGAGTGTTCACGAATATAGGGCTGGTATGTTTTTTGTAGGATTTTTTTTTTAAAGTACAGTCAGTCATTTAAACTATTAGTAACCTATAGCAACATCCTCACTTGCTAACCCTGTTCAATTGTGTTTAGTCCACTCTACTGCGCCACCGTTCGGTTCATAAAATTTCAATAATGTTAATAAATATTTAGTTTTGATAAAAATAAGGAATATGACTTCGTGTTGGGATGGCTAAAGTTATTGAGTAGAAATAGAGTATTAACTCAAACGACCGTTTCGAAAATTAACTCCAAATAGTTATTGCAACGGTGTTTTTTAACATAATATTGTAAAGTACTCAATCTGCAAGCATCGTTAGAGCGTAGCTTATTTATATACCACAGTTTTTATTTATAAATAATTTTAGGTTTTATCAATTTTTGTACCAATTTACGTATTAGCGAGGTAATTTTATTCCTAAGCACAGCAACCCTACACCTCACGTAAAAGTGTTGCCTTCTCAGCCGTATTTGGTTAAATATATTCGTTTAGCCCCCGGCTTTAAGGGGTGATGATTAATGAATAACTCCCCTAGGTCTGGCCACACCACACGTGGGTTTGTAAAACTTGCCACGTAAGACTAAGACGCGGTTTGATTTAGCATATAGCTGCGAAACGATTAGGAAAGGCGTACAGTTTAATTGTTTATTTATTTTTGTATCAAACAAAATGCGCTAGCGGTTGTATTTGCATGTGATGACCTACCTAAGCAATATATTACTAGTGTGTTCTCGCGGCTTCGCTCGCATTCAAAAATAAAAATAGCATCCCCTTTTTCACCCCTTTACAAATGTCATTTCTAAAAATCCTTTCTTCGCGGATGTGTACGTCATAATATCTACCTGCATGCTAAATTTCAGCCCAATCCATCCAGTGGTTTGGGTTGTGCGATGATAGATCAATATGTCAGTCACCTTTGAGTTTTATAATATTTTAGAAGATTAAACGGCCAGTTCGCGGAGTGGACGAAAAGTGGTATTCTATATGGGCACTTCAGTGGCTCGGAAAAAACAATAAAATATGGACAATTCGTCATAGTCTGTATTCTATGGTCATAGTAATATCAAAATTAAATCAGATGCGAGAAAATTCTAAGGGTAGTTTCAAAACTGTCGAATGTAAAGTTAGTTTTATAATAAAATATATATCATTCAATACTGTTTGAATTGATTTTTAGCCAAAATAAGTGGCCCACCAGTTAACTAATTACAAATTTAAAACTTTTATATAAATACTAAGCAAACTTAACATTTAAAGGCACATATCATGCACAGTGAGAATTTCAATATTATTTGATACGTGCTACATAACACCAAATAACAGATCAGTCATGCTTGCAATTGAAAAAATACTAAACATAGATATTCTAAATATCCTTGTAGAGCAAACGTCTAAGGTTTCCATAAACCAGAAACTGTCTGATTTCTGTTTCAACGGAAGACCAGCGCTGGTTGCTTCCATACAACCAGCATTATGCTGAGTTGGGGCTGTGTTGTGGCAGATTTTATGTTTGTTTTTTATGATTTTACTCCTGTGTGTTTTTAAAATCTGTCACAATAAATGTTTTCTTTCTTTCTTTCTTTCTTTACCTGACTAGTTATTTTTTAAATTATATCAAAATTTAATATAGACACTGTTGACTGGCCTGTTAGCTTAGTTGGTAGTGGCTCTGCCTTCTAATCTAGGGGTTGCGGGTTCGATTCCCGCGTGACACAAGTATTTATGCATTTTAAAAATGTATAATTACTTGTGTTGAGTCTGGTCGTTTGTATGTATAATAAGTATGTATTTACAAAAAAATAGTATATAAGTATTATATCCGTTATCTAGTACCCACGACACAAGCGACACAAGCGTTTGCTTAGTGTGGGGCTAGATGGCGCTGTGTGCAATGTCCCGGAATATTTAATTATTTTATTTACACTGTTATGAAGGCCTACACAATCACGGGTACAAAAGCGTAGCATAAAAATAAGAAACAATGAAAATAATTAAGAACTTTCTCTTATTGTATGAGCAAAGTAAAGTAATACGGCAGTAACACTTGCAACACAAAAATAATTGAAATCAATTTGATTTTTGTTATTCCGTTTAGTTTTTCACTCACAAGCACCACTTCAAATCTAAATAAAAGCACAAGCATCAACTGGCAGTTACAAATCTGAGAGCATATCGCTGGTTGTAACAAATCGAAAGCATTGTATTTACGATATTTGATCATAAAGACGGGACCTTAGCCGTGAGGGTTTGCGTCTTGCGTCAAACATTTCTTAGTAATATTTTTATCGCGTGCATACTAAGCATAAGAATTTGTTACCCAAATGCTTCTTCGTTGGCTGTCACCATACAAATTGAATACGATTTATCATGCAATACGAAAGGAGCTCCATATTTATGGAGCATTTTAGTTAGCGCACCGTTTATGAGGGTCTTTTTAGGGTCTGCAATTTACTTTATTGTAGACAAATATCGGGCATGTCAAGGGAAATGGATACTGCTGAACCAGAAATAAATAGGTGTCCCAAAATGTTGCTGGGTAAAAGTTCTTATACATGTATGTATACAAATTTGGTTTGAATGTTATGTGCAAAAGGATTTTATATCTTTATAGTTTATTTATATGTATAAAGCTTTTTGTAAAGAAAAACAAACTGTACTGAAAAAGAACGTGAAAGTTACAAGAATTTAGCAAAGAGATTAAACAAAACATGAGTACATAAAACATTTAAAATAATGGTTGATGCACAAACTGGAATGTAAGCTGCTAAATTTTCTCATTTTGCTCAGAAAAATAAAAAGGTATAATGGCCGATAATTTAATATTAACAGTATCTTTCATTAATAAACCTCAATAATGTTTACTCATACACTGTTTCCTCTTTGCAAGAGAAGCACAATGTGCATCAACAAAGCATCCCATCTTGCTGGTTCCGAGCACACAAAAGAAACCTAAACGTGTTTTAAAATTAAGTTGTAAGTAACATTTTCTCCCGAGAAAATAAACTGAACCTATTTGTTCTCATTCTCTTTAGTGATTTACAAGATAACATCTGTAGATTGTAAAGGAATGGAGATGTTTTGTTTTGTTCTTCAATTCTGTGTGATGTTACGTTTTTGGTGAAATCTTTTATGGTTGATATTAGCCCGCTTAGAAATTGTTCCGATGTAAGGTTTTTTAACTTTCTCGTAAACTATTGGTTAAATTAGACAGAAACGTTAGTAGACCGCTTCGAGTCTTAACTCTAAAATTATTTATTCTTCCAAATGCTATGTACAAAAAGCTGAACACTTAATTTTCTGTTAAAAATACTAAAACAGATTAATACTAATAAAACATTAATGGATGTGCAACTATGTACTCAATTGTCTTTAAGCTTAAACGACTCACGAAATAGGAAAACAAAATAGGGAGCATCAAATATCTTCGTCGCTCTAATAGGTGCATATGTGTTCCATTTTATTAGAACTTCCAAAAGACAAAGATTAATGGAAGATTATAAATAACGAACTCATAAATTGTTGTAATCGTTACTAATTAGAACGACATGAGAGAACATAGTCAGTTAATATCAATAAACCGGAGAACAAGCACACGGGTGGTCCCATAAAGTTCCCAGCTCTTATATTGTTCGATAATGGCTAAAAGGTAACCCACATAAAAATTAAGATAACAGTGGCATTTCAAAAGCAAAATAAAACCGTCGTTTATTCCAGTTTTATTAAAATTCGTGAGCCGGCGACGTAAAGTGAATCGATAAGCGAAATGTTTCGGCTATTTATGGAACCAAATATAAAAGTGAAACCAGGAACTAAGTTCTGAGTACAGACAAATCGACGAACTTAATCGTAGAGTCCAGTAAAACCTTTCATTAAACTTATCCGGGAATCTAAGTCGGAATCCGTGTTACTTAATCGATTTTGAAACGGGGAGCCGCGAAGGACAAAGTGCGATCACGAATTTACATATAAATTCGGGATTATTTTAATTTAAAACGCACTGGGAAAGTTTATTTGCATTTATATGAGGAGCCATTACCGTTTCTTTGTCGCGACTAATATAGCAGTTCAGTGAGCTTACACGTCACGGCCTGGGAGCGGCTGGGGTGGAAGCGAGAAGTGATTTACAACCGACTTCATTGAAGAATCCGAGCCCCATCTCGCTTGCACATTTCAAAAGCACGTCCATACAAGCGGGATGCACATATCCCATTAAACACCCCCGGCAACCCCGACTTCTTTCGGTTTCTACTTTTGTAAACAAACCAAGCTTGTGTGGTGACCACTTTATAAAATTAAGCAATTTATTACGTAATGCACCGTGCTGTATTTGCTTGGGGCGGGGATGGTCATTAGTTTAATTCATTAGACAAACTTTGATGGGTAAAGTTGCCAGGATACAGAGTATTATGTCAGAGCTGTCAGTTGTTAAGTTCACCTCACCAATTCGGTTAGCGATTAATGTTATTCTATCAAGGAACAAAGTTTAGACGATACTTTGATCTGCAACGAGTGTTTAACTAACTTTATTTCGCGGGTGGCGAAGTGTTTATTGTATTACATTTCCTTCCTTGTTTCATAATTAACGCGTCATATCGAAGCTCGTATCGTTCTAACATCAAAGCTACCGAAATACGTGAATATTAGACGCATGGAACGGATGTAATCCGGTATTAAATCAGTTACAGCGAGCGAAGGCTTGTGATGCTAGCTCGATCGCATGTGTGTGTGTATAAATATATTTTGTTCTTACACTAATAGCTCGTAAATATTTCAGCGCAAGCGGCCGACACACATGCGCCTCTAGACAAATGGTCGCATATAAAATGTACGTCGCAGTCACTTCGAGCATTCCCATTCGTTACGTTTCCGACGACTGAAATAACAATACTCGGCCATTACTGAAGTTCTCATTTTAAATTTCGAACGGAAATGTTGTCCATCCATCACATTTGGCCAGCGAGCGACCGGCTGTGGGCCATCGGACGGCATTTTAACAATACACGTAATGAAGTCTGAGTGGAACAGAACACTAGTGGAATCTTTGTTCGGCGAGTTCATTAGGCTTGGTTAATTTGTGGAGTAGGGATAATGCTGTAGTTAGTGTGAGGTTTCAATGTCAGTCAGATGTTTTAACTCGCGCCTAATTGATCTCTGACTTTTGGGTTTTGTTTCATGTTGTTAAGTGTAAAAGTAAGTTTGGAAGAAACATGAGTAGCTGGGAGAGTCAATAGTGATCCAGTTTCTTCTTAGCAATTAGTATCAAGAAAGTTATAGGTAAACGCCAGCTCATTTTAGCCTAAAACATTTATGATATACCTTTATGATGCGAGAAGCAGCTAAATCGATCCCTCACCACTTAACAGCACAATTTACTCATCCTTTAGCCTCGAGAAAACACCAGCTTACCTGAAAAAGAAAAACATTCCCGTTAAGTACGACCGTATAAAAAAAAACCGAGAAAAATATTGTCGTTACGAAGAATACTGAAAAAAAATACTGAAAGGGGATAAGATAGGCGATTACGGCCGTGCCTCATTCCTGACAACTTTCCTTGAGGCGTCCTTAACAGATTTTATGGAGACACCTTGAAGATTAAGTCATGTTATGTAAGAACCTCTTAGATGAATAAGATAGTGTGTGAAAATAACATTGGCAGTTTATATGGGGATAGAGCGAAGCGTTTTGTTTTTTATTTGAGCGTGGCTGAAATAAAAGTTTAGTTTTAAAAAAAACCATATAGTGTTTTTTTTTTCATTGTGATTGTTTTATTCACACACCTTTTACTAAAACGTTAAGTTAGGCATACGCAGTGCACACTTATAGCAAATAATTATCTGATATTATTTATTCCCAGAAAAACTCAGTAGATGTTATTATAAAAATAACTACATATATAGTAAGTAGTTCACAGAGGTCAAATTAGGTGCAAATATGTAGATTTTTTTACTGTCACATTTTATTTGTACTAGGAATGCAAGTTAAACTGTATAACATTTATAAACACTTCCTTCGCAATCATACTCAAATTATGCTCGGGCTATTTCCGTCCATACCATAATAAAACCAATACCCAGACCTTAATATTATCCGCAAAATTAATCTCGAAGCCAAAAGGCAACCCTCGAAACTTATCTTTGAAACATCGACATCACAATGAATAAACGCACCATAATAATCAAAAGTCTGACGCCCAACGTCTAAAGTCTATGTGATAAGTCAGTTAGGTACAAGTTTTTAACAAATATGCGTATGTAACAAGCAAGAGTTAAAAAACTTCTTCCACAAATTTTTGAAATGAATATAATAATTACTTACAATAATAAAATTTTTTTTTTTTTTTTTTTTTACATTAGATAGACTCACGCTTGACTACAACTTGCCTGATGTTAAGCAACGTTGTAATCTACGATCTAGCGCGCTTGCCTAGAAGAAACCGGTTTACTCTCGACTTGAAGACCGACAAATTATAGTTCAAGGGGAATAGAGATTCGGGCAAGGAGTTCCACAGTTTGGCTGTTCGCACGATGAAAGTCGAAGCAAACCGCTTGGTGCGAGTCTTTGGAACCTCAACTGTATAACAACAAGTGAAGGAAAACTAAACATATTACTTCTAACTACTACAAAAAGGGGCACTTAGAAAATCTTTAGAAAAGCCTAAAGATAATCTAAGTGCTCCAGCCCACTACCAGAGGGCAGCGTACCCAGCATGCTGGCCGCATTACCACGCTGGATGGCAATGCTTATACGTTGAGCCAGAAAAAGGCCAGCATTTTGGTCACGCGTCGCGTCAACCAAGCGCTCCGAGAGGTTTTGGAAAAATAATTAAAAAATAATTAAAATAATTACTTAAACCTACATCATACATAATTTGTGTGGACTCAAGGTCTTAAATAAATGACATTTATTTGACAATCATAACGTCAGGATACCTTAACCAAAAGCCCACAGTCGACTCACAGCCAGGGAAAAATTCACACACGTTTTCAAGCTCTCAGACTAAGCAGCCGATGGTAATGGTGTCAGAATTCGTCTATGAATGAATAGGTCTAATAGTCATAGACTAAATGCGGATTTATCCGCGCAAAACGTAAGACAAGAAGATAGATATACATATCTGCGTTTGCAAGTCATAAGACAGAGAGTTTATTATCTATGCTCAGACGGGAACCGTGGCATGACCTCACAATCAAATGTCTAACAAACTTTTATCAGAAGAAAGTTGACAAATAAATCCTTCGAGCCGATGGCGAAGTTTTCTCATACTCTACGCAACGGTACGTGATTTGGCCAAGTATATCGGGTCTTATGTCGGGTGACTGGTTCATTTTATTAAAAAAAAAAGACATACAAAAATAATAGTTACAGAAGTACTAGATAGTAAGTATAGAAGTTCAGTAAACAAAATTTACTCTCCGTACCTAACTCACTTTAAGACATAATAATTTATGAATTGCGGTACTTAGCTAATATATATTTTATACAAGCCTTGTTCCGTTAAGTTACATGTGTTATATTGAGAAAAAAAGCAGCTTTTGAGTTTATTTAAAGTCTAATCTATGTTAAAAGGTATTTTCATGCAAGATACGCTCACAACGCAACAGCTTTCACCACACCTATAGCAAACTTTCGCCTTCGCTACGCCTGTGCGGGTATTGCTATTGATGGCTATATAGATGACAGACCGACCAGAGTCAAAAATGTTAGTTATTTTTTTAGATAAACGTGTTTCAACTGAGTACATTGTAATCCAGAAGCGCCCGCAGCTCAGGTAGCGGTGGCAATCGCATGGGATTACCAATGTTAAGCAAAGGTCGATGCGGTCCTTGGATGGGTGACCGAAAAGTGGCATTCCATTTTGGGTGCTTCCGTGGGTCGGATGACACTTTAAATTATAGGTACCGGTCATTTGTCTAGTATAGCAGTCGTTAAGTCATTTCAGAGGCCATTAGGGCGGCTTGATGAACTCTCGACAACAGAGTTGACCACTCTCATTCGATAAGAAGATTATATTATAATCCAGTTAGTGTCAATAATCGTTCGTTTTTTCGACCACACGTGTCCCATATAAGTACATTATGATTAGTCACCCTGTACAGAGTGGCATCGCGTACTTTGCATCACAATACCGCCATGATGTGGGGAATTTTGATCGAGTTTGGGAACCGGAGACCGATGCGTATTTTCAGGAATTGTCGACTCCATTCAGAGTTCGAGTTGGGAGGTTTGGATTCTTTTAGTGAGCAAATGTCATAGAAGAGCTAGTAAAGATATCTTTTTTGTCGATGGCAAAGATTGATGAAGTTTTTTTTTCTAAACAAGAAATTGTATTAAATTGTCATTGTTCACAAATCAAATAACATTCACCATCTGATTACATTCCAACAAACGTATAAATATTGTTATCAATTTATCATTGTTTCTACAAGAAATCGAAAACCTAACAACTACTAAAAAAACAGATTTTAAACTCTAGGTGCCTCTGACTTAACAACAAAAGCTGCCGTAAGTGCCGTACTGTGACATTTTTTTACTGAAAAAGATAAACTCTCTCATATACTGTCCCACTCCTGGGCAAAGGTCAACTCCAACTCCCTCCATGCGTCCCGGTCGAAGGCCTCCTCACGCCAGGCACCCCGAAACCGGTCGAGATCCTGACGACAGCGTGTCTTGGGCCTTCCTTTTTTGGTCTCTCCTATATACAGTTTATTATACATCCGGCCAAATTTACGTAGCATTTTGTTGCCTATAAGATAACAAACTTCGACCAGCGTTTATTCCAAGAGCAGGAGACCATTCTCACCCAAACTTATCACAACAAACTAAGTATTTGGCGTCAACTCATATACCGTTCTGCAGCTGAATTGTAAATGAATTGTGAATGCCGAGCACGGCACCGTTGATATTCCAGTAACAAATGAATTATGACCCGTTCGCGACTCTCCTTCATCATTATATAAATAGAGGAATAGCTGAGACGTAGCAAAGTCTAGCAAACTTAACTCTGCAAGTGGATGAAATTAGGACTAAAAATTTTAAACTGATATTACAATAGGGAAGATGCATGGAAATGGAATTTGAATTTTGAAACTATAAAAATATACCAAAATACTAAACGAGCTGTGCAAACCGCATTTATATCCACTGAAAAATAAAGAAGCTACGAGTATGACCAATCGAAGATTTCATTTCATCTCTTTCTTTCAAAACAGAATTTTCTATGTATTTTGTATGGCGTTAGTGTCATGTGACGTCACATGACATGTCGGTTCTCTCTGTCTAATCGTAAACTAAAAACGTGAATAACTGCGCTATTGTTAAAGCTAATGAAAAATAATTTCACTATGCTGATTGTCTATTAAAAAGCTTTCATTGAAGTTGTGCATCTTCCCTATTGCTACGTAATGTTTTTCATGGTCGATAGGTGACAAGTGCTGCCGTCAGAAGTGATCAGAGCTGTTGCTTAGTAACTCTAGTAGAACCTTTACTTAGTATTACCTTAGTTATTGAGTAAGGTGTAGGGTAAAACTCAGAGCATTTTCTGTTAAACAGAATACGTTGGGATGGCATTGCAAAGTTATCGTTGGATTTATAACAGAGACACACAAGTAACTAAGTATTTGAATATTCTAAAATGTTTTTTTTTATTATGGCCAGTCAGATTAATTTATTACCACATCGAAGTCGAAGTTTGAGTATTCCTTAACAGGAATGGAACTTGCAAAAATTGCTTCCCTAAAATATTGTTTACAAGTAATAATAATATTAGCATACGTATTTTTGTAAACTACATTTTTAAAAGTAACCGTGGGTAGGTAAGTATAACTTATAAATGCATCTTACAATATTATTCAGAGTTCCTAACTCACTTCAAGACATAATACTTTATGAGTATTGTAAAGGGACAAAAATAGCTTTAAAACACTGGACACATTTAAACTTTCACTCGATAAAAGTTTTTACATACAAAACTTTGCAGACGAAAACTTGACTCTTAAATCTCTAAAGTACTGTTGGAAATTTTTGAATGCAAATATTTGTCCCAAGTTTTTATTGATAAGATTTCGTCTTGACAAATTTCACCCAGATTAAAGAATTAAAAAAATATATATATTTCGGCCTGAGTACTTTTGTCTAGTTGGTGGTTTTATGGTTATGTTAAATAATCTATTTTATAAATCTTAGATTTCTTGAATCGTACAATAGATTTTGTAATAATTTATTGCAATTAAATTTAAATCAACTGTACAGTTTAAATAACAAGATATTGAAAATGTTGTTTGTACGTGTGTTTTGCTGCGTGCCTGTTCGTATTTTTACTAATAATAAGTAGACAAACTCTAGTTATATTTATTGATAAATAAAATAAAAAACGCAGTAAGAACTCTGTCAAACAAGACAATAAATAAACCTTCAATTCTTGACTCTGGTGGTCGAACCACCAAAGGCGTCCGGGCGATATTTCACAGATTGTTAACGATCTATTTATGTATTTACACACGACTTCTTGTACATATGAGACCGCCTCAAAGGAATGCTTCGGAAGTTGACAAATCTCCGACGTTATTTCTGTACTAATTAGGCGAACAGTGGGCGTGTTTAGAATGACAAAATGAAAAGCAACGTGGCAAGTTCACGCAGACGAAATTAATTTGTTTAGTCGCTCATTTTTTGGTAATCAATTTTGGTTTTAGAGGCGTGCGTGCTTTAGAATGTGGTGACGGAATTATGATAGTTTGTTTTAGTAGAATTGAAAATAATTATCCAATATATGAGTGTGTCTCGTCGTTAGTTATAAATAATGAAATTTAACAATACTTTAGTAGTAAAGTATGTAAATCAATCATCATCTCGATAAGTTAGAAATAGACAATCTTGTCTTCATCTTATGCAAAATATGTAGGTACTGTCCAATTAGAAAAGCTTTCTTTTTAAGAATAGGTTAAAAACTTCATTAATTATTCGACTCAGTAAAGTAGCGGTGGTTCAAAAGGTGTCAAAGCGACGTAACTCCACCATTTGTTTTAGTTGTCACGTCGCAAGAAGTGATTGTTGATCGACACCCGCGTGGGTGGGGACACTCTTCCGTACATTAATGAAATGGTGATTGGTTCTTGCCAACGTTATCATACCTGATAGACGTCTGAAAGTAGGTTAAAAAAACTTATGGATATGAAGTAAAAATATGCAATTTGTTAGTTCGTATTTATCACGCGATACATCTAAGTTTTGATTAGCTCGTAGCATAAAAAAGTTATAACGGTCTCTATGTTTATTGTTTTTTGCAGGTTTTTGTTAATCGTCTGGTTTTGAATGCTAGAAAACATGTAGTTGAAAGCGGAACATTGATGCTCGACATAAATAATTTCTAGTTAGTCCTAGAATCGAACTAGGTATTACGAACTAGGAACTTCTCAAAGAACCTGCAAGAACACACAGTTAGATGCTTCTCGACGCATTAGACGTTTTTGTAAATGGATGACAGCCAGGTGGATATTGCAAATTAGCCTACTACCATACATATAATATATGGATATACATATGTATATGGCGGACAGAACAGTAGGTACAGAGGTATTTAGGAGTCACAATTTATAACGTCTTTTGTCCGTCCTACGAATATTTTTCATGAATATTCATTGAAGTATTATCGCATTTGGTTCGGAAGCTTTGTAAGGACTTGAAAGGAAGTTGACTGCGTGTTGAAGCTTACTTTAAAGGACCGCCTTGAATAGAAGTGGTATTTGGGAGTTACTTCTATATCCTTGATGGCATTCTGACTAAAATAATTAATGAGCTAGATAGGTTTACAATCAAATTTTTAGTAGGTATAATTTTTCTAAACGGCCAACGTTGCTATAATAGAAAACCAGCAAATGATTAAAAACCAGTTTCATTACGTTATATTATGTGTATTACGTTATACATGGTAGTGATTCGTTATATTGTAGGTCCCGGTTGTTTTTCATAGTTCGGTAGTCATTACTTCATATCAGAGGCCCTCAGAGCGGCTTGAAAACTCTCGACAACAGAGCTGACCACACTCATTCGATAAGATGAAGATCATTATTTTTTTTTCAATATAAAATTATTGTTTAACAGTTTATTACAGTGAATTATATGAAACATTTTACTCATAATTGGGAAGATTAATTAGCTTGAGTGTACTTATTGGTAATGTCATTACCATATCGGATAGCTGTGGAAATGATTCACTAATTGACCTCTTTATCGACGTAATTAGTCATTTGTGTCGACGTGTTAACAACAAATGTGTGAGTAATTTTAATATACAGAGATAATGTAAATAAAAGTAATTAAATAGGTCGACGCGGTCAGTTCTTGGATGGGTGACCGAAAAGTGGTATTCCATTTTGGGCACTTCCGTGAGTCGGATGAAACGTTAAATTGTAGGTCCTGGCTGTTTGTCTAGTTTGGCAGTCGTTAAGCCATGCCAGAGGCCCCTAGAGCGGCTTGATAAACTCTCGTTGGCCACTCTCATTCGATAAGAAGAAGAATGAAAATAATAATATTATATGAACTGTCCCAGGACAGAAATGACAATAAACAATTAAAACGGACTTTGTCATCACAACTTTCTCGCAGAAACGTGTAAATAAGCTTAGTTTAAAAAATACCATTTAAATTTGCACTGATGAAAAAAATATTATTATAATTCAAGAAAAACTATGGACATATGAAATTTAAAATACACGTTATAATGATATCAATGTTTTCAATAAACTACACAAATTAGCACTCTCAGCTCTATTGTCAAACATGACAATAAATACATTTTCAAAATCCCTACGAAAGATCCAAAACAAACTCGCCTCTAATAAGACTAGATGTAAATTAAAATTGGTCTTTGTTCGTTTACCGACGGCCCGAATATTCCACTTTATTGTTGAGAACATAATCGAGAATCGCCACCGTGGCTGTATGATTTACGACCTCAAGTTTTAGAGGTTTATTTTACGTACATTTGCAAAAATGGTTTTTGGAGAATAGGTTTAGCAAATTGTCAATTAGTAATGCAATAACAATTTAGATTGCAATTTATTTAAATGCAATGACTATGCAATGCAAGAAACAATTGTTGATTATTATTTATCTTATTCCAATATGGTTTTACTTTACATTGTTTTATAGTTACGTTCTTTTCATCGAAAAATAATAAATAAAATTAGGTCATAGTCTTTTAAGTCGCTGAAAAGGAATAAGCATCACAAATTTTAATGTCGTAAATAAAGTAATAATTTTTAGGTAGATTATCTTCTTCATATTTAAGGCTTCTTCGTAACTAACATGGTTTTACTTACGTGTAATTCGCGTATATTGTTTACGCGTTTGGGTGTAATGACACTCATCGTAAAAATATCTCACGAAATTTTTAGGCTTCTTTTATGATTAACTCAAAATAAGAATATCATAACAATTTATGTTCAGAGCATCAAAGGGATTTGATTTTCACAGTTTCATCATTGACCATCCAGATTACGCCCCTATTATCAAACTGCAATGATTTTATCTAGATTAGTGAATTATTTGTACGGCTACATTCAATTTATTACTTTATACATAGATTTAATCAAATCATGTTCTGATGGAGAAATTAGACATTATTATTTAAGACCGCACAGATTTTCAATTAGCTTATGTAACAAGCTGACTGAAAAAACCTTATAAATTAAATGGTATACACATATTATTTATTAGGGTTTAAGCTATTTACACCATAATAAGATTATATTTGCTGCGCCATTTCTAGATGCATTTTATTGGACACCCATCTAATATCTTATTTTTCATTCTGTTGCTTAGAAGAGATCACTTTATACCATTAGGCCGCCATTTTTGGCACTTTTAATTCCTTGTTTTGTATTATGTTTTGGTGGTATATACAGTATCAATGTATCTTTCTTATCAAACAGAACAAAAGTTACAAAATTTTTTTAACAGTAGAGTTTTCTTTTAATAAGCTTATCAACTAAACCTTTTAAAATAAAGCACAAATAAAAATATGAATGTAACAGACTGTTAAAAGTCCGACTAAACTCTGAATGTTACTTAGCAGATAATCTTCGGTTTCTTAAAACTTTACGAGGGCATTAAGAACGATTTTGATAATTGAGTATGTATAAAATTTTGTAATCTGTCTTTTAGGATACCGCCGCCGATTTTATACCCCAAATTTTATTGTCAATATATTAAGGAGAATAGCTTGAATTAAATTTTATTTTAATCCAGAGTAAGTAAGTATGTACTTATTTACCGTCTAACTGAAAAACCAAAAAAATCTTATTAATGGATGTTTTTGGTGTCTCTTACTGTAAGTAAATTCTACTAAGTAAAATTTTAAACTACACAGGTCCCAGTATGTACTGTTTCAATTTCGTGAAAAATTAAGTACGTATTCAATATCACCTTAATTTTTGTAAGTTTTCGTTAAATTTATACTACATAAAGTATAATACGGTGAAAAATTTTTGCCTGAAAAATATTTCACCGTCCAACGACCACCCAGTAAAGTAAGGTCAGCACAAAAAGCGCGCCGGTAACGTTGCGGCCAATAAACGAAGTGTACGGACGGTACAAATTAGTCGCTCAATTAGAATCACATTACTTGGAACAATTTACCGCTTACCGGTAGAGGGCACTCGATGCGCTCGGAATAACAAAATGGCTGACCACATGGGACGGTCGCAGGAGTGTGGGGTGACATATCATGATAAAAAAAAAATTTTAATTTGGCAAAACACTTTTTTTTTACTTGGTAGGCTCAGGCTTGACTATAACTCGCCTGATGTTAAGCAATGTTGTAATCTACGATCTAGCGCTCTTGCCTAGGAACAACCGGTTTACCCTAGACTTGAAAGGCGTACAATATGGAGAACTTATGACAAAACATTGAATGAAAATCCAAAGGCATCCAAGAAATAATATTTGATTGATTTTATTAGAGTACATATTCCACGTACTCAAAATAAAGTATCTGCAAAGCATACCTATTTCGAGCAAGTAGGTACCTATTTAAAAGCAATCAAATACTTATTTTTTTGTATGTAAAACGATATGGTTGTTAATTCTCTTACACGCTTATGTAGGTACAATACAAGATATCGGTTGTGCCATCTAAAAGAATTATTATCGTTATTCAAGGGATTTGTTGACTCCGGAGTTAACTAATCAAACAGATAAAGAATTCAAAAATACATAAATATATTTCAAACGTATCTCTTCTAAGAATTAATTTCAATTTTAATAGCTTTTGCCAAATTAGGTACGTAATTTCTTATGATTGCTAGCGAAACTTTGATGTTTTATTATGATTGAATGTAGCAATCAAAATTATGGTTGTCAATGAACATTTTGGATGTTTATTATTTTATTTGAAACTAGTGGGTACTCGCGGCTTCGCTCGCATTTAGAAGTAATACCTGCATCTCCTATTTCACTCCTTTAAAACTGGAATTTCCAAAAATAAAAAAAAACTTTTACCTGTATGCCAAATTCAGCTCGATGCGCTCAGTGGTTTGGGCTGTGCGTTTATAGCACATATGTCAGACAGTGAGTCACTTTTGAATTTATTTACGTAAGTATTTAGATAGATGTACAACATACGGTTACCTAAAAGCAATTTTATTTAGTTAATTTGTTTGAAATGGAACGTGTAGGAAGTCATTTAGGTACTCCATATAAAACAGATAACATACAGAAACCTGCCCTTAGTCCACACGCTATGCCCTGTGGTCTCAGCATGAGTACAATAGCAATGTTGATCTGAGTCTCTAACAATTTTGCAATTTTTTTAGAAAGTATTGTTTGTATTCATATCAGATACGTATCAGAAATTAAAGTAAGCATTATTATAATGTTTGCTGTCACACCTAGCCGAGATAACGCGTATGATAATAGTGTTTCATATTTCACTTAATTCTTTGCCCTTATAAAAAAAATGCACTAGGGAATTAAAAATGATATATAGTGAGTGCTCGCAGTTTCACTCGCATTAGGAAGTAAAACTAGCATCCCGTGTGTAACCGCTTTAAAAGTGGCATTTCCAAAAATCCTTTCTTAGCGGATGCCTACGTCATAACATCTACCTGCATGTCAAATTTCAGCCCGATCCGTTCAGCGGTTTGGGCTGTGCGTTGATAGATCACTATGTCAGTCAGTGAGTCACCTTTCAGTTTTATATATTTAGTAAAAGTTAAATTATTTGAACATAAAACTGCTTTTGTATCCATGCTATTTGCCCTGGAAATCTCCACAGATACCTAGATGGCAGCCAGTAGACTGAACGTAAAACTTTATTGGGCCGTTGTTCAAGTTTTATTTCGAAGCGAGTAGCGTGATACCTGAACATGACTCATGCCAGGTGCATTGAGGTCTGCAACTGCATTTTTGCAGTTTCAAGCTGTATATAAAATGCTTAGGTACTTTTTTTGTACAGAAAAAGTGGTCAGATTTCGTTAAACGAAAGAATGGTTTGACTAACGTTTCTTGACAGTTTTTAGTTACAAGTTAGAATTTTTGTTGCGGAATTCAAAAATTAAATAAAAAAACTTCTGATATTATAATAAAGTTCCAATATCTACTATCAACACGATATCATTTCAATTACTTCACAGTTTGACATAGAAGAATAAATCATAATAGAATAACTATTACTTACTAAAAACAAACCATCAAAAATAGAGCAGACCGCCCAAACAAATCGTCCAACAAAACTCTTGTAACAAAAACATATCACAACCAATCATAAGATATCAATAACAAGCATCGAGCATTTAATATCACTCTCCCACCACTGTAACGACTTCTAACTCGATTTCAAATCACTGGAACTCATTGGTCGAGTATCGAGCATCGCCCAAATTCGTGATCAGACCACCCACAGCTCTGTGAGAAGGCAAATAAAATAAAAAGACGATAAATAACAGTGCCCTCGCATAATTGATCACAAATTAAAACTCGCTGCGCGTCCGAAATGTTAAACGAATGTTGCCGTTGCCGAAAGCGAAATTAGTATCTGCATACGTACACGGCGCGCACACATGGATAGAATGGCTAGGGTTGGTGATTTGACGTTTCCTTTCTCTAGTCAATACGTCTATACACAGTCATTTTCACCAATTTTGCCAACATCAGTAGCATAAATAGTAGTATAACTCTGCCGTAAACTGATAGTTGATTTGACTTACAGTACTATACGTACACACGATCGTATACAAAGTATAAATTATATTTTATGGCGTTTTTCGCGTCTTCACTAAAAAATCTTCGCAATTCATCCCTTTACGATATTTTTTATGTTATTATACAAAACAAATGATATCAGTACAATTTAACATCTTATTACAACTTTATAAGCTTTCCCAACCATTTGTTTATTGCTTTATAAGTTTTCCAAATCAGTTGATATAAAAATACATACTATATAGGTATATTACATTGTAGGTAAAATTAATGAGTAAACTTATCCCCAAATTAAGGTATCGTAATTCATATCAGGTGTCTTGGTAGGTATCTGAAGTATATAGGTATATAGGTATCTGATCCTGCACTAGATCTGTAGGAACATCCTGTATTGTAAGACACCTGACTACTCCCAAGGAATAAAATCCAGCCTACACCATTTGTTTTTTATTTCTATTAGTGTATTGTTGGTGATAACCCTATGGGTTCCACATCACACTCTCGACCTGTTTACAGCCAGACAAAGGATCGCATTCAGAACATCGCGCTACTAAAATAAATCGTTTTTATTATAATACGAGCGCTAAGTAAAAAGCTTGTCATTGTTTTTAAACAAATCTATGTAAATTAATATTTTGTGAAAGTCATAACGTTTGGTTTCTGTGAAACGTTTATTAGTTCTACGAATTGATGTTTTTTCAGCTTTCGTGTTTATTATTTTATACTTGAATTTTCTTTTATAGGACTGCCTGATACTATTCTACTAATCATCACCAACCCCAACGGAAGACCAGCGCTGGTTGCTATGCAGCCAGCATTATGCTGAGTTGGGGTTGTATTGTGGCAAATATGTATTTTATTTAAGTAGTTTTAAGTATAGGTTTATATTTACATTTATATATTTCTTGCTTGTACTTATTTGATTATTATTTGCTACAATAAATGTTTTTCTTTCTTTCTTTCTTTAATCTTGTTTTATGATTAATTTCATAAATTCTGATATTATGAAAATACAAATTCAAGAATATTTGGTTAACATTATGATCAACTTCAACAATCATTTTTTTTAGTTAAAAACTATTATTGAAGTATATATGAGTATTTATTTTTTCGGATTTTAAAATAAAAATATCTGTTGCTGCTGCCATTTTAAATTTTATCATTCCGTCCCTTTTCATAAATTTTGAAACCAATTAACAACCTAGCATGTTGTTTAGCTCCTTGATTTCTTTACATTACTGTAAGTAAAACTGACAAATTTTACCACCCTTGTGAGATATTTAAAAATCATCAACATCATCTACTGCCCTTATGAACCCACTGTTAGGTAAAGCTGTTCATAGGTCGTTCTTGCGAATTTCCCGTAAAGAACACTAATTCCTACCCATTTTCACCGTAAATAAATCTGACTGGCACTCATTTCTAATTCCAGCTAAAACCACAAGTGCAAGGAGCGTCTTTGCAATTAGCTTCACCGCTCCTTGCCTTTCCTTGAAACACGGTCGTAAATAAGCTAGTTTCGATACTGCATTTGTTATTCTGTGACGCATCAGGCTTAAAACTCACTGAAGCATTCACACTAGACTATTAAATTGCTAGGAATCTCTCCTACACATGTTTTTTTAGTATTCTTTATCTTAGACGTTGTTTAGGGCATTATAATGTTGGCTTGGCATACTTATTTTTAACCGACAATGATTTAACCCGTATAGGTAGATGTATTGACATGTTTTGTAAATAACTAAGACTGCCACTACAGCTTTTTTGATTCTTATGAAGTCAGGCATTTGATCACAAGTCGAATTGAAGTGAAATCCGAACTTACCACAACGTTGTTAAAATGTGATACGAGTATAGTGTGGATGATAAGTTTTCCATATTGTGATATAGTGTTGTGAGTTAAATTTTATACGCAGCGACACTGTAGCTTAAGATAAGAAAATGTGGAGCCGTGTATGTGTGTATAATGAACAAAGTATTCTAGCAGGGTTGTTAATGTTGGTGGGTCCCAACCTTAAACAGTTGGTTTCCTCGAAGGCGTAATATTAGGTATAATAATTCTTCCAAAGGAAAGATTGTTACTACGATAACAGTGCACTTCAAACAACTTACTGGTTCTACTGAGAAATTCTGCGCTTTTGTGTTCCGGGACTTTTGAGAAAATGGCACTAGGTAAAATATACTCAGGTAACTGGGGAGCAAATTAAATAAATTGAGTAGAAATATTTTTTCTTATTCTCTTTTTATAAAGGAGAAGCAGAAGGAAGACGAAGCTTAAATTTATTGATTAATTTCAACTTAATATTTTACAAAGTTTGTTTATAAATTTATATTATTATTATTGCGTGTATGTTTGATTAATATGTTTTTATAGGTTTGACAAAACTTTGTTAAATGCATGGATGTGTTTATTTTTTATTCACACACAAATTATAAATAAATTAGGTAGACATTTGCAATAACACAAGCCACTTCGAAACGCTTTAAAATACATTTGTTAAGTAAAACTTAACAAATTGTTTCCAAATATCAAACTAGTTACCTATTATAATAGTTGCCCAAAAAATTTAAATCTTACTTCGAAAAGAACTAAATAAATCATAGCATTCGACTTCAATAGAACCGATTGTGAACGTTCCCATAGTTATCGCCCTAATCGTTTGTGATACCCTGTAATTATTGTGTTGCTATGTGAGAAAAGTTATACGATGAATGGTGTACGATAAAACGTAGGAAGTGGTCTATTTCTTAAAGAAAGTATTATATCTTGTTATAATCTACACTGGACAGTCAGACTTTTGACTATAGGGTCACCAAAAACGACACTCGCAGAAACAAACGCTGTAATAGACTAACATCAAGATATTTAACTAAGCACTAGAACTTAGATCATCTTCAGCCTTTCCTTAGTGACCCTTTTGTTATTTGCAGTAAATAGTCAAAAATATTTAGTTTGTTAAGTTTTTATGTACTACTACTGTAAATAAATATACGTATTATAAATAAAAAAATATAATAAAACAAAACAGGTAAACAACATTTCATCTATGATGCAAAAACAAATTTTGTGTTGTTAAAAAATTTACAACATGTCAAAAACTGTTCTAAATTCTATCTTTTTTATACTGGACGAGTGGACAGTCAGTTAGGCATTTGACCACAAGTTCACCAGAAGCGAAATCTAAACAAGCAATACTGCGAAGAACAGAAAGTTACTCGTGAAACAAAAACTGTAAACATTCCTAATATCATCTAGAAACCCCCTATTTACTATTCTCGCATTCCGGGTTGTCGCAAAACAAAAAAACCTTTTATAAGTTGCCACAAGCTATTCTTATCAAACTTACTGCAACATTAAGAGCCGGGACAAGATAACTACATGGAATAATGCGCAGTTTCATTTTAGTTTTGTCCTTGTGAATGAGGCATTGACAATATATTTTAAAGACACATTATCAAATGCACATATATCCTTGGTAGGACCTGAAAGCACACTACGAGGTCCTTGCTCAAGAGAACTTTCCCACGATTCAATTTTACGTGGGTGTCACGACCCTCATTAATGAAGAATACGAATAGAGGAGAAGGAATTGCATATCTACAATATTCTTTAGAAACCAATCCAAATATCACGTTTTCTTGTATTTGTGAGCCCTGCGCTAAGAGCATCGATCTTCATATGGCCAGATAAATTTAACGCTTATTCATTTTGTTAACTTGTGAATAAACAAATCTATTTCAGACATTTTTCTACATAATTTGGCGTCTACTGGACACGTTGTTCGTGGGTCGAGAGGAGCATCATTCCGTCCCTATCTGGACAACAAATCAGTGCCTCTGTGGAACTGCCAGATAACCCTCCGAACAGGCACTGTAGACCTTAATCCCATGTGATATGATTGCTTTTTGAAAAGCATAGGTATTGAACCGCGAATAGGTTAGTCTATGCAGTTTGCCAATACACTGTGTATTTTGAGACAGTATGCATATTCGTGTGAAATGTCATTTTTTTTAAAAAATACTTAGGACCAGTTCTATCGATATATTGTCTCTTAAGCGATATGAATTGATGACTTATTCTGTATTCTGATTAAGGTCTTCATGTCAAATTTATGATCTTTTAATCGCTTTGTACGGTATGTTAGACTTAAGCCCATCTAAAGGTAAGGTAACAAGTGTAGTCTTAAATTAAGCGAGCTTGCCTAGAATCAACCTATTGACTTTTGATTTGAAGACCACCGAATTGTAATTCAAAGGAAACAGTGCTCCTAAGGGTTTGAAATTCAAATACTGGTTTCTACAACGCTGTGGCCAAGGCTTATCGAGCCATGGCAATCTACGAACACTATTTTGTTATTTTTGCAGAAGTAATGTAGATGAAGGAGGAAATATTACCAGCTTTGCCATTAAGACGATATTTATGGCCTGTACAATGTTTTCCTTGGTGGTGTTGAAATTATTAATGGTATATTACGTTGAGGCGTAAAAAGTGTGGGTGGATGCGGTAGCGACCGGGAAAATGCTAAGTAATCTTAGGAAATAACTGAATATTAGTAAAAATAAAAATGACAAATAATTGGGGTTGAAAAGTAAGTGAAGTAAGAGTAAACGTTAAAGCATGCTGTTAAAGTTATTTGGTTGGAAACCCACTTTTTACTTTATATTGTACTAGATGTGCGCGCGACTTCGTCCGCGTGGAATAGTTACTTTTGGTATCGTATTTATTTTTGCAAGCAACCTCTTCAGCTTAATAAATACAATTTTTTACACATTTTCTATTGTTTCTTCGCTCCTATTAGTTGCAGCGTGATGTTATGTAGCCTAAAGCCTTCCTCGATAAATGGTCTATTCAACGCAAAAACATTTTTCAAACAAACAAACTCTTCAGATTTATAATATAATTATAGAGGAAGTTACCCACTTTCTATCCGTGGGTCGGATGATACGTTAAATTGTAGGTCCCGGCTGTTTGTCTAGTACGGCAGTCGTTAAGCCATGTCAGAGGCGCTTAGGGCGGCTTGATAAACTCTCGACACCAGAGTTGGCTACTCTTATTCGATTAGAAAAAGAAGACTATATGTTATTCTAGCCTTTAACAAATGTCAAAGTTACAGATGGCCGGTGGAGTGAGCGCATCCTCCACTGGCACCCCCGAGAAGGCGCGCGCGCGCGACTCCGCCCGCGCGCGCGGTGGTGCGACGACATCGTCCAGGTCGCGGGCGCGACGTGGACCCGAGCTGCGCAAGATCAACACACATGGCACAACATGGAGGAGGCCTTCACCCGTCCCTGGGTGCCCTGACAACGCACTTTCAAATTGTAATATTTTAGTAACAGTTAATTTTACAAAAGACTGTTTAAAAATTTTAATGAATTTAATTTTTTTTTGTTAATTATTAGCGATATATTTAAGTCAAGGCAAATAAAGGCTTTTTTTTAAACAAATGTCATCCAACACTTAAAATAAAATTATTATTACTCGTACTTAGGTACTTTACGGGGAAATAGAGCAAAACTAGACAAACACAAGCGGAACAAATCTTTGCACTTGTTATGTACACATATAACAAAAAATATCACAACAAATTTAAATGCATATAAATATTATTTCTCATCATTAAATACAATTCGATATTTTATTAACGTATGTAATTATAGCCTATCAAATGTCACCTTAACTATCACAATATATTAACACCTATTAATGGCTATTGCCTATAATATTAATAATCAAATTACTAGTCATAATCGATTAATATTAATTTATTCATGAAGTATTAAAAGTCTAAACGTTTGCCTAATATTTTGATAGCATCTAAACAGCTGCCATTATTTTGTATTTAATATCGAACATGTTAAGTAAAAGCTTTTTAATTAACAAATTCGGTAAAATTTACTGTGAAACTTCAAATTATTCTGGGTCGTCAGCGATAACTTTGTACAGAGCTATTTAAAATATATAAAACTTAAAAGGTTACTGACTGACTGACTGATATAGTGATCTACCAACGCACAGCCCAAACTTCTGGACGGATTGGGCTGAAATTTGGAATGAAGGTAGATGTTATGACGTAGGTATCCGCTAAGAAAGGATTTTTGAAAATGCTACTTTTAAAGGGGTGAAATAGGGGCGAAGCCGCGAGCAACCACTAGTTAAATATAAGACAAATCAAAGATTTTTATGTCAAATTACTTAGTTCAAGCTGATTGCTAATTTTACACATAAAATAGAAACAGCTCATTGCAACACCTTATTACAACACTTTTCTAATTAATTAATTACGCGGGCAGTTACGTTTGTGTGGAATTAATATGGAAACATTATATATTATATCATTACCAAATTAATTTCGGTAAATTCATTATTAATAAAAAACACCTTATCTTATTAGGTACACCTATGTAATTGTCATTTTTTTAACAATTTATTCGTGTGCTGCGAACATCATTTTCGTAATAACTTTTTTAATGTAACTAAGGGATAAAAAACATAGTATTAATAAAGATTTGCTGTATAGCCTTGTACAAATAGATCGTTATTTCCCACCCGTCGTATGTTACCCATATCATCGTCAATGTTATTAATTAATTCCGTTATGAACTTTGTAATTTCATTTCAAACCGATGAGTATTCGATAATTGTGTTTCAACAAATGTTATTTAATTCTGTGTAAGTATCAGTAAGTGTAAGTATCAGTAATAGCAGTTAATTTTGTTTGATATAGGAAATTTATTGCAGATTCCTATTCATGAATAGGGTATACAATTGTTTATTTGTATGTTTTAATTTTTCCATAAACATGTTAGGTATGTATATCATATCAGATATCATATACAAACAATCTTTTTTTTTATTTAACTGTATGTTTCTTGTAAATTTTGTATGTACATAGGTACCTATGTAAATAAAATATAGTTTTAAAACGTTTTGGAAACCGTGTCCATAGTTTTTTTACAAATATGTACATATAAAACACATAGGTACTTTGATTGAAATATAATATAGTCAAATTTTATTTAGCTCTGGGAAAAAGCTCCATCATTACTACTGCTACTTCATTTAAGTTGCAAACATTCCATTGTATGTTAAACAAAAACATGTACACTTTTAAGTGACAACGTTCAACGTCATTAACTTTGCACCTATTCCATACCAAAAATCAGCATCGATCTATTCTAACAGTCGATTATCAATTTATCTCTTAACCACAGCATCCGTGAATAACTGAAGCCAAACAAAACAGTGTTCTATGATAAACACGTTATCAATACACTATTTCCGGGACCACTAATTGTGGCATGTTCCTAGAATATTCCCCGTCTGATGAATATGTGAATGATTATTATGAAACCGATCAAAGACCGGCTTGACCGATTCACAGGCAACACATTTAGGTCAAACCAATTCCGCGTATTCAATGCCTAATACGATCAACTGGGCATCTGCCTGACCTACATTTAAAAATTAAGCGCAAAAATGTGCATTAGCAAGATTCTGTTCATAATAAATCGTTAGATATTATGAATTTAGAATATCTACCAACTATTACATACACCCATTATAAGTGCCAACCCGTTTTAGTTTAAAAAATGATGGCTGTACATTCAAGTCAACCTGTTCAAAATCAAATTTTCAATGTACCTACCTCTTATCATCATTAAGTACATCATAAATAGCTCGTAAAGCTTTGATTTCCTAGGAAAGCGGTTCCGACATATAGCGGCCGTAATACAGCGGTGAATGGTGTCACTAGAACGTTGTCTATGTAAACAAAATGGCGCGGTTTCCTAGAGAGCGGTAACTTGCACCGTAATTTACTTTAATTATTTTTGCGTCCGTAATATTAAAGCCGCTATATGAAGGCACCGCTATCCTAGGAAACCAAAGCTTAAGTCCAAAAAAGAAGATTAAATGTGTTGTTGAACAAATAAAAATATGTGCCAGTAAAAACATACAAAAATCTATAATAAAAACTGGATACAGTACTTGTTCGTAGACGCTTATCACAAGTTGTAGCATCACTTCTCATCAAGATAGAAACGAGATCAAAATATTAAGATTACCATTGTACAAATACATCACAATTGACCTCGTGACCTTGAAACAGAGGAGTTGATCGCGAGGTTACTTTTTACTACAGACCGTTCAACGTCTGATCTGAACGATAAGGATCAAATCATGTTGCGGATGGATTTTTTTTTTTCATAAGTTTAGCTGTAGGTAAAGTGGATAGGGTGCTTTTGAACTTTTAATAAGTATATACTTTTCAGAAGATTGAAGTATACGTAAAATGTGTACAAATTCTACTTGATACTAATGATAGAAAATTTGCGAATAAATTTCTAACATATTTTTCGACATCTATCTCGAATATTTATAAATCGGCCATTAAAATAACGAAATACTTGTGTAAGAAACATAAAAAGTAATAAAAAAGACTACTACTATATAAACCTTTTCCAAAGAAGTAGGTTCCAAATGTTGCCTGCGCAAAATAAACAAAACCCATCTCTGTAAAGACAAAAGCCTAAAAGAACAAGCTCTCGACCCTGAGGCACTCACTGGATTTGTTTTACTATGTTAATGGAATCAAATTACCAAAATTAATTCAGCAGATTAAAAAAGACTAAGCGTGTAATGATTAAATACGTCTCACTTCCGGCCTCTTTTTAACGCAAAAAAGAGAAAAGGAGATCGTTCAAAAACTTTTATCCTGGAGCACCGAGTGATTTTAACGAGGTTTTATTCGCTGACTTTTTATTCGTTGCTAGAGAGATATTTTTATGAAACTAATGAATGTCAAAGAACTTAATTTATTTTTGCACGCGATCGATCGTCGATGCTTCGCGTTCAGATAGGGGATTGAAATGAGTTTGGATTCGTTATTTTTGTGAACCTATGGTTATGTTTTAATGTTTTAGCTGGGAGTAATATAATATAATCTATGGGTTATGTGCCTGATAACAAAGAATTTTATTATTATTATTATTATTATTATTATTATAACGTTACTAGCATAGATTAGAAGATAGACACATATTTTGTGCATATGAATTTTGTATACCTACCTACTTATATATGTATAATTGTATATTAAAGTTAAAGTTATTGTATTGAAAAGTGAATGTTAAATAGTACAAAATAAAATTTTACAACATACTCGTAAGACTTTTTTATAAAACTACTACTATTGTATATTTAACCTTCTAGAAGTAAGTAGGTACAACCAATTTACAGAACATCGATCATATTGTCTAATCAACGAGCTTAAAATAATACCTACACCAATTTGGCATTTCAACAAAAAGTTGGAGAAGAGAATCGATCTCCTATTACGGCTCCCGAATCACGTCCGCCGCCCCACGGCGCGTCTATCCGAAACACGATCAAAACTCAATTATAATCGCATTATGTGGCGTCTTACTAAACCGTGCGTTAAAATTTAATTACGAAATTACGCTCCCGAAAATGGCCGGTACGAGATATTATTCAAAAGTATAATATAAGCTGCGATGCGCGTGGGCACGCATTTAGTCACGGGCATGGTCCATCCCACCGCAACTATGCCTCTTTATAGCTCTTACCGCTAAAATGGTCTCTATTTCAATCACCTTAAGAGCCAATGCTTGTCAGTTTAAGTGCCAGTTACGAGTGCATTGTACAGGGTTCACACTAGAAACTATTTTCCCGGCGGAACCGGTTCCGAGCACCGACCAAAGATACTTAAGCCCGAACACTTAGTGAGGACATACCTTTATTTCTTACAAGTTCTTTACGACGAGAAGCAAGTTGAATGCGTGTAACTTTTGTTTTATGTCGCGTTTCGTCGATTGCTTGAAGTTGGAACATTGAAAAGCTAAAGGATCAATGTATAGAGAACGAACTATAAAATGTCCGGTGACATTTTTAATCTCTTATGTTGGTAACGTGGTTTAGTTCAAGATTTAAATAATTTAATGCTTTTGTAAAATTACATTTAGTGATAACTTTACATGACTATATAATTTGTGTGGATATAGTTTTAGTGATAAAACTCGATACCAAAGAATTTTAAGTTTTTTTTGTCATCATTAATGTCTCAAGTACTCTACTATAATATGCTAAGTATTGCACTTATAACATAACTCAACCTTATCTAAGTAAAAGGTAGTTAAATTTGACAGTTTTGTTTTTACCCCTTGTATGTCTGTTTTATTTTGTTAAAGTGTGGGAACCATAACACTCATAATTTTCGTTGAAAAATAGAAGTATAAATCAATTTACGACGTCCAAAATGGTTACTATCCTATCGAAAATCTATTCGAGTTGGAGAACAAATTACCGATTTAAGGTTACACGGTAATGATTTTACGCCGGAAGCTGTTACATTAAAGCTCTGCTTAACTTTCAATAGCCCATATCATTTCTTGTTCTACGTTCGAAATCGGGTATTTTTTCATTTCATTCGGACATCTCATACTCCATCATCATATCTAATTCTAAAACCATTATAAATCACGGTTTCCACGGCATCTATCATCTTAAATGAGTGCGTATTGAACTGCCGCTACAAACATGTCACTAGATGTGTAAACAGTACCTAATGTTCACCGAAATAACTTTTACCGTTCCTGTATTGAAGATTATTTTTACTTATTTTTTTAAATACTAATGTAAATTGAAATGTTTTCTTGGATCACACTTTTACAAATCTTATCAGCATTCTACTGAATAGCCAACAGAGAAACGAAACTGTAACATAGCAAGTAAAGTTAAATATTGAATCCTATTCTTCTTCTTTCGAATGAGAGTGGCCAACTCTGGTGTGTCAATATTGAATGATTGATGACATACATAGTTAGTATCCAAACAAAAAGGTTTTTAAATCTGTTTCCTAAAACTTAACGCCACGCGCACGCGCGGCCGACAGAAGAAGAGGTGGAGAGACGACATCGTGGAGGTGGCTGGAGTCACGTGGACCAGACTAGCCCAGGACCGCAACGCCTGGGCCAGCAAGGAGGAGGCCTTTACCCGCTTTTGGGTGCCCTAATATCAACTATAAAAATCTTCATAATTAAAATTAAATATTAAACAGAATTTGAAACAACCTAACTAAGAAGTGAATGAAATGTAATTTTATAAAGAACGAGGGAAATAAATGCTATTTTATTTTTATTTATTTTATTATAAAACTTAAAGAAACTTTATCATAATAACTAGCCATTAAAGTCTAGTCCTGTTTGTTTGTATACAGCTCTAAAACGCGTATGCTGGTTGTAGCCACTTAAGCCGGCGGTAACCTCTACTTTTATGCAATTAAAATTTAATAATTTCAGTCTAAAGCTTTTATTTTTCGTCGTTAATGCGCAACCGAGCGTTCTCTACGAGGCTACCCTTTTTTACTTAACGACTTGCTATTGGGAAAATAAAATCTGTAATAGGTAAATGTACATAAAGGCTATTTAGGGAAGTGCCTTTTAGTTTCGAGGTTTTAGCTCGGTGGTGCGTTATAAGGTATCATTTTTGAGAGCAGTTAAGAGCATTTCGGAACCCTTTTACGACTTTTAATATTGCTAGAAGCAAATGGTAAAAGGTAGATAAGGTTGTTTTCATAAGCCGATTTTTTATCGTTATTTTATAACTAGAGATTAGTTGCCAAAGGCTTAAAGGGCGGTCTTAGATGTGCATTCTATACGACAAGGCACATGGTACATGGTATAAAATACTCGTATATCATATTTTTTAAGTACAAGTTAATTTTGAATCCATTCTTTTACGAGCTCTCTTTGGCATCAAGTGTATATACCTACATCTAAGAACAGCACAATAGAAACAATTGTGTTCTACTTCGAAATAAATTGAACGGAAATAAATTAAGTTTCTTATAGCAACAGCGAGGCTTGTTTGAGTGCCATTGTTGTCAAAGTTTAATCGTAGCCATTGTAACGTAAAACTTTTCTCATACTTGACTCGGCTATAAAAACATAAACAGTTACGAACTTAAAAATACTTGAGAGTTTCTGTGAAACGAAAACATTCATAATAAGCGGTAGGAAGTCAGGCGGCTGGCTAAAAACGTCTTCTCGAAGAAGCCATGCGTTCAAAAAGCGATGCTTTTTTGTGGTTCACGTTTTTTGAACACAGGTGATGCGGTGAACCCACACTTAAGGCGGCGTTAACCTGTAATCTAAATTCATTTCTCGATCCGACCCACCAGCGCTATATCTCTGTTTTATTATATGCCTTGAGACCATTTGCGGGTTTTTTTACTTTAAACAAATTACCTATTATTCACGTTAGCCGTCGATCTCATTATCCGACGACTGAGGAGGTTTTTGTGAAATATAACAGTTTATAAAGTTGGAATGCTCAACAATGCCGGCCTCCGTCGTAAAGCATCCGAATCCGATTTGCGCTCATTGAGTCGAGTAATTGCAATGATTCCCTGACGTGCTCAATTTTATTTTCTTCGATCACGAAAAGCGGTGGAGGATACAAAGCCACCGCGGCTGCAAACGTTCTTTGTGCCAGTTTGCGGGAAACATATTTTGAGTGTTCACACAGAATGCAAATGAGTTTTTCTAGCTTTTATAAATATTTACTTGGGCGGATCAATGTGCCAGTATAAATTAAACATTGACTTACACAGATAAAATATCGTTGCATATGAATAACATTGGTAAGCTGATCCTCCACATCTTACGAAGACGTGACAAAATTCGCAACAAATATTACATAGTTGTGTTCAGAAACTGGCAATATTTGCTCGAATTGCCTTCCAAGCCTGGTGGGTTTAAATCCTCATTGTCCTTATTATTGGGGTAAAGGCTTGTTAAATATGTATTAGTCTCCAACGACAGGCTGTGTCCCAACGAATAGACAGAACGATACCGAATGAATTATTTAAAAAGGTATGTGATATAAAATATGTATTTATTGGTGTGTATTTCAACGTCTCGAAACAAACAGTTTATTGACGATGTGTTGAATAATATTTACTGTAACTAGTTTAATTTATAACTATGGAATATTTCTTACTGATTCTGATCTAAACACTTAAGAATCGAATTTAGAAATTAGATTTATGCATTAAAAAAAAACTAATTTCGACAAAACTCTATTGTATGTGTTTGCAACTCGATAAGAGAAGCGAAATTAATACAGTCATAAAGAAGCACTTACGTTAAATAAAAGTAATCAATTCTATTTTCAAACTACTTTTCCATTATACAGATTCCTAACGTCTACTCCATCTTAAAATATTCAAAGAATAGATGAAGAGCGCTCAAAGGATTTGCAAAGAATGAGTCAACATTTCTGCATTCTTAGAAGCTTTTGTATGCAGATCCGAGAGGTATTCAGATAAGAAAATTGATATTCAAACTATCAGGTATTCTGAAAGGTTCAGATATTTATCAGTGGCATAAACAAAACGTAAGCATAAAGATGGAAAGATCAGATACCAAGAGCTAATGTTAAATCGTGAAGTTGAAACAAATTTGGGTCTTAAAATATAGAAACACACATGCACAAAAGCAGTGGACAGAGATATAGAAACGTTTTAACAACTGAAAAATACTTTTAAATACCTACAGCCGCTGATGCTATAAAAAATAATATAAAGATGTAATTTCTGATGCTAGTGCCATCCACTCAAAACAACAAATTTATGCTATTTTTCAAATAAACCAGTTTGTTAATGTTCGTAAATATATTGTGTTGCTGTAAAGAGTTTCTAAATTATTATTAATTCCACTTTATTAAATTTCTTGGACAAAGTGATCTAAAGGAGAGAGTAGTTATTTGTGTCGTTTTACCTTCTAGTCATCTAGTGCGTAGGTTGTAGAATAAAAACGTCAGTAGCAATTATGGAAGAAACCAGATTACTTTGTAGAAACGAGAATAGCTTTTTGTTGCTACTTGTCTTTCTTGATCTTGGAAATAACTCTGTATTTACGAATACAATGTATTTAAGTGCATCTCTATATAAAAAACAAATGAAAACCTAAAAGATTAAATTGAATTTATTAATTGATTCAAAGTGCATCTCTAAGTTGAATATTTACTACACATAAATGTTTGTGGAAAATAAGTCCTTTAAAAACTTTTAAAAATATTTTAACTGTGCCGCAATAAGAAGGAATTTTCACATGTATGTAATTACTTACAGAAAAAAAGAAACTCATTTTTTTCACTGGCACTTACATACCTGAAACAAAAATCAATCTTTAATTAGTACAAGATATAATTCAAACTTCTAGGTATGTACATAATTATAATCTATACTGGTTTTTTTTATAATTTACCAGTAGAAGCAATACGTAAATTTTATTTATACACTAGAAAACGGGACTCAACACAAAAATATTTAATTAAATCTAATGACAAACTTTCCATCATATCTTCAAATCCATAATGATGCATGACGACTTTTTCCAAATTTACTTTACGACTGTAATCAAGCATGTCATCTAACGGCGTCACACCCGTAACAGACATCTCACTATAATTGTCTAGATTCAGATGCGCATATGCCAAACGAGATAGGTCCAAAGTAAACAAGTTTATGTAGTCTACTTATTTCTCCTTCTTTAAAGAGTATCTAATAATCCACATGATGATTCAGCTGATAGGATAGGTATACCGCGATATTATTGGGATATTTTTCTTGTCGCAATGTTTTTTTCTATAATTTTGTTACCTTTTAACATGTGAAGATGCAATGTTATGCAACTATAATCATCGTGACATGGATTTGCACAGGTTGATATAAACTTTTGTATTAAAAAGTTGATTGTTATTTAACCGCTTTTATTGAAGTCTATTAAAAAGTATAAATTCGAAAAAAAATGATATAAAATACTTACTTTTCGAGTCGATAAAAATAAGCTAATGTGAAATTAACAAATTTTGATGTTCGCAAGTATATAAATATTAATTAAAAGAGAAATTTCCGTCCATCCTAAACCGTAACGTTTGCTTACCATCAGGCAAATTACAGTCAAGTGCAAACCCATTCCTTGTTAAAAAAAAAGCACTCCAGCGTTCACACTATCTATGTCGAAATCAGTCTATGTGAAAGCGGCGGTGGTTGGGGCTATACCAGGCCATATGAAGTAATAATGGTGCCTCTAAGTTACATAGTCTTTGTCGTCATCAAACGAGTGTTATTAATTTATTGCTTAGCTAACACTTCCTCGCGTGATGGGGATAGATTAAGCACGCCTGTGATGGATCACAGCGTGAAGGTGCTTCACCAATATTTACCGTTGGGTCGACTTAATCCTTTGTTTGAAGGGATTTTACTGAATAAAGCTGCTTACGTACATTATTTTGTCTAAGAAATAAATCTTTAGTATTTAAGCCAATAGATTTGACTTGTAATTGCTAGAGCTACGACGATGTTTTTTTTTTTTTTTTTTATAAAAAAAGTGGCAAAAAGGCAGACGATCTGCCTGATGGTAAGCAATCATCGTCGCCTATGGACACTTGCAACTCCAGAGGTGCTGCAGGACTTTGCCAGCTTAGAGAGGTGTTTGTGAATACCCTTTTTAAATCTCCCCATATTGTAGCTCCGTGGAAAGACCTCAGGGGGTAGATCGTTCCACATCTTGCAAGTTCGCGGAAGAAACGAGCGCATGAAACGGACTGTGTGGGAGCTCCAATTTTGCAAGATGTGAGGATGAGCTCTTTCACGGTGCCGAGCAGTCCGGTGATGAAAATGATTTGCCGGAATTAATTTGATGTAAAATAAAACAATGATATTATTGACTAAATGCTGGTTTTTAATAGAACGTTTTATTAGAACGATTAACGTTATAAATAACAAACAAATAGATAAAATAGTAAACTTACATTTAGATATTTTATTATTTTTTTCTTTCCAAAAAAGTAAACGAATGTACAAGAATCAAAACGAAAAACTTAATTAAATGTTTCGAAATTTGCCTACAAAACTGCTACGTCATAGAAAAGGTTTAAACGCAATAACTGCTCCGAAGAAGTATATTTTGCTTGCAAAAGCAATTTACAAATCTATTGGTAAGTCATTCATTATTGGTTACCTTTTATTGAATTTTTAGCAGCCTTACTTGAACTTTACCATACTAAATCTTAAAAAAATAATTGTTTTATTTATAAATTGATAATTAGCCCTTGTCTAATATTTCCTGAAAGTAAGTTTACAGAAAATATTTCTTATTTAATAGAAGCGAAAAAGTGTAGGTGTGTATATCTGTCCTTTTTCTGCATAAAATTGTACGTCTCACTAGGTATGGATAGGTACAAATTTTGATTATGTATAAACAAAAAAAACCGGCCAAGTGCGAGTCGGACTCGCGCACCGAGGGTTCCGTACAAACCTGCAAGGTTTACAAAGAGTTTATGAGGAAATGGGTAGTAAGTTTAAGATTATTAAAAAAATAAATATTTTGTGATGGAACTAAAAATTTATGGTTTTCGTAATTTTTCCTTTATCTATGCTATAAGACGTTGCTTCGTACCAAATTTCAAGATTTTGAGTTCACGGGAAGCACCCTGTAGGTTTTGATTCCCTTGCAAGTGTCGAAAATTTGCGGCATAAATGGCTGTATCTTTTGATTGCGTTGGCTTAGAAGTTTGATTTTTTCACAGCTTCAAGGGACAGTAGACCTGAGTAATTGATATAAATTTCAGCTTCATACCTTTACGCGTTCCTGAGAAAAAGGGTCTTGACAGACGGACGGACGGACGGACAGACAGACAACAAAGTGATCCTATAAGGGTTCCGTTTTTTCCTTTTGAGGTACGGAACCCTAAAAACGCTACTTTTAGGCCGGATTGCTGTAGGCAACATCACGGGGCACTGCTAGTATGTATAAATTTAGAAATTATAAATCTTTAATACATTTCAATCACAAAATAAACTATTAAGTATGTTAACAATATTTTTAGGGTTCCGTACCTCAAAAGGAAAAAACGGAACCCTTATAGGATCACTTTGTTGTCCGTCTGTCCGTCCGTCCGTCCGTCTGTCAAGACCCTTTTTCTCAGGAACGCGTAGAGGTATGAAGCTGAAATTTATATCAATTACTCAGGTCTACTGTCCCTTGAAGCTGTGAAAAAATCAAACTTCTAAGCCAACGCAATCAAAAGATACAGCCATTTATGCCGCAAATTTTCGACACTTGCAAGGGAATCAAAACCTACAGGGTGCTTCCCGTGAACTCAGAATCTTGAAATTTGGTACGAAGCAACGTCTTATAGCATAGATAAAGGAAAAATTACGAAAACCATAAATTTTTAGTTACATCACAAAATATTTTTTTTTTTAATAATCTTAAACTTACTACCCATTTCCTAATAAACTCTTTGTAAACCTTGCAGGTTTGTACGGAACCCTCGGTGCGCGAGTCCGACTCGCACTTGGCCGGTTTTTTTTTTCTATGATACCAAAGGTTCACCAAACAATAATTAAGATAAGATAAGATATGTCTTTAATGCACACCAAAGAAATTACAATATAAAAACTAATTTAATGCACATTGGGCGGCCTTATCGCCTTAGGCGATTTCTTCCAGGCAACCTTTGGATGGACAGGATTTAGAATCTTAAATACGCGGTGTACAAGAATATGTAAAATAAATAAATAAGTGAAAGAACACAATACAAACTCAGATAATACACTAATAAATAATAATAAGCAATACAATACATAATACTATATGGATGATAAATAATGATGATGCTAAATAATTACCATCCCGTTTCCCCTTATTGCAACAATTACCAGTTTAGCCGACCTCTACCACATCCGTTATAATAATTTAGAAAGTTTGCAACTGTTGTTATTTACACAACTCCTATTATTTACGGTCCCAGGAAAGTAAGGTTAGAGTTTTGAACAAACTAGTGGATTCCCGCGGCTTTGATCACATTGTTTTGACATAAAAAAGTAGCTCAATCACTCCCAAAACTCATGGTACTTCCATTCCAAAACACAATCATAATCCCCGTTCAGGCGATGACAATTAAATTGTATGTTCCGACTGTTTTATCATAGTATGGCAACCTATATGCCATGTCAGAGGGTTCCATGGTATCAAAACACCAGAGTTAGCTACTCACATTTTTAAGGAGAAGAAAAGGAAGCCATTTTATGCGTTTGTTGCCTGATGTGCGCACAAATAAACAGACAACCTTTTGATTTTCAAAAATCTTCTATGTACAGACTTTCGACCCTCGTTATCTCTATTATATATTTATATAGAAGATGGGGACAGTTTATCCTCATTATTGTAAAGTTAATAACTAAAAGTAAGCGTTGTTGCGAGACACATGCGTGCGACACGCAATGTCGTATGTGATTTTTTTAATTGTACCACGTCATTTCACTTTGCCACTTTCCTTGAATAATAACTTTGTAGAAGGGTTTGGTCTTGATAAGTTAGGTTTCATTTAAGTTTAATTTATACTAATAATACATATATCCTAAAAATATTACTTCCTTGTAAGGGTTAATAGTATGTAGTGAATACGTCACCCGGGAAACAGAAATATCTCGTCCGGGTGACAACACACTCTTATAAGAAATGACAAATATATTTTGTATGAATTTACGAGTAGGTATATAGTTAATCTAGACTTACGTTTTTGAACCCAAGAAACATGTGTTGTATTGTATTTTGTAATATAAGTCTCTAAATTAAACAATTTAGCATAACATATTGTAATCAAAGCGCAGTTAATATCAAAGAAACGCGTGTTGAATAGTTAGCATCATATGTATACCTAATATAGTGCAGCGCTAGTTAAAAATTAGTTTCACCAATAAAGCATTGATAAACATCAGAGGAAAATCAGGAAATTAAGAACTGTAACTTTAGTAGGTCTTTAAAATTACAGTTCGTAATTTCCTGATTTTCCTCCAAAACAATAGAACCTTCACAATTAAATTCTGTCAGATCTACGGCGAAATTTATAAAGTATAACGCTCCGTCACTCAAAGATAAATATAACGGCATCTTCCTTAGATATTGCAAAGTTATAGAATCATATTTCATTTATATTTCCCTTTGAAAACGCAATTCTTTCACCATGTAACGGTTTGAGAATAATATTGGAGAAATATGATCTTGAGAGGAGCACTTTACAATAACCATCTGTTTGCCTGTCTGCTTGTCCGGGGCTTAGGTATCGACATAGTATAGAAATAGACTAGCCTTGCAAAACATCCACCTAGTTACATTATTTGTATCCTGTGAAAGTAGGTACTAAGATTATCTTGCACACTGACTGTTAAAAAAACATTTGAACACATTTTGCTCAAAAATTTTGACGCTACAAGCATTTGAAAATCGATGTACAAGTAAGCCTTAGCGTTGTTTACTACATTTTTGCGCAAGACACACTATTTTACTATTGTAAGCTACATAATATTATTGTTACTCACATTATATAGATTTGAGAAATAATGTGTCGACGTCGTTAGATTAACTCTATTATAAGATAGGTATCTAAGAATTGAACATGAATGTGATACACTCTGTACAAAGGACTAGAAACTAAGAAATGTTCTGCGCTTGCAAAATGGTACGCTTAGGGTAATCTATTTTTGTTCAATGTCGATGTTCTAAAGTTTAATGCAAGAGTTACCATCTGCGGGGGGAAATAAGAGTAATGTCTGATGTATGTACGTAGAAATGTTGAAGTGAAGATATAGAAGCTTTGAGATATTACACAAGTGTATAGAAAACTTGTTTACCAGTTTATAGATTGATCTATTTGTTGAAAGTAACAATATATGTAATAATGTATTATGTTTCAGTTTTCTGCAATAATATAGATATTAAATAAATACAAAACTCTAAAAGTTACCAAAGACGTTTATTCATTGAAACCAATACACAATTTTTTTTGCAAGAAATTGTTTAAGGGTATTAATTTGAAGCTTCGTGTCCGAGCAATATATTTGCTTATACCTATGGTTTGAGGTTGTATAATTGGTGTACGATAATGAGCTTGTTAATTTATACTGCGATGTAAGATAAAAATATCGGAATATCAAATTTTGGGAGCGCTTAGAGGAAACACAATTCATACACCGGCATAATGCTTACAAAAAGAAAATTCTTAATCGCTAATTCAAGATAAAACAAAGCGGTACATTACAAAGAGCCAGAACGACCAATCAGAGCTTACAATCAGCCGAGGGCGTGGCCAATCTTTGCTTTAATCTTTACACACTCTGAACAAAGCCAAGCTACACAATTCGCGAAAGAATGAAAAAAATAATAATAATTAAAGCATTGAATGTTAAGACGCGGTTTTGGTTATAAAGGCTTTTATTTCCATGAAAAGAAACGAGAATTGCGTCCCTAAGTACCTATAAAGGTAGAGGTTTGTTTGTAAAAGTGCCGGTTAATAAAAGCCCGCGGAGTTACGGCTGCGTAAACATTCTTAGTAGTGGTCGGCTCGTGAATCTTGGGAGATCCTCTAATTATTACAGATTCCACTTGTACTAATAGTACTAGTAGAAAGGTCGACGCGGTCAGTTCTTGGATGGGTGACCGAAAAGTGGCGTTACATTTTGGGCGCTTCCGTGGGTCGGATGACACGTTAAATCGTTGGTCCCGGCTGTTAGGCTAGTATGGCAATCGTTAAGCCATGTCAGAGGCTTTTAGGGCGGTTTGAAAACGCTTGACACCAGAGTTGGCCACTCTCATTCGATAGAAGAAGAAGATTTATAAGTAATTTTTAACCCTGGTACAAAAAGGGGGTTATTTTGATTGACAATATGTATGTCTTAGTGTGGGTTAACCTTGGCAAACTTGGCAACTAATTAAGTTGGCCTATTTTGGTATCGGGGATCTCAAATGTTGTGCTAATTTAATGTACATTATGTTCAAAAACTGTATTTATCCAAACGTTATTAGATGTTGTTGTCTTCTGATAAATATTGTTATATGCAAAAGCTTTAAAGTAGTGAAAGTATAGAGCTTTTGTCTGTTATAACGCTAGCTATATTCTTTTATCACGAAATAGGCTTTCGTTAGACTACAGCCTGCCTTATGTTAAGCACCACTGCAATCTAATATGTATATAAGGCAACAAAAATAACTTGCATATATTATGTACTAGTAATACATGCAACTCGCGGCTTCGCTAGCATTAAGAAGTAAAACTTGCAACCCCTATTTCACCCCTTTAAAAGTGGCATTTCCAAAAATCCTTTCTTAGCGGATGCCTACGTCATAACATCTATTTTCATTCCAAATTTCAGCCCAATCCGTTTAGTGGTTTGGGCTGTGCGTTGATAGATCACTATATCAGTCAGTCAGCCACCTTTGAGTTTTATATATTATAGAATAGAAAAGTACAAGCAAAACCATACTAATACTTAAGCAGTAATTGACTAAGTCCGCCTATACCATATGTTTTGAAAGTAATTTTCATAAAACACTGGAGCCCGCTTGTCTGCAATAGCATTTTTATGCAAATTACACGGAGACTCTGTGTTTATCTGTATAATGAATACTTAGATATCTGCTGAGCTGTTATGGGTTTAGAAACAACAGTACACAAACTTATCAATAGAGTTCTAGTAGGTAAAAAGAAGAATAGAATAGAATAAAAAATTGCAACACACGACAATAATTACAAAGAAAGAAGAAAAAATACTTATACTAGTGCCACAAGTGGCGGCCTTATTGCTAAAAGCAATCTCTTCTAGGCAACCATTGGATGAAGCAGAAGTTCAATTGTATTTAAAATATGTTTTAAGTTCATCAGAAGTCACAGAAAACTCACTCACAGACTCATCGCCAGAGTATAGTTAAGAAAATAAGATAAGATGAATTGAATTTATATTATGTACCTACTGTTGTTAGCTGTTAATAAACGTGTCATATGCAAAAGTAAATTAAATACAAGATTTAGTTTGTTAACAATTTAAAACGTTTCTTTGAAAAAAATATAATAACATTTATTTTTACTTTTTGAAAACAATGTATGTATGTATTAGTATTTTAAGTTTTATCAAGTACCCGTTCCTCGTTCATACTCACAACTGATCAATTGTGTTTTCTTTCTTTTCTGTGCTAAATTTATTTTATTTCCAACACTCATTTGATTACAGCTAGCGTTCAAGTGATTTAAATACCTCCGCCATTTGCAAAACCTGTCACGATTCGTCGTCAGCTTGTGCTAATAGATGTAATATATAACCACACATGGCTCAAGACATTCGCTTCAGGCAAAGTGTTTTACGTGTGGTTTGGTTACTTATGAATACTTATTAGTTTCAATTTAAAAATAAAACCTATGGGTATATTTTTAAATTGTGAATACGGAAACTTATGGTAACGTACTTTAATTGTATTCAAATACATATTTTAAAGTATTTTATTGCTATTTTTATATATAAAAACACGTTAAGTGCCTGCAGCGTAGACTTTAAAATAATAAATAATATTAGTGACTTAATAATCTTTTTGTGAGCTAAGCTAAAAATAGATTAAAATCGTTGGCGCTTGCTAAATGTAAAGTTTGCGAACAGCTATAATAGTTATAAGGCATGACCTAACTTACCTTTCTTTAATAGAGAGCCAAAAACAGCTAATGCAATGCTAAGGCTTCAACACATAATATAATTAAGAACAAGAAATTAACATACCAGTGGTCCTTAACATCAGGCAAGCTGTGGTCAAACCTCTTCCGTGTTAAAAAAACGAAAGATGTATTAATCTTAAAAAATTACCTTGGTTACACGAATTTTATTTCAAACTCATAAAAATACAGAAGCTGTCGTCTACTACTACTGTGTAGTACATGCAAAACATAATTGGCTGGCCCAAAGCGCAGTGCTATTTAACTAAAGTTTAATCACTGTCTTACACTGCGTAATTACTGGTCCGATGCACTTTAAATTAATTTCCCCAGACTGACGAGCTATTAACTTTCGATATTAAACCCTGATACTATAATAAGCACTTTGGGTCTACAATTTTATGAGAAGTCTAGCTTGTAGCTTATTACAGAGCTGAAATTATCTTTCTGTACCATTTTGTGTTCCAGAGATTGAACCTAAACTGAACAACGGTTTAATTAACTAAGTAATAGTTTGTAAGGTATCACCAATGTATGATTAATTTAATTTATAGATTACGTTAAAGTAAAAATCAAAACTTAGAATATTATCATGGTTATTACAAAATTGTGGCTCATACAAAATAAATTTTCATCAATTTAACATCAGCCAATAAAGTGGTATTTCACCTTGTATCTTCCAATGTCGTTTTATCCACATTTCAATAAAAAAAAAACTGCCAATTTCCATAAAAATCTTATCGCTGATACAATTTGTAGTTATTTATTGAGATATTCATACGTGGGCCTTGAATCCCTTATTCCTGCATAAGTTTTCAATTAGAAAAATATTTTCCACAAAGATATTTTGATTGCGACTTATAGATTTGAATCTGTCTCATCATCGATACGATTCCAAACAATCCGAAGATAAAAAGCGTAATTGTATTCACCAGATCTAACTCTATCGAACCATTTTAAATTTTAATTTCATTATTTAAGTAAACAAACTAGATAAATATTCAAACCAACGTTTACGGAACTAGTTAACGTCTAAAAAGGTGTATTTGAATTTAAATAAATGGTTAAGTCAATAAATTGTAATGCAAGTGGTCCATTAGAGTCTGGCTTTGGTAATTATTAGATGAGTTTGCTTGAAGAGTTTAACCGCAGGTGGTATTTAATCGCTGACCTTCTTTATACTAACGGGTAATCATAAGATTCTAATGGATTTGGGACAGATTCTATTTAGAAAAACAGTATGGTTGGTTGTGTCTGCGCTTGAAACAGGTACACAGAAAAATAATTATTTTGATTCGTTTAGTTTTTATTTGTTTATTCTTATTGTAGTTAATAATTTATTTTTACCTATTTATACCTATCGTTTTTTTTTTCAATTTTCATTCAGAAATAGTAAGTTCAGGAAAACGCGATAAAACACACTACACTAAAGATTAAGGGATACCCAAAATCTCAAGCAGTAGTTGAAGATAAACATAATTGATAGTATTTCGTAAAAATATTTTCTCTACACTTCCCATACTGTGAACATTACAAGAATGCTGTTTCACATTTCTAAAACGTTCAATAGTGTCTTGTAGATTACGCCTACCTTGTTCTCTCAGCTCTTGATATGATAACGTAATGATCTTGACAGGCTTAATTTCGAACGATTAGATTGGAGCTTTTAAATTTAGTAAAATGAATGACAAAATGATAGTTTCGTACTAAACCAGTTTTGGGAGTTTATCTGTGGTATAGAAAAGTAACTAAGAGCCGACGTCAAATTGAACTTAGAACAGTAATACATAATTTTGTGATGTTATGATGTATGATGTTGGACGTTTGCCTTGGAGAAACCTATTTACTCTAGATTTGTAGACCCCTGGGTTATAATTTCTATTCTCTTAACCAGTCAGTGTCTTTGGAAGCAGCTCTTAGAGCCAGGTAAGAACAGTTACAAAAGCAGAATAATTTACACGCGTAGCAAAGTTTTCTAATTCGAAGAACAAACATCATAACTGTGTCATGAAAGATTTAAGATTTCAAATGTTATGTGACTTCTTTATGACATAAACATTTGTAAATTATACTAAGAATAAAGCTATATAAGTTAAACCATAGCGGGTTTAGCACTTGACAAAAAAGTTCATAAAAATATAGCCCCAACAAAATTACTGTATATAAAATGTACAAATAAAATATGTATAAATAAAGAAGAAAAGAAGCCTGGAAGAAATCGCTATTAATAGCGATAAGACCGCCAGTTGTGATACTATTTTTTAAGTCTTTTGTGTTTCTGTTACAATTAAGAGATTTTTTCTGTATATTTAAATAAAGTACATATTCACTAAAATTTTACGAGATATAAGATTGCCCAGATTGCCCTGTGATAACAATGCTGTGTTAAATGTTATGCCCAGAATTTTAGCGACAAATTTCAACATTGTTTCAAGTAATAAAAATTTTTGGAAAGGGTCAGTTTAGCTTACCTGTTTAAAATTATAAATCCAATTCAGTAAGTTACATTCCAACTTCTTTATAATGTTTTAGGAGTTGATTCCCAAAATTGAAAATTATGTCTCAAAAGATCTATGCTAATGTATTTGATATAATGCTAATTGCATTCATTTATTTATTAAAACTGGTCAAAGTCCTATTTTTTTAAATCACATACTTTTTGTTTATATATGTGAATTTCAGATATTTCTTAACGCACAATAAAAATTAGAGAATATAAATGTCTCACATTTACAATATCGGAAATTGCACGATGTCACTATATTACTTATGCGCTTATAATATTTTTATCCATAACTTAAATAACAGTATTTCATATTATTTGAAATAAACAAAGCAGTGAAAAGTTGATATTACGGTACGATAATATGCGCATTAACCTGCAAGCTTTATTATTTTATTTGTGGCTCATTTTATGCATTCAATGCGCTCTGACACAAGTCCCTGAATGCTTTTTAATAGCCTGACTTGGCATTAAATTATTATCCGTTCAAACTCTACGGGAAAAGGTGTGTTTTATGTTTTCAGTTGAGGGTACATACCAAAAAACCATTATCGGATAAGATGCTGTAGAGTTAGATTATTAATTTTAAAGTTTAAATACGTAAAAGATGGTGAGAAAATTTTAAAATTACAGGTCAAGACCTTATATTGTTGTAATCTTGTTGAATGGTTAAAAAATCCTTTTTGTCCTTGTAACGTCAGTTTGTAATGCCTGTGGTAATTAGTTTATTTTAAGATTAGATCATTTTAATTCTTGTTTATAAAAATCTTAGAAGTAGATACGATGGTAATAAAAACTCTACAATACCCTTTTTACCCAATACGGTTGACTAGATATAAATTAGGTAGACAAAAAACACCACCCAAATAATGTAAGAAGGCTTCAAATTGAAGATTCGTGCGTGAAGATGATCCTCTCTGTTATAAGTAAGCTGGGTCATATCTCAGCGTAGGCAAGCATGGAAAAATAGAACCAATCTCATATACATAAAGGGCTCAAAATTCTTTGCATAATCGCGTGACAAAATATTTAATGACTATTTATTGGAACCAAACTTGAGTCAAAGTATGATTTGTGTGAATTCAACCGATAATCGATTTTTGTTGTCGGCTAATGGGTATAATATTAGGCCTTATTTTGTTATTGAGTGTCGAAATATTATAACAAAACGCAATGTGGGATAAATAAAATAAGAATAAAATATGGATTATGATGACAGATGATTCGATTGCCTATATAAAATTAATTAAGTGGGTTAGTGTGGGAGGCTTTAATTTAACTAAATAAAAATAAATATTCCAAGACATTGCACACAACGCCATCTAGCCCCACACTAAGCAAACGCTTGTGTTGTGGGTACTAGATAACGGATATAATACTTATATGTATACGTTCCTTTTGTAAATACATACTTATTATATATAGAAACGGCCAGACTCGACACAAGTAATTACAAATTTTAGTATTCATAATTACGTGTCTCATTCGGGAATCAAACCAGCAACTACTAGATTAGAAGGCAGAGTCACTTCCAACTAAGCTAACAGAGCAATCAATAACTGAACCTATTGCTAAAACCAAGAAAAATATAAATGAAACTAAATACTTCTGGCTGTTATTTGAATAAAACCTTTTTATACATTGCGAGATACAATTAGGTAAGAGAGAAAAAAATCCGTCGCCAAACTTACAACCTCGTCAAAACAAAAGAATACAAAAATAACAAGGCTCATAAAAATCACAACCATAAACAATTAACCCCTAAAACCCACCCAGAATTCCCAACTAACATTCAACTAATGGGTCCTACTTAACCAAACGGCCGGTTAAGGCGGTTAAAGCTTAACAAATATCTCTAATAGACCGCAACAATATTACACGCAAACCCCAACCGAGTGTAACCATATAGAAGCCAGAGATCATTAATAAAAATATTCGTAAAGGCAACAAGTTCCTGTGACTAAGCATTTTACGCACCTTCGAAAGACTCACGTTTACGATTATACACCTAGAGTTAAGCCTCATAAAGCTTATTATAGTTTGTGTATGCGTAACGCGGAGTCAGCGATGTAATATGCAGTAAGGTTGTAATATTCTTTCAGATTTGATACGTTTTATCTTTGTTACATGAAGGGTTGAGGAGTTTGGTTTTGTGGCGCTGACGGCTATTCATTTGAAGATAAAGAATGCTTTATTTTTGTACTCATCATGAAATTTATAACTATGTACATAGGTAGCAGTTGAAAAAAAAAATTCAGAAGACTTGATAACCTTCTTTTTTGAAGTCAGTTGAAAAGTAAAATAAAAAACTTAAAAGTTTTCAATTAATATCCACCTTCATATCAACCAACGAACACTGTTTTAAGTGCTTTTTTCAAAATGTATTTTTTAATATCCAAAAAAAAAAACATTTAAAATTATAGCGACAACTTGATACGCACACACTAACCTACTATTCAAATCAGACCATCGTCGGCACACCAGCCCAAAAGAAAAGCTAGCACGCTCCATATCTCTCTTGCGCAAGATCCATTTATTAATACGCTACAAACCCATTGTGAACCTGAATGCCTACTCAAATGGTCTTCCCATTCCGACTTTAACGGGCTATTGTCACGATGTTAACGCATCATTGTCATGTCACAGTTTTAAAAAGGCTTTTAGGTCTGCGTTCTACAACATTTAACTTGACGTTAAGGTGCAGCCCGATCGCGTTTACATACAAACTTGTTGTATGTAAAGTTAAAATTAGAATAACAAAGATGGTATATCAGTTAGTTATGTCTAAACAATGATTTAGTTTACAAACATATGTTTTATGGTTTTGTAATGTTCATAGATTTTTTTTTGTGAGGAAACCATTTTTTATGACACGTCACTATTAGGTACCAAATTTTTAATTCTTATATATATTTAGGATTTCAATTTGGCTATCTAAGTACCTTTTGACAAATCATCAATCATTAATTCAATTAACTCTTAGTTTTTGAGTCTTGCTATACAAAACTTTGTATGACTACACACGGAACACAGAACGTTAAGGCAGGGGTTAAACGAAAACCAACTTTGAAAGCACCGAGATAACCAACTGTTTAGATGGTAGAATCGAGCCTTAATAGGGTGTAACTATATGGTAATACAGGGCGGTTACAGCTGACGAAACATGTGTCGATTGTTCATCTACCGGTTAAAAAAACTCATACATGTAACATGCAAACTGATAATGTCGGAAGAAAGTCATTTATCACTATACGACGTTTCCGGTTCGATAAACTTTGGTTAGGGAATTTTGTTGTTTTTTGTCAAAACATTAATGCATGCAATTGATGGATTTACAGTTGGTTTTTATTTATTCGTTTTTAAAATGAGGAGATTTTTTAAAAACCCATATCATTACTGTTTCCTTTTTTAATGTAGGTAGAATTATTACTAGCAAAATCTGTTGTAAGTTTAAATAGGTACACAAACAAATAATACTCAGAGAAAACTTGAAAAGTTTGGCTAGAAGTTGAGCTTTTAGTTTAGTTTAATTTGTATTTCGAGCTTCAACAAATTTCTAGAAATCCTTGCCTCATTTAATAAATTATGATTTATTATTTCATTAAAATAAATTCATTTCAAATTGTAAACTATGATTATTTAACAAACAATAATGCGGTAAACTTATTTCAGATTATTGTAAAGCTTGATTTTAACTTTCTTATCATCACTAGCCCATTATCGCCCACTGCTGAGTATAGGCCTCTTTTTTTGTACGCCACTTGTCCCGGTTCTAAGCAGATTGAATCCAGGTGCTCCCTGCGGTATTTTTATGTCGTCAACCCACCGCATTAGTGGGCGACCTCTGTTTCTATGGCCGAAATTTCTTTTAAACCTTTTTTTTAATAAACGTTTTGCTATATATTATAGGAATTTCTTCAGCCTATAAACATCAACTGACTAACTAACTACCATAATAACATTAGTGTAATTATCCGTTTCAGTAATTTTCCGTGCAAACTTCCCGACATAGTTCGAACTACATACAGACAAAGCAGAGTTGGCGAGCACGAATCGACATAACTTTGTCAAAATAAAAGCTTGCCAATTCACATTAACTTACCACCCGGGGTGGAAAGTTACTCCAAAAAGGCTGGAATCCACGAGTTCTGGTTACTACGCTCGCACTCAACCACTACTTTTAACTAAATTGAAGTTGCGGCCAAAGACTGCGGCTGCACGTGACGGCTGTCTCTCTGCAAGTAGTTTTTACGTGAGTGGATTGCGTTGGACCTCTTTATTCAATGGTCCACGCGTTTTGGAAGACGCGGTCACAGACGATCGACAGGACAAGTATTCGCCAAGTGTTCTAGTAGAGGCGAAACTTTGTCCAGATTACTCGAGAAACTGCGAAAATAAAACGGACTATTTGTTGAGATTGCTTTCTCTGAAAAATTTGCTGCGAAAATTCTAGAATTCAGCAGTAAGTGAAGATGAAAAATTAGAGCTCTGAATGCTCGCTCGGGATTTTAATAAACGTTGAGTTTTTTAGAGTTTAAATTGAAAAGGGTGTCAGCAAACTAGGTACGTACCAGAATTTGAATGTCAAATAACACTTGCTGTATTGGTAGATATTTAGTAGTAGTAGGTAGTTAAGTAGTATTCCCATATTTACCTGAAACAAAAATAAAATTTTCTTAGCAATTAGTAGAGATACACTCAACATTATAGTCAAATCGTTCCTAAATCTTAGCAAGCAACCAAAACCTCTACAGAACTTTACTAACCAAAACATGAACAATATGTTAACTATAATAAAATGTGTAAAAAATATACATATCACCACTAAAAACACTATAAAAAACTTAATATTTCCCTAGCCCACAAATCACCAATCTAAAAGTTATCCTGACAAGTCTGCAGGATTGTACACCCCACGCTCGCCACAAAGGTAAATGACAGCCACAATAGCAAGTGGGCGGAGAGGCTGTATCAACTAGATATTATACCTATATAATTATATGTAGGTATTAAAAAGGAATGTGCTGTAATTGTTGCTGGTTGGAGGCAGGAATGAAGGGGTTTTTCGAGCGTAACGTGTTTGAGTGCTGTGATTTTGTATGTTTATCATCAATAATCTTAAGGATTATAAATAAATTAATTGTAAAACTGACACTTATAATTTTAAAATCAATTGTAATAGTGAGTGATTTATCTGACGAAGACGTGTCTCCGTGTTAAAAAAAACCAATATAAAATAGTTTAATATTAATTCTACATTATTTTAGTTTAGCTTTCACTTCGACAATTTTGAGAGACATCACTATTTATCACCTGTATAAGAGAAATTTTTGAAACTGTACACACACACACACACACACACACACACACACAATTTTACAATAACATTAAAAACATATAGAACATTTTCCCATCGTAACAAGAATTCTTCCCCAATAAACTAGGAAGCCCTGAATAGTTTGTTAAGGTTGTCACACGGCGCGCCGCTCCTCCGCTCTAATTGACAGGCGCTAGAGTGCTATATGGAGCCTGCAGGCTGTATGTTTAGTTATCTGGGAGCTTATAGGCTATTAAGGAAATATATTGAAGTTTAACTCAGACGAAATCAAGCAAAATATACAGTCAAATGAAGTCGGTTAAAAAATTAGGGTTATATACCTATAGATAGATGGATTGATAATTCTTTATTGTCACACATATAAAACAAAAAATAGTTACTTACGTAGTTCGAAATAATTATAAAACTTTGGTTATGGTAACATTTTCTAAACGAAAGTAGGAGTGTTATAAGAGTAATTGATAGCTTCTTATGTGCAATATAGAGCCTGCAGGATGTAGCTTTAGTTATCTGGATTTTTATAGGGCTATCAAGTACATAGGAGCTTGAGAATCACTATAAAACTCAGGTTACATATGTTATACCTTTTTAAATCTATTTTTTAAAGGGAAGTTTTGTCGAAGTCAAGTATGTCACTCCTATGGCTAGTTAGCCAAATAAATTAAGTTGTACAAGTGTAATCAAATGACGTGACCCAGAAATAGTTGCTTAAAAAAAAGTAATTACTTACGTAAGTGCGTAATTTGTTTTGCTTATAGCTATAAGAAACAAATAATAGCATAGCCATAACTTATTTTAAAAGTGAGTAAAAAAAATGTTGCATCTGATTTCCATCGCCGTACGACCAACGTCCTAGCCGAATGCACTCCGTTACACCAATTTTTGTCGACCATTGAACTATCGATCGTCCGAAATTCAATTCGAGTAAATGGCACCGTAGTTGCACCAACACATCTTGATATGTCCGTCCGGTGTCATTCAGTGACTGGCCAGGAGTCCGTATAAACTATTCAGTATGCACCACCGAAAATACTCGTCCCTGCATATTCACAATGCGGTGAAGGGAACGTTGGATCGAACTAAAAGTAGGAGAGATAGAATTGACGACAAATTTGAGTGTGATTTTCGGGTATGAGTAGCGAGTTTTTGGGATCACGATTTTTTGCGAATGATGTACAATATTATAGACTTAATATAATACCTGTCACGCAGTCTACAATCAATGACAAGTACGAGCATTATCGTTCAATCATTGTTTGACATCATTATCATAGTGTTTACGACGTAATGAATAGAAAAATGTTGGTATTAAATTTATCTCTCTCTTTGAGTCGTATTTCCTCATGACTGAGGGTCGTGACTCCCCCGCAGAATTAATTCGTTAGGGGAGTTTTCTTGGGCAGATACATCGTGGTGGGCGCCCAGGTCCTTCCACGGAAGACGCATGTCCTCGGATATTGTGGTCCTCAAACATGTCGGTTTCCTCACGATGTTTTCCTTCACCGTTAAGCGAGTGCAAATCTACACATAACTTGAAAAGCAGACACTGGAACCGCTGAGCCACACTAGCTTATATTAAATTTATAGCCTCACATGAAACAGATTAGCAAAATAATGTGGTACGTGGTGTTTATGTGATATTAATGACATAAATGATTTGAGTCAATGATTTTATTTATATGCGAAAACTAAGAACAATAAAGTTTCTATTAATTAAACGGACTGAAAGAAGTAAACGTTCAGTACATAAGTACCGTTAGAAAATTAATGAAACTATTGAGAATAGTGGTAAAGTCAGCACATCGTACAGTGTACCTGTCAATTAACTATTGGTGATTCACCGGCCGCTAGCTTCAATATCCTTACTTGTAGGGGTAGCTTTTAAAACAGTAAATAAGTAACTATCAATTTTTTATTTAATATTTCTTCTTCTTATCGAATGAGAGTGGCCGACTCTGATGACAAGAGTTAATCAATTAATAATTTAATTGTTGAGACGTGTTTAGTAAAAAAATGTAAATATTTATGAAGACTAATATTTTTTTCATTAAATGAAGTTGTAAGTGAACTGTTTACTAAAAAATATTTTTAAGGCGTTTGTTGCTGGTGTTACTGTTATATTGTATCTTTTGTCTGAGTGGCAATTGTATCTGATACAATAAAGATTTCCAGTTTCCACATTTCAAAGCTTTAATTTATAACGAGAACAATTTTAACTAGGCCATTTCTTCATAATTATTATACTGATTGCACATAGTAAACTGTTACTTAGTTATACGTTATTTAATTCGCATCACTAACGTTTCGCAACTTTGACGTCATTATTTTTCACTCACTGCTAATGTGAAACTGCAACCCATTATTTTAACGACACAACTTTAAAGGGTTAAACTATAACCATCAAACAAGGTTTCAACACAACATAAATTAACCAACAGGGTCCGAAGCGTAGATAAATTACAAAAAGATTCCTTACAACCTGGTAAGAAGTCTTTTTGTTATTCATCTATGCTTCTCTTCTTCTTATTTAGCTAAAAGATTGAAACAGTTGAAACAGAATTCAGCTTTAACAATCATTAAATAAAAATAAAGTGTTCAGTGAATTAGTATCCAAACTTATCACACTTTTTAATTATTATCAAACAATAATACATTAATATATACAAATAAAAATATATAACAATATATATAAGCAAGCATATGTATTTTAATCTTTTTTTATTCGTTGGCGATTTTCCTAAGAATGTTTCATGAATAACGACCATTTATTTGAAACTATGCGTCATAATGAGCCGTCTATCAAATACAAAGTCATTGAACCAAACCTTCTAAAATGCTTTATGACTGTTTTACGCCGAGTTTTACAACGTCCCCAAAATGCAGGCTGGAAATAGAATACCATCATCGCCCTCCCCCTTACTCTAATTACATCCGTATCCGTTACAAGTTTAAAATTTAATTTCTTTATTATTTGCATAAAGGAGTAATCCTTGGAGATTGTGGCAACAGGCGGGAGACGTGCCTGCTTACAAAGTAGATGATGCAGGAGATTGTACGTCGGTTAGCTGTGAAAGTTTGAAGTTAGTAAGTATGTATTTGTTTTCTGTAATTTAGGAGTAGGAAGGCAAGAAAAATGTTCTTTTGTTTTTCAAACAGTATCTAGTCTTTTATTTTTTTTTGTGTTCTATTTTTAAAGTGATTATAAAGTGATATTTTTTATGACTCTATCATACACAATCGTCTTAATAAAAAATGAATCTAAAATAGGTACTATTAGAAAAGCTCATGTAAAACAAATTGTTGTAGACTCCTTATTTCACTGCTTATTATATTTACTGTACCTAAAACAATAACTGCAAATAAGTAAACTTTTAACGTGAGAGTAAACCTTATACAAAATTATCCTTTCGTCCCAACTCAACCAGCATATGCGACGACGAAATTAGTAGAAGCTTGTAACCTCTCCAGTTGAAGTAATAGCACCTCCACGTGACCTTAATTGTCCAAGAGCTGGCAGTATTTCTATTTTCTACGCGTATATTATGTATAGGTAATATAATATACCTGTATCTATACATATTATAATAGATAGATAGATAGATAAACTCTTGATTGTAACACACATTGACAAAAAAAAAAACAAACAGAAACACAAAAGACTTAAAAAAAAAAAAGTGCCACAACTGGCGGCCTTATCGCTAATAGCGATTTCTTCCAGGCAACCGTAGGATGGACAGGAGTCGAAAGAAATATAAAGGATGGGGTGTTCAAAAAGAGAAAATATATACAAATAATAAAAATATTCAATAATATTATATATATATACATACAATAACAATTAACACATATTACATATACGTGCAAATAACTATAAATATATAACACATATACATATTATACCTATATACTATAACGACAAAAGGAGACAACTATAAACACACGAATTCAACAGCAGATTATAATAAAGCTGAAGAGGGTCATAAATCTGTAGAAAGAACATATTAGAAAAGCTACTAACTACCATTGAATGAAAAGTTTCAGCAGTTTTTATAATTTTGTCTGTTTATGCGCGTTTATTATTATTGAGCGCTCATCACGCAAAAACGGCTAAACGTATCATTACGATTTTTAGTATCTTTAGATCTTAAGATTGTCATAGGCTACTTTTTATACTGATATAATGCGACCGAAACTGCGGGCGTCCACTAGTGTATGATAAAAGTTTATTGAAACTAACAAAATATTGTATTAATCTCATCAAAATTTACAACTGAAATTCTCAGTCAATTTAGTCTCTACGTTTACAGACGTTTCATGTTTACTTAGATTATAAATAAATGATAAATACGACAATTAATATTGACATAAGCATATATTAATTTATTTAACTGTAGGTAAACAGTTTGTACAGCAAGATACCCTAAAATGATACTAGAACACATGCTTATGCCCAGTTTAGTAACTAAAGTCACGAATTAAATGTATTTTTATTAAAATAACAGCTTTTTTTATTACGTTATGAGACCTAAAATGAGCAACATAAAAAAACGAATAATTATGATTAAAAGAGTTAATTTAAACTTCATCATTTATAAAAAAGCATTTAAACTGAGATGCTAGTGTATATTACCAGCATTTAATCTATAAAATTAGTGTTCAAGTCTTCTTTATTGTTATAATGTCATATATCTATTAAGAGTAGTAGAAATAAAGGTTTATTTATTTTTAAGACAAAATATAAACAGGCATGCAGCAAAATTAGTAGAACCATGTATCCCCTCCGGTTGAGATAATAGCATTCTCCACGTGAGCTTAATTGTCTAAGAGTTGACAGTATTTTACGTGTTTTTGCATAATGAAAGTCTATGGAGAAGTACACTGAATAGTTCGCTTATTTAAGTATGTTGTGTGAGGTATGCGATAATTGTGTAGTGTATAAATTAGGTAAATATCGTTAAGTTAGTGGTCCAGAACAAAAATTGAAAACTTGCTACGATAATTCTTATTAGACATACATATGTACTTATCATGTGTATGTAGGTAGTCATTTAAAGTAAACGCATATAAAAATATTTTAAAAATTAAAAATAAACAAGCTTACAACTCAATAAATTTAAATGCTACAAGTTAATTATGAACTAGTGCCTCTAAATTAAGCTAGGCTTGTTTCTCAGAGAGATTTGAAAAATATGAAACTAAATTATGTCTTCTATTGCTAACGTTGCATTTGCTTATAAAATACATATACAAATACATATTTTACCTAATCTACAAAATTAACTACTTACTGATTAATTCATGAAATTCACCTAGGTTCAGATATAAACAAAATCACTGTCAAAATATAAAAACACCCTTTGCAAAACGCTCGTATTATCCTAGGCTAAGCTCCAACTGTTTCAAGCATTGAAGGCTCTATTGAAGGCACTTGACGTAAAGACGTACAAGCACACACACACACACATACACACACAAATAAATTTATACGACAACGGTATGACTTGACTTTCGTGCCAAAAATCGTTCCGGGATTCCGACTTAGTCGTAAATGTAATGTTTCGTTTCATACACGGAAACTGGTTAGCCAGTTTATTGTATATTTGTAGTGGAATGATAATGTTTTAGGAGAAATTTGGCAAACTCAGTGTGAATTTTTATGTTAGGCTTTATTGCAATTGTTTCCTTTGAGAAGGCAATAAAGAAGACATTTTCCAAAGAGATATTGATTTACTAAGATCATTTTTACTCCATAAGATAACACTGTGTCAAAAAGTAAATTTACTAGATTTAGAAATGTATAGCATTCGTCTATTGTGCGCCTAAACGTGTATTTTATAGAAATGAATTCACTGGCGATATACAGTGTAACTTTTTCTGAATATATCACAGAAATAAAAAATCCACAGAACATATAAACAGACAAACATTCTAAAAACAGCTGAAAAATATTTTTTGTGGATTTACTTAAAGTATGCCCAACCCACTGTTTTCTAATATCTGCTATGTTCAGATTTTCGACCCTCTCTGGCTTTATTATTATGTTTAGATGATGGCAACACTGCAAAGGTATTTAGATATAACCATAACACAGTAAGCTCGATCAAAGCGGGCCGGAAATAATACAGCCAATCTAATGCAAAAATCATGTCACCAAGAAACATTTCGCGTAACTGGAATCACACTGGAATACCCAATTGCCCTCGTTTTTGGCAAATCGTTTGATGTGTATTAAGAAGAAACATTTTAACACCCGGGATGCGAACGTTACGTTTGTAGGAATTTTATGGGATTTGATTTACGAATTTTGGCGTGAAATATTATTTTCGGGAAGTGTTTGGTTATAGGGTGATGATTTCATTTCATTTTAGTGATATAAGATATTATTTACGTTGCACACGTTACCATCTAGTGATTACATAGTAAGATAGAATAGAATAGTAAGATATATGTACCTAGTGTATCAATTTTCAACTACCTACTCCAGATATTCATTGATTGTTTTTTTTTGGGATCCAACTTATCCACTCAAAATTTAACTTACGAGTAAGTACTGAAGTATTTAAGGTATTATATCCGTTATCTAGTACCGACGACGCAAGCGTTTGCTTAGTGTGGGGCTAGATGGCGCTGTGTGCAATTTCCCCGTTTTTTTATCTACCTAAAAAAAATCATAGTTTTGTAGATTTTATACTTCTTACGATATCTATTTCCACCCGTTGCATTTTTTCTCATATTACGAACTGTTCCAATCAGCCTACTCCAAAAATACCTGAACAACACAATCACACATTTTGAAATACCTTCGAGAATATTTATATTCACCATCATAGGCTCTTTGGCATCAGTCCAGGTGATTCGTACCTACTTGGTTTGATTGAGGAAAATATACATAAGTCTATATATTATAGGTATATACAATATAGTATGATTGTGTGGTTTTATCAACAATGAGTGATTCAATTGGCTGCTTATAGCATGAGTCAGACTTGCAACTGACTGTGGTTCGAATTGGATATCAAAAAGTAGTGCAGGTAATTTGAGATGCTTGTATGTTACAGTTTTTAACTAAGATAAATGTATGGAATAAAATTGTAGGTTATTTATTTCTAATGTTGTTGGATTTAGTTAGTTCTAGAACAAATACGAAAGCAATACCTCAATAAGTTATGTTCCATTGACCAATTTTATTGCAATTTGTATGTGTTTGTCTAGTACGGCAGTCGTTAAGCCATGTCAGAGGACCTTAGGGCGGCTTGAACTTAAACTCTCGACACCAGAGTTGGCCACTCTCATTCTATAAAAAGAAGACGAAAAAGATTTGTATGTGCTTCACAACAAATAATATATTTAGTGTAAAAAAAAACAGATTGAATAAAATATGGTTTCTGTATACTTAAGTGACTACTACACATATTGTAGATCTACAATGCCAAAAATACTATCCATTCGGTAAAATTTTTAGATACAACTCGGAGCTAAAAAAATCACATGGACTCTAATATATTTTTGTTGTATCTGCCAGTCAGAAACTATTATGAAAAGCTATCACAGTTTTGTAATGATGATATCTACGAATAAAAATACTGTAGAAACGTAACTTTTCTTCAAATATAACTCCACCAGAATGTCAACAAGTGCTACCACGGTTGAATTGGAGGGCAGGGCTTAACTCTTAAGCGATCAAACATAAAACGTTTGTTATTTTGTATTCGGCCACATTCGGCCGTTTCTGGCATTGTAATTAATCACGAGCTAGCTTTATATGCGAGTGGTGTGTGAGAGAGATTTGAAATATGGAAGATTATTCGACGAGAAATGTGTACGGAGTAACCGTTCTATAGTATTTTTATTCGTAGTATAATATAGACTTGATCGTTCAGCTACAAATTGCCTAATAGGTTAGCAAACTCCGTTATTGCTTTTCACACTAGATCGGCCGGAACCATGGCGTGAGCAAAATTAAAACAGTTTGCTTGTGTTAATGGAAAATAATATATTTGTTTGTTGTTTTTATATTCTGTTTTGTAGGAAAAAATACAAGCTTTTTAGACTGTCGGTAACACACCGCGAAAGAAATATTAAGTGCTTACAGACCAATAATATCTCACTTGAATATTAAACGTATTCTGTCTTCTGTCTTGAGTCATATTTCCTCATGACAGAGGGTCGTGACTACCCCGCAGAAATGATTTGTAAGGGGAGTTCTCTTGGGTAGATACATCGTTGTGGGCTCCCAAGTCCTTCCACGGAAGACGCATGTCCTCGGATATAGAGGTCCTCAAACATGGCGGTTTCTTCACGATGTTTTCCTTCACCGTTAAGCAAGTGTAATTCCACACATAATTCAAAAATACATGTTATTGGTGTAGGGCTGGATTCGAACCAGGGCGCGTCTGAAGGAAAACCAGACTCTGGAACCGCTGAGCTACACTCGCTTATAAAGTATTATTGTAACATTAATTTATACCAAATTAACTATAAAAAAACTCTTTTCACTAGTACAAATTTGAACATACCAAAATGTATTTCAAGCATGTAACCAAAGCAAACAACCACATACTACACTAATACCTCATCTTAAATGTAAAACAGGTTTACGGATGCGGAAACAATATTTCATCAGCATTTGACAACAGCAATCCGAGCCGACTTTGTGTCTTTTCAATGGCTTAAATTTATGTGAGCCTCATTCCTAAACATCACCTCAAATTTACCATGTTAAAATGCACCCGAACACACAGCACTTTGATATCGACAACACCACCTAGAGACAACTAACTACATCTATCCGTTATACAAAACGTTCCGCCAATTATATTATGTTCTGCGGAGACCAATCAGCATTGAGCTTTATTACGCATTTATGGCATTGAGGGCTCACAATAATATAAATAAGCATTTTAGAATATATTAGATGTTATTTTTGTCTCGTAGAAAGCTGCGCTAATATTGTAAAAGGAAAGATTTGATAGTATAGTAAGTGTACATATACAAATGTATGTTCGTTCTTTCTGAGTGATCGAAATCTGAAACCACTTTGTTCACAAGAAACAGATTAATGTTTTATTTTAAGCGCCCCGCAATGCCACCTATATTGGTAAGTACTCGTATGTTATGAAGATACCCCTTTACTCAGTAGTGGGCGATAGCAGGCTGACGATGATGATGATGCGACTGTATAGTATACATTTCGGAATCTTTCTCCTTAGAGCGACATTCATTGGGTACAGCACCGTCGCCCTCTGATATATTCGTAAAGCTTGCAAAAGGCTTTCAGGCCGTAGCGTGTTGCTAGGTGTTTGCATCCGTAATTTGTTTGGCGGTGGTACGAGGCTGCCTACATTAATGGATCTGAGGCTTGCACGCGATCTGACAGCCAGAGCCCAGACGGGGCGGATTCAGCTGTCACTCTGTAAGGTCGCTTAACTCGATATTTGTAAACTAGCTTAGCACTGGTGGTTGTATTTTTTAAGAGAGTTCTCTGGTTACTTGATGGTAACTGATCGGGTGCTGATTAATATAGTTATTCAATACATCTTTAATAAGTATGTGTATTTTGCGGATGGCATTTTTATGGTTTTTATCATAAACTTATGAATTTAGAAAGCTCGTTAAAAATGGTTATAATTTCCCAACTCTGTGAGTGTGACCAATTCTGATATCGAGAGATTTGCCAGTAAAACTAAATAATATCGCTGTTCAAAATAACAGGTATCATCCTTATCTACTCGTACTATATACGTACTAAAACCACTTAGAAACTAAAAACATTCAAGACAACTATCTAAGTACCCGCATAAACACAATTATCGAAGTCTCGGTCACTGTACGCTTAGGTTTGCATTTATCTACAAACCACTGCCACTGGTCCCAGACGGTATCAACTGCAACTGAATTTAACTACTGCTAAACTTAAACAAACCGCAACTCCGTCCGATTGACTATTCCGATCCAATCGCGGCCATTTTAACTGTATCAACGCAAGTACATAGTAAATGGGATATTAAAACTTATGCAGCAATTCTAAATGCTTTTCAAAGTAAGCGGAGAAATGCAACGGTTACCATAATGAGCTCGGTTACGTAGGTCCTATCAAAATGCATTGCAGCGCTGTTCCACAGACTACAGGTTTACATAAACGGAATGGAAACCGGCTTCTACGAGTAGATACAGCAGGAATACATTTGGAAATAGCTGCCTTTAAAGTTAGTCCAGGTTTTCGTATCCAAGTGTACGTGACAAAAATCAAAATTTATGCGCTGTTGACAGTCCCGAGAACCGTAATCCGCGATATTTCGGCATTAAAATTGGATGGTATTTTCAGAACATGTGTGTACAACGAATTTTTCTACAGTTTTTGTGTATCTGGACAATCTGGCCACTAGACGAACTTTATCGCGCACTTAAAGAAATTGTATTGCTTTGAATAGAATGAAACCTAATTTTGAAACTTTTTCATGACGTCAAAGGCAATTTTAATAAAAGAAAGTACGAATGACATTATAGGGTGAAATAAGCTTCGCTGATTTGGAATGGTTTCTTAAGAAAGCATTCAATGAAAAATATCAGAGACAAAAGTGGAAATAACCAATTTACAAGCTATTTTAATTGTTACATACTTGAAAAAAATTAAGTTAAGATTGTATTCAAGTTAAGTGAAACTTCAACTTTAAAATTCGTACAAAGGTCCATTTATTACTACATGTTCTCAAATCTCAAACTACGCTAATCTCCAGTTCTTTTTGTGAAGTGAATCTAAAGCACAATCTTTACAACAATCTACATAATTTAGATCTGAGATAATGACACTAGCAACAGCTATGCGATCGCCGCAACAAGTTTTAAAGTTAAGTTCAAGTTATCGCTCAGATAGATCGTGAACACAACACATGTAATGGTCATCATCAACTAAGTTTTGGGTGGATTTCTGTGTTGTACGTGGTTAGTTGAGTAATACTGTGGGCCTTTGTTGTTTATCTTTGGACAATTTTACAAGATTTATTGCTGGAAAATGTAGTAAAGTTAACAATAAGCGAATACAGGTAATGTGATCCGACTTATACGTATACTTATGCATGGTATTTTCTTATTAAAAACTGAAAACACCTGCTGTAGTAAAAAAATATTTATCACTAGAGAAGCATTTACCGTATTCATAAAAAAATGCGGTCTTCTTTGATATCTAAATCAAAGAGACCTAAAAATATTTTACCAAGTAAAATCCTAAGGATCTTCCTGCTTACTCAGAATTCGTATTTTTCACGTGATGAGCAGCCCTACGTTATCTTTACGAACCCGGCGCAGGCTGTAGCTAGCCAATTAAACGGACTTACCTCGCGCCAAATAAGTAGAACCTTAGACAGAGAAACAAGCATAAATTCTCATTGTGAATGATCGCTGTGTCCCTCTCGCACTCATTTTCTAGCCATTTGGTGCGAGCTGTATTATATAGCGCCCGTAGGAATGACTAGTTAGTTAGCTTCTGTCACACAATCTAACCTAACTTGGGAGTGGAATTTGAACAGCGAATGCAGGGAAAAGAATGCTTGGAAAAAACTATTTGTAAAGTATTTGTACTATAGGAATAGGTATACTTTCTAGGTGTTTATATTTGTTATCCCTGCCAGATTGGTTGCCTGGAAGAGATCGCTTTTAGCGATAAGGTCGCCAGTTAAGACACTAGGCTTAAGTTTTAATATTATTTTTGTAAATTTCTGTATTGTGCTGGTGTTTTAATAAAGTGTATATCTATCTATCTATCTATCTATTTACTTAGGTTTAGTAGTTAGTGTAGGGTTTTTTGTTATTTATTGTGCAATTTGAATGTATGCAGGTAAACATAATCTCACCGAATCAACAAAATAAACATTTTCTTGATTAAATTGTGTTGTTAGTAGGTATATTGCACAACACGCTAAATACTGTTTTTTAGCGTCTTTCAAATTACTAGGCTACTTATTACAATAGTTAAATATGGATAAACCTTGACAAAATTTAATAAATTATCTGCTACATTCTAAAAACTAACAAATAATATCGAGACACTATGATATCAAACCATTATAAATAAAGCTTGAAACAGAACAACACGGAAAAGCTCTACAATATCACAGCATCCAACAAAGATAACCTTCGAACCTCATAGAAATAAACATTCTTATCTTTATCAGCGACTTGTTTCCTACTATATTAATATCTGGCATTATCTTCTACATAATTTAATTAAATATATTTAACAGAAGCTATGCGGATGCAATCGCATGCGATTGGCAATGTGAAGCAACTTTCGACGCGGTCTGTACTTGGATGGGTGACCAAAAAGTCGCTTTCTTTTTGGGAGTTTCCGTCAGGCAGATCACACGCTAAATTGCAGGTCATAGCTGTTTGTAAAATTACGGCTGCCGTTAAGACATGTCAGAGGCCTTTAGGGCGGCTTAATTGATCTGGTACCATAGTTAACCACTCACATACGAATTTACAAAATTTTAATATGATATATGACTTTAGCTTAGCTAGCTTTGCCTGATAAAAAAGTAATAAATTAAACGTAAAAGTTGTCAACTATATTGCAAGGTTTAAAACATATTTTTCTTCTAAAACTTCTAGGGCATGAAAACATTCCTATTAGTGTTTTCCGGAAATAAGCTTGAAATCAAGCAATGACAAATGCATTATATCAATATCACGAAAAAAAAAATTATATACTATATACTAAATATGTGTAATATTTCTAACATTCTCGTACCAACATTCAATTAAAACCATTCAACAGTTGGTAACCAGAAAGGCCCAACTTTGTCGTATGTTGACTACGAGTTCACCTGACTTCGTTCATTATTTATTCAACACGAAACCTCGAAACCATCGCGGGATCTCACGTAAGTGAGGAAACTTCACACTATCGTTTTATAAAGGTGAAATGTACGAGGAAGTCCCGCACTTTTATTTTAGTTGTGATTTCAGCGGAAGAATATCTGTGCGGTTGTAAGAATACGAGATTTCGCTGTCAAGTTGTGTCGCAAGTTCTTACTCCTTATACGGATTTGCAGAACAAAAGTCGCCTAAGTAAGTATAGTGATTCGTTCCTCATTATTCTTAGAATTGCGTTTTGCAAGAAACTGCAAAGTTACAAGTCAGAGTTAGTTATTGTGATTGCTTTCCCGTTTACGAATACGAAACTTCAAAACTCGTTACCCGCCCGCGTTACGGCGGATTTTGAGTAAATCTCTCAGAGTTACTTGTTCCTGGTATATTATATTTATATTACTCTATAGTTACTTGTGTTGGTTATAACTATTTAGAGTGTTTTTTTTTTAAATTTTGCAGTTCTTACAAATCACAAAAGGAAACAGAAAGAATATATTTATTTGTTTACATAGAAAAAATACCAATTACCCTTTACTGGGGTAAAAGACACGTTTATATAAATTTCAAAGCTTAAAAAGCTATCATTCAGCTGGCGTACTATCGCTGATATTACTTAAACTTAGATCAAACCCCTTTCATAGAATTTTCCTTTTCATGCCACCATGATATTTTTGGGGCTGACGTGAATGAAAAATCGTTAATAGAAAATTCCTTATGAGCAACTTTGAATGGACGCACAGGGCATAAAATCTCATAGGCATTTGTTACGGTTCTTAAACTCAGTCGTTGATGTGAACACATTGGATGTTCTTGTAGGAAGACTTTGATAGACTGCCTCTTTACGATTTATGACAAAAAAATGTAGTACACATTGGGTAAATATGCAATATTTAATATAAGTATTTCTATTTAATTACTTCATCATCATCATTATTCTTCGCCTTCTCTATCCCACTGCTGGGCATAGGCATCTCTTTGAATGTGCCAGCTGCGTCGATCTTGTGCAGACCTCATCCATAAATTAATTATAATGTAATAAATAGTTACTTCACTACCTACGTACATCGAATTGAGTAAAATCGTCACTAACTTAGGCAATTCTTTGTCTTCAGTTTATTGTATCTATTAACCTATGTAAATATCCTCAACTCAACTAATATATAACCAGTTAACGACTTGTACCCAAATAGTTCTTTCAGTACACAAACTTCGATCACAATCAATGACAGCTGCCACAAAAATAATGATTTAGTGCAAACATTATGTCTCATACAAACATTCGCTATTCATACACATGTCACAAAAACTAAAATATGGTGCAAAGAGAAAAGTTTCACTCTTGCGCCAAATAATGTTCTCATTGTGGTAGAAATGGCGCGGTCAAAAGCCAAGTTGCGAATTACTCAGCGGGAGGCTAACATTGTTGCTGTTTGGCTAAAAACTCCGATACTTGAAGTAGGCGAGTGTGTTATATATTTTGGAACGGTATACAAAACGTTTTGCTTGATGTGTACGTACATTGTATATGGCAAATATTTTAATAGATTTTAGTTACTTTGTCCGAATATCCGACCGAATATAATTATCCCTATCCTTAATAACAACCTTCTCCAAATCGGCGTCTGGCTGCATAGCCGGTCGACTACCATCCCGGAGCGTTAGCACAAAACCACGCTCCACAACCTCGTGCCCCCCGGTATGCCGGTTTGACCGGAGCAGGCTTGTCCTGGCTGGGTGCGGTACCTATGTTCATGTTCATTTTAGTTACTTTGACCGAATAATTTGGTTAAATATGCACATTAACCAGAGAAAATATTCTTCTTATTGAATCAGAGTGGCCAATTCTGGTGTCGAGAGTTTATCAAGCCGCCCTATGGGCCTGTGACATAGCTTCACTGCCGTTCTACATAGACAAACAGCCGGGACGGAAGCACCCAAAACGGAATGCCACTTTTCGGTCACCCCACCAAGAACTGACCGCGTCGACCTTTGCTTAACAATGGTAATCGCATGCGATTGCCCCCGCGAACTGAGCTTCGGGCGCTTCAGTAATGAAATACTTTAATAATATCCACGCAAATAAGGTTCCATAACAATGTATCCTCGCAATAATTAATCAAGTTTTTTTTCTTTCATGATTTGATGAATTCTCTTTTATGAAGAGGAGACTACAGGACGTTTTTTCTAAGACATCTTACAACTAAATAAATAAAATAAAATAAATAAAATATAGTATTACTTAACTATGTACTTATTACAAATACAAAATATATTTATTGATGTAATAAAATAAACAATATGTTTCGTGACACCTCTGGCCTTGTGAAACTGTGTTACAAGGCCAGAGTCTTCTCCCAGATTATTGTGTTTCTATTTTAATTTTCTACAAACATAGACTTGTATCAGGTACTAGTATACATAGGTATATAGGCAATAAGTCACGACTTCAAACAATCAATAGAAAGTATTACGTTACCTCTATGTGACTTTGTTGCCTTGTACTACAAATAAAAGTACTTAATATTGGCACGATCGCGAACTTTGACTTCTTCTGTTAGGGACAAAATTTTGTTTCAATCTATACGAAATATGCATTTAAATTTACTAAGAGGCAATATACATTTATAGCAGTTGATCTATCGTTGCAAAAGAGACAACTCGCAAATAATTTATGATATTGTAACCAAAGTAAAATGAAGTTGAATTTTGAACAGACTTTTAGTCTTTAATTATTTTATAAATTAAAAAAATTAAAAACTAATGTCATTGTTTTACAAAAGTTGGTTTTGCATATTTTTAGCTTGAATTATTTATTTAATTATTTTATTTCTTGTCTTTGCGCTAATTCTGCATTTAGACAAAGTTTTGAAAAAAGACTTGTTATACAAAAATAAATTGCTAATTGTGTGACAAAATGTTAATAAGCCTATGCAGTTTTAACCTATTTCAAATTTATTTAAGAATTATTATCACTTTTCTTATAATTAACCAAATTAGTTAATAAAGTTAGTTAATAAAATTAGTAAGTGATCCTAAGTATACATACAAATCAACACCTAGGAAGTATTTGTTTTTACTAAGACAACATTGTGGAACACATAAAAAAATGCAGCATCTTCCGAAAAACGAACCTGATGTGCTCAGTTTTATCATCTACTTGCTTTTTACGCAGTTAGCAACGAGCAAACGCGTAAAACCACGAAACAAGCGATGCTTTAGATGCGTGACTAACAATGCCTTTTTAGTTTCTTCGCCGACTAAATCCACCTATTGTTATACGAGTTGGGTCACTAAATCTGAGTTAAATACGGCAATTATTCAAGGAAGGCAGAGTCTCATTGTGCTTGTGTTCCTTAGACTCCATCACACATCGACACTGTTCTAAAGAAACGACTCTCAATGAAACTATTCCGGATCATATACGACAAAAATATACATAATATATGAAATAAATTAAACTGAAGCTCTAAAGAAGTCCAGATAATGTGCTATCTTAGAATGTTACACGCGGATCAAGCAAGGTGGTATCGGTTTACCATCTTTTGGTTGTTTTTTTGGTTGATTATGTTTATTTAAAATTATCAATAGCGATGGAGCCGCAATATACAAAGCTTGTTTTCTGTAGTGCTCTTTTCCTTATGTGTGTTACAATCAAGATACAATAAAGCATGATCTATCAATCTAAAATTATGTATTCCTAAAATAGACGATTCACTTGGTTTGCCTCTTTAACCATTTTACTGAACAGTTAGACTGTAAGTAGTCTTAACATTAATAAGTCTCTACCACTCTAGAACGCTCTATAAATTCAGTTTTCATACCACGTCATCCCACATAAGTGTTTTATACGGTCACTGGTAATTTATATTTTAATACCCTGTCACATTGATGGGATGACATACATAATTCAGTGCGTTTAGCTGTTGATGTTAAATATAGCAGTTGATGCTTAATTATAGTCTCTTGAATGATGGGGAATTTAGGACAGACAAATCATGCAAGTATTCTTCTATTAGGCCAGTGCCATTTTAAATAAAAAAAGATAATTGCATCTTCTTTCAGGAAAACAGGATCTTTTATAATTGGACCACCAAGGTACAGGCTAACGCCTAGTTTGGGGTCTACTGTTAATATGTACTATAATACTATTGTATTATAAATTAACTAAAATATGAATATTATGTGTAGGTTAAGTTTTCAAATGGCTAATAAACATATTTTACTTTACTTAGTTTGTAAAAAAAATACTAATCAATTTCAAAACTTTGTACGTATCTCTACAAAAGCAGATATAATTAAAGAAAATCATAGCATGATTGCCATAACGATTTCATTTTACTTTCTTGTAGCAAGTCATTTCTATAGAGAAAACTAAGTAGGTACTCGTGGCTCATCTTACAACCGTGAATTCTGTCAAATTATAAAACATCTCCACAAAGATATAATACGGCGGTAGGATTTTGAAAAGACCTCATTAATAGAATTGGATACGACCCCACGATCGATCGGCAGATAAAGCGACGTAACCAGAGAAACGTTTTCTTCCAAATCTAAGTCCGAGCCAATATTAAACTGAGATGATTCACAAAAAATGAGCACAGAGATCTTGGAGATAGTTATCGCATTAATATAATACGGCATTAAGATTACAATGGGTCGGCTCAAAAGAGGTCCAATATAAGGCGCTCTGGGGCTCGCCATGCTTTGTCGGGGAAATAACTTTATGCTTCAGAACGCGGGGACTGAGTAAGCTTTCAATAAGCCCAATGGCCGACCTAAGAGATGTTGTATTCATTGCGTTGTTCATATCCTTTGTGCAATAATGCAATCCTATTGTGCTGTATAGACTTGCTTTGTTAAACTGTCGTAGCTGCTTAGAAGCCAGAGTTCATAAGTGGCTTGTGATTGAGTTTAACTCAATGTTTATTTAGTTAAGCGTAATAAAACAAATACCTAATAGACAATAATAAAATATAAAAACAAGTGAAGGAAAACTAAACATACTACTTCTAACTACTACAAAAAGGGGCACTTAGAAAATCTTTAGAAAGACTAATTACTTTCCTAATAGACTAAGGGAACATATCAATGATATCGAATATGATGTGTCAAGTATATAGTTATTTTAAATAAGTATACATAATTTATATATTTTCAGAATTAAAAACAATTCAAAAGGACCAAAAATCTAAATAGTCAAGAAGTAATAAATAATAAATAAAATAAATAAATATTTCAGGACATATCACACAGCGCCATCTAGCCCCATACTAAGCTTACGCTTGTATCATGGGTACTAGGTAACGGATATAATACATATATACTTTTCTTTTGTAAATACATACTTATATTATGGCGCTGTGTGCAATGTCCCGGAATATTTATTAATAAAAAATATTTATTTAATAATATTTATTATTATACATAGAAACGACCAGACTCAACACAAGTAATTACAAATTTTAATATTCATATTATGACTTCTTGTGTCATGCGGGAATCGAACCCGCACCCCTAGATTAGAAGGCAGAGCCACTACCAACTAAGCTAACGGAGCAGAAGTATGTCGATTGTTTTAGCCCATTCATAACTTTGGAACATTAAGCTCATATTTATCGAAGTTAAACGCTCTACTTACGTCTACCGAATCCAATTTCTGCTTAACTGAGCCCGGGGCACAATATTAATCATTGTTGGGGCTTAACTTTAATTTCTTGCCATACAAACTTGAAGAAATGGTCTTTATTTACTTGACTCTCGCAGGAGTTATTATACATATATTTGATACTAGTGGACGCCCGCGGCTTCGCTCGCATTATTTCAGGTTAAAAAATGGCCTATGACACTCTAAGACTTCAGTGTCTGTAGTAGGTAGGACATACGGCTTTGTTTGTAACCAACCACTGTATTGTTACTTGTATGTTTGCTGTATTGTCCAGTTTACAGACCTAAAAAAAAGACATCTTACCACCTACATACCAAAAATCATGATGATTTGTTCAGCCGTTTTTGCGTGATGAGCATCTTAGTAAAAAAAAACAAACAGAGACACAGACAAACAGTCAAAAATTCAATAAATTGTTGGAACGTGGTCTGCTTTCAATTCGAAGTAAGTATCACCAAACATTTTTGTTTATATGTATTAGTATCTTCAATGTTCAGACTTTCGATTCTCTTCAGCTTTATTGTATGTATAGATATGTATACATATGTATATGTTACGGTAAATGTAGATAATCGGGAATTATACATAATTGCCAAATGCACTCGGTAAATGTTGAGAATTATCCACATTTACCGGTAATTATATATAAGCGAGTGTGGCTCAGCGGTTCCAGTGTCTGCTTTTCATCCAGACGCACCCTGGTTCGAATCCGCCCTACACCAATCACTTGTATTTTTTAAGTTATGTGTAGATTTGCACTCGCTTAGCGGTGAAGGAAAACATCGTGAGGAAACCGACATGTTTGAGGACCACAATATCCGAGGACATGCGTCTTCCGTGGAAGGACCTGGGCGCCCACCACGATGTATCTGCCCAAGAAAACTCCCCTAACGAATTAATTCTGCGGGGGAGTCACGACCCTCAGTCATGAGGAAATACGACTCAAAGAGAGATATATAATTACCATACCCCTTTGGTTAATGTACAAAATAATGAATTCAAAAATCAGAATCAATATGTTTATGAGAATAAATACATGTACAAATAAAATAAATAAATCGCACGAGTAGAGGATCAAGAGCTCAAACCTTCTGTTTGGTGTTTGGTGGCAAAACATAAAATAAAGTAGAGTAGAGTAGAGTAGAGTAGAGTAGAGTAGAGTAGAGTAGAGTAGAGTAGAGTAGAGTAGAGTAGAGTAGAGTAGAGTAGAGTAGAGTAGAGTAGAGTAGAGTAGAGTAGAGTAGAGTAGAGTAGAGTAGAGTAGAGTAGAGTAGAGTAGAGTAGAGTAGAGTAGAGTAGAGTAGAGTAGAGTAGAGTAGAGTAGAGTAGAGTAGAGTAGAGTAGAGTAGAGTAGAGTAGAGTAGAGTAGAGTAGAGTAGAGTAGAGTAGAGTAGAGTAGAGTAGAGTAGAGTAGAGTAGAGTAGAGTAGAGTAGAGTAGAGTAGAGTAGAGTAGAGTAGAGTAGAGTAGAGTAGAGTAGAGTAGAGTAGAGTAGAGTAGAGTAGAGTAGAGTAGAGTAGAGTAGAGTAGAGTAGAGTAGAGTAGAGTAGAGTAGAGTAGAGTAGAGTAGAGTAGAGTAGAGTAGAGTAGAGTAGAGTAGAGTAGAGTAGAGTAGAGTAGAGTAGAGTAGAGTAGAGTAGAGTAGAGTAGAGTAGAGTAGAGTAGAGTAGAGTAGAGTAGAGTAGAGTAGAGTAAAGTAAAGAAAGCCTAGAAGAAACCAGTTTGCTTTCGCCTTGAAGACCGACAAATAATAATTCAGTGCGGTGCCTCCTTGCCTGTTTTGTTTTTTGCCATGTTTGATTTCATTATTTTCTACATTTACCAAAGGGGTATGGTTATTATGTATAATTACCGGTAAATGTGATTAATTCGAATGTTTTTCTCACTTTTACCAAGAGCACTGGTAATTATGCATAATTCCCGGGAATTAAGCATAATTCCCGCATTATCCACATTTACCGTAACATATACATACAGTCGGCATGGAAAGATCGAATTTATTACTTCATAAGTCATGAGGGTTAAGTAATAATCGTCGACAATGGGCAATAAAGAGTTTATAGGCAGTAAAGTTCGATCTGGTCGCACGTCCCTACGCACTCAATTGCACGAAATTCTGAAATATTTATGGTTTCTATACGATATACAGGATAGGTTTGATAGTCATCTAGTTTATTTTGAATACTGCTAGTTGCGCTGAAGAAAAGGTCAAATGATTGTTTTGAAAAGAGAAAAAAGAATGTGATAATTTTGTGCTATTTTACTAAATACATTCCCCCGTTATTGTGTGTGAAATTGGTCATCGGTGGAGTGAAATTGAAAATTAAATTGAATTGGTCATCGCTAGAGTTTAACTAAACCAAAAAATGTAATAGATATCACAAATCGCAAAATTTATCATAATTTTCGATCACTTCCAACTATGTTGTCATTGCTAAAAAGGGACTACTTAAAAAAGAAAACCTACTATTATTTATGTTAGTTGATTTACTCAAACTCTAAATTCTAAAATACACTTTTGTATCGTCAACTCATTGCCTCGTAACCAACTATAACGATTACACCATTAACACATACATTTTACGGCTTGATTGAGCGCTAATCAATAGTTTGTCAAGCCGAGTAATAAAAGACAAGAATCTATAGTAATGATGTTTGTAAATAACGGAATAATTTACTAACGTGTCACTGTAAATGTTTCCAGTATATTTTAATGTTTGACATAAAATATCGACGAGAATGTTACCTTATTTTAAGGTGCGTCAACGCGATCGATAAGGAAGAGGTAAGTAGTTAATTTTGTGTAAAAATAGTTGTTATCATAGTCAAATAAATTGCACTTTTAATAAATATAAAGAATCTTTATTGATAATGTAAAGTTGTAACATACATAGGTATAAGTACTAATATCATAGAATATGCTACACAAATTACAATATCTCGTCAAATTGAATTTATAACATTTAGTTTTAATAAAATTTTAGAAGTTACAATCTGTTTTCTTAGTAAAATAATGAAAATTTTTGTTAATAAAATCATGTTAAACATAATAATGTGATCATTCAATGTGTCAACTTAAATAAATAATTACAAACAAGCACCTAAGAGATGTACATTGAAACCAACTAATTTATTTACTGTGTCAATCAATGGTCGTTTGAAATTTAACAGTTAAAATCACTTTACTTTCGAGAAAAATAAATTATTATAGAATCCATTATTCAAAAGCATCGTTATCAATCTAAATATACAACTTTAAATTCATAGTAGTCATACACACAGCCAAAATGTATCCTAACTTTATAATATTAGTGAGATGACGGAACCTTATTTATAAATGCTTTACCTCAACGTTTGGCCACAAACAATTTCCATGTTGCAACACCGTTTGGTATAATTTGAAATCCGTTATTGGTTAACAAGAAGACACGCGTTATTTATAGCTTTCATCTTCCGTACGCTCGTAAAATTATTTAATGACAAGCTTTCATACACTGATTTCATATTAACTGATGAATTTACTTTGATGTCGGGTTAAACGGCTTATGAACTCGACTTGGGAGAGGTTGGTAAATCAAGGGCTTCTCCTGTTACCAAATAGTAGGTTGCTTTTATTTGAAAAAAGTAAACAATATGGTATAAAGTCTATTTATATGTACAAACATTGGACGTAATAGGGACGTACCATTTCACGCATGTTAGAAATTCAGTTATTTTAATACTTATTAATAAGATGATAATGTTCAATTTATGACCACAACTACGCTGCTCGCTACTCGCTTCTAGCAACTTGATGGCCAAAATAATGTCACACTGTCAAGTGTAAAAAGAACAGAAACAAAGATTGTTGAAAAACTTAGTTAAGTAGCTGAATGTCAAGTGTAAAATAGTGCAATACCATAGATTGTTACAAAAAAAAACTTGTCTGCTACGACGCATGTCTGGCACGTACAATATCCGTAGACATAAACCGACCTATAAGGAGCCAAGAGGTAATGTATACGATTACATGCCATATTACGCTACAGCTGCGGCTGTACCATTATTTTAAAACAAACATCGCCGGGTTGCTATCAAAACATTATATTGTTTTGATTTTCAGAACAATGTTCGAGACGTGAGTAACCGCTAACTTCACGAGTACCTATTTAATAATGTACGAACATGAATTGTTATCCCTTCCGTGTGAAACAGACTCGACGGACTGCTATCACGTAATTGAATACCTAATCATGGAAATGATGTGAATGCTTAATTTTATGTTGGAATTAAAATTAAGCATTTTGTTTTAACTTTAGAACATCGTTGAGGTTTAGTGCTATTTTCTGATTAAAGTTTGAAGGTTTCATTTTTATACTATTATCATGTATAGTTCCTTGCCTTTATTGCTATTTACATATTCAGCATTTGATATCGTAAGGTTATACTTGACGTTTTTTTATATCAATACATGTTAAATTAAAAATGTGAATTTATGAAGACAGTTTTTTCTATGATTTCATGTTGCTTCTTTTTACGCAAATAGCTCCATTAAAATGATAAAGTTATTCACTGCAATTTATAAAATCATTTTGCAAAACAATTTAGTATATCACTAACGTGTGTAATACTGCAGTCTATGATCAACTCTGATTGCTTCATTGCTTAGTAAATATGTTATGAGTATTGATTTGCCTGTAATTTTTTGCAGCCAGTTTAGGTACTACAGTAATATTTTTGTACTACCAGTTGATGACAGGAGTATTTATATTATACAGAGGATTAACCTAAAGTGTACTTAAAATGGAATACACCTTATTTACTTGGTTATGTGATAATTATGTTGCTGATTATGTACTCAGACTGATACATAAAACCTTATCCATTCTTGATATAAAATTACAATCAGCATTTAAATAGCTCTGTAGAAATTTATGCTAGTTAAATAGGCTTTAGAAATCACTTAGCATGTGAAACCTCTATTTAAGAACGTGAAAGTGAAGTACCTAATAAAGAGTAATGAAGCTTCTTTTATGAGTAAAACGACTTAATGGGGAAACAATCGCTTGGGATTTGAAGCGTCCGCATTCAGGCGCATTAAGAATAATGACCCTGGAAGAGAGTTTATAAATATTTATGTTCCTGATTTAAACTCTAGTTGTATCCAGGAAGCAAACCGTATAAAGGCTGAACAAACATAATAAAAGGGTTTTCGTAGACGGAGCTCAGGCGCGGGGCTACGAGAAGCGCAACAATATAAAAATTCAACTTCTTTCTCTCGGAATAGCATCCACATTTGACCGAGCGGAGAAACGAAAACAAAGTTTTTACACCACCGAAATATTGTGAGAAGCCGCTGAGATATTGCATTGTTATAAAGTCGCTCTTTACTCGACAGTAATAAGATGTAAAATCCCTCACTGGATTGCGCATATTTCATTTCGTAAGGATCGTAAAGATTCGCTTACCTGCTTGTTTGTTGTGAGCAGAAAGGGGCCGTCGGGCGTACAACCTTTTTTTATCATTCAATTTTTATGTGTGGGAATTTTAATGCGGTCCCAAAACGGCACGTTCTGTCCCCACAGCTGGGTTACAGTTGGTGCCGATTCTTGGCGAAACACGTGGCGAGAAATCTTAAATGGAAAGGTTTCAAGGCCAGAAAAGTTATTGTATTTCTGCAGTTGTAAAATATAATTTATTGTTTTATGTCACAACATCTGCTGGTTTTCAATTACTAGCAGAACAGATGATCGATGTTCATCGTACGAGTATCTTTCCTCGTCTCGAACTGGTTTATCGTCGGTTTGTTGCAATCGATAGTGGAGCTACCATTAATTTTATCAGTGAAGTCTGGGATCTCGCAGGCGGTAGCAAGAAATGCAGCGTCATTCATCTCACACCCGCCTTCAGATCCCTCTGTTGAACCCTCGGAATTACTTCAATCATTTAAAATAAACACCGCTTCTTTGAATCGTGGAGAGAGTAGCCGTTTGTCCGATCACAAATCCCTTTTGATTTATTATACGAGTATCTTTCGACATGTTGTGTCCCTTACACCTGCCGATTTTATATGGGGTACGTGGGACATCATTATGTTTTTACTGACATAAAATGGGGAGAAAATTGGGTCGAAATACATATATCTTGCATTAAATGTTATCCACTTGAAACCGTATCCAAATGTACTCACGTTTACTCATAGTGGTTTTGTGAAACGCTTAAATTACATTCAAAGTTTGAAGACAAAGAATAGCTTTAGATGAATTAATTTCAATTTTACTACATTCATGATACTACAAACAAGAAAATATCTCTACATAAATACCTACCAAATATAATGTCAGAATAAACATAAAATTAAGCAAAGAGCGAACGTGCAAGCCCCAGGAGACAAGAAACGTGACAGTACAGAATCATAACACAAAGTTCATGAACATTTTCTATCTTAAATTGAACGTAACATTTAATTTCTTTCGTAATCAACAAATAAGAAGTAAGTAATGGGTAAAACAGCTGGAATTCTAGCAAGAAATCCAACGGCGGCGCTCCGCGGGACGCCTCTACAATGGCAACCAAATTAAAAGGAACCGTAAATGTTTCGACTTGAGCCTTGCTAAAATTTATTGCCCCGAGTTTTTTCTCTTGTTACACTCGCTAATGAGATTCGAATGCTGCAGCTGTATTATTTGAGATGTCGAGCGAAGATTAAAAATCTGGCCAACGGTTCCTTTTTACGGCAAAAGCAGAGATGTTTACCGCAAATTAAAGGCTTTCGCTTTATTTTCTGGTTTGTTAACGATGATTGTGTTTTTCTGAAGAGCCAGGATAATATATTCTCGGTATGCATATTGAAATTTGCGGAGAAAACGCGAGTTGATTGTAGAGCACCTTATTGCAAACGATAGGTACGGCGAGAGACGAGAATTTTGATTTGAAATTCTATCTCAGCGCTATAAAGCCGGTATTGAATCGAGGGATCATCGACGCGGGTGGTCCTTTACACTGCTGGCTATTGAAGCAAAGCGAGAATGCAAATTTCGCCAGTGTATCTACTAGGTATGTTCTTGAACTCGGTAACGACAAAATGGAGGCTATTAACGGTAAAGACGAGCTATAAATTTCATAATTAAAAGGACCGCTACGAGACGTTTGCAGCGAATAAAGCCACGATCGTGATACCTATGACGGTTTTCGTTCGGAACAAATTGTGTACAAATGCCTGGCACGCTATCGAGGGACCTATCGGAGCGATCGACTAAAAAAACAGAATGGTGTGGAACGAATGATGCAATACGAATTAAGTGCGGCAAACTAGATCCAGGGTATAAAAAGCCGCTCTTTTGATAGGCTAGCGGAGTTAGAGGCGGACAAAGGGACAATAGTAAAAGAGCAAGTACCGGAGCGTGGCTGTCCAGGGCGCGCTTCCGGTAACGTGGGAACCCTTTTTTAACCGCTGTCGATACAGTCTCAACTGATATTCGATATTTAGAAATGTTTTTCATCATCGCGGCCAACTGTGTTATTGTTGATAATTAACAATTTATAAATATGAAAAACTTGACCAATATAGTATATATTGGTCAAGTTTTTCATATTTATATTATAAAACTGAAGAGTTTGTTTGTTTGTTTGTTTGAACGCGCTAATCTTAGGAACTACTGGTGCGAATTGAAAAAATCTTTTTGTGTTGAATAGACCATTTATCGAGGAAGGCTTTAGGTACAACGAAGACACAATGGAAAATGTGGAAAAAATGGGAAAAATTATTCATCTTTGAGGGCTTTCGTTGCGTGCGCTGCGAAAACGAATCAAGTCGTGGGTAACAGCTATAATTTATAAAGCTGCAGAGGTTGTTTGCAAAAATAAATAGGATGCCCAAAATAACTATTCCACGCGGACGAAGTCGCACAGCTAGTAGTAAAGTGTCAATATTAAGTAGTAAAGTAGTAGTACATATTAAGTTTATAATATAATAAGCTTTAAATATAATATTAATTTTTGATATTTACTTACTAGTATCATATGCCATATATATTTGTTGGTAGGTGTATACTTATAATATTTCATAGCTGTAATCAGTAAAATGTTCTATTACGGGCATTCTATTTAGATACCTAATCGTTAATTACAACTGCTCCACATTTCATTAAACAAAACAAGAACTCGTAAATTAAATTATCTTTTGCATGCTAGTTAAACAGAAATACTGTTATAGAGTCAGTGTTCGTATTGTATAGGTAATAGATAAGACTAAAGCTGTTTGAGCTAGATTTAGAAAACATCACTTTACAGGAATACACACATACAGAACATGTTAAGTAAATCATTACTGATTTTTTACGTGTAGTTAAATCAAATATAACTACAAAATTTGGCATGTCTTAATATTTTAATTATTTAAACACATAAAAACATTTAATGACTCATTAAATGTTATTTAATGAGCCATTCTGAGTTTTACTTTAACTTCTATTATTTACATATTGATTTACGTATAGAGCAAGGAATTATTTCTTCTTATTACAGGCTATTCATTTCCCATTGTCACTAACTATATTGCAAACAGAGAGAAAAATAATACAGTGGCATTTTATCTACGTCTGCAATCGATTGCAGACTTCAGATAAGTGTCTCAGACAAAACTAACGTGTATGGGAGGGCTGCCAACATTACCTCCGTAATCATAGCTTGACTTGGAAAGAAAATGAAATCGGAAAAATAGATAGAAGAGAAATTGGATAGTAATTGCAATATATAATATATAGTAAGTATAGCCATAACAATAGTAGAAACCAAAAAAGGCAGTTCTTCCTGAAATTGCCCGTTATATAAACGTTTTTTTAAAGGAATAAATGTTCTGTGTAAAACAAGGGGTCTTCAAATAGTTAATAGAGTTAATAGGAATCTTCTAGGTATGTATGTTATAAACTAAGCTGCATCAATGCTTAACATCAAGCAGGCTATAGTCAAACGCAAACCTATCACACGTAAAAAAAAACAATATTATAGCCATACATAGTGTACAAAATCTTTTAAAGATGAGCAAAATGACAATTTTCTAGTTCCTTGCTCGTATAGGAAAGCCCTCAGAGTCGGGAGATGCGAGATTTATCGGCAAAACTTACACCATTACTCATTTCACCATTCGGTACTCCAATAAAAAGAATCTCCTTCAATAACTCATCGGGGGTAACGATAGATTTTTTATTATAGAATGACTAGTTTAGAGCGCTCTCCAACTTATTAGTTCATAAATAAAAGATATGATTTAACGTCGCCTCAGAGCATTAAAGTTTTGAGTGCTCGTATGAAGTTTTTTACTGCCGTGATTGAAAAGGAGTTGGTGCTTTTTTGTTTGTGTTCTGTTTTTCTTTCTTGTGTTTTCGTAGCTTGACTTTGTCGTCGGCTCTTCTGACATTGTCTCACATTTTATTGATCGGAAGTCATAATACAACTTCATGTTTTACATATCTCAACTTATCTTAATAAGTGCTTTCTGTTCAAAGCATTTCCTGTATGTCAATTGATGTGTTTTTGATATCGATACATTGTAGAGCAGCTGATACAAAAGCAGGTGGAGACATTTTATCGCCGCGGCCGAATAAGAGATAAAGTATTTGTGAAAGCGACGGAGGTGACACTAACATATTAAACGAAATGTCAACTACATTAAATAAACTGATAAACGAGCCATAAGAAACCGCAGATGCCATCATGCATATTGATAAGCAATAAACTAAATTAAATTAAAAGGTGTCCCATAAAATACAAAGCGTAAAATCGTTACCTTCAAAATTATGACCATCAGACGTCAACTTGTCCAGAAAACGTGTCCACTGCACGTAATTAGTAAAACGTATTTACTGAATTACCATCAAAACTTCATGTCAAACCTGTCATGTAAGTAAAGGAACGCGGCACTTGAATCACGACCACGAGGAATATAGTTCGTGTCACTTTATAACTTTACACTGACGGGAATCAAACTTGTGGAAACTTTACACTTCACTGGACTCGTTCGGAGCACTTTGAAATGCGAGAACAATAGATAAACAAAGTTTTGTTGTAGTAGTGTGGTATCACTGCAAGTCACAGTCGGTCGCGTGTGGCGCCGGCCGGCCGGGACATGCGTGCGCTTGCCGCCGAGTCGCGACTCTCTCTGAGCACGAAGCCCTACGGGCGGCGAGGGGGCCGATAGACGAAAATGGCTTCACAAGTTAATTTTTTTCTCTTTCCTCCTTTAATATTCCGCATATGCCGTGCACGCGCATGCGTCAGGCTTAGACATGTAGGGGTTGTAATGTGACGCGATGCACCCGCACTTTACATAACTTATTGGGTCGTTTATTGAAGCCACTGCTTGTATTGTTTAATACCCTTTCCGTGTCGGGTTCGTGGAAGCTTCCTCCACGCTTCTGTTAAATATCAAACTGAAACAAAATGGTATAATCTCACCTAAACAGTCATTAATCTCAATGTAAGCGCCGGTTATAAGTTTAGACAAAACAGAGCGAACGCGTTTGGCCTAAATTGGTTAGATACAGGAAAACGGCGCCGCTTCCAAAAGAAAATTGATTTGATAATTTTGTACAGTATTATCAGCATTTTACTGTTATTATTTGAGTTACTTAGGTAACCAAATCAGATATAACAAATTATTTTCCGTAGAAACATGATTTTCTTAATGTCGGCTATTAATTATTTAATTACAAAAATATCTTTTCCTTATTGGAATTTTCCGTGGAGCTTTAGATGCTTTGTTAAAAATTGAATTCGGGAATGTTGTCGACATAAATTATTAATGATCTGGACTGGGGCTCCATTAGGAGGACTATTACCTTTAATTCGATTGAATGAAATGAGCTTCTGATATCCAGTACTGTCTATTTATGGCATAATGAGATTTAAATTAAAAAACTTACACCTCTACTCGTCTCAACACCTGTGTGAATCTTTTATATCGTGGACTTTATATTTAAAACTTTTAATGAAACTTTATATTGAGTCGCTTACATAAAATTTTGTAATTTAAGTATCATCTAGGTACTCGTTAAAATGTTGATGTGTGTTTCAATATGTGAACTATGCTTTAAAGAGAGTAAACATAAGCAGTAAAATAAAATTTTAAATAAAAATAAACATCTAGCTGATGAATTACTCGTAATTTTTTTTTACATTAAGATCTTATTAAACTATAGCCCAAAATAGGCTTTAATTATCACGATAATGTGATGTGAGGGGGGTAATCAAATTCAAGTGTCGTATAACGGGCGAGAGGATTACTTTTATGATACACGAGAATCAGAACTTTTGATAAAACTTTCAATACTTATACAAAATGTATGTACAGAAGCATCATCATCGGGTGCCATTTTCATATTGAAGTTTGGAGGTCAATTGGCATTTTTTTATGAACAGAAAAAATAATTTATAGTTTGCAGATTTCATCAGCATAATTAGTAATAACAGTAAGTGTGACATGAAATGTATACTTCTATTCATATTTGTATCTATTTTAAACTATTTTGTATTAATTTGCAATAAATATGTCTGTATTTTTTTTCTTAAATTTGGGAGAAATATTACGTACTTACTAGCAGTTTCCAGTGGTTTTACGCGCATTAATCTGATAGAAAAATAAATGAAAAAACCGGCGCATGTGTTATTTCAGGTTTGTTATTATCTATCTATACCTTTACACCGAAATTCATCCAAAAATACTCACACAGATTCACATTCAAACAGTCACAAACTTTCGTTTTAAGAACTTTAATGTTGTCAGGTTGAATAGCATATGCTTTCTCCATGATAAACTGAAAACAACTCAAACCTACAAACAAATAAACCAACAGTCTCTTTTTCTTTAACATAATTGTGTAATTTAATTCGTTCCCTTCCTCACATGAAACTGTGTAAACAAAGGTTGATTAAATCGCACTGAAAAAATTAAGGAAACAGGCCGTCCATCCCGCACACCACTTTTTTGCAGCTCGCTTTGCATACTGAACCAGCGCGAGCGGCGGAACAAAGCTGCCCAGTCGTTGCAACGACTACACACTCTATAGACATCTTTTTTATGGTAAAGCTAGCTATTCTTAATAATTTTGGCGAGTGCACTCATGGTTTAAGTCCGATTCATTCCAAATTCAATAAGTTGGTCGGGTGACATCATTAAAGTGTAATTATGACCATGGAGACCGAAGGAGTGTACTAAGTAAGTGTATTATGAAGATAAAGTTGCATCTTGGTTGGTTTACCACCACTCCTGATAGCTAGCTAATTGTTTCTCGCATTATTTATGGTCGTTAACTCGATTTTACTAAGTTTTAAGACTACCAAGTAAGGAGGTAAACTTCTATTTTTCATTTGTTAAATTATTCGATTGCAAGAGAGATTGCATTTGCTAATGGCTTAGCGCCCGAGCCCAACATTGCAATAGCGATTTGATAACATACGTATATATGTAGCTTAACTCTCCAAAGTTTATAGGATTTTACTCTTACAATATTGGCATTTAGCACTTTATGAGTCCTAGCGTTTAGGCTTGTTGCGCCTTCGGTATTTATGTAGGGTCTTTAGGTTATTTCGCCCACGTCACGTTGACAGGAGCTGAACCGAAATGTATCTGAATTAGCATATGGTTCCCGTGTGAGCGTCAAACGGCTCCAGGACAGCAGTGGACACTTTCGGGGCTTGTGACGTCCATTATACGATGTGACTTGACTTTATATCAATTTCTGATCGGAATTAATGTTTGTATTGAACATTTTGGTTTGAAGATGGCATATTTCGAATAGAAATTTGATCTTATAACAAAGTGGCAAAAGTTTGATTTAAGTATCCGAAGATTTTTTTATCTTCCTCTTCCAATGTTCCCCTTACATCTTGTTCGGGTTTTTCTATGTTATTCATTGATAAATGCTGGATTACCATTTAGTTCACGGGTAACTAATGCTGAGAACACAGAGTTTGGTTAAATTCGTCGAACAGAAGCAGTTAAGTATTAGTTACTCAAATCACTGATTACTAATTAGAATGCATTATTTGATCAGCAATTACATATTCAATAAAAATAATTACAAGGAATGGGTTTGCACTTGACCATAATTCGCCTGATTGTAAGCAATCATTACGGTCTAGGATGGAACGTGCTTACCCAGTAAGAACCGATTCACTCTCACTTTGAAGATCGCAAGGTTATATAAATTTTATTAGTTGTAGGGCCAACACAATAGAAAAACAATAAATAAGGTTGCTTATTGTTCTCTTAGATACTAGACATTTTTTGCAATAACGTATACAACATTAGTCATTAAGCGTTCGTCAGTCACAACTAAAATCAGTTCGCGCAAATTATTCTTATACTAACAAGAACAGCAAAGCCTCAAGACTATTTCAGTCATAAACTTAAAGTAGCGTCCGACTCCACCACAAACCAGTAAACTAAAACAGTAATTCTAACTCCAATAAACCGTTGACCTGTTCACAAGCTTACTCCGAAACTTAGACAATATTACACAGAGACGCCAATAGAAAGAAAATAAAAATTAAGACATCTAGCTACCGACGTATCCTTTGAACAAATTGTTTCGTACATACGTCTAACTTATTTATCACGTTGATTTATTTGATATTCATAATGTCTGAAAATTTACCTGTTATTTTTTTTTTACTTCTTTCACATAAGAACTTTATTTACAATAATAAAATATAAAAACAAGTGAAGGAAAACTAAACATACTACTTCTAACTACTACAAAAAGGGGCACTTAGAAAATCTTTAGAAAAGCCTAAAGATAATCTAAGTGCTCCAGCCCACTACCGGAGGGCAGCGTGCCTAGTAGTATGTTTAGTTTTCCTTCACCTGTTATTAGGTCGTGTTTCCAGAAATTGGTAAAATATGTGCTTGTCATGAAGAGGTGTCTAGGCGTGTGATATCGTTGCACCGAAATGAATAAATATAAATTGACTTCTTTGAAAGTTGAATGGGCACCTAAAACACGGAAGCTTGAAATTGTATTGTCGAGGTGCTAAAACCGACTTTTGATATGCATTCATTGCGCGCTGATTGTGGGATCGCGTGTACCGACTTGATAACTAAAAGCGCAATGTATAGCAACTTGTGGACGGACCTCGTAGGTCAAATCAGTTACTTAAATTGTTATGAATGGCTCAAATAAAGAGTATGAAATTGCGTTTCGTTTCGCGGTTACTGGTTGTTACAATAAAGATTAATGTCTTGGTGTTAGTAGGTACATGTTGGCTTAGAACTTGGTCAGAAAGGTGAAATAGATAATTATGTTATGTACAAAATGTTAGAGATAGTGTTAACTTTGCTAGTTTAATATACATACATACATAATATCTCAATACTTAAGAAAGAAAATACCTTAATTACACGATACTTCGTTAAAAAGCAGCATGTATCCTCTAAATTAGTTTCCAACTAAATAATAATAATATGTCTTTATTGCACACCAACATGAAAGAAATACATGAAAGGATAAATTTATGATGACGTACATATGGGCGGCCTTATCGCCTTAAGCGATTTCTTCCAGGCAACCTATCTAAATTTCACATTTAAAATTTATTTTACACAAAAATAACAAAAAATAAAATATACGGTACAGCAGATAAACTTGGGTAGATAGATCGTGGTGGGCGCCCAGGTTCTTCCACGGAAGACACATGTCCTCGGATATTGTGGTCCTCAAACATGTCGGTTGAATTGAGAACTCCCCTCACGAATTAGTTCTGCGGAGTCACGACCCTCAGTCATGAGGAAATACGACTCAAAGAGAGAGAGATAAACTTAGGTTACAACCGAGTACTTCTCATTAGGACATATCCACTCATTTCTTTCCCGAAATGTTCCTAGAATAACCTCGGCGTAGCTTACACGTAAACAAAATGCCATTAAAGCCTGAATAAAGTCGCTTTTCACCGGTTTTAATGACTATATTGCTTTTTTAATCCATTTCCATTTCAAAGAAAGATGTCAACTGATAAAACCAGTTGGATTTAAGAATTTTTAAGCCTTCGAGATTATGTGCCAGTAAAAGCATTGTACCTAAGATTTTTTTTACATGACCTTATTAAATGCTGAGTTGGGGCCGGGTTGTGGACATGAAACTTTTAATTTATTCATATTCTATAATTGAATAGAAAGGAAGTAAGTATATGCTATTGTAGTTATCGTTATTTGACATATATTTATTTATTACCTATCATCATATGTATTGAAGTATGTATTAGTGTATTTGTTTATTTTGCTATTTATGTATGTTTATTTTATGATACCTATGTATTTATGTAATTTCACATACATTTAAAACACCTCGTCTACCATTATACTTGCGTCTTATCCCTGCCAGATTGGTTGCCTGGAAGAGATCGCTTTTAGCGATAAGGTCGCCAGTTAAGACACTAGGCTTAAGTTTTAATATTATTTTTGTAAATATCTGTATCGTGCTGGTGTTTTAATAAAGTGTATAATCTATCTATCTATCTATCTATAATTATATATATTTAGTTGTTTCTGAGTAGTTTAAGGTCCCATGTTGTAAATGGTTTTTGCTATATATAGAATTAACTAGTTTTTAAGTGCAAAATAAATAAATTATTATTATTATCATTATTTATTCTTTAACATGTTTTCAAGCGTTAATTTAAGACTGATAAGAGTATTATATTATATCTTTCACATGCCATTATTAAAAAGAATGAAACAAAAACTTATTACTTAATAATTTGTTAATTAGTGTTTAATACAATTAACAGTAAAACTTCAATTCAAAGAGCAAACGCATAGCACAGATTTTTTCCAAACTCCACAGCAATATTTATTTAGGCATATTGAATTAAAATCAACTCAATAAGTTATGGTTATTTACTGCCATGTAGATATTTTATATTATGGGTGCATAATTTACTGCAGATATTAACTATAAATAATATAAGACGAATATTTCATTATCAGATATCATGTTACTCGATGACACTATAACTTGAGAAAATATTGGTGTATACAGTTTTTGAGTTTGTTTGGGAGTACTTAGGCGACAGATTTTTAAACTGCCCTAAGGGCCTCTGACATTGACTGCCGTAATATGTCGTGTCGATATAAATAGTCGAACCATACAAAAGTCAAATATTGCTTAGCATCAGGCAAGTTTTAGTCAAGCGCAAGCCTATATCATGTATAAAAAATATTACTTTGAGAGTCTATATTTATGATATATTATATGTATAGATTATCAAATTCAAGCAGTCGGAAAGCCAGGCAGATGCTGAAGTGGTGAAAACAATTTAACTAATAGAGTTTGTAACTCTTATAAAGGTTTTATTTCATTTTATGAAGATTTCTAATTAGATCTTGATTTAATGATGCAAGGTTGACCATTACCTATTTTCGTATCATTTCGCCTTAAATTATTTTTTGTTTAATTAATTTGTTGTTAATTTCTGGTTACTATTAATTTTCTTGGTATTTTTTTTTACATGAAATAGGCTCACGCTTTACTACAACTTGCCTGATGTTAAGCAACGTTATAATCTACGATCTAGTGCGCTTGCCTAGAAGAAACCGGTTTACTCTCGACTTGAAGACCGACAAATTATAATTCAAGGGGAATAGAGATTCTAATTTCCTTAATAAATATCACTTTTTCTTACACCCATTCGAAGAAACAACAGCTGCCAATGATTATTTACATGTTATTCCCGTGCTACTTTTATCTATTCCCATTTAGATATAATATTTCCATAGCAATCTCTGGGAACACTTTAACATGGTTCCCAACAACTTGTTTATCGTTTATTATTTGCATTGGAATCAGCCCATGCTAACGCATCCGATGCCCGACACGTCGAATTGCATAAATTTGCACAAATCACACTATTTACACTTACATAAGATGCACTTACTATACAGACTTATAATATGGGATGGATGGGTTAAAGTCAATAAGCTCATACATAATAAACAGTGAACCAATTTAGCCTAAACTAAACCCTGACGCCTTATTTTTTAAATATACCTAGTATTAAAAATAGGTTTGAGAAATAACACCAGCAATGTAATAGATGTGAGACTATTAAAATACTGTTTAAAAATGATAATATGTGGGTATGTATATTTGTTACCTTCCACGTTCAAAACACCGAATCATTTCAGATTAAATTTTGTGTTATGATAAATAAGACCCTGGATAAAAAGCGCTAGACGCTAGCTTATTCTTGTAGAAAGAGAGGCTTAGGAAAATAAAACCTACATATTGTTTTTGACTGTAGATTGTTTTATGTAGGAATATCAACAATAACAAACAAATAATATTCTGAAAAACAATGAAATAACTAGTCATTTACGACATTAAGTTTTCGTATTCATTTATTTACAACTATTTTTATTTTTTTTACATTAGTATGTATTTACAATATAAATGAGACATTAAGTAATTATTAGTGTGTAAAAAAGGTACTTCATTCCTATCACCCTGTAGATAATACATGAAACTAGTTACAGGCTTAACCGTATACAACCGGTATAAGGTGTTTGAACTAATCACCTCATTCAGACCAAGATTGCGTGTCCTGGCCATCGTGTTTAGTCCAATGATAGGCATTGCTCAGATTGTGCTGAAAATAAACTCGACTTTCTATTGCACAATTATAGGTATATATCTTTTTAAGTAAGTGCTAATGTTAGTGTATTTATTGCAGTAGTAAAAGACTTGATGTAGATATAAATACTGGTGGTTAAATTCATTGGTATATGTTGCGATAATATATGTATAACTGGAGAGTTAAAAATGTCTCAAACATGTTAGGAAAAACATAGAAAATAGTCTTACGTTTTATTAGTTTAATACCTAGTTTAGTTTAATAATAAAAACTTTGGTTGCAAAAAAAAGGTTTACTGAAGGAAACTCGAACAGGCTACAGTCTGAATAAAAGTGTAGTTATACTAAAATGTACATACATCTTACCTAAACAGCCGGAATACAACTTGAGATAAATATAACATAATATGTGCATGACAGATAAAATAAAATTAGGAATCAAGATCAACACACAGATCCCTTCAAAATTACTTTCCATGGGTCCCACTATTTCCCTTGTCACTCACCCGACCTTAAAGGCAGCGGTCTCAAGGTATCTTCCATAAAAGCCTTCGTAATGGTTCATTTTAAAGTACACTTCTTATTATTCGGATGTGAATGACCTCTAGTAGTAGTAACGAAGGCATGTAAGCATTAAAGTGGTACTTTTTGCGTTAGCTACAAACCCCCGCATAAATATAAGACTAAAAATATAAGAAAAAAAATATCACTTCATTTTTTCTTTCAGCCGTCACGTCTTTTTACTGTATTAGTAGCTAAAGAGTAGTCGTTGAGTCATGTTTGACCTATGAACGGTTTGAAAACTCTGACACCAGAGCTGTTCACTCATATACGAACTTACTTATTTTACGGAAAACTATTCACTAAACATAAAAAGAAATAAGATTAATCTTTGAGTAAAACGTCCTTTTTTAAAGCTCTTTACAATCGAACATACGTATCTATAAAAAATAGGTCGGATAAAATATCAGTTTACAATTTCAAAGGCCCTATCATTCAATTACAAGTTGACAAAACAACCCACATTAGCTATTCAATGGTCATTTAAAATGTTAAAGATATCCATTATCAAGATATGTTATTGTTTATGACTAGACTAGTGAAAGCCTGCGGCTTCTTCCGCGTTGTTTTGGGATAAAAAAAATCAAAAAATCACTTTTGGTATTATATGCCATCACCATCTTAAATTCAACAATGATCCGTTGGTATGTTGCAGCATTAAAAATGAACAAACAGAGCCACAAACACATTTTCCCATAATCTTGAATGTTGTTTAATTAAATTTAGTATAATCATCATTCATTTCATTCTCTTCATTCATCTTCATTCATTCATTGATCTTGTTTGTTGGTATAAAAGTAACTTATGTCAATCTCGAGACCCTATAAATCCCACAATAATATTTACGACACTTCTTTGCTCTATCGCGGCGAATAGACGAACAAACATACCAAAAATAATAATTTTGCTTTTATTCAAATAATTTTTATTGACGGATGTTGTTATAAAACAAATCAAAGAAATAATAAAACACCACTTCGATATTTCTCCGAATACGAATTGTATATCGTATACATACTGTTCATACATGCATATATGTACCTACATACGTTATGTTTGTGTGTGTTGTTTTAATAATTCTTCTTTTTGTTTAATGGTAAAAAAAATCTTATACAGTGACCGACTCTGATGCTTATCAGAGTTTTCAAGCTGCCCTAAAGACTTACTAAACTACGAAAATACTACTAAAAACGACTGACTTACTATTACGAACAACCAGTACTGACATGACTAAACTACGAAAATACTACTAAAAACGACTGACTTACTATTACGAACAACCAGTACCTACATTTTTTATGATATGATGGTATGATGATATGATAGGAACATACATCAAGTATGAGATGAAAAGAATGGTAGAGGCAGTCACGAATACCATTATTTAATATTGTAAGAATTGTATCGTCGGCACATTATTTGTTGAGGCGATCGTTCATTTAGGGCTCTGAGTAGATAAACTTAGAGGTGGAGAGGTGATGCTCAGTTTAGTAAAGGTAGAAAAACGCTACTCAAAGGGTATAAAAATAGTAGTTTATGCAACTGTCATATAATGAAGGGTATTTTAAAACACGAGTGTGAGTTTATGAAACGAGCGCAGCGAGTTACATAATAGTAACGAGTGTTTTAATACCCTTCATTATATTACAAAATGGACACAATGTTCTCCGCGAATTCAGAGGCAACATTGTGTGTAAAACATATTTATTTTAAAATATCGCTAAAATCCTAAAGGTAAGGTAATATTTAAAAATATTAAAAATAAAAAATATAATGTATCAAATAAAGTATTATTAAGTATTAAATCAACAAACATTTTATACAAGTACATGTCAAGATTATTTTAAATCGTATCTTTCTATTCGTATACACCAGTTCCCAGCCTAATGTTTTTACACACGAAGCCAGCCCTCACGCGAACCGGCAATCATCGCTGTTCACGAGTTCGATGCAGCAAATCGAAACACTCGGAAATTCAGCCTAATACGAAAACGCGATAAGTGATCTTCCATTATTTAGTGGCAACCTCTAGGCACTCGATGAAAATGGAACTTATGGAGAATGGAGTTGATTCGAGATTATTTTCATAGGGTACTTTTTAGTATGTGAGTATTTTGTAGAAATTACGGGTTTGTCATCATTTATCAGGGGCATTCAAAATGTAAAAGAGAATGCTTGAATTTTAAAACATATTTTTAAAAAAAAATCTGTAATATATTTTTTTTTACATGAGACAGGCTTACGCTGGACTACAACTTGACTGATGTTAAGCAACGTTATAAACTACGATCTAGCGCGCTTGCCTAGAAGAAATCGGATAATAATGATTATTAATAAGTATAACGCTCTCCGTACGCTTGTTTTGCTTGATTGGCTAATTAACCTTACCCTACCCTGTTTTGGTGTTTTTATACCTGATTAGTTATAGAGAAAAGAAGTGTTAATTTTAGCATTTTCAATTAAAATAGGTACACCGTTAAATACAAGATAAAATGCCCCAAAGCATTTATTTACAGTAAGATATCATATTATTTTGATAAGTAAAAACAAGTTAACATTATTTACCTTCCCATTTAATATCCACAAATGACTACATTACCAGCAAAACACGCTTCAAGTTGATTAAATATTTACCTATCGTCGTCAAGCTATACAAAATATAATAGCAAGAACCACAAAACTTTCCTGTTTATTTGTTTATTAAAACAGTGAGAAAAGCAGTAAAGTTGGGGATAACTTGACTTTTTCGTTATTAGCAATTTCATTCTGTGTCCCCACCACGTCTTTATTTATTGTTTATCTTGCTAACTTCGACCATAATCGTAATAATTTGAAACTCTGTTCTATGTCTTTTCCAAGCACGATATAATTATGCGAGATTATTGTGGAGATCTAGTAGAGTATAATGATATACACGGCAGTTAAAAGATAAAATTTGATAAACAATAGCTATTTAACATTTAATTTTATAATATTTAATTATACTACTATATAAATAAATGACTAATACGATAGCTAAGGCTTGATTTAAATACTAAATCATTTCCATTTGGAATATTAAAAAAAAGAATAGATTAAAACGGAGCCGTTGTTAAACTTTCAAATTTAAATTATTACACATGTATAACGCCGTTTTATAATTCACTGACATAAACACACACACACACACAGAGAGAGAGAGAGAGAGAGAGAGAGTGAACTGTTTCTTATTGGGCAAGCACGATCCATCTTAGACCATAGCTAGCATGCAAGCAATGCTAATCACCGGGCAAATTGTGGTCTGGCAAAGTGCAAACATGTTTTAGTCAAAAATAGGGAATATTTTTTTTTAGAAAAATACCTAAGTTTCATTTTATGGGAAGTATACTTGCGGTGCCATGCAATGTTACCCGCATAAATCTGGGATAAAAAGCAATCCGCATTCAAAACCATCCATTACAAAACCTGTACTAAATTTACAAACTTTTGGTAACATACAAAAAATAGATTTCAAAGCCAAAAGCGAATTAGTATTTCCACTAGAAATTAAACATGCTTTGTTGCGTATCAAACAATATTTTGACAGTTACGATCTTATAAGACAAAGTAGTTAATTCTCAAGACTCATTGAACAATTTCCATTGTCCCAAGGATCTGGTATCTGTTTCTCTCTATCGTCCTATATCCCATTTCGTTCATTTGCATTCATGCATTTGACCTCCAACTGGTTTATTTAGGTCCCATGTCTTGGTTATGAGCGATGTGCATATTTGAAGAGAATATCATGATATGAAGATCTGTTTATGCGTAATTTTGTCGATTTGTATTCATGTCAGGGCAGGATTGTGTTTGTATCTAAACATGGTGCAAAAATTGGTGATTTTGAACTACTGTGAGTTGTTGTGTCATGAATTGTATGTATTAAGGTGTGTCTAATTCAATTTACTTATTAAAAATACATTTTCTATGAATTGCACACAAAACAACAAGAAAATTTTAACTATGCCTGTGCGATAACCTATGTACGTACATCTTGTTTTGATGTTAATGGTGTACAATCAATGTAATATATGTATACACATATGCATGTTACCGGCAATCTGTACAATTCAGGCATAGAATGCCAAGGCAATATATAGGATGCCTGGCGCGTCCAGGCAATGTATGAAATATGAATATCATTACATACTTTGCCAAGGCGTTCTATTCATTGCCTAGTCATTGTATATCCACCGTTTAAAAAAATATAAATATGTTACGATACAGTTGCAGATCATGATCAACATTCACGCACATAGCAAACCTATCAAAACCAGACTAACTATCAACATCGGTGTCAGAGAGTCAAAGGGTGCCCTTCCCATTTCTCCGTTTTATTTCACTGCGTGTTAGTTTCAGGCTAAATATTTAACAAAGAGATCCTACCCAATAGACTTCTCTATATGGCGTTAAATTCCGTCTTGCATAAATAAATAAATATCACAGAATATTTTACGTATGCCTACATGATTGCTCCACAACAATGATGACTAATAGGACTAGGTATGTAGTGATTGGTAAAGAAACTTAGTTTGCATGAGAGTAGCCAATCCGATGTCATGTTATCAATCCACTCTAGAGTTTTCTGACATGACAATACGATTGTTGTACTTTAACAAAGAGCCGGGACCTACAATTAAGTGCATCCTAATGCCTAAATAGTCAACTCAGGAGGGCACTGATTTATATTATGTCTAATTTGCACACCAGTAATGGTTGAGATGTATGATGCTAATATTTGATTTTATATCAACTACCATCACAACCACTACATCTTGCAAATAAATTAATCTCTATCTTTACTTTTTGGTTACATAGATCCGCTAGCTGATATGTCTTCTCTCTGTTCCTGACATATCTATTTTTAAACAAATGTATATATCAGAACGCTTCTCACAAAAGAGTAGAGTTCAATTGTAATAAGGTGTCAATAAAAAATATTGTCTATGACATTTAGGAACACAGTTGGTTCGTGATTCGGCCTCACCATCAATTCCCATTATAGGAAAATCCAACGGGTTTTATTGCGTTCGCGAAAATAGAAAATCTATTGGTAAACAAGTTTCAGGGTCGGTTTCAGAAAAAATGGTAGCAGTTTACTCCTGAATACTGAAATTTGCTTTTTTCGATACGGGAAGTGTAAGCTAGATGTTTATTGAAAGTTGTTGATATCTCTGAAATGTAGGAGATACTTTTGTTCCATGACTGATTTATTTTTGCGAGTGTTATATTCAGTAAATACATCAGAATAGTAGTAGTAGTAGATTAGTAGGTAATAGTTATTGTGTACCAAGGATATGTATTTTATTTTGCAATAATTGATATTTATTTCAAAAGTAAACACGTATATATCGCAGTAAATAAAACAAATATTAAGGTAACATAGTTACCTGAAAAAAATACTTCAAATATTCATAATTTAGGTTAACACTCAAATTTATTGATTTGTTGATCGTTATATATGTACTTTCTGGCCTGTTAGCTTAGTTGGTAGTGGCTCTGCCTTCTAATCTAGAGGTCGCGGGTTCGATTCCCGCATGGCACAAGTATTTATGCACTTTAAAAATTTATAATTACTTGTGTTGAGTCTGGTCGTTTGTATGTATAATAAGTATGTATTTACAAAAGAAAAGTATATAAGTATTATATCCGTTATCTAGTACCCACGACACAAGCGTTTGCTTAGTGTGGGGCTAGATGGCGCTGTGTGCAATGTCCCAGGATATTTATTTATTTATTTATTTCTTTCCCTCTGCGCTCTTTTCAAAATTTTGAGAGTGATATTCGTTCAATTACCGTTACTAGACATTGTCCTGCATTTTCTAACACAAACAATTAACGATCACAAACTTGACTCGTACTTACTAAAGGTCACATAAGAAGTTAACTCCGAACCCATAATTCGTGTTCGAGAGACTGAATGGTCTGTACAATACATGTACGGTACTCCTAGAGCGGGGCCTTAACGAGAAAATAGTGGTCGTAAATCACGGGAAATTCGTTCTTATTGAATTTCCTTTTGTCGGCTAACGGAAGCGGCGACTTGGTTTTTGTTCCAAATGGTCGGTCGCAGACAGGGCGAGTTTTTTGAACGCTGATTGTTGATAATGCACGATTCATCATGGATTTTTTGGCTGTTGGAAATATTTTATGCTTTTGTATCTTGATGTGAGGTTTTTGTAGCGATTTTTCGATGCAAGTGATATTGATTCATGCTTTTATGAATAAAAAGTCAGTGGCGTTGTCGAGCGTTTTCAAATTGTAAGGGATTTTGACATGATTTTGTGCATAGATAAGGTATAGGTACAGTTAGGAGGGTACACGAAAACACTTGAAAAAATGCGTTTATTAATTATGAGTACTTATCAGAATTCAAATTAACAAACAACTATATAGGCATAGAATTTAATACGTTTTCTAATCCACCGGAAATGCCAATTTTATAAAATCTGTATCTCATTGCATTTCTATATTATCTTAAGTATTTGATTGATTAAAAAACAGGTAAAGCTTCTTACCACGAGAATAAAGTCTATTCAAATAGCATAAAACATTTTCTCTCATCCATAAAGAACGTCATAGGAAAATGCAGGAAGACTGGCATCAAAAATATCACAATAGCAATATTACCCATGATTTTTAAAGCTGCACTGAAAGTATAAAAGCTTCCGCTTTACCATGTTAGATGAAATATGATGGATAGTCTGTAAAGTGGACTGGGAGTATAAGTATGAGCAATTTTACTAGTTTCTCAAATAAAGAAGTTTGAAGTATTGAGAAATTGGGTCATCTGAGCTGAAGCAGATCTTTATTTGAAAAGTTTCTCGATTTTATCGGCTCTCATCGGGAGCTTGTTTGATCTAGTTTTGTGCTATTGAGATCTGGTACGTTATTCATAGAGCTTAAGCTCTATGAATTACGCTTAATTGGCTTAGTTTGGCATTTTTTTTTACATGATATAGGCTTACGATTGACTAAAACTTGTGAGCAGGTAGATGATTAACAAAATAATGGAAAAGACATTTACACGACGCATTTATTTTTTGTTGTGTTATGTTTCTAGGTACTCTCGAAAGTTTGATTTAAAAATCACTCAGTACATGATACATACTTTCATATTTTATTTATTGGTACATGTTCATTTACTTTTAACGAAAAATAAAACATTTATGATATAAAAAACACATACACAACGAACACTTTTTAAAAGGTTAATATTAAACAAAAATGGACAGACCATCGAACACCGTAACTAGATATTCAAATTCAATTAAACCCTCTTCTCTGCCGTGTAACATTTCTCTCAGTTTAAAATGATTTTCCAAGGGCTAACCTTGTTCCTTCTGACCCGATTCTGTTTAACTATTTCAAAAGCGGTCGAATTCTGCAAACTTTGTCCGAGTTATCCTTAGAAATTTTCCGGAGAGCTGAACTAATTGCCTTTCCTGTTCTAAAGTTTTTATCTCAATTAGAATCGTTTACGAGTTCGCATACTAGTGGTCGGATTATGTTAAGATTTAATCATAAAAAGTTATGAAGTTGAAATATTATTGCGTTTAAATTTATGTTCTAGTAGGAGTTTATCTGTGTTTTATAAGTTTCACACCGAGGAGCAAGAAAGTCCTTTGAATTTCTAAAATGATAGAACATAGGGCCTTATTACAAAACGAGGTTTAACTATTAGTCCAGAACTTTGAAAATATGCAGTTTTAATTTTGCTGTTCGAAATTTTCTTTTGTCTGCCTACTGTCATAATAATCAAATTGTCAATGTAACCCACGATAAATCAACGTCCCAAATTCAAGTTGACATTTAATTGTTTATATATGACGTTTGAACAACAAGAACCGACTTTTTATTTTCAAAGTCCTGGACTAATATTTAAACCATGTTTGGTAATAACACGGAATATAATCCTTTGATTTTGTTTTGCAAGTAAATTTCAATATGGACTATCAATATTGTTCATATCATACTAACAGATTATTACTAAGTTAATATTTCTGGTAGTAATACCTTCATAGGTCTGTATAGCTGTTGAAAAAAGGACTAGAAAATAAACACACGAAACGAGAAACATAAAAAGCCGTAAAATTCTTAAACGCTCGAGTTTTTTCGGGTCACTGTTTTATAAGAACGAATTAGCGCAAAGTCAAGCCGATCAGATAATATTTTGTAGCACAAGATGTGGGCAATGTATTTGGTAACAGTGACTGAATTGTTGGTTTCTTTCCTACATAATCTATGAAGGAATCTAAGATGCCTTATGTTAGATTATTTACGTATCCTATAATAATTAAATATATAGGTACTTAAAAGGAAAAGAAAGAAGGGTCCGTGTAGTTTGGCACACTAATTTTAATATCTCTTTTCTAAAGGTATATTAGTTGTTTTTATAGAAGATCAGTCAGGCATAATTTTGTACAACGATAAATAAATAAATATTTTTTCAATTCGGACCTGTAGTTCCTGGGATTAGCGCGTTCAAACAAACAAACTCTTCAGCTTTATAATATTAGTATAGATTTTAGCCCAATCCATCCAGTGGTTTAGGCTATGCGTTGATAGATCACTATCAGTCAGTCAGTCAATCAGTCAGTCACCTTTAAGTTTTATATATTAAGATTCCTCTCAACATCAGCTACTGTTCCATAACCGTATTACGGTATTGTCACAGTTGGCTGCTAGAGCTGCTGTGTTGCCAAATACGTCCGAAAAGATAGCGCTGCGTCTCCTAACTACAAATTTACTGCTTAAACTCTGTCACACTGGATACAGGCAACTATTATACACATTATACAGAGTGTAAGTACGAAATTATCGAACTTTTGTCTCCTAAGTCGTTTTTCTAATTGTAAAGGACTATGACTTCCCTGCAGAAAAGTGGTAAGTCTTTTCTGCAGCGAAGTCATAGTCCTTTACAATTAGAAAAACGACTTAGGAGACCAAAGTTCGATAATTTCGTACTTAACCTCTATCGGTTGACGTTTGATAAGGCAGATAGCCAGATATTGATGACATAATTTAGGTGCCAGTTTTGATGCTATTATCCTGAGCTCAAAGATTAATAATTGTATAGGTAATTCTGTTCACACAAATTAATCAATTGTTCCATTTATTAAGTCTGTAGTGGTTGTTTAATTTGGCTTTTTGGCTTTACCTTTCACATATTGTAATGTTGATAAAATAAAATACAAAAATTTAATGAATAAAATGCAAATGAATTACTTACTATATTTCTATAACCCTGTTTTTTAAACGAGTATTCTGAGCTAACTCCGATCACCTACTTCTATGAAATCTAATGTTATTGAACCATTACAATAATGTTATGACATGACTAGCTGTAACACGCGGTACTGTGCGCTAAGTTTGCGATAATAGCGATTTGTTGGAATAACAATCTTCGTTAGAAATGGTTAGCTAGATATTAAGTACATTACGTATTATATTTGTACTAGGTTAGGTTTCTTGTTAAGACACTATTCACTATTTCATTGTGATATTTTGTTTGACGTAAATAAATCAGTATGTTTTTCAATTCTTCAATTCAAAATACTTTATTATACACCAATAACAAAAGAACACAATTACAAGTAAATTTGGAATATAGGATTGGGACAGAGGGTGGCCTTATCACTTGGAGTGATCTCTTCCAGGCAACCTAGCTTGTTGTTATTTAAAAAAAATACATTAGCTAGTTTGACTCACGAACTAAATTGAAAGATGATGATCCACACTGATACTATAATACTCACATAAATGCTTAACAGCCTTTTTCGAATTATGTATTTTTTAATTAGAACGGTTAGACACTAAAGTAATGATAAGATAATTGAGTTATTAAGGATAAGGCGCATAATCTAAACTATACTAATATTATAGTAGTAACAGTTTTAAAGAATACTTTGAAAATGACTACAGTCAACTACCAATTGATTCTAAACTTGCTTAGAAATTATGTAATTAACTACTGAGTAAGGAGTGTGATGCCAAATTGTCATTTTTAGCCCCTATACAGCTAAAGTGACAGTACCAAGATTTATTTAAGTTGACATATTGTATGATTACATACCTATTATTATGTTTGACATGATTTTAATAACAAAAATTTTCATTGTTTTATTAATAAAACTAGACATAATGTAACTTCTAAAATTTTATAAAAGCCTAATGTTATAAATTCAATTTGACGAGATATTGTAATTTGTGTAGCATATTCTGTGATATTAGTACTTATACCTATGTATGTTACAATTTTACATTATCAATAAAGATTCTTTATCTTTTTATCTTTATCTTTATAAAGCTGAAGAGTTTGTTTGTTTGAACGCGCTAATCTCAGGAAGTACTGATGCGAATTGAAAAATTCTTATTGTGTTGAATAGATTATTTATCGAGGAAGGCTTTAGGCTATATAACATTACGCTGCAACTAATAGGAGCGAAGATATAATGGAAAATGTGGAAAAAACGGGAAAATTATTCATCTTTGAATGCTTCCGTTGCGTGCGCTGCGAAACCGGTTCAAAATTCAAAGAATGAATGCCCAAAATAACTATTCTACGCGGACGAAGTCGCAGGCACAGCTAGTAAAAAATACACACAAACTTATGTACTTTAAAATGTGTATATTATTATTATGAATTACTTCGTATTTTCCGTGTACTATAACATTAGTTGGGTGCACTTATAAACTCCAGTTCAAGTTGTATGATTTATTTGCTAAATTTCAAAGCAATGGAACAAATCTTCGGTCGAGTGTAGTGGGGGCGCGGGGGTGCACGTTGGTGCAATATTTCACGATCAGCTTTGTAAAACTTGTCAACAGATGTTTTTAAGTTTCGCTAAATATTATGCTGCAGGTAACTACAATATTCCAAGGAAAATATGTCAATAATATTAATGTGTAATTTAATTCAAAACAACATAAATTAATAGTAACACTTACAAATAAAATATATGTATATATATATATATATATATATATATATATAAACAAACTAATCTACTTTTTAAAAGGTAGCGTACCCAAAATGCTGGCTGCATTACCCCGTTGAATAGCTAGACTAATCTTTTGGGCAAAGTACAAGCCAGCATTTTGGTCACGCGAAGCCTGTTTCAAACGCCCCGACAGATCTTGGTAGAGGTCAAGTGCGCTCTGACATTATTTAAATAGTTCTGTTATAAAATACATGTAATCAAAACAGTTTAAATCTTACGAAATAGATTTGCTCAGATCAAATGGAAAAAATACTTCAAGTGATGTGGCTGCCCACTGCCCCAATCTTATACACTAAGTTACCTTGTATACAAGTATGTTTACTTTGTCATTTAGGTACATTAAATATGAAATGTTGTATTAAATTTGTCATCCTATTCAAACCAAATATTTACACCCTCACCTATAGAACCTATCCGAAAAGTCGCCGCCAAAAATAACAGTAAAATCATCGTCTGCAAACTTTTTAGTTGCCGCCGTGCATTTGGAAAAAGTTGTTAATTCGTGCATGAGTTTCCGTGCGTTTCCGTGCTTTTTCGCTGAGGTGACGGTATCATAACATTTTCTGCTCCACTTCTGAGCCATGGACGAGCGAGCGCAAAAAGCGAATACCAGCTCTACTGGCTTTGCTTTAGTCACAGTTTGGGTAGTGGGTCACAGTGGGTTTTCTTTTGAACAATACTTTTAAATATGTAACATTTTTTTAAAGACTTAACATGATTTAAAACACACATCTGTTGTAGTTATATCTGAAACCCCACTCACACTCACACACACACACCTGGATAGTATTTTATTTGATTTTCTCTTCTTATTGAACAACGTGGCAGAGCTACCGATATGTCATGGATATTTTTCTGGATAGACCCTTTTGACTTAGTAGGTTTAAAAGAAGCTGGTTCTTATTAACAAACCTACTTAATAGTGCCTTCGTAATGTAAAGTGAGAGTACTGAAATTGTAGAATCTTTCCTTCTACTACAATACAGTAGTTTTAGAAGTAATTTAAGTTTTTATTTTATTGCAAGCATTCAGTTTTTAAATTTAGTACAACAAAATGTAAGTTTAATGTGTACTGAATTTAGGTATCTTTTTTAATATTTCGAATAGTTGACATTCCATTGCTTATAAGATTAGGTACAATATGGTGGTTCCGTTAAGTGAGTATGTTTTTTATTAGTCTGTAAAAAAGTTTGACCGTGTCGTTAGGTATTAGCATAAATTACACTTCTCCTATTTTTCCTCTGTGACATCGTCACTTCAGCTATTCCTGCAACTCGGACCACGTTCGTCGGAAATTCCTCGCGCCTCATTATTTCGCTCCGACTTCCACACCCTCTAAATAAATGTTATTAAAAACGCAAGAGTAATGTTTTACTAGTCTTTCAACGACCAGAAGACTTTGTGAACGAATTTATGGGGTTAGATGGCACTGTGTATAATGACTTAGGATATTCATTTCTTTAAAATCATCACGACGTTGGTATAAATTAAACTTTACTACATGTACGTTCAATACCGTTTATAAATTGGCCAAAATTATTTCAAAGAAGTGTGCAGTTTAATTAGATAGGATACAAATTTATTCGAAAAAAAATTTCTAACTACAATACCAAAATACTTCCTCGGCTAAAACTATGTTGATGAGAGAAGTTCTCTGATGCGGTGTGAGAAGAGAACAAAAGTAATAAAGAAAAACTTTCAAATATACAACATATTTAACTATTGATTTTATATCTTATGGTATGATGTAGACCAGCTAATATACTAAGAACACACGCAATCACATTCTGGGTACGCTGCCTTCTGGCAACGGGATGGAACTCGAGACGGCTTTTCTAAAGTAGTTCTAAGTGCCCTATTTTTTTTGTAGTTGGAAGTAGTATGTTTAGTTTTTCATCCCTTGTTTTTATGTATTATAGTGTAAGTAAATGATCACCGAAGGCATATACATGTACAGGTACATACTTCACTAAAATCACATTATTTTTAATTTGACGCAGGGCCAAGTAACTTCCTTCGCTCCCTCGGTCAAATATCGCAAGAGTGATATTATAAAAACACGCGTAAAACGTTTCGTGCCTAGGCATATGCAATTAAGATCAACCCACGTTCTGAAAACGCGCTATTTGAATTTAGTCTTGACTTTTGCATAAAGTTAAGTTTAATCACTTTGCTGATTTTGTTGGACGTAAATTTAGATGTGATGATTTTTAAAACTGCATTATTAAAATATTTATTTAAATCATAAAAATATACAGATTTATATTCATATTCAATAATTTAGTAAAGCTTATTTACAAATTCAATAAAAATATGTAATAAATGATCAAAATTATAACTTATAACAAACATGCTTAATTGATTACTTCCATTTTATGAAACATTGGCAGAGATAGGACCCATTATTAAACACCTAATAGCGTGTTCTGGTAGTCTCGTTTGGGAGGCAGTTTTACCCTGTACATATATGAGCCACCTGCGATTAACAGTCTTGCTTTTGGTAGTCAAACGCCTATAATTTTGTGATATTTAATAAGTAAATTCACTCTTTTACCATAAGATAACTAGGGTTGTGTCACAAAACTTTTACAGATAAAACTCATTTTTCTCAACAACCCAAGTAAACGGGCAAAATAAAACAGGGGCCACATCTGAAAAAATCCTAAATCTTCACAGTTCACCAAGTATTTTCATAAAAAAGCTCTGGAAATTCAAGTTTTACAAATGAAGCGGGCTACAGGGACTTGTTTCACCTTAGAAATGTGAAACTCGAAGGTTCTTGGAGCCATCAAACGATTTCCCTAGAGAGCATTTAGGGAACATGAAAGTTCAGACGGTGAACAAAACAAACAATTCTTGAAATTAACGACTCGACTAATATTGCCAAAAACGGCCTTTATCGCGACGGAATAATGAATGAAGTGATGGAATGTAAAACAATGTTGTCTGAAAACGAAAATAATTGGACCCTATACAATAAACTTCACTCTTAGATCGTCAAAAACAACTGTTGGGGTATAAAATAACTATAAATGACTATGACTGCGAAACAGTTCAATTCCTATCAATTTTAAATATATTTTGCAGTCGAAAGACATTTTTTTTTAATTTACCAATATAATTATATTTCAATTTTTTTTAAGTTGCCGAGTGTGCCGAAAAATGCTGGCAATACTAATTATAGAACGTAAAAGTGTAGTTAAGATCTGTATTCGAAGCACTTAGGCTCTAAAAACTTTTCCAAAAAAGAAACCTCGCGGCGAGCAAACTCTTTATAAGAAAATTTCACACATAAATAACGTCACATACGCTCAGGTTCCCCATTATTTGGCTTCCGTGAAGTTTGTCTGCGTATATTTTTACAATGTTTTCGGAGAGCTGTAATTTGTCTTTGAGTGTCTTCCTTGATACGCCACTCCCGAACGTTTTTGGTGTTCTTCACTGACATATGACTGTTAAGAACAAGCTTTACTAAAACATTTACGAAAAAACGAATGTATAAATATCCCAGGGTATATCATACAGGTATATGTAAGCAAATTTCGAAATTAACACCAGTTTGTAATGATTACGCCATTATTTTCAAAAGTAGATTGAAGTGTGCTTTTACCTCACTACACTAGCCTGTGTTGTGAGGTCAGGGCTTTAATCTTTTTATTAATAAATAAATAGTTTGAATAGCACTATTGGAAGACTTTGGATGGATTTTGACGCTCAACGCAATGTTCTTGCTCAAGACTTCCCTATTATTAATCAAATCTGCAGGAGAGTTACAACCCTCAGTAATCAGTAATAAAACTCAAAGAGAGACATATCATAGAAGACGGATATCGAATGAAATCGAATGTCTTCCACAAGCACGTATTTTATTCGTTTGTTACTGAAAGTACTTCGTACTAAAATAATTCATTTGCTAAGCATTTGTTTCCGCACGGAGCACAGCTAGTCTATATCTGTACTATGTCAATGCTTGATATGTCTTGATCGTTTTTAGTGTTGTGTAGAACTTGTGTCGACAAACGCTACTTTCGATGGAAGTGAATTATTTATGGAGCTCCTATTTTATGGTTCTTGTTAAATAATATTTTATTTTGAGATCGAGTATTGTGCTAAGAGTAATAATAATTAAGATAAGATAAGATAAGATAACTTTATTGATCAAAAACTTAGGTTCTAATACAATTTTTATCGCTACACTCCACACTAGGATGTAATGTACCTGTATTGTGGAGTGTGAGGTATTATGACCAGTGCGACGCTTGGTTCCATAATTTTACTAAAAATGGTTTGAATTGTTGCATGTATAATCCTGTGCGAAATGCAAGTAAGTAAATTATCATCAATTTGTCATTTGGACAGCATCATCTATATCAAAGGTTTTTTTTTAAATTTAATTTCTGATCAAAATTTTATATGTATATGGATATAATAATTATACATCTGAGATTAAAAGAAGTCGGTAATCCCGAATCCCGTTCTGAACTGAATTCAAATCGGTAAAACCGTTTGTGTCTGTGAATTATTATTAAAGTTAAAAAAACAAAATATTTCTTTACTAATGAAACTTGACTTGTAGATGTATGTACTTAATTAATCACATAAGCAAAACGCTTCGTCATTTGTATGTATATTAGTACTTAGGAAGATATACATATATTATTTATGTACATAGAATGATAATTTACAGTCCCCTACACATCTATTTGTCTCAGCTAAGTGGACATCGTTATGATATCGCCTTGCTAATTAATTAGTGCCAGTACGCAATTTAATCAATTTGTTATGGCACGCCACTTAATCATGATGGTTATTGATTTGAATTGCTACCGTTACGGGAATAGGTATCTGTCTTATAGTTATTATGAACTACTAGCATAGCTTGATTCTTATAAGGTAAGCATAGTATTCCCTTCATTCTACATAATGATCTTACCACATCCATAAGTCAAAGTAACACAGTAACAGTTATTGCATTGTATTTCATAATGATTTTTTCTTTATATAAGTACAATACTTTTAAATTTAAATTATTAAGTTTACTATTGTAAACAATACATGTACATGACGTATTCTGACTTGTAACTATGGAGTTATAAATAAATAATTTGTATTTGTATTTGTATTTGTAACACATTGTGAAACAAAGAAAATAAAAAAATAACTATTATAGCCACCTACGTAGCAAATGCCACCACTTACTCCTAAGTCGTATTTCCTCATGACTGAGGGTCGTGGCTCCCCCGCAGAATTAATGCATTTGGGGAGTTTTGTTGTGCAGATGCATCGTGGTGGGCGCCCAGGTCCATCCACGGAAGACGCATGTCCCCGGATATTGTGGTCCTCACTCCTCAGACATGTCGGTTTCCTTCACCGTTAAGCGAGTGCAAATCCACACTTAATTTGAAAATACATCATTAATTAGTAAGTCATTGGTGTAGGGTCGGATCGAACCAGGGTGCGTCTGGATGTAAACCGCTGAGCCACACTCAACATTGGAACCGCTGAGCCACTCGCAAATGCCACCACTATTTTGAATTAAATCAAATTTAGTATAGCAAGTAAATAAAGCACTACTTCTCAAACGCAAATTCTCTATTCCACAACTAATTCCAAATATCACAGTAATGTAACTCCACCAGACTTAATAATTAGAGGTGAGAATAGCATCCTAATTACAAATACATGCTGAATTAACCAGCGGTGAAATTCAAACGGGAAGTTCGTAGTATTGTTCAACATTTGCTTGGAAAAGCTCGAGTCAGACACCAAGTCGAATTGCTAGTGCTATTGCATATGAGAACATAATAATATATATAATACTTTTGAAATGGTTTTTATAAGTTGGAGAAAGAAGGGAAAATATCTAGGCTGTTATAATAGGTAAGAAATATTCAAACTGGCTTATAATTTTTTTATTAATTTTTTTGTTATGAACATTGCGTTTTTGAGAAAAAAATTACATGTACATAGATAGATAAAACTCTTTATTGTAACACACATTGTAAAAAGACAATACTTAAGTACTCTTCTTTATCAAAAAATAGTAATTTGTAACGTAATGGCTTAAAATATCAGTAATTTATTTTTCTGTCCAATTTAATTCTGCAATATGATGTTTTATACCATAAAACATTTCATTATATTTTCTACACATAACTTCATCCACTAGAAATCCACTTCGCAACAAAACAAATGCATCGAAAGCATTGAAGAAAAGTTTTATTAGGTACGCCAGCTTTACTGTTTTCCTATCGTTGTTTTCCAAACTAGGTTGCCTGGAAGAGATCACTCTAAGTGATAAGGCCGCCCTCTGTCCCAATATTATGGTTTTTTTTTCTTTATACTTGTGTTCTCTTGCTATATTGGTGTACAATAAAGAATTTTTGATTTGATTTGATTTGATTTGAAGAAAACCAATTTGTTCTGGCGAGCAGTTGGATCGTTCTGCTAATCAATCTCAATCGAACTAATACTAGGGGGTTTTGTGCTAGGGAAGTTTTCCACTAAGCCACACTTGTCGAATATCAACAACTACTTACAAGAAGTATCGATTTCATATAAAAATGTATTGGAGATATTGCACTAGAGGAGTAATTTTTGTGGTTCCGTGTTATGCTTTATTGAGATCCTTAGAATGTCATATTTATTTGTTATGTGAGGCAATAAAAGAGAGTTGTTTGATGCATTGTACATACTGCAAAGTTACATAAAAACATAAGCAGTAAGCAGCTGATTAAGTTGAACAGTGTTTTATATTCTCACTAGTGGATGCTCGCGGCTTTGCTCGCATTAAGAAGTAAAACTTGCATCCCCTATTTCACCCCTTTAAAAGTGATATTTCCAAAAATCCTTTCTTAACGGATGCCTACGTCATAACATCTATCTTCATTCCAAATTTCAGCCCGATCCGTTCAGTGGTTTGGGCTGTGCGTTGATAGATCACTATATCAGTCAGTCAATCAGTCAGTCACCTTTGAGTTTTACATATATAGATTGAGATCCTTAGAATGTCTTATTTATTTGTTATGTGAGGCAAAAAAAGAGTTTTTTGATGCATTGTACATACTGCAAAGTTACATAAAAACACAAGCAGTAAGCAGCTGATTAAGTTGAACAGTGTTTTATATTCTCATTGATAGTTTAAATGAAGAGTGAAACAGATACTTGTTTGGTAAACAATTCATTGATTACATTTTTTATAAGATTAATAAATGCGCCATACACAATCTGAAACGTTTTTTTGTATAAAATCTATGGCAAACATACCAAAAGTAGGAAAACAATTCAGTTTTCACCTTCATAAGCCCAGAGTGAAAATAAATATAGGTATAATTTATCAAGTACATGATTACTTTTATACCCAGTTGCATTATATTGCAGTCAGAGCAGCGCTGGTTGCTATGCAGCCAGCATTATGCTGAGTTGGGGTTGTATTGTGGCAAATATGTATTTTATTGGAGTAGTTATTGGATATATAGATATATATATATATATATAACAAGCAATAAATAACATATATATATATATATATATATGTATATATTTCTTGCTTGTACTTATTTGCTACAATAAATGTTTTTCTTTCTTTATTTATTTATTTCTTTCTTTCAGTATAAAAAAGTACAAAATAAACATTGAGTAAGGTATGTTACAAAAATGTGAAATGTTATAAGAAAGAAAGAAAATTATTTATTTACAGAATTATGGGTTTAAATGTAGGCGTATAAACATAACCTTAAAACGAATAAAATTAATAATCTCAATAATCTACCAATTTTTTATGTACATTTTATTATTATTCTACGATAAGAAGTCTTAGCTGAAGATTTTAGTAACTCGACTCAAAATTCATTTATTCAGAAAAGGTGTTACAATAATTCTTAATTACTATACCTAACATACTGGGTGAGGGCACACCCGGGTGCTATGTTAGCTAGTCCCTTCCAGTGATCTTGATTACATTAATATAATAATAATATGTCTTTATTGCACACCTACATGAAAGAAATAGGTACATGGAAGAATAAATTTATGATGACGTACATATGGGCGGCCTTATCGCCTTAAGCGATTTCTTCCAGGCAACCTTTGGATGGACACGATTAGCTGAGAAAAAAAGGGTCCGAGGTGTACTAAAACATATACATAGAAATTATAAATACATACAAAAAAAAACCTAACTACAATAACAAATATAATATAATTAGGAACAAGCAAAAAAATCATAAATATTATATATAGTAGGTTGGGTTATATTTGATAACCGATCAGATTCTCTCAGATTAAAAGAAATACAACAGCTACTATAACAAAACGTCATTACAAACGTCTAAAATTTATTACCCTCCGAACAAAAATAGATTGCGATTTGAGTTTCAACGGCTAAAGTTACGCTACCGGGGCTTTGCCTTTGATGCACTTAAATATTTATTGGCGTTCAAGTGCGCTTGATGTGGCCAGTGATGGATTTTACAAGCATTTCATGTTTGAAGTTATTGAAATAGTAATAAAATTAATAAATATTCCGGGACATTGCACACAGTGCCATCTAGCCCCACACTAAGCAAACTCTTGTATCGTAACTACTACTACTACTAGTCAAAGGATATAATACCTACTTTTCTTTTGTAAATACATACTTATTATACATACAAACGACCAGACTCAACACAAGTAATTATAAATGTTAAATTTCATAAATATGTACTTGTGTCAAACGGATCAAATCAAAGAGATAAATCAATTTGCTCTTATGGGTGCTAATGTGGTAATTTTAAACATTACGCTAGAATAATTTCTAGCCGAAATATTGACATGTTTGCCAATTTTTTGGAATTCGACACTGCTCTACGCTATTGATAGAAACTCATAAGAATGTCAAATCAAACTACTAAAATTAAATTCAAGCATCTTTTAAAACGCTCTAACAAAACATTAATCTTAACTTAGCGCCTAAATTACATTATTATTTAAATGAAATACAAATTGGAGAGACAAAGGTCAATAATTGTTGTTATGACTATTTTTTTTAATTTATACTAATATTACAATTTGTTTGGAATAGACAATTTATCGAGGAAGGCTTTAGGATATATAACATCACGCTGCAACTAATAGGAGCGAAGAAACAATGGAAAATGTGGACAAAACGGGGAAAATTATTCATCGTTGAGGGCTTCCGTTACGTGCGCTACAAAAACGGTTCAAAATTCAAGGAATTAATGCCCAATATATCCATACCACGCGGACGAAGTCGCAGGCACAGATAGTTTAGTTAAAAATAAGCTACTTTAACCTCTTACCTACTGAGTACGTCACTGCTTCTGCAGGTTCTCATTGATGCTGAGACTGCAAATGTATAGCTCGTTCAGAAATAATTTGTTGCTCAGCGTCGATTTAATACATATCGGAGACTTGTTAGGCTATTCTACTCGTAAGATTATGAATACGGTGGATAATTCAATTGTCGAGATTGGAATTCGTATGGAATAACAAATTTATTTTATTACTAGACTCAGGCTGTCTCGATCGCATGATTTCAGGATGAATTTGCTAGTAGAGAGTAGTTTGTAGATGTCAATGAGATTTTGTTTATCCAAAAGCAGTATGTTCCGCTTTTTTGCAGCGTCAGGATATTAACAATATTACAATATAAAATATGTACTCGCTTTTTATTATAAAATATATAAGCTACAATTAATTATTTATCAGATTACAGACGTAAATCTCTTAGTTGTGATGGTACATAGAATATAGGTATAGGTGTTGTGATCATACATCGTTAAAATTGTTATTGTATAGTCTTCAATTACACTCAAACTCTGAATGAATCATGTTTAGTCGCATTTATATTCGTATGGTCTGAACGTAAAATGACAAGTACGCTTAACAAATCCGTGGTCAAACATGCATGTAAGCGAGTGTGGCTCAGCGGTTCCAGTGTCTGCTTTTCATCCAGACGCACCCTGGTTCGAATCAGCCCCACACCAATGACTTGTATTTTCAAGTTATGTGTGGATTTGCACTCGCTTAGCGGTGAAGGAAAACATCGTGAGGAAACCGACATGTTTGAGGACCACAATATCCGAGGACATGCGTCTTCCGTAGAAAGACCTGGGCGCCCACCACGATGTATCTCCCCAAGAAAACTTCCCTAACGAATTAATTCTGCGGGGGAGTCACGACCCTCAGTCATGAGGAAATACGACTCAAAGAAAAGAGGGGTCAAACATGCAAAGTTTTTACACAGCAATATATCGTCCGATGTATATCAGCATGGGTAAATGACAAGGGATTTGTATGGAGATTGTTCTTTCTTTCAACTGTCCCTCTGGAATTCAGATAAACAATGTACAAAAATCCCTACCAAAGCCAACTTCGAGATGTAGTGACTTTCTTTTCCGTAACTTTTAAGGGAAAAAGATTTGTTTTACTGCAGTCACAAGTTAGTTACCCTTTGTTGTTTTATTTTTAGGGTAATTTTCGTGATTTGATATTAATATTATGTCGTGGTATCTGATATTTTGTGGTACACTATAATTTTATTTCAAAACAGTTGTTTTTTGCAAAGTATTTTATGAAAATATAAAGTGTTGAAGGATAGGCATACAAAATACTACCTTACATATTTAATAATGTACGTATATTTAATGTATTTTGTACAATTGATACAAAATTTCTTTCTTTTAGCCAATATCTTACAAGTCAATGCTTTTCAGCGCGTTCTCTATCTATACTAATATTATAAAGCTGAAGAGTTTGTTTGTTTGTTTGAACGCGCTAATCTCGGGAACTACTGGTCCGAATTGAAAAATTCTTTTTGTGTTGAAGAGACCATTTATCGAGGAAGGCTTTAGGCTATATAACATCATACTGTAACTAAAAGGAACGAAGAAACAACGGAAAATGTGGATAGCTAACATATTTTATGTAAAACCTGTTTTTCTACATTCCTAAGAAATAATAGAACTAACAGTGCCTACAAAATGGTTTCACACTTACGATCAAAGACAGACGCTTCTGTTTAGGTTACAGCTCTGCCTACGGCTTGATAGATAGCCTAGATCACAGTCAATATGGCTCAGGTCAGTGACTTAGGTACAGGACTTTTCGTATTGGAGAGATTTTACCTATACTTGTTTTTTTTTTTATTTTATAACTATAAGTGTACTTAACAGCTATGCCAAATTATAATCATATTAGTAAAGTCATTATTTGAATATCATAAAATATTAGCTGGTTTTAAATCTGTAGGTTAGATATGTGGAATACATAGTTTTTTTTCAAGTGCTCTTGATAGCTATGATAAACAAAATTAGTAGTTTCTTTATTTGGCTTAAAGCTTAATTAATTAATTGCATTTGATGTTGTTATTTTAATAAACAGCATTGCATGGCCCGCAGATATATTGTACTGCGCTGTCAAATGTTGAAAGATTTTACTTATAATATGTAGCGGTAATTAACACTTACCCTGTAGAGACTGAAAATCCTCTACATCCAGCGGATCTAGCTTTTTTATCTCAGGTACGTTTCCCGGGATTTAAGCAAAATAATTCCGATTTAGGGCACCAAATGTGACAAATGGACAAATGTGGAATGGAGCGGTGGCCGTCCCGTGGGTAGGATGTGGGTTCTGATAAAAAACCTCCATTGTCCTGCCTTCCTTATGATTAATGCAGTTTTGGCGTGGTGCCGACACTCGCACTTTAGCGGGGAATTGTACTTTTTGGGACAGTATTGGATGTTTCTTTTGATGATAAAGAAGAAGTGATGATTTAGACACGGGGAAGAGTCAATACTTTATCATCATTTCTGCCTATATATAACCCACAGGTGAGTAAAGGCCTCTATTCTAGATCTTCATACATACTATACATGGTATATTATGCTGAGTAATTTCCGTGGACGGTCTTGATTACAATTAAGATGTTTGTCTACTTTGCTTAGTACAGTTACTAGTAACACAAAAGTTAGTTCTGTAATTGCACAGTACCTACTTATATAATTAAAAAAAATAAAAGAAGGATGTGCAAAATGCTATAATATACAAGGTTATTGTGAATAAATTATATTGTAACGCACATATTATTAAGAAGCCATCTCAATTGTGAGTAGGTACTAATTGACATTTGTATCTTACACGAGAATAGGTACCTCAACATTTTCATTTTATATCTTAGTAAGTAACACACAACCTTTACTACTCTTTGAAACTATGTAACTTTACTCTGGGCACGTTTTAGTGACAAGTACAGAGACGTGTTTCGGTGTTCATGTGAGCACATTTTGCGGACGCGTGTTACGAATTCTGTTTGTACTCACAAAGTTTGTTTACTTACGAACTTGACTGTAGTTTAAAATTAATTTTGAAGGAGCCCGGAAGTACGGAAAGCTTTTGTCGGGATACGTTTTCCCGGGGGTTTTATCGTTACTGACGTTGTGGGTTACCGTATCTCAAAATATTATAATTTCGCTCGCGTTTTGATGTGACGTTTTGAGTGTTTATTACGAGAATTATAAGACAAACCGAATTAAAAATTAAAAATGTCTTGTTGTAAAAATACATAGTGAAAAGTAGCATGGGCCCAGAATAGAGATGGCATGTCATGAAGAGTTTTATTGTTTGGTATAAGAAAATACTGTCTAGTTTTTTGTAAAATCTTAGTTACTAAAAAATAACAACTATTTATTACGATATTAGTACTTACTTTGTAATTTGTACAAAATATACAAGCCAAAATTGGTATCTGAAAAAGAGAAGCAGATTGTTTAGTATTGGATTAAGGGAAAATCTCGTCAATTTCCAAACGAAGTACTAGGCGCTCATGAAGAATTAAGAGCTCAATCGAATACTCTCGACAGCAGGCAAGGGTTGGGCCTGAGTAAGCCCCAACAATCGCTACTGTGAACTCATTACCGAAGGATTAGCGCTGACTTTGAACGATGGCCGCCATTCCGCCGACGGATGATCAGATACGACAAATGGTGATCAATTAGGAAGTTTTTGTTGAATCGTGTAATTGATCTAAGCCGGGAAATAAATATGCGATTACAATGTCGAAGGTAAGGCAGAGTTTTTTTACAAACAGGTCGAAAATATTTTGATGGTAATATAGTGGATGGACCCGAGCAGTCACAAGGTGGTAGGTATCCAAGAAGCAGTATCCGACCCAGAGGCAGACTACCAGACCGATGGTCGGATGACATTACTAAACAAGTAGGTAGGAGATGGATCAGACAGGCTGGAGACCGTACTATGTGGCTCGTTGGAGAGGAGGCCTATACTCAGCAGTGGGTGAACACGGGCTGATATGATGATGATGATGAATATAGTGAACTATCTTTCTGAATAATAATTTAAGAAACGCGAGTTACACTGGATATAAAAATATAAGAGTTGAACCACAGGGTAACTGTCTACTAACATTTAACTTTTAGGGAATAAATACATATTTCATGTGTTTTGGAAGTCTCCGAAAAGGTTGTACTGCTGCGAATTAGCGGTTAACTACTCTGTATACAAAGTTATTTGTAGTAAAAAAACATATCACTCATGCCATCGGCAGCCAAACATCCAAATCTATCTTATACGACTTTCAATCTAAAACCACGTACCAAAAACCCCCACAACAGTAAAACATATGACGACTGCATGTTTGCAGCTCAATTCTGGTGTACTTGTGATTGTTGCCACGACTCGGCACAAAGTAGCTCAACGGGAAGTTGAAATGCACCTCAAACGCTGGGGAATAGAACTACGACTTAATATGTAATAGATAACTCATTATGCTGAAAATTTTCGATGAAACAAAATCTCGGTTCAGGGCGGTTCTACTCTAAGGTGGAGAGATTCTCTTCTCAAACATGACTTAGCAACTTTTGTACTATGAAAAAAACAGGCCCTACCAATAAAGCGTGTCATATATACTAGTAAGTACCAACACGTGTAGATTATAAACCATGACCATATCTACGAGCGTGCTAGATTATAACTAGGAGCAGAAAGCGTCTTGAAGTCAAGCGGGAATCCATTATTGAAAGAAAATAAAAACTTTTATATAAACAAAACATTATATTAAAAATAGTAGTAATAGTCGTTAATTTTTGAGACTAGATTTAAAACAAAACATAGTCATAGATTCATTTATGTGTCTTAAGCAATAAAAAGAGCTATTTAATTTATATCATACCAGTTTGTTTATTTGCTGTAGACACGTGTTATGTGATACAGATAGATTTGCATCTGACAAACAATTGTTTCAACGCTTTATGTTGAAAATAAGCAGGCAATTAGGAGTCTTTGAAAAACATTGTCTATGAAAAAGCTAGTCTGTACCTAGAACACAAACCTAGCCAGAGTAAATATTGAACCTCGGCCGGTGTTTGGGAGAGGAATAAATTGCGGGGAGCCATTGGAAACGGCGGGAGAACGCTTTGCGATCATTTATTTAGTTTTTTCGTAATTCATGCGGCGATTTGCGAGAACTTTGATCTGGGTTTTTCGAAATGCATATAAATTTGTTCGCTTGCAGTTTTATTTTTATAAAAGGCGGATTTATGGACGGTTTATATCATAATATATCACATTATTGCGTTTTTATCGCGAATTTCATTGCAATATCAGCAAAAATATATAGGTGGTAGACAAAAAAAATAAAAATATAAAATTAGAGTACTACTAAAAATATAATTTAGAATCTGTGATACAAAAAAGTATTTTGACTAAATAAAACTTAGTCCTTATCTTATCATCATCAAATCAGCCCGTGGCCACCCACTGCTGAGCATAAGCCTCCTCTCCAGCGTACCACACAGTACCGTCAGTATTTTATACATAAGTTAATTTATTTCTCAACATTCAGTCTCCATATTTTCTTTAAAGAACTCCTGGCTCCGAACAAAGGATGTTTCGTTCAAAAACATGCACATTTGAGTCATTCTAACAATAAATTCTCGTTTCTCCCCTCACTGATGCACTTTACCCCATCTTTGCATAGAATGCGTGCATGACATTATTGGAAAACGTTGCCTCTAATACTGGTAGAACAGTCAAACAAATGCAAAGTAAATTTTAAAGTCAAAGTCAAAGATTTTTTATTAATAAGTAAGTAGGTAAATATGAAAGTTAAAGTTTTTTATTGAAATTTCTCACGTTATTTATTTGCATTACTTATAAGTTTCTCTATCATAATTGAACGGCTCAATTGATCCAGCTAACATATTGTAAGAGAGGTAAATTAGTGTACCGTAAGTAAAATTATAAAAAAAATAAGGAGAAAGAAGGAAATTGTCTCTAGAAATCCAATCATACAAAACTTGTCATTTTAGAATGTTATTACACAATCTAGTGGGTGACCGCGGCTTCGCTCGGGTTACGAAGTAATAGTATCAGTAGTTTGTTCAAAAGAAAAAAGTTAGGTATTTTCACTCATAGTTTTTTTATAATAAAAATACTTGTTTTTGAGACTTGTCTTAAACAAATTTTCACATTTTGAAGTGTAAAGCAATTTTTTTAATATAAGGTATTGTAAGGTTTAATGTAAAGTTTATATGTCTTCTTCTGCTTTTTATCGAATGATAGTGGCCAACACTGGTGTCGAGGCCCTTGACATGGATTAACGACTGCTGTACTAGACAAACAGCCGGGATCTACCATTTAACGTCTCATCCGACACACGGAAGCACCCAAAATGGAATGCCGCTGTTCGATCAGCCATCCGAGGACTAATCGCGTCGACCTTTGCTTAAAATTGGTATTCGCATGCGATTGCTTCCGCTAGCTGAGCTACGGGCGCTTCATATACACTGATTACATATACACTGGTATATTATGTAATCGAGATTATTATGTAGTATATGTGTTAAAATTAGCTGCCTGATATTTATTTATTCAATAATTTTTAAATTTATCGTAGTTCATGACACATTTTAAAATTATGTGCATTTTTTAGACTTCTATAATATTTCCTAGTCTATGCAGCAGCGACCGAGGGGCCCTTGAAAACGGAAATTGAAGGCAATTCAGCAATCTCGACCGACGTAGTGCCTCATAATATACTTAGGGGCTCTTTCTTTGTGACGGTGGATCTCAAACTGTTTTAACAAATGACAACATAAATAATAGATGTCTAAATAAATAATAATTACTCTTTCAGACCACAACTAAGCAATCGTCATCAGTAATTTATGGTATGAAGGACTCAAAAACGATATAGCCTACAAATGTCAACTATATGTCAATCATTTATCGTCATAAAAATAAAATAAAAAAGCCTTTATTTGCCTTGACTTAAATATACGATATGAACAGTAAGTAATAATTAACCGAATTTTAAAAAATAAACAGTGTTCAAAAAAATAACTGTAGGTAATTACTAAGATATAACAATTTGAAAGTGCGTTGTCAAGGCACCCAGAGACGGGTGAAGGCCTCCGTGTTGTTCATCGTCATAAGTATGTTTAATTGCTCTTGGATTATAAAATTTTCTAAGGACATAAATAAGACTTTAGATCACAAATTGTCATATGATTGCTGAAACTGTTTGTCCATGGATTTGTTAAGTATTTAGAGGTGTTTGTATAATTTAGTCTATGGTTTTACCTCTCTCTTGTTGTAATGGGCTGTAATTCATTCTGATACGAGTACGTACTTAGTCGAGGATCTAGGAACTCTATGGTAATAAACTGTTTTGTTGAAGTTTTGGACAGATTTATGTTGGGACATTTTAGTAGCTTGTACGAGTATGTCAACGGTCTTAAGCAAGATGTTAAATGTATTTAATAGAGAATTAGGTAGTCGTTTTATATGAACATAAAACATAAAAAAGAAGTTTTGAAATCGGTTCATAAATATCGAAGTAATCGCGTAACATACCCACAAAAAAACTTTCAGAAGATTTGATAACCTCTTTTTTGAAGTCGGTTAAAAAGCACTTATTCTAACATTCATAAGGGTTTTACAGTAAGATAGATAGATAGATATACACTTTATTAAAACACCAGCACAATACAGAAATTTACAAAAATAATATTAAAACTTAAGCCTAGTGTCTTAACTGGCGACCTTATCGCTAAAAGCGATCTCTTCCAGGCAACCAATCGGGCAGGGATAAGACGCAAGTATAATGGTAGACGAGGTGATCAGTAAGGTTGATTGGACCAAGGAGATTATATTAACTAGGGCTTTGTGTATTACTGTACACTAATAGGCAAACCCTGGATATCACACTAGGTATATTCCTGTGTTGTAACATCCAGTTTGAAGATTGCAGTATGTTATTGAAATTCCGTTGATTCATAAGATAAAAGCTACTCATACAAGATATATATAGTATTAAGATATATAGTATTTTTCAATTACTATATTTAATAAATAAAAAAGGATTGCCAAACGGTAAATAGCCAAAAAAGTAGATAAAAATGTACTAAATTAACTACAACTTATTAAAACATTTAGCTCTCTCTAAAATGTATTTCTGTAAATGCCGTTATTAATCTTAATTTGCAAGTATGTTATCGGCCCATGTATCTCATTATGTAGGTTAGTGGCTAACAAGATCCCACTTTACTTATTTATAGACAGCTTACTTTACCTAATTCTTGTATAGTAACGAGAAACGACAGAAACTAGAAGCATCCAGCAATATCACTTGTATAAGTCTTGGATAAACCAGTAATGACTTACGCTGCTGAGACGCGGACACTAACAGTAGGATTGGTTCTCCGTTTCAAAGTTGCTCAGCGTGCTATGGAAAGGGCTATGCTTGGAGTTTCTCTTAGGGATCGTATCCGAAACGAAGTAATTCGGCAGAGAACTAAAGTCACCGACATAGCTCAACGCATAAGCACGCTAAAGTGGCAATGGGCCGGTCATATTTGTCGCAGAACCGACCACCGATGGGGTAGGCGAGTTCTGGAGTGGAGACCGCGGCTCGGCAAGCGTAGTGTAGGGCGCCCTGCCACAAGGTGGAGCGAGGACACCATGAAGATAGCAGGGAACAGGTGGAGACGAGTAGCACAAAGTCGGGCTGAGTGGCGTGCCTTGGGAGAGGCCTATGTCCAGAAGTGGACGACCGTGGGCTGATGATGATGATGATGAAGTCTTGGATAAACGTTTGTGTTGTATCATCATTCTTGCAAACATAATATACTTCATACAAAATGTAAATAAATAAAATAAAAATAAAGATAAATTTATTTGGCAAAACCGTAGGTTCTAATTTACAATTTTGTTCGCTACACTCTATACTAGGATGTAATGTACCTAGTGAAATTTTAATGAGTCTAGGAAGTCTTCAAATGATACGCGTATGTTTACAAACTGTCCATACCTATACAAAAAGGTTTTCTTTAACCACCCATTTCAAAACTGGCTTCAGAAAAGCTTGCCTAACTATGGTACCTAATCACTAATTTATTTAATTTTTGAGCGATATAGTTGAGGTTAGAGCATCTCAAATCTCATTTTAGATGCATGAAAAAGAATATATGCCAACTTTAATATTTTATAAAAAATACATACCTATGTTCCGTTACAATAAATGACTACAATATCTAAATGGTTATAGAGTAACTATTAAAATGTCTCCGCCAATAAAAGCCATCGTCAGTAGACGGCATTAAAATCGGTACATCCACCCCGAACGCCATAAAGTGATACGTTGCGGAAATTATAGTGCCATCGACATAGGTACCACTAGTTCTCAGACAAAACAAACTGTAAAAGGTGCATTTGGACAAAAAATGCGGCTACCGGTGAGAGTTTTTGGAATTTGTTAGTTTTTGTGTTAAAAGTGTATGGCAAATAAATATACAGTTTATGAAATTGGAACTTATTAAGTTCCAATTTCATAAACTGAATGTTCCACGGCACGCGCTTTTCTACTTGTTTTTATGTAACGATAAATTTATTTAATGGACTAAGTTTCTTATGTAACTAATAAATCAATTTTCTTCTTTGTTATCAAAATAATTCACAAAAAGCTTAAATAATTCAAACTCATATGAGTCTTATACAATCAAAACTGAATTTTCATATCGAGTATCTTATTGACACTACCGTTATTATTCTTAACCCTTAGAAATAGCTAATTTTAACTTTACGTATCCACCATCACTTTATTCAGAGTAAACAAAACATTTTATATGCATACTAGCTGTACCTGCGACTTCGTCCGCGTGGAATAAATATTTTGGGCATTAATCCTTTGATTTTTAACCGTTTTCGCAGCGCATGCAACGGTAGCCCTCAAAGATGAATCATTTTCTCCGTTTTTTCCACATTTTCCATTGTTTCTTCGCTCCTATTAGTTGCAGCGTGATGTTATATAGTCTAAAGCCTACCTCGATAAATGGTCTATTCAACACAAAAAGAATGTTTCAATTCGCACCAGTAGTTCCTGAGATTAGCGCGTTCAAACAAACGAACAAACTCTTCAGCTTTATAATATTAGTATAGATTTAGTAGCTCAGCATAGCGATATTAACTACATATACGCTAGTGCAAGTCTTGTAGTCTGAAAACACTAGAAATTTTGTTCAAAATACTAGACAATGCAAGCACTATCCTACAACAGGGCTCCTGAATAAACTAGTAGTTTTTCTCACTAACTTTCTTACCTGCAGTCCTCATAATTTCTTCACAAGAAGAGCCAAAAGTTTTAGAGTGAACCTTGTATCAATGACCTGAAAAACCTTTTAAAAGTACTAACTTTGAGTAACAAATTACAACTTTTTCATTTTATTTTCGAAACAACTTGAAGGAGTAACAAATTACAACTTTTTCATTTTATTTTCGAAACAACTTGAAGGTTGTTAGAATAAAATGGTACTAGTGCTAGGGAGAATTTTTAAAATGTATTTCTTACATAGTTAAATTGACACTTAAAAAATATTAGAAAACGGATTTGTAGTCAATGGAATACCTTAATTGGAAGGCACAAAGTTTGCAAGTTGTTTACACACAAAATTCTCCTACACCAGTTAAATGAACAATAATTATATGTTGCATAATACCGCCTAGCTTACGTGCAACTCTTTCTATAACTACAGAAAACAGAACATTCAGCCCCGAAATTCAAAATTAAATGGAAACTGCTCACCTGATTGTGTAAAAGTCCCAATGACCTGTCTTATATACGTTCACTTGCTTCACAACGCTGCTGCCAGGAACCGCCCATGCCTCCGAGGATGCCACGTGATTTTCAACTCCATACTTTAGCAGGTCATAGAAGCTTCCACTGGAGCAGCCACGATGGGGTGCTCAGAGCTCGGCGTTGGACGTTACTTGTCATGCAGTCAGCTGAAATATTAAAAAAACAGCTATCGGTTTTTTTAATATATCAGCTCGTACCTATGTACGACTCTACAAGAGTAACTTATTTAGTTTTAATTTTAGCTGAATCTTTTCTTGGTCGCTTATTATCATGGTGAAGTACTTGGAACGGTATTTGTAATCTGTATCGACAAGAATAATTATATTAAAAGTAAAGTTTGGAATCTCCTTACTGCGCCAATCTTTTCAGTATTTTCTTTGCTGACATAAACGTAATAAAGTTGTCTTCATAAACCGTAAACAAAATTTAAGTTTCAATAATAGATACCAAGCCCAACGACTGCGAAAAATATGAATTTCTATTTCATTTGAAAAATTAAATCGACGAGAGTTATATAAGTTACGAAGTTTTCAACTAAACTCAAATGAAAGTTTCTAGACTCATAACTTATGGAGGTTTTATGAAACATTCAGACAACTCTTGCGGAATAAGTAAAATATTTTGGAATTTTGTATCGCACAAATAGTGGAAATCTACTTGACATGTTCGACATGTTTTAAAGTTTACAAATTTTAAACTATTTACATTAGCAAAGAGCAATTCTATTTTGTTGGCTTAAGAAACTACAGATTTTCAATTAGGTAAAAATGAGATGATATATTGTTACGCGTAAATAAAAATTGCGCATGATAAAAATACATAAGGATCACGTCATTTTTACTAAAAATAAAGTTTTTATATTAGAATTTGTTTCTTAATGCCACATATTGCATTGAATAACGTAGAACTGCAAAAATCATAACGACCAGTACGTACTCGTATGTAGTTAATACTACACCAAAAATTCTGGCATTCCATTTTATTAAATCGTAAAAAATCTACACACACGCTCTAACACTAAGCCGATTCGTAACATAACGAGCAATAACCTATGCGTATAACTGAAAACGATCCGAATAATCACGATCTCTCTCCACGGCAGAGATTATTAAAAAGTTTGCAATACCAATCCCAGTCAAAATGGAAATCGAGTTACAATCGGAGGGTAATCAAATTTTTAATCTGCTTTAACCCAATTACGGGAGGCTGGATATAAAATATAAAAAGCCTGCGTCCGTAGCGTTGAGATGATTTTTTATAACGTACTAGTTGTTGCTCGTGGAAAGGCTTGGGAGCCTATCAATACAACCTCTACTATGAATGTATGGATGGTTTAGCGGACGACTCACGGACTATTGTACAGTAATGAGTTGTTGTGTTCTGTTGATTAATCCGCGTGTTTTGGTTAAAGATCATTTGATCAATTTGATAATCTTTTGGTTGGTTCTTAAGAAACTACGAACATTCATCATTCAATCGGTTCTTATCGGGTAAGCACGCTCCATCTTAGGCCATAGCCTTACTTCCTATCAGGTAAACTATGGTCAAGTGCAAACCCGTTCAAGTTAAAAAAAAACAATTAAAGAAAGAGGACAAACATTAACATACCAATTAACATATATATCTACAAAAGACAAACCCACTTCCTCTTTTATAAAAAAAGCCTGTGTTCGTTACATTGAGATGATTTTTTATAACGAATTTCTGAATTAGGTCGAGCTCGTTTATGTGACGTCGCGGCTCTCTTGATGACGTCATGGAGGGCTTAGAGCCTCGAGTATAATATAGCTTATAAGTATGGGGAAGGGTGCTCTGAAAAGAGGTAGTTAAGTCTTATGAGGCTTCTTGTACTTAACTTTTTCCTGTCCGCTGGCCCGGCTAGATAGGGAACTGTCATTGCATAAGTACTTGGATACACGAAAGTATAGGAAAACTTGCTTATTGGATATTGTCTAGCCTTTTTCTATTTTTTCCTACAAAATATTTAGTTTGAAGAAACTTGTCAAACTTGTATAGCTATGTTAATAATATAAAAACCATATTGCCTCGTATAACAATGTACAATAATGTAAATATGAGCGAATATTTTTTTAGAAATTATTATTATTATTGTGATGTAAAATAAATATGTAGTAAATAACTTTAATAAGTTTCTCATAAGTTTAATACCTAGGTGCATACAAATTTTCTCAATAATTACGAAATTTTTAATTTGTAACATTTAGGCAAGTTAATCTATAATCCAATTTAAGTTTGATTGAAAAGCTCTGGGGGTTTCTTTCGTAGTTACATCTATACTTACTTATTCATTTCTAGATCTTTGTAGTTCCATATCGGCTAAGATGAAACCTATTGGGAAATCATTTATAAGGCAAACAGTCTGGATGTTTTTGTAGTGAAATATACAGGTACAAGGCAGAAAAAAGTATTTATTTTAATATCATGCCGTTAATAGAAGTGAAATTGTGTTTATGTTTAGTCCTATTTTTCATCAGAGTAGAGTGACAGATCTTCTTGATGTTTGCTTTGCAGATCATCCATATTCGGTTTTTTCTAGGATTTTAGGATCCCCGTGTTGTAGTAGCATTCTAGGCCACACATCACACTTATTAGATATTAGATAATTTTTACCTAAATTTGTTTAAACATTTTTTACACAATACTTATTGTCTCGTCTGTAATTACGAATTTCGTAAAATTGTATTACAATGTATGTGAGTGTTTATAAAAATCTTATACTACTTTATATTTATTTTGAAGACGTGTCACTTAATTGGTATAACATAAAAATACAGCTATACCTTTATATAGTAGAGTATAGTAAAGAATTTTGCCAATCCACCGAAGGTCCATCAAAGCCTACTTTCCAAGGCTTTATTCCGAAATCCACCTACAATAAAATTCATAATTGGTTAACTAATTCAATTTGTCACAAAGGGAAAACGGGATTAAGTTTGCGATAACGAGTGGAATTTGACTCGAATGATAATAATACTCGAGTAATAATCGAGATGGCTCAGCGCTGAATTAATGTAATCACAGCGACGAATCAGTAGAACGTTACAAAGAAAATTGTAGCAGATGTAGTTTTTATTGTATTCGTTTGGTTGGTTGGAAATTACATTGGTCGGGAATGATAAAATAAGAAAAAACTAAGACATTTAAACAAGGTATTGAAAATTATGGGGAAGCCACTTGTAGTCATTAATCAGTTTACAGTATATGATAGGTTATTCCATTTTACGTATGAGTATAATAAAAGACACAAATTTGCTAATAGTCGTTGTTATTTTTTTTCAGGAAGTTTTCAAACAAAGTCAATAATAACTTTATTTAAAATCTTCCTGAAATATACCCCCCGTCCCGTCTTGCCATCAACGTAAAGGCAACGTTATCTCACTGCGTCCAAAGCCACCGATACTGTAACATAATGGTCGAAACTTTTCAACACTGATTGACGAAGTAAACTAACTCGGCAAACTGGAAAATTAACTTTGATAAACTAACACCGTGTATGCCGGGAGCTGTTTCATTAGTTTCACGCCAGTCAACCTCAGCCGCGTATTCACTGGGCGACAATTTTACGCGCAACACGAGACGCTCAAAATTTCCGGCAGCGGTGGACAAGTGTTGCAATGATTGGTAACAATAGGTAATAATTTTACTCGTACATTGCCATCATACTTGTTTACTTTATTCACTTTACTGTTTTATCGATATAATAATAACATACATCACTGCTTCTTCTGATCTATTCAAACAGAATACTTAATGTTTTTATTTTAATTTATATATAACTAAAAGCAAGCGGTATTGCTCGTGTCTAAGTGTAAATCTCTTTTAATAAGTCTCTTTTATTTACATATTTATTAAGGCTTAACATGTGTATTCACTATAGTACAGCCAATAAAATTATAAAAGACGATAAAGGTAATTAGAAGATAGTGTCACATTTCGAAGTTAATCTATTCATCCTAAGGCAAAACACCAAACAAAAGATTCCGCCTTAATAATTAGTGTAATGTAAATAAGTAGATATGTACAAATTGACGCGACCTCATGAATAAACAGCTTTAGCTATGATACAGTGGGTTAGTTCGAACAGTGATTACGTCTTCAAGAGCCAGTGCAATGAAGTAGCTTTTGTAATAACTACCTATTACAGAAGTCGCTGTTTGAATAGTGAATTTACTCATCTGAATAATTCTACGGGTTGAACTTTTATATTGCATTAATATTAGAAAGCATTCGAGTAAAGTGTAGTAAAGAGTGAACATCTGAGTTTTTTTTTTAAAGGGGTGATTTATTTGATTCAACCGGCTTTTTGCCTTGCCATCCCATGTTTTGGGATGTCTCAATACGTACTCTAAGATTATCAAACTCAAATTTTATTTATTTTATTTTGATAACGTATATACGGGTTGAATTAATATTTTCCTTTTTGAGAAGTTGGTTTAAACTACACTTTCTTAATTGATATATCAAGTGTAAAACATCGGAGCGGGAATCAAACTGATATATTCGATTCAGAAATCAGATGTAAAAAACTCTGTGTAATGAATACCATTGACCAACAAAATCCCACACTTTACAGCCCAACTGACTGTTCTATGTTACTAACACCAATATACCATGTCGTTTATATAATTTTCAAATCTCCATGCAATACTACCCTAGGTGTCATATTTATGCTAATTTAATAAGGCTATAATGATACTTCAGAACGTCGCGTCGGCTACATATCGTGAAGATCCATAATATATTTCTTCAATAGCCTATTAGTTTTTTTTGGTAGTTTTTGATAGCGATATTGGATCTCAGATGGGATGAGAATTAAATTACGATCAGTTTTGTATAATATGTTGAAGTGATTATATGTTTTCTGTAACCTTATGAGTGCTGACACGAGATTTTAGGGAGTTTCAAATTATCGATATTCATATTGATGAGAGAATCAAGATTAAGTTTATTGCTTTAAGTAGGTACCTAATTATTTTGTTTGAATACTCATTATTACTAATTAGAATTAATATTAGTTACGAAATAATCATCTGATGGCAATCTGTTAGCAATGTACCATTATGTTTGTTTATTTAATGCAAAAAAAAAAGTTTTCGATTTTAATTTAATTTGATAATACATTAACAAAATTACAGTCTTGACGGACTTTTTCCCAATGCTCATTATTTTAGAGATACCTAGTTTTCACAATAGTTAATATCTTAAGATTGATAATCAGTTTTAATTTGTATACAAAAATAATCTTCTATATCTACCTACATCTTTAAATGGTTTAAATAAAGTAACAAACAACCACAGCATGATAGACTACCGAACAAATTATTTTCATATCTACCCACAAGTCAGTGAATAAATAAATTCATCTAATTCCCAGCAATATTTTCTTTTCGTACACAATTAATAGCTTAGGTCTGGAATAAATCACCTAAGCCCACGTCCCTCTCTATTTGATAAATGGGCAAACCTTTGCCTAACCTAGACGCCCGTTATTTTAGCCCAAAAATGATAATGATAAATGTTGTAAGTGGAATGTTCGATCAATGTCTCTCATATTTTAGGAAACATGAAACATGATGCTTAACATAAGTTGCTTGTCTATTTCATCCTTTTCAAACGATTTCTTTAAATAATTACAAACTATTTCGAAGTAAATCAGATTTAAAACGAGTAATTGACAGTCAATGACATTAAATAGTCTTAATCTATTCTAATATTTAAAGCTGAAGAGTTTGTTTGTTTGTTTGAACGCGCTAATCTCAGGAACTACTGGTGCGAATTAAAAACAATCTTTATGTGTTGAATAGATCATTTATCGAGGAAGGCTTTAAGCTATATGACATCACGCTGCAACTAATAGGAGTGAAGAAACAAAAAATGTGGAAAGAACAGGAAAAATTATTCATCTTTGAGGGCTGCCGTTGCGTGCGCTGCGAAAACGGTTGAAGTCGTGGGTAACAGCTATAATTTATAAAGCTGAACAGGTTTTTCTGCAAAAATAAATATGATGCCCAAAATAACTATTCCACGCGGACGAAGTCGCGGGAACAGCTAGTATGAGATACATATATCTCAGGTAAATGGAGAAATAAGGTAATTTTTATAGTGTCGCATTTACCTGAAATTTTATTTGAAGATTAGTGCCTAGTTGTTTTGAGAATCCCTACAGTAATATTTACGCTCGATATTAATGGCAATACATTTAGCGGCATGTAACCTCGTTTGTCACAACACCGACAAATGGCTGCACTTAGCCCCGCGCGGGCAACTTTAAACTCACTAACGTGACTCTTGCACTTTATGAAATATCTGCAGCAAGATGTTTTGAGATAAAGTAAAAAGTTACCATCTTCAAAATTGCTGGTATAAAAATTGACTGTAGGTACAAATAAGACACAATTCAACAATACCACAAGCGGTACCTAATTTGGAAAGGTTAAGTCTCTTATATTGCTTCGCTAATTATCATTTACCTATAGTTATTCAAAATAGTCATTTTCATTTATTAATTTGAAATATAATATATACTTAATCTGGTAACTGTTGATATCGCTCAAAGTATCGGAGAAGAATGTGGACATACTTACATTTAAATATAAATATACAGTCAGGAAATTTTTTACACGTGTTTTTTTAAATATATTTGTTCTAAAAATTAACTTTTTTTTTTACATGAAATAGGCTTACGCTTGACGACAACTTGCCTGATGTTAAGCAACGTTATAGTCTACGATGTAGCCTATAACGTTGTCTACTTATCTATATGTATGTATGCCTGCGAAGGGTCCTGGAATTCTTTGGCCACATTGCCCGGAAAGAAGGCCATAACCTCGAACAGCTGATGCTCACTGGTAAGGTGGTCCGACCAAATACGCTCAACGCTAGACACCAAGCTGTAGGATGCTCTTCACGTCGCTAAGGACAGGTGCAGATGGAAGAACAACATTAAGGAAAAACGATTATCCCGTGGGGGATTCACGACCCTCAGTAATGAGGACTACGACGCAAGGAGGAGGATATGTCCTTAGTTCAAGCTTCTTTTACCTATAAAAGAGCTTCAGGTATATGTTCATAAATTAATCAAAACGTACAAGAAGATTATTAATATGATTCATCATTAACTTGCTTTTAACTGTTTTGCTTTACTTACTTCCCGTTAAAACCCTACCACATTTCCTTCCCGACCTGTGCAACAAAACCCCTAAAACTCGCTCAAATCTCACGTCGCACATACAAACACGAACAAGCCCCAAGCTTCTAAGCGAAGCGTCAATTACTCATCCGCATTGACACGGGCTGCTTTGAATGCCATCGAATACTCCCTTTAAAGAATTCTCCCTGATATTTGTATTCCGCGCGACTCTCTCCCCGCCTACAGCAGGCCTGTAAAACGGGTGTGGATAACAGTGATTAATGTTTTGTTTAAAGACATATTTTAAAGTCGTTACAGTATTGTATAATTATAAAAGGCACTTAAAAATACCTGATAGGTATCGAAGCAGTATTTGAAAAATAATGCGTTAAACATACTTTAGTCGTTCAGTAATATCACTTTGTGTACTGCATATATTATGTATGTATTATAACAGCAATACAAGTTTGTGGAGGAAATAAAATGGTACTGTATTAAAAATTATTGTCTTAGGAGCCCAAGTCATGCCAGGTCTTGTGTCTTTCTTGTCTACCAGACTGTTTCATATATTCGGAACGTTTTCACTCGGAATTATTGAACCCCTTAAAACGTATATGATTGGTGAATGACGAAACCTTTTTTAATTGTAAAACACCTAGACTCTTTGATAAATTGGCTAGATGTTTTTAATCATTCAAACGTCTTGGAAGTGTAAATCTTACTTTGGACATTTTTGTTATCGTTGGTTAGGTTTATGTACGTTTGACTATAGTCTGGCTGATGTTAAGCATAGCTGAAGCCTACGGTATAACACGCTTACCTAGAAGATACCTATTAACTCTAGATTTGAAGACGCCTGGATTGTAGTTCGCAGGAAACAGCTATAATAATAACACATAATCTTATGTTCTGTAATACAGGCACCGTCAGCGAAATCGCGGGTAGATTGCACTCGAGGCGCAGGTCGCGACACACAAAATATCTGATAGCGGTAGTGTGTGACGACTACACGCTGAAATGTCGACGTGTGACATTATTTTACAGGACTTGAATGACATTTATTTTATTTAAAAAACACGTATGTATATTTCAGCTCGATAAGGAACTTATGTAGATGAAATTTGCACTAATTTGCTTACTTTTTTCGTATGTCATATAATGAGATTAAATAATCGAGTCTTACAACAGAAAAAATATAATAAAAATGTACTAATAATTTTATAAAACTGATTTTTAGGCAAAAACTAGTTTGATCGCATAAGAGCAAATTTTAACGTTGCCATTGTTTAGGCCTTAGGGATTGTTATTATCGCCTGTCAGAAACAAACCTGTGTTGAAAAAGTAAAATAGTTTGTTACATGTAGAATAGAACAGAATATTTGTTTCTAACCTTGAAAATAACTTTACAGTTTTGCATTTAATTTAAATTCCCCTTATACTAGTGTTACCAGTGGCTACCACATTGTGAGTTATGTATCAAATCTCGAAAAGAAAATCTAACACGTTACTGCATTCAGAACTTAAAATGTTAACCCCATCACTACTCGATAGTGCAGTGCAGTGTAATTTCCCTCAAGCACGCCAGTCGCCCTACAGACGGCAATCAAGCGACAAGTATGCGACTTCCCCCATCCCACTCTCAAAACAACATTACGATGTGTTGCTTACTATCAGAGTGAATGAAAGCTTGTATAAATTATAGTATGATTGTTGGTGAATAAAACTAACGTGAGTGTTTTGATTTTCTTTATGTATCTGCTTAAGAAATAATCTACCAAATAGTATGTAGGTAAGTATAATATCCGTTATCTAGTACCCACAATACAAGCATTTGTTTAGTGTGGGACTAGATGGCACTGTGTGTATGTCCTGGAACATATTTATATTTAAGTATAGTATCATTTAATTCAGCATTTAAATAGGTACTTACTGTAAAGTCTAATTACCTGTGAAATAAACATTTGGCCACAATTCACCATAGCGCTAATTATTAAAGCAGTACAACATACTACAATAACGTTGCGAGAAGTAATTTGTAGAAAAGATAAATACGGGTAAGTATTTATCTACTTATACCATAATATATCATAACAAAAAAGTATTTTACGAAATGTGTGAGATTGTGTATCTATTTTTACTGAAACGCTTAAATTTGTTTAGATTAATACAAGGGCCTTCAAATCTAGAGTAAATAGGTTTCTTCTAGGCAAGCGTGCGACATCTTAGACTATAGTGGTGCTTAATATCAGGCAGGCTATAGGCAAACGTAAGCCTATATCGTGTTAAAAAAAATGATTTTTTTTTCTATACCACTACTTATTTTATTTACTTTATTGTAAAATTCAATTAACCTGGATTCAATCTGCGCAGGACAGGTACGAGTGGCGTACCAGAAGAGAGGCCTATGCTCAACAGAGGGCAATAACAGGCTGATGATGATGACGATTGTAAAATTGACAGCAAACATCAAGTTACCTGAACATAACACTGCAAGAGATTCCTTCGACAGCTAAGTAAAATCCGATACACAAATCGACTACGAGATATGCGAAAAGAAAATCGCATGAGTCGCCCGCTTCACACCCAAAGGCGATACAGAAAATATTTTCCGTTTAACTAACGCTGCTTAGTCGAGAAGTCATTGGATGGGTTGGTTACAATACATTACAAAATATTTATAGACGTTATAAAATTTATCAACAAAACATTTCGTGAAATCTCTGTTCTTGGGACGGTATTACAAGGCCAGAGTCGTCTTCTAGATGTGAGATTCAATTAAATTACGAAATGGTTACGAAACAGTATGGGCAAAAGCTTGTCAAAACATCTACGTACACAGTTTTTTATTTTTTATGTAAATGATTGCTTATGTACTTACATCATACTTAGAAATAAATGCTGCTTGTGTAACTCATAGAATAAAATCATATCAAACTTTTATCTGCTTGATTTGGTAAACGATCAGGCATGAAAGTATAACTATTGGTTTGTTTACAAATAGCTATCCACATTTGTGAGCATGGTGTTAATTATTCTTATGAGATCATTATTGTTGTGACAAAATTAAAAATAGATGTTTGACTTATAATTTTTACGTGTTACCTGTAAATGTTTTTTTTTTACAAGAAATGGGTTTGCTCTTTACCGTAATTTGCCTGATGGTAAGCAATCATTACGGTTTAGGATGGAACGTGCTTACCCAGTAAGAACCGATTCGCTCTCGCTTTGAAGATCGCAAGGTTATATTCCGCGGGGAACAGGGAGTCAGGCAGGTTTTTTGGTTATTTGTTTTTTCATGTTTATCTAGGATAATTTATTCATGACTAAACCAACAGCTCAAACGTTTAGTAAGAATATCAACCACCAGCTCCCGAACTAGCCGTAGTTCGCATGACACGGTGCTAACGCGATTTGGAATTTATTTCCTGTGCTGGCGACGATTTGCGAGAATACCACGTGCGATAATCTCGGCCCAAATAAAATGGTGCCAGTTAGAAACGGTTACTTAAATATTACTATAAATACCTACTATACTTACATAGATTTTGTAAGAAAATGCTGTTTGTATTATATATAATACACATTTTATTAATTAGACGTTAGATATTAGAGTTTATTTCTTGTTAAATCAGTTTTACACCCCCTAAGTTCTATTTCTTATGTAGGCAACCTTTAAATCCACACAAAAAACAAGACTTTGAACCTTTAAATCCTCCAAATTTTGAGGAATTTAGGTAAGTTTAGCCTTTTATTAGTTGTCTCTTCGATTAGAAATGATTTGTTTTCGCTTGCGCTTGAGTTATAGACTGCAACGGAACAGTCAAAGTGTAGTAAAAAAATAGATTTTTAATGCAACCAAACTTTTTCATTTACCCATTTTACTGACACAGAGTCATTAACGTCAAGCTATGTTTAAAAGCTAATCTCAGAAAAGTAATTAGACACACAAACTCGACGGTAGAAGAAACCGCAGCTTCAAGAAAACTATTAAAATCTTAGCTAGCTTAGTAACAAGCTCACGTTACCCTCTCCATAACAAGTTGGCTAAATTTCTAAGGAAACGTTCATAAAGTACTGAAATTGTTACAGAAAATTATATACGGTTTTATGTTAAACTGAGTGGGCGTTACAATAACTTTGCTCGTGCAGTTCTGTTGGAAATAACCTTGACATATTATATATATATATATATATATAACTAGTAACAGCGGTGTTATCCGTATTAATAAAGGAATTAAAAAAATCGTCTGTGATATGTAAGACTGTGTTCTGTTACGTGTCTTAGAGGGAGGCTTAGCGGCCGCTTAACCATCTTAGAGGTCCTTTGAGCGGCTTCAAAACTTGACATAGTTCGTATATCTCAAAACTGTAGTACTAGTGATCATCAAAGTAAGAGTGAACCGGCTTTTATTGGGGAAGCACATCACACACACCATCTTTGGTGACAAATAGCGCTTACCATCAAGCAAATTGAATTGATCAAGCAAATTGTGGTAGAGTGCAAACTACTTAGTACAAGTAAAAAAATGCTTACTAGCATTGAGAACAAGACCTAAGTCGACTTATTCAGGAGCAACTCTATCAGAGAAGCCATAGACTGCAGCTAACTTGTTGTTTGCGGACAACTTTTGATAGAGATAAGTTGTTGAAAACTTGCGGCGCCTTGTTTAAACATTAACTGATTTTCGCTGTAATAGTAGTTGTTACTAGACAGTGAGTTGGTTTACGTTTAACTACCGGCGTACCGCGGTGTTACTCGCGTTAATCCGGGACAAAAAGCCTATGTATAATCCAGGGAGTAATTTACCTTTATACCAAATTTCATCTGAATCGGTGCAGCCGTTTGAGCGTTAAGAAGTAACATACAGATGTTTATGTTCTCACAAACTTTCGTCTGTATAATATTAATAACATTGACAAAGAAAGATGCATCTAGCGTAAGTATAATAGATTCTTGGTACATTCTAAACATGTAGCATTCTTGCTTAAAAAATAAAGAGGTATCGTATTTATTTTGGTCTACCCACTTTTGCCCACTATTTATTCTAGTGTAACGCTTTAAAAGCTTGTCAATTAGTACACATAGAAAGTGTTTACATTTTTTTGCTTTATCTATAAGCAAAATAAGCGAAGGAATTGCCGAGATAACACAAAGGAAGGTGAACTACTAGTACTTAATATAAGTTACGAAGTTAGTTACTCCAATCCAGTATTATTTAAGTAAATAATTTCTAGCGCAGAGCTGCAGCTGCAAAGTTATGCCACGAGCGCAGTCCATAGCACTAAATTCTTCGCAAAATGTTGTGTCCGAGCGCATTCAATATGCATGGCTGGGAAGTCATCATCTATTACGGGAGCAGTGCAGCAAAATCGCCAGTTTAATGAAAATGTAACAAACTAACAGTTCCTATGCTGAGGAAACAGTACGTAATGTTTGGTTGTTTTCAGTTTTGAAACAACAGTATTGTTTGAGTAAATATTAGGTGTATGGAAAGTATCTGCAAATTTGCTTATGTCATGTTTGTTAAATTATGTATATCCTTTACTGACTGTTGAAGGTAATCTTAATTTTGCTTAAATTAACGAAGGAAAACTGTTTTCTGATACTTTTCTATTAGGAACTGTTTTTTGTCTTGTATTTTCAAAATATGATCGATTCCTTAGTAATTTTCGCCTGCAAGACAAGGTAAAGACATCTGAATAAGGTTGTTTATTTCAACAAAATGTGTACCTATCACCAAAGTATTTATTGAATTGAAGTACAAAATAATACTTATAATCGTCATACATTAATTCCCTAACGCATGTTTATTGTACCCAGTATATTACAACAGGCACCATTAAACGTGAATAACCAATTTGAACATGCCAATTGGTATGAAAAAGCAAGCTTTACATCAGAAATTTAAGTGCAATCGATAGACTCAAATTAAGCGCTTAAATTATAGCCATAGTGCACAACCGTGTCACGGAGCAAACTTCAAAAGCAAATTGCAAGTATCACACATTTATCTGACAACGTTTTGGGTAGACAGTATAAGTGAGGGACTCCCTAAAGAATATTTTTCACTAAGCAACTAATGGCGAATTCTGACAGTTTCGTTTGAAAGCAATTTCAGTTCAGTATAAGCACATTTACACCATAAGATTTCGGTTATATTTAGAAGACGATTATATCTATCTAAATATATAAAACTCAAAGGTGACTGACTGACTGATTGACTGACTTACTGATATAGTGATCTATCATCGCACAGCCCAAACCACTAGACGGATCGGGCTGAAATTTGGCTTGCAGGTAGATGTTATGACGTAGGAATCCGCTAAGAAAGGATTTTTGGAAAAGCCGCTTTTAAAGGGGTGAAATAGTGGATGCAAGTTTTACTTCTTAATGCGAGCCAAGCCGCGAGCATCCACTAGTTTAATATCATTTTGACATTATTCGATCTCAGTCGTTACTGTGAATGTCGCTTTCGGAAGCTTCTTTAAATTACTACATGCCGTAAGTATAGAATAGTTTCTTATCAACCATATTATATTTTGCGAGATTCTATCAGCGTTCAGATCCATGGTTCTACATTGGCTTAGCCAGCAAACAATAAAACGAATTGATAGAATTATTTGGCATGTATTCTTTGACATGATTTATTTGTCATGTATTTTAATTCACATCTATGACATTGCCGTTTTTTTCTTACATTTTAATCTGTTTGTAACTTTTACGTACAGCTATATTTTTTCCAAATATTTTTATCTTATACTCTGTTTTTGAGAAATTGATATACGCAGTGCATAGCTTTTTTTCCCATCTAACTATAGTTATCAATTGCATCTAAATCTGTTCAGAATATCATTTTTCTCAATTTCGTCATACAAATCGGCAATTTCATAGGAAAAGACTTAATATAATTATTTCAAATTGAAAGGATTTATCCATAGATGTAAGACTTATTTTCTTAAATCTATGGATTTATCATTCTGTAACGCGTATCGATATTTTGTCATATATGTGTCGGATTATTTCCTTACTTTAAGGCGTCTACAATAGATGTCGATTATTGAAAGCATCCATTAGGGTCGTATAGAAGAACGAAGCACAGAAATGGATATATGCACTTAAGGTGGTACTCGTCACATCGCCCGATCGAGCTCATGTTGTATTCCATGTAATGTATTTCCTGGACCTGACCTGCTTTACTAAAAGGTTTGCAGTAAATCGCTTCAGAGCCAGTTACATATCAGTTTAGTATGCTCTACCTTATTCAGAGGTCCTAAGGGCGGTTTGAAAACTCTCGAGACCAGTTGTGAGCGTGTCCAACTCTCAATTATCTTACTTTGGACCGCAAAGCCTTTTGAGTCAAAGTCGCTTCAGATGACTTTTTACTACCGTTAGCGTAACCTGGATTGCTTATATTGTGTTAATATTGCAACGCCCAACTAAACTGCAGAAAATCAACAACAACAAAAGGAAACGTTCTTAAAAGCAAGCAGGCTAACTAAACCAACCGATTAACTTCTAAAACTACTGGCTCAAAAAAGATGCTAAAATAATGCAAAACAAAACGTAGAATTTCTCGCTAAACAAGCTCAATCTTCTGTCTGTTTCCGATTGAAAAAACAAAATAAAGCTGACGATGGTTTTTTGAACCGATATTTCATTGATAACGATGTTTATATATTAGTTGGTAGACGTAGTGTCTCGTCCGAGGGTGTGTGAATGGCCTCTATAGCTTTATCTCTGTTCCGAAAGGACGATAAATATCCTTCGATTGTAATTTATTTCGTGTTTATTATGGAAGCAGTGTCAACAACTTGTTTTTAAGTTAACTTGGTTTTAAATGCCGAATTCAGTAGTTTCTTTTTAAATAATATTATGAGAAGGACAAAAATACACCAATCGAAATGTTTCGTTCACTGGGATTTTAAGTCAATAATCATCTAGATTATTAATAAAGTAACATATCATTTAATTACCCTGATTTTATTTTGAATTCATAGCATAAAACAAATAGATAAATAATAAATTTACTGTACTTCTTCATCTTAGCGAATGAGAGTGGCCAACTCTGGTGTCAAGAGTTTTTTCAAACCGCCCGCCCTAAGGGCCTTTACTGTACTAAAAAATATAAAGATATTAAATAAACATATAACTATTAAATAAACTCATATCACAGAATTTTGAATAATCATCAAATACTGTGAAAAAATTGTAAAATAATAAACCGTGAGTTTCGAATACATTCAAAATATTCTAATAGGCTATTACTTCCAAGCAACCATTAATTACTTAAATCCTTCAGAACTAATGCTACAACAAATTACAAGTTTAGTGCTTTTAACCTTAAACTATTTCAAAGTTAGCTATTGATCACTTAACAATTAAAACAATAACTTTTAAGTGTTTTTATTTAGTTTCTTTTACAAACAAACTTTTAAGTAGTACTTTGTAAGGTTAAGTACCTATTATTTGTTTCTTTAATTGCTATTTATATAGTGATTTATGAATTTTAATTTGTAACAATAGCTTAAAGTAAAATCATAGTATAGATGTTATGTAAACTTATAATATTAAAATGAACTTAACCCACTTTTTTCTGTAAACTACTTCATCCTTACTCAACCGATACCATAGGGCACAACTAGTAACAAACAATGAATACATTGTAGTTTTTCTAACCAGTTTAATAGTCAGTTGAAACCACTAAAGCGGCTTAACAAGAAGCTATGTCCAAGACGTAAAACTACATTACACAGTATAGAACGGCCATGGCAAAATAAAGGCACGAAAATAACGAATCCGTCATCAAAGATTACATTAGCACCAGGTACCAGGCGCCGAATGTAGCATGAAAGTGATAAACGCTATTATCACATAAGTTTTGTTTTAATAATGTTCTGATTAAATTTAATTTGACAGCTGTCAATACAGGCCATAGTCGGAATCGGTTAGGCGGACTTTTCTTCTGTTTAAACTTTATTTATGGACCATTGTCAAAAATCGACCATGCATCCGGTCCGTACTTTTTTCTTGTGGCTTGTAACCAACTGTGCGTCGTGTGATTATACACGTACCATACGTACCTGTGTTGTGTTTGCACCTTGCAGTAGGTCTCATAAGAGCCTGAAGCGCAAGTGCATCCACTCCCACATCATTTTTATTAGGCATTTTAATATACATTGTTTACGAAATTCTAAATTCTAACCTCAAAATAATTGACAGAAATTTTTGATAACAAATTTAGGGTTAACATTTTATGAAACTAATTTATCCTATAAAAGTATTTTTATTTTTTTGTTTGTCCGCGCGCATTGAACTGTGTTCTTAGCCAATTCTTTCACTATTCTATGTCAATGCGTGAAACGACTAACAAAGGACTAGCAGAACGACCTAGGAGCACTAAATGCACTTTCCAGTGCACTTGCACAGTCATTGTCTCTGAAATGCATGATAATAGCCATCTTGTGGCCTCCTGGGAAGACGTGATTATGACAAACAAACATACTTAATTTTGTAGGATATGGTGTTGGGTTGTGGAATATGTGAAGGTGATATAGGAATATTAAAAGAATGTAAGACATAATATATTTTGGCACTATGTTTTTAAGTATTTTGTGTTTTAGTTCGTTTTTTTTCTTTATGCATGTGTTTTACAATTTATATATTTCTGAATAAGGGTTTTTATGTTACTTTTCCAAATAAAACGTACGTATTTGACGCCATTTCTATGTTCTGGTAGGCTACAACAATCTAGAAAAGAAATGGGCAGGTTACATTGCTGGAACCACACGCGATCGGTCGATTGAGAATAATATGTTGTATGTCCATATTTGTCATGAAAAAATGTATTGCTTCGGCTAATATAATCTGTGAAGATTCTCGAACACAAAGTATAAATTAAATATTTAAAATTCACTCTTGAAAACAAAACTGTTGTAATTCGATAGATTTCAATAACGTTAATGGACTCCCTAAACTCCCGATAAACACTAAATTAAATTTATACTCAGGTCTAAAAGCTGAAAACACTATCCCTTGCGGTTGAGACCTTAGTTTCGCCCTTGTGGGTAGTTTACTATTTGCCCCTTGCTCCAAAACCGCGGAAAGCTGAAATGGAGCTTTTGGGGTAGTGGGTACTACCCCAAAAGCTCTGTTTTAGCTTCTCTCTAAAGTCTTAACGTTTTGAGATTAGTCTTAATTGGCACTAGCAGTCCAAGATTGTGACGTTGTGTTAATTAAAGAACAGATTTAACCAACGTTCGTGTTTTGAAGGAAAGGGAGCGGTTTCTGTGTGTGTTTATGTAACAATAGGTAGGAACGATAGGTACTTAAATTGATACAATAAGTTGACGAAGATTGTTGTGATTAGTTTCGTTCATTTCAAATAAATTTTTGAGGAAACAATCTTAGTGGGGATTCAAGACTTAGAAAATAGCTTAGATTATATTAATATTCTTTTATGAGCTTGTGGTCATATACTCGTACTCGTATATATATGCCATTTTGTTGTAGTAAATATGCTCTAGTACAAACTTACAACCATAGAATCCTATTCTATAAAATATTGCATAAATTTAGTCAAAAGAATAAATAGATACACAAGCCGCTACTAAGTACGTATAATGAGTTATACGTATGTCAGTGTACAATAGAAAGCACATATTATGTAGATAGAATAGACACAGAACATATAGACAAATTGTATCGAATAATACTTGGCAAACAACATGCCTTACGAGAACTTTGAACAGTTTTCCTATTACGTGTTCATCCCCTAATCCTCTCCTGTTTTGATCCACAGGGATCAGCATCAGCAAGGATCCTTTCATGGTCCCGTCAAACGAGTCGTATCAGACTGCACAAAACATCCGATAGTGTTCTTTGCGCACAGAAGAAGCTAATTTTGCTTAAGTGGGCTACTCGCGACGTGAGGGCTGCAAGCCCTGTGTTTGACTCCGAGGGTGCTAAGATGCTGCTGTAAGATAGGCTGTAGGCTCAAGGATGGATAAAATTTCCATATCAGCATCGAAAAATGGTTCATAAATCACCATTTTTGATTATAGTTTTTAATAGCTTACTACGCTAAACACTGAAAATATGTTTGTGGAGAATAAATACAAAATTGTAACTTTAACCTGAACATCGAGCTCGAAATTTACTTCACAGACACTCTAGTAAACTTTATTACCAAAGAAGTGGCTCGATGTAAGTAAAGCTCTAGTTCAAATAAATAACAACAACAATTTTTTTTTCATATTTGGTTAATATGTAGCCCTATTTTTCTTAATCCATCCTCCATCATTTTTCAATTTTTTTACGAGGCTCACAATTGTAGCAGCATTCTAGGCCCCCGACACTTGAGCCGCAGCGATGACGCCATGACGTGTATTGTTTAACCCTGAGCACGCATGTACTTACCCTTAGCGTGTGCAATACTTATGAATTTCCTAGGGGAAGCTTTTTATTGTACTCTACTGCATACGATAACAACTAAATGTACATAAATTCGTATGTTTTACATACGAATGCATCTACTCGTACATTACCTGCAGCATTGTTGCTCAGGGCTGTTAGATTGGATTTAGTTCGTGACGTTTTTAGAAGGGGTTTGTTGTTTTGTTGTTTATAGTTTGTGTTGTGTTAGATATTTACTTAGAGATTTATGTAATTTATTACTTTGGTGTGTAAATGTAATAATTAAATTACAACTTGATACATTTTCGAAGGATGTTTAAGAGTTCAAAGTGGCGATTAATTCTTGACACAGAAGTATTAGAAACTTACCTGTAGAATATTAGAAAGTAATTAACACTGAGCAGTAAATTTCACGTTGTCAGTTGGTTTATTTATTTTGAATAATGACAATCGATACATGCACCGATGCAATGTCTCATAAAGATATTCCGTATGCCATGCAATTCTTAATAAACAATCATTTTAGGGTGGCTTTAGTAGGTACTACAATATGTACGAATAACTTTAGTACCTTTATACTGGCGGTTGGAAATACGAGAAAATTCTATTTAGGGCAATTCGATAAACACGTGGACAGACTTACGTTATGTACTCAGTTTCAAAGTAATGTCGTTAACGCGGGGTGCTATGAGAAATCGACTTTTCATAAGAATCAAATAAAATAGAAGTATATAAGATAGAGCTAATTTTTTTTCAGTTTATATAATTTTGATTCAGTGTTAAGACAATTAAAGACGCCAAAACACGATTACGTATACTTCGCTCGATAGTTTTTTTTTTAAATAGTTGTTTTGAAATATTTTTCACCTTTTATTCCAAAAGTAGTACAGAGATTAAAACCAATTTAATTATATCTAAAAATAATGTTATTATTTAGAGGAGTAAAGAGCCATAAATAGAATATTCTGAATTGCTGATTTTATATGAATTTATTTCGTCAAAAACGTCTGCAAAACTGCTCAAATTGTGCAAAATTGTTTGCGTGTGGACAAGACTCTTTGCCGGAGCTTTGCGCGCGATGCTTGCCTTGGTTTCATGTTAATACGGCGTGGTATTGCATGCGAAAAAGCAACTGTAGGCATTTTTCCAAGCGCAAAGTGTTTTCGGGTGAAATATGGTGGCCTTAAGTTTCGGGAAATATGTAACGCCGAATGCCATGCCTGTCAGCAATATCTTATGTAAGCGGTTATAGTTTAAACTATTTTTTTCTTTTATTACAGGTGTTTCACAGCTGCATAATTACGAATATAAGTAAACAATAATGATAAATCATAATTATCCAGCGTGGTAATGCGGCCAGTATGCTAGGCACGCTGCCCTCTGGTAGTGGGCTGAAGCACTTAGATTATCTTTAGGCGTTTTAAAGATTTTCTAAGTGCCCCTTTTTTAAGTGGTAGTTAGAAGTAGTATATTTAGTTTTTCTTTCCTTGTTTTTATATTTTATTATTGCATATAAAGATTATTTTCTGAGTAAACAATAAAGTAACTAGCACAGCCTGGTGACTGGTGAGTGGCTCTGTCGTGTAATTGATTCACCGAGCGACGTGAGCTGACTGCGACTCACGTGATGCGCACTATACTATGTCCACAAGGGAAGGTAATGTACATGTTTGCAGCAATTGTATAAAGATAAAGATATTTATTAATGTTATACAATGAATACATCAAAATACCTTTGTACAGCATGTATTATATTATAAAATCTCGTCAGTAATATAATTCAATATCAATAATAATAGGTATTTACCTATGAACTTGCCGTTTTTTTCTTACATTTTAATGTTTGTAACTTTTACGTACAGCTATATTTTTTCCAAATACAATTTTTATTGTATCAATTGTTGTATTATGTACCTTTGAGATAAAAAAAATATTATTAGTGCATATTACTTATAGGGAAGTCATTGAAAACACCTCTTTCAATGTGTCGTCGGTTTCACTACTTTAACTAGGTATATTTTTATCATAATACTCTGTTTTTGAGAAATTGATATACGCAGTACATAGCTTTTTTTCCATCTAACTTTAGTTATCAATTGCATCTAAATCTGTTCAGACATTTCCATACAAACATAAAAAATGTTTGTATGGAAATATAATTTTTCTCAATTTCGTCATACAAATCGGCAATTTCATAGGTAATGACCAATAATATTTTGTATAGGTGCAAACATATTATTATTATAAGGTATGTAAGGTGTGCGCAATAAATTTGTTGTACAACTTTGTAAACTAGAAACCTAAAGTAACACAAAAACAAAAGGATTACAAAATAATAAAAAAGGCCATTGTTTTATATAATAAGGTTGCTCGCTAATAATTAATAAATGTGTTCGCATTATTTCTGGGACCATACTGTAAAAATTGCATACAAACTCTTTGAAAATATAAACAAATCATTTTAATTTCTTAAAACAGTTAACGTAGGTATGCTTTTAAAATAGAATGTACCTACCTACTTATAAATAAAATAACAGGAAACTACAAGAGAACACAAAAAACTAGATCGCAACGCTAAGAATAGTACAATAGCGCAATCTCCTGATACTTTGTAAGAGGCCGGCATTGTTTCTTGGTGTTATCCAACGAATCCGCATTTACGGCAAAGCGCCTGCGATTCAATTACAGGCAAAGTGCGGCGCGGTGCGTATTGCATCGTAAACTGAGCTATAAGGCGTTATGACTCCCGACGAAATAAAATCTAGTTGGAAGGCTTCTAACTACCACTGACCTGAATAATCGAAGTATCGATAAAATAAAACTGTGCTAGCGAAGGTTTATTTTCAAAGGCAAGGATTAAGGTTGCGTTTCAGATGGAATGGTTGGTAAGTTGGTTTATGTTGCGTTGATTAGCATAAGTGGCATACAATTCCCGTGGAGGTGCGGCGCTTACGGCAACAAGCCCGGGACGATGCCATCGAAAGGTGGCAGCGGCGGCTCGAAGAGCCTACCGCGGGTGTGCGGACGGTGGAGGCAATCCGCCCTGTCCTTGTGCAGTGGTTGACGAGGCAGCACGGGTCTCTCTCCTTCCGTGTCACGCAGCTCCTGACAGGCCATGGCTGTTTTGGCCGATTCCTGTTCGGGGTTGTGCAGAGGAAGGAGACACCAGCCTGTCACCATTGCGGGGACCCGGAGGACACGGCGGAGCACACCCTCGCGGAGTGCTCGGCGTGGGAGGAACAGAGGGCGCGGCTTGTGGCTGCCATAGACCGGAGGCTGTCGCTCCCGGCCGTTGCGAAAGCGATGGTCGAGAGCGACGTTGGTTGGGACGCGGTGCGAGACTTCTGCGAAGAAGTTCTCGCACTTAAGGAGGAGGCGGAGCGCGCGCGGGAGAGGTTTGCGGAGCCAAACTCCCTGCGCAGGAGGCGCGTTGGAGGGCGGCGCTTGGCGCACGACCGCCGACCTCCGTAAAGGGGACTCCGGGCGGCAGGTCGGGGAACCTGTTGCCCTTAGGACTGTGTCCCCACAGGATGCACGACGTGTCCCGTGTTCCGACACGTCGTCCATTAGAGGGTCGAGCAAAAGCTCCCCGAGACGGGGCCTGATTCCGGGCCAGCATCGCCAGGGCTGCGGACGCATGCATCGCACTCTCGGGGCCCTGATCGCGATGCAGAGGTGGAACACCCCAGGTTTTTAGTGGGTATGCCGGCCTTCTGGCGGAGACTCCCACATAACCACTCGCCCTCCCCGGGGTCGAGTGGTACTTTTAAAAGGTTTTCCTGGGTCAAAAAAAAAAAAAAAAAAAAAAAAAAAAGTGGCATACAATTTATTTAGCAAATTGTTTTTCAATGATACATATAACGAATGACGCTTGACGGTGTTACATTTGTGTTATATCAGATACAGCATGTAAGCTAAATTTCATAAAAATTGATATGAATTAATCTCAACAACCTTCAACATGTACCCAGCTTTTGAAATTACAAACTAAGAGATCTGAATTAAAACATCAGACATTTATGACAAAAAATTCAATCCGGAATCAAATTTATGTTCGTAATCTTGAAAGTTTGGTTCTAAAAAGCTCACTAAGCACTATTCCAGACCAAAGTTCCCCTCGAAGCGACTATTTATTAATCCCGTAGTTGCAACTTGCAACAATAAGAAGTTTTTCCTTCGCTCGAACCGTTGCGTGCTACATTTTAAATATTCCTTCATGTGCCCCACTTCTCATTATAAAAGTTTCATAGCTTCGATACAGTTTATAGTGTTGACACATGAATGCTGCCGTCTCACATAGAAACACGTCGCATTTATAGCTGTAAAAAAGCAACTAACTATACTATAACTGTGTGTGTTTGTATGTGTGTGTCTTTTATAAAAGCCGCTGTAAAAAGGCAACTTTTCCTTAATAAAAGTTACAAATTACGAAATGGCGCAAATCCGTAATTTTAGTTGCGAGTCCTTAATTTATGGGATTGTGTAACGAGTTTCATAAATCGCTTAACTTTTCCGTGTTACGACTTCTAAGCTTATAAAATAGGCAGAGCCTGCTTAAGTTATGAAAGCTTTACTCCAGTCGTCATAGTGGCTTTTATTTCTTTTTCTGGATACGTGTTATTCTTGAGCTTGACATTTAAATAGGCTTCAGTACTAAAGTGCCTCATTATTTTAATGAAATGGTGTAGTCTAAGTTTATGAGAGCTTTTCAGAAAATAGTAAATTGAAATAGCATAGCATACAAACATTACGTATTTTCTTTCAAATATGTTTTAGGTATATAAAAATATATAATTAAGTATATAAAATATTTTCTACAAATTTAGGTAAGTACTCTTATGGGGGAAATAAATATCGATAATAGCTACAAACACCAGGTAATCACTTTATTTGCTTACTCCTCATGGAATTATTCCACAATTAACTACACATATAGGTACATATATAGTCTATGTACTTACCTAATATTGTAGTACAAACGAACTAAGAGCCAAAACCAACTCAAGAGTAAAATACTCATTACAGCTTCACAGCCCAAAGAAGCGGTAAATTTGATGTGACATAAAGAACAGCTTCAGTTTTCTAATCTACAGAGCCTCCGTAATCACAGGCCTCACTTAAACTCGGGAGAAAGAGATAAAGATCAGTCAGTAATATTTAAGAAGCTTTATTTCTGGCTCGCTTTTGTAGTGGTTTTAATAAACCAACGAAAAACATTTAATTTGTATTCTATTTTACTTCATATTTTATTTTAGGTATATTATATATTTTAATATTATGTTTAGGACTTGTAAATATTAGTCAGTTATTTTATGTTTCATAAGTTATGAATAAATGTATGAATATTTGTATTCTTGTATTTATTTAGAAAAAAAAGTATACATGTATTATAACTCCGTTATCTAGTACCCATGATACAAGCGTAAGCTTAGTATGGGGCTAGATGGCACAGTGTGTTTATTTTTATTCATTTATTAACATTGTTCATTTTTCTATGACTAGTAAAAAAATTACAAAAGTCAAGTGTCTACATAACTACAACACTTGTTAACTGTTGTAACAGTGGAAGGACCTGGGCACCCACCACGATGAATTTGCCAAGAGAACTTCTCCAATGAATCAAGTATGCAAGAGAGCTATAATACTACCATCCCTTCCTATCCCATCCTCGAGACAGCCTTAGTTTTATCTTGTTATAATGTTTTAGTTATCCTAAATATTTTTCGAAGCCATACCTAGGTATCAAAATAATATTAATACTTAGATTAAGATTTTATAGCTAGTAGCAAATAGTTTTAGTCAGTCTTTTACTTGCTCGGAATTGATCCTTTCCTGTTTTAGATAATCTTGTATTTCTTACTAATCAAAAAATTGTATATACAGATCCTATATATTATGTATATGATAGTTTCCTATCATTTATGTTTAGATATTCCTTTTCGAAGAGCATGATTCCCACGACACAGGGAAACCTAGTGTGGGGATCACAGTCAACATCATTTACCCATTTATTTTTATATAGCCTTTCTGATCCAATTTTCTTTAAGTACAAATGATGTATACTAGTCTAAGGATTTTTGTGTAAATAAAGTACAATATTAAAAATGTATTAAAATACTCCGTAATGAGTATAGAATATGACTCGAGGAAGAAGGTGTTATAGCACTTTGATATACACACAACACATACACTTATGTAATACAACACCATACATACCTGAAAAGGTTAACATATTATCAACAATAACCAACAATTTATACATGTTTATCCATAACCTAAAATTGTACCTTCATTGATTTGAATCCCACAATTTTACAACTTTACCAGAACAAATCGGGATTCCCATTTGTGTATTTATTCGGCGAACACTCCCAAAAGATCAGAAGTAATAAACTGAGAACAGAGATGATATTAACCAAAGACTCATATCAAAGCATCCTTTCCTCTATACAAACGGCTCCATCAAGCGTATTAGGTCCTACACTGACCAATCATCACCGTCATTTATCACGCGTGTAGGTAAAACCAATATTCTGATACATCACTGCTTTTTTATGCACCTGACTGGGAAGCATTTGATCCCTAGCTTACCTAATACATTGTCCTCACTGCGACGCTATAACGATAGTGTAACATTTTGTGTTGGCTGTCAAACGAAACTAACCGTCTCGAAATAGTGATTGCCAGTCATTGACGTAACTAATAGATGTGATTATTTAATAAAAATCAAGATCAAATACATATATTATAAGCTACAAAAGAACCTTGGCATCGCCAGGGACGTTGGTGGTATAGGTATACTAACAAAAATAGATGTGATTTTTAGTAAGTATTGGATTTTTTCCTATTATGATGTGTCTGTTGATGTGATGTCGTCGATTCAGACCTATAGTAATTTTGTTTTGCAAACTCCTCGCCCTTAGACCGACCAAACTTTACGCGTTAGCCTGAATGCCGACAATTCGCATAAATTCATAAACCCACAAAATGAAATTTAATTTCTGCTATAACGTCGGTTTATTTTAGCTTTACAAACTATGATGACAAAGTGGAAAGCTGAGGACCTCTTTGTAAAGTAGGTCAAGGGTAGGAAACTAAACATGAATTATAAACAGTCGGTGCCAAGTTATTGTTTTGCCGATTTCTTATTTATGTCACGCTATGACTTCATAGTTTTGGTAAATAAATATTATTTCATCTATAAATAAAAAATCATAATAAACATATAAAACCAAGTCATACAAGGAAACAGAATATCTAGTCAAGGTTCATAACCCAGTCTCCTTACATAACACACAAGTGGAAGATCTCTTTTAATTACAAGAAATCTATATTCTTTCGGCCTGCTTATACATAATTACAAACACACACATATACACAACCACACACACACAAGTACACATACATATGTACATATAAAAAAATTCCCTTGCCCGCTACAGAATTCTTCCTGTTAGTGCTAAATTTGGTTACTCAAATTAAACCTCCTAAAACCATTGTCCAACAAAAACCGACCTACTTATGTACCTGCCTACATTAACTTCCTCATATCCACATTCAGCCTACAACGCCAGCATAATGTGTTATCAAATTCTGTTCTACTAAAAGAAATGTATGAAATGAAATTGTAAAATGTTGGTGCGAATCACTAAATTGTCAAACCCTAATACGGATCACCAAGATACAGGCGGATAGCCTAGTTTGGGATCCACTGAAAATTCTGTATTGCATACAGCTTAACAATTAATAACTTGACAATCCTTTATCAGCAATTTGTAAAGCAAGAATTAGTAGCAGTAGTATATGTATATAAATGTATAGTATAATTCTAACATACCTACCCACTTATATGCATGATATAGTTGAGAATGTAATAACCAAAACATGAATTGTAATATTATATACCTACTTAGGTTCAGTTTTTCAATTAGTAAATAAACATATTTTTACTTTTTTTTTACTTTATCTTAAATAACAGTTCACTGGTGGACGCCCGCGGCTTCGCTTGCATCATTTTAGGATATAACGTAGCCTATATTACTCCCAAGATCTTACACTACCTACATACCAAAAAGTATAATGATCCGTTTAGGCGGTTTTGCGTGATTACCGTTTTAATAAACAAACAAACAGATAACCAGAAAAAATATAAAAACTGCTGAAACGTGTTTAGTTATCGATTTAAAGTATACCCAAATACTTTTTCTAATATCTTCTGCGCTCAGATTTTTGACCCTCTTCAGCTTTATTATACATATGTACATATAGATATGAATATATAATCAGATGTAGGTACGGCAATATCTACAATTAAGACAAAAATAAATCTCTATCTTCACACTAAAACCGGCAGGAAATCTTGCCAATAGATACCATTGATATAGAATACTTATGCTTCTTGAAACGGAGAAACCATGGTAAATACATTTAAAATAACAAAAATAATAAATTCCTTATTTTCCTAAACGATTCAAAACCCATAACAATTACCTATTTAATTAACTCCACTTTAATAAAATGATAGAATATCCCTCCAATCCCCTCAACTATGATCCTCTTCTCTTGGCATAAGTTCCTTCTATCTCCCCTCTAGTGGATGACGGAGCAGTCTGCGCGCGTGATAGATAGCGCCACATCCTACAAGCAGACACTACTACAGGGACGGATTCAGGATATAAATGGACTAGAGGACTATTAATATAAAAGGATTGTTTAAGAAACTAGAATGTGCACCAAAAACTCACTGTTAATAAAAAATAGAACATGTTTTACATTCATTCATTTTTAATTTTTTTATTTTATAGTAAATACAAAGTGTTGGTTTGTTTTATTATTTTATTTACTGATACACACAAAGCTACAAAAATATTTGTAAATAACAAGTGATAAAAAAACTAATCCACGCCAAGGTTTTATTCTTAAACTAACTTTTTTTGGAATCAGTAAAAAAACTGTAGGTATGCGGTGTTTGTGAATGAAAAATTGGTTAAAGCATCCTAGCATTTACCAAGAAATTTGTATAAATCATGTTTGATTCTCTTTCTTAGAGAAACAGATCATCATGATTTTGGTAAGCAAATAGCCCTTAAAATTTTACCCTAGATCCGTCCCTGTGGGCCATCGCACGGGATTATACCAGGACGGTGACGGATTGGCCCGGGCTCCTCGCCGATACCTCCCATTCAATCGATTTAAAACTTCGGCCGGCCGTACCTCCATTTGTGCGGATTAGAATCATGCTGAAATATTACTATGTATGGGGCAACTGGTCGGTAAAAGGTAGAATTAGTTTATTGGAATTTTGTTCAATTATAAACACTGTGAAAATGACAACTTATGTGTATGTAGGTACATTAACTAATATGAAAATAATAGAATAAGTATGTATTGAAAGGATTCGTATATTTTTAGCGTACATAGATAGAACTTGTACATGCATCTGAAACTAGAAGGCTGCTAAGTATAACTTTTTCCATGAGGTATTGAATATGATATTATGTTACGTAAATTAATTAATTACAGAACTTACTAATTACTTATATCAAAATATGTTTTGATGCTGTAAATTGTGCTATGAATAAATAACATAAAATAAATAAATATTCCGGGACATTGCGCCACCTAGCCCCACACTAAGCAAACGCTTGTGTCGTGGGTACTTGGTAACGGATATAATACTTTTATACTTTTCTCATGTAAATTCATACTTATTATACAAAAAACGACCAGACTCAAGATACAAGTAACATGTAATCAAAATACCCGACTTTTCGGATATAAACATCTTAAAATAAACTTACCCTTAAAAGACCTAGGGCCACCAATAAGATAGGCCCAGGATTAGTTCTTTTCTCCGAGCAAATACCTTCTTAATCTACATATTTCAGGCAACAAAATAAACTAAAAGTAGTGCTCTAAACTGAATAATTTATAAGACGACCTAGCTATATATTTTCTTCTTAAAGGTAAGACAGGGTCAAGCTTGGATTAAAATATCTTTACCTGCTTGTTATTTTTCAGTAGGATTAGCCCGTCTTTTTAGCACATAAGTAATTATTTTTGCAAAATTTTAGTTTTAATTGTTTATTGTCTGTCTTTTTCTCTTTCATCACAATAGAGTGACATAACGTCATGATTTTTGTTAGATATAGTATTAGTAATATTACCTTTTTATCCAAGCACAATGTGAACGAAGCATCCACTAAGTGTAAAATAAAACTGCTTTAATGTTATTCTAGCTTTAAATTTATAAATAAAATGTCTAACGCCTACAACTCTGTGTGATCAGTGGTCGACTAAGTAGTTTTTTTCGTAGTTATTATTTTGATAAATGTAATTATATATTTTTATTGGACGTGTAAATAGGCTTAACGCAATATGAATACAAGATAAAATAAATGGTTTTATGCCATGTCTATCTGTTAACTAACAATTTCACATCCTAATTAGCGCTACTTTTTATATAAAGCCAAAATAGCAAAGTAAATGAAAGTACCGCAGATATCGGGTTAGCGCGGCACGCATCTGCTGCTCTGGCAATCAATTTATAGTTTATACGTGCTGCTGAAGTATGTGTCTATAGTTTGTATATGCATATATAGTTATGTAGTAGGTAAAGGAGTGGTGTTGATGTATATATAAGAGCAGTTGGACTACATCGTTTGTGTTAAGTACATTGAACTTCTCTTGTTTCTAGTTGTAAATTTTAAAAGCACGACTTATTCAGATGCTTAAATTATTATGCTTTGTATCGAATTCTATTCGATATTATTATTTGAACACAAATACTTCTGTTGAAAAACATTACTGTCTGTACCATATCTGGTTCTATAACGTAGTTGCTGTGGGTGTTACATTGGGCGACCTTATAGTCAAATGCCGTAAAGCCTAAAAAATAAACTTGGAGTAATCATTTACTAATCAAAATCGCTTTATATAATATAGGTAGCTAGAAAATATGAGTTCTCAAATTGAAGTATTACACAAGTAGCAAAACAAACTTTAAAATACCAAACCCTTATCATAATACAATAAAGAATTCCCCGCTAATGCACAAGTTAGTATTTTCTGTATGTAGGTTACACAAGTTTCACCACCAGTTCTAGATACACAACTTTGAAATGTTTTTCTTGAGTCACAAACTAGGTCTCTTTGTGACACATATCTGTTTGAAACTTAATCTCTGGCATCAACTGATCCAGTATCATACTTAGAAAGTATAGCCTGAGTGTGGCTCAGCGATACCAGTGTCTGCTTTTCATCCAATCGCACCCTGGTTCGAATCCAGTCCTACACCAATGACTTGTATTTTCAAGTTATGTGTGGATTTGCACTCGCTTAACGGTGAAGGAAAACATCGTGAGAAAACCGACATGTTTGAGGACCACAATAACCGAGGACATGTGTCTTCCGTGGAAGGACCTGGGCGCCCACTATGATGTATCTGCCCAAGAGAACTCCCCTAACAAATTAATTCTGCGGGGGAGTCACGACCCTCAGTCATGAGAAAATACGACTTAAAGAGAGATAGATAGAGGTTTTTTTTTATAAAGCTTTCAGTTTTCTATTTAGTTGCATATCAACATGTATAGCCTTCGTATCTTTTTAAACAAAACAGGTTTTTTGTTATCAATTTCTTATATTTGATACAATAGTAATTAAAAGTAATAATGATTAAATGGCTAGCCTGCATTTTGTCAGCCCAGTCTTAGCTCTCGAAATCCAAAAACGTATATCAATTTAGTAGATCATTATAGAAATATTTTTTTTTAAATCAATCAATTTATGAAGAAAAGTCAATTATAATTAATAAATAATAATAATTAATTATTATTGATTTTTTTTTAAATCAATCAATTTGTGAAGAAAAGTTAATCGACAATCAGGTCACTATGTCGCTGCCAGTGGTGCATGTAAAAACTCACGAAAATTTCGGTGACATTCCGAATAAAATGATAACAATGTTTCTCTTTCACAAGTCGCTATATCTGTTATATATAGTTCACACAATTATATCTATTTACATAAAATACGTGTAAACATTTCACAGTCGATAAGCTCGCCGAATAAGCTCCAGATAAGCTCGCAGGCTGCGCCGGAAGCTCGTCAGCATCCGGTGCAGGCGGCGGAAATCTACAGCTGACAGTAACGATGCAAAAAACAAGTGAGCTTTTTGGCAGGTAATATACAGTAAAATAAATATGTAATAATAAACAAATAAACAATATACACACACTAATCTAAATAAGTGTGGTATGGAGCCAAGAACGCTGGCTGCATTCCCTCGCTGCATTGCTTTTGAAATCCTTTGTGCAAGGAACCAACCAGCATTCTTGTCTCCGGTGCTGTCATTTAATTTTTTATTCAAAATTATTTATAAAATTGGCTGGTTGTATTGTCATATTCACATGTTTTTATACAGAGACTTATTCAAAAGCACTTTTACTATTAACTAACATTTATTTCATAACGGCACAGAGATTTCACACTTATAAACAATAATATAACAATATTTCGTGCCCAACAAGTATAACTCTTGCATGAGTGAAACGGTTCTTATTGTACAAGCACGATCCATCTTAGACCATAGCTTTTTCTTACCATCAGGCAAACTATGGTCAAGTGCAAACCTGTTTTAGTTAAAAAACACCAAATTTAATAAGATTTTCTCGAAAAGTCCTCTCATATTCTCAGTAATTGACCAAAAATATCAAAAGAACTTATTCATACATTTCACGAAACACATAATCAAGTTAAGAGTGACACGTTTTCTTCTCGGCAAGACTACCAGCTCGTAGATTTTAACGAAAGCTTAGCATCAAGCAAGTTGAATTCAAATGTGAAATATCTTTACAAAACAAAAAACCTACAAATCGTCATCATCATCATCATCCACAGCCGGTTTCGACCCAATGCTCGGCATAAGCCACGCTCTTAATATGCCATTGGCTTTGGTCTTAAGCCAGCCTCATCCAGGTTTGTTAACCTACGTATAATACTTGTCTAAAACTTATTCAAAAATAGAACCTCTTCTTTCAAACCACGCTTATCGTTCAACATTATGTAGCAAAAATAATAAATATTGTAAGAAAATCTTGCAGAAAATGGCGAGAAAAAGCCCATATTTAATGTTAACAAGACTCTCATATCTCTCAGATAGGGAACAATACCCTCCTGAAGGAATGGACTTATCCTTATTTCGAAGGCTTTTAACGTCCGTTCTATTATAACGCTTCTGAAACCCTGCTACTTTTATAACACTGAAAAACTTTTTAAGTATCTTTATTGCATTGTAATAGCAGTTTTTATATGATAAACAAAACTTTTATATATTAAGAACAGAGTCGTAAAAAGAAATTGACAGGAGATTTTTAAGAAACGATATTTCGCGAACTTTTTGGAAACAAATATTAAGTAACAAATGTGTGAAAAACCATAACACTGTAGCCTGTAAAATTGACTATGCTATTTGTTAGTATTTGTGTTACCTAAATCAAACTACAACGGTTGTGGCCTGCGCATGAAAAGTCTATCTAAAACAGCTTCCTGCCAACTTATTTGAGAACACATCAACTACTGCCAAGGGACCATAGAATAAACAATACAGAGACGTCTTACTGACTCACTTATGTAAAGCTGGATATTTATTATTCAGATATGTAGAACGTTTGTATAAAAGTATCGTCTATTTGTGATACATTAATAGATATGCTTCATAAATTGTCGCAACAGTTGAGTCTTTTGTTATTTTTTACATAGATATTTAGGTAAAATTTTAAATTTAATTTTTTGCTACCCAATGTTATATAGCAATATATAATCGTTTCGTTTTATTTTATTTCATTAATCTGGTTTATACCAAGCTAAATTTGTTGCCTTACTTTAGGCAATATCTTCTTTACAACTTTATTATAGAGTCAGAATCTTTTCGATATTAAAACTAAATCTTTAATGTCAGAGTTAATCAGTTCTTACTGGGTAAGCACGTTCTATAGAGGACCATAATTATCGATTACCATTAAACTTACTTATGGTCAACTGCTAATCTATTTTGTTTTATTAAAAGTTTTGGAATAAATTTGTAAAACTTAATATAATTTCGAAAAAAAAAATAATCGCTCTCAATGCTAACTTAACTAAATAAATAAATTTTTCAGGACATGTCACACAGCGCCATCTAGCCTGAACTAAGCTTATGCTTGTATCATAGGTACTAGATAACGTCTAACTAAACGTCTATTGAGTGTTTTGTCTCTGCAAGGCCCACAGCGGCGAAAGCGCGCGGGAAATCAATCATAAATCAAGTTTGTGAACACATATTGAAGGAAACAAAGTTGCCAATCGCTATATTGAATGTATGGACACCGTTATACTGTTTCTGGCTTGAGAATAGTCATAGGAAACGTTTTGTGATTATAAGTATTTTGTTTCAATGTGTTACTTACTTACGTCAATATTATTATTCATTTTAGTAAAAAACTATTCCCATAATTTTTTTTAGGTAGGTATGTTTATAAACAAACGTGACCAACTTATGAAATTTTAAAATCAATTTGCTGTCGAAAATTTAAGAGCCTTGGGTTATTTTACTATTATTATGAAAAACGTATATTGCAGTCACCACCATCAAAAAATTATCAAAATAAAGTACCAAGCCAGTTTTATTTGAGAGACAGTCTAATTTAAATTCGGGTAAGTGCAAAAACAGCATCGCACAAAATAGTTTGTGTGTTTTCCGCCTTTAAATAACTGGAACTCATATGCCGTGTAATATACAACACTATATAAATACACATAAACACGAAAAAAAAAGATAATAGTACATTTTAAAGGATTTTAGTTAGAAAATCGATTTATTCTAGACAAGCGTTCATCTTATACTGCAATATATAAGTTTATACATTCAAATTTACATGCAATATGTTAGTTTTTTGTGTTGTGTGTAAGATTACAACATTCTTTTGACAAACTTAAGCCTATAAAGCCTTAAAATAGCTAATTTAAAAATACCAGCTGTGTACTATGTTGCTCCACCATTAGTGCCACACTAACGCCGATTGCTATCGCGAGGCTTGCGGCGACATTGTTGTAGCAGTACTAAAGCAGTGGTACCGTAAAACCGTTGTAAAGCCTGGTACAATGACAATGTAGACCAAAGACACCTAACTAACTGTAAAAGCTTTAAATCTACAACCTTGTCCAACCAACAATCATGCGCAGATTATCCGTCATTATTTTTTATCACGCATCTATGACGATAGATTATTCATCGTGATGTTCATATTTTAACGTCAATTTGCTTAAACTTAGCTCTTTAAGCAACTATACGCTTAATTATCGTACAAAATTAGAAGTTTTTATATTTTACCACAACTGACCTGCCTCCTTAGTCAAGAGGCGTGTTCCATAAGTGACCGTACTGAAGCTCTCTTATGGAATAGAAAGACCAATGTATGGGACTGACGTAATATTTCCCCGCGCGGAGCGCATCGTTATGTCAATCCCATACATTGCTCTTTCAATTTCACGCGACAGTACGCTCACTAAAATACGCCTCTTGTCTAAGGGGGCTGATTTTAAAGCTCCGCTAAGTTTCGGATTCGTTTAGAAGAAACAAATACCATGTTTTTGCCATACTCATTAAAAATATGTACTTGTAGTGTGCTTTTGGACACTTAGAGCTTATTTTAGGAATTCACAATGCATGTTGGTAAGTAAAACAATTGGCCAATTGCATTGTTTGGCATATCTATGTGTATTTTTTACTGTAAATGAGTTATCTATGCTTTATAATGCCATGGTTCTGTAATGTCGTTTTATGAGCCATTGCGAGCCGCAGTAGCGTTTATGTCCCGCTTGTCATAGCTTTACGACCTTTCAAATAATCACTCAACGAACAGGTCATCTAATATCAGGATTAAACTCGGATTAAAGAGGATTAAAATATTCGTCGACCGGTTCAAATTGAAACCAGCTCTCAATTTACATGATCAAGTTTGAAATTGAATTTACTCATAACATTTTATGAAGTTATAGAGTGGATATTGATTTTTGTTGAAAAGGATTAGTAATTTTACAGGTGTAGTACCTATATATAACTAATTATTTAGTATTTTACAAATGTATATAAACATGTTTTGTTATAAACTGGACAATAACAGAGACCTAAATATAGTATGAAGAAGTAGAAGCACTCAATGGAGAGCTCACTTACACGACAAAAAGCTCCAAACTCATCTGCTCATAGTGCAATCTGATCGCAGATAGTTAAAAGAAAAAAAATCTTGACAACTTAAAAATATTGGTATTTTTACTTGCATAAATATATAGGTATATATACAAAATTTTATAATAACAAACCACATCTACTCTAATGCATAAAATTGAGTTTTTGTAGAATCAAACTTAAGTATTTTGAGACGATATAAAAACCGGAGTAAATCGATGCATATATTATTATTTACCGCCTTGAGTAACTATTTTATACATGAGAAGTACGGCTGACATACAAACCTTCAAGCGTTATATTATTTATATATGTAACTAACTGTTTAATTGTTTGAACTACATATTTTTTTTACTAAAAGACTCCATTACGTTGCACTTACCTTCATTTAAAGGTTACCAAACAGTACTAGCATTAAAAGACGTTCTACAAATACCTATCACAGAAAGACATCTGAAAGATTTTTGAACAAGTTTAATTTTATTATGCTCTCGTTGTCGGTGGTTCGGTAAAGTTTTTATGTTTTTGGGTCCAATTTTCTGTGACCTAGGCCGGGTGCTGAAATCTTAGAATACTAAATAGTTGGAGACTATAGCAGTGTCTGGATTTCATGAATTGTTTGCACGACTTTGACTGTCCTAGTGGTGTCCTCTAGTTTTACTATTCTGCATTTTGATAATTCACTTTCCCTTTGGTATGTTGACGAATGTTCAAGATGTTAATTACTTCTTGCTTAAAACTAGTTAATTGATATTTATTTGACTTTGAATTATATAGTTTTCTTGGTGCTAAGACTGTGTTCAAAAAGCTGTAATCCCTAATAGTAATACTTTTTTTTATATATATTTCAAGTAAATGTATAAGTACATAAATTGCAGGACATTACAATGACAAACAGCCAGATAGGTTAAGCCATGTCAGGTACCCCTTCTCGCTTTGAGTCGTATTTCCTCATGACTGAGGGTCGTGACTCCCCCGCAGAATTAATTCGTTAGGGGAGTTTTTTTGGGCAGATACATCGTGGTGGGCGCCCAGGTCCTTCCACGGAAGACAGGTACCCCTTAGGTGGTTTGAAAACTCTGACAACAGAGTTTGCCAGTCTCATACGAACTTACTTATAAACAATGGCCGCTTCCTTGCACAAATATTACACAGACATTGTAGTACACCTAAAGCCCAATGTACACCGATACAGTTGAACTTCGAATCCCAGAAGCAACTACTTTTAATTAAATTGAGCGCTCTTACCTTAGCTCTGAAACTCTTTTAAGTGATTTCACGATAAACTTGCAAACAAACTGAAACAATACTTAGCCGCTTTCTGGCGGAACACAGTTTCTTGAGGAATTTGTAAAATAAATACACATTTTCTTGATGAATTTCTGTAGAATTTTATACTTCGACGTAAAATTAATTCGGCTGAATGAGCTCATCTAGGTTTGGAGTGCCTTTTCTGGCAAAGTTTTTTTTTTCGTTGTGATCAAATTAGGGGATAATTGAGGTAAGAGAAATTAAATTTATTTGCGGTAACAATAACAATATAAAGCAAAACGTATTTGACTGAGAAATAACATTATTGACGCATAGTTACTAAAAACTCCAGCTAAGAAACGTTGCACGTTCAAACACAGAGTAACTTGTACATAATGTACGTATATCACTTCAGGCAACAAATAATAAGTAGTACTGATATAAAAACCACCATTGTGTTGTAGATATATCACAGCACAATTTGATTGTACACAGTCAGACATTCTAACAAAAACACGTCATCAATCACAATATAATTTCGTATTATGGGTGGTTGTTCTCAAGCATAACCTCATCCAAAATAAAAAAAAGCAAACACAACGAACGCTCCCAAACTATCAAAGCATAGCCAGCTTTGTTCAAGCGAGACATGCAATTAACTGCATCGCCATTAGATGACAAAATTCCAGTGTAAACACTAATTAATTGATCCAAAAGGGCTTTACTCTGACCTTGTCAATTCTATCACTACAAAAAACAACTGAAAAGTCAACTCTATTGACTGGCAATAAGGTTCAAAATATCAGTGATGGTAAGTCAAAGTGTCAATAGATTCGAGGTATAAGAGGTAATGGTACGGTGTCGATGGCAAATATGCGAACCACGCTGGCGATGTGGTGAGAGGACAAACGACGTTATTTTGTTACCAAGTTATTGGTTATCCGGAAACTTTGAGAGTTTTTCTAGAGCTTTTTGCTGTAAGAAGGTAAACTTTCATATAAAAATTCTGGTGTAATAGAAAATCTCATTATGACGAAAAAATATTATTATGCTGCACAATATCAGCTGTGTACGGCTTGAATTATCTAGTGTTACTTAGAAACCTTTTTTTACATATAATAGTACCTTTTGTTATACACATAATGTCTTGTCTATGCGTATAAAAACATAGACAAGGCACTATCTTCGGTTGCTATAGATTGTTACACTTCGAATTTCAAAAGTTTAACCAATTTCTTTCTAAATTAAATGATTATTTATAACTGTAACGCCAAAATTAAAACCATAACTAACTAAAAACAATAGTAACAAATCACATTTTCAGTAACAAACGAGTGTCAAGTTCGTAGAGCTCCCGTAGCAGCGTAGCAGTGCTACGAATGTACGAGCCACGTGATTACCTTCTATAACGTAGCACGTACTAGTCGTAGCTCGCTGCAAACATAGCGTTACAAACAATGGTATTGTAACCAATGAACTCTTTACTAAGTAAAAAATTCTAAAGAAAAATCACTCGTGGAAGGGATGTGTCCGTGATAGTTTTTTTTTACTAAAAAGGGTTTGCATATGACCATAGCTTGCCTGATAGTAACTTAAAGCTATGGCCTAATATGAAACGTGCTTACCCGATAAGATCCTATTCAGTCTTACTTAGAAGATCGCTGGAAATAGGGATTCGAGCAAAGAGTTTGATAACCTGAGTTGTTAGTGTGCATTTCTGTCTCTTTATCAAATTAAAACGGCTAAATTGAAGTAAATCTAATTTGTTGCGAAGGCGAATTTAACTTCTAATGTATCTTTAACTCAAGCGACAACGCAGCAAACCGCGTGTGGTGTCAAATAAATCTATTAGAAACAAAGTTCTGGTCCAAGTAAGATTTTATAAACCAGCCCTCTAATGGACTAATGGACTCAAAAAAGTACTGATTACAAAGAAAATTCGTCAGCGCAGGACTTAACATATGTTTGACAAAACAATATGTATACATAAATAGGTGTCTTTCATATTTATTGTCTTTTTAGTGTTACAACTTTCCGTAAGAGCTAAATGACTTTACAAACAGACGTGTTTGAGACAGTGTTCCGACTAAATTTAGTCTCTACCGTGCCTCTACATCACGTGGTATGGGAATTTCTATAGTGCTAGTGTTATAGTGCTGTAGCACTATAACACTAGCACTATAGAATCCGTGCTGTAGCACGCACTAGACACGACAAAAAACCGATGCGGAAAATAATAAATAAAAGTCTTATATAAAAATGGCATATAGATCAATTTTACTTCATTTAGACGAATTATAACATTACTTAACATTTTAAGGGCTTAGTTCTGAAACAACTTTATTTATAGGCTGTGATATTTTACTTAAAACCCGTTTCGATGTGATTTTTTAAATAAAATGACAACTTAATTATTACTGAGTTGAAATGGTTTTTTTTTCCTCATTAAATATAGATGTAAATTATTGGCTAAAGAGAGACCTATGCCCAGCAGTGGGATAAAGAAGGCTGTGGATGATGATGATTGGTTAGTTTCATTATTTTATATGAAAAATAGTATCTGACATAGAGTAGAAGATATAAGCCATGAGTGAGTCACATTCATAGAATTAAGCTGCATATTCCGGAGGCTGCGCTGCGATGTTACTCTGATTAGATGTTTAAATGTTGGAATAAATTCATAGACCGGCTCGCCGTTTAAATTAATAATTCCTTTTTGTGTAATAATATATTTTTGTGTAGTAATAATATATTGAATGCCGTACAATTGCGTTGCTGCATTTTTAATATCGATAATATTTTAAAGCCATGTCAGAGCCCTTAGGGCGGCTTGATAAACTCTCGACACCAGAATTGCCCATTCTCATTCGATAAGAAGAAAAAAATATATAGATACATTTTATAGTTTAAAATGTTTAACGTCTGGGTTTTTCGTTTAGTTAAGTCACAAAGTAGATGGATTCGTAAAAAAAAAATCGTAACGGTTTAAATAACAAGGTTGTATCAAGTATCGTTCGTTTTATGGATAAGGTCTGCACAAGATCGACGCAGCTGGCACATTCAAAGTGAGGCCTATGCCCAGCAGTGGGATAGAGAAGGCTGTGGATGATGATGATGATCAAGTATCGTTTACGTGATCGAGCATCACGTTTTCTCTCAAATTAGTTGACTAACGATACTGCAAGTGTCTTTATCTACACTAATGTTGTAACATTCTACTTATGTTTCCAATACTTGACTTATAATTACTACTGTTATAGCACAGACAACAAAACACTCAATTTAAGCAATTTCACATGATGCTATAATATCCACATCGATATCGTAATAGCTCATTATAACATCGGTAAAGCGCGACCAACCTGATTGCAGGGCCAATCAGGTTGGTCGCGCTTTAGAGATAGTTAGATTTTAATGGCGGCAAAATTAAGGCGGCGGTGTTTTGTTTTTTAAATACAAATTAAAAGTTAAAAATGGATAGCGACAATGATATTTGTACGCCGCGGGTATTAAAACAGTTATCACTTAATAATAATAATCACCTCATTATATGACAGTTGCATAAACTACTATTATATAGCACAAAATGAACAGTGTGAATGAATCATTTCAAAATAATCGAGTTCATAAAACCAACAAAGACATTGTATTATTCGGAACGTAGATACAGTCGTAAACGTTTCCATCATAACAGAAATGGCTCAGTATTCCTCTAAAGATTTTCACAGCGAAGGCAATAAAAGCTCGCGCCCTACAATATAGTTTATCCGCCCTAAAAGCGCCCAAAACATAAACTGCCCTGCGTCATGTAAAATGAAAGGACAGCAGTGAAGGATTTCCCAATTTCAGAATATGAGGATAGAAAATTAGAGTATTATCTAGCAAGTATATACTTGTATTGTATATATATATATATATATACATGTATATATTTTTCTCATAGGGAGCTACATAAAAAAATATCTTGGTAAATAGAAAGAGACAGGTGATCATAATTTAAAGTCGTGTTGAGTTGTTTTGTAGCAGTAGATATTTTGTAATGTATAAATTTTGCTTTAAAGTAGATGTTTTTTTATGTACTACAATTGATAAACACTGCAAAGTTTTTATCAGTCAAGTATAAAAAAAAATTATGAATGAAATGAACATTTATTACATGTAAATATGCAATTAAGCTATAATTATATTTATACTAATAACAACAGTCAGTAGTTATGATACAGCGTTTTAGTTTAATACAATTAGTCTTTGAACCAACTTCAATCAGTGCAAACATAAACATCACTGAAAAAAAAATTATGAAAAAATGTACTCTCTTAAAATCTTTTAAATTCCCACACTGAACTCCGCCACTGCCATCAAAGCTTTCATAGTCACCATATAAAACCCCGTGAGCGTTCGTCACAAGAACAAAGCACCGTTACTAACTGACAGTTAACGTTGCTCTTAAAAACACCGTTTTTATACATTTTATCCGTGACATTATACTTAGGCGTCGTTATAAAGCAAGCTACAGACCATTTGAGCTCGCCAGGCTAACATATTGCAAAGGGAAGTCCACATTGCTTTTTTTAAACGTATAGTTTTATGTCATACTATTTTTTAGAATGGATGGGGATTTTTGTAGGATTGACCTATAGTTAGCTAGAGATTACAACGATACTAAGGTTAAATAGCGGCTAAGCTGGCGTTTTTTTACTATAAAAATATTACAGGATCATTGTCAAGTTATTTACATTTCACGGTATAGAATATGTTGTATTATAAGATAGAAAGAAAGCATTTATTTCAACACACAGGACACAACAATATACACATAAAAAAGTTGAAAAACAGGTAGAATAAAAAAAAGGTCTTACCTCAGCATTAATGCTGCTGATTAATGTACAGCGCTGAATTTCAGGTTTCCAGGGTTTTTTTATCCTTTGAGACGCGCGAGGTTAAATAAGAACATAAATAAAAAAGAGTTAAAAGATGAAGAGTAAACAGAATCAACCACATGAAAATGATAAAGCTAAATTGAAAGGATAAATACACTTCAAAACTAAAATAGAAACGAAAACACATCATGGTTTTAAAAAGTAGTAATAAAATTCATCGGTGACATGTACATTGTAGGTAAACAAAGGAAGTAGTGTCACCAAATACTGGAAACTAGATTTACATTAAATAATTAGAATTAATTACTTTGGTCCTTGAGTAACACCTATAAAATTGTCTGTTTCAATTGCGCAAACGACACTGTGGTTTAATATAAACATTCCTGGAATAACTTGGATGAAGCATTGAATGTTTTAATTATCTAAATATATAAAACTCAAAGGTGACTGACTGATATAGTGATCTATCAACGCACAGCCCAAACCACTGGACGGATCAGGTTGAAATTTGGCATGCAGGTAGATGTTATGACGTAGGCATCCGCTAAGAAAGGATTTTTGGAAAAACCGCTTTTAAGTGGGTGAAATAGGGGATGCAAGTTTTACTTCTTAATGCGAGCGAAGCAGCGAGCATCCACTAGTTAAGTATAAAACGTGATATCAATTTTGTTACTTTATAAGTTTTAATGACGAACATTACATAATCCAACCAGACGTGGTCAGTTTTTAGTTTAAAAAAAATAACAAAATATATTATAGTGAATCGTTCTAGTTTCCATTATAGTTACGCCCTAACATCCACAATGTTATTTTTATACGAATGCCCGAGTGGACTACAAATCAAGATAACAAGCCAAGATAGGGTCAGGAGGAAATATTTACACATTGCTCTATGCTTTATATGAGGAAAGCTGAAATAAATAATTGTAAGTACACGTGTCAGGGTTATTAATGAAGAATAGTTGCCGAGAAGGAAATTACAGTTGGATATCGTATGTAATCGGATGCTCGTTTTTTGTATTGCCAGATAATATTTTATGTGCGTATTGTTAATACGTTATTTTTACGTAGCAGATATATAAGATTTATTATAAACCTGTATTGGTGATTTTATAGTACATTGAGCCAGTTTAAAGTATTTGAAATTTATATAAGAATGAATAAAAATAATTACAATTTTATGAGAAGTTTAGGTATCTTTCTTTATTGCAAAATACAAACGAAGAAAATAATAATTGATGTGCATCCAAGGGTGGCATATTTTTTTATTCTCACGTTGGTAGAAAAAATAGTTTTATATAACAATGTCAATACCTTACCGATAACTGCGATGGATTTAAAAAATATTTTCATAAAACATTCCTCAGATTTCCACAAAAACCATATTTGTGAAAAATCAAAGCTCTAAATCTAAAATCAGCTTTGTAGGTGCATAGCAACAATCCTAAATTTTCTTTATCTTCGCCATACTGGAAAACAAATAAAAATCTAAAAAATACTCAGATAAAATATTATTCTAGGTACCCTAATTCTGAGTAAGAAATTCGGGGCTCACTACGTCCGTAGGTTCATAGCAACAATCCCAGATGCCTTGTCGTCTTAAATAGGAAAAAGACTAATCTAAAATCTAGACCGAAGATAAACCCTAAAAAGTATATTTTTAAAATACCTTCCAGTTTTCCACAAAAACTAAATCTTAGCAAAAAACGAAAGCTTCCAGATTTAAAATGCTACGTAGATCCATGGCAACAATTCCAGATTCCTGTCCTCAGACAGGTAAAATCTAAAATTCAATGAGCGAAGACACTATTTTCATTCGTCTATCGATTTTCTTTCTCCTCTAACGTTACTAAGAAAAACAGACAGGGTGCTCTGTTTGGATTATAAACATCTACCAAGGATGCCCCTTATTTATAGTGGGGTCTAAGCAAAACAGAGGCGTCTGCGAACGGTGAAGACGCCTTTATGTACCTCGCCGGCACTTGGGGCGTCTCCACGGGAAACAGTAAGTTTAGATTGCTGAGAGGTTGTAGGTAGTAGTCTACGATACTATAGACGAATGGGGTACTTTTTGACGTCATTGATAGTGATTTTTACAATTTATTTTTGTATCTAGCCATAATTAATTAATCATATGTAGCCCTAAAGTACTAAGACCATGTAGCTTATTTTATTATTTCGTTATCAACTTAATCAAGTTCCTAATGCATGTACATCACTACTTTACTCATATTTAAACTAAATTTGGTATTGCGAAACGGGCTTTAAACAGGAAAAGTCATGACGTCATTGCTAGACACGCCTCAAAATAAAATGTATTTAACGATACATATTATCTAACACATTTATAAACGATAAAAAATTCAGAAGCTTCAATAAAGTACTTGCAGAGTACATTTGAATTTCAACTGCCAATCCTTGATTAAACCTAACTTCCGTATACGTAATTCGCTGCAAAGAACAAGTTTATTACTTTCGAGTCGACCGTTCAATGCAAAGGTCCTGAAAGGTCCTGAATTTCAGGCACAAAGAGACCAATTACAGAAATCGTAAAGATTCGCCCAAACTCGAATGGTTTTCGATTTTAGACGGTTAATTTGGTGAGTTTTCCTGCTGTAATTAAAATTTTGAACGAATTCGGCTACGGTTATGATTTGTGTTATTATTTCGGGGAAGTGTATTTTATTCTGTTGTATAGCGAATTTTGTGAAATCAAAATGTTTTGTCCGAGCTATTAGGTTTTGATTAGAAAATTGTCTGCAATGTTTCTAATTCTACGCGTACAAATGTGCTTAGTGTTAAAAATAATAATTTTAGTATTTTCTACAATAAGATGTGAATAAAAATTAAAATCTACACCGATTTTTTACATTTGAGTCAGCTATTAAATATAATATCTCCGCGTTGTCTATGATCAAAGTTAAATTAGTAGATTGATTTTATTGTTAACAAGTGAGCGCTCGCGGCTTCGCCCGCATTATGAAGTAAAACTTACCCGTATCTTATCCCCTAATTCACCCCTTTAAAAGTGGCATTTCCAAAAATCCTTTCTAAGCGGATGCCTACGTCATAACATCTACCTTCATTCCAAATTTCAGTCCAATCGGTCCAGTGGTTTGGGCTGTGCGTTGATAGATCACTACATCAGTCAGTCTGTCAATCAGTCAGTCACCTTTGAGTTTTATATGTTTTTATTCCTTTCTTCTTCGTTCGATTTTATGTTAAGTTTTTATGTTTAACTGTTAGGAAGGTTTTCGGATAGATTATATGAGAAAGTTAAGTTCACTGTCTAAGGTTGCGTACACACTGTAAGTAATTTTTATATTTTGTGTGAATGTATAGCTGCGTGTTAATATCTGTGAACTTAATTCAAAAGAGGTGAACCATGGTGTGTACTGAAATAGAACTGTTACTATCCATGTACTAAAATATATGTACTTATCAGATATATATCTTAAGATATACCTATATCATGACAAGCATCTAGTACTGCTCGCAAAGCAATATTCACAGTACTATGAAAAATATCCATAATTCATTCTCACCTAGAGAAGCAGTAGTTCACGAAATCCTGCATATACTTCGTGCCTAGCAGCTACTTGCATGCTTATTCCACTACCGATACATTTAAACGACGACATTATACCCATGAGACTTACAATGACAAATACACCCAGTTCTGGATAGTTTAGATTTAAATATGTATTTGATTACAAAAAAGCCGCAATAATCCGAGATAAAAATAGCCCATATGTTAATCCAAATGCTAATTCGCCTTAACGCCTAATTTCATTTCAATTGGCTTAGACGTTTGATATGCACACAACACTGATATTGATGTGTTTTGTTGTAGGTTTAGAGTATTTTATAGTGAATGTGTAGCCTTTGTAAGTGATATGGTCGACCCATTATTAAGAAATGAAGTTATTATTTGTAAATATGTAGTTCTTTAGATTGTTTTGTTTTACTAAGTGTATGATATATTAACTTTAAGTATAACTGACAAAATGCTGGCCTTTTTCTGGCTCAACGTATCAGCATTGCCATCCAGCGTGGTAATGCGGCCAGCATGCTGGGTACGCTGCCCTCTGGTAGTGGGCTGGAGCACTTAGATTATCTTTAGGCTTTTCTAAAGATTTTCTAAGTGCCCCTTTTTGTAGTAGTTAGAAGTAGTATGTTTAGTTTTCCTTCACTTGTTTTTATATTTTATTATTGTAAATAAAATATAGTAATTATAAAAAGTATAACTTGTTGTATGTTTTGGCATAATGCTGTTGGTATAACATGTGTTTGAATAAATAAATAAGTAACAAATATACACACTCACGTACAAATTTTCGTCTTTATATTAGTGTGTAATGTAATGAGATGTATTGATGTGATCCGTTACTAGTGACCATGAAACAAGTGATGGCTCAGTACGTGGCAAGACAGCGCTGAGTGAAATGTCCCATAATATTTATTTATTTAACTAACAATTGTTCAACTGCATGTACTATAATGAACACCCCGGGACTTTTCTCTTTCATTTTTATAGAATCAACAAACTTAGTATGTTATGACTAACATAACAGAATATAATAAGATGTTGATAACTTATGTAAGTACTAATAGTGACGGCCGCGCAGTCCTTTGGGTGGTGATTACTCGTAATTGTCACAGGCAGGACTTTTACAATTGGTAGAAACTTTCACATTTTGAATGCAAGATTGATAGAGGTAGTTTGTGCGAGTGTCTCTTAGTTGATAAGCCTATGCACATACGTCCGCACTCCGCGGTTTGTTATCCGAACGTCTGGAGCCGCTATAACAAGAGCCGAAGACAATTCCCCTTTTGTATTCCACTCCACGCGTACTTGAAATAACAAGGACTCTATTTTCAATTCCTCAATACATGTAGCACTTGGTGCGTCTTTTTAACCGACTGCAAAAGAAGGTTATGATTTTCTCTGGACCGATATAATTTTGATAGATTCCTTAGATTTTATTCATTATGTTTTGAAAAACCATTTAACTTTATTAAACCATTTTTTTTAAATTGTCACTGTCACAAACATGAAAAACACATCAAAAATCATATACGATCTTTCCTTCTCTTTTTACCTGATCATAAAGAGATTTTTCTGTATGTATTTTGGTAACTTACAAATTAAAATTTTCGAAAACAATGCGCCTAATACGAGCTACGCCGGGTTCAGTTAGTAAAAATAATGACTACACTTGTAAAACTGCGGGACAACGACCAAAGTATTACCTATAGCATTTGAAGTCGCAAAAAAGAAAATGAATTATTTATTATAAATTATACCAATGTTTGTCAACCCACTCCCATATCCCTCTAAGCAAGATTTTGCATACCACCGCTTTCTTTTAAATTAAAACACACACGCTCTCACCTATTATAGAATGAGCATAAATTGAATATTTAGATTGCATTACAACATTTAACACATTTAAATTTGGTTTGGATTCTTTGCATGTGTAATGGGAGAATAATAGCTGAACGTGGGTTCTTTTAGAAACAATTTAAATCGCATTTCAATTTAATGTTTTCTCAATTGCAACATATTGTTTGCTACAGAGGTTTATTCGGACGGTTCTTTTACGAGCTCTATTCAAACGTGTTATATTGTATTTTATGTTCATGGCAATAACTAGATTTCTGTATAATAGGTTTGAGATATTAACTTAGATATGAACTAGATATTCATAGTTTTATTTTTAATAAAATACCACATTTTTTATCAAAATAACCTATACATACCATCAAATCCAACACCATACCTACCTAATGATGATAAGACAAAAAGTGTCAAGTGTGAAAAAGTTCAAAGATCTCGGTTTTATTTGATTTTTTTATTTATCATGAGTACTTTACAGTTTTATTTGAGGCAAATCATTTATTTACATATATACAAAACATAATTACCAGACGCTACCATAATCCTGACGTCTTGGCTACAAAATGTATCTTACAGTGATACAGAGCACATACTGAATTATGTAACTTAAATTGTCATATATATATTCTGTACATGTTTTGTCTACAAGCTACATAAGTATCTGTCTTGTGTGGCGTAATTTTTTTTTCATCCTACCATCTCGGAAAGAATATTTTTACTCTTCAATATCTGAGTGCAAAAGCCGTTTTTATTCTCTAGAGGATAAAGTAAATTGAATTTAGAACATCGTGTGCACTAAGTTTTTGAATAAAAAAAACATTAAACCTATTTACTGCTACCTCTATGGTGCCGAATATATCATACAACCTTTTTTTTAAATTTGTTAAAAACTCATACTCGGAACCTTCTTGGTGTTCTTTTTTTCAATTTGTTTTGTACGCGGGCATTTAGTAATTTCCTCGCTGAGGTGGAATGAAAAGTTACGTGTTGCACTCGAGTGCAAAGATTTTACACTTCGTGCTCTTTTGATTCCCTGGCTAACGCTCAGGATTCTTATTTTGAATCCTTCGCTTGCTCGGTCATCAAAATTGAACACGCGGTTAAAAAGCAACTTTGCACTCTTGTATAACAAATAACTATTTTTGTCAACTGGTAACTGGTTGCTTCGGTACAGGCTTCTAGCCTAGTGAAGAAATCGATAGATATGTCTTTAACATGTAAACTTATTTCGTTAGTAAAGATATTTTCATAATAATTTATCAATAGATTAATTCGCATTATTGTGGTTCTAATTATGAGCAGTAAATGAATTCACTGAAATTTCAAACTGATAATTGTTCAACTAATACTTCAAAACATATTCGTAAGCATACAGAACTATTAATTTGTGGCGACAAATGTTACATTTGAGTTCCATAGAATCCTCTCATGCATGGTTACGCGCGGAATTCCGGACGGCGCCAGTTATGAATATTCTACGGATACGTATTTTACACTGGATAGACATAGTTATATGTTGTGTCATACAGACGTAAAAGAGAATTTCGAAATAGGTCTTCACAGGAATAAACAGATAATAATTAAATGTAATATGACACAAAAACTGATCATAACCATCATCTTCCGTCTGTAATCGGCCACTGCTGGGCATAGGCTTCTCTTCTTGTACGCCACTCTTCACGGTCCTGTGCAGATTGAGTCCAGGTACTCCCTGCATTGGTGGGTGATCTCTGTTTCTATGGCCAGTCATGGAATTCCAGTCATGTTCTGGCAAATATTGATACTTATAATTGATTTAATTATCTTGACATAAGGCGTAATCATATTATGTAAGTTCCGCACACTTGGTTTCTTTGTGTCGTGGGAAAGGAATAAACGTTCCCATGTTCAATTGATCGAGCAATATTCAATTCAGCATTGCCATCCAGCGTGGTAATGCGGCCAGTATGCTGGGCACGCTGCCCTCTGGTAGTGGGCTGGAGCACTTAGATTATCTTTAGGCTTTTCTAAAGATTTTCTAAGTGCCCCTTTTTTGTAGTAGTTAGTAGTAGTATGTTTAGTTTTTTTTCCCTTGTTTTATATTTTATTTCGAGCAATTGCTGTTCTATTTTGTTTTGGTTGTATCTTAAAAAATGAACAATGCATCTTAAAACGATTACAAAAAACCTAAAATGTGAAAGCTTTTATCGAGGATACAATTTTCATTATTTCATTTCATTTCGAGTAGTATTTATGTCTTCAAAATATTCCAAATCTCCAACCAGCAAATTTTCCATGGAAATCTACATTTTACACGGTAGTCGTAAATTCGAATACGTTATGAATTCCCGTCATCTCGAATGTTCTTGCGGTCGTTAAGTTGACGATTTCACGGCGATGCGGCGCTTTGTTTCATCGCGGAGCGCACCAGCTATTTGTCAAAATATTCACCTAAATGTTCAGCTATTAAGCCCCAAACGCACTGACACGGGATTTCACGTGCTTACAACGTTGAAAGTACATATACTTTGTTTGAGACAGATTTGCTGTTACAGCCGTAACGCTTAACCGTGAGATTACTGATAAAAGTACTTTTGCTAGATTTGATCACTGCTACTAGAGAAATGCAAAAGCGAGTGTGGCTCAGCGGTCCCAGTGTCTGGTTTTGCATCCAGACGCACCCTGGTTCGAATCCAGCCCTACACCAATGACTTGCATTTTCAAGTTATGTGTGGAATTGCACTCGCTTAACGGTGAAGGAAAACATCGTAAGGATACCGACATGTTTGAGGACCACAATATCCGAGAACATGTGTCTTCCGTGGAAGGACATGGGCGCCCACAACGATGTATCTACCCAAGAGAACTCCCCAGATGATTTTATTCTGTCGGGGAGTCACGACCCTCAGTCGAGTGCCTAATTATTATGAGAACAGATAAGTCTTAATTTGACAAAAAAAAACCATTTACTGACCGCTTAGGTAGGTTAGATATCAAGACGTCAGAATATCTAAGCCAGTGCAATGATTCTGTGCTAACACTGCCTTATTTAATAATGGTGTAAATAATAGTGTCGTGTCGCAGTTTTCGGCCTCTGTGCGTTATAAACTTTACGTTGAAACATTTCGCGACTAATTTTTGAAACGCTCGCACTTGCCGTGATTAATATCCATCAAGGTCTATTATGCTGCCACTTGCAGGGAACTAAGCTTATCATTTTGTAACGTAGCTGAGAAACTCTTCATTCGTTACGAAAGCAGGGTTTTTTTGTAACGAAAACGCTGTATTTTATTGGTTTGCTGGTAACTCACGTAAAAACGTTTTTAAGTTGATTTTAGTGCATTTTAAGTGTTTTATAACTTACTAAATAAGGTCAATTAGGTCCCTAAGGTCTGTCCTTGGATGGGTGACCAAAAAGTGGCATTCCATTTTGGGTGCTTCCGTGGGTCGGATGACAAGTTGTACAATTGTAGGTCCCGGCTGTTTGTCATAGTACGGCAGTCGTTAAGCCATGTCAGAGGCTCTTAGGGCGGCTTGATGAACTCTCGACTCTCGACACCAGAGTTGGCCACTCTCAATCGATAAGAAGAAGAAGGACTAACTAAAATAGTTTCAAAATCCTAAATTAGTAGAACAAGAGACGTGTTTATTAATAAACTAAAGACCTTAACTCTTAACTCTTTTATACCTTATCACTGAACACTTAAAAATCTTAAACCCTACTTACATACAAATGAAGATTCCATCTTTTCATAAGCTCCATTCATTCCTCTGAAGAACATCCTAGTTCATACACAGCTACATAAAGCAGTGTTCAGAGCGACGTACTCCACCCGAGACATTCATCATTAGACACTTGTCTTCCGCGAATAATTGTACCATAGAATTGTACCCTTGTTATAATTGGCTCCTTACAAATGAAACGTCAACAATACTTCCACCTTTCAGCTCTCTCCCACTCACCACTCACTCACAAGGCTTCTTATATTCTACCGATCAGATAAATAAACAAAGTAAACTTTCTAATAATTATATGTTAACCCCTAATGTCTCTGACAGCCATTGTCGGAGGAAGTATAAACGGAACAACAAAAAAACAAGGCTTGTTCTTAATTAGTGTCACGTCGAGTCACGATGCTGGAAATACCAGAATGCTGCTGAATGCTGCATCGCAGTTGGTATGTAAAGTTTTAAGCCACGCCCACCAACACAACCGTGGCGGTCGCGGTTGCCCATCTCGAGGATATATTTGTTCGGCTCACTTACTTTTCTATACCCATTATTCGTAGCCTGTCTCCCTCGAGATGGTACATGGAAAATTGCATCCGCGCACGATATAACTTATTAATTTGTCGTCTCGCACCCTCGTCTTTGTTTGATAAATGGCTAGTTGTAGTGCGAAGTACGGTGCGCGGATTCCGCAAATTGGCCGGTCGGGTGGTAATTTTGCTGTTGACATAACGGCCTGTGTTATAGCCGCATTTGGAGCTGTGGTAGGACCCGGTAAGTAGACGATATAAGTTGGAGATACATTATATTATTATGATTTATCCGTCTGTTTATACCTTACTAAGCATATTTTTTTTAAATTAAATTAGTTAATATGATAGTGTGCCTGATCTGATACATTGCAAGAATTCTATTTAATTATGTCACTTTAAAGATCACTAAATTGTAGTACTAATGTATTGAATGTGGGATATCTAAGTGTATGGTTAACAGAAAAAAAATACAGAGTCATGAACATAGAAATTGAATTTTTGTAAAAAATATGTATTATAGGCTTATAATAGGTTCATTTGGCATATGACTGTTGGATTATTTTCACATACAAGTAAGCCTTTGTTTATTAAGAAGTCGTTGACCCCACAACATAACCCTGGGTTACTGCCTATGGTTACAGTTATGTTGTGCATTTTCGTGATTACGACATTATCGTCACGTTTAATGTTCTTGGCACTCGTTAAGCTTAGTGAGTGTTGCAATGGGAGGCTTGATGTTGGAATTGAAAAGATGTTGAATTCTCTTCAGTCGTATTTCCTCCTGACTGAGAGTCGTGGCGCCCCCGCAGAAATATTTCGTTAGGGGAGTTCTTATAATGTTGAATGTCTTATATGTAATTCAAGTACGTCGATGTGATTAAGCACTCTAAGAAATACGTAATATAAAACTTTAAAGTAAAATATTCAAAAAATCGTACAGACTATGCTTTTATCACCAAGACCGGTTATTATTTTTTTTATTTTTTAACTTGAACGGGTTTTCACTTAACCATAGTTTACCTGATAGCAAGTAAGGCTATGGCCTAAGATGGAGCGTGCTTACCCGATAAGAACCGATTCACTCTCGCTTTGAAGATTGCTGGATTATAGTGCGTGGGGAACAGAGAGTCAGGCAGGGAGTTCCACAACCTTGCGGTACGAACAATAAAGGCAGAAGCGTACCGTTTCGTGCGGGTCTTAGGAACTTCCACCATAAACCGGTGTCGTCCTGCCGTACCTCTACTCGTCCGGTGAAAGAAGGGCGCAAAGGAAGGAGGGGTTTTCAAAGAGTCGTAAAAAAAGTTGTTTTAATTTTTGCGTACTAAGATGCTCTTTAAAGGTTTTATAGTAGTCATGTATATCAGTGCTTATATATATGTGACCCATGTCTATATGAACAAATTAAATCTATACCAATATTGAAAGCTGAAGAGTTTGTTTGTTTGAACGCGCTCTCAGGAACTACTGGTGCGAATTGTTTTTTTTTTGTTGAATAGACCATTTATCGAGGAAGGCTTTAAGCTATATAACATCACGCCGCAACTAATAGGAGCGAAGAAACAATGGAAAATGTGGAAAAAAACGAGGAAAATTATTCATCTTCGAGGGCTTCCGTTGCGTGCGCTGCGAAAACGGTTCAAGATATCAAAAAAACTATGTATCAAAGAATTATTTCTCTTAAATGATCTAAAAAATGTCTGCAACAGTATATGTCTATCTTTTAAGATTAACTCACTTGAACCGTTTTTATGGTAATAACTATTGCACGCGGACGAAGTCGCAGGCACCAGCTAGTTAGAAATAAAACCTCCAGATTAAAAATGTGTCACCTTAACAACTTGTATCTATCTAATTTAATAATGCAACTTTGTGCCTAACAAATTCGTCACATACGAGTTCCATATTTAAATAAAACGCTACACAAAATTACTTACGAACAATACCACGTAGCTGGCCGTCATACTCGTCATAAAATTATATTATACCTTCCATGCATTCCTATTTGAATGAAACTTACCGCATATTGTAGCACTATTTCAATGGATTGCAATATCCTAAATTAAAACGAGATTCCTACTAAACATTTTCAGGCTGAAACACAATACTTTTAGTACAAAATACTCTGGGGTTTTGGAACTATACAGGTGGTGCATCACACTATCAACTATCACATCATACGGTTATATAAAAAACGAAATAGTCTTTGTCAGTTTATTCTAATTTTTGAAAGTCTGAATCTGATTGTTTTCACATCGCAACGAATCATTGTTATGCTAGCAAAGGTCGACGTGGTCTGTCCTTGGATGGGTGACCGAAAAGTGGCATTCCATTTTGGCCGCTTCCGCGTCGCATGACACGTTAAATTTTAAGCCATGTCAGAGGCCCTTAGGGCGGTTCGAAAACCCTCGACACTAGAGTTGGCCACTCTCATTCGATAAAAAGATTATTATTTAGTACGGTGACAATATTATATCCTGAGAGTGACGAATGCAAAACATATCCTATAGTCATATCATATAGTCAATCTTAGTATCCTATTTCGAAACAGCGGGCTGTAATTATTCACGCTCTAATTTAGACTTGAAATTCAGTAAAGAAAATGCATAAAAGATTAACTTTGTATTTTTGAAGACAAGTAACGCCGCGGGACATGATTTGTTTCTCATATGTGTAATGTATCTGATGTATATATACATATAATGTATCTGAATTAATTTTTAGCCGTGTATTTGTTTGAAATTTGTTGTGATATTTTTTGTGTCTGTTCCATTCACATAATGAATTGCAATATGGATGAAGAGTTTCTGTTTGTAATATCTGAAAAAACATATCTTTGATATTTTATTAAATTGATATTATCACAGCATCAAGAATTTTATTCTAATGCTTATTATTATTGTTTATAACTTCTTGTTTTAGAAAAGAAATTAATTAAAATGTAACTTGATTCTCTTCAACAAAACCAATTTTAAATACTATAGAAGAGTGAAATCTCTTCTTTTTAATTAAACACATAGATGAGAAGTATTGATATAAACAAAAGAGCAATTTTTTTTCGTTAAAAAAATCAGTAAACTTGCTAATTTCAACCATCGACCAATCAAACTCCGCTTAATCTTCAAAAATAGGCCGCCGGAATCAATTTATAACTTGGATTCGACAGTTGCGTTCAGTCCGAAGGCTCTAGTGGTGGTCATCCATCAATGTCCGGGGAAAGCCTCTTAAATGCGTTCTTAAATACGACACGCCTCGTCCGGTGACCGGCTGCGTCGTGTGTCCGAGACACCGGATAACTATATATACCTACTATAGGTAGGGGAAGATGGTTCGATATGGTGTAAGATACGAGGGTATGTGAGTGTGTATGTTTTTTTAACGTGTGTAAAGGAGCCAGTAAATTGATGTGTAGCAATAAAATCAATTAAAATAAAAATATATCCTTGGATGGGTGACCAAAAAGGGCATTCCATTTTGGGCGCTTCCGTGGATTGGGTGACATGTTGAATAGTAGGTCCCGGCTGTTTATTTAGTACGGCAGTCGTGTCAGAGGCCTTTAGGTTAGAGGAACTCTCGACACCAGAGTTGGCCACACTCATTTGATAAGAAGAAGAGGAAAGTATAGGTGTACACACTACAGTTTTCGATTTGATTCATGAAATTGTTTTATAAATGTCTAGTATTATTGTAGGATATGCGGCAAAGTAGCTAGTTAATTGATCGAGTGGACAGTGGTCAAAAGACTAGTCAGGCGGTATTAAAAAAAAATCAAATACCTAACATACTGACATTATAGTCTATTAACGTCTTTTAAGTAATTTAATTTAACTTATTTCAAAATATCTCCATATAATTAGAAACCAGATTTACATCACATCTTTCTAAGAATATCACCAGAAATCACATCAAACTTTTCCCGCCCTATACCGAAAATTCTTAGAAAATGTTCTGGCAGCAAAGATACATTTATTGACGCTCCAAAAATGGCGAAATAAATCGATTACACACCACTAGGCCCCGCCGCGAGGTATAATTGAATTTGTACTCAAACGCCCCCGGACCCATCCACTGTTTATTGTCTAACATTGCCGCACTGGAGTGTGCTGGGAGTACATAATGTAGGCCTATGCTCAGCAGTGAGCTGTCACAGGCTGATGATGATGATGATGCTGACATAATGAAGGGAGAGGTAGTGTCGTGAATTTTACAAGATTTTTTATAGTATGTCTAGCAAGATAAATGGAGCAAAACCATTACTATGTTGACAACGTTGTTCTGAACCACGCTCTTTTTTGGTCATGGTAACTAGTAAGTCTGAACAATAATTTAGTCAAAAGATGAATCTGTCACTCAATCGGTTCAATTGCGATCTTCAAAGCGAGAGTGAATCGGTTCTTACCGGGTAAGCACGCTCCATCCTAGACCGTAATGATTGCTTACCATCGGGCGAATTACCGTAAAGAGCAAACCAATTCTTTGTTTTAAAAAAATCATCTATATGCAAGCAGGAAAAGCAATATAGCACTAGCACCATGCAAATATTTGGCTATAATATTCACTTGATATTCGGCGATCAAGCTAAAACTACGTAAGCAAAATTATAAAACAGATATATTATTATTTATAATACACATTCAGTTCTGTGTAGTTTTCTAAAGTCGAATAAATAGTGATAGTAACGATTACATAGATTTATTTGGGTAATGCATGCATTTTACCCAGTAAATCAAAGAATATACGTATCGCTATATACTTGTACATCAAATATGTATGCATGATTATGTTTGACATGATTTCTAAACCAAAATTTTAACATTGTATGTTTTACTTAAAAAGTTAACATTGTATGTTTGTAAAATTTTATTAAAACTAAATGTAGTAAATTCAATTTGACGAGAATTGAATTGAACGGCATTGCCATCCAACGTGGCAATGCCGCCAGCATGCTGGGAACGTTGCCTACAGATATACTTTTTTTATAGGTGTTTTAAGTTTATTATAAGTTTTAGTTTATAAGTTAGTTAAGTTTTTATTTTTAATTAGTAAAATTTGTTTTGTAAGTTTTTTTTTCAATAAATATATTTGACGAGATATTGTAATTTGTGTTGTTGTATTTGTGTGTTTACAAGCACTTATACGTATGTTACAACTTGATATATTATATTAATAAAGATTCTTTATCTTATGTCTGTACACATAAATATTGAGAAACTATCAAACATCACCTACTGCTACATCTCCATACTTTCAATGTAACGTCCTCCATTTCACGAGAATCTGTCGGGGCTTGAAACAGCGGATATCAACAGGAAATAATTAACCATCGCTAGCGGAAAAATCTATTATATTCCGTATCGGAAAATATGTGAGGCTTCTCTTGTTTGAGGAGAAATTGTCTGAGTGTTTTATGCTGTCAGTCTATCACTTCACTACTTCTTGGTTGAATTGGCGCGGAAAGGTCAAGAACTGATGAGTTGAAAGAAAAGATTTCACACTTTTATTTTTTTATTTACGAGTATCTATGAATGTTGTTTTAGGCATGAATGTACGATACAATTTTTATTCATTTAATTATAAAGGTCTTTTTTAAATGCAATACTCAATGCTAACTTAAAAGATAAAAGAAGTTTGTGCATGTAGTTATAGGAAATTAAGCATTTGACCAATTAGTAACTCATAGCACAGATGTGGCTCAGACTGACCGAGTCTTACAACACAGGCTTAGCCTAGTGTAGGACGCGGAATGCCTGCGCTACACACAGCAATAGTTTTATTTATTTTGTCTTGCAATACAAGGACATTATTTCTTTCTTGGCACCTGCCAGCCTATTAAAATGTATGTCTAAACCTAAGGAAGAGCCTACACTCCACAATACAGGTAAATTACATCCTAGCGTGGAGTGTACGGAACAAAGTTGTAAAGTAACTAAATTTTGCTTAATAAAGTTATCTTTATCTTAACTTTTAATTGTGTGACGCTATTAATTAAGTTCACTTTGTAAACTAACGTAATTTAATAACTAAGTTTTCGTTAAAAATACTTGTTTATTACTGCGACACACGTCTGAAAAGTTAATCAATTATATATTCTTTTGAAAAAAAATATTGTAAAACACAGATTTAAAGCCACAAAGTTGTTTTATAATATGACCTGTGAGTTAAAACTATTAAAATATTCCAGTCTCAGTAAGATAGAAGTTGCAGTAAAACTTAGGTTACCTAGATCTCAGCTGCAGGTAATCTTATGACACTCTAGACATTTGAACTTCTTATTATGACCAGTAGCATTCCCATACCGAATAATAAAACTTTGAACTTAGTTTTACTTTCCTTAACTTAGTCTCACTTGAATACTGATTACGTTTCTCAAAGTCTAGAATTTTAAACTTTGTAGGTGACTAGAAAAAAGAAAATATAATGATGATCAGAATATATACTTACATAATTTTACTTATTTACTCCTCAAAATATTATAGTCAAAACCTTATTTTTGTCTTGAAATCCAAAGGGGATAAAATAGTAACCGTGAACTAAGTAGCTGAAAAGGTATGTTAATTTTAGGTCTAATCTACGTACATACCAAATTCAATCCAAACTAATACAATACAATATAACTTTATTGCACAGCTAAATATATTACAATATGAAAGAAATAGACTTAAACTATAAATGAATGCACAAGTGGGCGGCCTTATCACCTTGAGTGATCTCTTCCAGGCGAATCTACTAATCTAGCCCCTTCTACCTTCTTCTTCTTCTACCTTTATCCTCTTTATAATATTTGTGTCCAACAATTTTTGTGTTCTTCAAGACTCAGATAAGTAAGCAAGTATTGTACCATGATACATTAAAAAAAACAAATATCGTATTCACCCAGTCATGAGTCACCAACACTTACATAATTACCTGAATTTAAATTTGATATAGATTTTTCAATCACATTTCACAACTAACCCACAAAAACCTTCTAATACCTACAACCACAGCCCCCTAAGACAAGAGGCGTATTTTAGTGAGCATACTGACGCATACATATGGAATAAAAATACCAAAAGTATGGGATTGACGAAAACATTCCCCCGCGGAGCGCACTAACCTATAAACTACTTCCTAATACCTAAAACCCCAGATCATCCTAGCAATTCGATAGCAGTTATACTATACGTACATCGGTCGCAGCAAACGGACTGTGAAAATAATGGCCGCACGATAATGCGCTTCTCAAATCGACTAATGCTGCTAATGCTCTGTCATCCCGTTCCGGTGCTCGACTGCGCTCTAATTCCTGAACTACTGACGTAATGAGTAGGCAAGTGAAATCTTGATGGTTGGTAATGTGTTGAGAAACCAATCATACACATATAACAGATAAGCACTAGGTATATTGTATATTGTCAATTATTTATTGTCTAATTTACGACTACTGACTTCTATAAATATCCCTACTTATAGCAGTCAATAGTCTAATACAGATTATTTAAGACCAAACGGAAAACTCAAATTAATCCAGTAGCTTCTCTTTTACTTGGCAGCGAGAATCTGTTTGTTGGTAAGGTTGTTCCTTTTATCTCTCGTCAGTCATAAAGCCACATCACATCTTTGTGGTTTTGGCATACAGATAGTTTAGTTACCTAAAAGTACCTTATGTGCTATCGACTAATGCATTGTCATCCGTTCCATTGCTCGTCTGTGCCCTAATTCCTAAGCGACGTGATGGGGTTTAGGTAAATAGTCAGTGAAATCTTAATGATTGAAATTGTGCCTATTATCGTACTAGTACCAATTGTGTATCAGCGAGAATCTGTTTATTTCTCTTATTTGTTGCTAGCCGCACTATGCCGCATCATTGCTTTTTGCAAAAAGGTTGTATAGATAGAGAAGATAGTCATCAAATCAACTACTACATATACTGATACTTATACGTACATACGTACGTATGTATCCCGTCAAGAGTTTACTCTCAGGGACTGCCCACAAGACGTCAGCCGATGGGCCTAGCTTTGCTTATATGTACAAGTAGCCACTGCAAGGCAGCAACACTAAGAAAGAAACGTCAGTAATAATCTCTGAAAAGTTAGCATAATTAGGATACATGATTATTAAATATCATTTGGGATCATCATAACTATTTTCTCACATCTCATTCTCTCTCTCATTTACACGTTCACGTCTGAATATCCGGACAGAATCTTATAAAACTGCAATCACAGAGTTTTCGCAAAAACAAGGAGTGTACTCCGTCGGCGAACTTAACAAGTGGCTCCTTAAAAGTTCCCTCTGTAATTGGACGAAAGTTTCACGAACTCAACAAGAAAACGTATTGGATGGCTTTATAATAAGGTGAAGGTCAGAAAATTTGGTAATGTTCATTATGTTGTACTTTGTTGAGAAAAGGAAAATATAATGGCGCTTGCAATGTTATCCCAATTTGTGTTAATTCGGGGGCTAGTAAATTTCCACTGAAAACTTCATCTAAGTCGTAGCTGATTGATCTTTACTATCGTAAAGAAAGTTTTTATTTCATCTATTAGTGTGATGAGATAACTATCTACCTAATATTTTGATAAAAGTAAGTAAATATAATTGATTTCAAAGGTCATATCTATACTAATATTATAAAGCTGAAGAGTTTGTTTGTTTGAACGCGCTAATCTCAGGAACTACTGGTGCGAATTGAAAAAATCTTTTTGTGTTGAATAGACCATTTATCGAGGAAGGCTTTAGGCTATATTATAACATCACGCTGCAACTAATAGGAGCGAGGAAACAATGGAAAATGTGGACAAAACGGGGAAAATTATTCATCTTTGAGGGCTTCCGTTGCGAAAACGGTTCAAGATATCAAAAAAATGTGTATGAAAAAATTATTCATCTTTTTTTTCATGAAATAGGCTTACGCTTGACTACAACGTGCCTGATGTTAAGCAACGTTATAGTCTACGATCTAGCGCGCTTGCCTAGAAGAAACCGGTCTGAAATGATCTAACAAAATGTCCGCAACAGTATATGTCTATCATTTAAGGTTAACTCACTAGAACCGTTAATAACTATTCCACGCGGACGAAGTCGCGCGCACCAGCTAGTATTAAATATGATGGTAATACTACAATTCAATTATCAAAACTAGAATGTTTACTAAAGCGTTTATTCAGGGTGTAACGTTCAGCTTTTTGTCGTACGCCCAGAATGTACCCACACCCAGGGTAGTTGCTGTTTGCCCAACAAACTATTTCCTCAATGGAAGCGCTCCGGAAATTAAAACCAGAGAAAAGTCTCCTGGGACATTAACTCGTTGAGAGAAAGGATTTAATTTAAAATTTGTTTCGTAGCTGTACGAGTATTTGTTTGCGGGAAGATGAATAAGCAGCCTGCAGTTCGGAGTTAAATCTTGCTTGGAAATTAGAATTATGCTTTATGTTTTCAACGGACCGTTATTTGTGAGTGAAATGTCGGGGTATGCAAATTAAACCTTACTTATGTTACAACATACACAAAGTAAAGGAAGTAGTTACTAACTTATGATATACAAATTTTTCAATAAAGAAAGAAAGAAAGAAAACGTTTATTGTGACAGATTTAACAGATTTAACACACACGAGTAAAATCATAATAAACAAACACGGTAAAATCTGCCACAACACATGATGCTGGTTTTATGGAAGCAACCAGTGTTGGTCTTCCGTTGGGGCTGGCTGTGACGTCACAATACACATGCATAACATCATCTGCTGAGGCCTCTCTTCTAGTACGCCACTCGTGCCGGTCCTGAGAAGATTGAATCCAGGTGCTTCCTGCGGTTTTCTAATGTCTTCAACCTACCGTGTTAGTGGGTGCAATGACCTTTGCTTAGATGGCTTGACATGGATCACCAGCCCGTCAACAAATTTGCATTATGCATATAGACTATCTCTCTTTGATTCGTATTTCCTCATGACTGAGGGTCGTGACTCCCCCGCAGAATTAATTCGTTAGGGGAGTTTTCTTGGGCAGATACATCGTGGTGGGCGCCCAGGTCCTTCCACGGAAGACGCATGTCCTCGGATATTGTGGTCCTTAAACATGTCGGTTTCCTCACGATGTTTTCCTTCACCGCTAAGCGAGTGCAATATAGACTATAGATATTTGTAATACATTTTATTGCTGAAATTTCATATTCAACTCACCCACACTAATAGAAATAGTATTTAGTACGATTCAATTCATGACCTAATTAAATACCTCAGTACTAAATTATGCAAATCGAACTAGGATTAGTTTGTAAATATATTTTCATTATCTTTATGTATTGTAATAAAAATAAAATTGTGCATGCTGTGCTTAGCTTTAATAGGTAATACATTTTGTTTATATATAAAAATACTAGTGTAAGATAATTGTATTAATGTTATTACCAATGTTAAGCCGAAATAAATAAAATAAAATAAAAAATTGAACTCTCTATGACCGTAAAAGATTATATTAGGTTTTGTTAATCATTTTAAGCTTATGCCTTCTAACAGCAGTAAATATTATATTATTATATGTATTTGTATATGAACATTTATATATATATTAGTAATATATCTTATTTGCTTTTTGTTGTACACCACATTCTTCTTTTTATTCTATTTGCTTATATCTCTCCAGCTGAAGGTTGCCTGGAAGAGACCGCTTTCAGCGATAAGGCCACCACTTGTGGCACTAGTTAAGATGCTATTTGTTTTATGTACTGTTTTTAATATGTGTCAACAATAAAGAGTTTATCTATCTATCTTTATTATACACAACTAAACTAAAATATGACGGCGCAGTATCTGAAACACTATAATAAAAATACAGAAAGCGCACCAATAATTGCTTTCTCAGTAACATCAAAATATTAACAACCAAAAAACGGTTTAAAATAGTTAAAATTAACTAGATTACTAGACACAACGGCTTTTCCGTTTTTCCTAAACTACCGAGTGTATTTTTTTTTACATTAAATAGGCTTACGTTTGACTATATCCTGCCTGATGTTAAGCACCACTATAGTCTAAGATGTAGCACGCTTTCCTAGAAGAAACCTATTTACTCTAGATTTGAAGACACCTGGGTAATAATTTTCAGGGAACAGGGCTTCAGATAGAGAGTTCCATAGTCTCGCTGTCCTTACTATGAAGGTAGAATCAAAGCGCTTCGTGCGAGTCTTTGGAACTTCCACCACAAAAAGGTGACGCCCCGCTGAAAAAAAGTGTAACAAAAGTGTTTGTTATTTGTATTCGTAAAAATGTGTAGCTGTTATAAATCCTGTCCTAATCAGCCAGTTTGGTGCACGTACGCTAACTACGGTATGTTCTACTCGAAGTTAACTGCATTAGTTTCACTGAAACCTAGTTATGAACTCTTCCCGATATTAACTCCTGGCAGAGTTCTGTATTGTAATATATAATATAATGTATTATTACCCATCTGTTTATCCGTCCCACGGAAGCGTCCATAATATAAATAAAACTTGTATTTTCGCAATTGAGCTAAGGACTATCCTGTTCTACAAAACATTACTTCAAATTTAACCAATGCTGTCTCCAACATCTAAAAATCCGTTATTTTCCTACCCAATGTGCAACCTATTTTCGAATTAGAACATTTCTCCGAGATTCTGAAGTTGTGGTTCTCAAAACTTGTTTTCGTTAATCAAACCTGACTGCTTTCAGTCTTCAACAAACATGTTTTCAAGAAGGGTCTACATTGTTTTGTAAAAAGAATTCTCTTTTATGTTCTATATTTTTGGGTACCTACATAAACCAAAAAAATATAAAACAAACGAACTGTGTTAATTAATCCACAGTCTAATTAATCTCCATACAAATGTCTGTCGTGTAACCGTAAAATAGTAACAAAAATATAAAATATCGTCTATACCGTTATCTAGTACCCATGATACAAGCGTAAGCTTAGTATGGGGCTAGATGGCGCTGTGTGATATGTTCTGAAATATTTATTTATTTATATAATAGTAGTGGGAAGTGCCAAAGTGGGAAATAGGATTAAGCTTACTTATGTACTTCTACAGAAGAAGAAAAGGCGGGCGTCATGTCGTATAAAGAGTTCAAGGAATTGGCAGAAGATCGAGAAGAATGGCGCATGCTCCACAGACAAGGGCCTTGCCCTTCAACTTATGATGATGACTTCTACAAGAATCTAGACATGAAATTTTCTAGTTACAAACTCGTACATATTGTAAATTTCTAACGATCTTCTTCTCATCGAATGAGAGTGGCCAACTCTGGTGTCGAGAGTTAATCAAGCCGCCTCTAGACATGGCTTAACGACTGTCGTACTATGACAACAGCCGGGACCTAATATTTAACGTATCATCCGACCCACGTAAGCGCCCAAAATTGAATGCCACTTTTTGGTCACCCATCCTAGGACTGACCGCGTCGATCTTTGCTTAACATTCGTAATCGCGTGCGATTGCCTCCGCTAGCTGAGCTACGGGCGCTTCAATATTTCTGACAATTACAAAATATTTCACCACCTCTTCGCTTCGCAGTGCTTTGATATCCAACATTAACTTGAAGTTTACACAATCATTATAAATCACTGTGCTCTTTGACCACAAATATAAACACAGTTGCGACCGGTTATCAGTACTTGTGGTCAATTCTTATCAGTCGACTGTAAAGATCCGTTTGAGACACTATACTCAAGACTTGTGTGATTATTGAGAAATTTTTTTTCAACAAAATGTAAGTAAATTTTGTGTTTGTGTTTTTTTTTGTATGTAGGTATATATGTATTAAAATTTTATTAGAAACTGATGTGTTTTCTAACGAAACATTGATTGTTGAATGTTTTGAATGAACTCATTCTAATTCTTATATAGTGTATGCATGCAACTTTGACACTGCAGTACACATTTCCTTTTGTTAACGATGAGGTGGTCAATCATTTAGGTAAGTAAGTTAGTTAAATAAGTTTGGTAGATCATAACGCAAAAGATTTATCAATATCATACATTTTAAGAATTGTAATCTTGCTGATTACTTCTTTTACAGAATTATTTTATTTTATTTCCGGTCAACAAGGCAAAAAAAAAACAAATATATATTTTGAATTTTATCCCTACACCTGTTAAAATCACATCCTTACACATAACCTAGTTTCACGGTTGATCCGGCTGAGATGACACTGTATCCCAGAGGACTAGCGCATAACGACATATTACAGTAAAAGACTGGCCTTACAATAGATTAGTTAGATTAGCACCATCGTAAGACACTATGTAAGTACAAAGAGATTATCTGCTACAAAATAAATAAATTCTTCTGAACTAGATATGTATGTCGCGACGAGTTGTAATTTTCACTTTATCACCTGCACAACGTGTTTTCACTCAAAGGTTGGAACAATTATTAAATTCTTTTACCGAGATTATTTGTTTCAAAATGTGTTTATTATTTCATTTGCATATTGTAACAAAATGAGTTTTTATTGGGACACATAATATACATCCACGTTACTAATTGTCATTATATTAATTATTGTTAGTATTTTACTTACTATGCCATTTTTTATTTAATACGTAGTACCTACGCCAAGGCCAGTATATAATTGTTCTATGTCAATACTAGCGTTCAGTTTGGTTGTGTACAGTGAAGTATAGTCGCTCGAGAGGGAATCAATTTGTAGGACAGAATGTTGTTTGTTACCTGCTTGTAACACTGTTGTAGACTTGATCGCGATTTAGAGAAGTCGGGGGTAGTTTTAGGCGTAATTAAGTGAATTTCCTAGTTAGTATGTTAAGTGTTATATATTTTGAGTTTGGATTGTGTATCAATTTAGCTTAAATCACAATTTATCAACTTTGTCAGCCAAATTATTTGAGGATTGTGAATTTATTAGTCTTGTACAAAATTGGAGTAGTTGCTATACAAATTCCAATTTCAAAGAATATTTTCTCATGAACGTAACGTAATTTAGTTTTCCAGTATGTTTCGTTTATTTGTGGCTGCCATTGCGATAGTAAAATTAACAATACAGGCTACTTTACGCCTCTAGAAATTAAACGAGCTTTTTTTTCAAGTTTGACCTCAGGACGTCGCCATAAAATTAGCAAGAATGATCAAATCACCCGTTAGATCCATAATGTGTCTTTTCGTATAAGTCAATCATAAACAAATAATCCCATAAAAGACTAACTAACTCTTTCCATCACAGAGACAGTCCCCGACGCAGACGTTATCGTTCACGGTTTGTGTAACAAGCTATCTTGAACGTGTGTTCCGTTGGGGATCAAATCAATTTGTACGCGATAGCTCGATCTTACTCCCATGTCTCACGATATAGTGCGCGTGACTACTGGGTTACTTGTAACTAATATAAAATTAAATGTAAAACAAATATAATAAATAGTCTATGTGATTAACAAATATAGTGATAAAAGCGACGGTGGCGACGCTCAAACGGTTGGTACATACATAACATCAAGCTAAAGTCATATGTAAGCCAAATCATATCAAAAAGTTTGTAATCATGTGTGTTGGGGATCAAATTGGAATCAAATCAATTTGTACACGGTTACTCAATCTTACTCCCATGTGTTACTTAGGGCTTGACAATATGGAAGTGCAATAGGTTACTTCAAGTTAATCGTGCTACACCTAAGAATAAAGCAGAGCGTTGCATCAAATCAGGCAGACTGAAGTCAAATATAAGCACAGTTGAAGAAGCCTTATTTTGACAAAACTAGTAGGTGTCAAAGTACAGTTGGTAACATGCCCTAGAAGAGATCGCTTTTAGCGATAAGGCTGCCACTTGTGGCACTAGTATAAGTTATGTTTAATCTATTTATTTGTATTTTATTTTTATTTCATGTGTTACAATAAAGAGTATTCAATCTATCTATCCATCTAACATCTAACCTACTTGGGTTAAATAATGTCCAATGAAACATTAGATCTTGGATTAAACATATATATTATTATACCATTTTTATCAAGTTCTAATTGGAGTAACACAGCACGGTGCTACTTATCTAACATTACCTCTATCTTATATCTATCCATCGAGCCATGAAAATATATAAAAACAGAGAAAAAAATTACCTTTTGATTATGTTTGTTGCGCAACTATTGCATAGTTTTATTTTATTTGTTACCCTGTATGACAAATAAGCCACGTCAGTAGCATAGATAGATAGATGCATGCAAAGAATGTCTTGAATGAGTTAGGTTCTGTTCTGAAGCATAGAATAACTCTCTCTGTCTTTCTTTGAGGTATTAAATTGTATAATTTACTAGCTGTGCCAGCGACTTCATCCGCATGGAATAGTTATTACCATAAAAGCGGTTCTAGTGAGTTAATCTTAAAAGATAGACATATACTGTTGCAGACATTTTGTTAGATCATTTCAAGAGGAATAATTTTTTTTTTTTTTTATATCTTGAACCGTTTTCGCAGCACACGCAAAGGAAGCCCTCAAATTTGAATAATTTTCCTTGTTTTTTTTTCACATTTTCCATTGTTTCTTCGCTCATATTAGTTGCAGCGTGATGTTATATGGCCTAAAGCCTTTCTCGATAAATGGTATATCCAACACAAAAAGAATTTTTCAATTCGCACCAGTAGGTAGTTCCTGAGATTAGCGCGTTCAAACAAACAAACAAAAACAAACAAACAAACTCTTCAGCTTTATAATATTATAATACTTAAATAAAAATTACTATGAAACTAAACATACCTAATATCAAAGTTATCTTGAAAATCTGCGGCCTATTGATATATGCAAACGGAGGCAAGCATTTCATATTATGCTGTATTTTTTTTCTAAAGCAGCTAACTAAAGCCCCTTGCACAAGTATGCTTAAACACGCTTTGGTGACAAAATATAAAGATAACTGTTAACAATTCTTGTGCAAGTTGGGATTACAATATTCTGGTCAGTTTACGTAAGAAAACTGGCGCACTGTTTAGCACAATTCGTTTTTTAATCACTTTGTATCCGCACATGATATATATATATGAACGACCTTTGATCTTGACTATCACTGCGCGTGTTTAATTCGCCTTTACACTGACCTAATAAAATTATAAGGTTAGAGAGGTACTGAGCAATACCACTTATCACTTGGAGCGTGATACGGGTGATATTTTAGGAAAGTATCACGTGTCACAACTGACACCTTTTGTGGGTGAACTACAACCACCAGTACACCAGAAACGTAGGAGAGGCCGCCCGCGCAAGGGTGCTTCCTGACTTGCTTAATCCTAATGGCCTTGCCTAATTATTTTTCATACATCAACTTGCACTTTCTTGAATAGTACCTAAATTGTTATCTCTCGTATACACGTATCGTCTTATGCGATGTTAAGTTAGTTTTCAATCATAAATTGTAAAGAATGTGAGTTGCTTACTTGCTGGCTTACATTGGCCACTCCAAACGCGAGGACGCATTGTTTGAAGTAGAGGGGGAGTCTGTGACGTTAGAGGTGCGTAGCCACGTTCTTAAAAAAAAGTTAACTGTCAGTGTCCCGCCTGGTCCCCGTGGTTCGGTACGTCAATGTCAATTGAATGACACGCGCGCCGCTTTTCGGCAAGATTCTCAACCTAACAAATCTACAAGTTTTCTCTCGTTTTGTTTTGGAATATATATCAAGATTGACTGCATCTTTTGGACTTTTCATTGCTTGACAGCACCAACAACCCTTCATCGGCCTGCAGAGGCCCTACATAGTGTTACATATATTTTATGTGTTGCAATTACATTCAATGTAAATAGAATTTCACTAAAACTATATTTTAGTTTTATTTATTGCAAACTAGTTTTTGGCGTGTTCGCAATCTTTATACATATGAACCTTTCCCTTGAATCACTCTGTATAAAAAATACTGCATTAAAATCCATTGTATAGTATTAAGGGTCTAAGCATTCGTACAAACATAGGCACAGACGCGGAAAGCGACTTTGCTTCATACTATGTAATGATTTGCTGAACTAAAATCTGTTCGCCGAGCAGCAAGAAAAGACAGGAGTTTAAATGAGTAATTTTAAGAATCATTTCTTGATATGAAGTGTCTTTCGCATTGATTTTTAAATTGTATTATATCAACGTTTACATGCACATAACATTATGTATTCTGTGATATAACTACCCACCCATACACCTATACATACCCTTAAATTTTCAGCGAATTTGATGTAAAATATATGAAGTTAACGGCTAACAAAATTATCATGCTATAACGGACCAAACATTGCATAAAAGCCTACCACATCAACGACCATCTACAGGTCCTACCATTTATGACTAGTAAATTTTCCACAACCAAATCGAACAGCCTTAACAGTTAAGTTGTTCGCAATAAAAATGTTGCAGGCATAAAACAATTGTTAAACCGCAGCGGGAACGATAGCATGCGAAACAAATATGGCTGGTTCTATACACAGACAATAGATATTAAAGACATCAAACTATATACTCAGATTTATAAAAGGTAAAGAATTTTAATTAAAACTGTACATTAGCAACACACATATATATAAGTATATTGAAGTTTATTTCAAAATCTAGTCAAATTGAGTGAAGACCAAATTTATTTTTCATTATACCAATAAAATGTAAAAAATAAAAGTGTAAGATTTTATAATTTGACATCGGCTGTATTGTGTTTGAGTAGCTGTATTTGTTGCGTTTTTTGTTCCATTTACATGACACAACGACGCGATATATATGTACTTATTGTGAATAATCAATTTGTATGTCAAGTTGATATGTATCCATGTGACAATCTAATAAGGACGCAGAGTAATCACACGATAATTGTAACTGGCCTACCAACTGTGGTTTTATGAAACGCCCGTGGTAGTCGAATTAAGAACATACGTCACTGGTTATAAAACTATCACACCAATTTTGTATCGAACATTAGCATACCAAACCTACGAGTACATAGAATTAATAGACATGTGTGTGTTGGATTTTTAGGTTATAAAGACTGGTCCATCAGGCGAGCTGTCATTGGCTGGCACAGCGTCGAGCCCCGGGCGGGGTACACTTGCCAAATGTGCCAGCCGATAGCGGCAGAACATTGTTGCAAATTTACAGCCACCCTATTAGCACTAAATCTAAACATTAACCCGGTTCCGTAACCAAACTTCACGCGAATGTCGGTCAGGGGTTCGCTTCACTCGACGCCCTCTCGCGGCGGTGTAATGAGAGATGGGAAACATTAAGTTATTGTATTTTTTTAATATGTGTTTAATCCATATCATTATTTTGAAACTAACGTTGACACACTTTGACATCCGAGTAAAGTAACCCTACACTTTTTTTAAAACTATCTTAAGTTTATATATCAAAACGATTGATAAGATTTCATAACATACGATAATTATGCTTAATAACCTATAAGGTTCATCATCATCATCAGCCTAATGGGACCCACTGCAGGGCATAGGCCTCCGCCCTCTTACGCCAATACTCCCTGTCTTGCGCTGTTCTTGCCCAGATGTTTCTATTAGTATAGGTTAAATTACTAAAACCCTGTTACTTGTTTTTTTTCTTAAACAAGTAGATTAACTAAGTTTTAACTTACAGCCTTGATAATTGAAATTATTTATCTGATTGTTTGTCTTCTATAATTGCGGAAGACCAACGCTGGTTGCTTGCATCCAGCACATGATAATGTTGATCGCTATTTTGTAATGTTTTGTGTTTGTTATAAATACACGTATTTTATTCTATTTGTTTCAGAAGCTATACTTCAAAATGCTGCCAGTACCAAAGATCGAAGACCGTCCCTTCAAGAAGCCATTGTTCTGCGGCCCTGGGCCTTGCGACGTGTGGCCTTCCGTACAGGAGGCGTACAGTAAACCGGTGCTATCTCCGAAGTGTGATGAATACTACAATGTAAGCTATTTTTTATGTTTATTTTCTACACCTTTTGAACTTTTTATATATATGATAAATTGCCGACAAGGTTTCTTATAGTTTATGAATAACATTAGCTTCATCACGTACCATTTTTGACAGAGCCTCTTTACAGCTGCTTTATTATTAGAATTATTACCAATGCATAAACATCATTAATTAGTGAATGTGGTGTAGTATAAATGTACAACCAACTTGACACGTCGTTATGAAATATTTATTATTTGTTAACCACTGTAATGAAACCAATATGATAGAACTGACAATAAACGAATCTAAATCTAAATCTATAGTACGGCAGACGTTAAGCCATGTTAGATACCGTAAAAAACTCTTAACTTGGCTAACTTTCTTATGAGATAACATGAAGAAGATCACCAATCACCATATACTCCTGTCTATATTATACTAATGTATGCTTACTTTATTTGTCTAAGAATAATTGGTAAAAGTTTTTTTTTTAACTACAACAGGTTTGCACTTGGCCATAGTTTGCCTGATGGTAAGAAAAGCCACATAGAAATTATAAAAAAGGTAGTCACATACCACCCAAAGAGAAGTACAATAATACAATACCTACAATACAAAATACGTTTATTATTCTGACAAAAGCATAAACCTAGGGTACATGTTTTTACTTATAAAATAGTGCTCGCAAATACAGTATCATTAACCGTTTCTCTGACTTTCAATTGAAATAAATTAGGTATAGTTTCTTCAAGTTGAAATCTAAATAAATAAAACTCAAAGGTGACTGACTGACTGACTGACATAGTGATCTATCAACGCACAGCCACAGCTCAAACTATTGAAAGGATCGGGCTGAAATTTGGCATTCAGGTAGATGTTATGACGTAGGCATCCGCTAAGGAAGGATTTTAAGAAATGATTTTTTTAAGAGGTGGAAAAGGGGCTGCAAGTTTTACTTCTTAATGCGAGTGAAGCAGCGAGCACCCACTAGTAATAAATATAATTATAATCTTGTTATTCTAATCCCAGTAATAAATCACACAATAATAGCAAACTTTGATCTATTTTCTCCACGCAAAAGAAGCAAAAATTCCACCTTTGAGAAAACGCCGACCCCGGCTATTCGCTAAACAAGAAAACTGTAATAAAGCATTGCATTACCATGTGAATCGCACATACATCTCGCCAGTCTCAGATCAAAGTAATAAATTCTACAGCTGCCACTGAATCTGGTATAGCCATAGACAATATAGCCTAGAGAGACCTAAATACTTAACTGTTTTCTACAAACATAAAAACAGTAGGTGGACTCATATCAACATGTCGGTATCGTTTCGTAAATCGCCATTCAGTCACCAAACATATTGATTAATTTTTGTTATCTCTCTTTGAGTCGTATTTCCTCATGACTGAGGGTCGTGACTCTCCAGCTGAATTAATTCGTTAAGGGAGTTTTCTTGAGCAGATACAGATTGTTATAGATGTTGTTATATTTGATTTTTAAATCTAGAGTTAATAGGTTTCTTCTAGGCAAACGTGCTACATCTTAGACTATAACGGTGCTTAACATCAGGCAGGCTATAGTCAAACGTAAGCCTAATTAGAGAAAAAATGTTCCAAAATATAGTTATATTTTTTATTTGTTTGTTTTTTATTTTCTATCATAATAAGTGAAAACATGTCAATATAACAAGACATTAAGAACCGGTCCAAGCTCAAACTATTATATTTTTTAAGTAAATCCGTCTGATCACAATTGCTCTGGAGGCGAATCTATCAGCGACTGCTGGGTCAGCATTGTATTCTAGAAATAAAGAAAAAAACGTATAAATAGGAACTTTATTAGCAAGCGTGCTACATATCTATTAATTTTTATTTATTTATTTATTATATATATATATATAATTTGTCGGTTTTCAAGTCGAGAGTAAACCGGTTTCTTCTAGGCAAGCGCGCTAGATCGTAGATTATAACGTTGCTTAACATCAGGCAAGTTGTAGTCAAGCGTGAGCCTATTTCATGTAAAAAATATATATTAAATACTTAATACCAGACGGACTGCTTATTTAAACGTTACAAAGACGTCTATTTCTCATTACGTCGTTGTCAACTGAATCTGGTATATTCAAACCGCAAACAAGCCGGGGGTAGTGGACTCATACGTTATTCGACCTTGCGAGGTCAATCCAGTGATTTCTCGGGAGATACGCTTTAAAATCCGGTCATATCTACGCGAGTGTGAGGAGCTGGACTTAGCTAGTTGTGATTATGATATTTTATTTAAATAAGTGTCCTCAAGCACAGAATACAGAGGACAACCACAAGTTAGAAGACAAATTTGATGTTGTGGGCTGCTTGGTTCTAAATGTTAGTAAATAACATCGAATATGCCAAACCACGATAACAAATAATTTAATGAGAATTAGTTGATGTTAAGAACTTCTAATATGCCATGCTATGAAAACAATTTTTTCTCATTATGCTAACCAAATAATTTTACATTACCTAATAAATCTTTGATAATGTATATGAAAAGAAAAATATTAAATAGGTATTTGAAAATAAAGGATAAAGTTTTAAAGTTTGTGTTCACATTGAACGCTTAGATAGGTCCCGTTTTAAACTTTCCCTTCGTGCATTGCATCGGACTTTCCGTCCCAAGATATTATTTGGATTATATCTGAAATTATGTTGCCATTTCTTTAATAGGTTCTCGGTCTCGGATCTTAATGGCTTCGGGAAGCTTTATGGGCATTAGAATTAGATTATCTCGAATATTGTCATATTTTATGTCGAGTAATAAGCGTTTGTAATGTTGATATAGAGCGGCCGAATGAAAAGAATATGATGAAGGGAATGGTAAGCTTGGTCGTAGTTGTGTCATAAAATGGTATTTTTGTATAAATGCTCAGTCGTTGTGCTTGTAACCGCTTACTAAATATTGATTATTTTCTAGTTTGTTCTATTTTATATCAAGTAATGATATAATAACTTCTTCGTTACATATACTGGTATTATACTGGTGATACATCAATTGAAAGTAAACATAGTGCAGCGACATTACATTTTTAATTCCAAACTTGAGACACTGCTTCTGAAAGTACACAGAGAACATTTTACATGCAACAAGCAAATTGTACACCCTTTCAATCAATAATATATTGCTTTCAATAGTCTTTATTATCAAATACTTTATGTCTTTACACTTTCTTAGACTGATCTGTTAGCTCAGTTGGTAGTGGCTCTGCCTTCTAATCTGGGGGTGCGGGTTCGATTCCCGCATGACACAAGTAAATATGAATATTAAAATTTGCAATTACTTGTGTTGAGTCTGGTCGTTTCTATGTATAATAAGTATGTTTTTACAAAAGAAAAGTATATATGTATTATGTCCGTTATCTAGTACCCATAATACAAGCGCAAGCTAGGGGCTAGATGGCGCTGTGTGATATGTCCTGAAATATTTATTTATTATTTATTTATCTTGTCTCCCTACAAATATCACTCAAATCCTAAGCCTTATTATAACTTTCCCAGGTATGTGAAGACATCCGAACAGGTTTCCAGTACATATTCCAGACCAGCAGCAAGCTGGTGCTAGCACTGAGTGGCTCAGGGCATGCTGGCATGGAAGCCATCATCACCAACTTGGTGCAGCCTGGAGAAACCATGCTCATCGCCGCTAGGGGGATGTGGGACGAACGTGCGCTGGAGATCACGAAGAGACATGGTAAGATGATTATATGAATACATGAATAATATTTCCTACATCACATACCATTTTTTAACAAGGCCACTTTACAGCTGCTTTATTACAATATTATGTTTAAAAATGATTATTAAATGCAGTGTAGGTAGTAGGTATAAATGTGTGACTCGACGGGTCGTTATTTATTATTTGTAAATTACTTGTAATGCAATATGACAGAAGTGACAAAAAACGTATCTGAATCGGAATCTGATTAAGACAAATATAAAAATGGCAGATGATGTTTTTTGATAATTTGTTAGGAAGCCCTTCTCAATACCTTATTTATTTTTATTATTTATTTTTAATTTAATGAATTATATTGTTACGGGATAGGGGGCTGTTTTTAAGGAAAAACAGAATGCCTTAATTTATTGCCTTTAATTCGACGATGTTATCACACACAAGTACGTAGAGTACTACGAAAAACACTAAGCACACACGTTCACTACACAGTACTTCACTTAGCACTTTCACACTCGTAATATCGCTTGGGTATCGCTTGACTGTTCGCTTCGATCGCTTGATTGAAACTGTCCTCTGGCCCGAGCTGCGCCCGTTTATATATCGGTAAGAAACTTCTCGAATGCTTTTGTATTACTTGGATCAAAACACAACCATAAAACCATTGTTATGCAAATTAGTTTCTTTTGTGTTACACTTAACAATGATGAATGTCGAACAATCTGGAACGCAATTAAAATGAGGTAAACATCTTGTTTACGTGTACGCGCAGGTAGGCCGGTGGTAACGGTAAACTTCGAGAATCGTCGCGGCGCGACACTACCCCCTCCTTAGACGTGCTCGTCCCGAGCACCATTGTCTCCATGGTATCTCGCCAGCCGGTCCACGTGAACGATCTTAGGTCCGCCTCGCTGGCCCTTCTGTATCCGGAATGTGATGTCGTTTATCTTAGTCACCACACGATACGGTCCATCCCATTTAGCTTGCAATTTCGGTGACTTGCCCTTGCTGCGGACGGGATTGTGTAGCCACACCTTCAGAAAATCCAGGGTTGTTCAGCTTTCGGTCGTATCGAGTTTTCATTTAATCGGACGATTGTCGGCCAGAGTCTCGAATTTGTTCATTGATGTCATTTATCTTGCTCTGAATATGCGAGCCTTTCACTGACGCACAACTGGTACAATTTTTAACCCATTCTTCTACATCGTCTCTGCAGTTGATCCAGTAAAATCGTTCTCGTATTTTCAACAGGGTCCTTTTCACCCCAAGATGTCCTCCTGAGTATCCTTCATGGAAAAGTCGCAAGATGTCAGGCACTCTCACTTTGGGAACAATCATTTGCAGATGGCATTGATTTCCACGAGTGTTCTCCCATTTTCGGCACAATACATCTTCGTGAATGACGAGACTGTTCCATTGTGTCCATAAGCTCTGTGTCACTACGCTCATTCCAGCAACGTCACTCCATGTCGGTTGAGGGGCTCCGGATTCCATCCAGTTTAGAATTGGTTTGATGTCGGCGTCCTCTTGCTGCGCTGCCTGGATCGTCTCCTTCCAATCGTCACTGAGGTCTTTCTGCAGCATTCCAACTGGTACGGTCTCCTTTGTCTCCTCCTCATATGGTTGATCTTCTTCGGATGGTCTCTTCGCAACGGCGTCCGCATTTCCCTCCTTCGCTTGCGAGCTCGATGTAACCAAGACCTTCGGCACTTTATCAGAACCTGCCAACTCTTGCTCCATAGTCCTGGTGCTCACTCGTTCCTCTGTCACTGGTTTACGCCACGATCCATCACGCTCCATCCGTACATCTGGAATTTGATTCGACTTGGGGCAATTGCGGCTCAAATGTCCCCTAACCTGGCAATGGTAGCATTTGGGAGCTCCTCTATTGTAATACGTCGGCGAATACTTGGGAACTCCTCGATTGTAGTACGTCGGCGTTGTCACTTTCAATTCCCTCATGTGCTCAAAGCGATGGTCCTTTCGTACAGCCTCAACCTCCAGCGCATGTACCAGGGCATTCTTCAAGGTCTGGTGGTGCCCAAGTGTCACGATAGATTTCACTTCTGGATCTCGAATACCACTGATAAACTCATGTACCAGAAGTGTATCCACCAGCTCTGGCACGGACTGGTAGGCCTTGCGCACTATCTTCTCCATTTCTAGAGCCCACTCCTGCAGGGTCTCTTCGCGCCGTTGTACTCAATCCTTTAGCTGAGCACGGTATACGTGTTCCAAATGCGCATCACCGTAACGACGCTCCAGCGCCTCGAGAAGAGTGTCATAAGTAACGTCTTCGCCCAGGGCTTCCAGAACTGACAGGGCCTGGTCACGAAGGCCTACTATAAGTGCAGTCATCGCTTGCTCTTTGTTCCAGCCGTTGGCTCTCACTATGGCGTCGAATTGTATCTTGTAAGCGGCCCAAGATGACATCCCATCGAATGGGGTGATCTTGAAGCCGCTGGACGCTGAGACTGGAGCAGCAGCAATGATTGATCCCTTTTCAGTTTTAATTACCTGTAGGGACCGTTGAACGTTTGCAATCTGCAGCTCTGTCTCGTTCAACCTCTCTTCATGTTGGTCCAACTTCAGGTTTATCTTTTTCAGGTCCTTTCCCAGCAGCTCCTGTATTTCCTCTAAGCGTCTCGCATGTTCGTCTTGCGACAAGCGTAGTAATTCCTCTTGACGTTTCGCTTGCTCTTCTTGGCGCCTTGCTTGTTCTTCTTGGCGCCTTGCTAGTTCTTCTTGCTGCTGAGCTTGTTCTGCTCGAATGGATTGCAGCATGCTCGCTTGTTCTTGCATCATGCTCATCAGTATCGACAAGTCCACGGTGGCAGATGCTGCAAGGCGGGCAGCCGAAGTCTCAGTTGCGCTCTCTGACGAAGGCTCACCCATCTCTTCGGCAGGCAGATCACGCCTGCTGTCCATGCTCTCGCGGCGGCGTGCCTGCTCCTCCGTCCGACGAGCTTCTTCCTGACGCTGGTTCCTGGTGCGCACCGAGTCGTCATCCAAAGGCAAGAGAGGCATTTTGCTTCCTTATCCCACTTCTGACACCAAATGTTACGGGATAGGGGGCTGTTTTTAAGGAAAAACAGAATGCCTTAATTTATTGCCTTTAATTCGACGATGTTATCACACACAAGTACGTAGAGTACTACGAAAAACACTAAGCACACACGTTCACTACACAGTACTTCACTTAGCACTTTCACACTCGTAATATCGCTTGGGTATCGCTTGACTGTTCGCTTCGATCGCTTGATTGAAACTGTCCTCTGGCCCGAGCTGCGCCCGTTTATATATCGGTAAGAAACTTCTCGAATGCTTTTGTATTACTTGGATCAAAACACAACCATAAAACCATTGTTATGCAAATTAGTTTCTTTTGTGTTACACTTAACAATGATGAATGTCGAACAATCTGGAACGCAATTAAAATGAGGTAAACATCTTGTTTACGTGTACGCGCAGGTAGGCCGGTGGTAACGGTAAACTTCGAGAATCGTCGCGGCGCGACAATATAATTAGACGATTCTAATTTTACCCAATTAGTGACGGACGGGAAGGCACATTCCTACAAATTCTTTACATATACTTTTAAATTATGTATAGTAGTAGTAGTTTTATGGGATACCAAATAATGTCTGTTCCAGGTATAAAAGCAGCCATAACCCGAGTGCCCATGAACACCACGTTCGAACTAGACCAGATCGAGCGGGAACTAAAGAAGGTCCGTCCTCAAGCACTGTTCATCACTCACGGGGACTCCTCGACTGGCACCGTGCAGAGTCTGAAGGGGCTGGGAGACTTGTGTCACAAGTAAGAGATGTTCCTCCTCCTCTTTGAGCGTATTTCCCATTACTGAGGGTTGTGACTCCCTCAATGACTTCATTAACGAATTATATTTATTAAAAACTAGAACCTGCGATGAAATTGTGATTAGTTATCAAATGGAATAAGTTTGGCAAGATTTTTGTAACAATCCTTCAGGCAATTATGAAAAGAAATACTCGTTTTTTTATATCATAACTCTTCATTGTTAAGATGTCGTTCACTTAATTCTTAATTGACAGAGATGACAATCGTTTCCCAGAATTTACTAAAGTGCTGTCTCAGTGCCTTCTTGAAAATTCTGTTCCAAAATTACCAGAATTCTTGTCTAACAAGCCTATTAAAAACCCTTGAATTATACAATATTAATTTACCATCTCGCTGTCTTCTATTCAAGACTTCTTAAATAAATGAACGTCTACATAAGATACAAGTGGACGACTGCGGCTTCGCTCGCATTATTTCAGGATAAATAGTTGCCTATGACACGCCTAAGACCTCATACTACCTCATACTATCTACATACCACAAGGTGTGATGATCAGTTCAGCCGTTTTTGCGTGATGAGCGTTTAAATGAACAGACAAACAGAGACACAGATAAACAGACTAAATTTCTAGAAAGTGTTGGAACATGTTCTATTTTCAATTCGAAGTACCTCTAAACAATTTTTAAATATCTTCAATGTTTCAGAGTTTCGACCCTCTTCCGTTTTATTAACTGTATACATAGATACAAAGTCAATAGGTAACTTGCTCTTTACTGGACGAAAAAGAAAGACTGCAAACAAAACCCTACAGAAAAACAGTTTCTTCGGTTGTCATGTCATGACAACGTTAAAACGGTTGGAACCATTACGCTATTTTCAGTTCCAAAGTAAAAAGCAAGGAACTTTAGCAGAAAAACTATTTGATTGCCTCAAGAATACCGGGACCCAGACACGAGAGTCGAACAATTTAATTACATTCGCCGTCTCTTTCGCTCGTGACTTGGCTTTTTAGCACATGATTAGGTGAGGGCTTGGTAGTAAGCGGAGCGGGAACGTATAGAGCAGAGCGATAAGCGATAATAAGTAGTTTGCAGAAGGTCCTTTGTGAAGTTTCTGACTGGAGAAAAATCGTATGTATGTCATTTATCTACGAAGTAGTATGCAAATACTGCTATGTTCTGGTTACACAAGTCTTCAAGCCAGTTCAGTTTTCAAACATCGTTATTTCGCTATAAAATATTTACAATTGGCCAACTATTCAAGTGTACATCTAAAAATCCAGGCAGAGCCCGACATAGTTATTACATACATGTTCTTTTGGAGTATTCAACTCTAATGAAACACTTTCAGCAATCTAAAAGTAAACTAAGTGTAAGGTTTTAAGTAACGTCTCGTGAATGAGCACATTTTTACAAAACGGATGCTGTAATTGCAGCTGGGATGTGAATTTTTTTCGCATTATTACGTAAACCACTCACTCTCGAGACGTTAAATCACCTCCATCTCGCCAAGAGGATCTGTTCTTCCGTTGCAGCGTAAGATAGGAACAGGCCGACCTACATAAAGTACAAAAATAATAGTTTTTCTAGTTACAAAACTTACAAGTAAGTACTTACCATCGCTATGCTTCAAAACAGAGTAGTCCTTTACCGCTATGCTCCAAAACCTCCCAGCTTTCAGCAGATCTAGGTCTCTCAGAATACGGTTCAAGTTGAGAACTCTTTAATTGCATCCTGGAGGAGTCCGCAATTAGCATGCAGCTGAAAATAGCGGTAGTGAAAGTTACAACTTTTGGCGTTGATTAAAATAAATTATGATACAAATTCGTTTTATGAAGTTTGAGCAGTTATTTTTTTAACGCCGAGCAACAAACGTTGGAAAAAATAAACTAATTTCAATATACATAAACCCAAGTGAAAGAATAAGAAACATGTCGTTATAATATTAACTTGTCGAAAATATATTCGGTTTATATAAGATCACTCATATACTTAAGATCTCAGAAGTCTAGTTTGTTATATTGCATGTCCGTCAGTTGTAAATCTATGTCAGAGATGCCCATAGCAATTTAAAATCCTAACACCAAGCAAGGCACTCTGAAACGAATTAACTTACTTAAAATAAATTATGATACAAATTAATTTTACCAACTTTGAACCTGAGTACTCAGTTTAACGACAGCTATAAAGAGGCTAGTAATAAAATCATTATCAGGGTTCGAATTAATCACGCGACGCAAACAACACCCTTCAGTTTTTGTTATCACACCAACTCGTAAAGTGGTTGTCGTAACTTTAAGGTTTTAGTAAAAACTTTTTCGTTTACTGGAAGATAGGCACAAACAACGATAAGTGGATTTATAAATGGGCAATGACTTAAAAAGTGTTTGTTTGTAAAAAGTTAAAGATTAGGTAGTCGTTTAGGCAATTAAAATAGGGTTCAGTATCGTTACTTATATGCCAAATTTCTTCTAAATTAATTCACTCGATGGCAGGTTAGGTAAGAGCATTTGAGGAAAACTTACAAACCTACATTTATGGCATACTAGCTGGCGCCCGCGACTTCGTCCGCGTGGAATAATAGTTATTACCATAAAAACGGTTCTAGTGAGTTAACTTTATAAGATAGACATATACCGTTGCAGACATTTTGTTAGATCATTTTAAGAGGAATAATTCTTTCATACGTTGAACCGTTTTCGCAGCGCACGCAACGGAAGCCCTCAAAGATGAATAATTTTTCCCGTTTTTTCCACATTTTCCATTGTTTCTTCGCTCCTATTAGTTGCAGCGTGATGTTATATAGCCTAAAGCCTTTCTCGATAAATGGTCTATTCAACAAAAAAAGTTTTTTTCTATTCGCACCAGTAGTTCCTGAGATTAGCGCTTTCAAAAAACACACAAACTCTTCAGCTTTATAATATTAAGTATAGATAAGACAGGGAAATACTAGTATTAAAAGTTGAGAAAACTCTATCAGAGTCTTGATTGCTACATTGTGACAAAGAGTCAGAACCTACGACACATAATTTGTTTAAGTCTAGTTAGGTATGGCTATAAAAACTTCTACATTAATATGATATAGTTATTTTGTCAAGTGCTAAACCCGCACTATGGTTCTTTAACTTAAACTTTTATTGGAAAATGAGCGATAATAATCACGACCGGCAGGATTCGAACCTGCGTGTTTCTGCTACCGTCAGAACGCCTTAACCAACTAGGCTACGGTCTACTAACTGCCAAATAATATGATACTTTCAGATACGGAGCCCTGCTGTTAGTAGACACGGTGGTATCTCTAGTGGCGGAACCATTCTTCATGGACAAGTGGGGAGTGGATGCGGTATACACTTCTACACAGAAGGCTCTCAGTGGACCGGCTGGGATCTCTGCTGTGGCATTCAGCTCTCATGCAGAGTAAGTATAGCTGTTTGAACTATGAACTACTAGCGGCGTCCCACGCAGTTGTCTATGTTAATCTGGGATAAAAATTAGCTTTAGTTTTTATTCCCGGGTTTCTACTATGTCGTCAAATTTCATCTAAATCAAAACGGCCATTTATGTTTGGAGAAAGAACTACATTTAAAAACTTTTGCCTTCATAATGTAAGCTACTACGAATATTAGATAGTAATTCTCACTGGTATATTACCCGCGGCACGATACAAGTATCATTTGACCAAAAATCACCATTATTTATTAACAAACAGTCAAATAATCCCAATTTTTTTTAATTAAAACGTGTAAATTATTGCCATGAGCCAATATTATCAACATTTCATTCATATGTACACATATTATTTTCTATAAATCTACCTTAAAAATATTTGAATTTATTAAAAAAGAATATATTATACACTAATAAAACTAATAGACAGTATGTACATTTAACCTAAATTTAAAACATCCACATGTGGTATGGAGCCAAGAACGCTGGCTGCATTCCCACGCTAGATTGCTATAGAAATCCTTTGCGCAAAGAACCAGCCAGTGTTCTTGTCTCTAGAGAAAAAAAATACATTCGCTCTTGAAATACTGGAGTAATTATTTTCAGACTTAAAATTAATTCTAACACTCACAACCCTCCTTTTTATCTGGACATCAAATTGCTGGCGCAACAGTGGAACTGCTACGGCAATACGAGACTGTAAGTAATTTATAACTGTTTTCTACTAAGTAATTTACTGATAAACTTTCTCAAACTGTGTCAGCGCGTAACTAATTATATTGGGTACTGATACGCGATATCATTGAGTTATATTTTAAAACCAAACGCAACAAACAAAATTTTGTTGCTGTTCCTTATGTTTTGTGATCCATAGTTCAAGTAATACCTAAGAAATTCTAGTTAAGTATTTTTTTTACATGGAATGGGTTTGGACTTGACCGTTCGCCTGATGGTAAGCAACTTACCATATACTCTACGTATACTAACGTCTACGTAACATATCATATACCTACTCTACCTATATAATGTTAACTTGGTTTAAATTAGAAATCCTTCAAACAAAGGGAACAGTTTTCAGTATTTTGATCACTACTAATATATTTGTAGTCCGTTTAATTCATCAAATTTAATCTCTTACTTCCAGATACCACCACACTCTCAGCCCGCCCATGCTCTGGGCTCTGCACGCTTGCATCAAGGAAGTCTGCAAGGAAACCCTGCCCACTGCTTGGGCTAGACACGCCACCACCATAGCACACTTCAATAGACGTCTAGAACAACTGTCCTTCAAACTGATGGTGCCAAAACCCCAGGACCGACTCTCTACGGTGACCACTGTGGTGCTGCCGAAAGGATACGACTATAATGAATTTTCACAGAAAATGAGGGCTACGTAAGTTGCCAGATTTTAAGGTACTTCATCATCATCATCCGCAGCCTTTTCTATCCCACTGCTGGGCATAGGTCTTTCATTGAATGTGCCAGCTGTGTCGATCTTGTGCAGACCTCATCCATAAAGAACCCACGACTCAAATAATGTGGTCGACCCATCTCGCTGCCGGATGACCTACTCCACGTCTGCCTGTTCTTGGCCACTACTCAGTAACGTAACTTAATCATTATAAATCTAAGGCATTTGTTTCGTCCTAATAAATAGTAAAAATTTTAATCATAATAAAATAATGCAAATGCTTTCTTTCTGATAAGTTTTAGTAAGAAGTGTTCGGCAAGAGTTTTCTGAGCCTGGATATTTTCCGAAAGATTTTAATTTGAGCGTAAAAGCAAAGTAATGCAACGTGAAATCCAAAATAGAATGTGAAAACTGATATAAATCTTTTCTTTTTATACTTTAATTGCCTTTTGGTCATCTTTGGCTTAGATCTTAACAATCGGTTTCAAAACTCATCTTTGGCTAGGTATAATATAATACTTATGAGTTAATTTATTAAGTGCTTAACCTGCACTATGGTTGTTTAAATTAAACTTTTATTGGAAAATGAGCGAAAATAATCACGACCGGCAGGATTCGAACCTGCGTATTTCCGATCACCGTCCGGAACGCCTTAACCAACTAGTAACTACCTTATCATTATTATTACCTTAACTTTATTTTCGCTTATTTTCCAATAAAAGTTTAATTTAATATAATACTTACTTGTACCTATTATATTACAGCCACAACATCCTCATCTTCCCCGGTCTGGGCCCAACAGTTGGCAAGGCTCTCCGCATCGGTCTGATGGGAGTCAACTCTACCACAGAAATAGCAGACCAGGTTGCCGACGCCATGGGAGATACCCTACGTACACTTATGAGGAAATCTTTTGTCTAATCTTAGGTACATATTGTCTATACGCTCACTATTAGTGCTCGATTAACTCATTTTAGTAGCAAATAGTGCATACTAATGTTGCTAGAGCTAGTCTTTATAAATATTTGGGATTAATTTAAAACTATTGTTTATATCTACATAAAAAAATGAAATCTCCATTTGAAAACATAAGTTAAAGAAGAACGGACTGTACATCATGGTTCTAGTTAATTCAATAGATAACAGGAACTTTTATTTAATGTCATTTATTGAAGTCACTAGCATTTTTCTACAATTACAATAAACCGATTAAATATAATTTAGCTTAGGTTGCATTAAGAAAACATGATTGTGTTCACAGGTCATTTATTTCATATTATTGTTGTGTGTTTACAAACTATTTACTGGATGTACATTATCCAAATTATGCATAGGTTGTACATTTTCATCAAATAATTGATATGTGTCAGGAATTTGGAGTCGATAATCAAATTATCTATGAAGAATTATATAATTCCGTAAAGTCCTACATTAGGCATAATGATTTTTAAAATAAAGAAAAACAATGCAATACAAGCGAGTTCATAAGTATTCATATTATAATGGCCATTAGTTCTGTTATTCGCAAGCCATAGGTGACTACATTTCTATTGTTAGAGTATACAAAAAAATATTAAATCAAGATAAATCTTGCGCTTACTCAAGTTTTCATACAGCATTATATTTTATAGCCAATATTTTATACTATAAATAACTCCTCACAATTTTGATGGACTAGAACCCACAACGAAACGCAAATTTTATCTATACAAGGTTTACATTTTTTTGGCAATGCTCTTCGAAACAATCTTCAATTCCCTGATATTATTTTCTTTACAAATAAATTAATTGAATAACCATCAGACCTCATCTTTAACGACGTCCAGTCTTCAGACAAAAACGCCTCCCCCTTTGTTTATACATATTAACATTTTTGACTTACATTTCCTAATAATACCTTTTTAGTTTCACCTCCAACTTAGATGAGGTCTTCGATAAACAATCGAATCTAAAACCAAGAGACGTATTGCTAGTTACATGGCATTCATTTCCATCACATCGAAACATTTGGACTAGCTTCCTTAATTACCTAACTATACCGTTACACTAGGAATTAAACAAAACTAGTCACGAAATCTGCTTTTAACTACACTTAAATGTAATCCATAATTACGTTTTATATCAACGGTACAATCCGTTACATTAACTGCGTAAAGTATACAATGTTAAAACAAAAGACTGTAACAAAATATGTTTACTATTTACAATTATTCACCTTGACGGCAATCGCATTGCCGTGTATGTAACGCAATTACAAATATGAGTTACAATAGTAACTAGTTAAAATAAAATCCTAGCTGCAAAACGAAGCGTGAAACGATCATTAACATCTAATAGAATTTAAAGAGGGCCTAAAAGGCAACCCTGAGACAGTAACTCATGCTTGCAATCAATTTGTTCCTACATCAAATAATATATAAATACATCTTATTCCAACACAGGTTTTACACTAGAACTATAAATAAAGCGTAGGTCATAAACGATTCAGTTAGGTTTAAATTACAGTTGTATGGTACTAAATACGATGTACAAAACTAAAAGCAAATGCACAAACAAGGCCTTCATTACCATAATGTATGATGGTTTCCACAATTTCCTACGGGTGTGTCCGTATGTAATTAGAAACGTAAATAAATATGCACATAAGTAGTTAATAAATTTATATTTACATTTAAGAAAATATGGCACATCTTATATCGACCGCGCTCGCACCTACTTTATATTGCAACGCTCGAGCGATCGAGCTTATTTTACTAAAATACTATAAGAGTCAGTAAAACTATTTTCAAGTTACCAAATCATTTCATTAACTGATAGCACCTTTAGGATACAGCATACCTACAACATGTTCATGAATAAGGACATGGATTATAAGCTGGCACATATTTTGAACGACAAATGAAATTTATTGCGTCAGTACTCGTAGCTAAAATTTGGCCAATGTATAATTTGGTAAACTGAAAATTGTCTGTAATATCAGATGTAATGCGCCTATAAAAATTTCGTGTAATCATTATAACCAATAAAAATACCGGTGGGTAAGTATATTCAACGCCGTTCAGTACAAAGTAAAGCCGATCGAAACTTGCCGTCGCGCGGCCGACCGTTCTTACCAACTACTTCACACATCGGATCATTCTGTTAAGAAGCTGAAAAACATAAGATACTAATAGTTCTTAAAATCTTATTTGAACTCAATTGGGAAACAATTTAAAACTCTGACGAAGACAAAATAAATTTGGACAGAATGGTATCAAAGAAAACTAAAGGTCTAGAATCCCAGCTTCTTCACAGAACAGCCGACACATGCTAAATCTAAAGACACATTCGAATCGCACGAGTACATTAAAATACGTCAGTCTATAGAGCGAGTCACTCACTTAGCCTACGCAGTCGGATAAACAGTGTCGGGCTATATCTACCTCGCTCATGTCGGCTGATGCTTCTAAGTCCACATGCTCTTTGACTACGGCCTGAACAAAAATCAAGTCACCATCACTGCTCAAATCAGCTTCATGCTTTAAGACACTTTTTGGAATTATGAAACTCATTCCAACAGCAATCGAAGACAAGATCCCTAAAATGAATGTACATAATATGTATATTGGTGGTTTCATCTCGGTGGCGGATATTCGGGAATGATTCAATGAGACGTGATGAAAGTAATGATATCGATGGACATGTCCTTACAATCTATGCAGCTGTAATCAGCTTTCACGAAACTGTCTATTCACAAACACTCAACGATTCGGACCGTAGTCATTCAAGCCAGATTTAGAAGCTGAAGCCGGTTACCCTATATCAAACGTGGGCGAAGCAGCGTCAACGTGCAGTTAAGTTTAATAATTTCTATGCATCTTTACATATTTTTTTCTTATTTCTAATAAGACAACAAAACAAATAGATACACTTAGTCAAAGAGACCGTTGATTCCAAACTCGTTAAAAGCGAATTTATTTGCACTTTACTGCTAAACCAGTTACAGTGAGGTGTGCTAACCGAACCTCCTACAATTTGGCTACACCAATACAAGGCCGCGTGATATTGCTCCGGCGAAGTGATCCGTCCAAACCGCCGGGGTCTAAGACCGGGGTGGAGTAGGAGCTGAGTTACTTCGCCCACGTGCTACATGTCCTACCGCGGATGCGTATACCTAGTATACCTGACACCTAGGTTGGCCGAGGGTGCTCAGCTGGCGGGGCGCGCGGGCGGTGCGGGCGGAGCGGGCGCGCGCGCGACCAGCCGCTGCCGGCGGTGCCGCGTGCACGCACAGCACGAGTCAGCACGGCGCCGCTTCTGGCACGCCGCACGCCCGCAGCGCTTGCGCACGCACGTCACCTCGCCGTCCTGGAAAAATATTCAAGGGTCTCATTAGATATATACATAACTATATAAAATAAAACTATTCAGATTTATACTAAAAAATATTATCAGATCGACCTGAATGTGTATGATATCGTTTGCATGGGATTTTATTAAAATCGGCTTAGAGTGTACGAGTATGGATGTTCACTGATATTTTTTTATATTTCCACTTGTTTGAGTTAAAGTCGATTAGCCTTTATAAATAGCTAATATATGTATCTTTGTAGAATAGCTACAAAGTGTGATCATATTTCCAAAGTAATATATATACCTTGCATCTGCAGGTGACACATCTCTGTTCCCCGTGCGAGTGTATTGATGGATGTACCTCCTTGCCATTAGGCAGGGGTCCATCGGGGAACTTGCAGCCACCTTCTGCTAAGATCTCTTCTGCTGTCTTCGGAATGCCTTGGTCTTTTGGAGTCTCGTCTTCTGGTTTCTTGGCTTTAGGCTGAAAACAAAGTAAAAGCCCATTAATTATAAAAATCTAGCTAAGTATTCTGGGATTCAAATAATTTGATAAGGTAAAGTTCCTTACCGAAATATTATGGCTCTGATATAAAATTACGTTTTTAAATTTGTGCTATAGGCCCTATCGTCTACTTCTTTATTAATAAATACATAAGCGTCGCTCTCATAGAAAACTATCTTCTGCTTGGACTCGCTTATCTATGGCTATGCCCAATTTAACCATGAGTCCATGGTCCAATACTCGATTAAATTAAGTGTTACAATAACTGTAGACTTACCTCAGGACAAACCCTACAGCAGGCCTTCTTGTCCGGTCTATACGCCTCCTTTTCAGTGCAATGCAGCGCCGGACACCTCACTCTCGGACAGTGTATCTGCCTGGTCTCGAAGTTGCAGGTGCAGGTGGCGCAGGTGTCGTACCCTCCCGGGACCAGGTAGGGGTGCCAGGAGGAGCCTGGCGCGTACTTCTGGCCGGCCAGCACGCAGCTACCGGTGTCACTCCATATAGCCGTGGTCGAGTCTGGAAATAAGTTTTAAAAGAGTAAAAAATTTATTTCGTGTAAGAGCGGTCACTTCTAGCTTTGAATGTTAATAAACCGTAAATCAAATCAACATCAAACAAATTAGGAACATCCATATTTCATCCAAAGGTGTCACTATATTATATCGGTTCACTGTACTCACGGCTTTATTGGATTTATTTCTTTTGTAAAAGTAATTGTATTAAAGTTTTTTACTTACTGGTACAAATAGGACAGCACTGCCCAGGAGGCATGAGTACCGGAGTGAGGCAGTAGACCGGCGGACACTGCACCGCCTCGCAGCGAGGGGCACCACCCATGCAGACACACTTCATACATGTCTAGAAGTAAAACAATATTTATGAAATACTAGTGGATGTTACAAGCGAGTGTGGCCCAGCGGTTCCAGTGTCTGCTTTTCATCCAGACGCACCCTGATTCGAATCCGCCCTACACCAACGACTTGTATTTTAAAGTATGTGTGGATTTGCACTCGCTTAACGGTGAAGGAAAACATCGTGAGGAAACCGACATGTTTGAAGACCACAATATCCGAGGACATGCGTCTTCCGTGGAAGGACCTGGGCGCCCACCACGATGTATCTGCCCAAGAAAACTCCCCTAGTAAATTAATTCTGCGGGGAGTCACGTCAGTCTCCCTCAGTCATGAGGAAATACGACTCGAAGAGAGAGAGTGGGTGCTCGCAGCTTTGCTCACATTAGGAAGTAAAACTTGCATCTCCTATTTCACCCCTTTAAAAGTAACATTTCCAAAAATTCTTTCTTAGCGGATGCCTACGTCATAGCATCTACCTTCATGCCAAGTTTCAGCCCAATCTGTCCAGTGGTTTGGGTTGTGTGTTGATAGATCACTATATCAGCTATATTGACTACACCTTGTTGCTAAGCAAAGTTGAGGTCTACGGCCTGGAATAAATCAATTATATCTAAATTGAAATAAGCAGGATCATCCGGCTTTGACTTTGAAATAAATATAAATAAACTGGCCTACAGTGAATTGGAGTCGCATATGAAGGGGTTCCTAGAAGCAAGCATGAGATTGTTTAACAAATGGGGTATGACCCGTGGCGCCACTGGCCGAACCTTAATGTACCGACTACCGATACACTACAACTATTCCATACCAACATTTTTTAGTTTGCTGTTTCGTGTCTTAATGTTGCTTTTCTCCTCACCTCAGTATCAGTCCACGTCTCCATGTTCCTATAAATCTTGTCTCCCTGAGAACAATAGTCCTTCTTTATCCTGAAGGGTAGAATGGCGTTATCAGAGAATGTAGGGTCTTCTGTCCTGTCTGGTCCAGGAGTATATCGGGGAATCAACTCGTTGTCCACGGACGGAGGGATCGTGGGCAAGCAAGTCGGTGGCACGCTTATCTGAAATTCGAGATAATATTCGTTAAGATTATCTTTGACTCTCTTGTTTGATTCTCACATTTGATACGCTTTGTGTGTTGCAAAGTTGTAGTCCATCATCTAGTGCTAGTCTATCTAGTTTCTACATGGGTTGTATATAATGTGACGTACAACCTCTTTGAATGTAGGTGTAAGAACTATTTAGTTAAATGTAGGTATAAAAACTCCTTTGTTTTATGTAGGTATAGAAACTCTTTTGATTTTGTAAATAGGTTAGTTGTTTTTTTACATGTGAATTTTGGCGGGAACGGGGGAGTGGTGAAAAATAAAGGTTGAGTGACGTTGGGCAAAATGAAAACGGTATATTCTTTCCTATCCCTGAACCCGCTTCCGTAACAATATCATTACTGAGTGTTATGATTCTTCCCGTAGAATTAACTAATTGGGAGAGATCTCATACAGTTATATCGTGGTGGGTATCGGGTCCATCCACGGGTGACACTAGTACGAGAATTGTACGGTCGTCAAACATGTCCGTTTCCTTCTGATGTTCCGTCACTCAATTTTCTGTTTTACATATTTCTCTTCAACTCCAACTCAATGAATCTGATTCATTAATTCCTTCAACATGTATAACTGTGTCCGTCAATTAATTAATTTTTTTAATTTTATGTATCAAATTGGTTAAATTGATTAGATTAGGATATTATATGTAATCAAGTAATCTTCAATGGATTTACGAATTTATTTATAGCAAACATGAAAAAGGCAGATTACCGTGTAATATATACCTATATGATGAAAGATATAAATAGCTCAAATAAAATGATCAGAAAATCGTTTAATCCATTTTAATCTAGACTAATGATTCTCACCTGTCCGTCCTAAGTAACTGCAGCGTGAAAAATACGAAATTGCGATAAGATAGTATGAAGACACTCATTTACATTCAATTAAATCGACATCGTACTTTGGAATCTGGCATATTGATTAATTATTGTATCACAGAGATATTTGTAGGTGACTAAGTGTAATTATTTCATATTATACTAACTTTGGCTCAAACAAAAATTGACTCGAATCAGTTATAATTTTACCATCAGTTGTTTTTTTTTCACCTTCAAAGTGAGATTTTTTGGTTGCGAATAGCTCTCTCGATTCGTAACGGAGCGACACATTATCATGACATTTAGTTGATGATAGTATAATGTAGATACACATTTTATTTTGAAATAAAACTATTATCATCAACTGATTATCTGAATCCTCGTAACTGGACTTATATTGAAATTAAGAACAGGAAGTAACTAGCCTCTCTCTCACTTCGAGTCGTATTTCCTCATGACTGAGGGTCGTGACTCCCCGCAGAATTAATTCATTAGGGGAGTTTTCTTGGGCAGATACATCGTGGTGGGCGCCCAGGTCCTTCCACGGAAGACGCATGTCCTCGGATATTGTGGTCCTCAAACATGTCGGTTTCCTCACGATGTTTTCCTTCACCGTTAAGCGAGTGCAAATCCACACATAACTTGAAAATACAAGTCATTGGTGTAGGGCGGATTCGAACCAGGATGCGTCTGGATGAAAAGCAGACACTGGAACCACTGAGCCACACTCGCTTAAAACTTTAAACTAGCCTAGGCACGGCTAAAGTGTTGAAGACATACATTGTTTCTTGATTAATTCCATCTTTGGCCATAGCTATTGCCTCTCATCAATCAAACTCTATGGTCAAGTGCAAACCAGAATTATATTAAAACTAGTGGGTGCTCGCGGCTTCACTCGCATTAATAAGTAAAACTTGCATCCCCTATTTCACCCCTTTTCCAAAAATCCTTTCTTAGCGGATGTCTACGTCATAACATCTACCTTCATTCCAAATTTCAGCCCAATCCGTCCAGTGGTTTGGGCTGTGCGTTGATAGATCACTATATCAGTCAGTCAGTCAGTCACCTTTAAGTTTTATATATTTAGAAATTTAATAAAATACTTCTCACCTGTGGTACGCGCGTGCGCATGAGTACAGTGACATTATCATTGGACCGCAGCTCCAAGTAGGCCGCTCCCACGTGCAGCGCCACCAGCTCAGCTTCAGTCGGCTCCACGATCCAGCCCTCCTCAGGGCCCAGCTCCCTGGAGTTGCCCTCGCCTCCAGCGTGGGTCTCCAGCCACCAGGAGGAGCGGGAGCGGGCGTTGCTGCCGATTACTGTCGTCTGGAAGTTAATGATAAATCTAGATTTTATTGGCTTATTAGGCTCTAAATTTATGTTACGATAGTATTTATTTATATACTAAATGTATTACCTATTAAAGCTAAGCACACTTAAGATAAACGATAAGATTCAATCATTTGTTTGCACTAAATCATGATTTCATTTTCTCAGGTACAATAGTATCTAAGTTATAATATGGCTTATTAACAAAACGGAGAGATTATTATGGGAACTTTAAACCCCAATTTAGAGTTTTGGGATCCTGTCTGCTGATTAAGGATTCAGTATATTTTTAGATACACGTTTTTTTATGAGAGAAATGTAGAAAGAACCGTGCAACGGTGGCGTAAACCGACGTTAAGAAGATTTTATGACAACGCCTGAGCTAGAGAAGTACAAAAGATAGAAAATTGGTAATAAGAAAATAAAAGTAAGGAGGAGGCTTATGCCCTGCAGTAGACTCTATGAGCGGATAATGATGTGATACACAGATTATTTTATATCATATGGATAATTTATCAGTTGATTCTAAACATGAAATCAAACATCTTACTGGAATCGAATCGTTGAGCCTAAAACGGCTATGGTTTATATTTTATTATGAAAAAAATAAGTTTTAATATTATCATCCTAATAATATAAGAATATAAATATTTGACATCATATTTAATCAAACTTATATAACTAATCAGTCTTAATTAAAATTAGTCATTGAAAACTATGATAAATCCTTAGTATAATGCACGTACGCGCATTATCGCATTCATTATCCTGAACTTCCTGTTCCATTATCAAAATCTAAACGATAAATGTAAACAGTAATTAATCATAATAGTCTAAAATCTACAACATTTTACAAGAATGATTGATTTTCTTCTTCTTTTCGAATGAGCGTGGCCAACTCTGGAGTCGAGAGTTTAACAAGCCGTCCTAAGGTCCTCTGACATGGCTTAACAACTGCCGTACTAGACAAACAGTCGGGACCTACAATTTAACATGTCATCCAACCCACGGAACCGCCCAAAATGGACCTGAATGAACCTGTTCAGTCACCCATCCAATTATTTATAAAAAAAATGACCTCATAATACAATCCACACAAGTTATCCACGGAGACCCAGGCGAGGCCCGCCATGTTGACCGGCAGCCGGATCTGGCTGGTTCTCTTCAGCAGCGCCGGTCCACCACCAGCTGAGTCCGGGAGCAGACGGGAAGTCAACCTGCCTCGTAGGATTGGAGGCCCTGGAATCAGAAAATAAAATTTTGTTGACTATTTAAGTGGGGAAGCAATAATGCACGTCCAAATAATGCGCGGCCCGATATTGCGCGGTCCTGGATTGTACGGGAAATAATTGGTGTACATGGCATCGTTTTATTGGGGCGTGCAATCCAGGGCCATGAAATACAGGCCTGTACAAGCTTGGTACGGACGATAAAGCACGACACCGTATTGCACAGCACGATAAATGGAGTACATGGCATCGTTTTATTGGGGCGTGCAATCCAGGGCCATGAAATACAGGGTTGGGGTGTACTTTACGGGACGCTAAACCTAACCTAACCTTTAGTAGTGCAAGTGTTGGACTCGAAGTCACTTGTCTGTGACAGAAGGTAGATTAGGTTCGTTAGGTTGCTTTCTACCACGCACAAGCGACGACGAGCGAAGCGAGGAGGAGCCAAGTCCTGTTGTAGTGCAAGTGTTGCACGGGCAAATATTTCATGTACATGGCATCGAATTATCGGGGTGTGCAATATTGTGTCGCGCATTATCGCCTGTACCCGATTTGGTTCGGGGCGATAATTGCCGTCACGATAATGCGCATCCAATATTGTACGCCCCAATAATTGGATGCCAAATGGCATCGGAATACTTCCCGTACAATATAGGGACGTGGAATACAGGTACGTGCAATAACCGGACCCTTTAAGTGCATGACTGGCCTGTTAGCTTAGTTGGTAGTGGCTCTGCCTTCTAATCTAGAGGTTTCGGGTTCGATTCCCACATGATACAAGTATTTATATACTTTAAATTTTATAATTACCTACTTGTGTTGAGTCTGGCTGTTTGTATGTAAGTATAATAAGTATGTATTTACAAAAGAAAAGTATATAAGTATTATATCCGTTATCTAGTACCACGACACAAGCGTTTGCTTAGTGTGGGGCTAGATGGCGATGTGTGAATGTCCCGGATTGTTTATTTAGTTTTTATTATAAGTTTTTCTATGTATACTATTCATTTATGTTGTACGCAATGCCTACTGAGGCCGAGATATCGTACTGTAGGAGAGAGTGCATTCTCTTCAAGGTACAAAAAACATGTTACAGCTGTTTATTAAGTAATTTTGTTTCTGGTTTGTGGTAAGTTTGTAATAGATATGATAAAATTGTTTTTTTTTTTAACACGAAATAGGCTTACATTTGACTTTAGCCTGCCTGATGTTAAGTTACACTTATGTTTATCGAAATAGAATAAATGAAACAATTTTTTACCTGTGTCAGCTCCAATATGCACTGCAAGTTGGTCTTCATACAGCGGTTGGAAGATTCTAGCACTTGGTCTGGCGAGCACTCCAACGCGTGTGTCCAAGATTTCCACTTGAGAATGTCTCTTCCCTTGTTCTTCAACTAGGGTGATCTTCGGGTCAGCTGCACCGAAATTATCTATCTGTAATTACAAAGCAAGCTATATCTTTATATATCCGTTTAATTTAGCCTTTGTTACACCCTCAGAATACAAAAAGAACGAAAATATTTCTGTACTCTAAGATTACACCAAGAAAACTTTACTTTAGTTATTATCACTATACCGAAAATCTCTATGATTTGTTGCTCCTTTATAGCGTAAAAGCAGATAAGAGAGATCAAGAAACCAACAAACACACTTGATTTACATTTATGTACTAGATATCGCGGTTTTTTTATAATAATATTAATAGTTTGATGAATACACTGTGCATAATATCGTACCTGAATATCATAGACTAACGATCCTTCCTTGTCAATGTACAGAAGCGCCAGTCCTTCCGGAGACACGCTGGCGGGAGCTCTCTCGGCTACCAGCGGCGCATGGAACAGTTCACAGGCCGCCTTCTGTCTCACACTTCCTGATATTCTCCTTTCTGGAGTGTTGACTTCTTCCACAGTAAGTGTTAGACGACCACGAGCCAAAGAACGGAGCTCAGCTGCCGACACCGGCGTCGAAACTTCTAGGACGTTCATATTGTAGTCTGGTTTAGTTACTCTTTGTACCTGGAACAGTACACAAGGATTGGTTAGAAAATGAAATGGTTTTAAATTTTTTATGTTGTAAGACACTAAGCTTGATTTATAAGCTATCCGGAACCATTAAAATTGATGTCATATACAAATAGGCAAACGTTATTGAGTGTAAATGCATAGTTACTTTTAATCACTGCTCTAATGGCGCACTAAACTCAATATTTCCTGCAATAACTTTCCACTAATATTGTAACTTTCAAAACGCTTTTAAAATGTTTCATTAACCATTAATCATGTTGCTAACAAGTCATTGGAAATCGCCTAATTTTCTATTTCCCTAATTGCGCAGTAGAAAGCCACTCGGTTTAAAAGAGGTTGTTTATATTCGTCCGTTTCATCAAGCAAGCAAGTCACGAAGGGTTCAACACGGTCAGGCTACAGTGCAATTAGTAAACAATGTTTCATTGACGATGGTAATTCAAATTAGGGCTGCAATCGACGACAATTGCCGGCCTGACACACAAACAACATGGAACGTAATGGAACACACAATACTAAATTGATATGTGGGACTGCGCAAATTAGGCTTTCAAATTTGAATGAATGGTACTCTTCATTTAAGATTTACTGTTATAAACTTGAAATGTTTACGACTAATTTTTCATATGTGAAGCCTCTACTTAGTAAATCAAAGGTAGGTAATGAAACGGTTAATGAGTAAGTAATGTTCTTTACAAAATGTATTGATTCATTCTACAAAAGTAAACAAAGTATTTAATCTGGAATACAATTATGTTAAATTGAATATACTCGTACTTCTATGTGCATGTTCAATGTAGAAATAATATGTCTCGTGTTTTATATATTATAGTTATCAGCTATTTACCTGATCAATGATGGTCTGATTTTTCTCCGGTAGAGTCAAGACTACTTTGACCAAATGTGGAGTGGCTGCATTCTTCGGGAAGACTCCATTGAACACCAGAGCTAAGTAGAGGCTTGGAGTGGCTCCAGCTACCCCTGTGATGATAGCAGTTCCACCCCACCAGCCATCTTCCACCTGGTCGTTGGTCTCGTAGTCCCGACAGGCTCCTTGGCCAAAGGAAGGAGGAGGAAGCTCAGGCTGCAGCAAAGTTGTAAACATCTCTGATGTCAGCGCAGGATATCTGCAATATGTATTGATATAGTTCTTAGAATAATATACTGGTTTTCCCATAAAGCTATATCACACAATGGACTAAAACTGATTAACGCACCAACAACAATTTATCAGAGATGAGCAAACGATTCCTAATTCCGAGAACTTAACTCCATACCGAGCAATTAAAAGAGCAAATCAATTGAGTTTTCGTTTTGAATGTCGGTGCCGATAGAACTCGCATACTCACGTCGGTATTTTCCTAGAGTTATTTCTAATGAAACCGAATGATTTCCGTTATTAATCACACGGTTAATTTAATTTACGATCCGAGGCGAATAGGTCTACTTGTGTTTTTCTCGGAATCAGTTCGCTATATCGCAGCATCATGGCGTACGAATGCATGTCGGTAGTGACCTTTGTTGGAGTTTTTTGCAATTTGATGAAGTGTCCGTACCTACCTGTCGATTCTGCCACTGAGTGCGAGATCGATGGAGCTGTTACGTTCGTTGCCCCAAAGCAGCGCGACGTGCAAGTCTCCGTCCCGCAATAAAATCTTGTATTGACGAGGCACTCGACGCCATACGCCGCATAACTGCAATGACAACGGTAGAAATAGAATCATTTGTAATCAGAGTGTACCATGCATATCTAAAGCCCAGGCTTTGGATGTTTACCTCGTATATCAGTATTGATATTACTTGTTACATTATACTACCTTATCAGTTTTTTCTTCGTAAGTGGCGTGAATCCCTGGTATTTTCTTGAGAGGTTGCTCGAGGAGCACTCGACCGACTTTGTCCAGGAAGGCGAGTGCTCTGGGTTGCGTAGTGATCGAGGGGCTCAGCAGGACGGACCAGTAGAGGTGGCGGCGGCTCAGCGTGAAGCGAGCCGTGGCCACTCCTGACGCCACCGGCACTCCAGACATGTCGTCTCGGCGGACGCATAGCGGAGACCGTCCCGTCAGAACCGAGCCAAAATCTGCGAAATTAATAGATTAACCATAGTTAAAAGCGTCATTTCTATATAAGATTAAAATGATAGTCAACAAAGATTAACCCCTTACACTTCATGTTATGTTGTTCATCGTCTTCAGCAGTGATAACCATCGGGCTGTCTTCCTGGACTATATCGGGCGCTGAAACAAAGGAGACTTGCGTTAATATTCCGTCCACGTGTGTGGCAGCAGGACCTTACCGGTTTATTTACCTTAACTAAATGGTAATTGATATTTGTACTGCGGGTCCGCGACTGACAGGCGCGGCGCCTAGCTATCAGGTTACAGACCATTTGGTTAGGCAAAACTACTTCGCCAACGACGTAATTTGATTTATCAGCTAGTTACGAGCAGTTGCGCCGGCTATAGAACTGTCATTATATTGGCAAAGATGCTGATACAATTTGCGATTTTATATCGACGCGTCAAGATTAGAGAGTCGAAGCGGACGCACTCAGCGTGGCTGCAGGGAGCGTTTATTTTAGATAAAACGCTCGCTTCCCTGTGTCGTAAAGGCATATGGGCACTTTCTCTCGTCGATGCAACGGCTCATAAAAACCAGTGGCTCGATCAATTGATCGCGAGTGACGTCCGATGGAGACCCTCGACCCCTCCATTCGGGTTGATTGGATCAAATGTTATTCAATCGTAACAGGATCGCCGGCGTCTAGACGGCGACGGCAGAATTTGTGTTTAGCATAGCTTTCTTGTTGGGTCTGCTATGAACAGAAATAGAGAGAGCACTGACATTTAGCGCGACACTTTGATTGCAACCCGATTTGTCTATACGCGCTCGTAAAACGCTAATTAATGCGCGGTTCAGATAATCGCCATAATTTCCCAATCTGGCATGAATATAAACTAATGTTTAATTACGATTTGTTCAAATTACTTCAGCTTCTATAACAGTAAGTTATTTTCGCTTTGCGTTCGGAGAATTTCATCACACGCTCAGGGAAAGCCCAGAAACACAATAAAGTAAAAACATCTTCCAGTTGAAAAATATTCTGCTCGCTCGTATAATACAGCGTGCTTTATGTCATAATCTAGATGGCTATAAATAATGGCATAGGTGTTCTAGTACGTAACTTAATAAATCGTGTTATCTGATGGGGCGCGGTAGGCAGGGGAATGACATGATAAACAAGCTCTCAGTCGAAAACATAGATAAAATAAACTAGATATTCATAACTAACAATTTTTCTCTATACAAATCGCTCCATCAATCATATACCACGCGGCCGTAGCGACGGACCAATCTACAAGCAGAGATATCGCGTGATATTTCCATCTAACTAATCACGTGGGGTTATATGGCATATGAATATGGTTCAGATTTTTCCCATAATGTCTCGTCTATAGTGTAAGGCGGGCGACAACAAACAGTAAGCATGATGAGCGGACCTGTTTACGCTTCTAGCTATATCCGAAGCAGATTGTGATCTGGCACGGTCCGGCGCCAGTATTCATAATTCACTCTGTAAATTCATTACATACCCGAGACAGCCCTAAATTTATTTGCAAATGGCGCCAACGTGGCGATGAGTGGTTCTAGGATATTTGCAAGTACAACAAAGAATGGGCCGAGATAATCCGACAAGTATGCGCCTTCGGCAGGGTTGAGAATATTGGACTGGCAATTTGCAATATGCAAATCAAGATGCGCTTGTAAATCTGTCCGTTTTAAATCTGGATCATATTTCAGGAGAGGTTCCACTCAGCGTATGCGCATATTTTTGTTGCAATGTTTGCAAAGAGTGTTAGCAAACAGAGCCAGCCCTAGAGACGTGGATAGCTCATGGAGCGGCAAGAAGGCACCTTTGACTCGCAGCCTCGCTCACACGTCGCGCCAGCACGAGTATGAATATTTATGCGGTTGCATACCTCAAGGCACACAGAAGCGGCGTCTCACCGACACCACTCATTAATGTCGTTTAGCGTAAATTTAAACTTTTGAAAGCAACCTCGGGAGGACGTGCCGCGACTGGAGCGGACTTCATTCCGAGTCTAGTCGCGGCCTAACTCTTAGCCCTCCCCGGACGCGACGAGTTTTCCAATCGCTTGACGTAACCAGGCGCCACTTTGACGACGCTCGATATTTCCAGTGCTATTAAAGAGAACAGAAATTGCTTACACACGGCGCATTACTGGAATAGTCACTGATTGCTATTCCATTTATGTATTATGCTAAGCTGTGAATCCTAGACGAGGACGTAAATGTAACGTAAGAAGTTGACTATTCATAAATGGACTCTGTATTTGCTCGCCAGCGCTCGTCAGATGTATACTGAGATCTGATAATAATGCTAAATATTTGCCAAGGATGTCTGCAGTCTGCAGCATTTAATAGGTAAGAAATTATTGCATGAGCAATGGGTTGAGTAGAACCGCCCCGACTGTTTACTATAATGTCAAGAGCCGGCTTAATTACGAGTGTTGAATTGCATCATTGTGCAAGTCCACCCAATTTGCGCGATTTAATGCCAATCTGTGTCTCAACACAATACTATTCGAGAGTAGAACAGCGGGCACGTAGACACAAACATTGTTCGCCGGCGCCAGTGTCCGTGGCGAAATGGATCTAACAGACAAATCATTCCGGCTATTGACAGGATACAGCACTCAGCACGATCTAGCTTGCCATGCCATTAGGCCCAGCACATACAATCATAACTCTTTAAACACACTTCAAATGAGCGTGTGTCAACGCTTGTGAGAAAACACATGCAAATATAATGAAAAACAATTAAAATGAAACTGGCGTGTCCGAGGCGCAGAAGCGGTCCAATCGTCACTGATTGCACAATCGATCGGGCCAATAAACAGCATCTTAGACAACTTAGTGTTCCTAGGCCTTGCATATTTATAAGACGTTAACGGAGGATTAGATAAATAACATGAATACTTGCATAGTAAGCTCGTTTCAGTGTTTCTTTGAACCTGTTGGCTTCTTTGACGCTTTTCACGCTTAGAAGGCCACGCTCGTATCTAGTTCTCGGAACTCGTGCGAGCCATAATAGGCAAGCAAATTGAAACTGTGAATTGCCAGTTTCAAAATTGATATTTCGAAACATTATCGATGTGTGTAAAGATCAATTTTACATCCTTATTGAGAGACATAAACGTGAGGACACTTTCAGACGAGTAATATGAGAATCTAGCGTCGTATCGTCTAATATAAGCTTCTTAGGTATTTGCTAGGTCAAGAGCAATATTTTACAAGAGATCGTAAGAACTTTCAGTGGCAGTTTCTAAAGCGCCAGTAGCGGATTTATCAAGTATGATAAACGCAAATGTTGTGTACTTTTCCAATTATAAGCTGGTCATAAATTGAGCTCTTTAGTAGAACACGGAGCATTGGCAGCTCGGCGGGCGGTAAGTAATCACAACAAGCCATGGACGGTTGCAACCCATCATATTCACTCTGGAAATGTGTGAGTTAGTAAACAACTATATTTGAGATTATCAGATAGGACACAAAAAGGATATATAACCGACTTAAAAAAAGGAGGTAATCAATTTTTCTGATAGTTTTTTATTAAATTAGTTTCTTGTATACAATGTATGATGATTACTTTTATTAATTTATTGAAGGAGCTAAATCAATCTTCGTGAATCATATTTCGATTTCTTTTTTTACAAGTACGTAAATTGGTGACGAAAAACACTAGACAATTGCAATGGCCACAACAGTTACTTTAATTATTCATATTTTGCTTAACAAAACTATATAATTTTATAGAATCATCACATTCAAACACAAAAACAAACACAGACAAGCATAATAGGGCAGTCAACACCTCAAAGCAAGGAAATCCCGGTGCAATATCCAGTGTCATTACAACTGCAACCACAGCGCAACATTGTAACTGTTTGAAACAGGTAGTTTGATACGGACTTGTTCACACCTCGACCTATCTATAAAATGCGGAGATGTCCGTCTGTTGATTGACATTTATGAATTTAAATGTAGACTACGTTGCTTGGTGGTTTCAGTAATTATGAATGAATAACGACAGATTTTGCTTTGGCTTAGCGTGTTTATTTTATTATGAAATAACCATAAAACTATAAGCAGTCTGCGACTTTTCTCGCGTTTCTTTTAATACAAAAATCGCAAAGCATAGGTATTGCTTGTGTTATTCTTAGGACACGGGGCTGTTAGTGTTCATCATCATCATCATCAGCCTAATGGGACCCACTGCAGGGCATAGGCCTCCACCCTCTTACGCCAATACTCCCTATCTTGCGCTGTTCTTGCTCAGATGTTTCCTTCTAACTTTCTAATATCATCCAGCCACCGTTGCACAGTGGTCTTCCTACACTTCGCTTACCTAGCCGTGGGTACCATTCAGTTATTGCTTTGCTCCATCTGCCGTCAGTACTGTTAGTGTTACCATACAAAAAAATAGGAATATTTTAGTGCAGAAGAAGAACAAACAGACCAATATATTAGTTTACTAAACTCAATGGCAATACGGTTAATAAGATAGTAGGTGTAAGTTTTTTTTTCTAATTATTACAGTTGAGGCCCTTAGGGTGGCTTCATAAACTCTCGACACCAGAGTTGGCGATCATACGATAAGAAGAAGAAGAAGTAGCCGTAAACCTAAACAATAACCTATCTACATATTATGTACCTAGTTAATGTCTCTTACGTCTAATTTTTATCTAACAATAAAGCTACAAGTATCCACGTGTACAATAAACCGGCGAATTTTCCAAATGTCACGGTAACGATATAATGTCGCTGCATGCTCTCATCAAACGACCGCCTTTGAAGAAGCCCCATAAATGTCTGGATCTCAACTTTATCATCAATTTGCTGGCTTCAATTTATGCGAGCTACGTCTAGGAGACAGATAAATTATTCGGGGACTCCTAAAAACGCTATCTAAACGCAAAAGAGGCCAATTCTAGCTAGATTTTACAAGGACTCTTGAAATATGTAGGCATATGGCATTAACCTCCTTTAGGGACCACATTACCCACTAAAAGGTAATGTTGTCCCCAAATGAGGTTAAGAATTCATCACCAATCAGTAGCAGCGTTACCTCATAAGCGGCACTGTGGCTCAAAGTAGAGCATATGATATTGGAATGAACCTGTTATTAATTTTCATGATAAGGAGTCTATTTGGTGTAATATTGAACACAGTCTGCTATCATCAAAACTGACTAAAGTCTCGTGAATCTTAGTCGATGTAGCATGAAGAGCTATTCTTGTTGAGCGGGTGGCGCCGACTAAACTCAATCAAAAGTTTTATGGCTCGCCCGTGCACAATATAAGCTCTATTTTGGGCCCAATTAAAGATTACCAACAACAGCAATAATATCACGATTGCACCTCATAAACAATATCAACTGAGTCGCTTTATTTTTCCTTTGGAACATCATCTTTGTACGTACATATATGTCTATCATATCAAAAATACGAATCTAAGTGTGATGGGAACTTTTGAAAAACCCTACAATGACAAATTTTTAGCACAGTCTTGTGTCCTATACACATACATATAGGCCACTGACAGATTCTATACATAATAAAGTAATGTAATTTTCTATCTATAGGTACTAATATTATAAAGCTGAAGAGTTTGTTTGTTTGTTTGAACGCGCTGATCACAGGAACTACTGGTGCGAATTGAATAATTCTTTTTGTGTTGGATAGACCATTTATCGAGGAAGGCTTTAGGCTATAACATCACGCTGTAACTAATATGAGCGAAGAAACAATGGAAAATGTGAAAAAAAAACGGGAAAAATTATTCATCTTTGAGGGCTTCCGTTGCGTGTGCTGCAAAAAGGGTTCAAGATATCATAAAATATGTATGAAAAAATTATTCCTCTTGGAATGATCTAACAAAATGTCTGCAAATCTTTTAAGATTAACTCACTAGAACCGTTTTTTATGGTTATAACTATTCCATGCGGACGAAGTCGCTGGCACAGCTAGTATTGAATAATCATGTATGTATTAAATATCTTTATTAGTATTGTTAATCTGTATAGAATACCGTTTTTACTCTGTATTCTTGGTACCGTACAAAGCTTTCAGTTGCATTATTTTTTATATTCACTCTTATTCTAGTTTTAATATCCAACCTACCTAAAACGTATCAGTGACAAAGAAACAATATTACACCTAGTGACAAACGTACAAGCAGCACATTAAACAAACAGCGGTCAGACAACACCTTGACCTCGGCTAGACTTGTAAAAAAATTAAATGTGTATTTCAGATGTCGCGGCGACGCTGAACGGAGATGGGTCGTGACTTGACGCAACATACTCTTACTAGCCCAGAAAAATAGGAGAGTGTAGTGGAAATAAACTGACTAAAAGACTGGCCTGTTAGCTTAGTTGGTAGTGGCTCTGCCTTCTAATCTAGGGGTTGCGGGTTCGATTCCCGCTTGACACAAGAAGGTATTTATGAAATTTAAAAATTTATAATTACTTGTGTTGAGTCTGGTCGTTTGTATGTATAATAAGTATGTATTTACAAAAGAAAAGTATAAAAGTATTATATATCTAGTACTCACGACACAAGCGTTTGCTTAGTGTGGGGCTAGATGGCGCTGTGTGCAATGTCCCGGAATATTTATTTATTTATTTCAATAGTTTTAATTTAGGTACTTCGGGCGGCTTGATAAACTCCCGACACCAGAGTTGGCCACTCTCATTCGATAAGAAGAAGAAGTTTAAATGTAGGTACATTATTTTGCTTACGGCAGCCATCCAAGCCGACGCTTACATCATCACACCAAATTGAACATTGTTTCCGTTTTTTGTTTCGTTACTTTAAAGAACTTTCTCTCTTGAGTCGTATTTCCTCATGACTGAGAGTCGTGACTTCCCCGCAGAATTAATTCGTTAAAGGGAGTTCTCTTGGCAGGTACATCGTGGTGGGCGCCCAGGTCCTTCCACGGAAAACACAATATGTTCTCGGATATTGTGGTCCTCAGACATGTCGGTTTCCTCACGATGTTTTCTTTCACCATTAAGTGTAAAATTGTTGAAAATACAAGTCATTGGTGTAGAGCCGGATTCGAGCCAAGGTGCGTCTGAATGAAAGCCCGACACTAGAACCACTGAACCCATCGATCTCCATCAGTACAAGTACGCTGTACTGATGGAGATCGATGACTGAACCACACTCGCTGAAGAATCAAACAGTATCAAAACCGTTATTTTCCTCATGTCTCATTGTAACCTCCCCCTTATCTACAACTATGACTCGGTAAACAATAGAGCATGCAAGATAGTATCTGATTCTGGGTCGTGTCCGTGGAAATTTCGCGATGTTTTATCTGGAAATGTTTAATTTTCATCACTCCCCATGGTCGAGATTCATTTAAATTAACATTTACGTTTTGCAAGTGGTTGTGTTGGTACCGTTTGGTTGTGTTGCATATGTTTGCTGTTCATTATTTACAGATTATCAAACAAGAATAAAAAAACCCTTAGGTAAATATTTTCCTTTTCATTATCTTAAAAAAGGGCTTGGTTAATAAAATTAAAAGTTATTTTCCCCAATCGTAAGTTTTTGCTTTACTTTAGACATTTTTATTCAGAATCGATGCAAACTCTCCTACAAAATATGCCTATAACAATTTATAGAGTAACGTTTCGATAATACAGATATTCTTCTCTGTTAATTGCTTGTATTGACTATTCTTCTTCTAATTTTATCGAATGAGAGTAGCCAACTCTCCAAGCCACCATTATTGTTTTATTAAATTTATATTGACTATCATAGGTAAATCTATTGTACGAAAGACGTGTGAGGTGACCTAGTAACCAAATACCGAACTATCACTTATAAAAGTACAAGTATCTTAATAATTATCTACCATACGTAACAAACTCCCTAAGCACCCGCCACTCCTCTTCAATGTCGCTGTCACCGGCTGTAATTCTGTACCTATGCCAGAAGTCACGCTGAGCTCGCATTATACACTGTTTCCACTGAAAATATAATAATACCTATTTCCTCACTGTCGCTATTAAGAACGCGTTGACATTGCTTACCACCACCAACGGGGAAACACGTGATGTAGGTATCTACGACTTACATTACATATGATAGACTAGTGGATACTCGCGGCTATGCTCGCATTATTTCAGGATAAAACGTAGCCTATGACACTCCTAAGACCTCATACTACCTACATACCAAAAATCAGGATGGTCCTTACAGCCGTTTTTGCGTGATGAGCGTAAAATAATCAGACTAACAGAGACACAGATAAACCGAGAAACAGATAAACAGACATCATTTCTAGAAATTGTTGGAATGTGTTCAGCTATCAATTCAAAGTATCGTCTCGTCTCGGCGTCTCTGGCAAAAATTGTCCATAGCACCTACCTATCTAGAAATTACAAGATAAAGAAAGTGACACATATTATCTTTTATAACAAATTTGACGAATTGCTTTTAGCATACCTATACGCATACGTAGCCTGATATGGTCACTTTACAAGATTGTAGATAGCAAAAGATGATGATTGGGTGTCATATTAACAAATCACAGCTGATATGAATCCTTAAAAATGTTCATTCACGTGACAAAATTTATAGTATGGTTTTTCCCTCTAATGCTTTCCACCGGTTATCGAAATCCTTATTTATTATAGTAATTGAGGCTGTATTGTACAGTCCAACATTTGACTATTAGTCCTCTTGGACTAGAACCGTCCTATCAAAACGACACTGTGGCCAAAGTTAGAGCATGCCTTTACTGGAATGGTTTATTTACGAAAATTTAAATATTTTAGTCCCACTTTCAAAACGATTCTCCGTGCCAAAATTATCTAGTAATAAACATTTCAGGCTTATGCCCAACAGTGGGAAAATGAGCTGATGATGATGATGAAACATTCAGATAAACTCCTTTTTTGAAGTGGAATAAAAAAGTGGCTAAATGTGTAATTCGTAAACCGGATCTTAATGACTGGTCCTAATTAAAACCACTGACTGAATAGAGCAGTGCGTATCGCAGCAACCTAATTCGAGAGTAGATAACACACATTGTCTTACTATGTGTGCGATTTTCTTATCACGAACTAAATGAGCTATCTTTACATGAATGAAAATAGGGAATTTGTAATTGTACAGAATGGTCGGTTGTAAGGTAAATTGGTTAGTTTTTAGTCTATTATTTTGTGAGATGCTTCTAATTAAAACCAGAATACTGTTATATTGCCATACTAGTGGGTGCTCGCGGCATCGCACGCATTAAGAAGTAAAACTTCCCTTTAACTGACCCTGACGTTTTTTTTTTCCCTTTGACTGGCCTGTTAGCTTAGTTGGTAGCGGCTCTGCCTTCTAATCTTTAGTTTTTAGTCTATTATTTTGTGAGATGCTTCTAATTAAAACCAGAATACTGTTATATTGCCATACTAGTGGGTGCTCGCGGCATCGCACGCATTAAGAAGTAAAACTTCCCTTTAACTGACCCTGACGTTTTTTTTTTCCCTTTGACTGGCCTGTTAGCTTAGTTGGTAGCGGCTCTGCCTTCTAATCTAGAGGTCGCGGGTTCGATTCCCGCAGGACACAAGTATTTATGCACTTTAAAAATTTATAATTACTTGTGTTGAGTCTGGTCGTTTGTATGTATAATAAGTATGTATTTACAAAAGAAAAGTATATAAGTATTATATCCGTTATCTAGTACCCACGACACAAGCGTTTGCTTAGTGTGGGGCTAGATGGCGCTGTGTGCAATGTCCCAGGATATTTATTTATTTATTTAAAAGTAGCAGTCATAACATCTACCTTCATTCCAAATTTCCAGTGGTTTAGGCTGTGCGTTGATAGATCACTAATCAGTTAGTGAGTCAGTCAGTCAGTGAGTCACCTTTGAGTTTTATATGTATAGATAGAAGATACAGATTTGCCTTTCATATTCGCGTCTAAAATCAGGCCGATAACAACCAGGAGTTGCTGTTGTTAAATATGTAAATATATTATATCATCGTCATCATCATCTTTGCTATAATGAGGAAAAAATGAGACAAAGTAGGTGTAATCTTTATGTATGTATTTTTAACAATAGTAATATTAAGCGTGAAAGCTGCATTCATTTTCAAAATTTCAAAGGCTTCTTAAATTGAAGGAGCATTGTACATATACTTCTATTTATATGTAGTTGCTAGGATAAACAAACATGTAGCAATACTAATTAATAAAATGTTCAGAGTCGGTACAGTTCAGATGTTGCAAATGTTGCAATCTATACGTGCAAGTATTCTTCCGAGACAGTTCTCATTGCGAATTCCCTGAGCGACAAGCGCGGCTGCTAATTTATGGGTTATATTCATAATGATTGTGGCAAAGAATGTTTATGGCGAGGCGCGGTCTTATTGTTGCAGAGTGGATGATAGGCACGCCGCCCGGCCCTGCTCGCTCGTGCCGATACAACGATGTCATTTCTTAAAGACACCTCATTCTTAATATTATTTTTTAATCTCTTTCTTTGTTTTTTATTTTATTTCGTGTGTTACAATAAAGAATACTCTATCTATGACGTGAAAATTCCCACTCACACTTATCAAAGATTGAGACTGTTATTGCGACCACTTCATGTTAGTGGAGGACACGACTTATGCCAGTAACGATAATGTGTAGAGCCGGCATTATAAGTATCACGCAACACATGTGCATGCTGGTTTATCAGTCGTCATAATCGCGTAAATGGGATACATGCTGATTTGTCATTGGATCCCACAAACATAATCTTTCTTGCTTGGTATCATTTGGGTTGACTTTACATCTCATTTCGACAATAGATAGACGTCTCTGTGCTGTATTATCCACGCACACACTCGCATAACGGTCGCCCTCTGCGAATGCAACGAGCGTTGGCTTCGATTCAACAGCCATTTCCATAAAATATAATTTCGCCAGCCCGAATGCATCGCGATCCGAGCGATCCTGTGTACCTAAAGCGCTCGCATTGCGAAACTTTATGCGCGTGACGTAAACTGCTCGATATCGGAATAGGAACGTTATGGTTTTATATGCACTTTAACCATTACTTAGAGCACGTAGGATATCGATTTGCGCTAAAAAGACGTACAGAGAAACAGCATTAGGCAAATATTTCCAAAATTATAACCCGAATAGTATGTTTGCAATCGAAAACAGCTCGCAGCGCTATCTTTATGCGTCTGCGCAATTGGAAAATATTAAGCGGGATATGGCTCGGTCAGGGGCGCATCACCATTTAGGGCTCCGCCGAGCTATTGTACGGGCCGCGGTATTTCTCGCGGCGCCCTATGCGCTGCCGTTTACGGACGACCGTTTACCCAAAAAAGTAGAACAACAAACCACGTCGCGCTGTTTATGCTGTTTACAAGATCCACAACACTTCGGCCTCATTGTCCTTCGGTGAAACGACACCGATTTGCATTTAGCGCCTACGGTCCGCAAAACACTCGCCTGGTTCAAATTTCTCTTACAACCGACTGCAGATTGTATTTCCTTTGATTTTACATACAATCAATGTGAATCAGACGAAACATTGTAACTTATTTGTGAGACTCATGTTACTTGGGTTGTTATTATGGACCATCATGGATTCTGTTCTTTAAATTCACATTATTGCTAAATATGGCTTTTACCTTCTTCATAATGATAAATTTTACAAGAGTAGATACTGCGCCTAGGTCACACTCCTTCTTTTTTAATGAGGCTGGCCACCGGGGGGGTTTTAGTGGGTAAAAATCCCACATAACCCGACTACACTCCATTGTGGTCGGGTATTTTGCTGAAGATTTACCCCTCGAAACAAAAAAAAAGGTCACACGGATGTTTCTTGACTACAAGTAAACTTGTCTAAGTTAATTAACAGTTTGAAGTAAGCAGATAATTAGACAAACAAGGATGTCGCAAACATAGTCTACGTTTTCTCTTTCGCATAAACCTGGAAAATTCTATTTGTTCTTTTAGTAAAACAAACATATTACCGAGATTGCTAACTAAAGATTGTCTGTCGCCTCAAGTTTGTTCAATATTTATCTATGTTTGCTAATTTAGCTGATTCTTTCGGAAGGTGATTGCGTTTTGTCAACACGATAATTGAGGATAAATTAATTATGAAATGTTTATTTGGGATATCAATTGATATGATGGGTAGGTATATATATATAATTAATATTTTATTGGGGAATTGGGTTCCAAAATATAAATCATAAGCCGCGTACAAAACTTTGATTACCTAAACGTTCCATAAATTTATATGCTGCAATTAGAAATAAATTGGAAAGTAAACAAAAGAAAGATTTAATAATCAATGACTCTTATAGCTCCATTTTATTCAAGTGGTTAACAAACCAGACCAATGAGGAGAAATTAACAAAAGTCTGTACGATTGAACTGATAAAATGCTTTAATAACACGCATACGTGAGTCCAAGCACATCTACTCCTATCCACGTGTAGTTTCGACGTAATTGAGAAAATAATCAGACAAAACAAACATATTGATTGGTCAATACACATAAAGAGTGTTCTGCTATATATTTAGATTAGTACAAGCGGGGTACTGTTTTCGTCTCATCAAATAACGTTAGTGCAGCATATTAAACTTTGTTATATTTATTACACACTTAAATTATAATTATTTCCCAAATTTATAAATTATCGACCCAATTTTACCAGGAATTACATACCACAGAAAGGGAAATCTGCCTCTACCTGGCAACGTGTGTGTGGGCGTGGCGTTGATTTGTTTCGTATCAAAAGATTATCCAATTTAATTGGCTATCATTCAAATCGTCACGCCGTGTAACGTCTCTATAGCTCATACGTATCGGGATCTAAAATAAAACTGTGTTGAGGCACATAAACTGCTTTTAGATGGCTTATAAATGACATTACACTCATCCATCTTCATTATATCGTTTATTTTAGAAAGGATGCGAGAATTCATTAACCCTGAGTGCATTTTGCAGTAATTACCACATGAGATCACAAACGGTGACGCTACCGATATATTAGTAGCTTCAATCGATTTTAATTATTGCCACTAAACACTTTGCTATAATATCGCGTTCGTATCCGAGGCAAAAACAATTTCCTGGTCGTAAGATGTACAACGTAACATTAAACCTATAAAATGTTACGACTAACACTAAAAGTTTATTGCTAAAAAAATCACTGCACTTACTCATTTATCAACCTTCAACTTTCGGCATTATGCAGATCCAAGGTCAATCGAAAATATATTTATCATCGCAGCGTAATAATACATCGAATTCGATCAAATGGTATGATATTCAGTCTAAATATTCCACACAGTAATTGATGATGAACACATCTAACAAATTATTACCACTTGAGTTGCTACCTATGTCGGGTAACTGGCTTGTAATCTGTGTTACCTACCGACACACATTCAGCAATACATCATGTATCAATGATTCATGCAAAAATGTCAAAAGACAATCCTACTCAATATAAACAAAGGTCAGTTATCAGCGGGTCATCCCTACAAGACAATGGTCTGAAACAAATACAAAATAGTAGGTAAGCTTATATTTCGCTTCGTCAAGATAAAATGTGTAACAGATTACGTAGCTATTGTTCGTAAGTTGGTCTTCAGAGCCAAATAAAGACTGACGAGAGCCTAAACGGGAAAGGTGAACATGAACTTAATTCTGCAACTATGGGCATGAGAGAGAGTTGTGTCTAAAATGTTTCGCGTCTGCAATTTAGCGGGCCATGTATCAGGACCGCAGTCACGAGTGCACAGATATGGATGTGAGAATAATGAAATCGGATAAACGTTTTAGTCGTTTTATAGACACACCTATTGATGGATAAATGATGAATGGGTTAACAGAACATGAAAAGATATTTAATGGGTTTACCGTCTTTAATCTGATACCCAGTCTTGACTAAATGTTCCCTATCTTTTTGGGTAATGGGGTGTAATGGCAGGCGGTCTAAGTAAACCGGGATGAAGTCTTATGAGTCTGAGTCTTACTAGCTCTGAGCCGGACACACTCTGCTGTGCGGGGATGCGTAAAGGCCCTTCCTCTGACGTTAAAAGGAATATGTCGCTAAGCGCTCGTCTATACCTTTAATAAGGAAAATCCAAGACAATTACACAACCACTAAGGGTATGTACATTGATCTTGACTTGAAGTCGGCAGTGCAAACGATCGTGCTCTGGTTCCCCGATGCCATGAATGGCGCTTTGTCTCCGGAAGCCGACATCTGGCGCCGTACGGAGGCGCCACTGATTGGCCGTGAAACGTGGGAGAGAGAGGGTCAAAGTTCTAGCTTCGTGATATACGAGTGTGATTGATCAGGGTGCATGGCAGTACCACTATATATTATACTACTGGGTGCTCGCGGCTTCGCTCGCATTAAGAAGTAAAACTTGCGTACCCTATTTCATCCTTTTAAAAGTGGCATTTCCAAAAATCCTTTCTTAGCGGTTGCCTACGTCATAACGTCTACCTTCATTCCAAAATCCAGCCCAATCCGTCCAGTGGTTTGGGCTGTGCGCTGATAGATCACTATATCAGTCAGTCACCTTTGAGTTTTATATATTGAGATAGAGAAGATATACATATAATAATAGTACGGTGCACCCGCTAATATGAGTACGAGTGGAACAAAGTGTGTGAAACTAAATCCTCTTGAACCCTTTTACCGTTTAATGGATCTTACTACAATGATTCCTATAATCTGGCTATAGGAAAATTGTAGGTCCCGGCTGTTTGTCTAGTACGGCAGTCGTTAATCCATGTCAGAGGACCTTAGGGCGCTTATTGAACTCTCGAGACCAGATTTGGCAATTCTCATTCGATAAGAAGAAGATAGGATAATGAGCGGCAGCTCAGGATAACAATCAACATATAGGGTCCTGGAATAAATGTATAGATCTCAATATACCGATTAAAACAAAATTATTTTGTTGAGTTGAGTGATACCAAACTCAGCCAAAGTATTTTAAATTGAAATAAATCACGAGTCTCGTTGACTAAAGTTTCTCCGGTAGGTCTATCTATACTAATATTATAAAGCTGAAGAGTTTGTTTGTTTGTTTGAACGCGCTAATCTCAGGAACTACTGGTGCGAATTGAAAAATTCGTTTTGTGTTGAATACAACATTTATCGAGGATGGCTTTTAGGCTATATAACATCACGCTGCAACTAATAGGAGCGAAGAAACAATGGAAAATGTGGAAAAAACGGGGAAAATTATTCATCTTTGAGGGCTTCCGTTGCGTGTGCTGCAAAAACGGTTAAAGATATCAAATGAATGTGTATAAAAGAATTATTCCTCTTGAAAGGATCTAAAAAAATGTTGGTAACAGTATTATAATATGTCTATCTGATTAACTCACTAGAACCGTTTTTATGGTAATAACTATTCCATGCGGATGAAGTCGCTGGCACAGCTAGTAATAAATAAACGCAGTTCTAAATTATAAGAACTACTTGTTATTATTGATGTCTACGTTACATTAAAATAGGAAACAAGTTGCACGTATGACTCGATTCAATCATAACATTGTCCTCAAGTCATTTCAAAAGATTGAAAACCAGATAATCAAATAATTTTATTGCGGTAGTAAATTTGATCTACATTTATAATTAAACTTAAGCTTACAATCATTTTGATTTTTATCAAACAGGTTTTTGCATCAGGTGCAAAATGTATTAAAAAAATATTATAAAATATATCAGAGTCACTTCACACATTAATATAAGTGATAAATAAATAAATTAGACTTTATCGCTGAAGTAGATTGGGACACAAATAGAAGAAATCACGCCCTACTTTGATTGGCGAAGTGCGAAAACACAATTCTTATCGCGGACTCTCAAAGCAGAACAGATTAACATCATGAATATGGTTGGTATATGTACATATTTAAATTCATTAATATGTATACAAGTGGTTTGTATGTAATGACAATTTATAAATAATGATTAAAACCTACGTAAGTTTAAAAAAAACTTAATGTTACTTTTTTTACTAATACGGTTTTGCTCTTGATCATAGTTTGCCTGATGGTAAGCAAGGGCTATGGCCTAAGATGGAGCGTGCTAACCCGATAAGAACCGATTCACTCTCGCTTTGAAGATCGCTGGATTATAGATGAAAGAAAGACACTCCTACATCATCTAAATATATAAAATTCAAAGGTGACTGACTGACTGATTGACTGACTGACTGATATAGTGATCTATCAACGCACAGCTCAAACCACTGGATGGATTGGGCTGAAATTTGGAATGAAGGTAGATGTTATGACGTAGGCATCCACCAAGAAAAGATTTTTGATGAAATTGCCTCTTTTAAAGGGGTGAAATAGGGGAATGCAAGTTTTATTTCTTAATGCGAGCGAAGCCGCGAGAACCCACTAGTATACAATATTTTGTGAAAAAAGTACATATCAGTATTTTTGTTCATTAATAGGTTTACTTAGAAGTCGATTAAACAGCTACAATTTGTACGCGTCCTGCATAATAGGAAGCAAGCCAACAAAGTTGTTGTGTTATAAAAACATGGACTTTAGTGGAAAAGCGTACATTATGGATACAGTAGTAGAATACGTAATGGCTATTAGATGTTTACTAGAAAACGTGTACCTTGAGTACTAAATACTTATAGTTTTGATTGTATTAATTGGTCTTTGTGGAAAATACCTGCCTAAAACAGTTAGAAAGAAAGAAAACATTTATTGTGACAGATTTAACAGAAGAACACAAGAGTAAAAACATAATAAACAAACATAAAATCTGCCACAACACAGCCCCAACTCAGCATAATGCTGGTTGTATGGAAGCAACCAGAGCTGGTCTTCCGTTGGGGCTGGCTATGACGTCACGCGCGTACAAGAAGGCAGGCAAACAAACAAAGACGTATACAAAACACATCTATTATGTTATTTACAAGAAAAGTTTGGCGTACATACATAATTTTGGACCGGGTGGATAAAATTTTAATTAAGAGTTCAATTCAACAATCAAATTCAAACATCAAATTGAAAAACTGTGTTTTTGGACTCGTATGTCGATTCAAGATGTTATTTCATCATGTAAATAATAACAACAAGACATAAATCCCGTGTTTTGTGGCATAAATCATAACTGGTCGGAGAATTCATTTAGCCTAAGATATTGGCCCTACACAGGTCGGAGGTCAAGCCTGTAATTGCGAGAATCTATTGATTACTATGTTAATTAATTGTAAAGGTAACTGCAGTTGAGGTTCCTATTGCAAAATGCAGCAATACTAATTTATAGCTTCAATCGGAACTTAATAAGTTTTGTATTTAAGGATTTACTAGTAAATTGACCTACGTATCTATTTTTATACACTACTAGCTGGTGCCAGCGACTTCGTCCGCATGGAATAGTTATTACCATAAAAACGGTTCTAGTGAGTTAGTTTTAAGAGATAGACATATACTGTTGCAGACATTTTGTTCGATCATTTCAAGAGGATTAATTCTTTAATACATATTTTTTTGATATCTTGAACCGTTTTTTGCAGCACACGCGACGGAAGCCTTCAAAGATGAATAATTTTCCCATTTTTTACATTTTCCATTGTTTCTTCGCTCATATTAGTTGCAGTGTGATGTTATATAGCCTTCCTCGATAAATGGTCTATCCAACACAAAAATAATTATTCAATTCGTACCAGTAGTTCCTGTGATTAGCGCGTATACAAACAAACAAACAAACTCTATAATATTAGTATAGATTAATGCTCTAAAATCTATATCTGAATGTTAATAGGATCGGGTAAAATTAAACTCTGACAGATGTTGGGAACGTATCTTAATAACAGGGGTGTAAAATATTCAGATATCAGATTGTGAAAACTGCTACTGTTTCATTAGTTACTGACAGCTTATTTGTTTCTTTTCTGTACAGTTAACCATAAATGTATACGGCCTATCAATGGAAAGCTATATTAACTGTTTAAGCATGAAACACAGATTTGTCAATAAGTACTGGATATTATATCTTTATCAATGAAAATAGTCTACTCACTTTTGACCTAAGCTGTGATTAATTATTGATATTTTATCAATAATTAATCACAGCTTAGGTTATATATTCAGCTATTGATTTAAATGTGACAAAGGAGGAAAATGTTCCATGTAAATACAAAGTATACTACTTCTTTATCATAATACTAGTGAGCGCCCGCGGCTTCGCTCGCATTAAGTATTTCAGGATAAAAAGTAGCCACTACTACTGTTATCAATTCGATGTATCTCCAAACAATTTTCAATGTTTAGACTTTCGACCCTCTTCAGCTTTATTATATGTATAGAAGATTTATTTGAAACAGTATTTTTTTTTCAAAAACTTTTATTAAAAGTTGCCCAGTCGGCTGAAAGAATATTTGAAATATATTTTGATAACAATTTTGATATTTTACGATTCAAAAATTTGTACGCGCGATATACCCGGTTAGTCATTTAGGTTATTTGGAATGCTAATGTGTGTGACCTTGCCTCTCTCCTAATGTCTCTTAATAATACACTTTGTACTAATAAGTAACAGGGTTATCTAGAAAGAATAAATAAAAGTATTTTAAGTATCTGAATGTAGTTTTTAAATCATTTTCTTCTTCTTCTTATCGAATGAGAGTGGCCAACTCTGATGTCGAGAGTTTATCAAGCCGCCCTAAAAGCCTTTGAAATGGCTTAGCGACTGCCGTACTATGACAAACAGCCGGGACCTACAATTTAACGTGTCATCCGATTCACGGAAGCGCCCATAATGGAATGCCACTTTTTGGTCACCCATCAAAGGACTGACTGCGTCGACCTTTGCTTAACATTGATGATCGCATTCGTTTCCCTTTGCCAACTGTGCTACGAGCGCTTCAAATTCAAATCATTCTATTCTTCTTTTTTACAAATAAGAAAATTATTATTTGAACATGATGCTACTTACTTTGTAATATTAGTATGTAGGTAATTATTTGGGTCACGAAGTTCTCAACACCATTATACCATGATACTATTACCACCTACGATACTACTGATTGATTTATTTTGACATAAACGAATCAAATAAATTAATCAATTAGGAAAAAGTAGAGCATCGGACGCGATTTGATAGAATCAATTGTTGTAATAAACGTAACTGGGTTCAATTGATTTCACCGTAGCAGTTCTCAGACGGGTCATAAGTAGGAAGATATTCAAATAAATATTTAAATGCATACGAAATTATACCTATATATGTAAGTATTATAATGTCTATAGCGTAAGATTTTATAATCAATAAATATTGTAGGTACCTACTGTGTTCGGCTGAAATAAAATCAATCCTTTTAAGCACCGTGAACCCAAGGAAAACAAAATTAATATTACTCTAATAAACCAGTCTTTAATTAATCAACATTTACTCAAACGATCGCATTTACGATAACTAAACAGGCGTCCATTAGAGCTTACTTGAAATGCATCAATATTATGCTCGGTACATCGCCGAGGTTAAAAAGAGCAAAGATCGTCGGTCATTGGGCAAGGACGTGCCACAATCGGGTGCCCATAAAAGTCATAAACCCGGAGGCTAACGTTATGTGCCGTTTTATGAGAAGCGCGTGCGCAGCCTGTGAATCCTGCGATCCAGGGCTCGGCGCCACTTCATTGTTCATAGAATCGTGGCGCCGACAACTCGTTCAAACCTCATTTTATGATTCGAAACTTGCGAATGCCGTTTTCTCTGCGTTCAGGCCTCTGTTGAATGCAAATCGGGTCTAACGTCCTCGAACTGTTCAACATCTGTTCGGAATTTTAAAATTTCACAAGCATTTTGTTTACGTGCTCCGAATAAGCGTAGTGGGAGCCATAACATCTCTCCAGCGGTCGTCGGAAACGCATCGACAGAGACAATAAACATTCACTTACTCCAATTTGGTGAGTGCACCATCGAGCCAGGAAGCCCTGTGACTCACCACACATTTTTGCATGAGAATAAGGTCACATCAGTTATGCAAGAGACCATTAGTTGAAATTATGTTACAGAGAATTTAAAACGCCTAACTTTATTGAAATTAGTAATTTAATTAAACCACACATAATTATTTCTTAGAATTTAATAACTAATGAATCTGTAGTATCAATAAAATACTTAAAAGAGCTGTACAGATTTACAGACAGTTCTGTTTACCGAACTACGTTAGTGCGAGAGGCCGATGAGTGGAATTTATAAACATTGAAACATTGTGAGTTGAATACTTTTTACTGTATTGGATGGTGATGTTGATAGATTTATTCTTACGATGCTTATATCGAGTGCTACGATTGACTTGTTGAATGATAAACTCCACTAGGCTTACATTGTAAATAGTTACACTGGCGCTAATTTTTTGCAGATGTTTTCGTAAATAAATAACTTTCCAATAAATTTACCGAGGGACCGATTTGTTTACTATATGAATTTACATATATTTAATATATAGATACCGACCGAGCGCGTCTCCTTGCAGTATCGCAAGCTGAGTCAGGCTACTGGCTTCACGCACTGCCATCTGACAACCTCGCCACCGTACTTGATCCGGAAAGCTTGCGCGTAGCTGTGGGTTTGCGTGTGGGTGCAAAATTGTGTGAGCCTCATCGATGTCCGTGCGGCCAGAACGTTGACATGTCTGGACGCCACGGGTTGGCCTGTGTGAAGAGTGCTGGCCGACTTTATCGTCACTGGGTGCTCAATGATTTAGTCAGGCGGGCACTCTCCACCGCTGGCATGCCTTCGGTGCTTGAGCCGAGTGGGCTCTCACGTGATGACGGCAAGAGGCCAGACGGCGCTACTTTAGTACCGTGGTGTCTCGGCCGTCCTTTGGTCTGGGACGTCACGTGTGTAGACACCTTAGCGCCGTCTCACGTCAGTGCCACCGCTCGTAGCGTCGGGGCTGCAGCACTACAGGCCCAACTCGGGAAACAACGAAAATACTCGCAGATTAGCGCAAATTATGATTTTTTTGCGCTATCTGTTGAGACGTTGGGCCCGTGGTCTCCGGACACAAAATTATTTGTGAAACAGGTTAGCAAGCGTTTGGTCCTTGCCACAGGAGATCTCAGGGCTGGCAGCTATTTTTCTCAACGTTTGAGTCTTTGCATTCAAAGAGGAAATACTGCCAGCATCCTGGGTTCCCTGCCGCACAGCGACAACATGGACGGTGTGCTGAACTTTTTGTAAATATCAGTTTTGTATAAGTTTTCTGTATTTTTAAGTCATTTTTGTATTTATAAGTCGGATTATTGCTTAAATGTATTGTTACTGAATAGAGAAACTACATATTCTTAATATTTAGATTCTCTATTCAGTCACAGCACAATAAAATATATCATTTTACGAATTACCTATATGCCTAATTATATAAACTTATTTTAAATTCTATACATAGGTACCTACACTTTTTAGTTGAGTTAGTTATATTATATAATGCATCAAATCGATTGGAGACGAGCGTTCCGTGAACACTTCTCGCGTTATCTCTTTATGTTAAAGCAATTTAAAAGTAATTAGCCATAACTCACGCTCATGACATTTCCTTTTAAATATTTTTGTGTCATCCGCTATCCTCGTAACTTCCTAACGACATTCCTTAGATAAAATTTGGCCCTCTGATCTTCATCAGTAATTTATAAATTATTTAGTTAATGAAGTCAATCCTCACGTTCTTGAATTCACTCAAGACCTTTTTTAAAGCTGTATATTCCAAGTTATTTTACTTAGTAAGCCAACTCAAATGCAATCGTGAAAAGTAGTCTTACAAATTTATCAAATGACGTAAAAGCAAGCTAAAATTCAACTCGACAACACAAGCCATGCCTAGAAACTAGTCTTAACTTGAGGTAGGTAGCTGCCCCGCTATCTATCTGGCTACCAAATTCGCTCACAGCAACGCCGCTGGCGCCGGCGCCAAACCACTTTCCGTAGAAACAGCCTTCCAGTCTAGGACAAAAATACTTTGCGCGCGGATGAAATTGAATCCATTAAGTTTCTATTAAAGTAAATTATTGTATCAAAAGTGCTGCCCTCAATAGCGTTAAGAGTAATCTTGTCTGGATTCTAGCCGGTGACCTTTCATAGCAATATACATACAGCTTTTAGCCTATAAACTATAACTAATCACGACATAAACCTTTAAGTTATTGGAGCATCTTTATTATTTAAGCTTATGGCCGGATTTGTATCGTGTCTGCTAAATTTACTACAACGCACACAAATTTACCTAATATATTATGTTTGCAGTTTTTGCAATTTCGATAGAAAATTTTACGCTAAAATGACAGATATTTAACAGGTCATTCGAGTATACATCAAAGAGGCTTCGCGTAACCAATATACTGGTTTATACTTTGCCCAAAAAGTTAGTCTAATTATTCAACGGGGCAATGCAGCCAGCATTTTCGGTACGCTACCTTTTAATAAAGAAGATTAGTAAGGTTGTATATATTTCATGCTTGTAATTGTTATATATTTTTGTATTTGAAGTATATTATGTAATTTTGTTGTTTAATACATAATCTTTATATCATACGAGTGATTCTTGGAAGAGCAATAATAGGTTATTCAAGGACATATAAAATTTTCCAAAAACTCTTCCCCTGTCACTAAAGTTTAAGTTAATAATGGTTAAGATGAGGTAACCAAGCGATGATCTAACTCTAATGAGCTCATCTGTGATGGTGATAATACACCATAAATAATTGCAATTTTCACCGCAATCTATAACCATAGCTATTATTAGAGCATTCATAAATATTTTCTTCCGTTTTTTTAACGTTTGTAAAATATCTTTACATATAATAAAGCTGAAGAGGGTCAAAAATCTGAACTAAGATGATATTAGAAAAAAAATATGCTTAGCTATACATTAAATCCATAACACAACACGTTTCAGCAGTTTTTAGAAATTCTGTCTGTGTACCTGTTTGTCTGTTTATTTAAGCGCTCATAACGCAAAGACACCTGAACGGATCGTTATGATTTTTGGTATGTAGGTAGTGTGAAGTTTTAGAAGTAGTGTCATAGGCTTTTTATCTCAAATAGTGCGAGCGAAGCCGCGAGCGTCCACTAGTATATAATATTAATGTAAAATGCTCTTTTAAATAACAAATTATGGATATCTGTAAATTTAGAAAAAGCCCTGCTTGTCAAATAAACTAACTCTAGGCTAGAAATAGTTGCTCTCAATAAATATTACTATGACGAGCTATTTTTGAAAGAAAGAAAAACATTTATTGTAGCAAATAATAATCAAATAAGTACAAGCACGAAATATATAAATATATACTTAAAACTACTTAATAAAATACATATTTGCCACAATACAACCCTAACTCAGCACAATGCTGGCTGCATAGCAACCAGCGCTGGTCTTCCGTTGGGGTTGGTGATGACGTCACGTACGTATTTCGATTCGATTTTCATTGAAATACAACTATTTCAATAATTTAAATAACGTAACACAAATTTTCTGATTCTAGTTCAATCTCTATCAATGTCGTCATTCCTTATGTAACGGTTATGACAACTAATATCTATAGCAAATAGATAATAAAGCAGGTCTATTTTAGGAATGGGATAACTAAGTGCTCTTACTATCTCGTAATTTAATGTGTCTCTTCTGATAACGATAGCAAGTTCGTCGACTTTACATTTACAATCTACTAACAGTTTAATTGTGACTTGACTAATATTTTTACTAACTCTTTGATGGTTAGTAATACCTAATACCACAGGTAATAAATACGTGGTGTAAGAATCCGTATTTGTTTTTTTTTTTTTTCTCAGTCATTAATATATGTAAAAAGCAAAAAATAATATTTAAAATACCTGCTTGTTCTTGAATTTGTGGTCGAGAACAAGAAATTTACGAAATTTGGTTCATTTTGTTACCTTTACGAAACAGATCATCCGCAATGAGTATATGTACATAGATTGCGGGAAAAAATGCAATTACTTATGGTGTATTATCACCATAATTGATGACCTTTTAAATACACCATAGGCAATAAAGATAAGTATGTATTTACGAAAGAAAGTATATATGTATTATATCCGTTATCTAGTACGCATAATATAGGCTTAAGCTTAGTATGGAGCTAGATGGCGCTGTGTAATATGTCCTGAAACATACAGATTCACAACACTGATGGTTTACAACGTCGGTTTTGCATCAGGGATTAAGAATAAGTAGCAAACGGCCGTCAAGCAGCGACAAGGAATGCAAAGCCGCCATAAATTTAGATTTGATGCACATTGTTGCAATAGTAAATCCAAAATGCTATAAACTAATTTTAGCAAAGTGAGTAAACTGCAAAACACGCAGAGCGGATTCCAAAGACGACGTATATCTCAATTTTACGACGGCAGTTGCGTTTGAACTAGCTCATATTGGACGAAATAGTTGCATTAAAGAAATAAATAAAAGTGTCACATTGGTTTCATAAATCTGAGATAATGCAATAAGATAAAAGGTTAAGATATGCAGATTGCAATCTCTATTTAAAGCCGTCTCTGGTCTGCCCTTATGATCTAAGCGAGCACTCTACGTGTTGTGAAGTGATAAACAAAAATGTAACATCAAATATAGAGTATGAGAGATAGGCGACAGTTGCGTGCCTTGCTGTCACAGACTATGTAACCCAGGAACGCCTATTTACACAGATATCTTCCTCGAGATGTATTTTCACTGCGATCTCCCCTGGTTGGCACTGAAGGCTTGAAGGGTACTATGTGCTTTCACATCAATCATCAAAATCCAAATAAGCTCGCAGTGATATCATACGTTCACGGCGACAGGCAATCAGCATGCAGTATTAATACAATAGTAAAATATAAAGACAAAAAAAAAAGAACATCTGTTTTCCGTGAAAACACTGGGCGCCGCGCCGCGCCTAGCGCAATGGGCACCTATCGTGATATCGCGATTATTTGCATAAAAGAACTGAATGAAAATCCGCGAAGGAACGACAGTCCTAAGTAAAACGAATAGGACTGAAAGAGTAATATTTGCTTCTAACTTACATTGTTATAAAGCGGCGTCTTTATCGTGTTTTGTCGCTCATTGCAGTAGTGCAATGCGTCGTAAAGTGTAGAACACAATTAGCATTAGTACGCCGCAAACATTAACCCGTATATTCGTGGCGCCACTGGGTGTCGCCTGTTTCATTGCAACTGCTTAAGGCATTTGATGAGTGAACAAGTGGAGTAATAAATCAAATTATAATTCTGCTGTATTTTGTAAAAAAAAAGAAGTTTTGTTTGTGGGTCATAATTGCATGGCAAAAATGGCAAAAAACTAGGCATATGTTAAGAAATAAACGAATAGTGAATTAGAGAAACTGTGATATAAAACAAACGCAATGTTTTTTTTATTATAGTTATATCATCGTTTCTGAAAGTTTCCATGCTTTCAGGTTTCGCAATGCTTTTGTAAATTAACCAGATCGAAATTAAAAAAACAAGGAGTATTTCCATTGTTTTCAATCGCCTTAAATACACATTGACGGCATAGATATGGTAGGTACCGGATTTTATCACACAAGCACCGGAATTTATCGCACAGCTCCGTTGACATCATAAGGCAAAATATAGTACGCCTTGATTCAATTACGATCTCTAATTATCTACATGACAAGAATATTAATTGCATTCGATACCTAATACATCGTGGCTTGTGCGCGACTATCGATAGTTTCGTCATTCGATTTATATTGATGACTAGTGTTGTGCGGTGTTACCAGTGTTAATTTTATTTAAATTAATCAAAGTAATGACAGGTTTTTTCCTTACTATGTTTTATTACTAATGATTTTTTTTAAGTAGTTTGTGTCTGAACAAACAAAAAATATAAAAGAAATGATACTTTATGTTGAGAATTATAACTGGAAAGTATGCTGTTATGAGAAATTACTATTACTTCTATTTACTCTAGCCAGAACAATCTTACATTTGATTACAACCTATCTCAGGAATCCCACAAAAGAATAAAAAAATCATTTTATCAATGTTGCTTAGATTTTTAACAAAGCGTAACAATGTCTATTCTATACCTACTGCTGCAAAATAGGTAAGTAGGAAAATCAGTGATTTGTATGCAAAATGCAAAAAGCCATGAAATTGTATACACTTCAAGTCTTCTTGAGTTTCCTAAAACTTTTAACGGTGATTAAAATTTAGTGAATTAAAACACGTAGACGCTGTCAGTGTCCTCGAGGTGGCGCCAAAGAGCGGCGCCGGCGCCGACGACGCGACATCATGTTCGCTCGCAGCGTGTGTTCTCTATTTACGCAACTACGTTTTCGCATTTTGACGATAACAACCACTGAAACCTGAAAATTATGTGACGTGAATATAATGTAACAGTCCTCTCATCTCCACCAACCTTCCTCTCTGTTAAACGATTAGACCCTGCACGAAATTTGCATACACAAATCTACTTAACGAAACTCCGCTAATACAACTATTGCATTATCCGCAAATATTTGAAACTACGCCTCGTTTCAGAGATCATTACGCAACACCGGTGCCGATGTTACGCAAATGTCATCGAAAATAACAGGTCAATTCCGAGTACATATTCAAATGTCGCTTTGACTTTATAGAAGCTGGCGACCCGGTTAATGAAAAGATTAATGTTTGAGGTAAATAAGAAAGGGCCGCCGCCAGTGCCGCGAGCCGCGCCGAGTCACGAGCGGGTCGCACCGCAGACCGCCGGCTATTACTCACGATAAGCATGGCCAGTAACCGCTCACCTAGCTCCATCTCATTAGCCAACATTAAAATAATAACGAGACCACTTGCGGCTGCGGCCCTCCCCATCCCCGACACTGCACCGGCCTCGGTACCACTCCGCACCAAAGGCAATCAAATCGAGAACTCGACGCATGCCTACTCGGAATTAAACGACCGTTCGACTCCGCTAGGAGACGATTATCATACATACATAATGAGGTTCTTACAACAAAAAGAAAGCTCTCGAACATCAAAGGGTTTTTTTCGCGGCGAACGGCGCAAAAGGCGCAAACAAAATTATGCAGCGTGGAATGCGTTGCGAAGGCAGAGACACTGATCTCGCAAAAATAAAACGTCGATTGTACTCGGCATCGGCACATCGCATCGGCGTGCACAAAACAAATTCCTGTGAGGCACTGCACACTGAATTAGACACACTCGTGATCGTCGCCGCGCCTGCGCGCCGCGCGCCGCGCGCCGCCGCTCGCAGCCGTGGACGCATCGACTCGCACGCACTGCCATGCTAACCGACTGAAAACCGCATGTTTTCATAGGCACTTGACAAAAGTTCCATTTATATGACCTGCCTACCTACACCTTAAATAGAACAGAGATACAACACAGCTAGTAGTAACTACATACAGTAACAGCACTTCCAAGTAGGTACAGAACTAAAATAGCATGAGTAATCCTCAAGTTAGGAATAATAAATCACTGTATTTGTTCAGGATTTAGCGATGGAAAGTACATAAAACTTGGTGTGTCACGATTTAATAGACACAAACATTAAGACGATCGTGATCTATTGTTACAATGAAAGCTAAACGAGCGATGTTTCGATTTTCTCGTTTGTAAGGAACGCGTCACGGCGCGGGTCGAGATACAACGTTAGCAACATGGCGCTAACCAGCTCGATAACTACATTTCAATTTGCATGCGAGCAAACTTCTAACTGCTGAGAACATGACATGTGTGAGGTATTTAGTATTCACCGTCAAGTCGTGATTACTGATTTGTCAAATAAATTACATGGACGCTCTCGCCGGGGTCCGCCGGCGAAGATAACTCGCGTCGTTTGCCGTCTACAGGCATGAAATTCGCTCAGTTTATAGCAACAACACCTGGCTCAGATTCAATTAAAAATTATTCGTTTTACGGTCTCCGTATGGTGCTGCAGATTTATTAAAAGCACGATAAAGTGTATTATTACGGGCCGCGGCAGACAGCCAACTGGAGCTCTCGCAAAGGCAAATGAATCAGATTTGATGCGTTTTATAGTTACGAGCCTCAGATAGACTTTACGGCCGGCTTAGAGTTCCGCCATGCTTTAACGGCTTATAAACTACAATAATATCCACATTCCGATTCGTGTAAAAAGCTTCAATTTACTATAATGCGTGTAATGTAAGAAGAGCACGTCGATCACAAATAGACGAGGGGCAAAAAGTTCAGTCCGAGGTCCTTCGACGTCCGAGCGTCCGAGGACGCACAAAGGTGTGCTCGCAGACAGCAATCATGTTAATGGTGATAAACGGCACGTAGACACTTCTTTTGAAGAGATCGCCGTAAAGAATTTCAAGATGAATCACACTGAAATACCGCTCGCGTTCTGGATGTGCCTCGAAATAGCCTTGAATTATAGGCGCGAGTCGACATTGTTTTCTTAGAAACGTCATAATAAATGTAGTAAAAGAGCGCGTACGTTGACATCGGCTATATATTTTTTCGCAAAAAATGCGTGTATCGGTGAGTGGTGGTCGCTAAAAAGGCGCGCAGACGGCGTCGCGGCCACGGGTCGACGGCCGCGCCCGGAATAGCAGCAGCAGCAGCTATATTTGCAGCCGCGGCGCGCGGGGGGCGCGTGCCATTTGTGCACCACTCCCGGTGCATCTGAGTAATGCCATTGTAATGCTCTCGATATAGGCCTAATGAGTGGCCGGCGCTGGCGGAGGCCAGACGCGGCGGTGGCGAGACCGGCGGAGACCAGACGCGGCGTCGGCACCAGCGGCCCTCGGCCGAGCCGGCCCTGCGGCCCGCGTAAATCACACTCTGTCGCCGCTGGCAGCGACACCAAAGGAAACGCCTTGCCAATAATGTGACATTACGATTTATATCTCATTGAATAGATTAAGAATTGAGTGTCGTGGCGCGGATGATGATGAGGCTGGCCGAGGCGCTGGAGTACCTAATGTATATTGATGAGGGCCGCGTGAGAGCGCCGCTCCCCGCTGCACCGTCATTTGTCATCGCCAGGTCCTGTCACATCGCATACACTTTCATACGATCCGCAATTACCTTTTGCTGTCGGCACATTTGCCGGTTCTACAAAAAATATAAAGGTGTATAATGAAATGAACACCATTGACAATCAAAGAGCGCTTACTTTCACATCGCATAATATGCCACACGCATTCCCAGCTAAATGCAAAAGCACCGACTCTAAGTGGTCTATTTTTTTCATTATTTTCAGCATTAAAACCTTCGCAACAAAATCGTATTCACGATAAAGATCGAGAGTATCATTAAGTTTTCAAAAACTCATTAAAATTAATTCAATTGATCCGACATATGTCGTTTTTCAATTAATTAAGAACGTTTAGCCGATATTCTGTTATTTTTATGGAAATATCAAATTATACGAGTAGCGACGAGTCAGATATGGTATTTGATAGCTGTGATTAAAAAAAAGATTGGCAAAAAGTGGTCGGTGTATATTGAATGTAGTCCGGGTGATTTTCACATGAGCCCAGTTTTGGAAACAGATGGCCGGGTGACTCACGCGCAACCTGTTCGCCGGGGTATACATTTCCAATGTAACCGATACGCCAATTTCATTCTTATAAGTCCGTGCAATATTAGATTAATTAATTAACAATTCCATTATTTAAATTAACTTAAGAGACGTAATTATCTACTTTAGTTGATGATTGAACTTGGGTATCGGGTGTCCACCCGAAACAACTATGACATCAGTGTCTATGTTTCGTCGCTAATTAGGTGATTCAAATTGATTGACGTTTGTAATAGGACGTCTACCGTCGCGACGGGAAAATAGCTGAAATCACAATGACTCGCGGAAATTTTGTAATGTTGAGCGTGTGCAGTTTTCTATTGATATGTGTTGGTTTTTATTAGTTGTAATGAATTTATAACAATTATTATATCATAGATTGAAAATTTAAATAATGGGAACGTATGAATGACAGAGGCATCGTTAGTTCAATTTGTTATGAACTTAATTAGAACTTTCTAGTCTTGTGTTTATGTGCTGTGGATGTAACACTTTCGGCTGCAGCAATGCAATAACAACAGATGGGCTGATAATCAATTGCAAACGTATATCTTAAAGTATCGTAAAATGCTTATGATGAGTAGGTGTATAACTTTGGAGACATATCCATATGTCCACAAAGTATGCTCACTTGCTATAATATTGTCCAACCGCTCATTTAGATTGATTGTACACAATTAAAATTGCTGTATCTCGATGGTCTTTTAGCAATTGCCAGTTGCCAATGTTCCAATTCGCTTAATAAGTCCCCATGTGTGGTTTAATACGCAACCAAGAAATACTAATTTGGAATGTCTTTTGAGGAAACTACAAAACGTTATATCTTATAAATTCTTAACCGTTTGGAGGTAGTTTTTCTCTGTTTCTAGGACAAGTAATTAAGATCGATATCTAGATGTTTAATGCACGTATTTAAAATAGTAAATTATTTTCATACCATACATAGTTAATGAATATAAAGTTAATAAATAATTTGTAACTTTATATGTCAAATAATATTTAATAACTAAACATCAAATTAACTTAATAGCCCGCCCCTAATCCGTTCCCGGTGCAAATGTGCCCATCAAGCTCGCTGCGTTTCCGCGCTGGATGGCAATAGCTAGCCGTTGCACCAGAAACGATAGATGTTTAATTCAACTATATATGTATGTAGGTATGAAAGTGACAACTATTATTACTAGAATATTGTATATACTAACGCAGAAAAGGTTGAATACAGTTTCCTGCCATGTCAGGAAATTATAAGTTAAACTGTGGGATTCCCCTAAGACATCTATAGCATTTTTTTTATTAACTATAACGGGTTTGCTCTTGGCCATAGTTTACTTGATAGCAAGCAAAGGCTATGGCCTAAGATGGAGCGTGCTTACCCGATAAGAACCGATTAACTCTCGCTTTGAAGATCGCTGGATTATAGTGCGTGGGGAACAGAGAGTCAGGCAGGGAGTTCCACAACCTTGCGGTACGAACAATAAAGGAAGCATACCGTTTCGTGCGGGTCTTAGGAACTTCCACCATAAACCGGTGTCGTCCTGCCGTACCTCTACTCGTCCGGTGGAAGAAGGGCAATGAGCTACTTTCAAAATTAGCAAGCAGAATTTGAACAAGCATAGAGAGGGATACTGCACTAAGCTTGCACGCTGGCTAAAGATTGAATTTCATATAAATTCGATATATTTAGTTCCAAAATAATAAACATGTGACGTGATATAAAATACTAGCCGATAAGGAAGATTCGCCTTTCATGTGATGGACAAGCGTTGTAAATAATTTGCTATGTGGCCATTCTATAGCAAAGTTAACGCAGAATTTACCTGACATAATTATATCGTAAGTTTTAAAGATTTAGCGTCGGTTAACGTTCGTTTTCATAGGTGCTCAAGGCTGATATTATACATAAAAATGTATACAGCATTTCAATTACACGTGTTTTCAAAACATTTTATGATTTTTGTATCATTTTGGTGTGACTTATTTACTAAGTTCTAAGTGCGCACTAAGATTGTACATTTTAAAAACAATTGGAAATGAGCAAAAATAATCTTGACCGACAGAACTCGAACCTGCGTCATTCTGAAAACGCCAGGGCCAAACTTAAACCACTATATTTTGTTGTTAATTAAAGATTTGACTGGCCTGTTAGCTTAGTTGCTAGTGGTTCTGCCTTCTAATCTAGAGGTCGCGGGTTCGATTCCCGCATGACACAAGTATTTATGTACTTTAAAATTTATAATTACTTGTGTTGAGTCTGGTCGTTTGTATGTATAATAAGTATGTATTTACAAAAGAAAAGTATATAAGTATTATATCCGTTATCTAGTACCCACGACACAAGCGTTTGCATAGTGTGGGGCTAGATGGCGCTGTGTGATATGTCCTGAAATATTTATTTATATATATTTATTATTTATTTTATTTGTTTAGTAGATTGATTCTATGTATTATCTAATGAGAAGTACAACAAAGTAAGACAAAAAAATGTTATGGGATGCCTCGGATATAATCTCCATTGAATAATAAAAGAATTATTAGAATCGGTTCATAAATAACAGAATAATTACGAAACATACCCACAAAAAAAGCTTTCAGGAGACTTGAAAAACTCCTTTTTTTAAGTTGTTAAAAAAATATACAAAAGAACACTCACAATTAACATCACCCGGGCAGGTTTTACAACACCTCCCTGGAAGTAACACGGGGGTATCACAAGAAGGTTCTGGACACTCGTTCTTGATGTTTCTGCAGTGCACCTTAGCCACCACACGACGTTTCTTTTGCACCTGGAAAAGAAAATATATTTCGTGAAGATGGAGTAGTAAAAAGCTATACATCGTTATATGACAACTTATTGTTCCCGGTCTTACTGTATGTCGATAAAGTAAAGTAGTTTGTACATTGGAAGATTCCTACACCAATTACATGTCAAAATACAAATATGTGCATTCGTTTTGTTTATATGCGAGCGTATAACTTTCAGACAAAAAACCGCAAAAAACGAACACCAATACAGAATATTTTTTTTATACATTTTCAGAAAGAAAAACAGGAAAATCGTAATTGATGTTTTCTCCATCTATTTATTTCCAAGATTGTTTTTCCTCGAACGTGAATCAAAGTCCATCAGCATTAAAGAATATCTGGCACCAAACTTTGCAATGGAAAGTAGTTTGCAATGTGGATCATAACAAAATCTGTAGGCATTTAGCTGTCTGTTCAATTATTCCTAACATTACGGCGACCAGATTGAGAACTGGCATAGTTGCCATGAAATAGGATAAGGTGCCATTAAAACTAGATAAATCTAGCAGCGGCGAGATATTTCAGAAAATGGAATATGAGATCACAGGCTAACAGCCTATTTTGCGAGCGAAATCGCGGGTGAAAGCCAGTTTATAATCAGAACCTTTGTTTACGATTTCTCTTTGAATTTAAATTGCAATAAAATACCGTACGTTATGTTTACGCATGCTGTAGTCTTTCAAATGAAATTACATGTTTGTTCTCTGCCATAAAAAAGACTCGAAATATTGTTGTTTTATAAGTATGACCTCATACAGAGTGATGACTAAGTTGTCACAATTTCAAATATCGCAGCACTTTGAGTCGTTTGTAAAGTTCATTCTAGCAGTCTCTACATTAATACGACACTTATCTATGAGAACTTTGTTCTTTAGTCACATTACATTATATAAATAAGAAATGATACCGAAAATTTAGAAGTATTAGCTCTTTTTGGAATTTATTTATATTATTCTTTATTATTAAAAAAATTAAGTCAGATGTCTTAAGCTTTGTTAATTGTTGTGATGATTATTCGGTTTCAAATCATGACGCAAAATATATTTCTTTACTCCAATTTTTTTTTCACAAATAAATACATCGTCTTACCATGTTACGTAACTCTGTTATCATCAAAAGTGTTGATAATACGTACCGCTACACACTCACATTTGATGCAGTACATTACGCCGAAAGGAGGGCCGAGGTCTGCGAACCACTTGGAACCGAGCTCCATTGCTTGCTTGCCGAATAGACATTCTGGAACAATACAAAAAGGCACTTCGTCAGAGTCATGGTCAGATAAGACGAAAGTTTTTGGCGATCCTGGCTTGGGTGGAGTGCCCTAGCATAGGGACTCCTTTTCTTTTAAATTAAGTAGGTACTAACATTAGTTATAAGTTAAACTTTTATTGGAAAATGAGCGAAAATGAGCGAAAATAATCACGACCGGCAGGATAAAACAACCATAGTGCAGGTTAGCACTTAATAAATTAACTCATAATTAGTTATAAGTCCTATACTTAAGTTATACTAACAAAAATGGATTTATTTTAGTTGTCCAAAAAAGAAATTCTATTATTATTATTATTATAAAAAAGGTTAAACACATAAAATTAAAGTAAATTTTATCAGAGAGTGCCAATATCTGGCACGAAGCATCCTCAGCGGGTTTATAATTTTCCACTTTAGTGATTTTAGTATAAAAAGAATGTTGTAAGCACAACTAAATGTTAAATTCTTTTGCATCCACGCACTAGATAATCAGGCTTAGTTCTCTTGAATTAAAGGCATGTAAAGTAAATATAGAATTATTATTGAAACGTACGAAGCAAACACTACGAGTTACCAATACCTATTTCAAACATTTTAGATAACTTTTAGCAAACCATAATTTACACTAGATTACAGCTGACAAAATATAGTATCTCAATTCAGTAGGTACGATATTACTTCCCTTATATTCCCTTTTATATGTATACATATTTATTTACAATAATAAAATATAAAAACAAGTGAAGGAAAACTAAACATACTACTTCTAACTACTAAAAAAAGGCGCACTTAGAAAATCTTTAGAAAAGCCTAAAGATAATCTAAGTGCTCCAGCCGGAACCAGAGGGCAGCGTACCCAGCATGCTGGCCGCATTACCACGTTTGATGGCAATGCTGATACGTTGAGCCAGAAAAAGGCCAGCATTTTGGTCACGCGTCGCGTCAACCAAGCGCTCCGAGAGGTTTTGGAAAATAGTATGGGCTCCCGGACCCCACGGCCCCAAAGTCTCGACTCCAAAAGGCTCAAAGATGTAACCTCGGCCGAGGTTAGCATATTTGCGTCTCTTGTGATGCTCGGCAATAATAGCCGCCGCTCCAGCCCGACACCGTGTCATAGACAGATGAGACGGCGCCAATGTGTCGAAGCAAGTTGCGTCCCACACAAGGGGCCGACCCAACTTCCATGGCACAAGAGTTTATTAATTTTTATTTTCCCTTTTATTAATTTCCTTGAGACAAGTTTTGCTAGTTTACTCAGTCCAATAGCACTTATCAGCTGAATTAAATCAAGCGCAAACCCTAAACGCAACTTTAATTAATCTTAAGCGCAATAATGTTGTAAACAGATTACCTTGTGTGCGCAAGCGCCGGTTAACGTTAACAAGGCACATTTACATACTGAAATCGAGAGCGACGTCTAAAAATAAAAATTGCAAATAGTAATGCTAAAATGAAGGTTTGTCGCGCTCATACGAACATTCCTGCGGATCATACTCAGAGATGCTGTTTAAAGTACTGCAACTAGCAACATTGAGATGGAATTAGTTATAGAATACTCTGGCAATTCATATCAACTCGCATCATATGGAATCTCTTGTCATTGATTCAATATAGTATCATTATTTTATTCAATTATTTTGTAAACCACCTTTGTTTTCATAGTTTTTTTCTTATCGAATGAGAGTGTCGTGAGTTTATCAAGCCTAAAAGCCTCTAACATGGCTTAACGACTGCCGTACTAGACAAACAGTCTTCATAGTAAATAAATAAATATAAATTTTCCAGGATATTGCACACAGCGCCACCTAGCCCCACACTAAGCAAACGCTTGTGTCGTGGGTACTAGGTAACGGATATAATACTAATAATAGTGATATGTTATTCAAGCTTTATTCTACTTTGTGTAATAAGAAACCATAACGTTTATAAATTATGATTTATCGAATTAGAGTTGTTTTCTTTTTACTATAACACACGTAAAGAAAAACTACACTATAAGCAAAAAAAACCAAGACGCATATTATCTAACTATATAAAAATTAGATAAAAGGAAAGTAAAAATCGAAAGCGCTAAGAAACTTGTAAGACGGTCCAGAATCATAAGAATAATTAGTGTACATAAATAACATGTACCTACGTATCAATTTAACAAAATAATTCATTCTAATTTATATTGCAGTTATAGTATTAAACAGTTAAATTCAAAAAGGCAGCATCGGTCGCTAATAGATCGACAAATACAATCAGATGGCGTCGGCTCGATAAGGGCCCAGGCGTCAAGCTTATCTCTCTTGTTACTATTTTATGTAGACTATGTAGAATAGAGACACTTCATTATATCTTCTTCTTATGGAATGAGAGTGGCCAACTCTGTTGTCGAGAGTTTATCAAGCTACCCTGAGGGCCTCTGACATGGTTTAACTACATTATATATTAGTCTTTTATACAGATCGTTTTGAGTTGAACTGAGCTGATTGATGTGTATACAATGTCTTTTACAATGTAAATGTGTTATGATTATGCAAGTGATTTCCTTTTCTCTCAATGTCTATCATGCGTGGAGCATTCAGTATTTAGTACTCCTACATATAACTTTTTGGACCAATAAGGTTGTGTGAGGTGTATGTATGTTTATTCTTTCTGCATTGGTTAAACCAAAATATGTACATAATTATTTAATTCCTTTTTCTTATTTCATTTCCTATTTTGAAGTTTGTCGCATTAGTAAGGCGTCTATGAAGTGTAACGTATTGTTGTTTAATTAACCCCAAGCAAGAGAGCGCTGATAACGGACACATTCGCGTGAGAACATATTGCTCTTCATTCGCCAATTCCACGCATACTTTGTTGCGTTGCATTTTAAAAAGTCCTTTGATTCGACGCGCCACCACACGAAATTTGGGTCAAAGTTGTTCAATGCACTGACTCTTAATGAAACTCTTGCATTTAAATGCAGGCCTGGTTTTGTTAACTTTGTTATAAGAAAGTTAAGATCGGAGATTTCAAAAGTATTCTGTTACGTTTTCTGGGAATCGAGCACGCGTTGTATCGTCGCAAATTTTATTTCGTGTTCGAGATTATTTTCGATGTAACAATTTACAGCGTTTCCGGTGATAGTAAACTTTAATTTAAATGTTGTTTCCTTATATTTAATCACCTTGAAAATGACAAGGCAACTGAATCTGTACTAATATTATAAAGCTGAAGAGTTTGTTTGTTTGTTTGAACGCGCTAATCTCAGTAACTACTGGTGCGAATTGAAAAATTATTGTTGTGTAGAATAGACCATTTATCGAGGAAGGCTTTAGGCTATATAACATCACGCTGCAACTAATAGGAGCGAAGAAATAATTGAAAATGTAGAAAAAACGGGGAAAATTATTCATCTTTGAGGGCCTCCGTTTCATGCGCTGCGAAAACGGTTCAAGATATCACAATAATATGTATGAAAGAATTATTTCTCTTAAAACAATCTAACAAAATGTCCGCAACAATTTATGTCTATCTTTTAAGGTTAACTCACTAGAACCGTTTTTATCTATACTAATATTATAAAGCTGAAGAGTTTGTTTGTTTGAACGAGCTAATCCCAGGAACTACTGGTGCGAGTTGAAAAAATATTTTTTGTGTTTAATAGACCATTTATCGAAAAAGGCTTTAAGCCATAAAACATAACTAAAAGGAGCGCAGAAATAATGGAGAATGTGGAAAAAACGGGGAAAATTATTCATCTTTGAGGGCTTCCGTTGCATGCGCTGCGAAAACGGTTCAACATATCACAAAAATATGTATGAAAGAATTATTTCTCTTAAAATAACCTAACAAAATGTCCGCATTAATATATATAGGTATGTCTTTTTTTTAAGGTTAACTCACTAGACCGTTTTTATGGTAATAACTATTCCACGCGGACTAAGTCGCGGGCACCAGCTAGTGTTTATTATAAATAAAAAAACTATGGTAGCTTTCTATATGTTTGCATACACGTATAGAATACATACTTTATAGATACATAGTAGAGGTGAATCTCCTCATAACAGCTCGATGCTCGCGATCAATATAATGCACCCATAATAAGGAAGGAGGGTGACATCGCCTACGCCGGCGCAGCTTCAGAAATCAGGATGCAGCAATGAATCGCGTTATTTTGTTATTTAAACTCCTACGAGAATCATTATAATATTTGTCAAACTAAATAATGCTGTCGAGCGTTGTATGCAGTCTCTTACCTCGGTATCTTTTAAATTGTATCAGTGACTTTAGAGTTACAAGTTCAGTGTGTATGTGTGTTTTCTACTTTTTGCAACCTTTTATCCCAAATGTTGCCAAGAACTAGCCCGTCCCGCCACTCATAACTAATTGTTACTCGCTGCTAGCTGGCACTCGTTCTCTAACAACTTTTCTATCTCAATATTTTGGTTTCATAAAAACACTCATGAAATTATTATAAATGACATGATTTAGGCATATAAAGTGTGGCGAGACATCGCGTAACCTTCCTTTCATTTTCTCGGAAATGTTGGCCGCGGGCCAGAAAATCTTCGCCAGGGAAATGAAGTATTGGCGACGCCCGTCTCTTGCTTCTTTCACGACCTGTTTATGGAATTTGTACTCGATACGACCCGATGTTTATTTTGATTTTAACTTACGCAGATCGGCGCGCTTATTACATACCTAGACGTCTAAATACGGATTCTGCATCAATATCGTGTGCACTTTATTGCTAACAAAACAATAAAACTACCGAATTATGTCCCTTTAAGGTTGGAGCGTAAGCGCGTAATTGATTGCGTTCGTTTATGCGTTTCGCCGCGAGCTTCTTAATACTCGTTTGATGGTCGACGCAGTGGGATGGTGGCACGTACAATTTGTAATCTGTGAAGCGTGGCATGCGCGGACACGGCCTCGCGGCTGCATTGTCATACCTGGCATAGATCCCGATAAGTATGAAGTACATGTCGATCGGTCACAAGTATGGCTGCTCGACGAAGCGTGCGCGGTTCGCTTCAATAAATCCTCTACATAAAAGGGTTGAAAGAGGCGTGCGCCGTATTTCAGCGAGCGTGGGCAGCGCATAAATTGTGCGCTCTGAATTAGCCTTAAGCAGGATATTTTGACATTCGTTCTGCAGACACGCTGACTAGTTTACACTCTCTCTCCAAGTGCGGATCTACTTCATACTGAGATGGAAAGGATTAGGAGAAGGATAATTAATCAATCCTTACCTTCGCGTGCAACCGCGTCGCGGGATCTTAATTTATGATTGAGTTTGTGTGGTTCTGTTTGAATGCGGTGTTTGGATCGGGTTTATTTGTGTGTAAGAGTGGCGACGGCAGACATAGAGACAGCCCTATTTGTCTGCGGCGTGAGTCAGCGCTGGTGCGGTAGCGATCCAGCGTGTAGGCGACAACGTTCCCGCAGATCAGTTAATTTACTTTGATCACTGTATCATTACACACACCCACGGCCTGAATGATCGCTCATTGTGCCGCCCCTTCATTACGTGATCGTATTGTGACGATATGTTTGCGTTTGAAAGTATCTCGGGTACGATCATTTGTTTGTTTGTCTGAGAATATTTCGAAACCGTGTTTTGGATTGTGAATCTCGTGAGATTACGCGTAGAGAATAAATTGATCGTTTACTCTCTTTGAGTAATCACGCGCTCTTGTTGTGTTACGGCCCGAGTAGTATATGATTCAGGAAAACAAAAGAAAGAGTCAAGATGAAGTGTTTTGCACTAACAAGATATCGGGAGATAAATTATACCCTACTGACTAAAAAGGACGCCGTGATATATCATACATATAAATCATTTTGCAGAATCACATTTTAAATCGTTTGTAGTTAAGGCAAACTACATATATGCATGTAAAACTATATATATATATCGCTCAAGTTATTTTCAATCAGCCAGAATAGTACAGTGTAAAATTTTATAACTCCGAGAGAAGCCCTTTACTTTTCTTACTCAACTTACTCCTAATACTCCTTTTCCTTTTTTAAATCTATACTAATATTATAAAACTGAAGAATTTGTTTGTTTGTTTGAACGCGCTAATCTCAGGAACTACTGGTGCGAATTGAAAAATTATTTTTGTGTTGAATAAACCATTTATCGAGAAAGGCTTTAGGCTATATAACAACACGCTGCAAGTAATAGGAGCGAAGAAACAATGGAAAATGTGGAAAAAACAGGGGAAGTTATTCATCTTTGAGGGCTTCCGTTGCGTGCGCTGCGAAAACGGTTCAAGATATCAAAAAAAATAATGTTTAAGAATTATTCCTCTTGAAATGATCTAACAAAATGTCTGTAACAGTGTATGTCTATCTTTTAAGGATAAATATATAAAGATAACTCAATAGAACCGTTTTTATGGTAATAACTATTCCACGCGGACGAAGTCGCGCGCACCAGCTAATAGTTAATAAATAGAAAAAAATGTTTATTAATAGTTTTGTCCTTGCAGTGTCCGTAGCTGTTACCAAGCACTCAAGAAGTGCAATCCCCATGACCGACTAAAATACTTTTTCCTTCAGCACACATCACGTCAATGATTTGCGTCAACGTTCAAGTGTATGAGCTCAGGGCCTCAGGTGTTTACAGTGCCACCGTTTCTATAATAATTCAAGCAAATGTAGGCTCTATTACAATACAATAAAGATACAGATGGTAAAGCAACAAATGAAATGCTGGTATATCATCACCGCAGGCGAGACTTGGATATTATGTAAAACGGTAGGTATAAAACGCACTGGTGTTGGGTTACACTGACAGGTGTCTATCGTGGATTATAATAATTAACGTCGAGCATTGATTTGTGATTTGCTCTTTTACAACTAATTAATGTTCTAGCTATTCTTTTCGTTTTTACAGAAGCGAAATAACATAAATATTATATCAATTACTATATAAATGAAGACAAAAACATTCTAATCGAATTATCCAGTATTTTAGTCAATACAAAAATTAGGAAATACTCACTAAGTAAACAGCAAAACTACAGTACATACTTCAAAATTGGAGAAAATAAAAAAGTTTGATTAATCATACAGTCATCAATTTCTCAGATCGTATAACAATATAAACTTTACTTAAAATATAAGTAAATAGAGTTTACATTATTATACTTAGTACAAATTGCATTATATTATATAGTATGAAGATATTTATATTACTTTTTATGACATCGAATAAAATCTGAACAAAATCAGTTAACTTCTCAGCCGATTCGTTGAAATCCATACTGTATTTCCGCGTAGTGACGCCCGAATCAATAAGTTCTAATTAATAATTCAATAATGAGTTGTTTGTATTAGACTAGACATGCCGTCGTGTAGTCTCGAGAGCACCTGTATGCTCCACACAAATACTTCTCCGATTACACATTATACACAAACGATATATTCATAATAAAACAAGCGACAATTAATCACATTGAATCACAGTGTATGATAAAGTGTTGTTAATTTACATTGATTACTGAAGATTTAGAAAATAGCTTATTAGTCAGGTTGAAGGCAAGATATATGGAAGAGTTTAGTGTACAAAACTAAGCAGAATATATCAGATGACATAAAATAGACATATTGTGCATAAAAAACGGATACATAACAGATATTCGTTTAGTTAGTATAATAGTGATTATACATGAACATGAACATAGGTACCACACCCAGCCAGGACAAGCCTGCTCCGGTCAAACCGGCATACCAGGGGGCACAAGGTTTTGGAGCGTGGTTTTGTGCTAACGCTCCGGGATGGTAGTCGACCGGCTATGCAGCCAGACGCCGATTTGGAAAAGGTTGTTATTAAAGATAGGGATAAGCGTTAGTAAAAAGTGGTGTTCGTTGATTATTGAGTTGACCCATCTTGGGGTTTGTTAGTGTTTGGCTTTGCAAGCACTATCTTAATACGTTCGCTGTGTAATGTTGGTTCTATTGTGAGTAATCATAACCGCGTCGGGTGTAGTAGGTGGATCTTTAATGTGGGTCGAATAGATCCTATGTCGCTAAGGGATTGTTCTTGTGTCCTCTGACTCTTGCCCTAGATCTGTCGGGTCTTCATCGCTCAGTACGTCAGTAAACGACCCCTCTGTAAGGTCAAGTTCTTTTTCCCACTTGGAAATCGGAATGAATGTGTTTTTGACCCGTCTTCTTTCCTTCTGTTTGTGCCTTCTATAGAAGTCATAGGTGATCCTCATCCTTTTTGATGGGTGTGTTTTTGCTAGACCGCTGAAAAAAACTGCGGCATTCTTGTTGGTCTTCCGTTGCTTCGGTCTCTTGCAAACGGCGCCGGCACTCTTTAAGTGTATTTCTAGCCTCTATATCTTGAGGATGATGCTTATAATGGAACTTCGCCTTCTGTAGGTTTGTAATTGCTTCTTCTCTAGCCTTAGAGTACCTTCTTTCATATTTGATAGTCTTATTGGCCGCCATCTTCATGACGTTTGTTATCACTTCCCACGATAGCGGCTCTTTTCGGTTTTCGCAGTTCCTGCTCTTTTTGGTTTCCTCTGATAAAGTTTCTTGGTATTTTTCTCGAGTGGTGGTACTTTGAAGCATCTCGTAGTTTAGGGTTTTGTAGTCAAACTCGTTCGCAACGTTGGCCCTGGCTAGTCTTATTGGAGGTCTCGTAGAGTCCCTATTGGAATTTAATGTGAGGGGCTTTACGTTTCCCCATATGATTCTGTGGTCAGATAGGATAGTTTTTTGGCCTTTGATGTAATTAAAAATCTGGTTGTTTTTGGCATCTGTCATTATGTGGTCTATTTGCGACGTTTTGTTCCCCGACGTCCAAGTCGTTTTACAGCTGCGCCGGCCGAATGATGTGTCCAATCGGAGATTTTCCCGTGCAATTAGATCTAATAAGATGTCTCCGTTGTCGTTACTTGTTTGGTGTAAGAGATTTTTGCCTATTTGATTTTTATCGCGAAGTTCGTGTGTATCTGTGAGTCCTATGTGGGCGTTGAAGTCACCTAGTATGGTTGTTATTGAGTTCCCTGGTTTGTTCTTGGTCAGTTGTAGTAGCCGAGTCGCGTCGTTTGCTGCTGATGACGTTGCATTGAACCAGTGCGTTGTAGTAATGAATAGAGAGGCTCCACTGCTTGTATGTATTGAAGAAACCATATTGTTTGTGTTTGCTTTAGTCCAGTTCAGCCTTAGGCCGCTGTTTTTTCTTATGAGAATAGCTAGGCCTCTTTTGTTGTTGTTTCCGCTTAGGTGCCACGTATAGTGACTAGATTCGTAGGTCCCGGATTTTAAGTGAGTTTCCTGTAGGCAGGCAATATGGATAGATTTTCCGTCTAGAAACTCGTCGATCTCTCGTTTTTTAGTCAACGTTGCGGCGCCTCTAATATTCCATGTGGCAATGTTTATGTTTTCATTTACTACCTGTTTTTTGTTTTTTTGGTGTGGCCTGGGGCGGGCAAGTCGGTATCCGGACTCATCTGGTATCTCCTCTGGGGTGCTAGTTCCAAGGGTTAGACTAAGGTCATTTTGCGTGGTGTTTGTACTTATTACTCCTAGGTGATTTTCAAAGCAATCAAAGTGGTTCCCCGTAAATATTAGACCTATGCTACCTGCGGCATCGTTTGGTTCCTTAGGAGAGAAGCATACTGTTTCTTGTAGCGGGGTTTTTTGAAAGATTTTCACGTTAATACTATAATATTCCGCTGCCGCTATAAGTATGTCTGTGCCGCCCCATGTACCATCTTGGTATTGTGATAGAATGTAGTTCCTGATTTGTTCGCTTTGTGCTGAGCTATCTAGATTACTTCTGATCGCTAGGTACATTTGTGGATCGTTTTGGTTTTCTTCTACGTGGCGTGCGAGGTCTCGTCGAATGTGTTGGTGGTCGAAGGCCATACAAATCGTTAATTTGGTGGGCTATAGCGCGATACAAGCAGTTGCCGTCTCCTGGTATTTTTACGATAGAGTTCCCTATTTCCATATCTGTTTTGTGCCTTACCGTGATGGTATCGCAAACGACGGGGTGCCGTGGCTAGCTCGTGATATCTTTCTGGTATGCGCGTGATCCTTTTTGTTGAGGTTTGTTGCGAGGCTGTGAAGGAAGCTTATATACTATGTACGTATTTGTATTATAAAACTGGTGTATCATGCGCTATACTAGTTCCCCTTTGCCTTTAACGTAGAAGGGGAGTAAGTAGTACTCGAGTGGGTACTTGGGTCTCGTCTATCAACTCTAGGTACGGGGCATTTGTTAGGTGAATGTTAGGATACTTGCACTTAGTATCTGCTGTTTTTCCCTAGGCTATCTATGGGATCTTAACGAACCCTTTCGTCCGGCGGCAGGCGAAGTTCGTTACTTTAGTTCTAGCGTGGTGTCCAGGTGAGTTAGGGCTAATTATTTGGAATCGTACCTACCTACCATTATTTTGGTACTAAAAAAATACATGTAAGTTATAGCGGTACTGGTGAACTACAACTATTTATCAAATATCAAGCTATTTATCAGGTTTTACAACGATTATAGTCAACGAAAAACCTACGCTTTTTGTACTAAGTGTTTTATGTGTATAAAATAAACGTCTGGGCTTTATTTTACGTAGCAAAACTGAGATAAAAAAAAAGGGATCATGACCCGACCATATTGCCTCGCAGCTGTGTCGGAAATTTGCGGGTGGTTTTTAGCTGAACCTATTGTTAATGTTCTGATTTATTGTTTAGTTTTACGTTTCGTGTTTGTTTTGGGAATGAATAGCTGTTGTTTAAGTAATATTTCTATTTGGTTATGTCTTAGGTTATTGTCCAAACGGACCTGCAGATGTGCGTAGTTTTTGTATTTAAGTATAATTCGTATTTAGGCTTTTTTGTTTGCTTTGGGAAAGTAGATTGTCTTATGGCGGGGTTTACCTGCTTTTTTTGTATGTGGGTTATTTCTGGGGGTTCTTTTGTTGTTACAAAAGTCTACAACTGTAAAATAAATAAACAATAGATGTTTTCTTTCTTTCTTTCTTCTTTCTTTAAAACCTATCCGCTTTTTAGATAGTGTAGGGTAAGTAGTTATCTATATATTTATCGTGGAAATTTTAGGGAATCCCGATGTATATTATATCTACTTACAACAGCCAGTGTTTACGCATTCGTTACGAGTAATTACAGCCGTGGTATGGGATCGCGTAATCTAGTCTATCCTGGTGGATTTAGCATGCCCTAGGTCGGGATCCTAAGTCCTAAAAGAGTAATTAGAGATGGTAGAAATTGCTTTTAGGACCAATTGAAGTCAATATGTTTTGGCCAGATTGTCTGAGCTTTGCCAGATCGAAAGATTTTATTTAGGGGGAATAGCAGCAACGAAGTATTACTGGAGGTTTGCGTGATCTAACGTAGTTGAGAGTAGGTGGACTTGCTATGGTACAATCTAATTTATTCTACCTGGCATTATTTGCTCTAGTTATCTAAGTGATATGTCGTATTCTAAGTTAGTTTAGCGTAATTGGTAGTAGTAACCGCACTGTTTGTGGTGCTAGGAATGGTATAGTAAGGTCTAGCTAATGCAATCGGTTTAGTACTTAGTATATGGCGCCCTATATACGGTGTTGGTTGCTGATGTGGGCTGCTTGAGTACAGACCTGTCCCTCGTGGCAGACGTCCAGTCAACATCCTAGGATGTTGAGGTAGGAGAGACAGGAGAAAAGGGGTTTAGACCGCGTGCGACTAATATGGAACAAGCTCACCGAGTTTTCCTTTTGCTGGAGTGCGCTACCCCGCGCCGGGCGCTGTCACCGCTGTTATCGGTGGCCTCTGATGCCAATGGCGCGGGTCACTTACACTGGTTGTCCCACACTGATACGATACATGTAAAGATTACACACACGCGTTGCACGGCACCTGGTTGTTAGGCACTTTTCGCGGGCCAGAGAATTTACCTACGCTAGGGACCGTCAAGCTTTGTTCGCAGCGATTGTGCCAGCCGCTGGCAGATGTTGCGCCCATTGTTTAACGGATCAATTGTATTTACGAGGCTCTACTGATATTTCCCGAAAGCGACCGCTCGGCACGGCGTCCAGGACGCTACCAGTTAGTATAATAGTGATTATATTTATTTAATTACTAGCTGGTGCGCGCGACTTAGTCCGCGTGGAATAGCTATTACCATAAAAACGGTTCTAGTGAGTTAACCTTAAAAGATAGACATATACTGTTGCGGACATTTTGTTAGATCATTTCAAGAGAATTATTCTTTCATACACATTTTTTTGATATCTTGAACCGTTTTCGCAGCGCACGCAACGGAAGCCCTCAAAGATGAATAATTTTCCCCGTTTTTCCCACATTTTTTATTGTTTCTTCGCTTCTATTAGTTGCAGCGTAATGTTATATAGCCTAAAGCCTTCCTCAATAAATGGTCTATTTAACACAAAAAGATTTTTTCAATTCGCACCAGTAGGTAGTTCCTGAGATTAGTGCGTTCAAACAAACAAACAAACAAACTCTTCAGCTTTATAATATTAGTATAGATTAAAGATCAATAGATATATATATCAATGCTTCCTAGAAACTGGAAAGATTGCAAAAAGTAATGAAAAATTACACACTGTATAGAAAATTTAAAGGAAAAAACTTTAAAGAAAAAGTGACCGTAACTTTAAGGTCATAAGTCGTGTGAATAAAATTTATTAGCAACATTAAACGCGGCTATATAAATTAATTGTTAATAAAACCAGTCGAATGTCATTCGTAGTAAATACGGGGAATGTTTCTTCAGAACAAGACTGTAAAGACAAAAGGCTTTAAATCAGTGCTATTGCATGCCTTTACTCGTTAACGACATTCTAACGACCATTTGTAGAGCATAAAACTCGAGATTCTTAGTTCAACATCGACGCTGCTTTATAAATAGCAGCTTCGGTTTAGGCTTTGTTAATGCGATCTGTTTAAAGGGGTTAGCGTACATAAAATGTACAGACACGTGGTTAAAATTATCATGCTATTAGCCATGAGAAGAAAGAAAATAATTGAAGGCAGATTTTTCAATGATTATCGCAAGTTTTTCCAGAAAATAAACATCTAGCATTAAAATACTGAGACATGAAAAAAACAGGCTTAGGTCTCTTCTAGGCCAGCGTGCTACATCTTAGACTATAGTGGTGCTTAACATCAGGCAGGCTATAGTGAAACGAAAGCTTATTTAATGTAAAAAAACTATACGTTTTACAGGGTTTGTGTGCAGTATACAAAACTGTAATTTGCTACCAACATATACCATTGAAAAAGCTGGTCTCTATTTATAAAAATAAAACCGGAGGTTCTATGATAAATGATTAATAAATTCAATAATGTCATACTGTTAGTTGGTCACAGATACCTTTAATATGTCATCGATGGAGCTCCCGGCAACCAGTAAATTATACTTCTATGATATACGAGCAGTAAAAAGAAAATTCTAGAATCGCCTTTTTTATGTTGCAAATTATACTTAGCGTGTTGCCATTTTTTATACTTGTACTATTTTATATATGATTATTCTCTGATAAGCTTTCGTAGCTACCTACTACTTATAACAGACATACTTTAAACATTAAAACATAAAAAGCATTTATTTCTTCATTTATAAGGTGTTTACAGTCAGATATGTAGGTTTAACATGATATTGTATAAACTAGATTTTTGTGTATTATCTACTGTATACTGATAGGCAAACCCTGGATATCACACTAGGTCTATTCCTGTGTTGTGATATCCAGTTTTTCTTATTTTGGATGCAACATAGCACTTACTTGAGGTACCTATGTATGGTTTTGTATTCCGTGCCGCCACATACATATGTCACAAATGGCTAGCAAAAACAGTTTGTCCACAGAACACAACCAATAGGGGTAAGGTTTCTTAGCACTTAAAAGACAGGAAAAAATAACTTTAAACAATCAAGACAAATACAATCAAAACAACAAATTCAAAACAAAACAAGAACAAAACGATAAAAAAATGAACGGAATGAATGAAGTTGAAACCTTTTTTTTATGCATTTTGGCATACAGTACAGCTGTTTTGCCAGAGTTGCCTGATGTTCTTATCTAAGAGCATAATATTATTGTGAGTGTGGGTATATTATGTATGTATATTATTTATATGCATATATATTGCAATATGTGAGTATTTGTAAATTAATGTAAATAGATATAGTAAATATAGGTAATATTGTGAGTATATAGTTATGAATAGTATATAATATATTATGTATGATTATGATTGGTTAGTGTATATTTTACCTTTTTGTTAATTACCATTGAGGTGAAGTTGATAGTCCAGTATGTAACATGAAAATAATTAAAGATACTATGGATAGTCGAGTACGGATCGTATTTTTTTTTTTTTGGTAATAATTATGTATATACTACATTCGTAATAAGGACATGAATAGAGGTTGTATAAGTAATAGGTATATGGGACCCGGTCCACAGCCAGACAGTGATTCTCTTGTTCCGAGGCAGTTTTTTTTTTTTACTTACTTTACTTTACTTTAACTAACTTTATTTAAACTTTCAAGGTTAGGCTAACTATTGAAAGGGGCAATGCAGCCAGCATTTTGAGTACGCTTCGTTTTGATAAAGTAGAATAAGTTGTACGAGTATATATTGTGTATAAAAAAATTAATCTTTTGATTTATAATCTTGACCTATACGTTAAAAAAAAATAGTTTCTTATATCATACTTCTATTAAGAAATAAGTGCAGGAAGTGCCGACACTAGTAATTGCATGTACAAAAATTTGTTTAAAACAAAAATAACTTGAAAATAATTTAGCAAGAAAGCATGGAACTGCGAACGACTTTTATGGTAGAGTTGATGACATTGGCCGGCGCCTTCCTGCTTCTGTGAATCCATACCCATTATGCCATGGCGGTTTTATACCATACGTATTCAAAGCATTTATACTTCAATGATATACATACTCGTAGTTGCCGCCAATGATATTAGCGAAAAAAAACTTACAGAAGACTTGATAACCTCCTTTTTTTTATTTCGGTTTAAAATGTATGAAAGAGTAGCGCAATTGCTCTATAATGGGAAGCAACGAAAAAATCATATTCCTTTCTCCTTTGTTATCGTCATTTCTTGTTGTGGAATCTATACAAGTTTGGTTTTAATGTTTTTTTATTTTCTTGGCAGAAGATATTGATATATTTCTTTGCATTTTTATGAATCGTTAAAATTGTTCATTTCAAGATACCTACTGGCAGAACAGAGGCGTCTCTTTGTAATGTTTCAATTTAAACGCGATAATGTTTACAAACGTTTCTTTTCAGAAATCTCTCTTGATATCACTCCACATAAAAATATCGCTAATTTAATTTGTTATGATCAAGCAACACATTGTTAATGTGTCCTCACTTTTACGTCAAATTAATAAATCGAGCGTAACCGTGTTGATTATTATGATTTCACGAGAACGTTTTCACAGGAGGCGTCTATTTTAGTGATGGCTAATTTTATTGGCTAAACATTTTAGAGAACATTTAGTCGTTTAAATTAATGTCTGATACCTATAATTTAGATAGATTTATCAATTGAAACGATGTCGTAAACATTTATGTGTCATTTTAAAACAAAACACGCAGAGGTTGTAAACGCTCGTCGGTTGGCTCTGTGATATATAAATTGACCGCGTATTAATAGAATCTCGTTTCTCTCAACTTTTATTTATTGTTGTAGACTTCATTGACTGCGGCCGGCGCCTGCTTGTCGCAATTGTGACTGGTTCTTCTCGTTCTATATGTCCATAATTCTACTTATGTATATGTTTATTTCCAGTGTATCCTGATTAAAATGCAATAAGGCGACGCAGAGGCCGTTTACATTGTCGAACCAATTAGTAGGAACCATAAAAATCATACAAATCATTCACCTTCCTTATCGAGTTTTTGTGAACCGCCGCCGTTCTCTTTACGCTGTTCGGTTTGGAAAGACATTTATATTGAGACAGTTTTACGAGGTGTAGACAGTTTAAGTGGCGCAAGGCACGCTTAAAGAGGCGCTGGTGGCCATATTGGGAGCGTCTTCGCCGTTTACTGTCAATATTCACTTGTCGTAGATAAATTAATGAGTGTCGCAAAAGTTCCCGAACTTAATGGCGCGTCTGTGTGATAACAGAGAGTCCAGAAGCATACAGTGGACGAGAGCCAATTTATTCAACAAAAATATCGCATATAATTTATTGAGTATCATTCTACGCATGCCTCGCTAGTGAGTGTCGTACAGTTGCACCTCATAAAAACAAACTTAAAAAATATTTTGCGAACGTTGACGTCGAGCCACGAATATCGCCAACGATGCATATTATGTTCCTTGAGGAAAATAATATATCTGTCATTTCAGAATAGTTACGGTCTGGGAAACAAATGAGAAGACATTATTTTCCGTTGAAATAGAACGTCTGGACGGCGTGACATGAACGTCCTGACTAAATCCACAAGGTCGATCTATCTATCGACGTGATAGTAACATCTTGGAGAATTCTTATCAATTATACCTAGATCTCTGTAATAACATTACTGTAACTCTTTTCTGTCCATTGAAATGAAATAAATTGCTCTCAACGTTTTGGATGATGAAAATTTTAATAATATTTTATCACAGTATAAGTATGTATCTGCTGTATATAAATTTGACCAGACAATCACAAGCATTTACAAAAATATTACAACTAACATAAAACATTTAGTATTTTATAATAATTCAAAATCGTCACTCTTTACACTTCGAGTGATAATTCCGGCGGGCGTAGTGCGCGGGCGCAGCGACCCCGAACACGCAGACGTCTCAAGTATCGAACAGAGTTATCAATCAGTCGACAAGAATGCAAATTTTAATTGTGCCGGGCTGGTCTGTGTCGCATGATATTACGAACGCAATTTATTTACGCGGAGGCGAGCACCGTCGCGGGGCGGAGCGAGTCTCACGCACAAACCTGGGTGGGAGACAACCGCCAATTATGAATAAACTAGCTCTACTGGTATGATAATATGACTTGAGATTTTTCCTCGGCGATTTCACCGCTCCACGCTCATTAATGGTTTTGTGGCTCCGTTATCACAGCCTTCATTTAGCGCTAGAAAGCCTTACGCGTTATAATCTCCAAGTCACACACTTTAGATTCACTTTACTGCAAAAGGGAGTTTCGAACGCAAATTTTATTGCGGCGGAAAACCGTTGATTACGCACGTGTAATAAACGTAACTATTAAATTGCTCAACTTAATTATATATTGCACGTTAATGAAATGGGCAGTTAATTAATGAAAAAGCTGAAACGCTCTGAAATCTGTGAGTGCTTATAAGTTTTAACGGACTGACAAAATAAGACACGGTATCCATTTTGGTTTTTTGTTCTGTATATAACAATATATATGTGAAGAAGGTTTTAAGACGAATTATTTCAGATTATATTACTACAAAAGACCCGAGCTTTTGAATTTTACTAATATAAGCTATGACCAATCAACAAGCATTATTTGATTTTCCTTCCCACTATATGATCGTTTTAAAAAAAATGCAAAGGAGGCTTAGTTTAGAATTATTCGCAGACACATTTAAGTCCATTCCAGTATGGTAATGAAACTTGAACTTTTCAGTGAAGTTTTCAGCATGTCTCGCTGCGACGGTGGCGCTGCGAGCGTCGGCCCCGTTTCCTGAGCTAAATATAATTTTACTTGATCATTTAATTATATGGAGATTAATGGGCGTCGGAGATGCCAACATTTATGTTAGTAAACGGCACAATATGGCGTGAAATAACCACTATTATACTATACTATATATCTCCCGAAATATTCATATTTTATTTATTTATTATGGATGTTTGGATGCTCGTGTCTCTGTTTTACTGTGCCGCAAGTAGAAAGTCTATTTTCATCAGTGTATTACAACCTCACGGTTTGCTTTCACAAATACGCTTCTCTCCTATTTTGTTTTTCAAAACAGTCGCTATTGTTGTTAAACAAGGGTGAAATAAGCAATTTCTATAAACTGCGCCAACAATTGTAGCTAGAACCGTATCTAAATGAAGAAAACTTTACTAGAAAGAACTAATAAATCTTATATTTAACATTTTAATACAACGATACCATCAGCCGACAATTTAATGAAGATTCTAATTCAGTTATTGACCGCAGCCAGCAGTTCTTGCAAGGCAAATGTCTTTCCTTTTATACCACTTGATTCAACTTATTCTCAACAAGATATAGCACTCTATTATCATATTAGGCGCTAAGAACATCCAATGCACTTGAGCATAAAAAATGAATTCCATTAAAAAAGTAATATCGCACCATATTTATAACAAGCTGGCTAGTTATCTGAATATTCATAACTCGATACTGAAACTTAGAGGGCAACCAGTTCTGGATGGAACTAGTACTGCTGGTATCGAGGACAGGTTACCAGCTCAAAACTCTAATGTCCTGCGTACTTAGTATCAGTACAACGTGGAATTAAAATAATTACTTTACCTGTTTCTGTCCTTTGGTCAGAGGATTGTTTTCGCCTAACTTATCTAACAGACAAGTATGTTTTACCAGATTGATCCAGATGTTTTCTATAAAATTTACCTTAAAAATGCCTCGAGACCACAACTTACAAGTAAAAGCTGCTGAAAATGTATTATGCTTTCAAATTACTAAAATTATCCTTTTTTCAACCGCGTTGTTTCGGATTAAAAAATAGCTTATGCTCATACTATCATAATGCTAAGTCACTCAATTGTGGCGTAAAAACTTATTAAACAGACCAACACAGTTAACAGTTGTATGTGTTTTTAAGAATTCAGATAACATTTTTTTTTTATAGAACGGGTTTGCACTCGGTCATAGTTTGCCTGATAATAAGCAAACGCTATGGCCTAAGATGGTGTTTAAACGTTAAGAACAAATTTCAAAAAGTCTTTATTTCACATATAAGTAATTAACAATAAAATATGCTAGTGTACATTAAGTAGTTATAAACTGGTTTCCTAGCATGTTTTGACATGAAAGTTAAGTTAATACGTTTATCTACACTAATGTTGTAACATTCTACTTATGTTTCCAATACTTGACTTATAATTACTACTGTTGTAGCGCAGACAACAAAACACTCAATTTAAGCAATTTCACATGATGGTATAATATCCACATCGATATCGTAATATCTCATTATAACATCAATAAAACGCGACGCGTTTTATTGATGCGCGCAGCTGCGCTCTCATTGGTTAGATTTAAATGGCGGCAAAATCTGTAAAAAAAGTATGCAACTGCATATACTACTATTTCAAGTTGGATTACCACGCATATAAAACTTTTAGCAATGCGTAAGGTGCGATAAGAACCGTTTATGCCACATTGTATAGCAAACTAGTAGTCAGCTCAAGTATCACGCGAGCCACGCGGGTGGGCTCGCGGCTAGCAGGCATATCCGACGCATGCGCTTGTGCATGGGAACGTACTGGCGGCCTTTGCAATGACATTGCAGGAATTAGCATTTTGAGTGAAAATGACATCACATTTACAAAACCTATGAGTAAATTTACAATACTCGTATTTCTACAATAGTGAAAAGCAGAATATCTTAATAGACTTTTAAACATCCAATATCATAGAACAAGAGATTGAGCATAACAGTTACTGAATGGTGGCCAAAAGCAGGTGGAAGAGGGTCTTCTATGGACGAAGCTTGAAAGATGCAAAAATTTTAGGAAAGTTAACAAATATTTTTGTGGATATTAGAATACTTTCCGATGAAAGTCCTTGCTATGCAATTAACTGAAGTTGTTGTCTTCTTTTTAACAATGATACCATCATCATATCAAAGCTGTTTATATATGCAAAGAAACGCGTGCATAACATTATTTTATGCTTACGAAGCAATCAAATTCACAGTATTGTTTACATTATTGCCTCCGATCGATACGAAATGAGCACATTTGTTGCATAATGATTAGACATTAACGATACACAAAATCTGATAAAGATTATGTTACTTTATCCACTTCTCTACTCCTTGCAAATTCACACTTCCACTAATCTCTCGTGATAATCTGATAACAACTGATAACGGACGCTATCTCTCTACTCGACACCTATTTCGCAAAATTTCTATCAAAGTAGTACGTTTATTGATAACGATAATGAGGAAGGTAAACTGAGCGATATTAATTACAACGCAGATAATGTACAGTCACACCACGAAAACAAATTTAACTTTTGCTTTAAATGAAATTTTCACGCGTCGTAAACTTATTTATCCAGTTGTTGTCATAAAGACGTCGCTTTATGAATGGGTATTTTAATCAAAGTTATGAAAATGATTATTTGAAGAGCGCGGCGAAAGAGCCGCCTCGGACACGGACTAAAAGCTTTATTTATACGTGTTTGGTGACAAGACGACTCGCCGCGTCTCGACGCCCCAATTTAAATTTAAATTTGGATCCCGCCGTTTCTGCTAATTTAGGTATCCCGCATGCAAAGTTATGAAACTAAATTTTAACACAATTAACAATAAACTGCCATTGTATACAGAATGCTCTCGACAGGGCAATGATTTTACTTACGAGACGTTCATGCAACGCGTGGGAAGTGAATACGCCGCAAGTTTATTTGGAGTGCGTTGCTTGGCGAGATATCGACGATCGGACAAATTAACTGGACTCGGATACAGTTCACAATCTACTTACATAATGAACGATATTAACTGGCGGAAAAATGAAAAAAGATACAGAAAGGAGGCCGGAGGGCGTGTCGGCCGAGTTTGAGTAATGAGCCGGCGCAGTGCGGCGCGGCGCAGGCGACGCTGGTGACGCGCCGGGATTTGAATACAATGATGCGATAGCTCAGGGCCGCCCGCGTGCTCGCATGCATAATCCTGCGCCATTTATTTAAAACCTGCCACATTCTCCGCAAGACTGATCGGTGCATCTATGACTGCGCATCAAACCCGAGACAGCGACGCTCCCACACTCGCTAACCTCGCAAATCGATCGGTTCGAGCTTCGCAACGAATCGCCTCGGTCACCAATTGACTGCAACTTGAAGTTATTGACTCTATATGTATTTCTTCCACTACGCCTTAGCGATCATTGTCCAAGGCTGCATAAGCTGCATTCCTCGGTCTGGCACGACGGGCTGCGGCAGGTCATGTGCGACAGTAAACTTCCTGTGACTGCAGGTACTCGTTAACAGAAACGTTCTCATAAATATGTCTAGAATGAAGATAAACCCGCTCTTGAGGCGCTTCTAATATTAACATAGCTCTCTAGTGATGACAGTGGGTGTCGCCGAGCAAGCCCGCCAGACTGCGCTGGTGTTTACCATTTCAATGGCTTACAACTTATTGCGATTCTTTATGAAAATGATTGGGCCTATTGTTCCCAGTGTAAATCGATACAAGGATAGAGATGTGAGTAATTGGTCTCAAAATCAATAATTCATGGCTGTAAGTAATGAGATAATCCCGATGATGCAAATGTTTGAAAATGTTTACTTTATAAGTTACAATACATACATATCGTACTTACATACATAGGTACATAAATGAGTGCAAAAATGTATGTAGACAATTGGAATGGAAAGAGGTAAGCGGTCGTTCGTCCTCGATAGCGGCGGCTGTAAGCAACGGGTCGGCCGCTGCCTATTTGGGAGAAGGCCCTATTTGGAAGGCTGCGTTTCGAGTCGAGATCGATATCGAGTGGCAACTAGCGAGCCACCGGCCGTCACTCCAACCTCCTTTATGGACATTTAATGTTATAGTTCATCAAAACCATTGAAGCCAGTGCAAGTGTCGGCATTAACGCCCCATTAACACTAGCACGGAAGCCTGACTTTGTGCTGTTCACATTATGCAAGTGGCGCTTCACGGACATCTTATGGAGCTTGTAGCCATAACCGTTCGATAGATACTGTTTCCCATAGCACCATTAGAGACTTCCCATGGCATTAAATAGAAAGCTTTGGCTTATCCTTGCTCGCGCGCACTAAATCTGTGTTACTTTATGCACATTATTATCAACTTTTTAAGTCCTTTAGAGAAAGTCTTTCCTAGTATAGCAACTAACTTAGTTGATTGCCCCGAGCTTGTTAAGGAAATTAACTTAAACTGTACTACATTTCGAGGTCGCTTTAATCCTCTATTATATATTCCACCCAAACATGCCAACTATACCCAGAATGCATTTCTGGTGAGAGCGAGTGTGAGTTACAATGCTGCTGACAAACGGTTCCATACAGGTGTAGCTTGGCTTCGTTGAGGCGGCGGCTGAGCAGCGAGTTCTTTGTTTGATTTGTGTGTTTGTTGTTAATTATGAAATTGTATAGGTTTATTCTGTTTTAAGTAAGTTAAGTGTAGGTTTGTGACTATTTGTGTTGTTGATGTGGGTGTAGTGTTTTTGTGTTCATAGTTTTATGTAAATATATTGTGTTGTTACCCGTGTTGTCCTCTAATTGGATTTTTGTTTATATCATTATTCGCTATTGTGTGTCTGTGTCCGTTGGACAACTTGTAAATTAAATAAATAAATATTTTTAAATATCCTAACATAAATATTATGTAAAGTATCATAGCTATTGTTTATCATCAGGCAAACTATGGTCAAGTGCAAACCTGTTTTCAATAAATAAAAAGAAGCTACGTACATTAATTATTTGCAAAATACCGATATGCTAGGCTTTATGCTATAAGTTTGGTTTTATGCATTGATCTTTTTCCACCTGTCAATCTCTGTATAGTTTTATATATTGAAAAGATATAATGTATTTACAAAGCATATGTACCTACAAACAGATACTTCTACATAATTATGCATATCTACATAAGGTGGCGCCTACTCTTATCTCTTTCAGATTACACGTTAACGGAGCGCTATATTAATTTCAAGATAATACATTCAAAACACTTGCTTATTGATTACGTCTTTGAGAATTAATTAATATAATTAATTAATTATAATATAAAATAATTAGCTGTTATCAGATTCTAGTTTTCTCGGTTCTAATTATTTTAAATTGAAAATGTTAATGGTCTTCTTGATTATATCACAACCGATTAAATATAAAAACTACGTGCTTGTAAGATAATAGCATAATACTATACGAAGTAAGGTGTAAAGTAAAATCGTTGAACAGCTTAGATTTGGAAATAAATTAAACGAATTAAAAAACTTAAATAGAACAACATAATACACCGAAGTATTGATCGTTATTTATCTCAACTTTTTTCGTCTATTTTAAGAAACTATGTTCATTTATTGCAAATTCCGTCACTATTGATCGAGATTCAGGTAAAAATAAAAAACTCGACTGTCTGAAATTCTTTCTCGACTATTTTAGGAAAGTATTGCAAATTCCCCAACAATTGTTAGCTATAGACAGCGCCATACAGCCGAATCTTCCGCCAAGCGCACGGCTGCCGACATTCTGTTCTAATATGAAATACCTCGTAAAATGTCTGGGCATCCACGTAAAATGTACCGATAAATTTATAACCCAACACACATTAAGTCGTTAAAAATCACACAAATTTTACAACAATTTATACCTACAGTTGTAAAAAGACACGCGGAAAAGTTTTCGCAAAACTGCGATGTCAATTTTCTCTTATTTTCAGCCAAAGTTTACCCGCAGTATAACATAGAGTTGGCATGACACTTTCAGTAAAACCCCATAGATATGTTGTCTTTTGTAAAACCTACACCTCTGCAAACGTTTAGAATTACAAAACAATATAGAAAAGAGTGTTAGAGACAATAAGTCCACTATTTAATTTAGGCACATAATTACCATTAGTGCAGGCAGGCATCAGCCAGGAACGAATGGTACCCATTTGCCTATAAGCCGCCGATATAATATACCGCCAAATTAAGCATGAAATTGCTCCATTTTGATTCCTTTCTGAATGAGATTAAACAAACAATCAACCTAGTCCACCTATTTTTTCTACCTCAATATTAAAATTTCTTAAGATGTTATTTTCTGTATAACTTAATATAGGTACTTTCAACAATTTCTGTGATAGAATAAATATCTACAGTTTTCTTCAGTTTATTCAACCGTGTTTTTCCTGCATGGTATTTTTGTACAAACGCACCAATTATATGAATTGCATTGATTATTTTACAAAGTATATTTACCTTGTTGATTCGGTTTTAAAGTCTGTTTGTCTGTTCCTCTTTATTACGACGATGGAAAGATGCAGCGAGTTGTCATATGTTATGTAATACTTATAATTATTAGTTTATCTGTTCCTCTTTATTGCGATAGTGGAAAGATGCAACGAGTTGTTTTATGATATATATTATACTAGTGGGTGCTCGCGGCTTCACTCGCATTAAGAAGTAAAACTTACATACTTACCCTATTTCACCCCTTTAAAAGTTGCACCTTTCTTAGCGGATGCCCACATTTTTAAATCTACCTTCATTCCAAATTTCAGCCCATTCCGGCCAGTGGTTTGGGCTGAGCGTTGATAGTTCACTATATCAGTCAGTCAGTCAATCAGTCAGTCAGTCACTTTTGATTTATATATATATAGATTAATACTTGTTATATCCCGAGCGCTACTTATTAAAAGGACAAAGCTGTGGGTAGCCATTTTATATTACAAAGTGTTGCCAAACTGTCGGCTTTTTGGAGACTTTAAAAGACACGATCATTTTACAACGTGTCACCGAATCGTTCGATCGCACGCGCTGTAAGCTGAATGAATGCTCGTTAAGAACTTACCGCCGTGTAATTAGTAACCACCAATGAAAATAAAACACCGTCGTATGTCCTGCCTGCGGACTCCATACTTTGAGTTTGACAGAGATGTTTTCGTTAAACTAAACAAAAGTTAAATTGTGTTTTTTTTTGTTTCAAATAAATACATGTAATATTCATGCAAATACAAGAACATGTCGGTATTATGAATAGAGTATGTTGATGATAAATATGGACTTTTAATACACATACAAATAAATTCAATTATAAAGCTTAGCATACAAACATTTATTATTCTTCAAACCTTTGATTTTTTATCAAAACTATATTGTACAAATTAAAAATAACCGGTACAAAAATATAAAAAACAAATTATGATTCTAAAATATCCCAACTTTTCTACAAACGATGTTCACCACAAAGCCCCGGGCATCTCGTGACTGCTCTCGCGGATTCATCACGAAATTTTACACTCGCACCGCATCTTATTAAGTGTTATGAAAGGCCCAGTGACAGCGCCTTTTATGGTCACCCTCACGCCTTGCCGCTGTTGCTATGTATATAATGTACGTACGCATGTATGTATGTATATTATTTATGTTGAGACAAACGTGGGACAGTTATAAGTGCATAGTTATGAGACTTGAAGGAGTGGAAATTGGCTGAGGAAAGGTTGACGTGGGTATATTTTTACTGAGTTGAACATTCTCTTTGCTGGTAAAAAGTAGGAAAGAAAACATTTTATTGTTAATACTAAGAAGAGTGTAACGTGTAGTTTTCTGTGCGTAATTTTTCATGTACTCTATATCTACCTAGTTAAATTATCACATAGCACAAACATTTTGTTGCTGCAGTAATAAAACATAATTTTATATATTATATCATTGTGTTAATCTATTTAGATCACTCGTGTCGTAAAAAAAATACTCTCACGGTGATTCTAAAGACACAAAAAAAGCAATCAACTCACAGAACCTACATTTTCCTCGTATGAAGTTGTTATTGCATCGGCTGCAAATAAGATCCATCATTTGCGTGTCCACTTAAGTGGGAGCAATTGACATGTCAAGTTGTACAATATTCGCCTGGTTGTGTTACTGCAGCACAGAGGCGACGTGGAATAGAGGAGTGAGCTGCAACTGAGCTGCAGGGTGCTATTATCGCGTCAAAGCTGCCTTTATCTCTCAGTTTAGTGATAATTTTATAAAGATGAGCAGGCGTCGGCGCCGCCGGCCGCCGCGCGGAGGGTCTTCGCTTATGGTAAAGATAATTGCACCAGCTTTAAGGACGCTCATCGATAACATGATAATGTCTTAAATGCTGGTTGTGTCGGAACGGACATTACTTTTATCATTTCAGATTTTGCAAAACAGATTGGTGTCTCTGATGTGGCGCCTTCTCGACAAGAGTAGATTAACACTCGCTATCTCGTATAAAATGTCGCTTCGATTAAAACGCTCGGCCGTGTGATACGAATGTTTCTTTGATGTTTATTTTTTTTGTGGTGTATAAACGAGGAACAATGGAGCAATCAGGCTACAGATGGAACCCAAATTCACACAATAGCATTAGCATACGATTATGTTTGTTTGTCGGCGTGTAAATACTAAGGGTGTTGGTATGCACTGGAGCCTTTTCAGATGGAATTGATATGAGTGAAGCGTTGAGTTGCATACCTTCACGCTTTCAGTATCTTTTTGCTGTGTTTCCTCAGCATATTATTAATAAAACCGTATGTTGTAAATGTATATTAACGAAGAAGTATATTTAACATATAAGAATAGTTAAGGGCACATATGTATATGGTATATGCACTGAATGGACAACGTGTTTGTTACCTACCAATCCATACAAGAATCAAAAGTACCGAAGCCATATACAAAACAGGCAATTAATGCAAATAAATTCGAAGCGGCGATAAAATTTCTTTTAAACATCAAAGTAAAATGGCCGGGTAACACGACACAGTCGCAAGTTAGCGCTGTGGCGAGAGGACACAAATTGCAACCAGTTGCATAACATGCATTATTTAAACGCGACAACCTTATAAGAAAGTATTAATGTGATAGAGAGTACGTATGTCGCAGGCGGTGAGTCAGAGCTCAATGACCCCCGCGCCGCCGACGCGCCTACTATTCCTGAGCCGTGCACTACATTGCTTCATCTCAAACGCTAACTTGTTTGAACAAACACAATTACACGTCATAACCATTAAACGACGCTCTCAAAAATGTTGTAACATCTTCTTCATTGAAAAGAGGCGACGAGCCAAGCGGATCAACACAACACATCTCATTGTTCGCTCCGTTGTATCTCTTGGAATTATTTATCGTTGACCGAGTAAACAAGCTCCATTTGTATTGGAAAAATCTACTCGCGTCGTGTCGTTCGCTACTTTTTATTCGCTGTTAAAATGCGGGTATTTTATGTGAGAGAGCTTTCGAAGCGCCTATCTGGCTAGAACAGTTGCAATATCAATTCTATCCGCGATGCGCTAGCCCAATCACAGCGCAGCACGAGCACGTGACTCGGCTTGATAGGCTGATACGATCAAATTAAAGCCTTTTTATTGGCGCTATCTATTTGGCAGGACGCGAGAAACTCAACGCAGACGCTGTGTCAGTACATCATTCATCAGGTGGCGGTAAATGTGTAAATTTGCATAGGACCGCGAGTGCAGTCTCGCGGGCGTCGACTGGAATTAAAGAGGGCCGAGAGAGGCGATCTCGTGTCGATACTGTCACATGACTAATGGAGCAGGCGCCGATCAACGATATCGACAAATAAAAATATGGCCACCGCCGCCGGCGCAGCCTGCGCCGCGCGATCTGCCGCGATGTTCTCACACGCACTGACTCACTCCTACAGTAAGTCCACTCTCTTCACACTATATCACCAATCAACTGCAGTGATGTCTGCTTCTCACCACTTCTAAATACCTACTTGAAAAATTGGATCTACATTTATTATTTTCTTTATCGTCTATTGTTATGTCTCTGGAGATGCGTTTTCCTATCAGGTCACCTATTTTCTGTCAGTGCACAGGTACACCGCAATACATAGATTTAGCCCTCTCTCTCCAGTCTAAACCAGCAGAGTCGCACGCGGATGAGATGTTGTGACTAATACTCCCCTATTTATTAAACACAGTTCTGACACCCACGCGACATTGGCAGAGTTTTACGTGAAACAATCAATATTATTATTTTAAAAGCTGCGGCATATTCTTAGAGCGTGTTTACCTTCGAGACTGCGTGTCAAAGAGGACCGTAACCGTAACTTTGTATAAAAAACCTAAAAGCGGCTCCGTGAAGTAATATAATATTATTATGCACTCAATCACGACAAGCTTTATGTTATGATAACAGTTTATGGCCGGCTTAACCCAGATTTTGTGAGTAACAACTTGTCAAACAATATTCCTTCAGCTAAATGTTATCTCATTTACTGAAAAGCAAACACGAATAATACTTCATTTTAACATCGGCTTTTCACATCAATATTCTGTCTTTGAAGCAAGGCCGTTATTATTTTTATTACTATGGTACGACTCAACGTCTATTTTAAATAAGTAAAAAGCTAAATTTATTTTTGAAGAAGCTTTTATAAAATGTTCGAAGCGCGCCGCGCGACTTTTGCCAGGTTTAATATTGTACTACCCCATCATAACATAGGTATTCGCAACTAGACGTGGATATGAATTGTGAAGTTTAATAAAAGATTGGTGGCAATAAATTATGTCGTGTAATAAAATGACGACAAACTCACATCAAAGTCCGAGTATCTACGCAAAGAGTTGGGCGGAATTTCTTAAGTGGTTGTTCTCTGGGCGGCAGTCGCAGCGGCCTTCGGAAGTCGCACGACACCCGCCGGTCGATGACCCCGCATCATAGATACACTTATCTATGACATTATCTACCTTGTAACATAGTAACACGCAAACCAACAATGTTTACGACGTTAGAAACCACTGACTTCGGTAACTGTTTGTTTGCGTCATAATTTATAAACGACGTTTATTATAATATCCATATTTCGTAGTCCATTTGGTTATATGTGCGCTGAAAAGGACATGTTTGGTGTTTGGTCAAGCTTGACGTCAATCAATCACGTCAAAAGATCGTAAGAGTGTTAGGTACACCGGATACGCGTCTCGCGCTCGGTAAATACGAGGTCTTGCCAAATGAGCTCGGAAGAGTCGCCCTGCAGAGCTGCAGCACGGCGCGGCGGCCGCATCGCGCCGCCGTCACCACTAAATATAACCCGGTGACAAGGAGACAATTCGCCGCCGCCCGCTCCGATAATTACCAAAACCGAAAGTGCTAAAGTTCACAGATACTCCCAGCCTTAATAAAAGGAGGTTCAACCACCTAGTGGTGGAGCATGACGCCTCGCCTAGATATATGCGGTATGCGGTTAATATCTAGCGAGATCGAAATAAATCGCTAGGATTATTGCCAAGTGGAAAATCATTATAATATATTGGACGCTCGGAATTCGCTTTGACAATATTTTGACAGCGTGCGGTCTGGAAGCTTTAGAGCCGTCAAATTGCGAGGGCTTTTTCTTCATCATGTTATTTCCACGCGCGTGTGGATGTATTTATAGAGAACTGATTAAAGATCCGATTTAATTGTGGAGTAGTGTCACGTCACATTGGCGTATCCGCTTTTTATGTGGTTTGCCCTTTTAATTAGTGAGACGGGCATATCTTGTGGCGCTAGCTTACGAAACTAACTTACTTATTTGGGAAACTGGTATGTTTTAAACGCACTCACTGTCTGCTCAACGAACCTAAACTTAATGCACATATCAGTTTAGTAAGTACGTATTTTAAGTATCTACAAATGATTGCACGATAATTCCCAATATTTAAAAAAAATTGGAACGAGTCAATCAGTTTTTTTTACAGCTTACGCCAAAATGTATATGAAGGAGTTTAATTATTAATTGATAGTCATAACTATTCTTAGATATTTAAAGCAAGATTACCATTAAAACTGAATCCAATTCAATAAGTAACATAGTAAGTTTAAAGTGCGTGCAGAGCGCGTCGCAGTGGCAGCGGTGAAACGGGCCGCGGCTGCGTAGTGCCCATCTACGGGCCGCAACTGTTGAACCGGAACGACTGCCCCTATTTAGAATGATCACTCCGCAATTTTGACTCGAACGTCTGGCACCTCATAACTCACGGCGAACGTATACGAGAAGAAGCCATGAAGTGTTGAGCAATTTTTTAAAACATTCAATGTAATTTCGCCCTTTAAAACGAATATGACCACAAATATTACTTCTGCTTTTTTACTTAACAGTAAGTAACGGCAGCAGCATAATTGCAAAATTGGAGGAATATAAAAACTTCATTATCAAACTTAGAGACTTAACAGCTCATGTATTATTAAACATAGCTACGGAAGTACAAAGATATTAACAGTTCTTCAGGAAACATTGAGCATTATCAGATGTTCAAATAACTGCATTACTCTGCCTCAGTTACACTTTTAACCAAGTACTTTCAAAAACATTTAAACCGATTAATTCCGTCCATATATCTCCGACCAAACATCCGTTCCTAAAGCTTGTAGATTTCGTATCTGAAATACAGTTTCCGCGATGGCTACCGAAGCTGAACATCCTAACAGCTGTCTGCAGACGTTAGGTACCGAAACTCATGTTTAGAGCAAGCCGTAAAGCATGTCGACATTGTGTTCTTTCTGGTACATCGAGCGGAAAGTCGGAGACAATGCTTTATGGCAGGAAACATTCGAGGCTGAGAAGGTGGTGGCGGAAACATTGGCTTGAGAGATTTTTAATATATGATGGTTATCTGATGTTTTTCAGGATATGTACGGAGTTTGAAAACTCTTACACTCAAAAACATATGATAAACAGAGAAACAGATAAACAATTTATTTGTAACCAAAAGCTTACACGTCAATAAGAAATTACAATTGTACATAACATAAATTATTATATATAAAATTACATATCTTATACCAATTATTTATTTTAAAAGATTTCTATCATTAATATTAAGGTAGCTTTTTTATTTGTTTTGAAGAACTCGGCTATGGAATAGTATGTTTCTTGAACGAGCCACTTTTTAAATTTATTTCTAAATATGTTGTCTGACAAGGAATTCTTAATATCAGCGGGAAGACAATTGTATACGTCCGGTCCTTTCTTATGTAGATACTTAGTGTTGTTGGTAGTTATTTGGGGCTAGATAGCGCTGCGTGCATTTTTTTTTATTATTTTATAACAACAGAAATTTTCCTGTTTGTCAGAACTTTGATAAAATTTGCCGATGTAAAAAGCAAATTTATCAAAACTGATTTTCATTCTCATGACATAATTAAAAAATAACATGATTAGATTCAAATTAGATTAGATTTCGATCACTTATTTCACAACTAATCTCAACAGAAACATATTTGGCGTGTCATTTCACAATTCATTTCAATACAAATATGTGTAGGTACTTTTCAGTTATATTTTTACATACGTAAAATACAATAAGTATTGTATTTATTTCATCAATGCTTAGTAAAAAAACATACATTTTTACAACTCATTTCCATACAAAAATGGGTAGGTTCAATACATTGTAAATTACAACCTTATTTATGTCATTAACAGTTGATTAGAATAAAAAAGATAGTTTTACAAGAAACACTTCACTATCTACCAATTCCATAAAAATTACACGCTTAATTTCAGGCGAGCCGTCTATTTATTACGATTTCAGACATGTATAAAATTGGCACACGGTCCGTAATAAAAACCGACGTTTGCGAACTAGGGCACCAATAACTAGCGCTGACTGGGGCCATGTAAATTATCCATAATGCTGCGGAGTCGGGAGGTCGTCGCACTATCATTAACTATATACGTACTAGACTAGTTTATAGCTATACATATATAGGACAGGCTCGCATGAAGTACGGGAGGTAGGGAAACAATCCGTCAGCCACTTGAATTGCGGTAAAAACTAAAACTGCTAGTTCTTAGGGCAGAGTGTAGAAATACTATGACGTTGCGCTAGATCTGTATTATAGTACAACGTCTCCGATTTTCAAATTGGATATGTTTTAAAGGTATGCAGAATTAAGATATATCTTAGACGAGTATTGACAACTAAAGAAAGAAAGCCAAGACACCCAACTGTAATTGAAAGCGTTACATAAACTTCTTTCCTGAAATATCCGATTATTAAAAAGACAGGCATGAAAAAATTCAATTATACAAACTATGTGCATGCACAAAACATAAAAACAAAACACATTATATTTGTTCATACATGTTTTTAAACTTTATAAATACGTTCTACAAAACACCGTAAATCGATTCCCTCTGCCTACTATCACAAGTAAGCAAAAAATACTATAGTTGTGTCTAGTCAATAGAAAATAATGTATAATCCGTAGACAAGCAGACAGCTTGGTCCACATTGCAATCGATGCGAGTAATAATATCCTATGTTCTATACGTGTATAGTAGATTATGTATGTTGTGTTGTATTCATGACATCAGCATTGAGGATTTTGTACTGTTTTAATAAATAGAGATTCAGGGTTCATTTTACTAATAAATAATTTAATGCTATGCAAACGTTATGGTTGCTATTTTCATATACATTTAATGGTAAACCTTCAAACTAATTTAAATCTGTAGCACTTTTTTTTCAATGTAGAATGAATTTACGGTACAGTTAATTATACCTATATAATAGGTGAAAAGTAATTACACTTGCTTACATATACCACCGAACATATCATAATAGTACGTACTTATACATTGTCAATTTTATGAAAATTTAATAAATCGAATGTGTAGCATTTTTTTTAATAATCACCAAAATGTAGTTTATGATAGGTGCGCGTTGAACTCTTATCTATAGACGTCCTTACAAAAGACATCAACGATCACCAATTTTCCTATCTTCTGCTATCGCATTGTCCTAAACCCATCTACTCTTATCTACATTTATCATTTCTTCTAATATCATTTTTTTCTAATTTCTAAGGGATATTCAAAAATCAACATCGTTCTAAAGACGAGTCGAGTAAAGTAACTCAACAACTTAAGTAGACGTAAAGAAAACTAACAAACGGAGATCTCTATCTAGCCTAACTAAAAGATTGTTCTATTAATGTAACATCATACGTATCGTTCCCAAGCAGGCGTGGGCCTAGCTCTGTTTATACACACCACTTACAGGCTCCAAGAGCTTAGGATATGAAAGTTGTGGCATGCCGTATGTATCCAAACACGTTCCGCGGCCGATTGAGGAGAGTGCTCAGATCCATTACGCTCTGTGAATAAATACTGCATCACCACTCCATTACCACCATTAAGCTGATGCACTTAAGTGCCAGAATGGCGTGAGCTAATTCACAGCTAGTGTTTGTTGAATCAGCCGACGATGGGTAATCTCTAGAAAATTGACATTCGGCGCCAAAAGGAGCCTATATGAGTGATTGGAAGTACTGACGGCACGAAATGGAAGCGAGTAAATATTTACTGAGCCCGGATTCATAAGTGGCTCCATATTTGTGCTCGACTATTTTATTTCATTGGTGTGGAGCTTCGCAAACAATATTAGCGTCGAGCGTCAAAGCAAAGCATAGCACGTCGTTATCATGTTTGCGGCCGCGGGCGGCTTTGAAGTAAAACAAACGATGAGGCTCGGTGTCATTTGGAAATATCGACATCATTCTATAGCAATTTATACCTATTTGAGAAGCAGGTAGAGTAGAAAACTCTTGTGAGAACTACATAAGTTAAATAGGTTTCTAGTTGATGTTTTTGAGTGTACTGGGTATGTTTATGACATTTGTAGGTAAGAAAGCGGAAGCATGTAAGCCAGAGTACATAACATCTGCTGGATCATTAAGATTAAAAATAATTGAAATTTATACATATCTTTAAGTAGGTAGGCATTCCAAAACCTATTTATCCCTTTTTGGTGCGCAAAAATGTATTCCCTCGATTTTACGATCGATTTGCACTTTTTTCTCGTTTTCGTTGCACCGCCAGAGAACAGGGTCCTTAAGGTGTCGCCATATGAGAAAATTATCAGCCGCTAAATAATAATAATAAACGGCGGAATGTTTGCGGCGGCCGTTGTCGCGTTTTAATTCGCAATGATGCAGCGGCGGCCTGAGAGAGAGAGAGACTTAACTATGATGTGAGTAATTGGAAACGAGGAAATTTAAATGATTATAGCCACGTTCGACGGGTTCCACACATTTCCACGAACTCCTCGACACAAGGCAATGTAACCGCTGCAACTGCAAAAAAAATTTTGTCACTGCTTTTATGAGCGGCATTACCCAATAAACTAAATATAAAATTTACGTATTATTGTCCGCGAATAAAAGATGTACCGTACAGATAAATGTTTTGTCATTTCATAATTTTCGAGCATTGTGGAATGAATGGTAAAAACACTTTGTTTTAGATATTATTGGATTATGACACATAAGATGTGAATTACGGAAGAATGTGACGCTGTGTTGCATACACATTTAAAACAAAATGTTTGACGAAATATTTACATGTTCTGTGCAGATAAAAAGAAAAAATACTAACAAAAATACTCCTATCAGATGTATAAGTAGCCGCCATAGAACACAACACGCCTCAAGTCGAATGAGTCGGGAATCATAATCAATTATAATTAATTAATGGCTAATTTATGCGATTGCAAAGCAATAAACACACGATGACGCCTCGAACACCTGTGTTCTAACAGCTATCATAACAAATAATGATGTTTTTTACACAACTCTACAAGAGCCACGTCTTAATGGTGAAATTATCGTCTATTCGTCAACTTCGTGGAGTCATCAGACACCTTCTAAATAGTTAGCAGTTTGAACACAAACGCGAAGGGCTCGTTATTTATTCCAACGGAGCGCATAATTATAATATTGCGCAGTGAACTCTGATGTTTACGAGACAATCACTTACTCGCGTCGTTCTGTGCAGCGCCGGTAATTGTAATTTGTACCGCGTTAATTACGACTACAACAGCTTTTATCACGAGCCCGGTGAAATTTCATACCCTTGTGGTGAGTTCCGACACTTCGAGGCATACTTCGGTATCAGGGAGGCGATAGAGGCGCTTTCCCTGACAAGTGGCACTTGTGCAACTTTGTAAGTAAATGTTGGCAGTTAACAGCGGACTATCTCAATTTGTAAGTAGAGTGGTATCGCATAGGCTCCGCCGGCGCGCCGCAGCGGATGCACGTGCGCGCCGCAATGGGCTAGCGTGCTGAAGCGCGGCTGCACTTCCGACGCACATTCATTCCCGCGCCATTCATACAACTGCGTCATTCATTTAATTCAAGTTCATAACGAGAGCCGGCACCCGCACGTGGGAGGAGCCCCGTAACTCCGACACACCCGCGAGCCGACACCGACCATTATTGAAAAATGTTATTACCAATACGAAACCGTTTCCACTTTCTGACCGTTCAACTCCGGTTATTTCCATAAAATAAATCGAATCCGTCGAGTTTCGGGTCCGTGTGATCGCTTCTCCGTATCGGGCCGGGAGCATGCGGTTCTGAGGCGCGCTATATTTCACGGCGAGGTGTTGTAATGAAGCGGCAGGCCGCGGGCCGCCACACCGCCGCCGCCGAGTGGGTGCAGCCGGCGCTATACGAGATGCTATCGCGCCGTCCCACAGTGCCATACTTTTCTAACTTTTTGGTGAGTGGTCGGGTCGCGCGGGGGCGTATTGTGTGCAATTGTAGCACGCGAGGGCAGCTCGGGCCGACGACCCGCCGAGACCCGTCCCGTACCTCTATAATCCGACAGCATTATGGCCGACCCGGCGCCTTTGTTGGCTACCGGCTTAATGAGGACCCGTGGGTGGCTTATGACACGTCAGGATCTGATCATAAAGGTGCCAAAAATTTCTACCTGGCCGCAGCGCAGTCTCCGACGACATTCCTATCTGAAGCTTTACAAAATTAATGTGTATTGTATGCGTGTGCCGACAGAAGGCGTTAGGGATTACGGATGACACGGAGCTCGGCCGCTCCGGCTCCATAACTCGAGTTTAAACACAAAATATGTGTTCTTTTGAAGAGTCGGTGCGCCGAGTCGGCGATGACTCCCCATGTATCGTCGAGTTAATTGAGATGTATGCACTCAAATTCTTTGACCCCAATTAATTTCGTGGAAGTGAAACCGTCGAGCGCTAATTAAGTGCGCTAATATTTGCTGAGAACGAGCTAGCGGTCACACAATGTCCATTGTGCGCCGTATTTGCTTTGAAAACAGTAATCAGATTGATAAAAATCTTTTCTCAAACACGGTGGAAGTGCGATCAATTAGCGGAGTTAACCGGGGATGAAAGAGTCGTTAGGATTAAAATTAAAGAGATTCTCGCGGCGAGGCGGTTGTGTTAATGGGTTCGGTCCCGCGCTATGATGTAACCAATTGGGATTTTCCGTTTGTTTAACAACCTAATTGTATGCATGTTTAAAGTCGTAACAATTACGTAGTGATTAAAGTGAGTGCATGCGTGCGTTAATGCAATTTGAGTGCATGGACACGTGATGTCACAGCGCGGGCTGTTTGTAGCTCGCAGGGCAATGAACCAGCACTGAATTGGACGCGAGTGTCCTGCGGCGACACTGCGCACACGTCACGCTTAAATACAACTACAAATATCACTTGGCAAAAACTCGACCAAAATCGGGATCAAAATTATTAATCCCGCATGTAGTTCTCGATTTTAACAAAATACTAAGCTGTGCATCGTCTTGGTTTTTGACAAAGCAAGACAATTTCATTAGTAGGTACTTATGTTAGTTTATTTCATAAAAAAAAGTTATTTCGAGTCGGTATTTAATGCAATCCGTCTGATCGTGGAAAAATAATGGATGGAGAGTATGTAGCATGTAGCATAAACATACATGTTATACACATACCGACATAGAAAAGAGAAAGTGCTACAAATGACATCTTGATAATCTTCAATACACAAAGTTACCTATAAATATACAGTCAGCGTTGCAAAATAAAATGAAATTGCCAAATAAATCGCCAACGAAATAGAATAAGCCGTATTACAAACAGCCAGTTTAAAACCATGAAAGAGTCGAACACATGCAGCGTTTGAAATGCAAGATAGTACTAATACTGCGCCGCCATTGAGTTGCAATCATGTGTGTACATTTTCATTCTGCACACGTCGTGCATACAAACAATCTTATATAATATTTGCGTATAAATGCGCGTTTAACATTCCAGAAGTAAGGGTTAGGTGTCCGCTAATAACTTGCCCACTTTACAACATCTCGTCGAATGTTTGATAGGCCCGGAGATGCTATCCGACCAAGACAACATACAAAATAGACACCTCTATCATCATCATCATCAGGACATAAATAAACTGTAGGTAATTATATCGCTGTTCTAAAGTTCCCGTAAGACATGATCAAATTACGGTAGGTATAACATGTGATATATCTAACACCGGCTAGCACTTAGGTAGGCCCATTAAAAATGAAAATAACACAACAAAATATTTTGACATAAGTGCTTATTGTATATTTAAGTAATCAGCTCTTAGAACATAAAACGTTACAGGCACGACGTTACCTTGTACGCTATATTATGGTGAAAGATTTCTGAAACATACTCGTAAGCCAAATAAATTCACGTGATAGGTCCATTACAAATATCACGCGATACATGTCGCGTCAAACGCGTGGTACGACCGCATGGTCTGCTTGGTTTGCGTAGGATATAATATAAGTATGTAATTGATGAACATTTTGTTTAGAGAATAGAATTGATAGAATAGTTAGGTGAGTAGGGATAACAATTACAAGCGTAACAGCATTTTTTCAATTTTGTGATAGTAACAATGCAACAGGCATAAAAATCGTACCAAAAGGTCAACAAATATGTTTTTCAATTTAAGTTTCCCTCTCTCTCTATTTATTTCTCTCTCTTTCATTTTCAAAACTATTAGTGTGAGAGAGAGCGCCAAAACACTTTTTAACTTAAACAGTTGATAATATGAGCTCATAAATAAGACCGTTGTTTAATCCAAGGACTTTATATAGTAGGTGTCTATGGTTTAAATGGTTTATGCTAAGCAAGAATCCGGGTAGGCGCCTCCATCCCGGGCCGTTTTGAAGTGTGAATGCCATCAGCTCGAGTAATATTAATATTCCTTACGATTATACTCTCGCCGTCGACAGGTCGGCTTCTTTAGATCATATACCTACAGAGTATCAGGAAAAAAGCATTTCCATAGTAATACCACTTGAGAAGGTTAAAAGATCAACCGATAAGCACCATTCGTCGAGTATAAAAATAACAATGCGTAATACTCTGTTGTAATATTATAGCTAGGTATATTTATATTGTATTTTTATAAATGACGTCCTTATAACAACATTGTAATCTCGAGGTGAGGATCATTCTGATTAGTAGATAATTATGATTCGTAAATTGCTTGCTAATTTGGGACAACTTTTGGATTTTGGAATGGGCAGTTAAACATTTTTTTAAAAAAAACTTACATTTTGTTAAAAACTAATTTAAAAAACTAAATAAGTACTTACTAACAATTGAATAAAAACTTGAACTACTTCTAAAACTAAATACTTAATCTAAAATGCCTGTAGTAGAAGGAAAGGTCCCCAAAATGCTGGCGGCATTTCCGCGTTGTATGCAATGCTCACCTTTTAAGCAAAGTAGCAGCCAGCATTCTGGAGACCTGTCACTTCCACCAAACGGGCAGTTAATCTTATTTGTGAGTCTTAGTATACAACATTTAAAATTGCAGCAATTTTTATTTGACTACAAACAAGAAGTCCATAATATAATTATACAGTTGCATAATGATGAGGAAATAATCAGCGTTTTGGTAAAGCATAAAAATTTAATTGTAGCGATACCGTAATTGAATTTATCTAGATGTAATTAAGTTTTTATAATGTAAGTCTGTGTTTATGGTTATGACTTTAACATAGCCAGGCACGATTATGTAAGTGCTATGTACTAAGGTGCCTACTTTTTGATTATATACTACTTATATCGTTTATCTAATAATTTCAACATCGATAACATTATTTTAGTTTTTTTAAGTAGCGATCTCTCTCTTTGAGTCGTATTTCCTCATGACTGAGGGTCGTGACTCCCCCGCAGAATTAATTCGTTAGGGGAGTTTTCTTGGGCAGATAAATCGTGGTGGGCGCCCAGGTCCTTCCACGGAAGACACATGTCCTCGGATATTGTGGTCCTCAAACATGTCGGTTTCCTCACAATGTTTCCTTCACCGTTAAGCGAGTGCAAATCCACACATAACTTGAAAATACAAGTCATTGGTGTAGGGCGGATTCGAACCAGGGTGCGTCTGGATGAAAAGCAGACACTGGAACTGCTGAGCCACACTCGCTTAAGTAGCGATAGATGTTTTCATTGCATATCGCTCTATTAAATCTCTCTCCATGTCAAATTTCGCACAATCTAAGCAATCACATATATAAAAAAATCTCGATAAAAAGTGATAATTAAACAGTGATGGTATCAAGGTGATAAAAAGTACCTAATCAGTCAAGAAGGTCCACTGGCATGGATTTCATCTATTTAACGAGGGCTGTAGTATCGTTCCGCGTTCTTTACGTGTGTACTACAATTACGCAAGCCGTTCTGAAAGTCGCGCCCTTTCAGTCGGTCACTAAGACCGCCGCCCACCTGCGCCCGCGTCATATCGCCGGATCGCGACCGCAAACTTTATAAATAAATCACATTTATTATCGACAAGTCGCTCATAAAACTGATCAATTACTCGAACCTGCGCCTAACGATGCAGACTCATTTAGTCTACATCTATATATCATTACACCCGGAACTCTAGAGTATCTCGTCAAATATGTGGACACATTGTCTTGGAAATTTCTCAACGCGTCACGCCACGTCTCGGCGGCCCGTCTAGACATCACAGACGACTTTTCCCTTGTTCTCGGTAATACGTTTTTTGGCAGACATTTTAATATAGACTTGGCAACATATTGTAACTTATCAGATTCGGAAAATGAATGAAAGCTGTCGTGCGCGTGAGTCACGGCCGGAGTCTCAAGAAAGTCCTTGCTGTCCATTCCATTCTAATAATAAATAAGTAATGACATCATGCGTCTTGCGCGGCTGATGCTGTAAAGTTGCTAACATACGGGGGCCTGTCTCATTTTCATCATGACATAGCGTGACAGCAAACAAATTACGGTCATAACATTTTCTTTATTTTCGAGAAAATCTCGCGGCGGCTTATTTGATGTTCATTATAAATTTGAATTTAAATGATTCAGATTAACGTGTAGGAGAGTGTCTCCACGAGTTAATCAGTCAAGCGTTCAATTCATTATTTTGATGCAGTAACTAAAGCTCTATTTTATTACAGCTAGTTATATACAAAAATACAATCTTTACCTACAATCTTGTAAGCTTTTAACAACACTAATTTTATATACAATACAATAATAAAACAATCTTACTTATTTTTTCTTTTTTAAAAGCATCTGAATGCCATTTTAACTTCTTCTTCTTCTTATCGACTGAGAGTGGCCAACTCTGTCGTCGAGAATTTATCAAGCCGCCCTAAGGGCCTCTGACATGGCTTAACGACCGCCGTCCTAGACAAACAGCCGGGACAACAATTCTTACTAAGAAAATAATTCATGTCAATTTTACATAAGTTGATTTCTTGATAAATCTGTAACCTACTCTACTCACACATAAGTATATTGACTTTCTTGTATCGTTTGTAATTATATGGGCGATAAGATTGCAAAATCGTACGAGAATGATTACTTCTTTCGTATCTAGATAACTTATACTATTTTTACTAGATACTACTAACATTATATGAACTCTATTTTTTTCTTTTTAAGGCTCTCTCGTTGCCTTACTTTTGAAAGTAGTTTCTCATAGTAAACTTTTCTTTGTAAAATGTTGCAAAGAGTAATTTACAACTTGGTATAAAATCGGTAAATCCAAGGTAAACAAAGTATCCAGTTTTGTGTAGTTACAATTGAAAAATGTTTATAAAATTAAAATTTTATTGTAATAACAAAATCGTCAAATCAAATTTAGATTAAGTATATGTAATTAAGAAATAAACTCAAAAAATATACATTTATTGCTGTATAGCTTTACTTCAGTAAATTTTAATATGTTAACTAAACGTTTTTCACTCACGTGTAATTCGCGTTTAGTAAATGTTTCAGAATATCAAAAAGAAAATCTTTAAATAATCATGAATGTAGGTATGTTTTTTCTCGATAAGGGTAGGTATGTAGTGTAGTGCTTATTTTTATGTAATTGATAAATTCATATGGTAAGATACTGCTTCTATCATATTTGCATTGAGAGGATATCATATTATTTCTTATATAAAATCATTATTCTCTATTCTTCTTTTGAAAAGTTGTGGTCGAGTCAAATTTAGAGTCACTAACTGCACAGTAAGGTAGGTCTAATAAAAAATAATAACTTTTTGCTTATCTGTACATAGGTATATCAAATCTAGATTGCGTCCATGACGCGGCTTTAATTAATCGTTTTTTTCTGCGAAATTATCAATAGTGAAAAATCGTAAAGCATTATCAGATGTATGATTACTTTACTACTATAATACCTACTACGTGTTCCGTAAATAGGTGTAAAGTACGAAGAATATTGTAGGCCAAATTCATTGATGGCGATGCGAGATAAGCTGTTCAAAGTAAGACGATATATAAATACCCGTAAGTAAATAAATTACACTTTATACTTATACATAATATAGCACTTAAATCATCTGCAATGACACTCAATCAATATTATATGAAGAACATATTATGACGGGAAATAAAACATCAATAGTTATTGTAATGATTGCTAATATTTGAGAAAGGAGGTTTATCTGCTACGATAAAAAGTTACATCGTGGAATCAAACACCCGTTCAAGTGTTCATGTAAACTCACATTTAAGAGTGTCACTGTGATGTGAAGGACAGATAAATATTTTAAGGTTGAAATGTTTATAACGTTATCGAGTCCATATCTCGCGTCCCGTCAATCTCCCTTCGGCAAGGTGTCTTTGCCCGATAACAGATTAGCTATTGTATCACGCCACGAAAATAGAACCTCTCGAAATTCCTCTTGTTTGTTGATATTGTCAAAGCGGTGAGATCTCACGTGGGTTTGTTTTTATTGTGATAGTGGGTGGTGTAGGGGGTGGGTGCACGTGCGCGGGATGCGGGCTGTTGGCAGCACTCACCGGCGGGGCGGGTGGTGCGGCGCGCGGGCTCATCCTCGCGCAGGTCGGGTGCGTGGCGGCGCGCCGCGGCCGGGCCCGGCGCCGCCAGGGCCAGCAGCACCAGCGCCACCAACATGCCGCACTGTTTCACCGCTCGTTCCCGGCCACGAGCTCACTATATCCGCAGCGCACGCTCGTGCGTAGTAGTCGCAGCGCGCGGCTCGCAGGCGTCGGTATAGCGCGACGGCTCGGCCGAACTGAGCCGAGTGACGCGCGATTTCCCGGCTCGAGCGCGAGGGGCGCGCCCCGCGTGGAAAACGCGCGGTGCGGGCGCCGGGCGGGGAAAACTGCAGGCCGCCCGCCGTCACCCGCCGCCACCCGCCTGCCGCGCGCCCACTCGTTATTATGATTGATCACTCCCACTGCCAGCACTGCACCACTGCAAGCTACGCTGGGATTACCGACACCACCACTCGCGTTACCAATACTATTATCGAAGATTGGCTGCATGTATGCATCTTAGATTGCTTGCACAGTAGGTGAATACTTACCAACAGGAATTGATTAAAATTTTATCAATAAAAGATTTACAAAAAATATTATTCAGAGTAATCATGTAAAAAATATTTATGGTGTGTCCATCACCCAAACAGCGAAATAAACAATTTACTTAAGATTGCACTTACCCAAAGGTAAATAACATTTCAAAATCGTAATAATGGAGTAAATTTAAGCAATTAAATAATAAACATATAATTATTATAACACAATTGGCATAAGAGTTGAAAAATGTAATGGTACATTTTATATATTACAAAACCAAGTATATTCACACTAAAATATATAACATTGAATGAAATATTGCCAACCGCTATGAATTTCATAAATCAAAACAAATCGAGGAAAATCTAATGGAAAACTTCTTTTATCTATACCTACAATGATGACTTATGATGAATTTTACGATAAATATAACTATCTATTATTGATTGGCAAGTTGTTATAACGCGAGAATATTTCTACGTCATTCAAATATCTACCTATTCTTTATTAGTAATAAAAAAAACCTTTCTTATTGTACCTATAATCTTGACATAGCATTCGTCATTTAATCATCAATGTGCTATTTTATCATCAATAGCAGCTAACAAGTAGGAAAAAATGACAATGTCCGTAGGATGAGTGTCCCCTAATCTTTAAAACTTCTGCACCTTTTTTTTGGGTTTTCGTTGCCTGAAATAAAGAAATTTTATGTATAAGTATACTTATTTTGAAACGTGTGATTTGTTTACGGACGGTTGGCCGGTTATTATGTTAGCGTGTTTGAGATTTTGCGAGCAGATGATTTAATGATTGTATAAATGACTTAGTTAGTATACTTAGAAATAGATTGATTTCATGATGTAAGATTAAGTGATTGTTATTTAAGTAAAATTAAGAAATTGTAAATATGAATTGTAATGTACCTACATACTTTATTTTGAATGGACTGATTATTATTTTACTTTTGACAACTTATTATATATATATTTTAATTATTATATGACATTGTTTTAAGTGATTGAGTGAGTATGAAATAATTAATGTAATTGGTTGCGACCGTTTTAATTATTATTAAATAAATATATTCAAATTAGGGAAGAGTAACTACTTACAAGTTTCATCAAAATCACTGCACCAGTTTTTAAGATATGGTCATTTTTTATAAACTAACCCAGGCCTGCACCTGACCATAGTTTGCCTGATGGTAAGCAATAACTACGGTCGAAGATAGATCGTGCTTACCCAATAAGAAAAGGTTTGCTCTCGCTTTAAAGCTCTTTGGATTTTAGTTCATGGGGAACAGGGAGTCAGGCAGGGAGTTCCATAACTCCGCGGTACGTACAATAAACGTAGACGCAAACCGCTTTGTGCGACACTTATGACATCCAGCCTCCAAGCATTTCCGAAATGATATGTAGGTACTATATGGATGTATCCCAATAATTATTATAAAGGCGAAAGTTTGAGCATATGTACCTAAGTGTGTAAGAACGTTTACTTGTAACTTCAAGCTGAAACGGCTAAACCGATATCGATGAGTTTGCCATTGCCAGTAGACTGTTAAATAGTAAGAGATTTGTTTTCTATCAATTAAACTCTTTATAACGAAACTCAAGGGACAGAGCATTTTTTATCGTTATATGGAGTGAACAAAAAAACGCCATGTTAACAGTTTCAAAGTAGATTTACGACTGATAATACATAGGTACCCAGATGCTTGGTCGAAGAAAATCACAACCGAGAAAACAATAAGTACGTCATACTGCACGTGTTCAAGGCAATTAATGATAACAAAAGCTAGACCGACCTCGGATGTTTCGGAGCTTCAAAGTCTTTTGTTACCTGACAACATAACATAAACAATAATACCGATACTAAATATTTACTGTCTAAAAATATGAACACATTAAATCTTCGTAATAGGGAATGGCGTATCGCTATAAAGAGTGTTTCAATATGTGGGTTTTAACGCAAACCAACCAAGTTGGGCTCACTTCAACGTTATAGGGAGTTTATCGTTATAAAGGATAACGTTATAAAGAGATTACACTGTAGTTAACATAAAGGCATTACCTTACTGATCAAGTGTTTTTTGAAAACGAACCGTACCTAAAGGTTTTGTAGTTTTCGATTTGATTATGTTTAGTATGTCATTTTATTTATATGAAAGCATACAATTTCCCTTTTAATTTCCTTGGCATGGTCCGTGACGATGGTAAGCGCCCCGATGGCCTCACACTGATTCCCTGGGAGCGGGGAAAAGCTCTTGTATGGGACGCAACTTGCGTCGATACACTAGCTCCTTCTCGCCTCAGTGGAACAGTACAAGCGGCAGGAGCCGCGGCGGACGCAGCAGAAGAAGCCAAACGGCGAAAATATACATCATTATCGACTGATTATATTTTCGTACCGCTTGGCTTCGAAACTTTTGGTCCGTGGGGTAAAAGCACGAAGTCTTTTATAAAAAAATTAAATAAAATGTTGATTGACATCACTAGAGACAAGAACGCTGGCTGGTTCCTTGCGCAAAGGATTTCTATAGCAATCCAGCGTGGGAATGCAGCCAGCGTTCTTGGCTCCATACCACATGTAGATTGTTTAAATTTAGTTTAGATGTAAATACTCTTTTTTAGTTCTATTAGTGTTAATATGTGTAAATATTGTTTCTTATTATTTTAATAAATTTCCCTGTGGATAAACCATTCCAATCAAATTCGCCGAAGAATAGTTCCATAAAATCTACTAAGCTGGCAGACATGACTAAACACAACTGTTTATTGTAGGCTAGGGTTTGTATACCTACCCATTTAATTACATATGAAAAAGAACTGAACAGAATTCGATGAAACTTGCACCGTTTCCTTACTCAAAACTTATCCAATCGCTTACAAAAGATAACTACTTACCTGTTCAAAGTAAATAAGTACGTATATACCTTCCATCTACATGCTTAGTTATTTATATTTATTCACGCACATTTTTACACATTTTTTTTTATGTACGATTACCTGTTTACATTCGTAAAACTGTTATTTTCCGTCCAGCCACGCGACCGATCCAGACATATTGAAGACATTCTTACGAATTATAATTCCTACCTACCTATATCTGGTGCAGGCTTGAATTGGCAGGGGCCCAGCTCATATCATAATAATATTTTATATATTTAGCGAACGAATAAACAAAGATCAAAATCTCCCTTCTAACGAATTCTTGATGCATGCATCATGTTTGATGAAAGATAGGAATATGTAGGTACCTACCAATATAATATCATATACTTACCTCCTATAGATTTTATACTGAAACGCCTGGTAGAATGAGCATACCTAAAGTTAAAGTACTGCTGCTATAACCATAACATATATTAATCTTTTATAAGAAAAAAAATTGAACTGTCGAGGAAAACCCTTATAATAACATCGTCGAAACACGAATGTACGTAGTAACGCCTTGGTCCGCCATGCTTGCCCCTCTAGCTTCCGAAGGGTCATAATTTTTTTGCTATTATATAAAAAAAATTGATAATACTATTGCAGTTATTTTCCCATTTAAAGCCTTGACAGCCATAATTTCAGAGTTGTGAGTGCATTACTCCTCAGACGACGCTCGAGCCGATGAACGTACTGTTTACATAACTTTGTGAAATTTGTTTATTTAGGTCTTGGAAGCCACTTGCCTTTCTTTACAGTTATTAGGTACTACAGTAATATCAGTAATGCCTAAATTGTATTATAATACCCTATAAAGATAGTTAAAGGCAAAAAAGTTAAGAAAATAATAGGGCCGCCACTAGTACTTGTTCATTATTTAAAGAATTTCAATATTGGTTTCCACGTCAGAGCGACCATTTTTGATCCCGGACTATTGCAGGCATCACCAATATCTTATTAGTCTTTATGGAATTGTCAAATTTCTAATAGCAAAAACAAAGTAATCATTATCAGCGCAATTTAATTTAATTATTGACTTTAATCATTTACTCATGTTCAATTTTACCGATACAATATTTATTTGCAGTAGGTACTTACGTTTTTGTCCATAAGTATATATGTTATTTTGTATATCAGTGTGTAATGTATTAGTGTAGCCCTAGCTCTTATTATATCTTCTTATTAATTTTAGTTAATTCCCTCCACTACCAGTAAGTCTAATTTAAAAAATTTCTCCTCTTTGTATACGTCTTTGCCTTCGTTTGTTTGCCTGCCTTCTTATACGTGCGTGACGTCACAGCCAGCACCAACGGAAGACCAGCGCTGGTTGCTTCCACACAACCAGCATTATGCTGAGTTGGGGCTGTTTTATGGCAGATTTTATGTTTGTTTATTATGTTTTTACTCGTGTTTTTTTTCTGTTAAATCTGTCACAATAAATGTTTTCTTTCTTTCTTTCAAATACTTAGTATATTTCCTCATGATCTGAATAAGTCATGGGTTCAGCTATCATTAAAATACTAGAAAGGTTGTTCGATACTAAGTGGACTGTATGGGGTTGATTTTGACGAAACAGAATTGATGCAAAGAGGGCAATCATAAAAGGCATTCACCAACCTTTCATCCACGACGCTGCTTCCCCAGGGATAGCCTCCGTGATACGCGACAGACGATTGGTGCTGCTGGCTCCTCTTCTATATGAATTCCTGGTGTTCTCCAGAGTCACGGACTCTGAACAATTGGGTGTCACGGACACTACCGACGCGCACGGCGCGACCTTGGTACTTGGAGAAGTTCTGGTGTGCCACGGACACATCCACCGCGCACGGCGCGATCTTTACAACTCCTCGAGTGCTGGTTTGTCACGGACACAACCACCGCGCACGGCGCGAGTTTCGCTACTCCCGGGTCTGCGACGCGCAGACTTCCAGTCGGCTCTTGCAATTCATAACTACCCTCAATTGCATCAAAATACTACTGTTAAAACCCAACATATGTAATAATATACAAGATGATACTTACGAACTTGATCAACGCAACTTGACCATCCATTTCGATTCACACCTTTTCATAGAATAGTAAGAATCTCCATTGATGAGTAAAAATACTAATGGGTTGCAATAGCAGACACTTAGGTTGAGAATCCCCAACCCATTAGGCCCTTTGACAATGCGAAAAATAAAGTGTCAATTGCTGACATCAGTATATAATATGAGTGTAAAAGTGGTTATTTATTACCGTTAGTTAAAAATAATAATTAATATATTAAAAATCCATAAATTAAAATGCATATTTTTAAACGCTTGTCACTTGACACAAAACGCTCCTGATTAGTCGAGTTTATAATGACGTCACTAGCTTGTAAACATTGTTTGCCTACATGTGTATTATTATATTTCGAAACATATTTGATAAGATTTCATTATTTTGTGTGATTTGTTAGCGAAATTTTACAAATTCCATCAAGGACTTTTACCATGGACCACGATTTTGTAAAAACAGACAGCGAAAACCTGCCCCAAGTAGACGCAATCATGGTCGGATTATATTTCAAAATAATTACGATTATTATGCTGCGGAGCTAAAACAGCAAACTAAGTAATAACAACTAAATGGTAACTTAAATTATATCATAAGGAAGTGAAATGATGATAAACTTCTTGCTAAAACGCTTTTTGTACTGATAGTAATTAACCATGTCATTTTCCATCTGTAAAAAACAAACAAGTCTGGAACCTTTAGTGCAATGCTTATTGAAATCATAAGACTGTATGTAGCTACAATTTTAAAATAATATTATGCAAAACAGCGGAATAGAAATGTTCGAAGTGATTTAAGTGAGACATTTTGCAAACAACATATTATAAGTACATATTATAACCTCAAATCCTTAAAAAAGATTAACATTCTAAGTGTAATAAAGCATTTCAAAAGTACCTATCAATATTACGTTTACTTATGTACATCGAAATAGTCTTCATAGAAGAAAATATTTGTACTATTCGCTATGTCATTGTTATCCCTCCGAGAAAGTTGCAGCCACTTTCGGTGCACTTGGACATTCTTTTGAACACTTAGAAATAGTTTGTTCGGAGTTTTTATTGACGTATTTGTACATTTTGGAACTGCACACCATTTGTAACTAATTTTGTAGCATTTAGTATTAATGACTAAATTCAATCGCACTTTCGTCATTTGTTTGCATATTGTATGTGGATGATATGTGCCACAGATCTCAATACAGGCTAGTGACGTCACCGATTCGATTGCAGCGCCATATTGACAAAGTAGCGTTTTGGCGAACTATTTAAATATAGTATTTTTAATTTGATATTTTTCCGAAAATATGTACCAGAATTTAAAAATACACTTTGGACTAGGTTTCTTAACCCCTTAATAAAAATATGAAATGGATTTTAAAACCAGTCAAGGAGCGTTGGAATTGGTTTAAAAATATATGTAAATCTTATGCATTTGAGTATTAAATAGTTATAGTAGCTACACTTACAACAATGCGAACCTTTTCCTCTTGTAAATGTTTCATGGAGTTGTAAACGTGCTTTGCCTACTTCTGAATATTTTGGATTCTTATAATTATTGCTACATTATCTTGTATTAAAATCATAGTACCTACCTAGCTATATCAAGATATTTGTGCTTAGGAAAATTAGTAGGTATTAGTCTTATGCTATGTTTTATATAAGGGTTTGGTCTGGGGCCCAGAGGGCTTGGACACTTGAATTTGAAAGCAAAAATCCATAATTGGTGAGGATATTTTATTCCATAATACAGCATAAGACAAACCGGAATGTCACATATCGCATTTTCATACTTTCGTTTTTCATAAAAATAAAAAAGACGCTACCCACCACATTCGCCACTTAACTGTATTCCTGAAGTGTTGTAACAATTTTCTAAATTATATCATAGAAATGCTAAGTTATAATTAATTGTGTAAGAGCAAGTACCGTTTAGAATTCTGAGCACTGTTCCCTGTAGACGGAAACACATCTCAAAATGACACCGTGTTTATCTAATACATATTAATACCTACATTACAAGTTAATCTCGGTCCGCCTCGACAAGTCCAAACTGTAAATGCGGTCGCCGACGAGCCGTCTACACGCGAGTCGTTTACCGGAAGTGATTTCGAATGTAAACACATAACAGCTTAATCTATCTAGTTAACTTCATAAAAATAAACTATCATCATACAATAAGTCGCTCGAGTAAGAATGGAATATAGATATGGTCCTGGGGCGGGCCCGGCTCCGAGCGATGTGAATAGGCGGCTGCGGAGGTGCTACGGCTACGGCAAACAAAACTCATCGGATGTGAATTAACTTTAAATACTTTATTACGACAACTTATTCCACATTATAGTATACATATAAAACATTTTATGCTGTGATTCACTGTCATCACGTGTCGGCTACGTACCTATCCACATCACAATGCTCGGTCGCTCGAGAGGAGCGGTTACACCGTTGTTTTACAGATAAATTATAAACAAAATTGCGGGTAATTTTGCATAAACTTTACACACTATTATTTTGTTCGTCGTCATCGGAGATCGAACGGACAACGCGCCCCGAAAGCGTGGCCCCAGACACCGTTCTAGTAGGAACGGCTCAACTGATTATACTTGCTGGCTACGAGTAGCTCGGGCGTGATGCTGTCGATCCATGGTAACATGATACAGTCAAGCTAGCATGGAGCAAGCTCTCGCCTCCGCGACGTGGGCGCGCTGCGCTCGCTCCCCGGGTGACGCGTGTAATACATTGATACCGCACATAATACATTGTATTTAGCAAATAAAGTGAACATATCTTAAACCATAGTCTCTCAGTGATCAGATGCGAGTCGGAGGCGCACTGGCGGTTAGCGGTTGGCGTTTTTGAGTTGGTTGGAGAGCCAGTCGAGTCCCTCGTAGAGCCCGTCCCCGGACGTGGCGCACGTGGCCTGGATGTACCAGTTGCGGTTGCGCAGCGAGTGCAGCCCCAGCTTGTCCGTGATCTCCGCCGCGTTCATCGCGTTCGGCAGGTCCTGACACACCACACACATGTTACTCATATGTTCATACTCATTTTAATGAAGCTATGTTGAGTTTCATTTTTCACACAAGGCAACATCTTAGACTACAGTGGTGCTTAGCATCAGGCAGACTAATCAAATGTAGTCCTATTCTGTGTAAAAGGGAACGAACTCTCAAGTGGTAAGACTCCTTGCAGAGTAGGGCATCAGAACCAGTAACTGGTAACTGATTATGAGTGATCTAAGATACATCATGTAAGGCATAAGAGTATAAAAATTAATAAAAATTTGAATCATCTTCCACTGGACTGGGCAAGATTATGTTTTAGTCATTTTGTTACTAGATCTTGATAAAATATTTATTCGACAAATGCAAAGATTATGATGATAATATAATGAACAAATAGCGTAAATGCGTAGCCTTGACAAGAACCAGTTTTAAATCTGAGAATCATAACTAAGACGCAATAAGCAGATAATAATCAGGTGAGTGAGTAAACCTTGCGACATTTGCACCAGAACTTTTAAAATACATACCTGTAAAATTATTATTGTTATCGAATCAATTAATGACTGACGATCACCATCATCAGAATGACTATCACCCAAACAAGATTTAATATACTTAGCTAGGACTTTGGAGTGGCAGGGAACATTGACTAATACTTCATGGCATACATTCCCAGTCCACTTGTGACACACACACACACACAAGTGTTGCTTGACAGCCTACTGACAATGAAAATCTTAAAACTTTTATTTCTCATCACATAATATTACCTATCATCAAGCAGACTTCAAAACAGTATAGCAAGTTTATTAATTTGTGTTTTCTTAATCTGTCACATAATCATTTGTATCATCTGCAAGGTTTTTGGCATTCATTTATTTATTATTTTATTTATTTGAATAATGGGTGAGCAGCAAATTGCTGATGTGCTGATTCACACTGTGTCAAAATTGTTTTATATAGTCCACACAAAGTTCAAAATTATATAGTCCACTGGTGCAACGAACACAAGTTTACAAGAGATTTTTTGGTTTTCTGTAACCAGTCATCAAGCCGGTTTTTAAAGTTGTTGTGCCACAAAGACAACTCTATGTCCTGGTAAAAATGTGTTGGAAGCCGCGGGCAACAGCTAGTATAAAATACAGTACCTGTTTGTTAGCAAAGATCAGAAGTACAGCATCCCGTAACTCGTCTTCGCTTAACATTCGCATGAGCTCTTCCCGCGCCTCCCCGATACGCTCTCGGTCGTTACTGTCTACTACGAAGATGAGACCCTGAAAACAACAGACACTGGGCATTAATATTATGTTGCATTACACAAAAAGCAGATATTTTATAACATGTATTTCCTATTGGGTAAGCACGCTCTATCTTAGGTCTTAACCTTTGCTTACCATCAGGCAAACTATGGCCAAGTGCAAACCCCTATCAGCCAAAAAAATATATAAAATCCAGATAAATGGGTGATTCAACATAATGATTGGTAATTTCTTTGATGATTATGTTTTGAACTTACGGCTGATCCTATTTAGATAAAGATTTGTATTAAGATTATTTGTTAACTAGGGTATGTTGATTTGCTTACATATTTATTCGACCATTTACTAACTAAATAAACTACACACATTCAAAAGGACACTGAATGGTATAAAATGAAAGAGGCACAGAATAACTTCATACTATGTAGTGACTGTGATTAGTTAAACAAAAGTACTTTGTTTCAAACTTATGTTATCTTTTGCATATTTAAAGACTAAATACTTTGTTACTTTTATTGAAATCATTTTACTATTGTGTAATCTTTTTTATCAGCCAAACTATATCTTAGCTCACATAATGTGATAACATACAATACAAGGAAACATTTGTGCAACTTCATCCATGTGACTGAATATCAAAATAAATGTGTTTTTATCTTGTTTATTAAATTTAGTCATAACAATGGTTTTAAAACTTTGACCTTTACTGAAGTAAAACATATTTGAACACTGTAACTATGTGAAAATAAAAAATAAAATGTTTATGATATCTGAAACACACTCATAGCTAGTATTTTGAATAGATCAATATTGATTATATTAATTGTGGGTGTAACTTGGTGATATAATAGTATAATCTGTAAATATAATTATGAGCTGTCATTGAATCTAATTGTATATTTTTTTACTCTAGTTAAAAATCTTCATTTACAATAATAATATTCAAAAACAAGGGAAGAAAAACTAAACATACTACTTCTAACTACAACATAAAAAAGGGGGACACTTAGAAAATTGTATTAAATTACAATATTATTTTAACCAAGTCCCTATGCCATTCACCCCATCAGAAGGTTAAAAAAGTATTCTCTTTATCCTTCCTATAAACTACTGTTCAGTACAATTTGAGTAGTTTAAGTTTATACAGCTATAACAAACAATACTTGAGAGAAATCATCTGTGTAGTAAACCTAGACTCGACCCACTTTCACATTACACTATGTATACCTAGTCAGGTCATAAATTCTGTCACATGTTTAATATAAAATAATTGAAACAACTTTATTCTTTATGTAACCATTTATATACCAAAATGAACTTAACAAAACATAGATTCTTAAGACAATAAAGTTTATTCAAAATGACCTCCGTGATTTTGAATACAGGCCTTCAATCTGCGCGGCCAGTCGTCTATCGCTGCACGAACGAGGTCCATGTCAATATCGGCGGCTGCCTTAATCAAGGATGTCTTGAGTGACACCAAATTGGGATGAAGCTTTGAGCACGCCTTTTCCTCCAAGTGTTGCCATATCTTGTAATCTAACGGATTCAAATCTGGACTGGAGGAGGGCCAGTCTTCGTGCCGGATGAAGTCGATTTCACTCGCCGCCAGCCAGTCTTTTGTGCTCTTCGCTCTATGAGCTGGCGCCGAATCTTGTTGGAATACCCAGTGCTTGTTATTGAACATGATATGAGAAACAGGTTCCACAAGGTTCGTCAGGACTGTATTTTGATACACAACTGCATTCGTTTTTACACCTTTCTCACAAAAATGTACCTCTGTTAAGCCCCAATAAGAAACTCCCAACCATACCATGAGCGAGGATGGAAAATGACCTCGTTGGACACGGAGAATACGTTTGCTCGCTTCTTCACTACTGTGTGCGTACACCTTATCATTTTGTTTGTTGTAGCTCTCTTCTACGGTAAAATTTTTTTCATCCGAAAAAAGAATTTCCCGATATTTTTTTCCCGCGTACCGCTTCAACAAAGCGCGGCATCTCTTCAGTCTCAGGTCCATTAGACGAGCATTCAAACGATGTCCTGTTTTTCTTCGATATCCCTGAAGCCCTAAGTCTTCATTTAACACCCTTTTCACCGTGGTTCTGCTTAACCCCATCTGAAGGGCCAACAGTTTCTGCTTACGTTTGGGATTTCTTTGAATTCGCGCCTTCACAGCTTTTATCACTGCTGGAGTCCTAACAGACCGAGGGCGACCACTTCTTGACCTGTCATCTACACTAGAGTCTTCATTGTATCGTTTGATGGTACGATAAACAAATCTTTTGGTTATATTAAAATTTTTCAGCATGTCAAAAATTTGAATTGGCGCGTAACGATGCAATGCAATAACTGCAACACGGTCTTCTTTAAGCGTCCACTCCATATTTAAAAATGAGTAAAATTCTAAAAAGTATACATTTTTATTTTAATGAACAATTCGAATTCAATAAACTTTTTTGTGGCCAGCATTCTAAAAGAAAAGTTTTTACTGTGTGACAATACTTATGACCTGACTAGGTATATTATGTATACATAATGTAGGCTGACATAGCTGGCTTCTTTAATAACTGATTAAAAATACCAGCGACCAATGACTCATACAATATTTTCCTAGTGACGAATTTTGCGCATGAATAGCGTTTGTGTGGTGCTACTATGTTTTATGCAGATATGAATGTGAATTCTAAATATTTTGCTTGTTTTGACAGTGATATCAAGTGTTGTTGAAACTATGAAAATGTGGAATCTATGTATTGTGATACAAGTTTTAAAACTGACATTGAACAACACTACTTTGCTAAATAGTTTATTTTATATACTTTAGGTTGATGTGTATTTTATTTGGGTATATTTACTAAGTAAAGAAGAATAATACTAAAGAAACAATTTATTCCAATACCCCATACATATGCTTTGTGTTAGCAAATATCTGTTAAGATATCCCATAGTCCTCTCTTTAAACACAAATAGTAGAGTAAAATGTTGTATGTATGATAAGTGTGTGTATGTGGCCACATCAAACAGACAACTTATTTATAGCATGAACAACAAAAACAAAATATTTTCACAATATTTCATCATTAGTATAGTGCAGTACAAAGGGGTTACAATGTTATGTCTCACTTAATGAGGTAATCTTGACTGAATATGTGTAACCTCACAATCAAGTACATGTATCATCATAAGCCACATCATCAATTTGTTAATTTGAATATAGAGAACAGTGATTTGATTGTGGCATTAAATGATTAAATCATTCTTCATAGTGATCCACAGCCATTTTATTTCCACTGCTGGGAATAGGCCTCACACATTGCAAGTATTGACTATTGCCAAATGCTGTAGACTACATTGATATAGTATGGTAAGACAGGCTAACTAATAAATTTCCCTCTAAAAAGAAATAGACATAAAAAAATCAACAAGACAAACATATAGAGTAATGAAAGAAAAATCAATAAATGAATCATAATTGTTATTATCTTGCCTAAGCACAATCACCCTGACACAGATATTGGTAGGTTCAACACATTTGTCAATTTGAAATTATTTGTCAATCACCCAAATTATAAACTGAAGAAGCAGATCATAACAAGGCCTCTGCAGAGGCTAAAGAGAAAGATGCCCCAAGATCTTTTAGAACTATCATCATCATCATCATCATCCACAGCCATTGGGATCCCACTGTCGGGTAAAGGCCTCCCTTTGCATGTGCCATCTGCATCAATCTTGTGCAGACCTTTAGAGCTATAGCAGGTTACATTCCTGGATGTAACCTAATAAGACAAGATCGCCATTTCCAATTTTGCATTGCCTTAGAGGGTGAAAAGAGAAAGTTAATTGACAATTACTGACCTGTGTATTTTGGAAGTAATGCCTCCACAATGGCCTGATTTTGTCTTGACCGCCGACGTCCCATACGGTGAAACTGATGTTTTTGTATTCTACTGTCTCAACATTGAATCCTGGAATTGACAAATAGATGATGTTTAAAAACTATGTTGACTGTATGAATTTCAAACACTCTCTCTCCATTACAGAGTTAGTTAAAAAACATGTACCTCTTATAGCATTAGAGTAGGCAACTTTGCTGTAGAGTTTTCATACCACCCTTAGGGCCTTTCACTTGGCTTAACACACACATAATAACATGCAAACCTAAGAAATACTACATGGCAGTGAAACACATTTTTCCTAATAACTATTATCGAAGTGAACACCAGCAAGTTTTAAAAGTACAAACTCAAATAAATTAAATTCAACTGCTTGAAACCTTACTTCATAGTAACAAATTCTATTATTCCATTTAGAATTATCACACTCATAAACTTTGAACAGATACTTAAAATATAACACAATACAAGCAACTATTCTATAGAGCAGTAGAAGTATAACTGAATATGTTTATGTATATCCAGTTATCTATTTATATACTGAATAAAATAAAGATAAGCATTGAGAATTAACACAATTTATTCGTTTTTATGAAGCCTACAACAAGACAAGCAAGTTGTATGCCTGATAGCTTCCTGCTTTTTTAGCAGCTGTGACACACCAAGTTGTCTATTGAGAAATGTAATGTGGCACTGAACTAACTAAGTATAATATGATAACTTTGCAAAAAAAACTTTACATAACCTTATTATGAATTAGGGTCACCTACATCAAATTACAATAAGTAAACTTAGCAAATCTTAGATCATTTAGTGGCATTAATACTTTTAAACACTGAATGCAATTATGCAGTATTATAATGTACTAGTGCCCCAGATGAATAATAGCTATTGTAAGTATGTCAGAGTACTCACCAATAGTGGGAATTGTCGTAAGAATTTCACCTAACTTTAGTTTGTAAAGGATTGTGTTTTTACCAGCAGCATCAAGACCGAAGTATGTCAAAGAGTACTCACCAATAGTGGGAATTGTCGTAACAATTTCACCTAATTTTAGTTTGTATAGGATTGTGGTTTTACCAGCAGCATCAAGACCGACCATCAATATTCTCATTTCCTTTTTGCCAAATAGGCCTTTAAATAAATTTGCAAACATATTCCCCATTTTGAAGCTTTTTCAAATTTTCTGAAACAAGAAAGATGATTAGGATCATGATACGTATTCATTCTGAGTCACCCGTCAGCTCCGCACGTTATTTCAATCAATGATAATGACATGGCAGGTCCCTTCTGGTTTTGGACGAAACCAAATTGAGAACAAAGATGGGAACGTCTAACAACTGTAAAATACTAGGGACAGGGGACAAAATATTGATACTTCTCACATTCTTCACAGAGCTATTCAACGGAATTTACAATTTCTAACAATGATTGAGCGACACACCGCTATTGGTCTATGCAGCGGTCACCACCCTCGACGAAACGGATGTTTTAACCGTAATTACCGCTTCTTTTTCTGTATTAATCAAAATAAAACAGCACATTGCAACTTTAAACAATTAACACTTACATTTTCCGTGGCAAATAACTTTACAATCCAGAAAAAACGCTACACTGGAATAAATTCTTTACAATTCGCTGGATGTCAAAATGGCGGCGAACGTGGAGGTCTTCAATGCCTATGCCACGTATTGGAAAAAGTGGCCAGTACTAATAAAAAGAGTTGGTAAAAGAGATTTCTTGTCATAAATTAAGTTAATTCCAATGTTTTATGATTGTTTTGTCTGTTTGTAATCAATATATTTTTCTTTTACCACCATATATTTTCTTTTTTTATCTAAGCATAAATTTCTTTAATAAATTGGTCTTCTGTTGTTCATATTTCAAATAAGTTGCAAAATAAATATAATGGTTCAGTCATATCCCTTTATTTAGATAAATTTGCATTTTTATTTATTTACAATAATAAAATATAAAAACAAGTGAAGGAAAACTAAACATACCTACTACTTCTAACTACTAATTTGCATTAGTTGTTATAACAAAGGCCTTTTTATATAATGCCTCATCAATTATACTGGCAATAGTGGTAAAAATAAATAAGCTTACACCCGTAAAAATCGAGCCAAAGCCAAAGCTAGAAAAACCTAAAGTTATTTTGACGTTACGTGGCATTACTAATTTGTTGACATTGTCGCTTTTGTTTTGAATTTGAAATTGTTTTGATTTGATTTTCTAAATGAGTCTTCGAGCATCAAAGAAATGAGTAAAACATGCATGTGTAACAAAACCAATAAATATCATATATTTGGCACCTTCTATTGGACAATTATTCGCGTTAGAATATAGCTTGTACCTAGCCAAAATTTGAAATCCACATTACTATAACCTTAAAATGGATCTACAAAGTTGGTTACTTGAACCACCGAAATACACCACATTCAGACTCAATAGTTTAAAAAGTTTTGATCCTAATGTTTTAGAGGTTTCCTTGAAAGCTGTAAGTTCCTGATCACTAAATATAGTGGTAACACATGTTATAAAAACGTTCCAGTGTTTTATAAACTATAATTATCTAAAATAGCTTCTAATTTCAGCAAAGCAAAGAGCTGAACAGTGACCAAATCCCCAAGTACTATCTTCTGAAGCCAGACTGCCTCATATTGGAGCAATGGTCTGAGAGTGTAGCTGTGAAGAAAACTGCAAAGGAGGTGATAGTGGATGCATTATGTGCTGCAGCAGTGTTGAGAGGAGCTCATGTTTTTGCACCGGGTGTTATGGGACTGCCTACAAGTAACTACGTTTATTTTACTTACATATTTAAAAAACTTTAAAACAAAGAAAATTAATTTAAATGGGTTACACATAGGTACATAATATTATTATTATTATTATTATACTGGCATAACTTTAAAAGTTTAAAAAATATGGTACACTGGGTAGAGATTTTTCTTTTTTGAGAAGATGGAAAGGAAAACTAATCAAACCACTAAACAAATAAAATAAAAACATCATAAAACATAAAGAAGATATGTAATTTAAATTTATCTTTCAGACTGTGTACTGAATGAAAGAGTTGACATCTATGGTGATTTGGAAGGTGAATGTAAAAGGGGCTTAAAAGTTCAATACACTGGCAAGAAGAAGTATGTAGGCACCGGAACCTTGAAAATGTTGAGATATGAATTGTTTGACAATGGCATCCAACCCAGGTTAGTTTGTAATTTTTATTCAAATACATATAATATATGTATATAAGTAGGCAAACATAGTTTAACAAATAAGATGCAAGAAGTTAAAAGTTAAAATGTATCTAATGTAAATGATGTCAATTTTGTTTCAGTTTGTCTTTCACTTTATTATATTATGATGTAGAACCTCTTTGCATGTAGGTGTAGGAACTCTTTTGTTGAGGTTGTGAAAAAATTAAAACTGTGTTTCTTTCCTATCCCTGAACCCGCTACTGTAACAATATGTTCAGTGCTTTCACTTATTGCTACCAAACTGTATGGAATGGATTTAAAATATTTACCTAATCCATCTGATTTATAGTTTATAATAAAACTTTTGGGAAATTTGTATTAACACTACTCTATTTCTAAATTACAGTGGCATAGCAATAGAAACACTGCTACCAGCATCCAGGTTGCCAGTAGTGAATGAGTCCATATTTCCACCAGGAGTGGCCCTGCTTCAGAACCTGCCCTCTATAATCTGTGGATGGGTGGTCGATGCTCAACCAGGAGAGTATATACTAGACATGTGTGCTGCACCCGGTAATAAGACTACACATTTAGCTGAAATGTCTTGTGATAAAGTCAGTAATATAATATGTTTATGAGGGCCTGCAAATGTGTATTATGTTAAGGTTATCTATGTCTAGCTATATATAAATACAGATCTTAAAAATTAAACTTTTATTGGAAAATGAGCGAAAATAAGCACGACCGACAGGATTCGAACCTGCGTATTTCTGCTACCGTCAGAACGCCTTAACCACTAGGCTACGCCGCTCAGTCTGAAGTGTATGGAAATGAGTGTGGATTTTCGCGCCTGGCAGTTAGTAGACCGTAGCCTAGTGGTTAAGGCGTTCTGACGGTAGCAGAAATACGCAGGTTCGAATCCTGCCGATCGTGATTATTTTCGCTCATTTTCCAATAAAAGTTTAATTTAAAACAACCATAGTGCAGGTTAGCACTTAATAAATTAACTCATAGATTTTAAAAATACTTGGAAGACCAGGTCAATGTCTGTATGTGACAGGTCTAATGTGCATTAATTATGTGCATGTACTTTCTTAGTGCCTTTAATTGCACTGTTTGATAGAAACTGCTAAGGTTTTGCTTACATCTTATATTCTTAAGTAAAGAAGTAAAACTGTAAGTGTGCCCAACTCTGGTGTCAAGAATTCAATGTATCTTAAGGACTACATGTTCCTATATGCATATTATTTCTATGGTTACATATACAGGGTAACTGGTAACTAACGCACAACCTTTTAAGGGTGGCTTTAGTACATCTATACCAACAATTTTTGTTTTACAACTTTTGTAAATTCGTGAAAAAAAATCAGCTGTTCCATACATTTTGTCAATATCTTCCATACTTTTGTATGGAACAGCTGATTTTTTTTCACGAATTTCCAAAAGTCGTAGAACAAATGTTGTTGGTATAGATGTACTAAAGCCACCCTTAAAAGGTTGTGCGTTAGTTACCAGTTACCCTGTGTAATAACCATCCATTCTTTAAAACTATTCCAAGTACTTAGTATATAGTTGTCCATCATTATTGAAAAATTTACATGAATCTGCAGGCCCTTAAACTTTACGAAAAGCTATAAAATAAACCAGTAAGCAATCTTCTATTTCATAATGTTCCAGGCATTCATAACAGCTATAGACAAAACTCCACAGAAAGTGGCTAAGATCAAAGAGAACTGCAAGATCCAAGGAGTTACTTGTGTCAATGCATATGCCTTTGATTCAACAAAATGCTACTCGGAAGGATCTCTGGGTATTGACTGTGGGCCTCCATTTCCATCGAATTCCTTTGATAAAGTGCTGCTGGACACGCCTTGCAGTGGCTTGGGGCAAAGGCCTCAACTGCATAACAAGATGACACCAAAAATGATACAGTCCTACAAATTTGTTCAGAGGAAATTGTTTGCTGCTGTAAGTATATTACATATATTAATACATAATTGATCGTAATTTTCTTTTATACTCGTAATTTTCTTCTTATTTACTATAATTACTTATCTTTTAGCTTAGTGCCTGTTTTGCTGACTATCAATAAACAAATAAATATTACAAGTAACACCCACTGTAACTTGCGCCAATTGTTATAATTTTCACCATCCCAAAATGTATTTTTTTACGATTTATCTCCAATATTTTATTAGTTAGCTTATTAGCTTTCTAACGGTTTTGATATACATACTTGTACACCCCATGGCTTGACTCGCAGGAATCCAGGATAAAAAAAAGCCTATCTTTTAATACATGGTTAAATTTATCTTGATATCAAATTTCATCCTAATCAGTTCAACTGTATCAGTGACATACTCACCTACAAGCTTGCGTTTTTAATTATTTTAACACCAAATTAATAGTGTAAGCACATCAATAACACTCTCTCTCTTGAGTCGTATTCCTCATGACTGAGGGTTGTGACTCCCCCGCAGAATTAATTCTTTAAAGAAGTTTTCTTGGGCAGATACATCGTGGTGGGAGCTCAGGTCCTGCCATGGAAGACATGTCCTCGGATATTGTGGTCCTCAAACATGTCGGTTTCCTCACGATGTTTTACTTCACCGCTAAGCGAATGCAAATCTACACACAACTTGAAAATACAAGTCATTGGTGTAGGGCTGGACCGAACCAGGGTGCATCTGGATGAAAAGATAGAGACACACACTGGAACCGCTAAGCCACACTCGCTTTTCACTAAAATTATACGTATTATATTTCCAGGCAGTCCAAGTTCTCAAAGACAACGGTAGGCTGGTGTACAGTACTTGCACGGTCACTGAAGATGAGAACGAAGGCATGGTGGCGTGGGCGTTGGAAAAGTTTCCGACCCTGAAGCTGGTGCCGGCGGGGCCCCTGCGGGGGGGCCCTGGCCTGCCCGCTGCGGGGCTTAGTGATGAACAGAGGTATGTGTTTTAATTAATCTTGTCTTGTCTTGAAGCGCCCGCAGCTCAGCTAGCGGAGGCAATCGCATGCGATTACGTGTTAATGTTAAGCAAAGGTTGACGCGGTGAGTCCTTGGATGGCTGACCGAAAAGTGGCATTCCATTTTGGGCGCTTCCGTGGGTCACGTTAAATTGTAGGTCCCGGCTGTTTGTTTAGTACGGCAGTCGTTAAGCCATGTCAGAGGCTCTTAGGGCGGCTTGATTAACTCTCGACACCAGAGTTGGCCACTCTCATTCAATAAGAAGAAAAATCTTGTCATAAAGATCCATAGTAATAAAGAGCAATTAATTTTTGTAACAGCCAAGGATTTGATCACTGGTACACCTAAAGCAACACTAGTCCAAGGTGGAATGCAACTGGCTCTCAAAATAGACTACCAACCAGAAAACATTGTAAGCTGCCACAAGCTGGCTTGTAGTAACTAGCCAGGTGGATACCAGAAAGAATTAACCCTACCACCATAATTCATGAAAATAATTATTTCAATTTGATATATTCCATTTTATTTATTGTTTGTATGTATGTGTGTATATTTGCTCAATGTCTGAAAATCTGTCTCAATAAATGTTTTTCTATATCTGTTTCATTTTGTTTGAATTGCCCGTCAAGGGGTAATTCCATAACAAGTTTGATCCAATTCGTCTCAGTCATTTGATTATGAACTAGAGATAAACATACCTACCCATAATATTTCATCTGAATAACATTATTTTGTAAAATGTTTGGTGTGATGTGAAAGGAAGGAAAAGTAAAAATACTTGTATAATAGCTTTATATTATAATATGCATTATTTCAGAGCAATGGTGCAAAGATTCGGCCCAGAACAAGACCCCTTGAGGCCTGTGGATGACATCTACAGAGATTCTATTGGCTTCTTCGTCGCTGCATTTACTAAGATACCGCTAACATAAAATATATAATACAAAATGACTAACTTAAACTTAAGGTAAGCTTTATAATAAGTACTTGTATTGTAATATGATGAATAAAATTATGTTGTAAGTAGTTATTTTCTATTTTTATTATTCACAGACTCTCGGGCCTTACGCCCGGTATTTTGAAGGCATCAGTGGGGACGTAGCCAACACTGAGAGGCCTTTTACAATACTATACTTAAAATTAAGTACAAAATTACAGAAAGAGGATGTTAGGTATATAAAATAACTATTGCAGAAATGGTATTGATGTTACAGGCTATTGTGTTGAGTTGTTCATTGACTTAATTAAACTGGTCTATTGTACGAGGAACGGCACCCGCCAGTTACGCCTCATAATATATGGAAATGAATATATACATGTTACGGTAAATGTGGATAATGCGGGAATTATGCATAATTCCCGGGAATTATGCATAATTACCAGTGCTCTTGGTAAAAGTGAGAAAAACATTCGAATTAATCACATTTACCGGTAATTATACATAATAACCATACCCCTTTGGTAAATTTAGAAAATAATGAAATCAAACATGGCAAAAAACAAAACAGGCAAGGCACTGAACCAAAAACCGCACTGAATTATAATTTGTCGGTCTTCAAGGCGAAAGCAAACTGGTTTCTTTTAGGCAAGTGCGCTGGATCGTAGATTATAACGTTGTTTAACACCAGGCAAGTTGCAGTCAAGCGTGAGCCTATTTCATGTAAAAAACTGTAGTAAAAAATAAAATAAAATAAAAACTTTACTTTACTTTACTCTACTCTACTCTTTTCTACTCTACTCTACTCTCATCTAATCTACTCTACTCTATTGTATGTTATTGTATGTTATTTTATTTTATTTCATTTTTTTTTATGTTTTGCCACCAAACACCAAATAGGAGGGTTGAGCTCTTGATCCTCTACTCTTGCGATTTATTTGTACATGTATTTATTCTCATAATTATATTGATTCTGATGTTTGATTTCATTATTTTGTACATTAACCAAAAGGGTATGGTAATTATATATAATTACCGGTAAATGTGGATAATTCTCAACATTTACCGAGTGCGTTGTTAATTATGCATAATTCCCGGGAATTATGCATAATTCCCGGGTATTATGCATAATTCCCGATTATCTACATTTACCGTAACATATATATATTATGAAACGTTAGTTTGAGGCGTTCTATTCTGGCCCAAATTTTGTCGATAAGTCGTAGGTATACACGTAACGAAAATTGTTGATATTTCGATAGGCCATTCTTTTGGCGGTTATACCATGAACTCTGTATACAAACAACAGTCGTCACATTTTAAAATCCGAGCAACTCTATAGCATATACCTATATTTACTGAAATTATAGTATACATTTCGTAAAATTATTTCCCTTAGCTTTTTAAGCTTTCAAGTCGGACCCACAAACCCGAGTTGGTTCTTAGGAAAAAGCTGGCCTTATTGAATGTAACTGGTATCTCTGTCTTAGAGCATGTGGAGAATTTGAAGTTTTTCAATAACGACACCATTACCATCTTTGCGGACAACATGGCGAACCGAGTACCTGTAACAAAATACATATTTTAATTTGACTCATGTCTATATGGAAGTTCCTAAGACCCGCACGAAACGGTACGCTGCTACCTTCATTGTTCGTACCGCAAGGTTGTGGAACTCCCGGCCTGACGTGGGGACGCACTATAATCCAGCGATATTCAAAGCGAGAGTGAATCGGTTCTTATCGGGTAAGCACGCTCCATATTAGGCTATAGCCTTTGCTTGCTATCAGGTAAACTAAGGCCAAGTGCAAACCCGTTCAAGTTAAAAAATATGACATCCTGTCAATTTACTTAAGCCCTTTTTCCACTGACCTCCATACTACAATGTAGTAATGGAGGTCAGTGCCTTTTTCTGAGTGGCAGCAGACCAACCGCGGGAAAATTCTAGTAGCAGAAAATTTTATCAGTCAACCATGAATCGACCTATCACAAAATCGAATTAACACATTTGCATATAGGTAATACTCGTTCCGTCTTAGAAGAAACTAATACTTTCTAACACAGTGTCGCGCGTTGCCAGTTGTTGTGTGCAAGTTTTTTTTAATCGAGGAGCTTGGACCCGTTTGGATGGCGGTAGAATATGTTTTTATAATTGGCCAGTCGGGTTCTAGAAGTTCTAAACTGTAACGCTCAAACGTAAGCCTATGAGATAGACCTATACCGAAAATGTTAAACCGAAACTCTGGCTGATTTGTTCTGTAGTTTCGTATACAAGTATCTTACCAATACAGTTCCTAGGCCCGGCCCCGAACGCCAGAAACAGATGTGCGGCTCGGTCCTTCCTCTCGTCTTCCAAGAACCGCTCCGGCCTGAACTCGCTCGGCGCCGGGTAGTGCTCCGCGTCCATGTGAATACCGTATCCTGGTATAGCTATTTTGTCTCCTGGTTTTAGAAGAATATTTGTCCCGGGTATTTGGTAGGGTTTGGTCACTTCGCGATCTAAGGCTGGAACGGGCGGGTACATGCGTAGTGTTTCTGGAATACATTTTTTTTTATTTAATGAACGAATCTTTAAGCTAAGAACATGAAGATTACACTAATTATTATAAAGCCAACGTTTAGGAGTGTGTGACCATGAATGTATGGGGGTACCTAAGTTTCTTTTTTACACTTAAATTTTTGAACCAATTTTGATTAAATTTGGTAGATATGTAAATAGATTAGATTCTGGACTAACACATAATATGTAGGCTACTCTTTTGTCCCAGGTTAAGGCGGGACACACCATCGAGCGCCGCTAGTCCCATTGATATTATAAAGACGAAAGTTTTGGTGAAATTGGCTATGGAAATAGATTAGACACTGACTGTTTTAACTCACTGACTGTATCACCATAGAGTTATACTCGTACACAATATAATGTACTTCTTACCTAATAAAAACGCTTCGAGATAAGTCATCGCAGCCACCGCTTCATAGCTAATTTCCTTCCCACCTAACATATCATTGACATGGTTCCGCAGTCGTTCCTGCAACTCTGGCCTAGTTGCCATCACATATGCTGCGAAAGCCAGCATTGTGCTCGATGACTCGTATCCAGCGATCAGGAATAACAAGCATTGGCCATCTATTGTGTCGTCATCCATAACTGAAATGATAAATATTATTAACCGACTTCACGGTGTTATCATTTCCAATGATTAAAATAAATAACTGATTTCAAAAAAATGGTATTATCAATTCCAATTCTTAAATTAAATAACCGACATCAAAAGATGGTGTTATCAATTCCAATGCTTAAAATAAATAACCAACTTCACAAAGGGTAGTTACGTATTCAATCTTTTGGCATGTATATCTGAGATTACATTTCGACTGACTTACAAAAGAAAAGATTGTCAATTGGATCTGCATGATTTTTTCACTAAACACTTATTCTAGCATTTACATAGTCACGCAAAGTCACGCATTATACAGTAATTTAAATGATTTATTTTTAAATTATGCACAGAAAATATGTAACATAGGCCATGTTTTATTAATTCTCCACACCAAATATGGCTGCTTTCATACAAAATAACTAACCTTGAATAATGATTATGTAAGTATTATACATATATATTTAGAAACATAAATTACCATTAGTTATGCCATCAAGTACATTATTTTGCTTCTTAGCGACATCGACAAGAATCTGCAAAAAGTCTGTCTTTCTGAAAAAAATAACAAAAGCTCGTCAATTTGTAATGATCAATTGTTTTGATTTACATCAAGTAAAAACCAGTCTTACTGAAAACATATTGCTTCAGCCATGCTTAACAAAATGTAGTGAAAAAACTCTTCCAAAAAGGATTAATAAAAATTACACACTATAATTCCCTTCTGCATTTTTTTCCTATTAAAAAACTAATCGCATTACCGTGATAATTTTCATATTAACATTAATTAGTCCTATCTTATAAGGAGACCCAGATTATTTTAAATCTTACTTAGAGCCAGCAATTCTTCTCTCTTCCTTAGCAGTCTTTAGCACACTTACAAGATCTTCTGTTGCCTCTCGGTTCAGGAACAGTTGCATGAAAGAGGAACAGCTATAAAATAACTGGATAAGAACCATAATAATTCTCTTCATCTTGGGTATGTAGTTGAAGTTTTCAGCGGCCTGTGGGAATAAAACTTTACTTATCATACTAGTCTCAATTTGAAATGTTTATTAAATATACCTAAGTCATAAAAATCTTCACATTTTTTTTAATTTACTGGATACAATTGCAACTTTCCTGAACCAAAAGTTATTACTGAACCTATTACAGATTAATCATTACAGTGTAATCGAAAGAAAATTAATAAATAAGCATTAGTTGTGCATCCATTATTTTTAACACTTTCGATAGCAATAGTTTTCTCAACTACCTATGTACTTTTACAAACCTTCTCAAAATATATTCTTACCTTTACAAATTTTGATTTTTGTTCAGACAACGAATCGTGTTTGATTCCGAATGCGCAAGCGCCTATTGTTCCGAGTGAGTAGCGCCCTAGTACTTCCTTCATTTCTATATCTTTATTTTCTGGAAAAATTAAATCAGGTAATTATTAATTCGTTCTGTTTGAACTCACTCAGTCTTAAAATGTATAATATAAATATGATGCACCAAATATAATTAATAAATTAAACCCGGTAAAAAACAACCGTCGCCATGACAAAGGCTTTTGGTCACTGTAAAAATCTCTTTTACTTCATTATTATGTTAAGAGTGCATATTCTCGTTTACTCCATTATTATGTTAAGAGTATTGTAAATATTCTACAGTATGAAAATTTTAAAAAATCTTGTTGTTTTCTTACCGTATTGTCTCAAGTATTGTATGATATGTTCGTTGCAGACTTGCATCAAAGGCATCATATTTTTCAGGCGATAAGAACTGAACGCGGGCGTCATAATGCTGCGAACGCTTTTCCATTTTCCACCCTGATAAATAATCAATTACTGATAAATATGAAGATACTCTAGACAAGTGTGTTACACGCTAGGCTGCAGCAATGCTAAACATCACGCAGGCTGTAGTCAAACGTACTAGGTTACGTAGGTTTACCTACGTAAAAAATACTCGTAAGTACCTACAATTGCCACCAAATCTATTGGCAAAAGTGCATGCCAGAGCGAAAAACTAGTCCATCTGCAGATATGGCCAGCCCATTGCCACTTCAACAATATACCTGCACCAAAAAGTGTAGAATTTGAACTAAAATCTTATTTTTTCCATTAATAATAATTACATTTACTGTCACAATTATAGTCAAACAAATGTTTGTAAAGATTACTTTTTATATTGTGGTCACTGCAGTGCAATCGTCTGCAAAAGGCCAAATAAATCGAACAAATACTACAAGTGGCGCCGCCAAATTTTCAACGCTATGAAATGAAATGAAAATTATTTATTTTGCGACAAGAAATTACATACGAACACATTCCGGAAAGTAAGACAAACACATTTTGCACATACACAATTTCCTGTCACAAGCCGGCCTCAACTCAGCATGCGCTGACAGTCAGCGCTGGTCTTCCGTTGAGACCGACTATGGTTTTACACTAAGTCTTATGTCAACTACTTTACCTTTAAAGCAATCAGACACCTGCTCAAATACCTAGGTTTCTCGCTGCTGATGATATTGCGGTCGGTAAAATAGTCGAAATCACGGATTAATACAGCTTTTATTAATTCCGGATCAAGTATGTAAAGCACAGGTTGTCTTCCTTCAAAAATTCCTGAAAATGTAAGTACCTATTCAGGTGATATGTATATCTATCTACTTAGATTTAGCACATAAACATTCCATTCATCAATATTTTACACTTCTATTTCCATACATAAACGAAATTGCACCTAACAAAATTTGGCTCATTAATGATATATCCATTACCTTCAAAACCGCGATTTTTTAAACAGACTTCAAAAAAGATGTTAGCAATTTGCCCAGTATGTAGTGTTTGCTTATATGATAAAAATCTAGTAGGTACTACAAAATCAATTCCAAAAAGCAAGTCTTACGACTTACGTTACTGTAATAAAAAAAAACATCATGTACCAAATATGGCGGTCATCAGACATCAGGTGCCCTATTTAGCTTTACTATCCCTGATATTATGTAATTTTCTCGGTAGATATAATAAAAAAAGCTTACCTGCGTACCGCTTCCCTTTAAACTTTTTATAAATGTCCAATGAGTAATCGTGGAAAGATTTTGTCAACGCGATTCTAGGTCCGAAATTACCCAACAATATGATTGGTTTCGAGTAAGGAATCCCTTTCTTTCTAAAGTAATCGAATGTTGATGTGTAGTAAGTATAAAAAGCGTAAATGGCAGTAGAAATTAATATAATTTTCCATTCCACAAGAATTACCAACCACTCACAAAAATTACCTGAGTATAACATTTCTGAGACTAACATATGTTCCCCAAGAAGACTTTTTTAAATATGTATGTTAATTTTATTTTACACAAAAAATTGTGATAAACTTCTCTCGTATGGACGTTGAAACAAAATTAACTACAAGACGCCAATATATACCAATTTGTACATAAATTACTTAAAGGAAAACGCATGCATCATAATAACACTTTATTTATAACACATATTGTATTAAAACAAAATATTAACTGAATGTAGGTAATTGATACAATACATGAATAAGTTATTGTTGGTTGGTTGAAAATATTTTTCATTTGAATATGTATAAGTACAAATTTGCATTGATGTTCACTGACAATAATAAAATAAAATAAAATAGACTTTATTGCCCATTTACAAATGTATAAAAACTTTTAAAATAATTTTAAATAAAGTAATCTACATATTTACATAAAATATATCAGTTTATATCAGTTTACATAAAATTATCACTGACAATAGCGAAACTAAAATTAATTTGGTTATTTTGAAGTAATTTTATGTTAATTTATAACTCTAATTATACACAGGCTAAAGCTTTTGTCTTAATCTTTAATCTTTTGTACCCTGATCCAAACTCCACTTTTAGCTTTGAGCATGGAAGATGTTTTGTCCAAAACAATGGGATTTTCGGTCTTAGTGCAAGTTGAAAACTTGAAGTTCCTTAGAAGTTGCACTACAGCCACTTTGGCGGAGATCATCGCGAAACGTAGACCTGTAACAATATTATATTGCACACATTACAATATTTCCATGAATTAGATACTTTGCAACATGTATTAGTAGGTATATGTCGTAAAATTAACTATAATAATAAATAAATCGCAGTAAGGAACCTTAGACTTGGCAATTTTTTACAGAATGTTTTTGGTGGGATAATGAGATTATTAAGTGAATGTATTTTTTTAACACGAAATAGCCTTACGTTTGACAATAGCCTACCTTATGTTAAGCACCACTATAGTTTAAGATGTAGCACGCTTGCCTAGAAGAAACCTATTTACTCTAGATTTGAAGATCCCTGGGTTATGATTTTCTGGGAACAGGGCTCCAGGTAGAGAATCCATAATCTCGCTGTCCTTACTATGAAGGCAAAGCGCTTCGTGCGAGTCTTTGGAACTTCCACCATAAACCCGTGACGCCCCGCTGACTTCCTGCTTGTTCGACGGTGGAATGGAGACGGAGGAATTATGTTGTGAAGCTCCGTTGTACACTCACCGAAATGTAACCGATAGAAGACCGACAGACTAGCAACATGAACGTGCCTGACTCTATTTGGTACAAAGCAAAAAATATTTTGTACAACGACCAAGATACTAACCTAAGCAGTGCCTAGGTCCAGCCCCAAAAGGCAAGAATAGATGTGCAGGTCGGTCCTTCCTCTCGTCCCCCAAGAACCGCTCCGGCCTGAACTCGCTCGGCGCCGGGTAGTGCTCCGCGTCCATGTGGATGCCATATCCTGGTATAGCGATCACATCTCCAGGTTTAAGGGTAATAGAAGTGTCGGGAATTCGGTAAGGTTTGGTCACCACCCGGTCCATACCAGCTATGGGTGGATACATGCGCAACGTCTCTGAAAGAGACAAGTTGATGGAAGTCAGCATCATTTCTAGACACCTTAACTTATGTACAATATGTACATAGGTACTGAGAAGAAAACCTATAAAAAAGGAATGGCTTTGGATAACCATTTTTTGGTTATGGGTTTTCACTTGGGATAAGAACTTATTTTTAAACAGATCAGCCATCAATTTACTAATATTGCCTTTTTTGCATTTGCTTGACGGTGAAGGAAAACATCGTGAGGTATTGTAAGTATGATGAAACCGTGGCTTTTAAAACAGTTCTTTAGTCTTGAGTACCTGTGTCCTGTTAACATACCTGATAAGAAAGCATCCAAATACGTCATCTCAGCCAAAGACTCATAGGTTATTTCTTCCCCTTTGCCAACAGTATTGATATGCTCCCTGAGTCTGTCTTGAAGATCAGGTCTGGTGGCCAGTTTGTGGATGGCAAAGGAAAGCAGAGTACTGGAGGTGTCGTAACCACCGATCAGGAATAGCAGACATTGAGCATCAATTGTGTCGTCGTCGATAGCTGAAATTGATTAATAATACCATAATGGGCATAGGTACCTTAGTAAGCTTCACATTTACACCAACAAATTTGAGCTAAGAATTTCGGAATACGTCAAAAAATCTATACTAATATTATAAAGCTGAAGAGTTTGTTTGTTTGAACGCGCTAATCTCAGGAAATACTGGTGCGAATTGAAAAAAAAAATGTGTTGGATAGACCACTTATCGAGGAAGGCTTTAGTCTATATAACATCACGCTGCAACTAATAGGAGCGAAGAAACAATGGAAAATGTGGAAAAAACGGGGAAAATTATTTATCTATGAGGGCTTCCGTTGCGTGTGCTGCGAAAACGGTTCAAGATATCAAAAAATATGTATGAAAGAATTATTCCTCTTGATCTAACAAAATGTCCGCGACAGTATATGTCTATCTTTTAAGATTAAATCACTAGAACCGTTTTTATGGTAATATTATTCCATGCGGACGAAGACGCTGGCACAGCTAGTCTGTTAAAAAAAATCAACTACATCATAACTAGCCATCATGTAGGTACTCACGGTTATTAACAAGCGATTTACCATTATGAAAGTTTTCCTTCCTTGCAACATCGACGAGGATTTGCAGAATATCACTTTTCCTAAAAACCAATTTTAAATAAGGTATGTAAGAAAATATTTAGATAAAATGCTACAAAAAATATTCAGGTACCAGTATTTTTACACCATATTCTGTTCAGTATGGTATTAACCGTATGAAGTGGGCTGTAGTCAAACTTAAGCTTATCAGGGTGTTCAAAAAACTATAAGTAACGTCTACAAATCTATACATATAATAAAACTGTAACCATTCGGTGTCTGTACATTGAAGATAAATGAAAAAAAAAAGTTATGGGGTCTTCATAGATGCAGTAGAGCACAAAAATCATGTTTAAAAAAAATCTGTTTTTCGAAAACGGCTGAACCGATTTGTCTACGGTTTTGACTAACATGTTGGTGCATTTTTAACTTAACATTTAGTGTTTATTTCATTTCCATCGGTTCGGAAATAAAAAAGTTATGTTCATTTTAAACCTTTTTATCTCAAAATAATGCGAGCGAAGTCGCGGGTGTCCGCTAGTTACGAATAAAGTTAAATGCACCTACTTATTTAAAATTACTCATCTGCCTTTTTTCTCCTACTCTACGCTTGAATTCTTTTTCCTATAGGTACTAGTCTTTAAGAAAACTTTTTTTACAAGAAATGGGTTTGCACTAGACCGTAATTCGCCTGATGGTAAGCAATCATTAATAGGTAATATAATTTAATTATCATAACTTACTTAGATTCAGATAACCGTCTCTCTTCCTTTGCCGCTTGTATCATCCTTACGAGCTCATCTGTTGACTCTCTGTTGAAGAAATCTCGAAGCCGAATCGCGCAAGAATAAAATAGATAGGTAAAAAGAATGTATAGCCGCTTTAGTATTGACATATGATCGAACTTCTCAGCCAACTAAAATTAAAAAAAAAACAATTAATTTATGAATCCTGCACTCGTAGAAAAAAAGACAGCTAAGTAGGTACATATTTATACTAAACTATTCTCTGTCTCACTAAACTAAGATATATAGATAGATAGCACTTTATTGCAACACTCAAAATATATAGAAATGTACAACAGAAAATCAACTAATAATAGTGCCACAAGTGGCTGACTTATCGCAAAAAGTGAACTTTTCCAGGCAACTCATTGGATAGTTAGTATCAAAGTAAAAGAATTATCTAATAAATAGGTACATAATGTGTGGTTACTCTACCTTGAAAAAGTGACAGTTTTCGTCATTAAGAGCATCACATTTTATCCCAAATGCGCAAGCGCCGATAGTTTCTAACGTATAGTGTCCAATCGCTTGTTTCATATCGGCGTCTGTATTGTCTAGAGAAAAAAACACGTATTTAAATATTTTGCCCAACGTATTTGAAAACATTATCATAAAAAAAAATACGTATGACACATCCTTCTTCTTATTTTACCCATCACGGTGCAGTTATTGGCCGAAACTAATTTAAAACAACTGGTTCCTTCCGATAAAAACCGACACCATGTAAAAAGCCAGCCATCCTTTATGTAATACATATGTACGTGGATAGAGCCCCAATTCAAACAGCATGGTGAACTCCACCTTTCCGAGCGTTCAAAGAGTTTTGCCACTACTTTCATAGTTTCTTACCATATTGTTTGAAGTAGTCCACCATCTGCTTGGAGCAGAGCTGCAGCAGCGGCAGCATGCTCTTGAGGCGGTGTGAGCTGAACACCGGCGTCATCGTGCTGCGGACTCTCTTCCATTCTGAGCCCTAAAATATTAATCAATACAAAGTTATAGTAGTAGCTACTTACGCATAGCCTTTTTAAGGGTAACGCATAATCAATTCACCTTTCAATACAGTTAATCAGCGGGGCTAAAAAATGTTTGCAAGGAACACTTACATACAAGGAATTAAGATAAATAAAAATAAATATTTCGGGACATTGCACACAGCGCCATCTAGCCCCACACTAAGCAAACGCTTGTGTCGTGGATATTTGCCTTACCACACTTCATGCTAAAACACATTCTTAAAATTTATGACTGAAAATCCTGAAAATCTACACTCACCTTCAAATTAATAAGCAACCTGTTTATATATCTAGGGTCGTCACTGTTCAGGAAATGTCTATCAGTGAAATGGTCGAAATCGCTTATCAATATGGCTTTTATTAGATCCGGATCAAATATGTACAAAATAGGCTGGCGTCCTTCGAACATACCTGGAACATATGGAAATTATGTAATCTAAATAATCAAAACAGCTTTTTGTTGGTTAATTGCCATTTTTTACTATGTAACCAAGGTGGAAGTGCCAGTAACAGAGGTTCTTACAAACTTTTTGAAGTTCATTACATTGTTGTACATTATTACATCTAATTTTGTAACAATATGTTAACTTAACATTCACCATTTTTATCGATTTTTGTTTTCATTTAGGTAGTAAGTAGGTACTTATTGCTTTAGTTTCAGGGAAAACCGTGGAGAGAAAGATGCTTTAATAGACAAAGTCAAATTTTATCCTTTCATAAAAAAATTGGCTAAAATGTCCAATGTAACATTGTAAAACATAACTTACCCCCAAATCGTTCCCCTTTGAAATAGTTGTAAAAATTCATTTGATATTCATACACTGACCGAGAAGCCAAGATTCTGGATCCGAAATTTCCAAACAATAAAACAGGTTTTATATAAGGTATCCCTTTCTTCTTAAAATAATCAAACGTTGCTGTATAGTAGAGATAAAACACAGAAATCGCTATAGCCATCAAAATCGAAGTCAACCCGTTAGATATTTGGCCAAATAACTTTACTAAACTTAGTGGCTCCATTTTTTGATCCTAAAAGTTGTAAATATTTTTTATTAAATTTGTATGATTTATTATTTCAGCCGTCAAAGGATAGACACATAGATGGTACAACTGAGCAAGACACATTGGTTAGTCAACTAAGCTATGTCTAAAGGCCTGTTCACACGCAGCGAAGTAAGGTGGCGAGTTAACTTGCGTCACGGAGTGAGTTAAGTACATTACACGTGTGAACGGCAAACGCAAGTTAAGTAGCAACTTGTCAAATAAGTACTAGTACAGTAGGATAGACCGCGGTTCTATTTTCCGGCTAATTCAAGTGATAAGTCGCCCCTCCCTCGCGTCTCCTTCACCCCGTCAACTTAACTTGCCAGTGTTTAGACCGTGTGGACGGATGAAATTATAGTTTAGTTAAGCACTTACCTTGGAAGTGACAACTGTTTTTAATTGTTTTGCTTCGCCATTCTTGTGTTGTTTTGTTTGCAGTTTGAGACACTGATTGTCATCTACCTAGTCTGTGCTGATTAAAAATGAAGTGGAATGAAAACACAACTTATGTGTTTGTTTATACATTTATATATAACAATATATTATATTACATTTATACATTTCAATGTTTCTTTTACAATGTCTTGCAATTGAGGGAGTACCTGCGTTTGTTCGTCCATAATTTGCTTTTCTACGCCCAGGAACAATGAAGAGATAGGTTGAACAACATAGGTACCCTAGAGAAATTAACCACTACGTTTACGGTTTAATTCAATATTTTTTTTAAGCCTATTAAGATTTCTCGTATAAAATGTCGGTGCTCAATGAAACAGTTGAGTAACACGTTCAGTACCTAGTAGCTAAAACGAAAGTTCCAATTGTGTTCCGGGGCTACATAGATAGCTGGCCTGTACGTCGGTGAAGTCTTGAGAAATGGAAATCAGTATTCGGAGAAAGTAGGTACCAGAGTAGAGTTTTCAGTTTATCGGAATTACAACCAATCAAATGAAACCAAACAGAAGTTTTTGTATGCATTCATTATTAAAGGCATTGTCATAATCAGTGCCAATTTGCTGAATATGATTGACAACTAAGTACCTACATAATATGATGTATGTTACTTTTTCTTTGGCCGCTCACAACTTAACTTATCCCCGTGTGGACGCTACTTACTATATCAACTTATTAATTAGAACATGACGCAAGTTAACTCGTTACTGTACTTCGCTGCGTGTGAACAGGCCTTAACAGATTTCTATACTTTTATACTTTCATAGACAAAGACTAGAAATTATTCGCAGATAGGTAGTTAAAATTCACATGTCTGTTGTATATAAGCACAGAATACCTACATGACATAAGTATGTACAAATTGTACATACAGTTGTTCCGAAAAGGCTTAGTTTTCTATACAGCGACATTCGTTTATGATCATTTTTTTATATGTAATAAATCCCCATAAAAAATGAGAACAAATAGGTAAGTATTAAAAATATAATATTGGTCAAAATTACCAATACTTATTATATTTTTGTTTCAACCTTTTTATCACCATCGGTCGGTGTTTGATCGTTGCTTGTATCATTTCATTTGGTACAGTCAAGAAGGCGTAAGCTGAGCTTTGCATTTGTGTGGGTGTACATAGATAGTGTAGGTGAGACAACCGGCTTAGAGCGCGGCGCCACCTTAGTTTGGTTTAAACCGGTTTTTACTGTTTTTTGTCAACCGGCTTACGGCGCGGCGCCGTTTTACTCCCCCGCCCACCTGCCATACTTCACCTCTTGTACTGATAGCACCTTTACGTGTCTCATTTTAAATATTTAAAAAAAAAAAAACTCTAAAATATATAAATTCAATACGTAGCGAAAAAAACGTATCCATGAATATTGATAAAATAATGAGGTTAGCGAAAGAAAAAAATGAAACTATCACTGTAGAAGAATGGAAATATGTATGTGACCACACAATAAAAGAAGGAGAAAAAGTTTTATGGATACGACGCTGTTGATAATAATAATAATTAACACAAACGACACATAAGACGAGACTGAAAATTAAAACGAGTGATAAGGAAAATTATGACGGTGCAATGTCCGCTGTAAAAGAATTGGTAATATTTTTTTTAATTGTGAATTTTATATTAAAAAATATAAATAAAATTTGTTTTAGGATTTTATTATCTGACTGTACTTTTGGAGATCACTCACACAAATGCAAAGCTCAGCTTAGACCTCGTGGCCGTACGTAGGCGTTGTTTTTTTTTTTCAGTTTTCTATCATCTTTACAGTCTACATGTATAGTAGGAATATAGGTAGGATACTACATGTTAGTACCCTAACGAATGAAATCTGCGGAGGAGTAACGACCCTCAGTCATTAGGAAATACGACTCAGAGGGAGATATATATATATATATATATACATATATACATAGGTATGTTATTAAAATAATTAACAAAATAGACTATTATCTTCTTACTTATTACAGTCAGTGAGTGAACAATTAAATATTTCAGCTTGCTCGGTCGCAGCTTTTAGCCTGATCACCACCAATATATGATACGAGGATTAGTTAAAATAACAATAAAATACCACTTTTATTAATAAATATATATTTATTTCAACAAACAATAATATTTACTTAATTTAAAGATATAAATAATGGCAACAACTGTGTATCACATTGGTTTGTAAAATACTGATTTCCTGTAGACGGTTCTTTATATGGTCTATTATACTAAAATGTACATGATTTTGTACTAATACTAATATATTTTAAAGTTTTGCTTGGTTTGTCTTAGTAGGGCAACAAATAATACAAATGCAAAGCTATGGTACTAGCTTCCCTACATCTAAAATAGTTATTAAATATTTGGGTTTACCACCGCAATGGGTACCGTTTTAATGCAAATATTACACATTAAGAGTCAAATAAAAATAAACGATTAAAATTTGATTAAAAATAATTTTAAAATATACACTGATTCATCAAAGTTGCCTTCCTCAACCACAAAAATATACCTACATAATATACTTAAACCTAAATAGGCAAATTAAATTTAATAATTATTTACTTGGATATATCTTATGGCTAGGTACGTAAAATATCACAACGACAAACAAATAAATGCGTAATAAAGGCGAAACTGCAGAATATTTAGTTTTTACGATATGTGCAATAAATACAACAAAATGCTATTTTTATTTTCAATTTCTCAAATATTTCACACACAATATAATGTATTCCCTAATCTTGTTATCTGTATTAAATTTCAATCGACAGTTAAAACAATGAAAACGTGGCTTTTCTGTGGATAATTTTAATCCAATATCCCATTACATAAAATATACTACTTTGTACTATATACATTTAGTTCATTTTATTAGACGGTTTCTATAAATGTACATACTATATCCCAATACCTCAATTGCTAAATATTTATACAAAATTATATACTTAATACTATTGCATGTTGTTATATTATTATAAAACTATAAAATAAATAAATATTTCAGGACATATCACACAGCGCCATCAGCCGCATAATAAGCTTACGCTAGTAACAATATAGAAAATACCAGTATATAGAATTACTGACAACACATACATTTCAAAGCAATTTCAGTAAAGCTAACGATCAACTATACATTTTAACAAAAGGCGGGCATTTCACAAATTTGGAAATACTTTTTATGAGGCTAGATGGCGCTGTGTTATATGTCCTGAAATATTTATTTATTTGACTCGGAAACAGCTCAAAACTGACATATTTCCTAGTACTGGCTTTTGAAATAGGCATTAAATGTTTTAATTGTAAAATTTGAGAAATGCTGATTCCTTTACATTGAAGTCATACCGAATAGATTTTATGATTACTTATGTCAAAGTAAGTTACATAATTACTTTAAGTTTTCCACGTGCACCCAGAGGCCGGATTTAGTTTTGAGCAGCAGCGCCCTCTTGTCGAATGTGACAGGATTCTCAGTCTTAGAGCCCGATGTGAATTTGAAGTTTTTCACGAGAGCTACCATCGCTACTTTGGCGGCTATCATTGCGAAACGTAACCCTGAAACAAGAACAGTTTGGAATCAGTTTATAAAATTTAAAATACTTAGCTATCGGCATTCGCTAAATATCTACTCCTGAAGAACTTTTTGGGAACCAGTTTCATTTCATACTCACAGCATGTTCAAAAAAGATCATGCCATGTTCGTTAAGCAATTGAGTTAGTATAAAAGTGGCCAACTCTGGCGTCAAGAGTTTTTTGAACCGCCCTAACTGCGAGTATGTCAGAGGCCTTCTGAGATAATATAACGTGCTTTGAACTGCTCTATGTCAGAGGCCTTCTGAGATAGCATAACGCCTATCATATTAATGCTATATTGTATGTCTGATTCTTTGATGATATGCAATATCCTTACCATATTTCAGTTACACAAGCTTCTTTTCGTCTTGGATGTATTTAAAAAAAAGCAATACATAACACTTACCAATACAGTTCCTAGGCCCGGCCCCGAACGCCAGAAACAGATGCGCTGGTCGGTCCTTCTTCTCGTCCCCCAAGAACCGCTCCGGCCTGAACTCGCTCGGCGCCGGGTAGTGCTCCGCGTCCATGTGAATGCCGTATATGGGCACTGCGACCACGTCGCCGGGCTCGAGGCGGACAGATGTCCCGGGGAGCTGGTAAGGCTTGGTCACCACGCGGTCCACTCGCGCCACCGGGGGATACATGCGGAGCGTCTCTGGGAAAAGAAACAGTGGTTTGAATTACTTTATTATGATAATAAGAAGAGAAGCGTGCTAAAAACCTCATCGCGAAAGACTCACCTGTAGCTCAAGATTACAAAGCCTTGAGCACCGCCGTAAGGTTACGAGTCTTACCTTGGTCTCAGTAAACCGGTTTCTTCTAGGCAAGCGCGCTAGATCGTGATTATAACGTTGCTTATCATCAGGCAAGTTGTAATCAAGCGTGAGCCTATATCATGTAAAAAAATAGATTTAAGGTCTATGTGCCAAAAGATATTTTTTTTTTCTTAGTCTAACGAGTACTTATTGTCAATTGTTTTCCCAGCTATATTGTATACTAGTGGGTGCTTGCGGCTTCGCTCGCATTAAGAAGTAAAACTTGCATTCCCTATTTCACCCCCTTAAAAGTGACATTATCAAAAAACTTTTCTTAGCTGATGCCTACGTTATAACATCTACCTTCATTCCAAATTTCAGCCCAATCCGTCCAGTGGTTTGGGCTGTGCGTTGATAGATCACTATATCAGTCAATCAGGCAGTCAGTCACCTTTGAGTTTAATATATTTAGATTTAAAGAATACAATACATATTTTAAGGAATTGAGACTTTTTGCTTTTCTCGATCAATCTTACCCAGTAAGAACGCTTCCAGGTACGTAAGCTCCGAAAGTAGTTCGTAACTCATCTCCTTTCCTTCAGTAACTTCTTGAATATGTGTCCGCAGCCGTTCCTGCTGGTCTGGTTGAGTTGCCAGCACGTGCAGAGCGAATGATAGCAGGGTGCTGGAGGTCTCGTAGCCAGCTATCAGGAATAGAAGACATTGGGCGTCTATTGTGTCGTCGTCGAGTACTGGGAATAAGAAATAATAACATGAATAACTTTTTAATTAAAAAAAGTCGTTTGAGTGTGGCCAAATCTATTGTCAGAGTTTTTAAACGGCCCTAAGGGCCTTTGACATGACATTTAACGAGTCCTCAGACCCACGGAAGCGCCTAAAATTGAATACCACTTTTTGGTATTCCATCCAAAGACTTTCTGATTTATGCTGGTGTTTTTATAATTAGGGGGAAATACCTATACTTAAATACGGTTTTATATTATTTAATATCACGTCTCAAGTCAATAACTCCGAATACCGTTATTTTAAGTCAGTAATCTAGAGACGATACCCGTATGGTTGATAACTTCAAATGATATAATGCAATGATATAAAATTTTAGAAAAATATATGAATGGCGAAAAGCGAAAAATATGCCTACACAATAATATCGCTCACACTAAGATAAACAAATTGTGAAATATATCGCTATGTACAGATTAGTAAAAAACAAACAAATTACTTAAACGACATTCCATAATTATCTTAATGTTTTCGTACGTAATTTCTTGTCGCAAAATAAATAATTTTCATTTCATTTCTGAGTTGACGCAGACATTTTCTATTTGTCTACAATGCTATTGTTAATATTATCGTAGAACAAATACTTATTTGTGAATTTAGCGCAGCGATAAGTTATTGTTTTAGGGCACTGCGATGCACACAACAAACACTGTATTTATTTAGTAATGTATGTCAGTAATTGTTAACTAATCGCCTTTAATTACATCAGTTGACTTGTTTAGATGATATAATTTTAATTATAACATAAATTTCGTCTCCTAATTAGGTCTCTTAAAGACACTAATTACTTATCTCTATCAGTACCAGTAACGTATTTTACTTATGTATGTAATAAATTAAAGTACCTAGCTTTTTGTCCCTGTCATTCGATATAGTATAGATAAAGAACAAAAATTGCTTTTTAAAGTTTTTTGTAAGCAACTACTAATCCTGGAAAGTGAATATTTGTAAATTGTAGGTATATAGGTACACACTCGTATGTACAGTAAAAAGATAAATAAAAGAAACTTACATACATCAGACGAGCCGGTGCCATTTTCTTCCTTCTCTTTACGAGCGACGTCTACCAGAATCTGCAAGAAGTCACTCTTCCTGAAATCAAGTTTAAACGTGCACTTACAACTATAGTTTTATTTATCAAAATATATCATAGACTAAATAAATACTAATAATAAAAAAAATATCACTACCTACAATGCGATAGTCAAAAGGTTTAGAGCTAAATCTACGAGTATATACAGAGGTACATAATATTTCACTTATTATCGGCGATTTAAAATGTAACTACCATAGAAGCATATATTGAAGATAATGGTAGATCGCTCTCTTCTTCTAATCAAATGAGAGTGGCTAACTCTGGTGTCGAGAGTTTGTCAAGTCGCCTTAAGGGCCTCTGACTTGCTCTCTAATGCGGTGAGTCGACGACAAACTGTAGCGAAAAGTAGCACAGTAAAAGAGATGCCTATGCTTAGATGTGGGCTAAAACTGTCAGATCTTGATCATCATCCTTAGCCAAATTGCATCTATGAGAGAGGATATCTAATGCATATGTAGCGTTCGGTAATATACCTAAGTGTAATGTTACATCTGCGGTCGTGGCTAAACAAGCCAATATGCGAGCGACAAATGTGAATTGTGGTCACATGAGCAGGTGTACCTAATACGATGAAGATGAATATGCAAACTAAGTAAGTCATTTAGAATAAGAATAAAATAAATTCATTGTCACATGAAACATTAAATAGACACACAATAAAAAACAAGAGTACAAATAAGAAGTTTCATGTCACAATCCGGCCCCAAATCAGCATATGCTGGATGCAAGCATCCAGCGCTGATCTTCCGTTGGGACCGGCGGGTGACGTCACGCACGTAGATATATCATAATACACGCAATAACATAAACATAATACAGTATAGTATTAGTCGTTTTCAAACCGTTCTAAGGGCGTCTAACGTGGCTTAACGACTGCTGTAGGTACCTTCCTACGAATACAACATTTCATTTCACGGACTATCAGGACGTAGTATCAAGTAAACTCGCTACCGCGTCTGTCTGCATGTAATATGTATGCTTAGATCTTTAAAACTACACAACGGATTTGATGCAGTTTTTTTAATAGATAGAGTGATTTAAGAGGGATATTTATATGTATAACAACGCGGGCAAAACCTAGTAGTAAAGTAAATCTTACTGCGAGTCCGTAAGTCGTCTCTCGGCCTTGGTAGCTTGAAGCATCCTCATCAGTTCATCCGTGGACTCGCGGTTGAGGAACGTGAAGTTCAGAAGACGGATCACTTTAGGCAAGAACATGAGGACAAAGAAGATCAGCAGACGCTTCGTCTTCGGCATGTAGTCGAACTTCTCAGCTACCTGAAAGAAATAGATTATTTTTAATCTAAATATGTACTTATATAAAACTCAAGGGTGACTGACTGACTGACATAGTGATCTATTAACGCACAGCCCAAACCACTGGACGGATTGGGCTGAAATTTGGCATGCAGGTAGATGTTATAGTGTAGGCATCTGCTAAGAAAGGATTTTGGGAAATGCCACTTTTAAGGGGGCGAAATAGGGGATGCAAGTTTTACTTCTTAATGCGAGTGAAGCCGCGAGCACCCACTAGTAGTTTAATATATTTAACAGCGAGTGTGACAGTTTAACCGCCTGCTTGACGTTCCAGCCAATGACCCAATGACTTGTTGTTTCAAGTTATGTGTGGATTCGCACTCGAAGGAAAACATCGTGAGGTTCGCAAAATTTGAGGACATGTGTCTTCCTGGGCGCCCACTACTATTACATGCAAGGGCACCCTAGCGAATTAATTCTACGGAGGAGTCACGACCCTCAGTCATGACGAAAAAAGGACTCAAAGGTAGATTAATAGTTTATATATCCCGTAGTAATTGCGCATAGAAAGAGACTAGTTATTTGCTAGCCATTGTCTCTATAGATTTGGCTAAATCTAATCATCATATTATGTAGTTACGAATAAATTTATCTGTCTTCTAGTCGAGAGTTGATCTGGTTTCTTCTAGGTAAGCGCGTCGGATCATAGCAACCAATTTGTTAGCATCTATAAATTGTGTAATATAACCTGTATGTTACTGTTTGCGAACTAATAATAAAAAAAATGTAATAAAACCTAACAAAGAAATATAAATATAGTACCTAACAAACAAATGCTGTAACTTGGAATAAAGATTTTTGATGCCCAATTTATTATTATTAAACAATTCTCTAAAATACAAGACGCCCCTAACATTTTTTTAAATATAAGTACATTTAATTTAATGGGTTTGTTTTGGTAATTTGACTGTTAAAAATAATGATGGTTGAGGATCTTTCATTAACATCGCAACATGTATGTTTAAATCAGCTTACGTTTAGTTACCTACATAAGAATTTAGAACAGATACGTAAGTGAGTAGATTACCTACTTCTAGGCAAACGTGTCAAATCTTACATTATTACAGTGATGATTCACATAAGGCTTGCGAAATGTAATCTTATTCTGCTTATAATAAAAGAATTGGGATCAAAAACATCTGAAGTAATGCCTACACGGTAGACCATACAGCTCGATTAGAAAATTGCTGCACTAACCGACTCACCAGCCACGATATAAACTAGCTACTTGCTCAAGCAGTGGTGGCCAAAGTACGGTCTGCAAGTCAAACACATTTTATAATCACTAAATGAAAATACAAAAGCTTTTATTGTGCTAAAAAATATTACAACTAAACTACTATTAATTAATAAATTAATTAATTAACTAACTGATAATATTTAAGCAATTCCTAACATATGTATTCAAAGTCAAATGCAAATTTTATTCTGTAATTAATTTTTAATTTTAATTTCAATTATTGACACACTGGAAGAACCCTGGATACTGCAACACAGGGAATCCTAAAGCAGTAGACAGGACCCCAATTTGAATTTGAACTTGAATAATTTAGATACTTTTATACAGTGTAAATAGTGTAACTAAGTCGTATTTGTAAATCAAAAATCGGCCTCATATCTGTCTAATTATTTTTTTTATATTATGTGTAGGTACTTATAGTTAGATGTAATTTTGTCGAGTGTAAAGTGGCGACTGAAACTAAGACTGTTGCCAGGGGGCGCAAAAATTTTTGCCAATAAATTTTGCACATGGGCGCTACCGTAGCTGCAGTTTGTTACTATTTGTTTGTGGCTAAAAATGTGTCTAAATCCTACAAGTAACTAAGTCTGGAAAAGAGATTGTTTTCAAATATATTCGATCGTAATTTTTGACCCATCATAGCAGAAGTTTGTTTGAAGTTTGCCAACGCTGCACTACTAAAGTATAGAGAACAAAGTTCAATTGCTATTCTAACGCTCGGCTGGTACACGCATAAAAAGTGTAAATTATGTGACCGGTTTTACGAACCACGACTATGACTTGCAGTTTCAATTCTGGTCGAGACTGTCGAGACATAACAAAAACAATTTAATTTTATCCGGACTTTAAACTTGTCAAATATACGGTGGAAGAGAGAAATCACTAAGTACTACGTTGTATTAAATAACGGGTTATTAACACAACTTTTTTAAAAGGTGGATTTAAAAAATATATCTATTGTTAACGACCCCGGAAATTCGCAACCACAATAAACTAATATGTTTGTTTTTTTATTCAAGACATTCACATAGTCGACGCACATGTCTTTACACGCAAAACGAATAAATATGTCCTAGATTTCAATTAACTTACTCAATGAGTCATCATCATCATCATCAGCCCACGGTCGTCCACTTCTGGACATAGGCCTCTCCCAAGGCACGCCACTCAATGAGAAAGTTAAATATAAATTCTTAGGTATCAAAGCAAAATAGCATGATATATCATAATTAATTTTAGAAATATTACGAACCGGAACCAAGTACCTTATACGTACCAATTACCTACAAGATTCTTGAAAATCATGTAACAGACCATATCACTACATAAACCTTATGTGCTATCTTATCTTTAACATATAGGTACTGAAGGTATTGAGAGACAAACTAGAAACACAACCTGAGTCAACATTGCATCAGAACTCAGTTTAATAAGTAAATAAACAAGATATCACATCTATACATTCATCTACATATAATAAAGTTGAAGAGGGTCGAAAGTCTGAACATTGAAGAAAAAAACGAATACATTAATCACAGAATAATTACAGGGGAGATAAAGAGCATCGACTATTTGTCTATATTATGCAGTTTAAAACGCATGGATCGCAGCCATTATATCTAGTTTTTATAAAAGTGCATTATAGATGTAGGTATGACTTTGCTGTCTAAAACAGAGTCAAGGTTATATCGAACCGGTTTATTATACGTTTTAACGTTGATCACAAAGTCCACTACATTAGTTATAATTAGGTACGAGTAAATTAGGCATAAAATTACCCATGCACAGTAAAAATATCTAGACAATAAAATAGGTAGGTACGCTGAATTCCATGTAATCATGACTGGATATTATATATATAATAATAAATTTAAGTCTTTTTTTTTAAATAATTATTATATTATTAAATATCTGCCTATCGATCTAAAGCAATGTCCAAACACTATTTATAGCAATATAAAATATATCGTAGCCGAATGAAAAAATAAATTATGGAACCATCTCGGAAATAATCCCCATCGAATAAAAATAATTATTTTAATCGGTTCATAAATAACGACGTAATCACGGTGCATGCCCACAAAAAGAGAGAAAAAATCTTTCAGAAGACTTGATAACCTCCTTTTATGAAGTCGGTTAAAAAACACACCATAAACGAGATTAAATAAAACTAAATATTATTATTATATAGGTTGGTATATAGCAGACTTGATTGGTAAATATTTAAATACGAACTAGCAACTGAAAAACATGACCGAAAAGGAGTTATTTACTTGTTATGTTATGTTATACATATACCGTCATTGTAGACAAACAAGTGCCTAAATAAGGACTAAATAGCACATGAAACATAATATCACACCAATATTAATTCGAAAGGCAGTTTGTTGATGTTTGTTCTTTTATTACAAGGATTGTTTAAGTTTTATCTGTGTAATGGAAATAAAGGCTTTTTATTTTAGCCGCCCTAAGTGCCTCTAAATTGGCGAGACGTACTGACGGTAGATGGAGCAAAGCAATAACTGAATGGTACCCACGGCTTGGTAAGCGAAGTGTAGGAAGACCTGTGCAACGGTGGCTGGATGATATTAGAAAGTTCGAAGGAAACATCTGGGCAAGAACAGCGCAAGACAGGGAGTATTGGCGTAAGAGGGCGGAGGCCTATGCCCTGCAGTGGGTCCCATTAGGCTGATGATGATGATGATGAAGTGCGTCTGACATGGTTTAATGACTGCCATACTATGACTAACAGCAATAAAAACAGAAGAAACGCACTTACTTTGATAAAGTGTGAGTTTTCATCAGTGAGCGCGTCGCACTTGATTCCAAAGGCGCACGCGCCGATAGTCTCCAGGGTGTAATGCCCCATCGTCTCTTTCATCTCCACGTCTTTTTGATCTGAATAAATAAATATACAAATTTTATTATTTTTGAAGAGGGATGATGGTTGGCCACCGTATAAGACATGACGACTTTCTGAAAAACATCATTGAAGGGAAACTGGAAGCACAAAGAGGAAGAGGAAAGCCGAGGAGGTCATATATGAACCAAGTAATGGAGAAGGCGGGCGTCATGTCGTATAAGGGGGTCAAGGAACTGGCAGAAGATCGGGAAAGATGGCGCATGCTGCACAGACAAGGGGCCTCGCCCTTCAATTTGTGATGATGATGATAATTTTTGACGGTTTAAATTAGCGTTATAACGCGTGTTAATTAAATTTTCAATTCCAGGAAAACTTTTATGAGCCATTTATCGCATATGAAGCGTATTTACTTAGGTGAATTCAGAATTCGTCATCAACATTGACAGCTTACTATTCCCACTAACACGAGTCACGTCTCGATCCTGCATACTCGTAGATCTTAACTTTTTTCTACACTTCACAGTCAGGCATTTGACCATTAGGCTACAGGTACACAGCATCAGGCGTTTGGTGACAGATTTCTAACTCACGCAATTTGGATTCGGGCCTAATTCAAAAGAGCTCATAAAGTTTAGCCCATAACGCTCCAAACTTAGTAAAGGGCTAAAGTAAAGTATTGCTTCTTCAGTATTGTTTTTTTTCTGTCTTATGCTTGTGCATAGGACAGTTGCAAACCCACCAACAAAAGTAAGAAAGATAAAGGTAGAAAGGAAAAATAATATGATGTGCGAGAGAGCGACAAGCACAAGAGCAAGAACTAGAATGAAAGAGAAAGATAATAAGGCCCCCGATTTTGTCCGGGATTAGAACAGTAACAAAAAAAACTTAAAGGCCTCCTGAAGCCTGTTAATCATAAAGGTAACTTACCATATTGTTTAAAGTACTCCACCATCTGCTTGGAGCAGAGCTGCAGCAGCGGCAGCATGCTCTTGAGGCGGTGTGAGCTGAACACCGGCGTCATCGTGCTGCGGACACCCTTCCATTCATGGCCCTGTGGAAAACATTTAGCTTCATTGAGTTAACACCCATTATTTTAGTCGGAGTTTGAGATATACGAATATTTAAAGTATGTAATAATCATTTAATGTAGCTTGGTATTGTTTTATATGGGATGTACCTAGTTATATTATAGGCTTATTGTTAAAAAAGATGAGTATATTGCATTAACTACTTACAATTTATACCACTTAAAACTTTCTTTTTCCTTGGACCTTTTAAAATAATGTTACATAATCTTTAATTCTTGTCACTCACCTTTAAATTAAGGAGTGACCTGCTCAAATATCTGGGCTCCTTGCTGTTAAGGGAGTTTCTGTCGGTAAAGTAGTCGAAATCACGAATCATGACAGCCTTAATGAGATCTGAATCTAAAATATACAGGATAGGTCTTCTTCCTTCAAACATGCCTGGAACAAGAGGAAGAAAGATTATACTAATATAAATATAATAATACCAAACATAATTTATTAAAATAAATAAGTATGAAGGTACACATACTCATATATTTGTACCACTATCTAAAATAAATAGTATGCAGTATAAACATAGGATATCTACAGTACACCCTACTGGCCCGATTTTAATAAAACTATATTATTTCCCTAAGCTAAAACATACAGAATTTAAATAATAATTTGTTTATTGTGCATAAAATACAGTGTTGTAGGTACAGCTTTGAGTAATAAAAATTTACATAAATTACGTCGGTGTCATACGTTGGTATGGTTAACTGAGTCTTGTACAAGGTACCTCAAGGGTCCTGAATTGCAAGACTGCAGTACCTCCCGCCGCAGCAGGCTTCTTTGCCTATATTTACACTGATATAAATATAAATCCTTAGGAAGCATGTCTATATCTCTTTTAATATACAAGAGATTTGTGAACATTAGTCAAATAAGAATTGACCAGTTTAGTAAACAAAGTTATAGCATGTTTTAACCATTCCATAACTTTTTATGAATAAAACGGAATAATTGAGGTCTGATAAGTTGAGTTAGTTAGATTTTAAACAGAGTTTTTTTATAAATAGCATAAAATTTAGTTAGATGGGTATGGTTTAAGTTATAATTATGCAACTCAGTGCAGTTGCATAACTTTTTATTATTTTTCGAGTCGAGTTTCATAAATTAACTTCATAAAACAGAGCTACACAATAATTTATGTTTTAAAGACAGAAGTAGTATTACTAATTCACACAAGTTCAACAACCAGTTTCACAGCTAGTCAAAAAACAGGTTTTAACTATTTTCTCACTCAAGTTCGTTTCCATATGGATGTAGAAAAAACTGTTTTTAAAGTTATGCTGTCATTGTAACACTAATAGATTTTCTTAATGGTACCTACTTAGTAAATAAGAATAGGGTAAATAAGACATTGATTCAGGTGTTATTTTTCCAAAATCCATTGTAATTGAAACTCTGAAGATGTATATAGTGGTTTTCTGCTGTGACTGCTCCTTAACTATGAGGAAGAACACACCTAAAAACTACCAAGTTTGTTATTTTAAGCTGGTTAAGGAGCAGTTGCAGCCGAAGAACACTATACATACATCTGCAGAGTATCAGGTACTTAGTAGTATTTTTTAGAGCTAGATAAGCTTAGGACTGACACATACAGCCTGCCTAATGTGACCTAGAAGCCACTAATTATCTCAGGATTTCAAAACTGCTGGATTGCATTTATTTTTTGCTTTTAGGGGTAATAATATCATCATTAAATAATATGTAATCAAAATAATTAAATTTCAAGAAACATATGCTTGCAAAAAATGTGCAATTTTAAAACACCTGCACTTGATTGTATACTACCAATCAAAACTTGAAAAGAGTTTACCCAAAACTCAAAGTTGATTTGATTGTTCCCATTGTTTATTTTTTTATATTGGTCAAACCCAACATAATGTTTGAGGGCCAGTTGTCCATTTCTATACAGGCTTGCTCCACCTTAGGCCACAGGCCTTGGTTTGCTTGTTCGGAGATCACTTGAGGAATAGTCAAATGCCTGACTGTACAATGTAAAAAAAATATACTTATTTGTATGTTTTAGAAATATTGTAGGAATACATTTGCAATTCTTTAAGTAATAATGTGTAAAATAACAATAATGTACTTAATTCTTTCTCTGCATATATGCTAAGCTAATTAAGCACAGAAAAGTAAGAATAATTATGAGGTATAGCACAGTATTAAATTTACAGTGTTTAGTAAATATAATTTAGTCCCAAAATTAAATTACTGAGATGATGAAATAAGTACTTACACTTTTACCCACATGAATAATACAAACTTTACTCTTAGAAAAAATAATGACTTAAACAGACAATTCTCAATTCATAAACATTTTGTTTACTGTTAGTAAAATAAAGAAAGCTTGATGATACTTTATTTAGGGCATTCTCATATAAATACGTTTTAAATGACCAAAATCATATTAGGTACCTACCTACTTATTTAAATAATTTTAATTTGTTGAATGCAGTCAAGTTATTTATATATAAAAAAATTGTGAGAATTGTTATGATAACTTACCTCCATATCGTTTTCCTTTAAAATTATTATATATATCCATCTGGTAGTCATGAAAAGATCTTGAAGATGTGATTCTTGGTCCCAAATTGCCCAACAATATAACAGGTTTCATAAAAGGTATTCCTTTCTTTTTGAAGAAGTCAAACGTCGCGGTATAATAAAAATAGAACGCAAAGATAGAAGTTAGGATTAAAAGCAGTTTCCAATCATCTGCTATTATGGATAGTAACTTTTTGGTACCGACAGAGAGTTCCATTTTTGTTGATTAGAATTTGTTTCGTATTAATTTATTGAATTACAATTGGAAAATGAGCTTCACTATGCGACCATCAACACCGAGATGAGTCAGGCGCCTGCCTGACAAGTGAAGTGACACAGAACCACAGCACAGAAGAGGCAAGCAAAGCAACCTTCAAATAAATAAATGCTACAGGATCGCCAACTACAAAAACGATATGCGTGTGATGTGAATGCGTAGCGTATATCTAACAACGTAATGCATGAATAATGCACTTTTTTTTCAATGAAATATAATAATAAATGTAGGTACTTTATCCTAATATAAAAAATGATATACCTACCTACTACGAAAGTTCACAATCACTTTAACTTTTCGCGCTGAAGCCGTTAAAATTTGACAATATATTTAAAAAAAAACGATAAAATGGTCTTATAACTTCTAGCTAGCGTAATTTAAAAACGCTAACCAGCACTGACATAGTTTTTCAATCAAATGTCATCTGTCACTCAAAACAAAACACCTGTGCGTGGATGAAAACTGCAAATATTTTTTAACAATATTACAAGAAGTAACAATGGGGAAAACTTCGAAAGACAAACGGGACATTTATTATAGATTAGCAAAAGAAGAAGGATGGCGTGCCAGAAGTGCCTTTAAATTGTTACAAATCAATGAAGAATATAACATATTTGAGGGAGTCACACGTGCAGTGGACCTCTGTGCGGCGCCCGGAAGCTGGAGTCAAGTTCTTTCAAAAAGACTTCGTGAAAATGCTAAGAATGCGAATGACGTGAAAATAGTCGCAGTAGACTTACAGGCTATGGCAGCTCTACCAGGAGTAATACAGTTACAAGGAGATATCACTAAATTGTCCACGGCGAATGCCATAATTAAGGAGTTTGAAGGCTTGAAAGCGGACCTTGTTGTTTGCGACGGTGCTCCTGACGTGACAGGCTTACATGATATAGATGAATATGTGCAGTCTCAGCTACTGCTGGCTGCTCTAAACATCACCACACATGTCTTGAAACAAAAGGGAATATTTGTAGCTAAAATATTCAGAGGAAAGGATGTGTCTCTATTGTACTCGCAACTAAAGCAGTTCTTTGAGTTTGTCTCTGTATCAAAACCAAGAAGTTCGAGAAACTCTAGTATTGAGGCTTTCATAGTTTGTCAGAATTATCAGCCTCCAGAAGGTTACATTCCCAACATGGTAAATCCATTATTAGACCACAAATACTGCGACTTTAATCAGTTTACTGGAGTAAATAGGTTTATTGTGCCATTCAATGCATGTGGAGATTTAAGTGCATATGATTCTGACACTTCATATCCATTGTTGTTGGAAGGACAGACCTCTTATGAATATAAGGAACCTGTACAAAGTCCTATTGATCCCCCATATAAAGAAGTTTTGGAAAAAACTAAAAACCTGCAAATTTGAATACTGTAATTAAACATTTTACCACCTTGTCCTTTCTTTTCTATCATTACTAATTCAAATACAGAATATTGTTATATGTAAGTACTACTATATATTTAAACCTAGTATAAGAAATCACTGCAAAACAACCTTCGCTGATAAAGGCAACATTTATAATTTGTTCTTGCAACTCATTGAAAGTTTTCAAAGTTAAAATAAATAATAAAAATAAGTTTTTATAAAGTTATCTGGTTTTATTTTAAAATATTATATGTATAAAGATTAAGCAATAAAATATTTTTTTAAGTTTAAAGTTTAGCTTGTTAATGTTGGTAGAATAGAATCTCTATTCTTCTGGAAATACCTACCTATGTAAATAAATTTCAAAAAAAGAATTTTCTGACACATTTCAAATAATATTTTACATTGAAAATCATTTGTGGTTTAAAATTTATGTGAACTAAATCCCAAATTACAAAATTATACTAAATTTATTGTTGATTTGTCAAAATGGGAACGAATAAAAAGTTTAAAATGCCGAAATTAAAACAATTTCTCGATAAAAAGGTAACAAAACAAATCATATTATAGGTGCCTATGGATATCATGATAGTATCTTCATTGGTAACAGAGTCATATGTGAGATGAATTATTATAATAGGTTGATTATTATGTCTGTTTGTGAGCAGTAATAAAACCCAACCATATGCTTTGCAAACTTATTTTTCTCAGTAGGTATATTGTTTTTGCTCTAAGTATGGGTTATTATATTACAGCGATTTTATAGGTGGGTCATTTATTTATTCCTAATAGCACATATACAATTAACATGTGCCTTGAGGTATTGGGAAGCAAGAAGTTGACGTTTTTTCAAGGTTGGGTTAATAGGTAAATATTTGGATAGATAGAAATGTGAAAATAATATGCAATTTATTGATATTCATACATGAATTTCATGTATTCATAACACAGCGGCATTAACAGCTTTAGCTGTTCCAAAACTACAGAATGGTATGGCCCCTATAAAAAAATATCTAAAAAATTGCCAGTTCAAAGAAAATTCCCTACAACATGGTAATTTAGCATAAAATACACAAATCTGTTTAGTAATATTCTCACAAAAATATATCAAAAACTTAAGTTTTCTAGGTGTGTGAAACATTGAAAATATAATTTTATATTGGTTTATTCTCTCGACCATAGACTTCCACCGCTATCTATGAAGCGTCATTGTTTTATTTATTTATTATTTAATGCTGTACACAATACAATATTTAATTTTAGAACTAGTCCTAAAAAAAAATGTGTGACCCTGTTGCTTGTTTGAAATTTAAGGCATAGCACTTTTCTTACAATACCTACACTATTTTCCTTATACTAATTTACATGGCTAAATACTTAATAATATAGTTTAAAAATATTATAATTATGAGGCACTCATTGCGAAAAATGCTGATTTTGATGATTGAAAAAATATGACGTGTTATGTTATGATTTATCGAATTAATTAATTGAATTGAGAGCTGTGGGTTAATAATATAAAAACTTTCATACAGATTATATACGATGAAAAAAAAGATCCAGTGTGGGTTTCAATAGAAAAAGACATGAGAGAAATGGAAGAAAAAGGAATAAAACCCTACAATGAAACTGTGGGAATTTGGTTGCGGTTTTTAAGGGATTTGAAGTGTTACTTTTATCGACAATGTAAGAACCATATTATAATTTATAACAAAACAAATTACAATCTCACAAAGTTCCTGTCCAACATAGGCTCTCAGCTTTGTTTGCAGTGTTCCGGGAGAAAGAACTTGTTGCTTCGTAAAGTCAAAATCAATGAAAATATTTTTTAAATGTGTTTTTCTGTTGCTGCGGGATAGAGAAACACATAAACATACAATGACACATTTACTTTTTATCATAATGGTATGAATTATGTATTTTTCAGCCCAACGTTTTGAAAAGAGACTCGAAAAAGAAGTTGGACCGCCTTGGTATTACGAATTATCTGTGGAACAGCGAAGTGTTCTTGCAAATCTTAAAGATCACATGCACAAAGATTTGTTGGAAGATATACCAAGACGTACGAAACAAGCTCTTAACGATCTTGGAATATCATTAAAATTTCCCAAAGCCATGTTAATGGAAGCTATGAAAAACTCTATTGAAGACCCGGGTGTTTTTATATGGGACCTTTACAAAGCGGTGTATAAGCAACCACCTAGTGAACTTCGAGGAAGTATGCCGATTTAATACAAATGTTTTCCGTAACAATCAGTCTGGTTTTTTGTTTGATCCGTGATCAATAAATTAAACTTTTGTAGAAAGTAGACAGTGAAGTGTCATAATTGAAAAAAAAACCTTATACACTACAATGTTACACATGACAACTATAAAATCTTTGATTTCAGCATACGATATGAATGCAACCATATTGATGTCATGTTTAGTATTTATTGATTTGGATGAATGTATTGAGAGTTTGACAGAGCTGTTAAAACAAGATATTACTCCTGAAGTTAAACCTAAACCAAGTAAATGTTTTTAAAATAATTAATCCTTAAACGTTATTCGCATGATTGAGCTCACGTAATGTAAAGAATCTTGGACTATGACCTTTGTACGCCTCCATAGCTGCAGCTGTCTCGTGATGTTCTCGTGCGTGTGTATTGCTGGTGCAACTAAATCTATCTATTAAGAAAATAGGTACAGGTCAATGACCGAGGCTAGTTGTATTATCGCAATAGGCTTAACATATAGTACTTATCTAGTTAATTTAACACGTACTATTATGTTCTAGAAAAAAAACCATACTTCGAACCCAATTGTCGTTATGGAATGTATCTTCAGAGAATGCATATTCCTGTTGTTTGTAATCATGGCGATGGAACAACTAAAATTAAAAAACCTCCGGACTTAGATTACAGACTTCGAATCAAAAGTGAAACCGTAAGTTACTTACCTACTTTATACAATGACTATGATCTCTAGTTATTTTAGAGTTTGAGTAGGTATACTTTTTATGAATCATCGTGTGTTTACATTTCAGAGCTTAGAAAAATTATGTCGTCATACCGGATTTGTAAGTTTTCTAATTGTCTCATTTTTGTGTTACTTGTTAACCAATGGTTTATTATTTTTATAAAATATTATTTTTTATCATTATCATAGCTTGAAAAGCGAAGAGAACGCAACAAAAAAGCTGCTCAAAAAGAAAGGGTCTGTAATTATAAATTTTGGGAGCCACCTAGCACGTTACGTAAGTAATAAACTAGGTACTTTAGAAAAATAATAATTGTTTAACACGTAAAAAGTAAAGTAGCATAGTAATATGGCAAAATTCAAACTAAGTAAAAGAAGTAAAATGAAGTTGAATTAGAAAATAATATTGATATGTTGCGTTTGTTTTTTTAACGTTTTTTATTATTTTACAGGTAATACGAATCCAAAAATGGCAGCTTATGTCGAAAAATTAAAAATGATAAAATTGAAAGCTAAAGTACGATATAAAACTCAATTTGAAAATGCACAATTTCATATCACAGGAGTTGCTTACATAAAAGGAAAACCACAGTACATTTTAGCAAGTAAGTCAGTTTTTATTTGACTATTTGGCTTCTACATAGATGTTATCGGTATCATCCATCCCTTGTAATCACGATACCTATTTGCTTTATGCCTAACATTAAATAAGGAAATCCTTCATAAACCTACAGAAACACTGATGTATTGCAGATGTCGGGTTATTACCAACTGGTTATATTCCTATCAATGGGGGCGTAATCAATGTTCAAGGTGAAGCCATCACTCAGATTCTTGGGCATTGGAGGTTCCCCAAGATTATTCGAGAAAGATGTACAATAGGCTGCGATTGTTTAGCTATGTGGTAAGTGAAATGCTAATATACTAAGAACCAGACTATAGGCTGTTTTTCATTTCATAAAATCAGAAATTCTGTCAGGGGGTATAAAATGTAATCAAGATAAAAAACTGTAAGCCAGCGTGAATAAGATGAACATTTTTTGGAGTGAGATATTGTTTTTTTTTTAAAGGGAAGAGGCTGTGATGTCGTATATCAATGAATCTAAATGTAAATGTGGACATCTTTACGACTTTTATCATCCAAAAGGACCCAAAGAAAAATACTTTTATCCAGCAACAAGAGCCGGGCCCTGTTGGTTTGACAAAGCTAAGATATATCAAATGGATCCTGTGGAAGACTTTATAAAGGATACAGCTCGTAATGCAGCTGAATCTAAAGCTACTACGGTACCTGCATATTATTGTTTACAATTTTAAGATTTTTGTCTTTCATTGGATATTACTCACTCACCTTTTAATTATATGTATAATAGTTTGAAGTTAAAATTTTCAAATTATTTTATTATATGTTTGCGTTACATAATTTACAGCCTGAGCCTTCGATGCCAGAGATGTCTGCAGCTGGAGTACAAGTCAAAGAACTTCTAAAGGTCTTATTTGCACTTCTTAATAGGTACCAAATATAACATTAAAATTAAATAATATTATATTTATTTCAGGCGTTTTTAGCTGACTTGTACGACACTCCTCTATTAATCCCTCATTTACCAAAAGCATATCTTTTGAATAATTTACAAGAATGGGTCAGAATGCGAGTACGTGGCAAAATGGAACCTAAACAACATTGTTAGTAGTTATGTTTGTTATTGTAGATAATATAATGATAGTACCGTAGTACCATAAATACAAGTACCGATACCTGTTTTCAATTATTTTTGCCAAGTGTAAAAACAAATTAACACTAGTATGAATGTTTTTTTTTTACATTATAGTTCTCTTGAATCCTAAATTACCTAACATTGATCATTACCTATGTTGCAGTAAAAAATAAACTGCATTCACAACGGAACTGGCTAAACCTCAGTCACATGGACTTTAGAGCACGAGCTTATAGAATACCATTTACCCAAAAAGAACTCCATCATATGAGTTGGGCGCAACGTCATATGATCCAGGATTTGGTAAATATTTTAACTAAGTATATAATTTACGTTAGGTACTTCTAGAAACTATTGCCATTAATTTACTAAAAAAAAGTTTATTAAGTAAGTGTTATGTCGCTACTGGTTTTTAAAGAGATAATTGTACCTCAAGTCACCTGTCTGATAAATAAATAACTGAAGTTATTTTGTTATTATTTTCCAGTTTACTATTCTTATGGAAGATTTCGTAACAAGAAATCGCCTAAAACAATTGTATCAAACACGAATCATGTGGCCTACAATGTATTTTGATGCCACTCCTAGTCAATCATTTTTGTAAGTATATTTTGTACTAGTGACACCTGGGGCTTCCTTCGCATTATTTAAGATAAAAAGTAGCATGAAACTACTAGGACCTCACAGTACCTACTTACATACCAAAAATCCTGATGATCCGTTCAGCCGTTGTTGAGTCATGAACGTTTAAATAACAGACACATTTTCTAAAAACTGCTAAACCATGTTCTGTTATGGATTTAAAGTTTACTTAATTTTTTTTTCATATCTCTTCTAATTTCAGATTTTTGACCTTCTTAAGATTTATTATGTATAAATGTAACGTTAAATTACTGTGCTAAGTAAAGTACCTATATAATTTAAGATTTGATATTAATATTATTTACAGAAATGTATTCTTTACATATATGCCAGGAAGATTGAAAGATTCGTTCTTGATTAATCCGTATAGTGCTGAGCTTACGAAAACGTATGGAGGGAAGACGTGTCCATTAAGTTTTTGACATTCCATTGGTAAACATAATTTGTACTGTATGTTGTGTTGTTTCGGCTATTTTTTATTTGGTAACAAAATTATTATATCAAATAGATAAAACAATAAGTTTAAATATATGTATTAAGCTGTTAAAAATAATTATGATGTTTTAATTACTATACTGAGTTATTGAAATAATAGGCGAATGAGGTATTTTCCAGGAACAAGAAAAATAAGTTTATTATTTTGCAAGATGTATGTGTGGCTGTTATAAGTAATATGTGTGGTGGTAAGTGATGTAGAATTAAAATATTAATACATTACATTGCAATCGTTACTGGTGTGCGAATAAGATACAGTATGAAAACGAATATGAGATAGGACTAAGCTAGAAATGATCTCCGAAATTACGAGCGCCATCTAGCGACCGTTTTATTACCGCTGTTTTTGAACTCTGTTAATTTTAGGGTGTTTTTATTTTTTTTTTTTTTTTTTTTTTTTTTTTTGTTATGGCTTTTGCGAATATATGAGTTCGCAATTCTGCCAATGTCAAGTGGGAAGATAGGCCATCAAACTGAGAAATTTTATGTGAAATATCGATATGTACGGTGGTTTTAAATTGCACAGTTGAGTGTTTTTTCCCCCTTTTTTGCTTTCTGTAACAGCGATAGTTAAACAATCTACAGACATATACAGAATAAACACAAGAACAAACACAAACATAGATGCATAATATACATAGGAACATGTTAATTAAATTAAAATTAATGTTTCTTATAATTTTATTTTATTGTTTTTAATATATTTACATAAGATATTTACAAATTTGGAATGAACAAGGGATAGCAGGAGTTTAAGGGAAGTAGGACGAGGAATTTCAGGAGGGATAACATCATAAAATGAGTATTGTTTTAATGGGCAGCTAAAGAATATATGATCCACATTTCCCTCATCTAAGCCACACTCACACATGGAGTGGTTCCTAATCCTGAGTTTGGCGAGAAAAACTGGGGTACATGAGTGATTTAAGCGCAACCGACAGATGGTAGAAATGGTAACTTTATTAGCTTTTTGGAATTTAAAAAACCAGGGTTTATGAGGAATTTCTGGTTGGATATCTCCATAGAATTTACCTTTTTCAGTTTTAGAAATTTGCCATTTCTGGGACCAGCATTTATGCATCATAGGTTTTAAAATGGTACACAAGTCATGGGAGTATATCACAGAATGTGACACCAAGCCATCCTGGGACGCACTTTTTGCACAAGTATCAGCCTGTTCATTGCCAAGTATTCCTGAATGACCAGGAATCCAGGCAAGGACCACGCCAATACCACTTCTGTGACATTGCAATAAGGATTCTCTTATTTTAAAGATTAATGGGAACCGGGACTTAGAACGGAAAGGGTTAGATAAAATAGATTGGAGGCAGCTCTTAGAATCTGTGAAAATGATGGAGTTATTAAGGTTATGGGATAAGACAAATGATATAGCTTCTAGGATGGCAACTGATTCCCCAGTAAAAACAGAGGTGACTGAGGGGCATTTATATTTTAAGATTATTCTAGTAGACGGGATCCACACTGCAGCACCAACCGGACTATATGGAGACTTTGAGGCGTCTGTAAATATTTTAAACCAATTGTGATACTCAGTTAGAACTTTTTGACAGAATACTTTGTTGGCCTCTGACGTGTCCTTGTCCACTCCAAAGTCCAACAGAATGTTGGGTTGGAAGGTTAACGCCTCATAGGACGTAGAATAAATGGGAGATTTAGGAATTTGAAACAGTGAGTGGGGGAGACGGGACAGTAGGAGAAAACTACGGAGTAGGCATGGGAGATTATCATCAGAAAGACGTTGGGGAAGATATAACGAGGACAAATACTGAAGTTTATGAAGTAAAGGGTGATCATCCTGTTGGGCCAATTTAACTAAGAACCGATCTGCTAAGTATTGTCGTCTGAGAGATAAAGGCGGTTCTGAGCATTCCACTTGCATAGCATTGATAGGAGATGACTTCATAGCGCCCAAAACGATTCTCAGTGCCTTAGCCTGTATACTATCTATTTTTGCAATAGCAGCCTTATTGTATGGATCCAAAAGGAACGCTCCATAATCCATATGACTACGGACTATAGCATTATACATAAGTTTCTGGGTAAATGGGTGGGCTCCCCACCACACACCAGAGAGAGTTCGTAAAATATTGATATTTTTTTCACATTTCTGGCCAACATGCTCTAGGTGACGAACACCAGAAAGTTTACGGTCTAACCATACACCCAGAAATTTTACTTGGTTATCTTCTGGGATTATTTCGTTGTTGATTTTAACAATAGCTGGGGGGACAATTCTCTTATTAGTGAATATTACTACTTTACTTTTGGAGGCTGAAAGAGATAGACCATGCTGAGAGAGCCATTCTGTAAGATATAGGAGGGCATTATTTAGTTGTCGAATGGAGTCATCCAGGGATTTACCAGAGGAATACAATACTATATCGTCAGCATATTGCAAAATTTGACAGAATGGTAACACTACCTGTTCTAGGTCATAAGTATATAGGCTATACAATAAAGGACTAGTAACAGATCCTTGAGGTAATCCTTTCCATACCGTTCTTGGAGACGACATGGAGTTTGGACCTTTAATGGTAATACTTCTTTCCAGAAGCATATTGCATATAAAGCGGACTAACTTCTCTGGAAGACTTAGCTGAGTAAGTTTACTCCCAAGTGTCGGAAGGAGAACACTATCGTACGCAGCTTCTATGTCTAAAAATACACCTACCAGATATTCTTTTTTAATAATAGTTGACCTTATATCAGTAGTTAATATGCTAAGGCTATCCATGGTACTCATACCTTTCCTAAATCCATACTGGGTTTTTGCTAGTATTCTTTTATTTTCCGTGAACCACTCAAGACGGTGCTTAATCATATGTTCTGTGGTTTTTGCTAGAACAGAAGAAAGAGCAATAGGTCTATAACTGTTACCCTCAGCTGGATTTTTACCAGGCTTCAGAATTGGAATGACAATTTGGGATTTCCATTGCGGAGGAACTATACCATATTCAAATAAGATGTTAATTATATCTAAAAAGAAGAGTTTGCTTTTATCTGAAGCATTCTTAAGAAATGAATAGGGTATTCCATCTGCACCAGGGGAAGAATCTATAAGGCCATTGAGAGCTAGCTGTAGTTCGGAAAATGAGAAGGCTGTTTCTAGGTTATGGACAGTAGGAATCAGGTTAGGAATAGAAGGGAGGTAATTTAAGTCAGGAACATATGGAGGACACAATTTGTCTGCAAATGACTCAATCCACGTAGATTGATCTACACTAACCGGAGAGTCACTACGGAGTGATCCACGAAACCTACTAACTTGCTTCCAAACCAAGGATGAAGGAGTACGAGGGGAAAGAGATTCGCAAACATTTATCCAGCCTAGTCTTTTCTTTTTTTTAAGGATTTTCGTAGCTTTTGCAGCACATTTCTGATAACTCAGAAAATTTGTTAAAGTCATTGAGGAAATGTAATCTCTTTCAGACTCTTTTCTTGCCTTTGCGGCAGCTGTGCATTCAGCATCCCACCAAGGAGTAGACACTTTGAAATGACTAGGTTTTTTTAAAGGGAAATTTTCATCGGCACTAGATGTGATGGATTCTACAAATTTATTGTAATTTTCAAAAATATTAAATATGCTGGTATGAGGAAGTGAATCTATTTTGTTTTCAAGTGATACTGTAAACAAATGCCAGTTAGGATTGTGTAGTCTGTATTTAAATAATGGGTTAAAGTTATGGATAGGTAGGACTCTATTAGGGATTGAAAAAATTATAGGGAAGTGGTCGCTGCCATATGAATGAGGTAAGACTTGCCAGGTGATAAGAGATGCAAGGGTAGGAGAGCAAATAGTGAGATCAAGAGCGCTGTTTGGGTTTTGGGAAGGATATACTCTATGGGTAGGAGATCCATTGTTTATGACACAAAGATTGCAGTCATCAAATATTTCTAATAGAGATAGGGCGAATGAATCATCTTTGCTGCATCCCCACGATCTATGATGAGTGTTAAAATCACCCATCACGACCACTGGAGGTTGCAGCGAAGCTATTAGGAGATTAATGTCAGCAATCATAGTCGAGTGAGGATGAGGGATGTAAATGGAAACAAATGAGGTATCTAGGACTTTTGCTGCTACTATGTTAATTCCAGGAGGGGAAGGGGGGAGGGATATTTGGGAAAAAGGTAGAGTGCGCCTAATTAGGAGGGCACATCCCGCCCATCCGTCGCCCCTGTCATCTCGGAGGCATGAGAATCCCGGGACCCTAAAATGGGATCCAGGCCTCAACCATGTCTCCGAAATGGCAATAAGCGACGGGAGAAATTTATTAATTAGGTGAAGGAGACTAGGTTTCTTGTGGGCGAGGCTTCGGGTGTTCCACTGGAGGACGACCTGATCCATGTTGGTTAGTGAATAAGAAATGGGAAAGTTTTTGGGCAACGTGGGACGGTATTTTGGTATTATTTTTTGAGATAATACTAATGATCATGGTGAGAAGAGTTTCCAGGAGGTTATCTTCCTGGTTGGATTGTGATGTGTTAGTCATTTGCGAAAGGGCAAACCCATTTGGGAGGTTTGATGGTTCTTGTGCCACAATGGACTGATGAGCCACTCTATCAAACGATTTCGATAGTGGGGCTCTAAACTTGGGGGAGGCAGTTACATACTTCCTGTATGAGCTATTAGAGGGTTGGGAGGAGGAGGGACCTTGTGGGAGGGTTGATGGCTGAGAAACATTGGGGGACCGGACAGTCTCTGCATATGAGCGAACAGATTTAGGATATTGTCGCGAGGCCTCTTCATATGATAGATTATCCTGAGACATAAGGAACTTAATGGACTTTTGTCTGCCCTGCTCAGGGCAATTTTTGTTGTTTGAAAAGTGCTGGCCGGAGCAGTGCAGGCATTCAGCCCTACTTTCCTCAATGTTACATGATTCACCAGCATGAGGTTGTGCACAACGGAAACATCTTGGTTGTGATCGGCATAAAGCTTTAACATGTCCAAATCTACAACAATTTAGACACTGGATGGTGGGGAATTGATAGATTTCAACGGGGAGGGATGTATGGAAAAGGTGGACATGTCGGGGAAGGGCTTGGCCTTGAATAGTGATCACTATTGTTTGGGTCGGGAGCCAGGAGGGTTTACCCTCCACTAGCACCTTCCTATTTAGGCGTCTCGCTTTTAGCAATTTACCAAATTCATTGGGGATGATTAAAGATTCCGCAAATTCATCCATAGACAAATCCACTGGGACTTGCCTCACAATTCCCATTTTAGATATATTGTAGCTGGGGATTACGGCCTGATATTTGCACATATGCAAAATGGGGTTGTCCAGAAAATGATTTGCATCCTCACTCGACAAAAATTGGACGGAAATTTTGTTTCTTCCAACTTTTTTTACGCCATCAGGGCAAATATTTGCAATTTTATTTTTGACCAAGAATTGGCCAAACTTTATTGGTCTTATAGTAGACCCAGCTGTAGGGTCTGGCTCAGTGCGGGAAACGTGGACTATGAAGGGGCCCTTATCATTGCGCGTGTATTGTTTCACGCCTACTACTAGGGTTGGATGCATGTACACATTTTGTACAGACGCTGAAGCCATCTCAAGACTAGTAGCCATTTTTTTTACATTATTCACAGCGTTTTCGTTGTTATCCGCGTGACGTTTGGAATTGATGGAAGGATTTGTCAAATCTTTATTGGGATCCGGTGGCTCGGGTTCTAGAACATCCATGATGGATGTCCTAGGTTAGAACATAAACTACTTATATGAAAACTACTATCCGCTCACCAGATTATTTAAACCCACCACCACGAAAAAAACACTTCTGTGCAATATCCCGGGGCTTGGGCCTCGAAAAAACTATATTTTGGATTTTTTTTTCCCCACAAAACTCGCGATCGCGATTCTCGTGTGACAGCCGACCGAAGAAAAAAAACAAACCGGGTGTTTTTATTTATTTGTGAGCAACATTGTCTATACAAAAATAAATATTTATGTTATTGTCAATGTCAAAACATTTTGTGATCACTGTCATTATTGATCTGTCGCTTGCTGGTTGGTGTGTTTTCGTCTTGTGTTATTGCGATTTATTCGAAATAATTTTAAATTAAAATGTCTGCAAGGCAGGCTATTCAAGTGGGCACTAAGACTGTGAGGCCGGTTCTATCTCTCAACCAAGGAGATGCCAAAAGAAGAGTTCGAAGTCTGTACAAAGCGTGGTATCGTCAAATCCCTTATATTGGTTAGTTACCTGTTATGTCATCACATCGGAATATATTGGATTTGCGTTTAATTTACAAGAAAATTATCCGGAAGAAGAGAGAAATTACCCATCTTTATTGTGCTAATGAACTGGTTGATGTTTCGGGTTATTGTGTTATGTCAAATGTTATCTTACCAATATTAATATTTGTTTTTTAACTCATGTCGAGTCGTTAGGGTCCTCTCCTATAATTCACTTGGGTCTGGTTTGTTTGGCTTATTCATAAGTTGAACCCTTTACTGGAGATGAAAGCTAGCACGGATTTAGAACACATTTGGAACAAAACTCAACATTACACCAGAACATGAATATACTAATGTGAGTGTTTATTATGTTTTCAGTAAAGGATTATGATATCCCAAAATCAGAAGATCAGTGCCGTACCAAGCTACGTGAGCTATTTGCGAAGAATGCTAATGTTACAGACATAAGAGTTATAGACATGCTTGTGATTAAGGTTTGTGTGACTTTAACAACATATTTAGAAAAAAAGAAGCCTGGAAGTGGTCACTTTTAGCTGTAAGGCTGCCACTTGTGGCACTAGTATTTTTTTTCATGTGTATAATAAATAACATTCTATTTATTAAAGTATTTTAAATTGTAGCACCCATGGCTTAGTATTCTTCTGTGACCACTCTTGATGAAAATCTTTAATTAAATTTTGTATACAGTACGGAATAGCTACCTATTTTTTGTATTTAGTTATAATTTATATATATCAAATGATTGGCTAACTATTGTAGAAAGTAGTCAATAGGCGATATAATATACAATATACAGGCATCCACACTTTGAACCACAGTGTTGATCTCAGAATTAAGGTTTATTTATATAATTCTACTTCAGGCGACCAAATGATTGCAATTTATCATAAAATAATAATAAAAACATAATATTCTCTATCATTGCCTAGATACTATAATTAACTGAACTAATTTAATTTTTCCAGGGTCAAATGGAGTTAGAAGAGACAGTGAAAATCTGGAAACAGAAAGGTCATGTCATGGGATACTTCAAACCTACAGAAGAGCCCAAACCAAAGGACTTTCTCTCCAAATTCTTCAACGGTCATGAATAAGCAAGTCAAGTAGCTGTAAATAGGTCCCAAGATTAATTATATGTTATTTAAATGCAATAGAGATTGAGCATTATTATCTTTTTTGTTTTATACTTCTTCTTGTCAAATGAGATGAATGATTCTTGTCTTGTCAAATGGGCAACGCTGGTGTCAAGAGTTTTTCAAGCTGCCCTAAGGGCCTGTGACATGGCTTTACGACTGCCGGGACCTACATGTGGAATGCCACTTTTTGGTCACCCATCCACAGACTGATTTATACTATTAGTTACATATGATTACTCAGACTTACTTATATTTTCTTTTGAGTTAAAACTAGGGTATGCACCACAAAAAAAAACATACTATCTAAAAAAATATTGTAATACTGTTACTCTGTTAAAAGGCGAAAAAATCTATTTTGCTTTTAAATTATCATACTGGTGGTTGTAATGAAAAACCAGATTGTTGTATAGTAGATTGTTTTATAGTATAATATGTATTCTTAAGACCTATAAATTAAGTGAGATTTAGTACTATACAAAAAATAATGGTTAAGATTTAAAACAATGTGATCCCTTCCATTTCAACTTTTTTACATTATTAAGAGGATTTAGCCTAGGCATAGGTGTGTGTTAATTGGTGTCAATTTTGGGATTCTAATCAGAAATAGTAATTTAATACAATCTTTTTCAGAGAATAAAATCTTTCTTTAAAACTTAGACTGGAAAAATGACATTGGCATTACAGTATGATAATGTCATCATCAAATACAAATTTAATTTGTCAGAGAACATCAGTGAATCATAACTTTTTGTTGCTCTCAATTTATTCAATTTCCTCACAAGAACTTAAATAACAAATCCAAGAGTAAAATCAAAATTTTAAATAGAACCCCGTTAAACAATATAGCACCATGTCGTGTGTATCAGGGCCGTGGAAGATGGCTCGGCCAATGATGTCGAGAGACATCTGCGAGGCGCGCCGCCGAGCTATAAGCCTCTACCGGGCGTTTTATAGATACATACCTTACATTGGTAGGTATACATGGTAATAACTTTATATTGTGCCCATTCACTGTATCAGTTCCTAAAACCCGAACAAAGCGTTTCCAAGAGTCGATCTTAATACGTACAGCAGCTCTGGGAACGCCCTCCCAGAGTCTGTATTTCCCCAGTCCTACAATCTGAATGCCTTCAAAGCACGAGTGAATAGGTTTCTTCTGGGCAAGCGTGCTACATCTTCGCTTCCCATCAGGAGGGGTCACTGACCTCCATTACTGTACGCAGTAATGGAGGTCAGTGGGATGGGTGCAGTCAAACGCAAGCCCATAATGTAAAAAAAAACATGGTGGTACAGATAAATTCGCACTTCCTAGTGCTAACCTGCTAGTGCTATTTAAAATTTATAGATGGGGATCTTGTCTGTGGAGTACCTACATATGTGCCATTCTTCATAGTTTCTAATAAGTATAAGTATATAACTCAATTAAATACCTAATTTATAATACCTACTATAGATCAAATCAAATCTAGAGTAAATAGGTTTCTTCTAGGCAAGCGTGCTACATCTTAGACTAAAGTAGTTACTTATTTACATCAGGCAGGCAAACGTAAGCCTATTTCGTGATAAAAAAAAATATCCTACCAAAATTATAGGTAAGCGCTCCAAAATACAGGAAAGAAAGAGAGGGATGAAAATCCTTGAGTGAAGATAAAAAAAATGCTTTTAGCTGACGAAACTGGGCTATTCCTTAAACTAAAAAAGTTTTAACAGATATTTACGAGGCCGTTTTGCTGTTTTTGTTGCTATTATAAATTTATTGTAGTGCTCTAGGTTTCCTACTTTTGCTAACATGATGCCCTTATAATTTCAGTAAAGTACTTCGACATTCCAAAGACAGAAGAGGATTGTCGTCAGAAAATCAGAGAGCAATTCTATCTGAATTCGTGCGTTGTCGATCCGCGCGTTATTGATGTGCTAGTTATACAGGTACAGATATCTCTCTTTGAGTCGTATTTCCTCATGACTGAGGGTCGTGACTCCCCCGCAGAATCAATTCGTTAGGGGAGTTCTCTTGGGCAGATACATCGTGGTGGGCGCCCAGGTCCTTCCACGGAAGACACTTGGATATTGTGGTCCTCAAATATGTCGGTTTCCTTACGATGTTTTCTTTCACCGCTAAGCGAGTACAAATCCACACATAACATGAAAGTACAAGTCATTAGTGTAGGGCCGGATTCGAACCAGGATGCGTCTGGATGAAAAGCAGACACTGGAACCGCCAAGCCACGCTTGCTTTATTGCTAGACATGCTAACTAGTATATTGTATGACCAGGGCTACATGGAGCTAGCAGAGATAAAGTACAACTGGCAGCAGAAGGGCCACGTGTTCGCCAACTGGAATCCGACGCTCGAGACGCAGCCTTGGGACTTCGTGAGCCGGTTTCTGCAAGGGAAGGAATAGACACAAACCCTCTTACTAAGTACAAAACGCGGTTTAAACATTAGTCCAGGACTAATAGTCTTTCCAGTTTTATCCACTTGGTGTATGGTGTATGACAGGTGGATTAAATGGTGGAAAGACTTTAAGTCCTCATGCCATGCTTGCCCCGCAGGACTTTGAAAATAAAAAGTGGGTTCTTGTTGTTCAGACATCACACACAAGCAAACAAAATGTCAACTTCAAATTGGAACTTTGATTTAACATTGGAACATTTTGATAGTTTGATAATGATGACTTACCTAATCAGACAATTTTCGAATAACTAAAACGGACTTGGTGTAGACTAATATTTAAACCAAGTTTTGTAAAAAGGCCCTAAATAATAACTATTATTGCCAACTATACTAATTTCTCTATTTACGGAGTTCAGGTAACTGGCGCATATTTTCTTAAAGGTCTGTATACTATTCAATTGACTAGGTTACTTATAGATTTGACTCAAATATATCTAGACGTTTACTCATATTACTTTATTTCCTTGCTGTTCTAGAATGTATCTTACCTATCAAAATAAATTATATTGTTAGACTCCGCTAATTACACGTTTTTCTCAAAATAATATGATATTGTTTTGTTGGGAGGTGCGCTGTATACCTACCTAGCGCCTCTAGCGGCAAATTCTCTTGCCGAAAGTTCATTTTTAAATGTATAAATTTCTCTTTATTTTATAACTAGGTATAGGAGTTAAATAAATGAATAAATAAAACATGAGGTACATAACAAAATCAATGTTTATTGATCACTTCCATTCCACATCACATGCCTTGCAAAGGCTCACAAAATCAAAATCTCCAAAACAAACATGTCTCTGCGAACAATAAGGTAGCAATGAAACTGTGGTAGACATTTTTATTCGAGAAATTGTTTACAGTAAGTTGAAACATATTAAAAGCGGTAACAGAGTAAAGATTAATAGACTAAGAAAACAATCTTGAGAGACTTTAAGAATGTAACTAGTAATTTTTAACAAGCATCAACTTATCATATGGCTTCGTTCATAACTTTAAATATTCAACTGCTACTTATTCACTAAATTAAAAAGTGCATTAATTAGAAGGTAAGGATTAAGTACAATTAGAAAACGATAGAGAAATAACACACCTACACTTATTTCAAACATTTTCATAGTTCACAACCATAAAAATTACAGTAGGTTTCTTCTGTACAAAATCTTTATATTATGTAAAGACTTATTGATAACGCTCAGAATCCAGCTCGCTTACTGACTTGCTCTATTTTTTTATGTTTTCAATGTAGGTACTTACATATTTATTTTTAAATTATAAGTGAGTACCTATATTACGTAATTTGGTTTTGCTCCGTCAAAATATAAAACTGTAGGAACAAAATTCGCGCACGGCATTCTGAGTTTTAAAAATACGTCTTGCTGCACTTTTGCATTTGATAAAAAATATTCAAGAAACTTCACTTATACAAACAGGCGCATAATCATATTATTATCTCACATGCTATATAAAAAATTGCATCACTAATTCTCCACCAAATGTAAAAAATATTATAGGATAAATTGATCTTTTAATTATTTTTTCTACATCTTTTATTGTTTATAGGTACACAAAATATTCTTGAATAATTATATGGCCAATATTTAAACGGCTAAATACTCGTATATGGCACAAGTTTCTTATGTACAAAAAACTTAATATTGGTTGAAAATTTAACAATGATGCATCTCACTCTTTAAACAATTATAGCATTTGAAAAGTATTGTTACTTACCCTAATCTAATTCTACGTTAACAGGGATACGACGCAATAATAAAAATTTAACTCTTTGTATATTTAGATAACAAAATAAAACGCTTTTCAGCTTTATAAAAAACTGACTAATTTGTGATATCTTTTTATACAAAAATACTTACAAAAATAACCAGCACTTTACTATGATTTCTGATCAAAAACAAATCTAAAATCGAGTTCTTTCGATGAAATTGTTTCTTCCCTCTAAATTGTTGTACTTTTTAGTACCTACATGCAATATTATTATCGTTTTATAATTATTTCTATATTTTACATTTTATGGCAACACTTTACAAGTATACCTTACAATACAACCACTTTATTCTAAAAAAGTACATATAAATGGGTGAACTATCTGAATGTAAGTACATAGTAATATAATTTATTAAGAAATTAACGAAAAATTTATACTCAAAATATACATGAACATACATGTACATCAAATTCATAAAGAATTACAAGGTTATTGCTTTTCATTACATTGTATGATTTAGAGCTTATAGCTTTGTTTGAATGTACCTACTTCTATTAACGTAAGATCTCGTGACACAAAGAAATAATAATGTCGATGATTTCAGACGGCAGATAGGTATTGCCAACATAAGGTGTATTTATAGAAGTCTATATGGCCACTATGTACATAATTTTCAGTGTCCACCCATTAAGCCGGTGCAAATACCTACCTATACACGTAACTCCTATTCCATCTTACGATAGAGTTCCGTTGCAATGCAACTAAATAGATCTATAATTTTAAATCCGGACTCGTCCGGTATGTCTTTACAATTCGACTAAGTAGGTAGAATAGAATGAGAACTCCCAAGCCGTAGGTCGTAGATTACAGCAACATTTTCACGAACTCTGCAAAAAAATATGGCTCGAATTAGTTCAGTGATTCATGGAAATTGTTATGAGAAGGCATTTCCTGCAGATGATGAGTTCGCGGAATCTGCCAATCTTTTTGACAATCTCTAGTTATTTTTGTACGCGTGTACTTTCTATTTCTCTACTTGTAATGCAGCCAAGCGTTAATTTTAGCGGTTAGGTCGTTTGATTTATCTAAACAGCTCTTTGTTCCGAGCTGGCTTGTGTTCAGATTGTACCTATTATAATAGCTGTTTGATCATGTGGGCAGATGAAATGGAATTTCTTTAATGTGTCAGTCAGTTACAAAATTAAAGTTTGCTGTTGTAATTTTTCTTTTCCTTTTCATATACGTTCGTAAATTTTATGGAAAAATTAGTAGAATCCAAGGAAAATTTTTGTACCGATAGATATTAATAACATTATAGCTGAATGTCACATTGCCCTAAAATAAGATTTGGCGTGATATGGATGATGATGATGACAAAGTCGAACGTTGCATACGGGCGCTAAGTAGGCTGATCAACATTAGTAGCGTCCAGGTGCAAAGCCAGCAAAGCAAGATAGATTAACGCCAATTGGAACACAAAAAAGCAAACCTAGTACCATAAATGTGGATTTTTTATGTGTCATATAAATAGAAATATCTTTATTGAGACACATACAATACAAGTTAAAATTGTGTTGCCCCAATACAGCCGCAACTCAGCCTAATGCTGGCGGTACAGGGCCACCAGCGCTGATATTCTGTTGCGGCTGGCGGTGACTTCACGCACTCAAGTGCACATACAAAACTAAGGTATTTACAAAATGACACATTTACAAGTACCTACAGAAGACAAAAAAGAAATAAATAGGTACTAAAATAATTTACAATAATGTGCACAACGAACTGTCATCCAACTATCTTTAAGGCGAGGGTGAAACCTATCTGGTAAGCACGATCCATCTTAGACCTATTGCTCGCCATCGGGCAAACTATAGTCAAGTGTAAACCTGTTTTAGTTAAAAAATAACAACGTACCTTCATAGTCGATCCTGCCGTCGTGGTCGATGTCCCCGAGCGCCAGCACCTGGTTGAGCTGCGCGTCTGTGACGGGCTCCCCTATCATCTCCAGCGCCGCGCGGAGCTCGTCCCGCGTTATGTACCCGTTGTCGTCCCGGTCGAAGACTCTGCAAACGAGGAGAGCTTAGAATTTCATTCCTATTGTAATCTAACTTATCGAATTCGATTATTCTACCCACAGATTATCAAACGGTAGGTGGGTACTTCATTCAAGGCGCGTCAAATTTGACAATCATGATTACTTATGACAAGTAGATGCTACACAAGAATCTTTTGTATTGTAGGCAGCTGATTCCTTCGGGATTACAAGTAATTATACCTGAGATTCCTGTGTGTAAAAATCAGACCGATAGATTACCTATAGAAACCATAAATGACATTCAGAGTACGAAAACGTGACTTATACAAGTCATAATCGTCACTGAGGTTTAGCACGCTTTCGTAAAAAATATTACCTTACTCTATTATAATTTTAAGGGTCCCCGGTATAAATTTGTTAAAGATAACTTACTTGAAAGCCGCTAAGAGATCTCTGGTGATTTCCTCCTCGGAGTCCCCTCCACAATTACTGACGTCCATGCCTTGTATTGCTTGTATTTTCGTCACCCACTGCATGAAGTCGTTTTCATCTATTAGGCCGTTACCTGGAAAACAGAGGTAAATAATCTGTTATATTGTGATTTTACATTATAATTATAATGTAAAATCACACAATATAACACAAGTAGACCGAGAATAGAGAACCGTAGATAAGTTACTTTTCTTTGAGTGACATCACATTATGATATTACAGGGACAAAAGAAATCATGTCATCCTTATCACACAGTACCTACAATTGCAGTAGTTTATCGTCATTGCCAGAGATTTTCTGAACAAGTCACATCACGTTTGATAATCACCAGAGCTAATTATTCTGATGATGGGTAGTTATAGTCATTGTAATTTTAACATATTCATAATAATCATCCACAGTCCTTGGGATCCCACTGCTGGGTATAGGCCGCCTTTAGATGGGCCATCTGCGTCGATCATGGTGGAGATCTCATCCAGGTTGGACCCTCGACTTTGACGATAATGGAATAGGAAATAGGATTCTATAGAATAGGAAAAACTACCACAATGTTTTGTAGACGTTGTTATCCGTAGAACTAGTCTTTGAATAATATGGTCATAGTCCGTAACTTCTAAGTACCCCTACCCCTAGATTTCAATAGTTTCTTATAATAGGCTTTTGTTACGTACCAGTCACGCAGTGTATACTAAAATATAGGTACATATATACAATTTGTACATACACACATACATAATATGTTGGTATAAAATATATTGGCATACTAGTACGCCAATAGCGAAACATTAGTGGCAGTCATTACGCAGGTATTATGTCGGTAGTTACGAAGTTCGATGCAAGAAAGGCCAAGGTTAATCGTTGTACGAGTACGATTATAAATAGGAAACGTTAATGATTGGATTATTTTGAGTTGTGGCTACATATGTACAATTGAAAATAATACGTAACTTTTATAATATGCCAAAGAAAATGAATAATTATGCATACGCTTCTCTCAGAAATTCAATTCTAACACCGAAAAGTTATTATTGGAAAATGAAGTCACCAATGAAAGACGTCTATTCTCATGGCGCGGAAAGTTTTCTCTAGAGTTTAGGGTTTATACTAATCTAAATATGTGTTAAAATTGTTTGTAGCCGACTGTTTGCTTCTGTGTAAGTTGTAGTGGCATTTATAAAGAGTGCGGTTTTTTTAAAGATAGTCTTTATGTTTAACACCGTCACTAGGCTGGTGAAATACACTATTTATGCGTAACACCTAAGTTACCCTCCGTAAAATCACCACAAAGTTGCCGAGAAATCTTTACATTTCAATATCCTGATTTTCAATTTCCTTCCCATAATTTACTTATCTTCGCCGTAAACTGGGAAAGGCGACAGAACATGGCAAACAAAGAGCTTCGGTCGTTAAATCTTAATTAACGTGACAACAGGAAGGAGTCGTTAGAGAGGTAGTGACGTCAGAGCTGGTCAAACTCCAGAGACGCCTTATTGAGAAAAAATCGAGAGATTGTGTTGGATCTGGTCGTTTGTATGTATAATAAGTATGTACCTATTTACAAATGAAAAGTATATAAGTATTATATCCGTTATCTAGTACCCACGACACAAGCGTTTGCTTAGTGTGGGGCTATATGGCGCTATGTGCAATGTCCTGGAATATTTATTTATTTACATATGGCAAGCTATGCAACTCTGCCTGGAACTGTAATTCCTGAGAATTTCAATTCAGGGTTCTTTAAATTGATAGAACAGTTTCTCCATCCAAGAGTACAATGGTGGTTACTATAATATAGACTTTAATCATAAATACAACGTCTATTCTGCGATAAAAAATAATTCATCTGAATGTCAGTACATACATATATCAAGCGAAATCTGTGTGCTGATTGGTCCATAAATAAATAAATATTCTGGGACATTGCACACAGCGCCATTTAGCCCCACACTAAGCAAACGCTTGTGTCTTGGGTACTAAATTACGGATATAACACATATGTACTTTTCTTTTGTAAGCACATACTTATTATACATACAAACGACCAGACCCAACACAAGTAAATATAAATTTTAAAATTCATAAATACTTGTGTCCGCGGGATTCGAACCCGCAACCCCTAGATTAGAAGGCAGAGTCACTACCAACTAAGCTAATAGGGTAGTCCATATAGGAAAGGAAGTCATAGTAGGTATATAGGAAATTAGGTGTCTCCAGATTATACAGTGTATGATCTACCTGGTTTATGGTTGGCTTATGGTGGTATTATCAGCACTTTATCATCTTAATGCACCATATATCTTGTACGCCAGTGTTTATTTTTGAGGAATGTTGATGCTCGTGTAGTCATATATCTTTCAGATACGCATCTGACATTATGTACCTACTATGTGTATGAGTTTTAATTTATTAACTGCATACATATGAGTAGATCGTATCAAACTATTTTTTTAACAACACTGCTACATTGAACATCATAATTTTATTTGGTTATACTTTACTATATCAAATAATATATAAATCAAAGATCTAAGATACGATTTAGTTCATGTTTTTTAAAAAATTACAAAAGTTAAATAATTATATTTGTATGTATTCACCATTTGTACTAGATAGCGACGAATGCTAGAATTTATAAGTAACTAGTGGATGCTCGCGGCTTCGCTCGCATTAAGAGTAAAACTTGCGTCTCCTATTTCTCCCCTTTAAAAGTGGCATTTCCAAAAATCCTTTCTTAGCGGATGCCTACGTCATAACATCTATCTTCATTCCAAATTTCAGCCCAATCCGTCCAGTGGTTTGGGCTGTGTGTTGATAGATCACTATATCAGTCAGTCAGTCAGTCAATCAGTCAGTCACCTTAGAGTTTTAGGTATATAGATTAATACCTAATTAGAGATTCAAATTAGATTAAGTAAAGTTTGTAAAGTAACAAACCATGTTGATGCCACGTAGCCACATAGTGTAGTCTATAGTTACACAGGTAGCAAGACACTTCTATGGAGACCTGATAAACTATATTCACATTCACAATAACGACGTCAATTTATTTATGTGTCAACTGAACTTCTTGACAAACGCAGCCTACGAAACTACTGCGAATTATACGCAAATTAGAATCGCAAGCACATAACTTATGGTAATGTATTTTATTGGGTGATATGCGTGACTGGATCGTATTTGAACGCGTTTCGCAATCTAAGTAGTTGTCATATCAGTGGCTACGACTATGCGATAGATAGATAGATTGAAAATTATTTTTGTAACTTACAAAATAAAGTAAAAATACAAAGAAAGAGATTAAAAAATAACTTATACTTGTACCACAAGTGGCGGCCTTATCGCTGAAAGCGATCTTTTCCAGGCAACCTTTGGATGGAGAGGAATAAATTCAGGATTATAACGGAGGACGTGGCTAACAACAGCAATAGATGAAATAAGATAAATAACACAAACAAACATAATTTTTATGTTTAATAAACATAAAAATACATCCTAAATGATTATTGTTCATACGTCGATTATTGTTGTCGATTACGTTGATTATTGTTCATACGTCGCTTATAACATCAGGCAAGTTGTAGTCAAGCGTAAGCCTATCTCATGTAAAAAATAGGAATAGGTACATAAATAAACTTAGCTTAAATAAAATTTTGAGCAACTATAAGTCTAGATAACTCTATATTTATAGTAGGTACTAACACCAGAGGTTAGAGAGTCACAATCAATAATCTCATTACAATGCATATTGAAGACAATAGGATTAGTTGAAGATTTCGTGGTTACAAGAGGATGGTTATCTTTAAGATATCACGATACGAAAATTTCGATACGAGTAGGTATTTAAACTCAAACTCAAAACTCAAACTCAAAAATTTTATTGGTTTCATACAATACTTAAAAACTAAGAAAAGATGTATTTATATCTAATTACAAAGTTGCACGCGGTGCCAACGTCTTCCCGTTATACATGTTATATTGTTATGTAGCAATATAGTAAAATTACAAATGAGAGTTAGTTTAATAAATTAGTTATTAACAAGTTAACGTAGTTAGAAATAAAAAGTTGCTAAATTTAATATTTAGTGTTTAAATTTCAAGCCTCGTATTTGTTCGAGTACCAATAAATAACTAAATAAATACTTAGTCACTGATTTCTTATATTTCGGAATTCAAATACATCGTAGGGTTAATTTACCAAGAGAAACGAAGACATGATATTGAAACACTCGAGGTGCAACATAGTAAACAAGTTGAATCTATAAATAGCCAGAGGCGCAAGCGGTGGGTCGGATATGTTAACCCGTTTCTTGGCGCGGTTTACTGATGTGGACATAAATGGATTACATAATAGAAGTATTTGACCATTAATATTTGAAGTATTTATGTTTTTTTTTTTTTAATTTCGTTTAAATTATTTGATGTAGTACTTACTAAGCAGAATTGTACTTTGAAAAATGAAAATAATAATAAGCAGTTTAAGACTACATGTGCACCGTACTTGCTGTTCTTCAAAAATACGTTGCTGACAAAACCATTTTATTTCAATAAACAGCTACAAACTTTCGTAACAAAAATGACGTATATACATACATATGTACCTACTTTATATAAAGGAAGCTTTAAAAGATATCCATGTCAAAAATACCATAGATTTAACTATCATAACAACTTATCGAGGGTTAAGAGGCACTTAGGCAGCCTCAAACGTATGCCTACCTACTAGCCCTACCTACGCTCTACAAAGGCTGTGCTATGCTATAGTTATGTAAAATAGCGTGATCCACTGGCTAACCTCATTAACTCTTGAGGCGGCAATCTGATTGGATCTACAGATTAGCGATGGCAGATAGGCTCCATTGAATTAATGCATCGCGTGCCGATACAAAGCCTGCTTGTGGGGAAATAACGCGAACACGCGCTTATTTACATGAAGATAGAGGTGAAATAGATGCGTGGGTAACAGGTACTCCGAATATACGCCGACCTTGACAATTGTCTTTGAGGTTTTTCGTAACCGAATTGATACATCAAAACTTTTATGTTTCCTGCAATTAATATAACCGAGGCAAGACGATCGCTCCGGCAGCGGGGACATTCAGATTGATGCGCGTAAAATTTCAACTAAAAGAATTCGGAGCCACGAAGTCTCATCAAAATTTGGGTTTCCTAATGGCAGGCGAGACCATTCGAGTGTCAATAATTTAAACAGCTTTTAAAGTTAAATGGCGCCTGGACCCTTACACTTTGTCTTTTACGACAGGCAGTAAGTTATCCGGCAGCAATGAAGGCCGGCCTTGGCAGCAGGGCGCCGCCGGACCGGATGCCGCCCTACGCCGCCTTGCACGCCATTTTACAATAACCCTCGTGAATAAACGTAAGTATTGCCCTTATCGATTTAATGAGCTTCTGTTTACATTGTTACTGCCACCGAGAAAATGCCGGAACGCTCAAACAAATTTGTTTAAGAGGCAAGAGTTTTTGTTTTCGTACGGCCTAATGAAACGAATGAGGAGTGCTCTAACTTTGTAATTGATTGCTTTTCCTCGAGCTTCAAATAGTTTTATGATTTGTAGTTGGAAATTGTATTTTCTTGTCCCGGCGGCCCTGAACGACAAAAACAAATTGAATCGCGCGAATCGTGACACAGAAATAACCAATGAATGCAAACTTGTAAAAGCTATATTTGAACGGCTATACGTATCTGAATTCTATTTTGACGCCACTATGTGCATTTAAGCGTCTATATTTGTCTCAGTTATTGTTTAACGCGAGTTTACCTCCGTCGGTAGTAGTTGCTGGGCAACACACGTATGGGCCCACGCGTAAACAATATTTAATTATAACTCGCTGATGAGTTTTTGTTGCCACTCTGTAACATTCTGGTGCAGTTTAAAGTCGCTCGTATTTTACTCTTCCGTGTGAACTGAATATATTAGCGTAATAAAAAACACGTGCCGTTTTTGGCAAGAATTCAAACCGAAGTGGGAAGCGAAGTGCAGTAAACGAGAGCTTGCGGTCGAGACCGACCCGGCGCGGGCTTGATACTTACATCTATCGGGATAGACGCGAGGACAAGATTTAAAGGCAATTTATTCTGGAAGTAGGAAACGAACGGTTTTAGGCTACGAGGACAACAGCTGTCAAGACAGATGGCAAAAATGGGTCGTGTGTGAGAAATAAAAAATAGTTTTGAAACGAAAATCGAGACAGCTTCGAGCTCGACATGACTTGGGCTGTGTAATTATTTGGTCGGTGCGGTCATTAATTACATTTTGACAATTATTTACGTTGACGAGAGACAAGTAGTAGGACCATTAACCTTCAGGGGTGTCACGGCTATCGTGTCGACCTCCACGCATCCCCCGAGCTCGCAGTCGACAACCCAGCGTTATTGAGTCATTACGAGCCACAACGAGACTTCATAAATACCAATGAATACTTTGACTACCGATATTACGGTGGAAGGGTGCTCTAATGTTTTATCGATAGCAGTGAACGTTCGAGAAACTGGAAAAATGTTTGGAGAATTTTGGCGATCGTATAGAAGTTTGCTTGCGGAATTTCAATTAATTCCTGGGATGTAACGCGTATTCAAATTGCATTATATCTAACTAGATATGAAAGGTCAATGTAACGAGTTTGATACCAGAGATAAAGAAATCATAGATAAGTACCTGAACAGTTTCTGATGGAGTGAATTAGATATAGAGAGCCTAATATGGTTTTAAAGTTATAAAGTTATATTAAATAGTATAAAGGAGAAGAAGTTAAAGAACTTATCTGGTACTAGTGGGTGCTCGCGGCTTCGTTCCCATTAAGAAGTAAAACTATTAGCATCACCTATGTATTTCACCCCTTTAAAAGTGGCATTTCCAAAAATCCTTTCTTAGCGGATGCCTACGTCATAACATCTACCTTCATTCCAAATTTCAGCCCAATCCTTTCAGTGGTTTGGGCTGTGCGTTGATAGATCACTATATCAGTCAGTCAGTCACCTATGAGTTTTATATATATTTAGGAGATTGATCTTATGTATGATATTTTAGTTCTCATACTGCATTTAAAATTTTAGTCAACCTAATAGGATTATTTTAGGAACTGATTTTGTTAAAGACTTTTCTTAAAGATTGATCTGCAAGTAACTCACCAGTCTTACTAGCGTCCTTGATAAGTTCGGAGATGAGGTCGTCGCTGACCTCTATCCCGAGGTTGCGCAGCATGAACTGCAGCTCAGCCGGCGTCACGTGGCCGTCACTGTCGCGGTCTAGCAGGCCGAAGGCTGTGCGGAGGTCTGAAACAGAGGATAGGACAAGTTAGGTTGTGGGAGACATATGTATTTTTTTTAATTTATTTAAAGGAGGAGTCAAACACTGATTGTGCCGCCCCCGTATGGCTATCAACGAATGTAATACTACTCTTAGTTACAAGTTTGAGTCCTTTCTTGTTTTAGAAGAGTTTCAAATCACATGTTTGTATATGTATTTATTTGATCGTATATTGACTTGATAGATAGATAGATTTATACTTTATTGGAAACTCACATAAAAACATAATACAAAACGGAAAAAAAACTAATGCCACAAACGGCGGCCTTATCGCTAAAAGCTTGACTTGAACACAATGACTATGACTTGTAGTCAAGCCAGAGCCTAACCAGGATAAAAGAAAACATGTAATTAATAGGTTTAATATAACATTAAACTTAACATCTGACGTAAGTCGAACCTGGATAAGGCTGGCATAAGAATTTAGAAAATAGTTATATTGAGAAGCTTTAAAAAAAGCTTTTTAAAGAGAGAAGCCTTTACCTTGGAGTAGGACAAACCATTTGGATAATGATGATGATTATACTACCACTACCACCATAAAAAATCTCACGAAAATCAGTCGCTCCGTTGCGGCTTGTAAGAGGAACATACCAACAAACATACTTGCACTCCACACTAACGTAACAAACTGTTGTGTTTATATTTGTAGGATTTATTTATGCTTTTACTTCACAGTACACACTAGTGGGTTTTCGCTAAGATTGGTTCTTATTATTGATTACTATAAAAAAGAGTGCAATTCAAAATAAAAAAGATTACATTTTTTAAATCTTTGCTGAACTTCATTTCGTATAAAAGATTGATAAATCGTATAAAAATTATTTTATTAATACTGTTACGATGATGAAAACAATATCGATAAACTAAATTTTGTATTAGTTTACTTTTGTTAAGCCACTTACAAAAATCATTGTCAGTGCGAAACCCCGACATTTTCCAGTAAACACAACCAGGTACTACACTATCACTTTAATTAGTAAACTTTATCTTTTATCAGCTATCTGTCTTGGGTTTTTGAGAAAACTGAGGCTGTATATCCCAGCATTATATTCCTTTGACAATGTTGACAAAAGATTATATACGTCGTTACGTTATCGCTTCTTATCAGACGTTGGAGATGCCCGTTATATTATCAGACGGAGCTATTCTATAGACCCATGTATGAAAACGTGGGCCAAAATAGTCTTGACGTATCAAAGATCATATTCTTCTGTAATATCAGGGGTGCTATGTATACATATAATACTACGAATGTATAAATGTACATATAACCTCTAGAATAGATTGTCGTGCCTAGAATTTTATCTCAAATTCTTTGTTCGAAATGCCGTGAATTTTCGGGTTCAATTTTCGGCTTATTTTTTCAGGCCTTTGGAGGTAAAATGTAGTTAATGATATCGAAAAATTTTGGGTCGCACTTAAATATGGCAGTCTTAGTACATTATTATATGTGCATATAATTTAAGATGATTGAAAGAGTAAGGTAAGATTTTCGATGATATGTTTGTACCTAACTTTAATGCTACCTGGCAATTATTCATTTGTTTAAACACATTTAATAAGATAATGATTTAATGTAGTCGTTTATTTGTTGTAGAAAATAGACGTAGACAGATAATGAATTTCCTTGTCATGTCATGACACCACCTTGTACATAAAATTATGTTTACAGTATTAGCATACTTAAGTAATAAATTATGATTGGACCCGATAAGGTTGTTTGTAACGACGCTATCACGTTTGCTGGTCTGCACACAAGAAAGGATTGTCTAAGTATTCCTGTTTATTTTCAAAATAGAGCACAATTCTTTTGTTACTCGCACAAAATTAAACAGGAATATAATAGAGAAAACCTTTGTTTTCACAAATTTTATAGTCGACTACAAACTAAAGAACTATATAACGTAACAAAAAATGTGGGCCATAAAAAACAAAAGACTTGTAGCTGTGAAAACCAAAACACATTCGAGCTATTTAATGATATAATGACCCGTTTAAATGCTGCCATTATTTCACGCAGAATTTATAGCACTACCGAAATACCCGCCGACATTATATGCAGATAGATACACGTACCTATAGTAGTGTTGACGACCGACTTGGAATGAGATTTTTTCGTGGCTCGCCTCGTTTTCTTCGAGTTTTATTTGACAGCTTAGGCACAACATTTTATATTTGAACGTTTCGCCATTACCACAAATTAAACGAACGCTCCGTCATCATATCGTGCTGATGACTCTTGCAAATGGATTTTATACGAAAGAAAACAGATTAAGGCTAATGCAAATTATGTGCCAGCCGGCAGAGCTTTGAAATGTATTTGCAATTGTAAAGTTCTTAGAAACTTGTCGCATAAATAATTTTCATTGTAAATATACAATGGACGCAGAAAGTCAATAGATATTTTTTAATTTTCAAGGATCAACCACATGTTCTTCTTCTATTACGAGATTGTAATATTTTTTTTCATTCGTAAAGTTTTTATCTGATCTGTGACATTGATCTGATAAACGTAAATAAACTAGTGATAAGGTTCCATTATTTCATTTTTATTACAAAGTCGCTTGGCTGTAATCAACTTCCGAATAGTGTCGCTTTATATTTCGATGGATTTCTGCATGATTTTTTATGAATAGTGAAATGAACAAAACAAAAACACTGCGACGAATTATGTACCTAATCCTGTTTTGAAGTTAGTTAAAAAGTTGATATGGTAGTTAAAAACATAGCGAAAACCATTTTGATCGAAAGTATTAAAATGTATAACACGAAATTGTGAATCTGTGAATTTATGCGCCCTACCCCAAATTATTAGGCTAAATAGCTTTCGCTTATAAATCCCTTCACACAATAAACAATACACGCCCACAGCTTCTATAGCCGTGTGATTATCCCGACTAGTCCAACGTTATTAAAGGACCAGCATTATGAACTACAGAACCCGTGTATCATATCCCACGTTATTGTGCCCCAGGGGTGTATAGAGGACCTTAATTTGGGCAAAAAATAATGATTAATTGTTGTAGATACTACTACTACAAATAGTTGATGAAGTTTAGCACAAAATTATGATAGCTACCATCCAATAGCGATTGTCGCATCGATTGTTGTTTTAAATTAGTTGGTTAAGACCCTGGTATATTATATTACTCTATGGTTAAGACTCTAATTGACTGATTGTATTAATTATTGAATCTATAGTGAAGCTTGATAAATAATAAATTTTAACCCGTTTACTCTTGCTTTTAACAAATGGACATTCAACTTATATTTAAAATTCTACTTTTAGAAGACATGCCTTAAATAAATTTTAATTAAAATCAAAATGCCATGTCTATTGTATATATAACATTTGTAATATATAGGTTTTTTGTTATTTTTTTTATAATTTTGGAATAAAATTTGCCACAAAATGAACTAGCATGAGTAAACTAAACTACTGACTAGTAAACGATAGATTATAATAATTGTTAAGAAAATATGTAATCAAACTGTTTGGAGGTCGTGCCCAAAGAATACTATTACCCTTTTAAAGTCGTGCCTATCTACGTAGAAGCGTAGATATTCTAGTAAAAGCTTTCGAATATATATTTTACTAACGACATTTTGAAATAATATTAGTAATAGTAAACTAAACTACAAGTAAACAATAGATCAATAAATAAACGTAACTACATATATAAATGTTAAGAAAATATGTAATCAAACTTTTTCGAAGGTCATTCGTGGCTGCGTAGACATTGTAGTAAGTGCTACGAGGCGTAGCGGGAACTAAGCGATGTTCGTGTCTAACGTGCTACGAGATAAGGTGGGGACTACCTTATGTTGTAATTTTATTGAAACTTAATTGAGCTATCAATTAGGTACACAATATAATATATTGCCGGGACTTACAACTAAAAGTTTGTATTGTATAAGTTTTGCGCTTATAGCTAGACTAATTAATAATAATTAGGGCTATCTTGATAAAAATGTATTTAAAGCAACAGTGATAAGATTGAAAAGTTATTTCGTCTTGGCTTTTAATTTTGCACAAGCATGACTCAGCGGGACCTACGTCGTAGCACTTGCTACGAACTCTACGACGCTACGATCGATCCATTGCGTAGACCTTCTACGAAAACCCCTGATGCAATCAGAAAGTTTCAACCAATTTGTGATATCGCATTACAATTTGTACTCTAATCAGATCTATGAAAGATACTTGTTTAACTACTTATTGAACTATGTCTTCGTAGCTTGAAGTTAATTGGTTAGGTTTATAGTCACCAAAAAGTGATTACAGAGGTAAACAAATGCATTTTTTATTAAAAAAAATATCATCTTTATAAGTACTTTACCTATAATATCGAGAAATTCAGAGTTCATCCATAAAACAAGCAGAAAATGGTGTCATTCGTCCAATGACGTCCTTTTGACCATCTCTGATGTGCGTATCCTTTTACCGATAATAACTGTTCTACTATTTAATTTATAGTAATTTAATATTCATACATTTATTCATAACTTATGAAACATAAAATAACTGACTAATATTTACAAGTCCTAAACATAATATTAAAATATATAATATTCTACTATTTTAACTATTAACTATTTACCATATATATAGTAAATCGTTTTTCTCATTCTTTCTTTCTCTCGCTCTTTTTTCCGTGCTATATACCATCTGTTTACGAATATTCCAGGCCCGACCTTTAAAAAACAATTTGCGAAGTGTGACCACGTTTTCGATGGAAGTGCTGATTGATGTCAAACAAACTAACTGACGTACAGACCGCCCACTGATTGGGTCGATAGGCAATGAACGTGTACGGGTGTCAAGGACGACGTATGTGCGATAATTTTCATACCTAGCTATGCTAATTTTTAATACATGTTCTCTCTCTCTTGAGTCGTATTCCTCATGACTGAGGGTCGTGAATCCCCCGCAGAATTAATCGGTTAGGGGAGTTTTCTTAGGCAGATATATCGCCCAGGTCATTCCACAAAACACATGTCCTCGGATATTGTGATCCTAGAACATGTCGGTTTCCTCACGATGTTTACCGTCACCGCTCAGTAAGTGCAAATCCACACATAACTTGAAAATACAAGTCATTGGTGTAGGGCCGGATTCGAACCAGGGTGCGTCTGAATGAAAAGCAGACACTAGAACTGCTAAGCCACACTCGCTTATTGTACTATTTGATAAAATAATCTATCTATACATATAATAAAGCTGTAGAGGGTGAAAAGTCCGAACATAGAAGATATTAAAAAAATATGTTTAGTTACTCAGATTTAATAACAGAACATGTTCTAATAATTTGCAGTTTTTTTTCGGTTTATCTATTTCTATGTGTCTCTGTTTATTTAAACGATCATCACACAAATAAGGCTGAATGGATCTTCATGATTTTTGGTATGTAGGTAGTATGAGGCTTCAAAAGTGTCATAGGCTTTTTATCCCGAAATAACGCAAGCAATGCCGCGGGCGTCCACTAGTGTTTAATATGAATAAATAATTTATAAACCTGGATTCATGCTAAATGCTGTTACATAAAACCAGATAAACCATACAACACTATCATGCAAAAATTCTAATTTTTTTTCTTGCCAATTGTAATTATTTTAGTCGAATGTCCGAGTTAATCTCTTAGGAAACTAAACAAATGCTAACTAAAAATCAGGAGTAGGAGGTAGGTAAATAAACAATTATTAATATCATAAACATTTTTTAGCCCTGAGAGTCTTCTAATAGTAAAGTGACCGTTCCGGGTTTAATTATCACGACAAGTTATAATTTCATATATTGAATTAGATTGAAAAACACAGGACTACGTATTTAAATCCTTTGTTGTTGCTCAGTTATTGTCATGTTTCCAATAACTAAGGCCAGCTCTTATTATACTTGATTTATTTGTTACAACATTTTAAAGACCCGTGACACTCCAAATGATAAAATAAAGGGTTATAAGCATGAAAACGTTAATGTTTATCTTTAATGAAGTTGTTTATGCGCAGACAGTTTGGCAAATCCGGCGAATCATGTCTGCATTCGTAGCCAAGTTTAAATGAGCCTCAAATGTTTCATTGCACCTAATTATGAGACTATTTGCGGTAACGGTTGAATGTTTACTATGCACTCTGGAATATATTTATATCATAATTTTGGTGTCATATTAAAAATATTCGCAACCTTGCGCGGCTAAGGACTGGGTTCGAGCCAAATGGGGATGTTTTTCACATCATGTGACAGTTTGGACATTATAATTATCTCATTTCTCTCTGTTTTACAGCTAATTCTGTATATTCTGTTTTCTACTAAAAACTAAAATTATCAAGTAACATTAACCAAACGAGTTAAATATATCAATGTTTATAAAAGTAAGTGGTGTTAGTTACACCATTGTGTGGAGGTAGTTTAGAACCAGGAGACGGACATAGCATACTTTTTATCCCGTTTTTTTTCTTTGAAGCGGAACAGATTTCGGCTGGTCAGCTAGCATTTTTATAAAAAAACGCCAGGAATTTTCATGCTGAATGGTTTTCTATTCAGCGTAACGCTCGCCTAATCCAGCCACAGCAGGCACTGCATTTGTCATCAATTCAGTAATTTCATCTATTTGGTAATCCCTGTGCTCATAATCAACCCAGTAACACAATTATTAGTGTGCTGTATGTATGTGTCTTTTACACACTGCAACGAAGCGAAAGGTATTTGGCAAATTGGTAATTGTTTTTAGCCAAGGTTCCAAACATGTAAAAACATATAGCTATGTCCCAATTTATAAGATTTCTAGGATATTTATAGGATTTATAGACATTTGGTAGATCGGAAGTCATCCGATTCAGAAAAAAACTAGTATTCTGTTAGAGATTACGGTTTTTTTTACAAAGAAACTGCCTCACTCTACCCCGAAAGGATAACCAATAGGTAGTGTAGATTCAAAAGGAGCACGACACAAAAACGTGGGCAAAGCTACACTTGAAACTAATGAGTCGTTAATAATTAATTAGTCCTTCAAATAATGACTTGTTTTAAGTATGCGACGATAACATGAGTGGTTGTTTTAGAGGCCTTAGACAATAAAATATACGAGTGGCCATTCAAGATTGCAAATTAATTACCGTAGTCACGTTGTGTTAATGTTTTGCTTAAATTGCAATGTGGTTGCAATAAAAATCACGCATCATCATTAATAATCATAATTTAGCATAAAAATATCGCTTAAAGACGAAAGAAAAGTATTGTTCACATGTTCGATCTCTTTTAAACCATGTTTTTAATCGGGGTTTTTAATTTTATTTTAATTAATTCAACACAAAAGACCCGTCTGACTTATGCATTATACATATGTATTTAATAATTATTTATTTTTTCTTATTATTGAATAAAATTGTTCTTATTACAGTCTAGAACTAATCGTAATTGCTTAGTGTTTTATGAGTCTAAATCAATGTAGAGGGTAGATCTTGTATCTTATGGTCCTTTTTTGCATTGTTATTTTTGAAAACGATTGAAAAAGACAAAACAAAAATGTACTGCACCAAAAGAAATAAAAAAACGTTATGAAGCCACCCCATGCTTTGCACCCCATTAGCTCTATTATACATATGTATGTATAATGGAGCTAAAGAGGGTCAAAAATCTGTACATAGAATATTTTACAAAAAAATGTTAACGTATACTTTTAATCGATAACAAAACACGTTATAGCAGTTTTAAGAATTTTTGTCTGTTTGTTTAAACGCCCATAACGCGAAAATGGCGGAAAGGATCATCATGATTTTTTGTATGTATATTGGTAGTATGAAATCTTAGAAGTGTTATAGGCTACTTTTTATCCCGAAATAACGCGACCGAAGGCGACCGCGGGCGTCACTTGTATTTCAAAAAAACGTTGTACATAAGATACTTACTATTAAGCATGGCTTCGCTGGGCGCTGGCACTACGGGCCGCTCGTCCACTGGAGACTGCTTCTTTTTGCTCTTCTTCTCATCCTCCTGAGGACAAACACCGTCTTTGTCAGTCATATAACCACTTTACTACACAAAAATATTAGTCAGTCTGATTGTTTTTTCACGCTGCAACGACGTGACACGGCATCATGATTGATGTGAAACGAGCATGAAGTTAAAATGATAACTAGTCATAAAAACAATCAAACGCAACTATCTCGCTATGTTTAACAACAACAAATGTAAGGAACTCGACAACTTTTATCAGTTTTGTCCAGTTATCAATTTGCGAGTTATCAGTCTTGTCAATCCGCTATCGGAGCATTTTCTGAATCAATAAAGTGTTGTTATCTGGTACAATTTAATACATTGGTATGAATGGCATTTTGTTCTAAATTGACCAAAAATACATATTTTTGACCACAGCCTACCTGCTCACTCTAGATTATGATGCGACCGAAAAGTTAATAGAAACACTTGATATATGACCAAATTTACTAGGATAACATTATACATTTTGATTACCTATGTAATTGCTGATTTAATACTTACTGATCTGTGACCAATCAACTCATCAAATAAACATATATAGTTACGAACACTGGCAAAGTATGCCAGAGTATCGCATAATGCACGCACACACACCCACCCAACCACACACACAACACACACACACACACAGTGGAAACACTCCACATCCATACACTTCACATCAAATTCATATTATGTGGCTAGCATACACTCTCATAAAATACCTTGAAAAATTACAAGCGCGTATTTAAATACTGCTTGCCACATAATTATCTCAGCCGCATCCCTAGAAATAGGAGAATCGCGTAAGCTGAAGTAACTTACTATACTTACACTGAGCAAAAGACCAATACTTAGAATTAGTTAATATAGAATTAAATAAAATTAGATTATTTTTAAGATTAGTATGGTATCACTAACCACCAACTTTGCAACCAACTGTCAAAACTGCAACTCCAATACTTACATAATCTATGGAATGTTTCGTGCAGTGCAGTTGCTATTATTATTTTTGTTTTTATCTTTATCTAATGTAATACTATCTATAGTGAGTGTAAACAAGTAAGCTGTTGCTTGCCGCGGCAGGAGATACTGCGGCTTTGCATCACAGGATCCCTGGATACCTAGCGCATAGCCCAGTTAAACCTACCTGGATTAGCCAGAAGAAACAAAAAACTCTTTATTTATGTAACTAGGTATGTACGTAGACATTAAGTTTTATATGAATAAACGATTATTTATTTATTATTATTATTATTTATCTCGATTCGGATGGTCGTTCGATGCATTTCATTTTCAATATAGACTAAAGGCACAGTCTATAAAAGACACCTGCATTCAGTTGCTTTGGTAACAGTCAACGGGCTGGCTTATATTAAGATTCCTAAGCACGAATTCCACTTTAAAATGTCTACCATAAAAAATATTGTTTGTTTCGCAACACTTCCAATTCCCGAAATTGTTACGCGCCTTTTACTAGCTAGAGTGTACATTAAACTGAAATGTATCGGTAATAAAACAATAAATCAATTTGTCACCTGGGATAGTCACATGACGAATACCTGTGAGTAATATATGAGAGTATGTTTGTGAGTGATTCAGATACAATTGTGTGAGTACAATATATAATGTATTACAGCATTAGCTAAATTGTTAAAATCATTAGAAAGTCTGGCTAGATGAACTTTTGCGCATCCATATCGTTTCACTAGATATAATCAATGACTATAAGACAGGCCTTTGTAAGTAGAGTAAAATCATCTGATAAATCTATAATATATCTATCAAAATAGTTTCAGTAGTCACGGGTTGTTTAATCTGAAATAAATTAATTTGATTCAAATTAAACTTTGAAATGTAAATGATAAAAATGAAAACATCAAACATATTACAACTATTTTATAAAAACCGGTTGCATAAAGCGCAAGTGTATTTGTTCATGTCTGAGTCTCTTGTAATCTGCAACGCGGCGATGGATTATTGTGATTTTTGGTATGATTGTGGTATAGAATATTAGAGTTTTAAATGGACATAAAAGTCTGTTTTTTATACAAATACCACAGGTACTGATACCAGTAGATTAATCACATGTTTTTTTTATTTACTCTACAAAAAGAAAAACAAAGCATTGGGAGCCCGTTCCAAGATTCGATTTGAATTCTGCCAAGCTACTGGATTTTATTGATCGTACACATGTGTAGATACAGTTTATTAGATTTCTCGGAGAAGGCAGATCTTATCTTGTACGAGGAAATGCAGTTCCGTCAGTCTGTTTACTTCCGCAGCCACTTTTATGACTAGTTCGGAAGCTTTTTGGGGACGAATTGCTTGAGTTTGTGCATTCCTAAGAAACCTTAGCACTAATACAATGAATTGCATTTCTCTCTAATTCTCCAGTTCGAGAAATGATTCAGCAATAGTTATTTATCTTAAACGAATTATAAAAATAATTTGTTTGTGTAATGTGAAATGACGGGTCATTACACATATACATATTCTACTTGATTGTGATTTGTAATGGGTTGGCAAATCACTACCGAATCAGCACACAAATGATTGCGAGCAAAATTTCAGATATATTAAAAGAATATACTCTATGGCCACTTTTTCAAAATATTGGACATGTTATTTAAAATAAATTAGATGTAAACATAAATACGAAACACATATGAGCGCAGTCCCACAAAGTTGTATTTCACAATGAGAATCAACGACGTACAATTTATGTTTAATAAACTAAATCACATCGTAAAGTTGATGAATCGCACACGACACCAAGAGTTTTTTTTTATATTAAAACCACAGGAATATTCAATGAAAGACCTTGACATAGCTACGGCATGATAGCTGCAGTGACCGATGCCAATTTCTTCTCCGATACCTATTGGCCGATAATCATGCCAGCACGAATAAATAGTATTAAGTGAATATATTATATAGGTAGTAGAGTGAACTAACTATATAATGTATGTACATGACATGACATGGGGCTGAATTGCGTCTCGTAGAATCTGTCGAGCAAAACACGAAGATGATATTTATGTATAAAAAATTTATTAATAATAAATGATTGTTATTACATTTTACGTAGGAAAATGATAAGAAAAAAATATAACAAACTTTTTTGCAAAAATTTATCGAATTAACGTTCTGAATAAAGCTACGGTTTTATTTATATGTGACTTCGACGCTCAAAGTAAAAATACTTAGCTCTCTCGATTACCTAATAAGATGAAAGTGAGAGTGAAAAGACATATCGCCGGAAACTCAGAATAAACTCCGAGAATTCAATCTTCGAATCTGGGGTACACATCTCATATTAAGTATATTAAAAGCTTTGGCTAAATAAAAATTTAATACTCTAATAAAACTTATACGAAACTCCCTTCATACAGCGCCTACATAAATCGACTTATTTGAATTCTGATCCGATGTATTATTTACCTACACAACACGCAATCAATCATCTATAAGCCTACCTGATATTGGAGAAAAATTGGACGTAAAATTTAACTAGACAAAGGGATATGTTTTACAAATAATACCTGTACCAGACCTTTAGATTTAAAATAAACGTAAATACCCGAACCTATTAAAATTTCGTTATTAAAACCCTTTATTTATTTAATTTTACGTTTGGTAACTGTGTTTGTCTAATCAAAGCACTACAACACAGTTAACTGATTGATGAGATTTAATTGAAGTATATGTAGCTTTGCATTTTTACTAATGGGAAAAACTATGATAAGCTCTAGAGTAGGTACGTATTATCGTTAGAGGGACGACCAATCTTGAAAAAAAGTTAACTAATCTAACCTAACCTAAACTAAAAGGGAATATTTCCATATTGATCACGCTAAAACGTCTTGATAAAGAGCGTACCAAACTATAGGACAGTACCCGCACGAGGTTCGTATAGAAATAGCCGGCGTTGGCACCGCGTCAACTCTGCGGCAGTAAACACGCGCTTTGTGAAAAAATGTGACAGACCGACGCACTGGGTAAATAAACCGAAGCATGATGTACATCGTCAAAAGTACCACAGAGTAAACAAGAGTTCGAAAGAAGTCCTATGAAGTGCCACAGAGTAAACAAGAGTTTGTAAGAAATCCTATGAAATGTGGTGTATTTTGGCCATCTGGCTCGCGAACACATGGCAGCGGCTTCAAAGAGACCCTAAATCAAGCTTGGTTTAAAACAAACAGTTTAAGAAGGAAAACAAACTTAATCTATAATTATTTCGCTTTGAATTATCGATTAGTAGCAATATTATTCCGCTCACGAAGTAGTTTGGGATGAAAGTATTATTGATAACATCTGTATGGTCTATGTATATATATATTATAATAAGTTTTTATCATTTTAATAAAAGAAAATGATACAAACTTAAGATATCAAATATATTTTTATACCTCTCTTTGAAGAACTATGTAAACGTACTGAAACTACTCTAGTTATTTGGCCAGCGTCCTTACATCATACGAATAACGAACACAAGCATGTTACTGCAAACAATTTCAACAATCCAAAGCTTCTTCGCGAGTCAAAATGACCCAAAGCTGGGAATGTTTCGAATTACATAGTTGAGGGTGTTGAGATATGTTTCGTGTAAAAGCAGTGATGGGAGCTCTGCCTTTGAAGGATTCTCGACATTTCTACTGAGAAATGACGAAGCGACAGTTATGCCCCGCAGGAATTCGGAATGTCACATCGCGGGAACGAGGCCCGTCCATATTTATTGTAATCGCGGCTATACACGATTTATTTTACTGGTGATTTGGCTTTTAAACGCGCTCTCGTTAGTTTGAAAAACGAAAGTTTATGTTTATTGGAATTGGAACACAGTCAATGTTTGTGCAATGCAATTAATTAAACACTGTCCTCTAACATGGCCTAGCACTGTCAACGCTATATCGTAGCTACAATATATCTTCAGTAATTTAAGATTTTAATTTAAAGTCACTGATAGTCATAGCACAATTAACTATGTACTTTATATACAGATCCAAATAAGTTTTATTTGGAGGCATGAGCCATATAATTTATTTTGCATGAATACAAATGCAAATATGCTCTGCACTTCATCGTAATAAATAATTAACGTCAGTTCAGGTACACTCCACATTTACACGCGCTAATTTATTCTCTATTCACAAAGTCTGCGCTGAAATTTATCGATACTCATATACGAGCTAAATAAAACACGCGTTTAGAGATCATCTGCTATCCATTGGCTATAAAATATATCATAAATAATGTAATATACCAATATTGCAACCGTATATTGTGAGATAAATGCGAATTAATATGTTAAAATACTCACTTTTCTTCTACTCCTCGATGTGGTAGCCATTCCCTGAAAATAAAAGATAAATCGTGAAACAACTGATTGATGCTCCAAAATGAGTGTATGAAGGTCATCTTTTGAAATATTTTTATGAGCTTTATTTTAAATAGCAGACACGAGTAACTGAAGAGAAAAGAAAGAATAGAGGTAACATTCAAAGACAGTTATGTTAAAGTTAAAATTAACGTTAACTGAATCAGTTAAATTTTCGGTTCAGATTGAATTTAGTCCCCATGATCTGCGGTTTTCAATCTGTAGACATCGCTGTGACATTGAATTCAGCAAACAAAACAAACATCAATTATAAAAAGGGCACCGGTTTAAAAATAATAGAAACGACGACGAACCGACCACCGGATCCCGATGCTCTGACATAACGGAAACCACATTTCAGGGCCGCACAGTAATTGAATCAAATAATTTTCTCATCATAATCAGTAATACGGATGCTATATGAATGAAACCAATTTTGATTTGTAAAATGGTGTCGTTTACTGTAACATCAAAGAAAGTTGAAGGCTACAAGTTTTATGTTCGCGCCTACGTTATGTTTAAAGTTCTGTTACATGGCCACTACAGTATTGGTACTTAAAAACGGAAATTTTCAACAAAAGGCTTTTGTATGCTTTGTGTGAGATTGCTAGAATAAACCAAACTGGTGAAACTTAGTACATTTTATTACATTAGTTGGCCTTAAATAAATGATAACTAATCACATCATCGTAATTTTCGCGAGCATGACCTTTTATCTAAACTTCTATGAAATGTTATGTTATTACGTATGTTATTTCTCTTTTATTCTTGAAATGCTTTAATAAAACCCTCGAAGTTAAAGGTTAAAACCATATTAAAATAGATACATCAGGCATACAACTTAAATGATTAATTGCTAAGTCAGGTGATGTTAAACCAGTCAATCTTTTTGATTTGTTTACATACAGAGCAACATTTTATCACACTGATCAAACGGCGAAAAGACCTAGCTCGCTGTCTTTAGTCATAAATCAAAGATAGAATCTTGTTTGTTCTTTGACAGAAATAAATAACTTTCTAATTAAATAAGCAGCAAGTATGTTTGAAAAGAAAATGACATTGCGTAGCGTTCGGGCCCCAAAAGATCATGACGCTACAGGAAAATTATTTCGTTAGCAAACAAGAGTTTTATTAAAAGGCTGGTCATCTCATTACCAAACTCTCTCTTTCCTGTTTTAATTAAAAACATTATTCGTTTCGCGTCAGCGGGTTTTAATTTAAAATGGGCCCAGAACACTACTTAGAGAGACAAATATTTTAAACATTAAAACGAATTTTGCCGAGGAACTGGTAGGTTTCGAATTTACATTCTTGGTTAGAGAACTCTAATTACTGAATTGGTGCGGCGGCTTCAAGAAATTAGAAACTTCGGATACTTTCTTCAAAAATTAGAGAAACACGTTTCGAAGGAAATTATTGCAAATGAATGGTTACAATTTCAATATACATCTATACATATAATAAAGCTGTAACAGGTCGGTCTGTACATAGAAGATCATTGAAAAGAAATTGTTGAGGGGTCTTCATTGATGCAAAAGATCACATAAATCATGTTTCAAAAAAACATTTCTGTTTGTCTGTGTGTCTGTCGGTATGTTTGTTCGTTATAGACTCGAAAACGGCTGAACCGATTTGTCTACGGTTTTCACTAACATGTTGGTGCATTTCTAACTTAACATTTAGTGTTTATTCCATTTAAATCGGTCCGTTATTAAAAAAGTAATGTTCATTTTAAATCTTATTATCTCAAAATAATGCGAGCGAAGTCGCGGGCGTCCACTAGTATATGAATATTCTTAAAACATTTTGTGTTTAGATTTTTTTTATATTTTCATAGCACATTTAAACGTGAAAGTTTAGAACCGCTGATTATATTTAATGCTACGAAAAATATTAATAAACTCACAGTAAATACAGGTTTGCCCAAATTATTTACATTTAAGGTACCTTAAGCATTTCGCTGGATTATTTCTCGAAGCACGCACCGTAATTTCATTTCTAAAGCTCTGGCTTAAAATGATAATACCGGTTACAATGAGCTCTACCAAATAGACTATATCATTTTTACTGCGCAGCGCCGGCCAGCTGCTTGGCTCCACAGCTACCTCGGTGACAGTGGAATAAAAATAGATGCTAATAAAATAAATTACATTTTGAAACATTCCAATGCTAATTTCACAATCTCTCTATAACATACCGTGTAATATAGCGATTTACTTTACTATGTCATAATTCGCAACCGTGCCTACCTATATACCTAGTTTTTAGACTTGGCCATTATCCAATATAAACTTTAAAGAATATTATTTAAATTGTCAGTCTTCATGGAAACATGCCCCAGTGACTGTTTGTTCATATTTTTGATTTATTACAGTTACGTGTCGACAAATTTAACTTTTTTCATTATTTTAATGTTGAATTTCGGTGCTGTACTGAATTTTTTGTGAAAAGTTTGAATCAAAATGCGTTAACTTCATAGCCGGTGATTTATAGAGTTGTTGCTGTTTCAGATACATACAAACATGTATTTAAACAGCAGAAAGTTGTAAATTGTTTCTAACACGTATACTTGTTTGTTACATTTCGATATGATGTGACTCGCATTATCCTACGATGCGAGATGTAATGTAAGTGATCGGTCTCGATACATGATAATGTAGATACGTCAACGACCTGCGTATCCAGGTCAAGGTCAGAGGAGCCGCGAGCGATGCTGGAGGCTGGATGACACATTGATATTCCTCCCGAGCAGCGCGACCTCCGCGTGACGCCAGCTATTTACCATTACACGGCATTTTATCGTCTCAAGACTTTGCACTCGGATAAAAGTATTCCAAACTAAAAATCACAGTCAACAAATGCATGAATTTTGTATTAGTGACAAAACGTGGGTGAGCGCTGGATAGAGGGATTTCGTAGGAAATGAACTCCATCGCGTGACCGCCGGAGGAAAGCTAAAACAAACATTTAGATTTCACGATTCACAAGCAACAATGAAACTTACGAAGCGTCGTAATCTGAAACGGATCGTCCTAAATACGTAGGTCCAGTGGCAGCCGCCGCTCATCCTGGCGCTCCAGCGAGCCAGAGCTGGGCCTCGCGACCTGCTCCGCTTCTCGCTCTCGGGACAAGTTCTGATCACAAATAGCAGGAGCAGCGACCGAGATTGAGAACTTCTCTATTTTTATATCACAACGACTACGCACTGTCCAATAGATAACCCAGTATTCCCACAGTCAATGCACAAATAACGTTTTCTAATACTCACTCGGCTTCATAAACATACGGTTTCTTCAATATTTGCGGCGATATTGGACGACGTTCAACACAACAAATCCTACGCACCAGGGAAACTTCGAAACAAAACAATGCGTCGTGAATAAGCGGAAAATATTCGGAGAGAAATTATGGAGGCGTATCATTGTTAATTAGCCAGCAAGGAACCATGAAACCCTGCCATACTGTTCTATGGAACAGGAAAACACACACAACACTAAATAGTTAGGTATCATTATGGAATACTTTGTAGTTAAAAATTATTGAAATGCACTACATTGAAATGTCCGTTTGGTGCGGCGATTGAACACTGACTGTATTCTACACTTACAAAGTAATTGAGTCGTCTAATTGTAGGGAAGTTGTTGCAGGAAAATACCTTCACCGCTCGCTAAGTTATTGAGATCTCTATATACCGGTACAGCAAAAGTTGATTAAAGTCAGTGAAAAATTTTGACACCATTGCAAAATGTTTGGCCGTTCAACCCCACCGAAAAAGTCACAAATGCCTAAAAAATATTAGGGCAAAGCAAAGTTTGGTCATAAAATAATTACTTCAAATAAAATTAACAAAATACGATTGGCGTAAACACGCAAGCAATTTGGTATTCACGAATTCTAGCTGCCATAAAATTTAGGGCAAAAGCTTTTGCGTAGCGTAAAAGCTCATTATTATGTTTCAGTTGAATGTAGTTATAGGATAGTTATATTATGTGATTGCTGGTATCGGAGGCGAAGAAATTATAAAGTCAGGGTTGCATTGCACCGATCGATAGGGTCAAACAAGTAATGGATCTAGCCTTGTGCCGTCCGAACGCGGTAACCTATGACTTTGTCCGCTGAACTTTTCATACATATTTCTAAGAAATACTTACAGTAAACAATGCGAGTAAACAAAAATATTTGGCAGCGTATCTCGTACGGTTTGTCCATAAAATTGACGAATAATGAGCACTTAAGTGAAGATATCATTAGGACGACTCTTGTGCTCCTTTTTACCATTTGATATCATATTTTTAACGAAACAGTATAATGATATTAATCGCGGGGAAGGAAAACTTCTTTTCGCTAAATTGGAATAAATAAAGCCTTATTCTCTGAAACAACAATGATTATATTGGAATTATATTTTTATGTGTATGATTTTATTATTGATAAGTAAATTCGAGTACTGTATGAAAAACCGGTTAAAAAAATATAACTATTGATGACGAAATAGTGAAAATATCGGTGTTTTATTTTGAAATGTATTCTTTGACGTTTAACAAACGAAAAAACTAGAATCTGGAGCGTGTTCCCATATTAAACTTATGTCACAGATAGATCATGTGATTTTGTTAATCACTGTTAAGCTCTATCTAAGTGGATTAGCTAAGTGGGTCCACAAGAGATCTCTAGTGATTTGATAAGAGCCTACTGATAACGGTAGCGTCGCGTCGCGTCTCTAGGCTCTTGTAAACACAAAATTAAGCCGCGTCACTCAGTCTACTCGACCAAAACAAAGTAAAAAGTGAAAAACTTTTGAAGCACTGTCACAGAAGACCACGATCACAGATCACCAAAAAGATTGTTTGAGAACTTGTAAAGTTTTCATTGAAGTTGAAGTTAGGAAGTATGTTTGGTACCTATGAGTGTTCGCAGCGGAGCCGACACGCTCGTGGCCGGGGGTGGGCGAGCAGGTTGTGAGGAGATGCTGGCCACGGGCGCCACCTTCGCGCGTCGCACGTCCGCCACTTTACTGCGCGGGTATTTCGGTAGATCGCCGTCGTCCATCGGACGGATCGCGACCGTGCGACCCGGCCTCGACGAGCGCTCTAATAATAAACTTGTTTATATTTTTTATTCCCCCATGTCTTTTATTCATCGGCCTCGAGCACGTGCGGCTGCAAATAGCCGTGCGGACGTACCGTGATGGTGTCGGAGATGGCGCTGCAGAAGGCACCGAAGCCGGAGTGGTGCTGGTCGGGCGCGCTGCCGCCGGGCCGCTCCATGGCGCGAGAGGCGACTGCCGCGTTACATAAAGCCCGCGCTCCTGTGCGGCGTGGCCGCTAGCTCCCACCTGTCTGCTGCCGCCACTTGGCATCCATTGCAGCCCACGACAATAACACTCAATAATTATAGAAAACGCTATTTTAAGCGCACTCAACGCCCGACTCGGACTAATTTGTGGCACTTTGTCACGGGATAACATCCGTTTATAAGTAGCAGATTAGTTAGAATTGCGTTAGATTAATTACCGATTTAATTGATGGGAGAGGCGACGTGATGCGATAGAGGAATGAATTATGCACGAGTGGCGAGCATCGAGGGTGCGAAGGTAATGGCAGAATGGCAGGAATGAGTAATGATGACTGTCAAATGTGACCTTATAAGGGTACGGCGTGACGCCCACACGCTGTATAGCGAGCCACATCATGTAGACAGATGCCGGCAGCCATTAGTAATTGATCACTGTTCTTTCGTTTACTCACTGTGAAGTGACAGTTTGATGCTAGCCTCAGCTGACCCACAAACATACGTGGCAGAGGTCAATGAACCCACTCACACAATATAAATATTTGAGCAGCCACGTCACAAGACATTAACAGGTGACTAAAATTCCTTCCAATTGATAGGTTTGTAGTATACAGACTACACGATACTGATACTTATGAATAAGGATGAAAAGGTCGAATATGCCTTATTTTCCCTACATAAACAAAGTTCAGAAAATTGTGTTTTGTCCAGAAAACATTAATAAACTTTGAACAACTGTAAGTTCATTAAAACATGACTAGTACATAAATAATGAGATAACGAACTTTTATCTTTTTTATTAGTGAATGTAAGCTGAAGGTAGCTTTCATTTTCAGCCGATATGATGTTATATTTGGATCACTTTACTTTTAAGACGCACGTCCTAAATTCACATATGAATAGATTATTATTATTATGTATTACCCACGGTTTTCTCAGAAACTAAACACAATATAGGGGAACCTAAGTTACATCAAACTCCTTGCCGGATTCTCTCTTCCCCTTGAACTATAATTTATCACTCTTCAAGTCGGGAGTGAATCAGTTTCTTCTAGACAAGCGCGCTAGATCGTAGATTACAACGTTGCTTAACATCAGGCGAGGTGTAAACAAGCGTGAGCATTACTAGTTTAAAAAAAATTGCCGGAAATGAAATATATCAGCATAGATATCAAAGCAGTCCTGAAACATGTATTTGTATGGTCAAGAAAACTGGTCAAGATTTTTCTAATTAGTTGTAAGACAACACGTAGCCACATATTAATTTCGTTTACAATTTTATCATTACTTGCATTACATTGCAAAGGTCAAAATGTGCCAATATTATCCTTTTGTATATGTCGTAGGATAATTCGATACTTCGAATCTTCGCGGAAATCCTAGGGGTTTTGCGAAAACGCGGATAATTAGACATAGGCGAAAAATTATCTGTCCTGTTGTAGCGCTAGTGTTGGACTCGAAGTCACTTGTCTGTGACAGAAGGTAGATTAGGTTCGTTAGGTTGCTTTCTACCACGCACATGCGACGACGAGCGAAGCGAGGAGGAGCCAAGTCCTGTTGTAGTGCAAGTGGTGGGGCAAAAATCCTGACTTTGTCCAGTAAGATTTGATAATTTTTCGCCTATGTCTAATTATCCGCGTTTTCGCAAAACCCCTAGGATTTCCGCGAAGATTCGAAGTATCGAATTATCCTACGACATATATAACACGTACGCCTATATGTGACATCAACAATGACGTTAGGTTACGTATTAGATACGCCCATTTTATTGAATAAATTAATAATTTATTAACTCAAACAATAATGTGCCTTCCTTGCATATTTCAACATGATCTTCCCTGTGACTTTTATGTTTCTACCTGTACTACATTATATAAGATTAATCACAACTATATTTGTGCATATAATAATGCAATAATGTAGCAATAATATAACTGCATCGGGCATGTATGCGATACTGTTCGAAGTTGATAATATTTTAGAATATATGAAAGCCTATTTAATCAATTTTAGAAAACATTTTAAGTATGTTTCTATACCTACCTACATGTTTATCCATGGATGTCTCAAAAACTATAAATGTTATTAAACACAACTTTGTCCAAACGCTCTCTCGTAGGAGGACTCGATAATTTACTTACAATTTCCTTATAGGTACGACATTAGATCAAGAAGTTTATTTGTTTCTACTTTGTTTAACTTGTATATTAAATTGTCAGGAGTTATTATATAAAAAAAATTAAGATCCTGCGAATGCTCATAGGACTTTTTACAGTTTAGTGGTAAAATTAATTCTAATATTTCGAATGAACTTGTAACTTGGGATGAAAGTGTGGAGCGCACAATACATATGGTCATTGGTCATTCGTTCCATTTTGACATCGTCATGGAATGCAGTCACGTTGACACATTACTTTTTTTTTTATTATATTGTCCCACTCCTGGGCAAAGGTCTTTCCCAACTTCCTCCATGCGTCCCGGTCGAAGGCACATATTACTTACGTTTACAAATTTATCTTGTCATGCATTACGTGCAAATGTGTCTGTGACCATATTTTATCCTTTTGCATACACGTACGCCTATATGTGACATCAACAGTGACGGTAAGCTACGTATAATATTCATATAACGTATAACGATGGTGCATTCCTTGCATATTTCAACCTGAATTTCCCTGCGGTTGCTGTATTACTACTCAGTACTACTAGATTAATCAGAACACGATATTAGGTAATGGAAATTGGGAAAAGCAATGACAACCAAACACTAGTAGGTATCTAGTTTAGTTTACAGCTGTAAATGGCAGCAGCTGAACACATAAAAGACGATTACTGTCAAGAATAACTACATCGAAAACTAGTTAAATTATGTAAGTAGTGAAAGAATTTTCGCAATTCACTGATAGTAATTAAATAGAAATGTCTACTCGAGCGTTTTTTGTATTCTTTTCGCTGTTTTTATTTAATAACGTTTGTTTTGTGCAAAGTGGAAGAGTCAAGAGAGTCGTAGATGGGAACGAAGTGTCTTGTGGTATTGTTTATTTTTTTAATTGCTTAGATAACATATATGTTGTATATGATATTAACTTAACGTTAATGATATTGGTTGTATATGATATAATCTATTATAGTTAATGATAAGGAAATAGATAAGATGTTTTGCTGTTTTTAGTGTAGAAACAATGCACGATTACTAGAATTAGGTAGAATTTAGGTACTTATTATTTTTAATCGTGTCATTTTAGATTCGGCAACTGAGTACAGGGCTAGGTACAGTAAGTAACGTTTTTTTTTCAATGTTATCATATTAAAGATCACGGTTCGACAAACTTTGGGTATAAAAGATCTATTTTCAAAGAAATGTTGTCGGTAAAAGCAACCTGTATACACGATAGATTTTCATTAAAAAACTTTGGTAAAAACATCCGTTACTATCTCACTTTAATAATAATATCCAGGATAATCATATAGCTACATAATTTATTGCTATATAAGCGAGTGTGGCTCAGTGGTTCCAGTGTCTGCTTTTCATTTGAACGCACCCTGGTTCAAATCCGGCCCTACACCAATGACTTGTATTTTCAAGTTATGTGTGGATTTGCACTCGCTTAACGGTGAAGGAAAACATCGTGAGGAAACCGACATGTTTGAGGACCACCATATCCGAGGACATGTGTCTTCCGTGGAAGGACCTGGGCGCCCACCACGATGTATCTGCCCAAGAAAACTCCCCTAACGAATTAATTCTGCGGGGGAGTCACGACCCTCAGTCATGAGGAAATACGACTCAAGAGAGCAAGAGATGTGTGTAAAAACATAATGAACATCGACATACATTTACGAACTGTTTTTGTGCCTCCTATGCCAGACACGTTGGGATGGGAGGTTTTACTGAGCCTTGCGCTAGGCATCCTAGGATCCTGTGTACCAGTATACCTTGTTTGTTCCGCTTTGACACCTTTGCGACTGACTATAGTGATTTTAGGTGATAGTATGGGTTCTTGAGATTGATATAAGCTGCTTTATATACCAAAACAACGCATGCGAATCCATGGCCATCGGTAGTATAACACAAACTTGTTTGCGTTATTAAATTTCAATCAATACAAATTTATAAGGGTACCAAAAATCGATCGAGGCAAGAGGCAACTATATACTACTAGTGGACGCCCGCGGTTTCACTCGCATTATTTCCGAATAAAAAGTACCACTATGACCTGATACTACGAGAAAAATCATATTATCCGTTAAGCGGTTTTTGCGTGATGCATTTTTTAATAAACGGACAAACAGATAATTAACAAAAGTTCTATAAATTGTTGGAACGTGTTCTAGTGCTATCAACTTTGAGTATCCTCAAAAAATGTTTTTTCGAAAATCTTCAATGTTCAGACTTTCGACCCTCTTTAGCTTTATTATATGTAGAGATACAATTTCTAGCTACGTTGTCTTTGTAAGCGATCGACAGTCATAAAATTAAATGTGCTCTACGTTCCGCTCTCGAGTTTGCTATCTACGTACCCCTGTTTCACTAACTCTATTACCCTGGCAGATAGTCATCTTCATTTAATAAGGTAAACAAGTTAAACTCCGTGAAATTACTTCAACTAGCGTTTAGTTCTTCGCATCATTATTTTGTTGAGTATGATAAGTTAAAGACGTAGAGACAAAATGTTTACTTAAATTGTAAATATAAATTACATGACTACACATTTTTACTATGTGTGTGTTGGACGTTAAATAACATTATGAGATTTGGGAGTAATATTTTTTAAAATCCCTCTTTTATATAGTGAAAGTGTCCATGCTTTGACATTACTTTTTTGCAAAAATAAATGTAGAGGAAATCAGTGCAATGAACAGGAATAATTAGTTAATAGAATAGAATTAGATGATTTAAACATAGGTACATGCCTACACGTCAATTACCCAATTTTCAAACAACACTTAAGAAATTTAGAGCAATAAAACCAATTCGGCCTGCCCTACGCTCCCCTGTCCTTACCCAACTTAAGAAATAAGCTCCCAAAAGCCTTGGCTATAAAACTTGTCAGCATTTAGTGCCGGGGCCATACATAAACATATTACAAGTCGTAACGCCCGCCTCTGTTTACGATGATGTAAAACCGCCGCGTTATCCGCGGGACCTTTTGTGTCTAACTGAATGTCAAAATATTGTGAAGACTTGTTAGATGAGATGTAGAGACGAGGTTGGAAAAGCGTATATGTTTTAAGTATCTGATTTTGTTGAACAAAACAGCTCGTCGTCCAAACAGACTTCGACTTTGGTCATAGTTTTGTAAATCAACTTTTCTAAAGAAGGTTTACTTCAAAGTCCATTGCTGGCTCAAAAGGATCGAAACTGAAAGTATATACTTATTGCTTCAATTTTATTCTCAAAATATTTGTAATAAAATTGACTAACATAATCAACTAGTCACGGTGTAGTTAATTTTGCCTTCAACCATATTTTTTCTGTCTGAAATTTCTTATATTTGAGGACAAACGTAAGCACATGGCTATCAAATCTTGTGTGAGTGCAACCTTTATTTCGCCACTGATTGCGGACCCTCAATTCAGCATGTATGTACATCAGTACTCAGAACCTTTTAGGTAAACAACATTTCCCAAAAATACGATACAAAAAAACATTAAACACTCATTTTCTAGAACGACTACTAGTTAACCTGTTGAATCAAATCAATTTCTATTGATTGTTTGATGCCGTTTGTTGCTAGAATACAAACTTTAAAGTAAGACGTGCTTAGATACTTAATTTAAACTATATGCTATAAACATAGATAGATTGAAAATTGAAAATTATTTATTTTGCGACAAGAAATCACGTACGAACACATTCAGGAAAGTAAGACAAACATATTTTAGATAAACATAGTTTACATACCAATTCAGCTCAACTTATACATACCTACTTAACTGTAAGAGTTAATTAACAACAAATTGCCTGTATTGCGCGACCTCCGTATGACTCAAAGAAGAGAATTTACAAAAAAAAACAATTATTTAAATCGGTTCATAAATAGCGGAGTAATTCCCACAAAAATTAGAAGAATTAATAACCTCCATTTGTGAAGTCGGTTGAAAACTAGGATTTGCTTTTCGACGTGAGGCTACAGAAGAGTGCCAGAATGTATAAAATATTCCACAATGTTGCGATGCAGCAAAGCGGTTTTAGATAGCGCTGCGAGCGAGCATAATGCATAAATCCTGTGCAAGCTGGATTCTTTATTCTTTGCTACGAAAGGTCAATGTCAACGGGCAAACTTTACCCGGGAAGATGTTTTGCAACGATACTGGATAAGACTTTAGTATTTATGAAATGACTAGCTGATGCCCGCTGCTTTGCTATCGTTGTACAACATTACAATACAATATATCTTTATTGCACATGAAAATAAATGAATAATATAAAACGTACAAGTGGACGGCCTTATCACCTTAAGTGATCTCTACTTTCTTGTATCGGGATTAAATTCGCCAGTGTCAATCTAAATAAATAAATAAATATTCCGGGACATTGCACACAGCGCCATCTAGCCCCACACTAAGCAAACGCTTGTGTCGTGGGTACTAGATAACGGATATAATACTTATATACTTTTCTTTTGTAAATATATACTTATTATACATACCTATACAAACGACCAGACTCAACACAAGTAATTATACATTTTTAAGGTGCATAAATACTTGTGTCGTGCGGGAATCGAACCCGCGACCTCTCAATTAGAAGGCAGAGCCACTACCAACTAAGCTATCAGGCCAGTCAAATCTCAGGATACTATACTGTCATGATACTAAAAATCATAATGATACGTCGCTAAGTTACGGCGAGCAGAACGGATGTTTAGTATTAGTTTAGTTTTCCTTTACACGGATATAAAAAAATAGTAACACGTTAATGTCAAGTTATCATATCACAAAACAAAGTGTGTTTGCACGGTTTGTTACTTTGTAAGACTATTCGTATTTCTTTAATTTTTTGGTTCGATTCGTATTTTTTTATGTACCTACCTGTTTCTTCTAGTCAAGTATATCAATATTGTCACTTGTCTAGAAGGAACCGGTTCAACACAAGCGTTTGCTTAGTGTGGGGCTAGATGGCGCTGTGTGCAATGTCCCGGAATATTTATTTATTTTTATCCACTCACATTTCAGGCACCCATCCTCACATAGCGTCTCTAACAAACGCCACCAGCGGGCAGCACCTGTGTGGAGCCACGATCTTATCTCGAGACTTCGCCCTCACAGCTGCGCACTGCGTCACGCATGTTGCTTCGGACTATGTTCTCCAGCTGAACAATCTGTGTGGAGAACCTGCGCGGGCGACGGTACTGGAAGTTGTGTTGCATGATGAATATGATGAGTGAGTTTTGGAGACTATTTTGAAGCTGAATAAGTTGATATACCTCATTAATGGTTTTGATAAGTTAGTAGATTTTGCGAATAGAAATAAATAAAATATACAAACCAGTTACAAATAGATAAAATTCTTCCAGTTACAAATAGATAAAATACGAGTTAAATGGATCACACTTGATCAATCCAAATCAGATCAGATCAAAAACTCATATATGTATAGCACAGAAACTTAATTTAAGTTTGCTTCGTATACAGTAATTTCTATTGAATACGCATTATCATAATAAGACGGTCTATATCTACTCATATCGCAGCAAGTTTCTTGTATTCTAAATAACACAATGGTTTTAAAAATATTTGTTAATTCATAAATTGTCTGTAAAGATTGTTCGTAGCGGTACGGCCGCCTCTTGTGGCACATAAGTTAGTTTTTTGTTGCTCCTTTTCTATTTCTTTTCTAGCAAGATAGTATTATCTATACCTATCAATGTATTGAATCGTACAATCGATGTGGCTTCATTCCAGATTGACAGTGTCTCATGACATCGCATTGCTCCGTATAAGCCTGGACGTCGACACAAGCTGGCTGACCCGCGTCCAGCTGCCGACGAGGGCGTTCGGATTAGCAGGTAAGAAATAAATTAAGTAAATTTTAAAAAATTATAAGTAATAAAATTATAATTACCTAAGTGGCATTCCATTTTGGGCGCTTCCGTGGGTCGGATGACACGTTAAATTGTAGGTCCCGGCTGGAAGCCCTTAGGGCGGTTTGAAAACTCTCGACACCAAACTTGGCCACTCTCATTCGATAAGAAGAAGAAGATAAAATTATGCTAACTAGTGCACGCGGCTTGGACCTCGTTGTGGCTGGGGAAAAAGTAGCTATGTCACTTTCAAAACCTCATACTACCCACAATACCAAATCGCAGTGATTCTTCAATTCGTTTCTGCGTGTAATAGGAAACCACACATAATAATGAAACAACATGTAATATAGTGTGGTGCTTAGTCTGGGGCTAGATGGCGCTGTGTGCAATGTCCTGGAATACTTATTTATTTATTATTTAGATAAAATCTACCATCGAGGCATCAATAAAGGTGTGTTAGTATTGAGTATAGTCTTTAGTCTCAGCATATATGTACCTTAAATTTGATTTGAATTTGAAAAGCAACAATGAGTTTGTTCAGGTCGCAACAGAGAAACAGATAACCACAGATTTTATTATGTATCTAAGTATGACATCGTCCTGAAAGCGGCATATTCTAATTTAATGTCAATATAGCAGACATACCGATGGCATGAGCTGTCTAAGCCTCATGCAGCTGACGACGAGGTCATAAGGATTACCAGGTTAGAGACAGATTACCTTATGGAGTACGTAACTAGTGCAGTTACAATGTCTGTTAGTTGAATGTACTCACTATGTATATATATATATATATTAAGTCGCCCTTAAAAGGTTTTGCGTTAGTTACCAGTTACCCTTTATATATACTAAAAAAATTATAACACCGTAACTTGAACGACTTTGTTTAGGGATGAATAGTACTGTTCATATTTCCCTATAAGTATATTTTTAAAAAATCATGGCATTTTGCTCGTCTCTTTGATTTTTTCGGTTCTTATAGGGTAAAAATAGGCTCCATCCTAGGCTATAGCTATTGCTTATTGGCAAACTATGATCAAGCGCAAATCCAAAAAAATATAAATACAGTTTATAACATCTTTTATTAAAACACACAAAATTAAACTATACAATAAAAACTTAAACTACATCTAAAACTAAAATACTTAATCTAAAATGCCCGTACTAGAAGGGAAGGTCCCCAAAATGCTGGCGGCATTTCCGCGTTGTATGGCAATGCTCACCTTTTGAGCAAAGTAGCAGCCAGCATTCTGGAGACCTGTCACTTCCACCAAACGCTTGGCCAGCTCCCGATACAAATCCAACGCAGCTGGACCCCATGGCCCCAATGTCTCCACCGCAAACGGCACAAACATATAAACGCGATCGAGTTTTGAATATTTATTCCGTTTGAGGTTCTCGGCTTGGGTGGCCGCGGCGCCAGCCTGAGCACAGGTGGAAGGAAGGTGAGACGGTGCCATAGTGTCCACACAAGTAGCATCCCACACTAATGGCCGCCCCATCTTCCAGGGAATTAGGGTCATACCGTCAGGTCTTTTACCGTCGTCGCGCATCAAACCACTGGGTTCTAAGACCGATGGGACGCCAGCACTGACAAAAGCCCGACGGATAACTTCATTTAAACTTGCATGACGCGGTAAACGCCCTACACTCTTCTGACATGACAGTCCGTGGTGGCCGAACCGGTCAACATTGTCACCACACATGCAACGATGTGGGACCTGGCAAGCGACACCAACTCTTAGGGATACGCCTACAGAAAAACTATTGTTATCAAGAAGTGTTCCTAAATTACGCGATGGGATTGCATGAAGCCAAAGACCCGATTCCCATCGAGCCACAGCCAGAAGGCGAGCCCGCTCTGCGGTAGATGTTGCCGTATTTACCAAATTCTGGTATTCTAAGGAGCAGAGCGGACCGTCCCACAGGCGCTGACAGGTAGGGACTTTGGGCAGTTCTTCCGAAGGGCAGGCATCTTTCCAGGCTTGCAATGCAGGGACAGAAAAAGTGATGGGTACGTTTTGAAATGACGGGGAAAGAATTGATTTTACTAAATTTTGAACGCTATATGTAGATGACAAAAAAGCCGGCAAAGCTACTGACGAAATTCTGCGTATGCCCAAACCACCAAACCTAATGGGCAATGAAGCTTGAAGCCAGCTACGGTCATCAAATGGAGCATTAAGAATGGTGGTAAGTGTGTCCCTCTGCATGTTGTCAAGCTGCTGTATAATTTCATGTTTTTTCCAGAGTTGACAACATCTGAGGACACACATAAATTTGGGCACAAACAGACAGTATTTTAAAATAGTGAAAGCTACGTGATTATTAATTTTGAGCAGATGATGGATACAAGATTGAGACTGGTTAATTTTTTCCTGAACGAAATCTGAAATTGAGTCATCTAGGATGGGTGACCCTAGGAGGTGTAAACTTCTTAATAAATACAGTATATTGTAAACTCCACATAAGTTTACAAATACCTATTTCTCACCTCCGGGCCGAAAGTGACAACTTTCGTCCCCCTACTTGTTTAATCCTACACAACTAAAGATCATAACAGTTAGGTCACCTAGACAGTCGAGATAACCAAACGCAATAACTAGGTAGCTAGGTCAAATACTTAGTTCTTCGTCCCAGTTTTGCTCGCCGCGTGTCGGAGAATACTAATCCACCTCATTCCTATGCTGTACCTGCGCTTGATGCTAAGTCAGATGAAAAACTTTGTGCAAGATTTTCTTGGCACTGTTTTGACGTTGCTCGTTTTAAGCTGTTGCTAGTTTCTACGTCAGAGGTGGTGAAAGTTTATCTCTCTTTTTTTAATCTGGCTAAAACAGATATAAGAGATATAATTATAATGATAAGTCCGTCTGATGGTAAAGTCAATGATTGAATATATGAGAGTGGCCAACTCCAATGTTAGAGTTTTCATACCACCCTAAGGGCCTCGAACATAGTTTAACGAATGCTGTACTATGACGAAGAGCCGACAATGTATTTTCGTGAGGATGACATGAATTTGGTCAGGTATTCAAGAGTAAACCGGCTTCTTCTAGACAAGCGCGCTAGATCGTAGATTTTAACGTTGCTTAACATCAAGCAAGTTGTAGTCAAGCGTGAGCCTTACTCATGTAAAAAAAATGATTCCTGAACTCCCAGGACATATATCATACATAGTATAGGTATATACAATTACTGCATACGGTATAAAATTGGTATACGAGTAGAGAAGGTGGAATTTAAGTCAACTCGTATTACGCCTTTCAGGAACATCTAATTTCACGGCTGAATAAAAATGAGGAGGCGTTTTGATAATATCTGTGGGGAGATTGGTCCGTATATTGTAATGGTGTAGGTACATATTATAAGATTATCTACGCATTAAATTTTTATTTATTTATTTATTTATTTATTAGGCACACAACACAATACACAGAAAATACATGATTAACAACAAAACACATAAAAGGTAATGATCTATTCTGTGCATCAAACACATGTGTGCACAACATGATTATAAACAGTGACAAAGTTCAGTAAGTTAACTAAACTAAACTAAAACAATTAAAATAATTCATATATAACAATACTTATGGAAGTTACAGTTAATTGATAATATTAAACAAAATTATAAAAAAAAAAATATATATATATAAAAACACGGCTAAGGTACAACAGGAATTTGTGTAGCAATCAAAACAAAACAATGTGAAATACAACATTATTATTATTATATTAAAACACCTTAAATAAATTATTTCTAAAAGAACTGAGACTAATTCCGAATATGTCTAGATCTTCATCATTGTTATCTGAGGCGTTACAACTCTCAAGTTCGTTATAGGACCGACACATACGCACCATAGGGCTATTTTTAGATACATTATTTCTATAAATGTCATTAGTGTAAAATACATTACATGAGCTGCGTCTGAGATTATATTTTGAGTTTATTTTAACAGATGCAAGCAAGATAGGGCAATCTACAGTGGAGTGTATAATCCTATGTAGATATAATAGCTCAGCGACCTGTCTCCGGACGGACAGCGGACTCAGTTTGAAGTGTGTGACGCGGTCCTCGTACTCCGGGTACCTGCGCTGCAGGCCGTGGCGGCGGCACAGCGCGGTCAGGCAGCGCCGCTGGATACGCTCCACGTTACTTGTGTGAGTTTTATAGTAGGGTGACCATACTACGGCTCCATATTCTGCGATGGGCCTAATCAAACTTTTGTAAAGGTAAAGTAGACTGCTTGGATTTTTAAAGGGTTTAGTGATTCTGAGAGTGAACCCTAAGAGTTGATGACATTTTTTAACAATATTGTCGTAATGTTGTCGGAATGAAATTTGCGAGTCAAATAAAACTCCTAGATCTCTGGCCTCCGTTTTACGAGCGAGGCTAGCTCCGTTTATGGAGTAACTGTAATTATGCTTGAGTTGTCTAGTCGCAAAGGAAAGGACAAAACATTTATTTATATTTAGGCTCATTCTATTCTCATGGCACCAATCATTTACAGCCTGAATGTCTGTCTGCAGTATGCAACAATCGTTTATATTTCTTATTGATCTATATATCTTTAAATCATCGGCGTAAAAAAGACAGTCGCTTTGAATCCGTTTTTCAAGGTCATTGATAAACAAAACAAAAATTAAAGGCCCTAAATGTGAACCTTGAGGAATCCCGGACGTAACTTGGGCGGGTGTGGAGTAATAACCTTTTATGGCTACCATCTGACTGCGATTAGTAACATAAGACTCCACCCACCGCAATAAATCACCATGGATACCGTAGTGCGCGGATAATTTTTGAACTAAAATTCTGTGAGGTACTTTATCAAATGCTTTTGAAAAATCAGTATAAATAGCATCTACTTGTTGACGGTAATTGAAAGCATTACATATGTATTGTTTGTAAACAAGCAAGTTACTAACAGTGGATCGACCGGCGACGAAACCGTGCTGATTAGGAGAGATAAGCTGCTTTACATGGTTGTATAAGTGTGGATACACCAACGATTCAAACAACTTGGCCAGACATGATAGTATGCTGATTGGGCGATAATTCTCACACTTAGATTTGTCACCTGACTTATGTACAGGGATTATGAATGCACACTTCCATCTATAAGGAAACACGCCAGAACTGAGCGACTTTTTAAATATTAAATATAGGGGTTTACTTATTTCCGTCACGCAATTCTTGACAAAGTAAGCCGGGATACCGTCGGGACCAGCCCCCTTATTTTGGTCAAGTTTTTTAATAGCTTTTACTATGTCAAGGTTTGAAATATAAATTTTTGATAGAGTAGAATGATTAAAATCCGATAAATTATCGTTATTCAAATTAGGTTCATTTTCGTAAACAGAGTTAAAATAAGCTGAGAATAATTCACAAACTTGTTGTATATTGCCAGCAGTATTCCCATTGTAGCTTACTGTTTGTGGTATCGATGAGCTGCACTTTTTACTATTTACGTAATTCCAAAATAATTTCAAATTATCCTTCAGACTATTCTCCACGTTTTCTGTGTATGATCTGTAACATTCATTGATAAGTTTTTTACATCTAGTACGTAAGAGGTCAAAAGTATCATAATCCCTAGGATTACAATATTTTTTATAAATTTTATGATATTTAAGTTTCTCCTCTAGGCACTTAATAAGCGGGAAACTGAACCACATAGGATAAGAAGACGGTTTTTGTTTAATGGTCGGTGTGTGCAATTTAATAATATTATTTAAGCGATCATAGAAACAATCAAGTGCAGAATTAACGTCCAACGCCTCGAGTAGCTCGTCCCAATCAGTGTCAGCCAAGTGTCGTCTCACTCGGTCGTAGTCACACCTACGGAAGTTATACCTGACAGCGAACGGATTAGCAGCAGGCGCGGCGCGCTCCTGCGGCGAGGGCGCGGCGACGTGCACGCACAGCGCGGGGTGGTGGCCGTCCAGCTTGCTGAGCGCCGCGCACTCTCGCACACTGATGTTACCGTGCGAGCGGCTGTACATCACCAGGTCGAGGAGACGGTTGTTTTTGTTGGGAACATGATTATATTGATACATATTGCAACTAGACAGAGTCTCCAATAGTAAAAGCGCTTTATTACCCGAAGTCCACACCGGGGACATCCGGTTTGATTCGTCGGTCCTTTCCCACCTAATATGACGAGTATTAAAATCACCTAATAGTAGCAACGGTCCCATACTAATATTGCTGTTGGTAACATCTTGAATATGTTCTAGAAACTGTTCATGAAGTGCCATTTTAGGTGGCATTTTAGGTATCATTTATATTAAATTTTATTCAAAACCGGGTTTTGTTATAACAGAACACTAAGCAAGGTAGTATTATTAGATACGGAAACTTACTCGGTGAAGGACAGTATTAGTACATCAGCGCGACATTTTAAGAAACTTGTATAAATCTGTCCCATTCCACCTCAATGGCAGTCGGCACAAAGCAAAATATGTTAAAATTCTGATTAGTTAAACATGTTCAAATTGTGTAATGTGCATAAACTAGAGATACATACAATCATATTGATAGATAGATAGAACTCTTTATTGTAACACACATTGCAAAAAGACAAACAAAAACACAAAATACTTAAAAAATAGTGCCACAACTGGCGGCCTTATCGATAATAGCGATTTCTTCCAGATTGTGATATTGGTCAATCAGTCAAACAGTTTACAATCACGCCACACAAATATCCACCCAACTGTCAGATAATCAATAAAATTAATTTATAATTACTCACCATAGTAATCTTCACAAATCCCCCCCCCCCCCCCCCCCCATCAACATTTTAGGCGACTGCACTATATTTGGCTGCGGCCAACATCACACAGATATCGATATAACTATTAAGTAATCAATAAAATTAATTAATCATTAGGTACTTACCACATGAATCTTTTTTTCACAATTTCCCATCATCATTTCAGGAGAATGCACTATATTTGGCTACGGTCAGACTGCTCCAACTGTACCAGCGAGTTCCACAACCCTCCGCGCGGGCAATATGAGGGTAGTTTCACTAGACCAATGTACTGAGATGCTGGGACCGGTGGTGGCGCCTAAAGCGAGCAGTGGCATGGTGTGCGCCTTGGGAGACGGGGTCGATGCCTGTCAGGTGAGAATATGTTGTTATAGCAACAAACTGTGGTAGATATTAAGGGTACTCTCAAACACCTCTCTAAGCTGGCAAAGTGCTGCAGCATCTCTAGAGTTGCAACCATCTGTCTTTTTGCCACTTTTTTATAAAACAAATAAATATACACGTATTGAAACCGAAATATGGAAATGAAAAATGAAGAAAGCTAATTTATGATACGTTCATGAAAGCATTAGATACGTTCTACTCTTTGTTTAGTATTAAGTTATTACTACACACATACGTAGTAGTGCTAATAGTAATAGGTATATAATCATTTATAATAGGTATAATTAAGCAAAATGTTAATCGATTTGCTCAATGTAAAATTAGCTTTAAAGCGAATAAATCAATCTATCTATATGTACTTACTCAACATATCAGAGCAATAAAATCTAAAATAACTTTGTACCAATTCTTCCGTTTTTCCATCATCAAAAATCATAAACAAATTTGTTATTAAAGACTGTACTTTTCCTTAGCGAGGTAGATCATTTATTTTTAGTCGCAGTGATATAATAAGTACCTACCACCAGTTTTTTCCGTATACCGGACACCGTTTCAAGACTTCTGCCAATTTTAATTACATCATAGGCCGAAGAAGTGTGACAAATAGCCGTTACGAAATAATAGCAATACGTTTTGTAAACTTTAAGAGCAATAATGTGTAGTATCATCAAGCTTTTTTATTTTGCTTTTGAATAGTAGTTAATTATACACAAGAATTTATTTTAATAACGAGAAAAGAATAGAATAGACTTCATTTTGAAACTAAAGAACGAAAAAAAAAAAATCACTGCGATGCGAACGTATTTTAAGGGGTGAAATTAAGAGAATATTCACATGCCTTATTAGCCTAGTAAATCTTACAGTACCTTTTACTATATACAAGTAGATATAACACGTTTGTAAATACAAACCTAAGTAAGGAAATTAGCGCTCAGTGACTTACTTTTTCTATGAAAACAAGCTCTATCATAACTTTCAATCATTATTTTATTAATCATAACAAAATAACATTTAATTCCTTCCAGGGTGATTCCGGCGGTCCGTTGGTATGCCAAGGAGTAGTAATAGAAGCAGTGATCAGCTACGGACAAGCGTGTGCTGTGCCGGGCATACCCGGGGTCTTTACCAGTGTCGCCGCGCACATGCAGTGGATACGAAAAATCACGGGGATTAAGTGATATCATAATACAGAAAGAACGTGATACGCTAGAAGCTTCCCTGATGGTAAAGATCTGGGCGCCCACTACGTCGTGCTAGCCCGAGAAAACTTCCCCAAGGAGTAAAAATCTGCGGTGGAGTCACGACCCTCAGCGACGAGGAACGCGGACGAGGTGAAGTGATATCAGAATACAGAATGAATGTGACACGCTAGAAGTTGTCTGGTCATCGTCAAATGTAAAATTTGACAACGCGTATTGGTGTGTTCAGGCCGCTCGTTTGAGAGCTAGTTCTGTTCTAGTACATTATAATTTATCTTTATTCACTTGCGTTCAAGTGATTGTCTAGTATAAAAAAAGAAACGGTAAAAGGCAAAATGCACTGGATACGAAATAAGATGATAGGTTAGAAGATCCCAAAGGCTGTAAAATGTAGTTAGGAATTACAAAACTAGTCATGGCAGCTACTCGTACCTAATTACTTTTATATTCAAGTAAAGACGTTTAGTACCTTCTATATTATGTATGTAGGCACCAGAAGAATGTGTACCTATTATTTGCGTATGCTGCAAAATACAAATAGTCAGCAATATATGGTAGATCTTGGCGACCGAAACTTATACAACTTGATTGTATAGATTTGTGAAAGTTACTACTCTAGTCAGTAAAATACAATATGATACTTATACAATATATAGATTGTTTTTTTTTTGTAAAAGTACAAATATTTTTTTTTTCTTTATACTTGTGTTCTCTTGATATATTGGTGTAGGTACAATAAAGAATTTTTGATTTGATTTGAAATATAGGTATAGTAAGCATTTAAAAAAACTAAATACGTTACTATACTTTTTAGAAATTCCAAACATCTGAACAGACATCGTGTTTATTGCCAGATGTAAGAGGAGTCATTTAATAAATGTCGCTCTGGCACAGTTATCTTGTTCAATTTATTTTGCTGGCACATTCTTTTCTTTTCGATGTATCAGTTTTTGTAACTGGCTATTAATTTTTATAATGGGTGTGAATTGAAACGGATAGTACGAGTATGTAGTAAGTAATATAAAAATAAGTATAGTAATAGAGTTCTGCACAAGATCGACCCAGATGGCACACACACAAAGGGAGGCCTATACCCAGCAGTGGGATCCCAAGGGCTGTGAATGATGATGATGATTATAGTAATAGAGTTAATAACTATCTGCTGCCGCGCTCGTAGCTTAGTGACCTGAGTTATTCGTTCACAATTAGCAAAGTTAAGTAACTGGTCGGTCGATCGGAAGCTGTCAGTCCAAACATGCGTGATAAATATACAATACACTAATATCTTGAATGATTGATAAACGAGTAGAATAGAAAGATAAAAGAAGAAAAACTAGTCCTATAAGTGTGTCAATGTAGAATAATAATAAGTTTTTAGTTAGAAATGAAGAATTTGTAACTGTAATGAGCAAAAATGATTATGAATATTTCACTTTGTTCTCTAACTGATTTGTTAGGAATATAAATGAAACTCTTTTTTACATCAATTCGTTTTATTTCAACACTTCACTAAACATCTAACAGAAGCGCTACTTTGGAAACAATATCTTTACATCAACCAACAAAGAATTATGCATATTTATACTCCAGCCCTCAGTTATTGTGAACTATAGTACCTTGAGTCAATAGTCAATTTATAATTTTGTTTTAAGGATAAATTTGCTTATTTTAGGCAGGCGGTTTGGAATAATACATTTCTCTTATTGCTTTTCTTTATAAATCATCTTTGGTGGTTCAAACATAATACGAAATACCACGATTCTAAAACTAATCTGAGAGCATACAAGAGGACTGACTTAGCTTTCCAAGCCTTGGTTAGCTAGTTATATATTATTTACTTTGTACTTACTCATATCATAGGGAAGGTAAGTATATACTTACTTTATGACATACATAATTTTAATATTCTGATTTTATAATAATATGATTTGACAAGAATTTTATAAATAAATCTAAATAATCAACAGCAATATGAGTATGGAATAGTTTCAACAAACCTTTATAATAACATTACAAACATAGTACATACATAATAGTAGTTTATGCAACTGTCATATAATGAAGGGTATTAAAACACGAGTGTGAGTTTATGAAACGAGCGCAGCGAGTTTCATAATAGTAACGAGTGTTTTAATACCCGTGTTATATGCAGTTGCATACACTACTTTATCTTCACTAATGCAATTAATCAAACAACAAGAGTAAAAGCTGACAATAGTTAATTTTTCATATAATTTTCTAGATTTTTCTGGCAAAAGATTGTGAGTTACTTTTGTTGCCAATTCTAGAATATCCGGAGGCGTACAAATATCATCGTCGCTATCCATTTTTAACTTTTAATTTGTTTTTAAAAAACAAAACACATTGCGAAACATTAAATTCACGCGTACATGTATTGTCACAGTAATTTTGCCGCCATTAAAATCTAACCAACGAGAGCGCAGCGCGACCAACCTTATTGGCCCTGCAATCAGGTTGGTCACGCTTTTTCGATGTTATAATGAGCTATTACGATATCGATGTGGATATTATAACATCATGTGAGATTGCTTAAATTGAGTGTTTTGTTGTCTGTGCTATAACAGTAGTAATTATAAGTCAAGTATTGGACACATAAGTAGAATGTTACAACATTAGTGTAGATAAAAACATTAAATACACTATATAGGTATATGATACAATACACACAACACTAAAGATTGATTTTATATAAAAATACACAACACGTTATATTTGGAATATTATGGAAAATCTATTTATATTACACATACATACATACCTACATAGGTACAAATACATACATAGTTTATTTTGTTCATACATGAGGTAACTAGTAAGTATTCTAAAATACCCCCCTGTGTTATGTTGGTACCATTTACATTTAAGAATATATCATATTATTTATATCTCGAAAGTTCTTTAACAGGAATAATTTAAGTCTGCAGTACCCTTAGCACTCACATCAAAGCAATATTATTAATGAATCTTTTCACTACACACAATAATCATATGTTAGGGTAACTCACACCAGTCTAAAATTTGCTAGCAAGAATTGTAGAGATCACTTCATGTATTGCATTTTATTTATGTATAACTAACTAGTAATTAATTCTTCTAAAGCATACTCTTCATAACATTCAAGCCAAACATTTACAAGTACCTAACATTCGACTAAGATTTTTTAGTGGGGCTATTATCTAGGCTTTAACATTAAAGCTAACAACATAATATTATATGCAAAATATCAATTAATCTTACGCATCAATATTGCAACCACTGTGAAGTGATATAGGAACTACGAACAATTCCCGGTTGTATTTAAAATCAACATTTTAAACTAAACTGTTCACATGTACAATAAAATATGGTAAACAGCTACCAGTTAGTATTTTTATTACAATAGGGAACATGCACAACTTTTTTTATTACTTCAATGAAAGCTTTTTAATAGACAATCAGCACAGTGAAATTATTTTTGAATTAGCTTTAATAAAAACGCAGTTAGACACGTTTTTTGTTTACGATTAGACAGAGAGAACCGACATGTCATGTGACGTCACATGACACTAACGCCATACAAAATACATACATAGAAAATTCTGTTTTGAAAGAAAGAGATGGAATGAAATCTTCAATTAGTCATAGCTTCTTTATTTTTCAGTGGATATAAATGCGGTTTGCACAGCTCGTTTAGTATTTTGGTATATTTTTATAGTTTATTTACAAAAATCAAATTCCATTTCCATGCATCTTCCCTATTGTATCTAGTTGAAATATTTTTATTAACTAAGATAAGCAAATACTTGTTTTATTATTTGTATTTGAAAAAAATAACAGAATGAGCTACTACCTACTATACATAATTAAAATTGCGGTAACTACGTATACTCGTGTTTAGTTAAATATCAAGCAAATACATATCATTAATTAAAACGAATCATTGCCCGATGTAACCAGCAGAGCATATTTTGTAAGATAATACTTATTTATAGTGATTTATTTTTCCCATATTATGCTTACATAAAGTTCGAGCACATACACCCAAGTAACTTTTTTAACATTTATAAAAAATAATATCAAATATTTTACTACAATTCGTAGAAATACGAGACAATATCCGACCGAGCTAGTAGAAACATTTGTAAGAGGGTACATACATTGGTAGTTGTGATTTCGAGGCCGTACTCCATCAGTATATTGTTTGCATCCTGGGCCACGGCTCAAGACCAGTTGAACCAAGTGCGCCCCTCTGTTGGGGTCGAGCTGGAACTCTTGGGAGTTTTGGGGCTTTTCGGGGTTTGGGGCTGCGAAGTCGCCTTGTCGGGGCCTTCGGGATTCTCCGCCGACTCGATTGTCTCCTTCAGCTGCGGGTAGACGAAAATATGGATTTAGTTACTTTCATTAAGCTAAAAATAGATGTACAAAAGTTTGTATGTCGTTTATTTCACTTTATGCTCTGGTACAATCGATTCTTTCATATCATTTCGCATCACCGCATGGGGCTCAGCTCTAAAAACCCATCTCAAGATGCTAGAAATCGCACAGAGAGCTTTATTAAAGGTGATGACCTTAAAAAACATGAGATGCCCGACTGTCGACCTGTATGACGAATGCAATTTGCTCACGATTCGCCAGCTCTTTATACGATCTGTTATACAGAAGCAACATAAAAAAGTAGATATGGACCGTCATTGTAAAATTATAAATGAAAAAAGAAGAAAAGATATTATATGCAGGACAAAAATAAGACGTACAAAATTTGGTGATATGTCCTTGGAAATACTTGGACCAAGATTGTATAATTCTCTTTCAAAGGAAATTAGCATATCAGATAAGACAGCTTTTAATTGCAATCAGATTGTAACAAATTATTTACTATCACTAGATTACGATAAAACTGAGGCATTACTTGAAGTTATCAAATAGTTATTATGCAGATACACATTAGTACACACACACCCACACACACAAACACACACACACTCATAACATACCCACACTCTCACATGTACATATATTATTATATATTATATTATATTATATTATATTATATTATATTATATTATATTATATTATATTATATTATATTATATTATATTATATTATATTATATTATATTATATTATATTATATTATATTATATTATATTATATTATATTATATTATATTATATTATATTATATTATATTATATTATATTATATTATATTATATTATATTATATTATATTATATTATATTATATTATATTATATTATATTATATTATATTATATTATATTATAATATATTATATTATATTATATTATATTATATTATATTTGATATATATATAATTTATTTATTTTTATGGATATGTATTTATTTAAATATGCTAAAACTTTTTTAAAAGATGGCAACCTGAACTAACCTCCAAACTACTCCAAAGTGTCCAAAAGAATATTTGATTGCCATCAAAACAAAAGTAGAAACAACAAAAAAATAATAAACTTATAACTTATCTTTACTTAAATTAATTAACTGCTTAATGTGAAGTGAGAGTGGACGTGCTCTGCGCTTCAGGCTCGTTTAGAGACCTACTGCAGAGCACAACACATCACAGGTACTTTTCTTTCTTTCTTTTTCTAAACTAAGCACAAGCTAGAAACTAGCGTCAATATTTTTTCGGTGTTAATGTAAGTAATTTTTGGCATAAACTTTTGTTTGTTTGTTTTGTTTATAAGTAAAAACATGTACCTAGATGTAAGCTTTTGTCAGAACAATAAACGTATTTGTATTTTTAGTCATTTGAACTAGACATATATAATCTCTCTAGGTAAGTGTAAATGATTTGATTTTTATTCAAGTAATATACATACTAATTGAATTTGAAATTATTTAATATTTACAAGTGATTTGTAGTCATTCTTCATTGTAGTTTTAGTTGATAGTTCCCGGTCGATCGTCAAACAATGTAATTTATGTAAGTTTTTATTACTCATAGCTGTACAACATTGTATTTTATGCACAATAAATATTTTTTTAACTAGTATGGCAGTCGTTAAACCATGTCAGAGGCCCTTAGGGCGGATTGATAAACTCTCGACACCAGACGGCCATAATCATTCGATAAAAAGAAGATTGTAGTTAGTAGGATTTATATAATTTAATACACATTCGTAGTAAATCTGGTATGTAATATGAATTGATAAGACGAAGGAGGAAGGAAATAAAAGAACTTGTGTAGTGTATACTCTTTAAAGTAATGGAAATAGGTATGATGGTTTATGGTGTTTAATACAATTTATTTATTATAGTTTTGATGATCGCAACTAATGTCTACTCGCGTCTTCGCTCAGTTATTTCAGAGTTATTTCAGAATAAAAGTAGTCTATCACCATAATCTGTCTATCAATAGTAGCGTTAAAGATAAAATAGTTTAGTATTTCGTAATAATAAGCAAGAAAATGTATATTCTCTGTTATACATAAATCATAAACCCACCATTTTGTATCTATGTATGAAAATGTCTGTATGTCTCGTCACTAAGACTTGATAAACGTTTTTACGAAATAGCAGTGGTAATGACCCATTACTAAACATATTTTTTTGGAAACTGTAATAACTATATAAATATAATGGTGACTGTTACATGTGACACGTCATATCGTTAGTTATCATAAAGATAAATCTATAACAGTTATATTGAACCAAGTTATCTGAATGTCGAACCCTATATTATTATGGACTCTATGGCTTTATCTATGTTGTATCATGATAAAAAGTAGACTGAGAGTGACTCTGTGGGATCTATACTATCACCACATAAAAAAACACTATCATCGGTCATTCCGTCGCAGCGTGAAAAAGGAACAACGAGAACAAACATACTTTCGCAAATTTATAATGATATTAAATGTGTATGTATAATAGTATTATGATGTGTAATTAAAACTGTGGTCTAATGCAAGCCGGTTGTAGTTAAAAAAAATAACTTCCTAATCAACTTAAACAATTATTCTGCGGGATGACTCTTAGTATAAAGGAAATACGATAAAGTATCATCATCATTCTCACCTTGACGTTAGTTTTCTCCTGCATGTCCCGCTCGTAGGCGCGTACATCCTCGATGGTCATGTGGTACCAGTCGTCCATCCACGCGAACGCCTGGCGGTGGCCCAGCACCAGGATCTCACGGATCGCCTGCAATGCACGAATTAAATTCAGATATAGAATAACAGCTGATTGAATTAGGAATTAACAATACGTAGATGTGATTTAATGAAAAACAAAACAATGGTCCACTGAATGTCTCCACTCTCCACAGTTATGTGAAAACATTATCTACATAATGTGTTGTATGCAGGACTGGGTGAGAGTATTAGTATTTATCATTAAAAAAAACAACACAAGTGGCTGACTGCAACTTTGCTTGTGATGTTTCGGGAAAGGAAGAAGCTAATGCCAATCTCTAGATCTTAGTTTTATACCATAAATCATGCTGTTTATCCCACCAAATCCTACCAAATTCCACTATTGAATTATCTTCTCTCTCTCTCTCTCTCTGTGAGTCGTATTTCCTCATGACTGAGGGTTGTGACTCCCCTGTTGAATTAATTCGTTAGGGGGGTCCTCTTGGGCAGATACATCGTGGGCGGCACCCAGGTTTTTCCACGGAATTTCTATTCTATAAATACAAAAATATGTAATATGCAAACATACCCCTTGCACATACTCTTCGACTCTAGTCTGCAGTCCCCACACCTCAAACTTGACACTGACAGCTTTATAGCAGCACATGATTGGCTGGTGGCTGTCCCTCCATCCTTCCACCAGGGGACCTCGGCTGGTCTTCTCCGACTTGAAGAACTTGGGGTCCTCAGCTTCCTTGTAGTGGTGAGGCTTGATCTCATCATACGCTATGTCGAGGAAGTCAACGTCACGCTGTTCCAACTCTTCGGGAGTGAGGCCTAGACACTGGAATTTTTAAGAAAATATATTATAGAAAAAAATATATTTAGTAAATATAGTAACATGCAGTTGAACATATGTATATCGATAAAATATCACTACATTTTTTTTTTTTACATGATATAGGCTTACGCTTGACTACAACTTGCCTGATGGTAAGCAATGTTATAGTCTACGATGTAGCGCGCTTGCCTAGAAGAAACCGGTTTACTCTCGACTTAAAGACCGACAAATTATAGTTCAAGGGGAAACATAGTACAAGGCAAAGGGGGTACATAGTATAAGGCAAAGTTGCTTCTCGCATCTGTTCCTATGTCTGTATAATAATGTGCATGTAATATGTATGTTTAGATCTTTAAAACTATGCAATGTATTTTAATGCGGATTTATTAACATTTAGAGTTATTCTAGAGGAAGGTTTATATGTATTAGAATGTGTGTGAAGCCACAGGCAAAAGCTAGTTTAATCTAAAACAAACTGCTGTACAGTTAACTAAGAAATATCAAATGATTTCAAACTAAGTCTTTGCATCTAAAAAATTAATCAGTAAGTTATTTTGAAGTTTTGACAAAAAATATTTTCATGTAGATGACAAATTCAAAATAACTATCACTGATATAAAGTACATACATTCATGCAGTGGAACTTAATAAAACTGTTGACAATACATATAAGTATGTATGAATAGGCCATTAAATTTATAATGGTTATCAAAAGAGACCATTAAAATTAATGTCTTAACTCCACAGGAAATAAAGTATATTCTACCATGTACTTACTAATCATAGTATATTAAATATGCTACTCACATTATCTGTGGTCCCATTATTATCTTCATATCTTGTTTGGATTGAAATAGCAAACTTGGGTATGAAGGAACACTGGAAGAATAAACAATCAACTGTGATATGTATGCCTACCATACTACCATACATATTACCTATTTTATTAAATGCTGATACACTTGAATAAACCCTTAAAATAAAATAAATAGTACATAAACAGAGTTTTTGATCATAAATAATCAATTACTGACAATTTATTAGTGTACAAAAAATAGGGAAGGAATAAGCCTTTCTTAGAATGTGGTCATAATCTTCAGAACTTAGGGACATAATTCTAGAAGAAGAATCAGACCCTGTGTAAAAAGTTTTCTTTCAAAAACTTGTTTCTAAAGAACATGTTGTAGATAATTTTATACTTACATGATTGTTTCTAAATATATGTATCATCATCATCCACAGCTTTCTCTATCCCACTGCTGGGCATAGGCCTCTCTTTGAATGTCCAGCTGTGTTGATTCTGCACAGACCTCATCCATAAATAATTAATATGTATATGTATAAATAATAACTCATACTTACTGTGTACTCTGTGGATCACCATAAATACATGAAAGGAAAAGAAAATATAGATGTATATTAATATTAGTAATGATTCATTTTCCAAATATATTAAGTAATATAAAATTATTTTTATATTTACCTGTGATAGTGTAGGGATAATAGTTCCAAGCTTTTTCTGTGATGTAGAATATTTTTGGTGTAAATGACTGAACCCAATAAGGTAAATGGCTGAAAAGGGATAAATGTGCTTATTAATGTAATTTACTTTAACTACAGGACCTATAAATAAGTTTATAGGTATCTAAGTACATTCAATAAGGCATTCATAGCAAAACTCCAATAGGGAAAGAGAATTACTATTTTATTTAATAAAAGCATCCTATAAGTATGTTGTACAGAAGTTCAATTTATGATTGGACTTAAAACAAAAAGATAAGGAAATTATATTACTAATTAAATTAGGTGGAAAGGCTCTCAGTGTTAGCTATTTTCAGGTCAAGATATCTTAGAAATCTTGAATAGTAGTTTTAAAAGCTTGTAAGATATAGTACCTTGATAAGTGGATCCTCTTTTCAGTAAACTGGCCTCGTCCGTTCTTTTCATCATCAACTTCTTCATTTGCAACAACCTCCACTCCCTCGCCATTGCTGGATTGTTCGAAGCTGTGCCGAGCTATCATGTACAACTGGCCGATGCGATACTGTTAAGAAAAATAGCAACTTTTTATCAAAATTGGAAAAGCAGGTTATAAAAACATTCTTTTTCGTTATATTCTGACCAGAATAAATGATTAATTGTAGATCAGACACAAATAATATTTAAGTGGTAGGTATAGATATATAATCTTTTGTCACAAGATACAGAACAGGGTCAAACAGCCCTAAATTTGAGGGAATATCGATTATTAAATTAGCTATCTACTTAGCTGAAGCAGATAAACAATTACTCTACTTACCTCTTCCACGGTCATCGGCATACATATTCGATACTCTTTTGTGAGGACCATTATTTAAGACTGTTTAGACGGAAAATAAGCAATAGAATATTGAAAGAAATTCGATTTAATTTACGTTTTTCAACTGAGAAATTCTTCCTGAAATCCTGGATTGACAGCACGTATTTGAGATTTCTTTTCCTTGTCTCAAATAAAACTATCAAAATATGTCTATGTCATGTGTCAATAATTTGTAGACTTTTTGGGGTAGTTGGTCACTATATTCGTATGAAATGAAACTGGTTCGACATTAAAAAAGAATTTTAGTATGTTTGCTAGAGATTGCTAATATTTATATAGCTCAACTCTATTGAGTGATAAAAAAATTATGTTCGCAAAAGACACTCGGAGGAAGGACAAGCCTCCTCCGAGCAAAAGACATAACAAAAAAAAAAAAAGGGACAAACAAAATTACGAAACGTCAATGGAAGTACATATCGAGTGTCTCTATTTAATTTAATTTATCCTGAATTTCTCAACTTTGTGAGAAAAGCTGTTATAGTTGCTTATGAAGATATTCTTATCGAATATCCACTAAATAGTTCTGAAGTTATTCCCTCCTCTACTCATCACAGTCGCTAAATTACATTGAACAACAAATGAGCACCGAGAGTTAGGGAGTTGTAGCATCTCAGTAAATTTAGAGGTAACTTTTTGAATTGTAAAGGCATAAAATGGAGACCAAGGAAGTCGTGGAGCACCTTGTGGCACTAAAAGTTATGAGACTTACTAAACCTGCCTTAATAAGCCCAATCATTGTGACTTGTGACTCTAAGGATTTGCCCGGAAATATCCTCAACAACTACTTGAAAGATGATCCTACTGCAGTCACCCAGATGGAAACTCTCGCCACAGGCCAGTTCATGCTTTTACCACAAAGCTTTGGCAACATTTACCTTGGTGAAACGTTCTCATGCTATGTTTGTGTACATAATGAAACAAACCACCCAGTGCAGAGTGTACAAATTAAAGCTGGGTTGCAGACTAACTCTCAGAGAATAGTGCTGCCTATCCAGCAAAACCAGAGTGCCATTATGCTAGATGTGGATGAAACACTGAGTGACGTAATTCACCATGAAGTTAAAGATCTTGGAACACATATTTTAGTATGTGAAGTATCTTACATGACCAACTATAACACTCTGACTTCGTTTAGAAAGTTTTTCAAGTTTGAAGTTATGAAGCCACTAGATGTAAAGACCAAGTTTTATAATGCCGAGTCAGATGATGTATATCTAGAAGCACAAGTACAGAATATAACATCTGGGCCCATAATTCTTGAGCAAGTCTTGTTAGAAAGCTCTCAGCAATTTGATGTCAAATCATTGAATGAAATTGATGATGATGTCTCAGTATTTGGTGATGTGACCTTACTCCAATCACAAGAAAGTTGTCAGTACCTATACTGTCTGACTCCTAAAGAGCATATTGCTAAAGATATAAAGCTATTGGCAGCCGCTAAAAACATTGGCAAGCTTGATATAGTGTGGAGGTCGAATTTTGGTGAGAAGGGAAGGCTACAAACTAGTCAGTTACAGAGAAAAACTCCAGAATATGGAGACATAAGAGTCACTTTTGAAAACCTGCCAAGTAAGGTGCCTGTTGATGAACCGTTTGACTTTGTATGTAAGATAGTAAATGCCAGTGAAAGAACACTGGACTTGATATTGAAGTTGAGATCTCTACCAGATGCAAGTCTGCTATGGTGTGGAATTTCTAATAGAAAACTTGGACCCTTGGAACCTGGTAATAGCACCACAGTAAAGCTGACAGCTTTACCTATTAATACTGGGTTGTATAGCATTGCAGGGGTATCACTAGTGGATTTGTTTATCAAAAGAACCTATGATTATGATGACCTAGCTGCAGTTTTTGTTTGTTAAGTTTCTGTTGAACTACATAATGTCTATGAGTTTATATTAAATCATATAGAATTTATTATTTATTTTATTTATTAATTATGTATGCCTATGTGATAGTTATTCCAATTCCAGTTATATATAAAGTTATTTTTATTTCAATAAACTTGATAATCACAAAAATCTGTTTTCATTTTCACTTCCATCTATTACAAGTGTGATAAGACGTAATATTCAGTATTAACTTAGTAGTAAGCACTGATCAAATTATGAGAAAGTTAAGTATATTCAATTCTTTGCCTCTCATATGCAAAGTTATTTGAGTCGTAATACCAATACCTGCTACGCGACAAAATTAGATGAAATGAAGCCAATGATGTTGATGACGTTCTAAGTATAGTCGATAGAGAAAATATGCTGCTGACACGATATTGATTAATATTATTTAACATTCATATGATATTATTAACGAAACAATTCGAAAATGAAATAAATACATATTATACTAATGTTATTGTTTTCATGCTTAATGAATTGCCCGTGCTACGAAGAAAAAACAGTGAAACTGTCAAAATAAAATGTCATCTGTTTGTTTTAGGCTGTCACTTTTCTAATTTCTGTTGTGATTTTTGGTAAAATCAAAATTTTAATTTATTTTAAAAAGTAAGTTACATATCTGTATCTATATTTAGTATTTAACTAATCATTTATTTCTCTCCGTTTTCAGAATGGTGCAAAACATATTAACACTTGTATTGCTTTCGCCCGAGCAGCGTTTATTGTGAACACTGATGTGGCCCAATCATGAGATGTTTTGTGGATACGTTATCTAGTTAAATTTTCTTCTTGTCCTCAAGTTTTGTTTTGGTAATTGTTTCTCCACTTCTTCACAATGGCATACCAAACGCTTCTACAAGAGTATATGGCGATACCGCCGGTAACGAGAGCATATACAACAGCGTGTGTTGTCACCACTTTAGCTGTGGTAAGTTATCAATGAATATCCGTTCTTTTTTGTTCTATTTGTGTTGTATCCAAATTATATTTGACCACAATTCTCTTAAACGTACTTCTGTATGACCTACAAATGACGAAAAGAATCCCTATAAAAAGTAACTTTTGTTATATTTTTTTGATTTGACACATTTAACCTGTACTTGTACTGTACATATTTTAACCATAATTTTTCTGTTTCAGCAACTAGACCTAGTTTCACCATTTCAGCTCTACTTCAATCCAATTCTAATATTGAAGAAATTCCAACTATGGAGGTTGATCTCAACATTCCTCTTTTTTGGCAATTTAGGGTTCAATTTCTTCTTCAATATGATATTTACATATCGGTACTGTAGAATGCTGGAGGAAGGATCATTCAGAGGAAGAACAGCAGATTTTGTGGTCATGTTCGTGTTTGGCGGAGTACTGATGATTGTATCCTTTTTATTAACATATATATATAAATATAGCTAAACTCGCTTTAATAATTAGAGGGTATCAAATTAAAAGTATAAACTAGGCACATGTTAGTTGGACTCACACAAAAAAGGATCCATGCAAACAATGAAGACAAGTTTATTGTATTGATGTAACTATAAACAGACTGAAATCAATAGTTAAATTAAATGTTGATTTATTATATTTTTACTTACCTTTGTTATTGCAGCAACATTATACATGTATTGGTATAGACAGACAGACAGAACAGTAATAACTAGCAATAGATGCCTTTTTATTTCTTGCATAAATACAAACCCAAACAGCCTTATTAAAGCAATCTATTCTAATTTATTTAATTATACAATAGTTGAAATGGTATAGCACAACTAGTCACGTCGTTGTCATCTAGAATAAGAACTTATTTGTTTAAATGCTTGACTTACATATTTATACATAGAAGTAATTTCACTTGGCTTTAATGTGAAAGTACTCACTCTAATGTGACCAAAACCAAGTGTCATACCATTACAATGAGTTTCTTATGGAATGTAAATACTTGTCTTGTTATTTAATTCCAGAGGACAATGTTACAAGTTTATGGCATAAAGCCACTTGCTATTATGCAATTGTTCCAATCTCCTTTGTTTGATTTACAACAACAATTCATGTCACATGCTATGGGTTGTATAAATACATAATATAATTCAATGTTTATAAACTTTGGCATCACTCACTTTCTATTATCAGATATAATTAATTTCCATTTAAACACCATTACAAATAAACTATTAAAACGATAAGAATAAAAGCAATTAGCATACTAATATTTTGTTCAAGTTTTATACATAAATGTATAGTGTTTTTTACATTTTTTTTAATAAACTGTGAGAAAATAAATTTGAAATATTAACCCATTGTAACTTGTTTCAAAACCTCATTACATGTTTGATTTATAGATTCCTTTTGGGATGTTTTTCTGTGAATCATTTTCTTTTAAAAACAATACATTTTCCTATACATGTTTACACAGATGTGTGCGTTTTTCGTCAACCTTTTGTTTCTAGGCCAAGCATTCACTATTATGATCGTCTATATCTGGTCTCGGCGCAACATCTTCATCAGGATGAATTTCTTTGGATTAATGAATTTCCAGGTAAAAAAATAGTACATATTATTTACGTTAAGAGGTAAAAAATTATGATTGCTTGGTACATCTATGACGTTAAAGCCTATAATCTCCAATATACTACATTTGCCTAGAAGACACTGATTCACTTTCACCTTGAAGACTATTAATGTGTTTTTTTTATTAACCTACACTAAACCACTCCTGCAAAGGCAAAGGTCTCCCCCAACTCCCTCAATGCGTCCCGGTCGAAGGCTTCCTCATGTCAGGCAAATGTGTTATAAGCCTTTATTTCTTTTGTCAATTGAATCAGGGGTCAAAAATGGGGAACATGGGTAAGAGAAACAACACCCTTTACCTTCCTTCTGACTCTATGTAACTAAAAAATACATATAAACAACACTAACTACCTATGTATATCATAAGCTAAGACTGACTAAGACCACTTGTATCATACTTTTAAAAATATTTACTATTAAGTAACACTCATATAAGTGCTTAAGCCATAAAAAATTACAGAAGTTTACTTACAAAGCCATAAAAGGTCATATCAATCAACTAGGTATGTATGTATACTCTATGCAAGTATTCATTTACATCATCTACATTGTGTATTATAAGAAGGCCACATCAATTTATTATTTACTAGCGGCAACTATCAATTAAATCTTGTCTTGCAAATTAATTATTTGTCACCTTAAGATTATTGTTAATTATCTTATATTTTTAACATTTCATTGTAAAAATGAGAAATTGCCTTTTAACTAAAATTATTTTTAAAAGAAAGGAAGATGCCGAGAAATTATCTTCAAAATTCAGGAAATGCTGGTGTTGCCTTCTAGTTTCTTCATATTTAAGAGCTTCACTCCTGTCAGTGGAGCTGCTGCTACAATTCTGTCTGCTGCCATATCCTTGACTTCTTATATCATATGACTTGTGTGTTCCCCACGTTAATATGGGATGAAATATAACCCAAGTAGTTCAGCCGTTTTAACGTAAAGAAGTAACAAATAAACACACACACACACACACACAACCTTTCGTTTCTATTATAATAGTAAGATAAATTAAATTTTGTGTTTTCCTGTTTTGAGGCGCCATACCTCCCCTGGGTGTTACTCGGTTTCTCGGTGCTACTCGGCAATGCAATATCGGTGGATCTCGTGGGAATGGCCATTGGACACATTTACTTCTTCTTGGAAGACGTACTGCCGAGACAACGAGGCGGACACAAGTTGCTGAAGACGCCTAGGTTTCTGTAAGTATTATATATATTACATACCTATTATTATGTTTGACATGATTTTAATAACAAAAATTTCATTATGGCATTAATAAAATTGACATTGTAATTTCTAAAATTTTATAAAAACTACTTAAATGTTATAAATTCAATTTGACGAGATATTGTAATTTGTGTAGCATATTTTATGATATTAGTACTTATACCTATGTTACAACTTTACATTATCAATAAAGATTCTTTATCTTTATAAAAGTATACCAATGCGAAAATATTTTTCTTGCCTAGTATTGGGCTAGATGGCGCTATGTGCAATTTCCTGGAATATTTGGCGATCAACTCTCGATACCAGTGTTAGGCACTCTCAGTCGATAAGTATTTCAGCCGTTAAGCCATGTTTGAGGCTCTTTAGGTGGTTTCGATAACCTCGACCTCAAATTTCGACATACTCTTAGGATATTATATCCAACCAAAATGTGTAAAAAATATGGTGGCGCCACTTGTAGTACTTGTTAAATATTTATTTGTCATTCTGACGATAACATTGTTGTGGCCACGAAAATAAAATGTAGTATTGGTATATTTAAATTTCTCTTTGAGTCGTATTTCCTCATTACTGAGTGTTGTGACACCCCCAAAGACTTAATTCGTTAGAGGAGTTATCTTAGTCAGATACATCGTAGTTGGCGCCTAGGTCATTCCCCGGAAGACACCATGTCCTCAGTCAGATATAATACGTCTAGAAAGAAAATTTAAAAATCATATCATTTTTACACTTCGGTACTTATAAATTCTTTGTTTCAGGAGAAAGATGTTCGACGCTGCACCAGAGAGATACGAGCCTCTACCGGAGCACCTCGCTAACATGGGCCCCGGCGGGTACGACTGGCGCGGAGACGCAGGGGAGGACAACAGATAAACACAGAGCCAAAACTATTAAACAAATATATTTTGAATGTTACAATTTTTAATATATGGTTTGGGGTGAGCGTTGTTTAGTCTGCTGTTAGTGAAAGTAAAATTAAATTTTAATTTCCTTTAGAAAAGAATTGAGTTTACTATTAATGATGGGGTTTTAAAAGACTAGAAATTTACTATTTTACAAATTACGGACTCACTAATAATGGTGTAATATTAGTTAACAACAATCACTAAATCAGTCTGTTTCAAAGGTTTGCTGGAAAATCACAATGTTATCAATATTATATTTACATCTAATATCTGTTCTTAAGACCCACACGATATGGTACGGTTCTACCTTTATGCTTCGTACCGCAAGGTTGTGGAACTCCCTGCCAGACTCCTAGTTCCCCACGCACTATAATCCAGCGATCTTCAAAGCGAGAGTAAATCGGTTCTTATCGGGTAAGTACGCTCCATCGTAGGCCATAGCATTTACTTACCATCAGGCAAACTACGGCCAAGTGCAAACCCATACTACCTAGTTAAAAAAAATCTATGTCTTAGGTATATTTAAGCAAAAGTATCTATACTTGATCTCCGATTGCTCAAAAGCTTGATAAACTGTTTGTTATGAGACTTAAAAGCGATATATCAGCAAAATAAATGATTTCAATAGTTTTAACTTGCTAGCAGTATGATTAAACACACGTTCACCCTGTGGTGGTTTCAAGATGAAGTGGTGAGTGTAATTCTATAATTTAAAATAACTCCGAGGGTAAAGTTTAGGCTAATGGAATACCAAATTATATCCGAACTGTGTTTATTGTTAGACCTTGTACAAAACAAATCAGTGCTGCGCATATTGCAAAGATGCGTTATCGCCAATCATGTGTGGGCGATAAGTGTTGTATTTTTGTGTAAAAAGTATACTGATAAGGGTCTAATTTTGTGAATATTAAACGATAAAGCGAGACATGTTGTTTTGTGATGGTGTGTTCTCCTGTACCTTGATAGCCTAGTTAATTATTAGCCTCGTTAAAATGGGAGTCTTGATCTTTTTATCTTTAATTTATTAGTACTGGAATGACCTTTGTATCAATTTGATAGAGTTATAAAACATTTTGTGACAAACAACCATAATTTTACAAGTTTTTTTTATATAGAAAATAGGTAAGTATTGTTGGACCCACGTTTTAGCTACGGAATAGATAACTATCAAATAAGCACAGATTCTACCACTTCTTAACAAGGAACTACTAATATACTACTATCATTTAAAAAAATGGCGTCACTGCCGGATTTTGTGCATCTTTTATCGTCGTAGGTACTTAGTAGATATGCTATTGTGGCTGTAAGCTGTAGCCAAAACGCACACTGTTGCATATTCAGACTCAAAAACTCATTAAGATAGTTTGTGATTATAGACGATCTCTTTGTTTACCTACTATTTGAAATATAATCACCAATGTCGCTTTGGCGCAAAATCGCAAAATGTACATAATTTACTTACTCGTGTTTTGAGTTTGACTGTGTAACAGTTTGTATGCAAATAAGTACGGGATTTTACTTTTAAGGATTAAGTAACTTACCAAGCTAAGTGTTACTTGTTCTAACTTAGAAATGAAAGAGGCAAATAATTATTCAGAATTGTTTATTCTATTTTCACGCAAGGTAAATTACAATGCATAGAAATCTGAAGAATAGCTGCTGATTAAATGCCAAACAGATTTACCATCTGAAGTTGTCTATACACGAGAGAAAACAATTAATGTGGATATTTAAACAGCTATTTTCAAAAGCAAAATGTGTTTTATAGCAAAATAGAAATCTACAATCAATAATTCAATATATTACATACAATTAGTTACATTACAGTACACACAACACAGCCAGTCAGGTATGGATCTTATACTATTGTCTTCATTCTATTCGGAAAAGTACATTAAACAATATCTGTCTTACATGGAGCTATGAAAGGCATCTGCATAATGAATGATATAGATGTGCCTTTGAACATTATCAACATGAACCACTATAGAAATTAGGAATATTTTATTTTAATTGATTCACACAAAAATATATGTGGATCTCTTGACATATAATATTCCACAGCCGTTCATACTAACAACGTAAAGAAAAGATTATGGAAATTGTTGTTTACTACAATTACTTTTATTATGTGTGTGCGTAATTCTCGCCTCAGTCTGCAAACCAATCACAGACTTGTAAGGAATCTTTAAGGCTTTCTGATTGGCTGACAGGCTGGTGTGAGAACAGCATACAGCACAGGTTGTATGTGTAAGCTCAGTATATGATATCTAAAACTGTGATCATATACGTATTTGTGTTAAGTCACATGATGTTGCAAAATGCACTTTTCCGAATCGTTAATAAAGCGTCCTAAAATAGCTTAACTGACAGCATTGCCAAGTACTCAACAATGCACACGCATCTCACATGAATAACAACAATATACAGTTTCAAATTATACAATAAACCATCATCTGTCACAGAGTTCGGAAATACAAAATATAGAAAGTTTCAGTTACATAGTTTCTTAATTTCCATAGACATACGTACAGGCGTAAAAAGCAAATTAAAAAAATGTTTCGTAGGACCGTACAATTGGACGTAGTTTCTGAAAAACGTTCCAATCCACATGGGTTAAGTTTTTGGGAAATCGCGTTTAAAGTTCAATCCGATATTACTCAGCGAAAACATGTAATTTTCTAGTATTGAACTTTTATTATCGAAACATATCGTAACACACTTTAATTTAATGTTTGCTTTAATTTTACAACCTAGGTAGATTTTTTGATAAAACTAAATTAATTTCTTTGGAACGTTTTTGAGAAATTGCTAAACACATGGCATAGTAAAAAAATATGATTTACAAAAACGTTCCAATGCACATTTAATATGCTAAAATACTAATTAAACCACACTCTAATCAGATATATGCAATATTTCTTTATTAAAATAATTTTTTGTTAAAATTACACAAAAGTTAGTCTTTACATATCTTGGTTATGCTGGTCGTCTTCTAACTCAAAGAGTCCCGCCCCAAACCCTTCAATATCATCACCTTTAGAACCTGCCCCAATTCAAAGAACCGGGATTTTCGGGATTTCGCAAAACAGTACCGGGATTTCCTGGGATTTACGGTACCGACAACTTTTTTTTTTGTGGCCTCAAAAATGTTTTTATGTGGAAATGGAGATGGATTGATTATGAAGCACAGTAGCACACTCCCCTGAATGTAATCGATATAAGACCGATAGGCTGGCCAGCTTGCGGCGATGATCCAACCAAGCCCTAGAGGTTTGCTTTGGCCACAGTGCTCCTACATATTTTTAGCTTGCCTCTCAACTCTTACTGACTGTGTCTGCACGCTGCAGCCACCACCAACCAGCCAGGCAAGGCTGGCGGTCGCAATGTGTAGACAACGTTATATATGACCAAACTTAAACTTGTGTATTATATAATGCGTGCTGAGCAATTATAATAGCTGGAAGTACTGACGTAGATGATTCCGAGCTATTACGTAGCCAATTGAGCCTTGAATTCAATATAAGAGCTAAAACTATGGAAAGAAGTCAGAATTATTCTGAGAAGATCTAGACGGTCAGCTGTCGATATGGTTACATTTCAGAAGGTAGGAGGCCAGCTGACAAGGTCTGTTTTAGGTTAAAATAGACGATTCTGGGTCTTATAAGCTGCATTGAACTTGGATAAAACCAGATTGGTTTATATGTCCCGGCAAGAACGGCAACATGGGCAAGCAAAGAACACTTCTCCGCAATTTCCGTCCAAACTGCTGTCCACAGTCTGAATTTACCCACCTTAAGAGGGATTGGGTACACCCTCTTGCGGTGTGAGCGATGCCCAGAGACATCAGGGCATTGACTCCTCAGAAAACTTTTATCCCTGCTAGGGGGTGTGGTATACCCCACGTCCCACACTCCAGGGCATTCCAGCGAGACGGATTCCGAGCCTGATCAGCTCAACATGTCGACCTGTCCACCTCAAGTAAGCGGTAAGATTTACCAACAGCTCCTCGGTGTTCTTTTGCAACATCACCGAACGGAGCTCTATAATGCCATACCCTGTCATGTCATCTTGTAGATGTAGAAAGAAACGCCAAGAATTACTAATATTTCTATGGAATCGCTCCACATGTGTATGGTGTACGCTAGAAAATCGCCAGTTGGACCATGTTATCAATCACTGAGAAGGTTATTTGATTTCTAGGTACGCCAGGAGCCCCTAGCTCTTGCATGTCTCAAACGTGCAGCACACACACACTTTAGCAGCGTCGACACGACTACCTTTTTGAACACGGCTGCACGTTAGCAAGCTACCAAGAATTCAGCACTATACCAGTTTCATTACATCAAAAGTTGGAAAGCGACTGGTGTTCTAAAAAATAATGTTAAATTGTTTAATTGTAGGACCCTGTTTCCGCGCACTTTTATGGTTATCCTTTACCTTTAATGTAAGTTTGTTGGCTTAGCTTACGGTGAAAGTTAACGAAATACTCCCTAAAAAGGCAACTTTATTGCTGGAAATACTGTAATATTGTCAATAAATAGCTCAGAATACCTGTACTGCATTATATTATGCTTACAAAAGGACTATACCCAGAAAAACGTCTGTTTTGAAAAAAAAGTCAGTTCCGAAAATCCCGAAAGTACATACCGAAAAATGATTTTGCATTTCCCGGTTCTAGGCCAGCACCGGAATTCCCGGGATTTTCAGTACCAGGATTTTCCGTATAGGTACCCTATTTCATATTCTTCAAATTATTATAGAAAGAGAGACAATCCTCAGGGATAAGGTGAAACATTGACTTTAAATCATTTAATTTCACATTATTTATAGGTTTTCCTTGTGGCCAAAGCGGAAAAAGGAGCTCTGTGCTTATAGGAAGTATGTCCCCTTTTACTTTTCGACTTATATTCAGTTCTTGATAGTCGTCAAGTTCAGTTTTCATGAAAACGGAATATAAGCTCTCCTTTTTTAGTAGAATGTTTATGTTTTCAGCCAGTTCACTTAATCCTTATCAACAAAAGTCTTTCGATTTGTAATGATTTTTTCTAAATTTTCTGTGCTCAAAAAGTCTTCTTTAACCATCTTAATTGTAACAAGAGGGATCTTTTTTTGGCATGACCTTGACAAATTAGCAGTCGTACGTAGCGGCAAGACAATATGTGTTGCCAGCATTACCGAACAGACCATTTTAAAATTCGTTAAATTCGAATTGTTTTCAATTTGTAGAAAAAATAAATTATGACTAAAACAGTCTATTTATAAAACAGTCCCAGCAGCTCATAACGTTTAATAGAAACGAGTTAACTACTTATTGGACTAATGTTAAAAAAACTTAAAGGATCCAGGTTTCTTGGAACGTTAAAGAGATTATGTGCCATGTCCTGTGTTGGTTTAAATTTATTAAATGAAAAACGTTCCAAGTGGCTTGGAACATTTCAGCTTAATGTGATATTCTCCCAATCGGAGTATTATTACTTCACTAAAACGTTTCAAGTTAAAAGAATATAAAAAAAAAACAATCCCAAGAGCTCGGAACGTTTTCTAGAAACGAGTTAACTTAATTATTGAACTAATTAAAAAAAAATAGGAGTCAGGTTGTTTGGAACGATTTAGAGAAAGTGATATCTCCTGTATTGGCTCATATTTAATAAATTATAAACGATCCAAGTGGCTTGAAACGTTTTAGATAATAAGTCATATGCCTCCAATAGGAGATTTTTATTTAATTAAAACGTCCCAAGTGGTTTGGATCATTTTAGTGATTTTAATTTTGAGTGTTTTAGTAATGTAAATAAATAAGGGAAAACGTTTCAAGATACTTGGGCTGTTTTTGCTTTATAAATATTTGCGCGTTTCATACATGTGGGTTGGGCTACTATGTCTTGATTTCACATTTAGAATGAGTATAGGGTTGCCATATTTTACGAGGTGGTAAATATGAATGACATGAGAATATTGGCATACTTAACTCAATTTTGACTGGTTTGTGGGTTGGAACGTTTTTCAGAAACTACGTCCAATTATAAAAGATCGTATCGAATGCGGTTTTCAAACTATTAAATCTCACAACAAGAAGTTAAACTATAATCAGTCTTCATTCAAACGTAAATCCACACAATCACGAGACATTCAAAAGATTTTGTTGATTTATTTGATACATTTTTACAGTGATTCTGAAACAAAGTAACGTACATATTTTGAAAATCTTTGTCTTGAAAAAGAATATTGTATTTCTCTCAAATCGATCAACATCTTTCCCACCAATAATTTCAAATACAAGATGGATTCGTCGATTACTTGACCGATAAAATAAAACTTCACAACGCATATTCACTAATCACACACAAAACTTGATCCAAACCATCGCTCACAAGACAAAATTCTTTTAGTAAAGAAGACAATGATAAAAACTCAATAAATAAGTATTGAGACTAAGTTAAAGTATTAATTTAGCAATAGGAGCTAGGAGCTAAAATCACAATAGTTTACAACAGGACATTCACATAGAGTCGCTGCGTGAAACGTTCCGTACGAATAAACAATCCCTAGTCACTCATATACAAGTTACGTGAGGTGATATATCCCATTTTAATCATATTCAAAGTTTATTAAAGGAAACTAGACGTAGAAATATTAAGGATCACTCCGTAGTATGTCTTTTTCATTTATAAAAGTTAGCGAAAAAGACATCAGAATAAATCCCGCATAGAATAAATCCTAGTTTGAAAAGTACAACGATATAATGTTACTAAATTAGTGTAATAGAACAGGAACTAGGAACATTTGGTACGACTCTTGTATACTAGCAAAATGATAACGTGTTTTTCATTGTAGGATTATATTAGATAAGCGTGACAATTCGTGAATAACAGCAATTAATTTACGTAAATTTGACGTAAAAAGAAGCGAAGAATTAGCTTGTAACGGACTGAATTAAATCAAGCTGTTTTGTATCATAAGACTACAAATATAAGGTCCATAACTGATTCAGTGTCTTCAGTTAACAGGCTATGAAGATATTACACATGAATCAAACAATAAATAAATATGTAGATGAAAGATGATCATTTTAGACAATAGGAGCTAACGTAGACAATAGTTAATGAATGTTCACATACAAATTGTAAAAACCATTTTCTAAGAGCTTGGAAGCATTTTAATTTTGTGATTAATGAAATCACTCATTTTTACTGCCAGCACTAAATCGGTTTTTACATTATTTTAGTACCTATGTGAACAATTTTCAAAGCTGAACTAATAAATATTGCTTAGTAATTATTGCTACGTATTTAAAGGTATAAAATGGGATAACCACCTCAGACCAAAAATTTACAACTTAAAAAAACAATTTCAAGTTTTTTGGTGTCGTTGTTTATAACTATTCTACTAATTTTGTTGTTATTGCGAACAAAAATGTGACTAAGTCCTACCTATGTAAATCACATGGACATTTTCATAGCGCTACGATCGCAAGTAGCACCGTTATGTCGTCTGGCTTTCCACCTGCGGACAAACAAAAAGATTACTTTTATTTATAGCACACTTCACATTAAATAAAACACTGTAACACTTTCATAAAGTCATAAAAATGCGAAAGTGTGTTTGTTTTTTTTACGCCGTAACCAATCGACGGATAATAGTAAGTAATTTTAGTAGAGTCCCGAAAGTCATATAGACTAAATATTATCTCGTTATAACGCGAGTAAAACGCATGTCCTAGCCATAATTCATTTATTCCTTTGCGAACATGGGTATATACAAAGATCTTACATATAAAACGTATTTTAAATAGTGCACCACATTCCGCCGACAAGGCATGCAAAGATTTCACTTATGAATATAGTTTTAGCCATGTCATATTTGCACAATTTGTCTATTTTATTTTAGGCGGATTGCTTCTAGCCTTTATAATACGCTCGCTGTCCATTTTACATTTTGATATGAGTATATAAATTCTAGTCACAGTAGGCACCCAGTATGTTAACAAAATGCAGATAGCGACAGGGATTTTCCCAACCACTGTGGTGAATGACATTGTGCCTTTGAGGAAAATGTCTTCACGAAAGTAGACTTATCGATTTTACCTACCTGTTGAAGTACAATCGGCTTGTTAAATACCGTTTATTTAACAAGCCGATTATGATAAATATTTAAGGTGCAGTCACCCGTGCGCTATTTTACATACAAACTGTTGTATAGCTTCTCTCAAAAACTAAGAAAGATGACTGACTGTTCTCTCTTTAGATACCAACAATTTGAGATATAAACCATCAGTCTCAGATGGTTTATATCTCAAATTGTTGGTATCTAAAGAGAGAACTCGCCTCTAGACAACCAAAGGCAAACCGAAACAAAGATTTTGTAGTTTTTAAGTTTTTTCCAAAATGTATGTTTTCACACAAATGTTATTTCGTGAAATCTTCAAGACTACAAAACTTATGCCTTTGCTTTTCTAGAGGCGAGATCTTTGATTGGATACCAACAATTTGAGATAATAATAATAATATAATAATAATAATAATGTCTTTATTTCAGGCAATAAACCCATATAAAACTAAAATATTACAAAATGCTGATAAAACTTAAACTAGATACAATAAATAAAATAGTATATCACATCATTTGCGGTTTTTACTCTGGTGTACAGAGATCCAGGATCGATAAATGGGACTGTAAAAATCTTCGGACAGGCACTGCAGTATACTATTATTCGATCGCCGTATTGCTCCCCAGAAGGAAGCAATACGGGATCGAATAACCGCAAAGAAGTCAGGAACCCGTGCATCAGTAAACATGCCCGACGCGCTGCAATATCTGGGCTTTCTCATAAGGATGCGAAATGCGTCATTATATTGCACCCTTATGGTATGGTACGTACTTCTGGTATATTCCGTCCAGAGCTGGCACGTGTATAAGCACATACAATAAGCTTTGAACAGAGTAACCTTCACTTCGTCAGAACATTTTGCGAATCGGCGCGCGAGCATGTTACATCTGATGGACAGGTTCCTTCTCTCTCGTTCCATGTCCAAGTCATCTTTCATTGCATCGGTCAATATGTGTCCCAGGTACCTGAACGACTTTACAACCTTCACTGGTGATCCTGCCAAATACACATTGGGAACAACGTCCGGACCTTTTCCTGCTCGAAACACTAACATTTCTGTTTTTGCTACGTTGTACTTCAACCCATGTTGGGTAGCAAATCTTTCACAAACAGTTAGTAGTTTTCGTAATCCGCCGATAGAGGGACTCAGAAGCACCATATCATCGGCGTAACTCAAGTTATTAACACATATGTCACCAATATGGCACCCGACCTGGGTGCTTCTCAATTCCTCTATCAGGTTGTTGACATAGAAATTGAAAAGGTCCGGAGACGTTAACCCACCTCGGCGGACCCCGCATTCCAGCTTGTACTCGCTGGAGGTCGTGTCGCCCCATCGCTAATATACTATCAGTCTATCTTTCTTAGTTTTTGAGTCTAACTATACAACACTGCACAACTGAAAAGGCTTAAGTAACACGCTTCGTTGAGTCGGTGACTAATATTGTTTTGTCAGACTGATGCAGATAAGTTTTTTATTTTGTTTGATAAAATGAATCGCCTCTCGATAATTTCTTGAATCAGGAACTGAGTGGTGATTTTTATCTGTCAAGCATGATATAACTAGCCGATACTGGTTATAATAATACCTGCAGACGAACTAAATTAATAGCTTAGCACTGCGTTTGTGGAATATTTGGAAGAAAAACAATTTGTTGGCACATTCAGTGAAAATTTTTGAGCCTAGCTAATTACGTGAACACTGTTAATTATTTTTATCGAAAACGGGCTTTCACTTGACCATAATTTACCTAATGGCAAGCTATCATTATGGTCTCAGGTGAATTAATTTCTACCATCTTAACATGAAAATGTATATTGGTTGAGAGAATCAACTGTACAAGCACACTTTCTCAAGTGTTTAGTTATCTATGTATCATACCTATTTATTAACAAAAACAAACAATAAAGTGTTCATAATTTGAGAGATTGTTACAGAGATTTTGAACTCACCAATAGCATCAATGCCGTTCTGTCTCGCACTCTTCGCGAACGGCGACATATAACATCCATCGAAGGAGAGGTTCCTCGCCATCCACGCTATAGAGTTGGCGACTCCCTGCAGTTTCTGGGAGTCTCCAGACACATCCTGAGCGCGACGCATCTCTGCCACCAGCACCGGCTCTGGCACGTTGTCGAACACGCCGTCGGTGGCTACTAAGATCACGTCACCGCATTCGACGGGGAATTCCGACGTGTCCGCCGATTCGGGCCTGAAACAATTATGGTTTTCAGTTAGTGATTGAGATTATATTTTGTAGTCAGAGTAGCTATAAATAGCAGCTCTACGGTACGATAGCTAGAGATTACAAACCCAGGCAGATGCAATATAATATAATATTTAACCTGTGTGTGTTCCTGCTAAGCTACATAACAGCTAGCTCCAACGGAAGATCAGCGCTGGTTGCTTGTGCTGAGTTGGAGCTGTGTTGTGCCAGAATTTATTAATATAATGTATCTTTCTTCTTTTCTTTTAAACTTTAATGCAAATGCCTGTTGCTAATAATTTAAAAACATAATTAATATAATTTTTTCATTCATTTCAGTTTTCAAATTCATAACATTTCCATTTTCTGAGAACTTCGTGACAAACAAACAACTATGTACATAAATGGATGCTCCAAGACATAAACACATGATTTTTCATCATCAGATGTTTACAATCATTGTGCATGATTGTAAAGATTGTGAAGTTTTCTTAGTAAATTGCAGGAAAATACACTATGTCAATATCATAAATGTTTCAAGGTTTTATTATTTTGCTGTGTAATGATTTCAGTCTAACGACAGGCTAATTTAGATAGATCTGTACTATAAGCTGGAGATTGTATTATTTTTTCATTCATAATTTTTAAACTAAACTGGTGTGCTTGATCTTGATGTTGACTTGATCATAGTTTTCCCTGATGGTAAGTTGTAAAATAAGTAAGTACTTATTTTGAATTTGAAACGTTATGGCGTATATTACGTCACTGTCGCATAAGTGATAACACCTTTATTATTGTTTACATTGTATTTACAGGGCTATGCTAATTACGATAAAAACTAAATCTACTTACGAGTATATGCGGCAAAATATGTTGCTGTATCTTTTTTATTTCTATTTATTTCATGTTAGAAGAAATGTCTTTCTCTATAAATAGTATAGCATTATATGTTTTAATTAAGTGCTTAAGGAAAACTGTTCCTAGTAATTAGCCTTGCGTGAGCCTTAATAAGTGAGACTGAAAATTTAATTAAAACTTAACATTTTCACTGAAGAAATGTTTTAAATGTGTTCTAACCTTGACCTGTACCCATATCGGAGTGTTTCTTATCACGTTTATTATTGTAGCCGCTTGATTAGGAACATAATTAGCATGAATATTAGTACTTATACTTAGTTTACTTTTACAGTGAAAGAATTCAACTCTTTTGTTCAAAAGTTTATAGTATAATTTAAAAAATCATGCTAATTATTTTGTCCAAGTTTGCATATGATACATGGGAGAATGTCTGCATGTGTATCATTTCATTTCATGTTAAGACGGCCATACCAGTTTAAAAAGAGATTGAATACAGAGATAAACCTTATCCTATACAGCTAAAATAATTGTAATTTTATTTTGATGAAACTTTAATTAGTAATAAGTTTTTTTTACCTAAAATTATATCAATGTTTGACAAGACAGGATTAATGCCAATTATTATTGTAATACGTTTGTTGTAATTATCTATGTTAATAAATGATATAGCTACCTATCTATCTATCTAATAAAGACAGGTTGGATTTAACAACACGGAATACAGTGGGGCGCCAGTTCAGTTAGTTTATTTATATGACATTTGTGTTTATCATTTTCTTCTCAGGTTTTCAAAACAACTACCTAGTATACAATGGATAATGATGCGGTTTACGCCATTATTTTGGTTCACCGTTAGTGCTACCTAATTGGGTGCTTAAGAGCGCAACTGGAACGATTACAGATAAAAGAAATAATCATAAGATATAAGATTTTCCCGTTTTTGTGACTGTGATGAACGTGTTTTGTGCCACATCGAGCATTACGTTACGTACAATAGGAAAGCATTATCGTGCAATGTGCGCTTTATCAAATATCTTCGTGGAATTTCTTTTTCTTTACAAGATATTACGATAAAGATTTGTTTAGCAGAAAATATATATTTTCAAAGTCAAATATATTTATTACGGAATATATTTCAGCCTTATAACGTTTACAAGCAGTAGCCCTGGAATGTTAAATGCAGAGTCACTGCACAGTGCTTATCACTGAAAGACGCGGGAAACAGCGAGCTTTTGGATGTATGATTTTTGGAAATTAGCAAGTCTTATCTAAGGTATAGAACTTTTATTCAGATTTAGTAGAGATAAAAACAATTTAAACTTAAAAATACCACTTAAAGTTTCAACATATCGTTTCACACTTTTCACATTTTGTAGATAAGTTATCTTAGATATACATATGTTGATAATAATGATTATGCTTTTACGAATACAAACATGGATAGCATAATTTTTGACTTCACCACGTGAGAGTTTAAGGTGTTGGCACATATCCAATGCGCTAAAAATTCTATTATTAGTGCTTACAGAAATAATACAGATGTGTTTGTGGAATGAGCACATGACTACTGGGTCCCGTGCTCTCTGGGTGCCGCCCATTAAAGCTCTATTTGTGTGATTGATTGGTGTTTACATGGGTTTAATAGGTTACTTTTTTATTCTTTATTTTGAAAAGGGTTTGGTCAGACATGCCCATGTCACCCCTATTGGGTCTTTATACTTATAATCTACGCTTAATTCCTACTCATACTAATTGATATAACAATATGGCCGAGTCCGATATGGGCTCAGCCAGAATGCTAATACACACACCAAATTATTTTACATTAAATACCGTAACCATTTCGAATCTGAGCTCTTTCGGCTTCGTTCCGTACACATTCCACAAACATATGATATGTCTTCTTTAACTGAGCATTCACAACAATTTTCAGTATCACTTTTGTATGTAATACTTTACCTATAACCATGAAGAGTGACAAGTCGAACAACGTGTCTTGTTTCTTTCGCTAGACACGAAGTATTTTGTATCATTTTTTAACCAACTTCAAAAAACGAGGTGAGCAATTCTTCTGAAAGTTTTTTTATGTGTTGATTCTTGCTCTTGCGTTAAATTTTAAAGGACATGTAAGTTGCGTTCGAAATTCAATCAGCGGCGCGACCATAGATCCACATAAGAAGCTAGAAAAGCACCTCTATGTATTGACTGTTCCTGTTAACTGATGTATCACAGAATATGTTACGGTCTTGAAACTACTTATTTAGTATTGTGTTGTAGCTTAATTGAGCTGGAATGCGGAAATGTATTTGTAACCGACTTGATGAACTAATTCCCTGTGTAAAGTCAGTGAAAACAACATGCTCGTTTATTTTTTTAGTGTTCTTCAGATTTACGGTGATCTTTAGAGATTTTACGATTACGATGTTAGATTTTATAAGAATGTATTTAAAGATATCCCTGGCTTCTCTCCAAAAGAAAAATGTCAACAAATCCACAGTCATACATTGTTGTGATAGGTATAACAAACACATATGTAGCTATGTATATATTACGTTGATATTTTTGTTGGATTTGTCTTTATAATTTTCAGTGTCGGAAGAAACTCGTGTAATGTTTGGAGGTCGAGTAAAGATTATTGTTAAAGAGGCAATATTTATTTAAATACTTGTTTACTTTAACCAGTTTTATGTGTTACGATACGACACAGTTACGAGCTACTTGTGATAGAATAATTTTATTATAATCATAGAATACATACACACACTTACAAATAACATATAAAACGTAAATACATAAGGTTTTTTTTAAAAGAAATGGGTCTGCACTTGACCGTAATTCGCCTGATGGTAAGCAATCATTACAGTCTAGGATGGAACGTGCTTACCCAGTAAGAACCGATTCACTCTCGCTTTGAAGATCGCAAGGTTATATTCCGTTATATTTGTTTTATTGTTTCAATTCAAATTTAGCTCTAGCTAAATAGCTAACGCTAACTGGCTACTACTATCACTTTTTGGCGAAGATAATCTAGTTTAGTATGAAAAAAGGCAGGTAAAATCGCCCTTCTAACCCAATCGATCTGCGATTCATAAACTAAAGGCATGTACAAACATCTCGATGAAGGAAAGAAATGTGCATGGAAAATATCTGCGTAGTTTCTAGGCTAATCTATTACATATGTTAAAGCGCATATAGGTTTTAAAATACATGTTAAAAAGTTCTTTAAACACGGCACCGCAAATACTGAAACGCTTTTTGTTTAACATGAATTCCTTTATTTAGATCTAATATGTTTTAGACACAGATACCGAGTAACATACAAAGCCTTGAGCGTTATAATGTTTACACTATTATCTTTATTGAAATGACCTTTCGCTTTATTTCTAACATCGGCGGCAGATAGGTACGAACGTATGTAAATTCATACATTATGTTTGTATATGAACAGATCAGACACAAGACGCAATGTCATTTTAAAATCATCTTGATATTGCAGACTCGGGTGAAAATCCTGAATATATACATTTTAAGATGCTTGCTTCGTTTGGAATGTTCTGGATCGACTTTAATTTATCTGTGCTTCTGTTAAAAAGTTTCATTCAAAGAGGTCGTACGCAACTGACGAAATCTAGATTACAAAGTCTGGATTTTGTTTGCCGAATACTAGACAGGTCCGGTTTTGATTCAGTGGTTTAGAATTCGCCGAATGAGTAGAGGAAATTGAATGAACCATGGCCAGACGAGGGCAAAGTTCAGTTTTTGTACAGATAGAGACTAAGCAGACTTTTTTGTTTTATATTGTTATAGGTTAGAACCATCATCGTCGCAAAGCCTAATCTACCTTTGTACCTAATTCTTTGATAAAAGTAAAGTGGATACACGATTAAGGACCAAATAAATACGATAAGATTTAAGTTTATATAAAGTAACAGAGAGATCACTGTATTATAGTTCCCGTAAGGCATGATTAAATTTAGTCAACCAACCAACCAACCGGTGAGGCGGCCAACCGGGACGCGCGTGCTGACTCGTCCTTCTGATGATGGAAACCTCAGTTTTCCGAAACTTGTCGAGCTAATTTTTCGACATAATTATTGACGTAAGTGCTAGCCGGTTATTACAACTAAATTCAACGAAGAGATGTTAAAACATTCCAAAGTCGCTCGTCTTTCAATGGACTGAAGACGTTTCAAGTCGGCCTCTGAAGCTGCCAAAGTCTATAAATCCTTCAGGCTAGTGGATCTGGGCGGCACTGCGGCTAAATTGGTATCAAGCTCAGACTAGAATGGAATTGTTTGCGCGATTCAGATTCTTGATCAAATTCAATAGTAGGTAAACGACGACGCTATACATCGTGAATTAATGTTGTTGTATTGTAGAGCTTACGCTTTGCGTCCTGGGATGTAACAGAATGTTATTTAACCATTTCATGTACTTTTTAGAACTACTTACAGGGATTCCCTGTATCGCGAAAAATGATTATTTATACAAAACCGTATTTTTCAAGCAACATTGTTAATATCAACTTCGTTTGAAAACTCTTGACACCAGAGTTGGCCACACTCATACGAACTTACTAATAACAAGTCAAGATTGACACTACTTTACCAAATAAATATCATCATCAATTATCATCATTTATGTACTACCCCAGGTATTTAACATCCATCCATGGACTATACTGTAACTTGAGCGGATATCGTTTTAGGTAACCTGGTCTGACCGGATTACTGACTGTCTAGTGTAAAAAAATACTCCTGAACTAAGATTTTTACTCGGTACTCACGAAAACGATGACAGTGAGTTCCAACTAGTTTCAAGTCCAATTCTGCAATGGCCGAATGAAAATATAGGGTTAAACGTCACCTGTCACTGAGCACGTTCCTGTCGTGTCCGGGCGGCGGCAGGCTGAGCTGGTAGGGCGTGTTGAAGTAATGCTGCTGCTCGTGCGAGCGGTGCACCACGCGCCCGGCGCGCACCACCATGTACCCGCTGTCCCCGATGTTAGCGGCTCGCATCACGCTCTCGTTGCGGTCTAGGATCATCACGCATGCTGTGCTGCTTCCTGCAACAATGTAACATAGTTATACATAAATGTCCTATTGACACTCATTCTTCTTATCGAATGAGAGTGGCCAACTCTGGTATCGAGAGTTTTAAAACCGCCCAAGGGCCTCTGACATGGCTTAACGACTGCCGTACTAGACAAAGAGATATATTTACACTTAGATATATTTTGCTCGTTGACAGCGAAAGTGGAGAGGGCCGCACAAAGTGGTCGAAAGTAGAGGTTATAATGCATATGACTGTACTTGGAATACTTTTACACTCCTTTACCAAACTTTCTGTATTACCACAAACTAGAACCTAGAGATTTTCAAAGCAAAGTCTTATTTATTGTTGACCACTATCATCAAAAAGCGAAATGTGGTAACTGTATTTCGCATTTATATCTACTACAATACAGCAATAATGGTATCAAAATATTCCTGAAGACGCCATGTGTTACTGATATGATAAGCTGATAAAAGCAGCTTCAGGCAGTATAGAAACAAAAACGTTTTACATCAACATATAGGCAACAAGATGTCTAGTCTAAAGACGGGTCTTAAATCTTTCCTCGCAACAGTTTAGTCGTCGGTAATAACACAAGGGCAAAGTACAATTCAATGAAAACATCATCATAGTCGGCCAAAAATGTTTTGTTGGTTAATTGGATAAATAGATAATAAACACCTCTGACTGAATGATCCCGGAAATGTTGCGTAATGAAGCTTTATTATGCGAGTGCAGTATTGTCCTCTTATCATCATTTTGAAACCATTATATACCCTACTATTATTTTCAAACTATTATTAATCAGTCACTATTGAGGAATGGTTTTGATTGAACATTCTGAATCAAAGTCGTTTGTTTGCGATAATCATAGTATGTTTTGGTAACGCCTATTGAATAGGTTTCATGTTTGTTTTTATAATGATAGGTCATTCAATTTGTAATCATTACAATATGATAGTACTTATTTTGCACTTTTTATTCTAGCTGTAATATCGTCGCTATCTGTTTTTGGCATGATAAAGTTCGCAATCAATTGGCGATAGTTTATTATCTCATATTTATAAACAAAATATAAGTTAAACACATGTCTTGACATGTCTGTCCCCTACTTTTCGGTATTCTTACTTGCCTACTTTTTGAGTTCCATCTTACGAAAAGAATTTTCGTTCTATTCCATCTAATGAAAACCGCGTAAATGCGTAAACCGATAGCGAAAGCGTGACTAGTGAATACATTTTGGACTGTTATGGAAAACCTATATGTATATAGTAAGTTGTATAGATATGTATGTATATCTTACCACTACAAAGTAACTGACCTAAATACTACTCTTTTATTAAAACGCGAGCAAAAATGTGGAAAATATCGCGTTATTTCTCTTGTGACGTACTTTATCAGTTGTAATGGAATGGCGCGAGGCGTTTGTTGTCTCAAGTGGATGATTGACTTGTGTTTATTGCAATTATTTGTTTTTACAAGTTGATTTATTTACTGTTCTTCTTATGTGAATAGGAAAATGTATGTATGCATTTTGGAATTGAATTGTATGCTAAAGCAGAATAATTCAGGTAGGTATGTTATGGGATTATCATCTTGTGTCTGTTTCTATACTTCCTTTTTCAAGGGTCAACAGAAGAATAGAATATATAGAAATTAATGCAGTACCAGCATAATTAACACAGTGTACAATACCAATATCAATTGAAATAAAATAGTCACAAACATTACAAAATAATAGATGACAATCAACATGAATGTTAAAAACATATTTGCCTGACCCAAAAAACAATACATATTCATATTTTCCAACAAATCTGTGTGCTTGCTTGCACCTATTTATGAGGGTTCTGATGTCTACACAAAGTTAATTCATCACTGGAGATTTTTTTTACAGCATTGTTATACTTAATTATTTTTTCTGGGTGTTACTTCAAGTGTTGATCAAATGTTTGATGCAGTCAGTCAGTGAAAAAAAAGACATGTAGGTATTAACTTACCTAAAATAGGTTTCTTATGCTCCAAGAGCTCATAGTAAGACTTGGCAAGCAGGTCTCCTGGCTCCGACAGTTTGAAGTGCCCCATCTGGACGAGGCGCTCGCATGTCTTCATCAGGTACGAGGAAAACTCCCCCGGGTCAATGCCGTATGCTCTCCATCCACCCACTCCGTCTGCCACACCTTTGTACAATTTTATATTAATTAGTTTAATTATAAAGATGGAGCAGCACTGTCAATGTAAATGTAATTCTTTTTTGTAAAGAACTCCTTGCCTGAATCTCTATTCCCCTAGTTAGAAGTAGTATGTTTAGTTTTCCTTCACTTGTTTTTGTATTTTATTATTGTAAATAAAATATTGTTATTCCCCTTGAACTTTAATTTGTCGGTCTTCAAGTTGAGAGTAAACCAGTTTCTTCTAGGCAAGCGCGCTAGACCGTAGACTATAACGTTGCTTACCATCAGGCAAGTTGTAGTCAAGCGTAAGCCTATATCACGTAAAAAAAAAGATGCGCGTGTGCGAGGTTTTAATACGTGAGCGAGATAGATGCGATTTTACATTAACTTGATGAATGTAGTTTTTAGGCAGGCCAAGTCCCTACAACTATGATCATAATCTATTACTGGTAGGTAGTGGTTTGCTTGTGTAGGGCTAGTTTGCGCTGTATGCAATGTCCTCGAATATTTATATACATATTTATTTTTTGTTTTTTAGTAACTGACTTAAGTAGTTACTTATAAAATGTTCTAGTAGCAAACATAGCCCCTGTGAACCCTGGGATAAAAAGAAGCCTGTGTAAATCCAGAGTCTAACTTTACTAGCTGCATGACAAACTTCCATTGAAATTGGTTCAGCCTACTGAATGTGAAGAACAGTCACAAACTTTAAGCATTATGATTATTGCAGTGCTGTGTGTATATTACAGTATAGTATTATACAATTACATAATACATATCATTTGCAAATAATAATACTAAGGAAATAACTTTATTTATTTATCATATGACATTTTTTTTAATCTCTACTTCCTAATTTAAAAAAAATCTTTAATTACATTTGATATGTTTACTGATAAGTGTGATGAAGTAAATTAGTAGATCTTTCATTGGAAAATATTTTTAATCTATTATGATCAGTTTATTGTCACTTAACTTATATATAATGTAAGAAAAATATGTACTAACAATGGGAAGTTATATAAAATTACTTAAATAATCATTAAGACCATATTAAATTGAGTATTACACATACAAATATATATACAATCAGCTGATTTAGAACCACAACATTGAATGTATAGAAATTCAAGTAGGTAACTAAATTATAAAGACAATGGCATTTAAATCTGGGGGCATGGTAGTGCCCCCGCCAAGTCGAGCGCGAAGCAAACTGCCGTACCATCCTTTACTGGAACCATTTCGCCGCATTTTCAGCCTCCTATTTGAGAACCTCTGGATAGGATTAAAACGCTAAAATTTTCGTCATCTAGAAATTCGTAATAACACACTTGAAATCCAGAATTTCAAGTTGGTAGATCAATTAGTTCCGAAGTTATGCTAATGCAAAGTTTCGCATTTTCGACACTGACTCACTCATCATCAAAATAGAACTAGTACTTCCCATACACCTAGAAAGCTGAAATTTGGTACAGAGGTAGATTTTAGCGCCCACATAAAGGAAAAAATATCAAAACAAGATTTATGGAAGATCTGGACTACCTGGTGACCCTGATGAGAAAACGTAAGAGTACAGCCAAATTAGCGTTTTTATGAGAAATATCACAATGCAGTACATGCGACGTCAAAATGAGCGGGATGCGAGGCCGAAGGCCGAGTATCACCAGCACTTTGGCCATCAGACCTTGGAGTACCATAAGGGATCTCGAAAACTATAAGAGATAGCGGGTTGGTGCTTGAACTTAATATGATGAGAACTGGTGGTATGTATCGGATCTTACAAAATCATCATCATCCTCAGCCAACTTTCTACTGCATTCAATTTTCTATATTTATATGTATATATAACTGTATTCTACTCAATAAATAAAAAATATTAAATATATATATATATATATATATTAGTCCACGTCCTGTCAAAAAGAAGTGATATCCCACCAAAAACATTCTGTAAAAAATTTGCCAAGTCTCGATAGAGCTGCTTGTTTATCTCTAAAAAGTAATGAAATCTCTAGAATTAGTTAAGCCAAGTCTAAGGTTCCTTACTGCGATTTATTTATTATTATAGTTAATTTTATGTGACTTGGCCGTTGACTTGTAAGTAGTAGATTATGATTAATTAAAGTTTAAGGGAAACATAGAAACCATAACCAGAGTTCTAACGAAAAATTAAGATAGATTAGAATCAGAAAAAATAGTTAAGTGGACTCTACATAATAGGCATAAACTTTAGATTTGAATAAATCTGCAAATAAATTAGTAAATAAACTTGTATCCACTAAACGTGTAAAGAAAGTTCAACGGCAAAGTCACGTAAAATTAACTATAATAATAAATAAATCGCAGTAAGGAACCTTAGACTTGGCTTAACTAATTCTAGAGATTTTATTACTTTTTAGAGATAAACAAGCAGCTCTATCGAGACTTGGCAAATTTTTTACAGAATGTTTTTGGTGGGATTTGAAATTAATAATGTGTATCAAAATAATATGGTGTCTCTTAATAATATGATTAGTTCTATTCTAAGACAGTATTATCTTATCTGAAGCTGTGTGTGTTTTGATTTATCAGCCTTTTATATCATCATAATATCTCAGCATGTAAAGTGAGGAAAAATAGTTCAAATTTAATTTATTATTTACATTATAACTTACAAAACACATAGGGAAATATTATCACATAAAAAGGAATGACTTTGTCTAACCTAGTTATGTTTACAGTCCATAAAAAAACTTCACAGATGTTGACCTCTATCATCATCAGTTTCCAATTTATGAGATACTGCACCAGCCCATGACAAGTTACAAAAAAATGCAACAAAAAATAAGACACAGTAAGCAAGTTTTATTTCAAGGTAATTTTAATCTTATTTCATTGACTTAAGATCCATACTATTGTTTGTACTTTGAACAGGAAAACGTTTTAGTTTCATCTATTCTGCTAGAATTTATTGACACGACGTGTTTAAGAATAAGAACTTACCAATAACATCTGCATTGTTGAAATTTGTAGAGAACCATGCGTCGTCACCAAACTGCCCTTTTTGTGTTCTGCCATTGGCAATGTCTTTGGGAAAACCACACACCACAGAAACTAAATACGGATGCTTTTTGTTAACATTTAGTTCAGCTGCACTAGAGAAATTAGTTAGTCCATTTCTTAAAGCACGTGATAACAATCTGCCTGTCCAGAAAATAGACTGCATCATTCATTAGTTGATTCGTACTTTGACACCAGCCTTTCACACGCGGTCTCCTTACAGCGTCGACAAGCTCATGGCTGTTAAAAGTGTTCACATGTAACATAACATGAATTAATGAACACAATAACACTGCGAAACGATATGAAGCCAATTTGTGTTTAATAAATGCGAATTTCAGAATTTAGTCATTTGCCTTGTGACTTTTCTGCCTGTCTGTGAATGAATGGCGTGCCATAGAAAATATAGAATTTGAAACTGATTGATTCATTGACATTTGAATCAAGCACAGTAGGGCCAAAATAACGACACTTAAAGATTTTCTGCACGTACTGAATTTGTCTAGTGCAACAGAACCCTAAAATAGAAAAGCTATCTGTCAAAATGCTCATAAACAAAATTAATTCTTACGTCATTGGAACAAGGTTTATTTTCGGCTAAGTTAGATTTCTAATAATATTGATCCATAAACAATGAATTCGTCCATTTCATTTCATCTGACGTTTAATAAAATCTATGGAAAAAGGAAGGCGTTGTAGAAGGTGGAGAAAAAGCTCACGTATCTTTTCTATAGCTGTAATGAAGACCGCTAATTAATCTTGACGCCTATTCATTGTTTTACGTATCCTAGAATAGTGCTAGTATTCTAGGTTGGTTGTTTCCATCGACAAGTAAAGAAACGGCATAAAACTGGTGTTCGATAAGTCACTTGGCAATATGCCTGCCGTCAGAGGAGATGGAATGCGAGGGCTCGCAGTCTTCATATCAGACATAAGAAACTGTAAAAGCAAAGAAGCGGAAATAAAACGTATCAACAAGGAGCTGGCTAACATACGAAGCAAGTTCAAAGGCGACAAAACACTCGATGGCTATCAAAAGAAAAAGTATGTATGTAAACTCCTATTTATCTTCTTGCTGGGTCACGACATCGACTTTGGTCATATGGAGGCAGTTAACCTGCTATCTTCAAACAAGTATTCCGAGAAGCAGATAGGGTACTTATTCATATCCGTGCTGGTCAACACCAACAGTGACCTGATAAAGCTCATCATCCAGAGCATAAAAAATGATTTGCAGTCCCGCAACCCTATCCACGTCAACTTGGCACTGCAATGTATCGCCAATATTGGCAGCAAAGATATGGCTGAAGCTTTTGGCACTGAAATCCCTAAGCTGCTAGTGTCTGGAGATACTATGGATGTTGTAAAGCAATCTGCAGCTCTGTGTCTGCTGAGGCTCTTCCGCAAATCACCAGAGATTATCCCGGGAGGTGAGTGGACTTCTCGCATCATCCATCTGCTGAATGATCCCCATATGGGTGTAGTCACTGCAGCTACTTCTCTAATTGATGCTCTAGTAAAGAAGAACCCTGATGAATACAAGGGCTGTGTCACCCTGGCTGTGGCTAGACTGAGCAGGATTGTTACTGCTAGCTATACAGATCTACAAGATTACACTTATTACTTTGTACCAGCCCCATGGTTGTCAGTAAAGTTACTGAGATTACTCCAGAACTACACTCCACCCTCTGAAGAGCCAGGTGTTCGTGGCCGCCTCTCTGAATGTCTGGAGACCATCTTCAACAAGGCCCAGGAGCCTCCAAAGTCAAAGAAAGTGCAACATTCAAATGCCAAAAATGCAGTACTGTTTGAAGCAATAAGCCTGATCATTCACAATGATAGTGAACCTAACCTTCTTGTGAGAGCATGCAACCAGCTGGGTCAGTTCCTCAGCAACCGTGAAACCAACCTTCGCTACCTGGCTCTGGAGTCCATGTGTCACCTGGCTACATCAGAGTTCTCACATGAAGCTGTGAAAAAGCACCAGGAAGTTGTCATTCTATCAATGAAAATGGAGAAAGATGTCTCAGTCCGACAACAAGCTGTGGACCTGCTCTATGCCATGTGTGATAAGACCAATGCTGAAGAGATAGTGCAAGAAATGTTGGCATACCTGGAAACTGCTGACTATTCCATCAGGGAGGAAATGGTGCTCAAAGTGGCCATTTTAGCTGAAAAGTATGCCACAGATTTCACCTGGTATGTTGATGTTATACTGAACCTTATCAGAATTGCAGGAGATTATGTATCAGAGGAAGTCTGGTACAGAGTGATCCAGATTGTTATCAACAGAGAAGAAGTGCAGGGATATGCTGCTAAAACTGTATTTGAAGCCCTCCAGGCTCCTACCTGCCATGAAAATATGGTGAAAGTTGGAGGATATATCCTGGGTGAGTTTGGAAACTTGATTGCTGGTGACACTAGATCTTCACCACAGGTGCAGTTTGAGCTGCTGCACTCCAAGTATCACCTGTGCTCAGCAGCTACAAGAGCCCTCCTCCTATCCACTTACATCAAACTGGTGAATCTCTTCCCTGAAATTAAGAATCGTGTCCAGGAAGTCTTCCGTGCTGACTCCAACCTAAGATCTGCTGATGTAGAATTGCAGCAGAGAGCATCTGAATACCTGCAGCTCAGTATAGTGGCTAGTGCTGATGTTCTGGCTACTGTTCTTGAAGAGATGCCTGCTTTCCCTGAGAGAGAATCTTCGATTCTGGCTGTCTTGAAGAAGAAGAAGCCTGGACGCATCCCTGATGACAATGCTGTTAGGGATTCAAAGAGCCCCCAACCATCATCAGTTCCAGCTCCTGTCATGAATTCCAACACTAACAATACAAACAGTTCCAGTGCTGATCTACTTGGGCTCTCTACTCCCCCGGGCACCACTGCCCCAGCTACTGGTAATGGCCTGCTGGATGTCCTGGGAGACTTGTACACAACCCCTAAAATAAGTCCTACCACTGTGCAACAGAACAACATCAAGAAATTCTTGTTCAAAAACAATGGAGTCCTCTTTGAAAATGACTTAATTCAGATTGGAGTCAAGAGTGAATATAGACAAAACTTAGGACGAATTGGCTTGTTCTATGGCAACAAAACACAGTTTGCTATCCAAAATGTCCGTCCAGAACTGCATTGGACAGATCTTCACAAGCTTAATGTCCAAATGAAGCCAATGGAACCAGTATTAGAAGCCGGTGCTCAAATTCAACAGATGCTTACAGCAGAATGTATTGAAGATTTTGCAGATGTTCCTAGCATGTCTGTTTCATTTGTTTACAACAATGTGCCACAGAAGATCACAATGAAACTACCACTCACATTGAACAAGTTCTTTGAACCTACAGAAATGAATGGTGAGTCATTCTTTGCCCGATGGAAAAACTTGGGTGGGGAACAGCAAAGGGCACAAAAGATATTCAAAGCTCAGGGAGCCATCGACATTGCCGCGGCGCGGACTAAACTCGCCGGGTTTGGCATGCAGCTTCTAGACGGCATTGATCCCAACCCTGACAACTTTGTCTGTGCCGGCATAGTGCACACCAGGGTCCAGCAAGTGGGATGTCTCATGAGATTGGAGCCCAACAGGCAAGCTCAAATGTTCAGACTGACTGTTAGGTCGAGTAAAGAAACAGTCTCCCAAGAAATCTGTAATTTGTTAGCCGACCAGTTCTGAATTGCTACTAATGTTTGTTAACAAGGACCACTATCATGAGTGTTACTGTTAAAAAAGTTCGATGTTATAGTTTCGTAGGAGTTTACAGTCACTGGTAGATTTGCTATTATTGATTTACATTATGACAGATGTTTGGCAAACACTTATGAACTTTGCACTGATTGCGGGTAAAAAGATAATGAAATCTCTCATGTGCAGGTTAAGTTTTTAATTATAGTTTTATTTTGTTTTAAATACTAAAATACAGTAATATTTTTAAATGAAGTGCATGGATATAAGATACCATGAAAAACTGATTGATATAAAAGACAAAATTATTGTATGTTGAGTAGCCTTTATTTGCGTAGATCGTCAGAAACCCTATTGTACAAGTATTCCCAGTCATAATATCTGATTGATATTAGAGAGTTGGAGAGTTATTATTATTGTATATTATTTTATTTTTGTAAAGTTATTTTAGGTGGTGTTTTGAAAGCATGATTCCTGAGTACTGTTACAAGCAGTATGTTTGCTATTGTAAATTAAATAATAACTTAAACATGGTATAGCCTAAATGTACCAAAAATATTGCTTTATTTGTATATATAGGATTCAAGAAAATCATACACATTTTGCTTTTTATTTTACAAATTCACTGATGAAACACAAAAATGTATTAGCTTTTTATTGATGCAACGCAATAAGTATACTTATGAAATAACTATTTGTATCTCTTGTTAAATTCGAGTGTAATTTATCAGTGTAAGTTTAGAGAAATATACCAAAGTATGTAAGGTTTTGGCTGTTATCATGTTCATGTCATGTATCAAAATTTATAATGACTCATTGTGGGTGTATCTGGCAGTATGAAATAATCGTCGCAATCGTATCGTAGTTTAAAACTAACGTTGACGCATTGCCATACTGCTGAGTATACACACATTAGTATCAGTAGGTGTTGTATAGGTATGTAAATGTCTCGACCATCACTGAAATTATGTTATGAAAGTGTTGAAATGTTCTCATAGCCTCATTGTTATCAATGTTAATCATTAGGTACCTATTCTATATAACTGATGTATATTGTTTTGGTCAGTGGGTTGATAAATCTCGATAGCACAATCTGTGAAATTGTATTTGGTTAAGAGCATTTGTATTAGAGCAAGTGAATGAATTTTGTTGGATGCCTTTATATTTTTTATTAATGAAATCAAATGGTTCCAAATTACTTTTACACTACATGAAATGAACTAATGAGATTGGTACAAAATATTATTATTTTATATTTATTTATTGATTGTATACATTGTACTCACAGACATTCCTGTGTGAGTTTTTATCATTTTTCTAACAGACCTGTAAGTAAAGTATAATAGAACAGCGAGAATATGTTTAGATGCCATGTCAGGCACTATGTGCCTGTAATCTTAAAGGCGATGCTCATGCGAGTTAAAGTACTCATTTGAATAACAAATACTATTAATTTTATTTTTTGAAGTTGATGTGTGCTCTTTGTTTATAGGAATCTCACATCCTTAGATGATTTATTTTCATATGTTGCAAAACTTGTTTAGATAAATTAGGTAATTTAGTGTTACGGACATACAATGTTATATCAGTAGTATAGCATGCTAAAGTTTTTTTGCATGGTAGATATAATAGTAATAAATTAATATATAACTCTTCAAAAAATATATAAAATAATTATATTCTTGTTAAGAACGGGGTTCATAACACTTGTATATGAGATTTGGATAAAGTATACATGCTTCATTTTAATGTACACTTCATATGTATGTTAACATATTTACTTATGTAAAAAAATATTGCAGAGTGTGGTTCAGCAATAGGTTTAAATGTTTGTTCTTAGGCTTCAAACAACATTGTAACTGTCTTTAATAAAATATTTATCCAACACATTAATTTTTGTTTGATTTCAAGGTTAGCATAGAAACAAAAATACTTAGGTAATATTTCAAATCATTTATTGCATAGTCTATTTTGTATGAACTTACAACTAGGTATATCTAGATAAAACTAAACGAAATTAATCAAACCATTCTTCAACATTTGGCGAATTTTCCAATACATCATTTGACTCACTGCAAAAGAGAGGAATTTTCTTTAGGAACATGAAATAGTAATAAATTAGGTAAAAACATCATAGGTACTTAGCAGGTACCATACTCATGGTAAGTATCTCAAATTGGATTCTAATATACTGAAGGATAGTTGAAGCAACCATTCATAGATACAATTTATTCTGCTAGTTTTTTTATGTGGGATAGGTTTACTTTTATCTACAGCCTGCCTGATGTTAAGCATTGTTGTTTGATGTTAATAATCTGTTTTTTTTGTTTATTTACTCTTTTCAAAATACATCAAAACCATAATATCATCACAATAAACATACATACCTTCATAATGACCCAATAAATTCTATATATTTTCCACATTCTACTTAGAAGTAAAAACTCTGGTTGTTTTAAATATTCACCTGTCTAAAGAAGGGTCATTACTGAACATTTCAGTAGGCACTGTAGGTGGCGCCCTCTCAGGTAGGAGCTCCAGGTATGACTGTCGAGACTGCAGGTGTCGCTCCACCTCTTCAGGTGTCATGTGGCCGTCGGTGGAGAGACCAAAGCCGAGGGCTGGAGACACTTTGGACATCATTGAACCTCCTGCTTGATGCTGGAAATACACATGGCAACATTTTAGTACTTCCAAATCAAATATTAAAGTTTTTTCAGCATGGACACTGCAATGGTGTGTTAGATCCTCTTTTTTAAGTAGTGTATAAATAACATAGTCAATTTTTATCAAGAAAAAGGTGAATAATATTAATTTCATGCAATATACTGTACATACTACATACGAAGACCCCATAGCTCTGCTAGCAGAGGCAATCACATGTGATTACCACGTTAAGCAAAGGTCGACATGGAGTCCTTGGATGTGTGACCAAAAAGTGGCATTCCATTTTGGGCGCTTCCGCGGGTCGGATGACACGTTAAATTGTAGGTCCCGGCTGATTCTCTAGTACGGCAGTCGTTAAGCCATGTCAGAGGCCCCTCGGGTGGCTTATTAAACTCTCGACACCAGAGTTGGCCACTCTCATTTGATAGAGAAGAAGAAGACTATACATGCATACATACAGCTTACTTATAACCTGTCTGATGTATAGCATCACTGTAGTATAGTATGTACAATTACAATATTTATTTTGATACATTATTGTGTCATTTTTGAAGTTTAAGAAAAAATATGATATTTGATATGTTATGATTCCTGTTTTTATACAAACTTAGAATACTTACTAATAGTTGTCCTGTGTTTTGTGGTTTCTTAGGGATTGTGGCCCGTTTCCTCTTCACTGCATTTGCATTTTTGTTTGCTGCTGGTGTAGACACATTGTTCTGTGCAGAATCTACCTTTTTCCTGGAAAATAGGTTGTTAAAACATTACATACATAGTACATATTTTAAAAAGTAAGTAAGTACTGTATAGTTTATAGGTAAACTAATTAAGGTTACAATATTGTATTAAAGATATTAACTTTCATTTTAACTTATTCACATGTTTACCAAATTTCATGTGGATGGTGTTATTAGGGTGAGAGAAACATTGTGAGGAGTCCAACAAGCTTCGAAGCCACATGATCTGAGGACATGTATCTTCCATGGAAAGGTCTGGGTGCCCACCACAATATCTAAGAGAACTGCTCCAATGAAACAGTTCTCTGGGGACAACAACTTTCAGTAGGTAATGAAAAATGTGACAATCAAGAGTTTAATAAATAAATATTCTGGGACATTGCACACAGCGCCATCTAGCCCCACACTAAGGAAACGCTTGTGTCGTGGGTACTAGATAACAGATATAATACATAAATACTTTTCTTTTGTAAATACATAATTATTATACATACAAACATAATTATTTTTTAACACGGAATAGGCCAACATTTGTCTACAGCCTGCCTGATGTTAAGCTCCACTGTGTTCAAAACATGAACATTACCTTTTAACAGCATCTGCTCTACTATAATCAGCTGTATCATCACTGGACTCTGTGTCTTCACTCTCAGATGTGGTACTTTCTTGCTTCTCATATTGCAAGAGACGGTCAAGCAAGAAGCTGCGGTCTCTGGACACTTTGAGGAGCCTTTTCTGGCTGCTGCGCAGAGCATCTTGGAAACATTCATTTTCCTGTAATTTTTGAATGGTTAATAAACAAATGGAATGATATAACAGCACTCATAAAGGAAATTTTGGTTAGAGTGTACTTTACGGGACGCAATTTTTTTTTATAGGTCATTGACCTTTGACCCCGGGAATCATGTTACGAGTCAAGGTCAATGACCCGAGGTCAAAGATAAATGACCTTTCAAAAATATCGAACCACACGGAACTACGGGGTCATTGACCCCGACTAGCAATAATGATTCCCGAGGTCAAAGGTCAATGACCTTTCAAAATTAAATATCTCGTAATACTATACTTCAAAACTCCTTAACATATGGAAGGAATAATTTAAGAAAAAAGTTGTCCATACATTTCGTCATTCTCTAACCTTCCTTTATCCATATCAGTTATAAAAAAGTGGTGTTACGTGAACATCACACATGCCCGAAAAAAAATCAAAGTCCTGCGTCCCGTCCGCCCGCCCGAAAAAAAACTAAGTTGAATTTTTCTATGAAGTATACTTGACGGGACGCAGGACTTGGCTCCTCCTCGCTTCGCTCGTTGTCGCATGTGCGTGGTAGAAAGAAACCTAACGAACCTAATCTTACCTCCTGTCACAGACAAGTGACTTCGAGTCCAACACTTGCACTACGACAGGACTTGGCTCCTCCTCGCTTCGCTCGTCGTCGCATGTTCGTGGTAGAAAGCAACCTAACGAACCTAATCTACCTTCTGTCACAGACAAGTGACTTCGAGTCCAACAAAAATCTGAGGTCAAAGGTCAATGACCCCGTAGGTCCGTGTGGTTGTTCCCCACCCTGATACTCCCACATCCCCCGTATCCCGAAGGTGTGATGTGGCGTCAAATTTTCACCCGAGGCCGAGATCAATGACCCGAGATCAGTTACCAACCCCCAATCGTCTCTAAACAACGATAATCATATTTCAAGTCAAGGTCAATGACCCGAGGTTAAAGGTCAATGACCCCGTTGGTCCGTGTGGTTGTTCCCCACCCTGATACTCCCACATCCCCCGGATCCCGAAGGTGTGATGTGGTATAAAAAATTTCTAAGTCATTTTTCCTCAGTGTCCCGTAAAGTACACCCCAACCGAAATTTTTATTGCACTTGATATTCTTCTATAAAATATTTTATAATTCATATATTTTCTTGTTTTTGCCAATGACATATTATGACAGAGGCTTACCCAGTAGTGAGACAAAACTGGCTGTGAATGATGATGGTGATTCTACTTGCTTTACAGACAGTTAAAACTAGGAAGGTTGTCTCTGTGTCTGACATAGAGATAACAGTGTAATTTGATTTTTTGATTGATTGATTGAATCAATCTATGGATATATCAATAAACAAGCTGGTGTCTAATATATGGGCACTCACATAGATCAAGAACTTAAGCTTCTTTTTGAGAGCGAGATATTGAGCTCTATAGTTCGGCTCCACATCTGGCTCGCTGCTGCTGTCACTGGAGTAGTCCTTCTGCGGGACATGAGCTCTCGGGGGCTCCGACGCCACAGACCCACTACCGCTTGCAGCCTCGTTGGCTTGCATGTTCGCTATAGACCGACAGTACCACCCATCTAGCATCTTCTGAAAATACGACCCAAATTAATTATGTAACACATGCCACACGCAATACAGTCTCAAGTTTTAATTTAGAAAATGTATTACCAAGAGGTTACCTTACTGTAGTTGTCGGACGCCAGTATAAATTCTGTTCAATGAAGTGGCTATGACTACTTGTTGGAATTATCTTTGAATTATGTTGAACTGATATTTAGGTAACTACGGTTTAGTTTATCTTTAAATGAAGAAATTATTTGTTTTGTTGTTTTGTTTATGTTTGCATTTTGCAACAATGCAGAAAGAAATTTGAAAATTTGGGAAAGTACCTAGTAAGTTTGACGTTGACATAAATATGTGAATGAATGATAACACAGGCTAACAACTTATTCCAGGTTTTTAAAGCTGTGTGAGATACTCTCCCAATATGCGCTTACCTTTTAAATGTTGTGCTTACAATAAAATTATCTTGAACGCACCTAAAATGTAGAAAAAAAAAGGAACTGTCAGTTGTCATTTGGTTATGTTGGTACGATTGATTCTATTGGATTTCCAATAATGTCGTGATTGGTTAGCCTTTTCCTTTTTAAGTATACATTGCTGCTCTTGCGTGAAACTAATTTTTTTATCCATACATTTACAGCAGTGTTTACGTTTCTTTACAATTTTTCACAACTTTTCTTATCACGGAAAAAAACATTGGTGGCCAGTCTATTAACCGGCAATATTTTGTCGGTACAAAATCAGGAAGAGGTAGGAAGACGTTGGACGTTCTTACAAATTTAATGGGCTTTACGCAATTTCCTATTTTTGTCAGTCGAAATTGAACCCTATATCAACCGCATGTGTTCTTTCAGCTGAGTGTGAGCCGTGTTCGTCGCGGTCAATCTGAATTGGATTGATTCCTCGTGTTGTGATGGCTCTCGGTAGTGAAGTGAGTGAAAACTCTAGCAAAAATGCGCCCACTAAAGTGAAAAAATGCCCAGCGACTAGTGTCTCCGATAAGAGTAGCGGCGACAATGTTTGCAAGGGTAAGTTGTAGTGGTCATGCCCTCAGTTATGTAACAATGCAGAATTGTTTTTCAGGAGTTTCAATTGCACCTTTTATGTTATTATTCGTTGTAATATCCCCAATGTGCATTGTAGTCATGTGACCGGTAGAATCATGTGATCACGTTTTGCCTGTGCCTCCATGCTACACTTTGGCCTGCATTTATTTGACTTATTTATTATATTATGAAGGCGGCACGGTTACTTGATGCTTCCCCAAGATTGTCTGGTCTCCCTGATGTATGAAATGTGTCAATGCTGCAGATAACATATTACACAACTTCTGCCCAGATTACCTGTGAATATATCTAACTGTATCTCTAGTTATGTATGTATGTTCTCTGCAGACAGGAGGTCAAGGATACTAATACCTGCTTACATTTTAACATTACATGAATAGTTTAAATTATTTACTGTTAGAAACATGTCTTCAATGTGTCATTTAAATGTTATTCATGGTAAATTTAAATTATACAATGCTCATATTTAAATGGGTGATATGAAGACATCATTACATATTTGTTTGCCCTTTGGTGACCTCCATAAAGCTTCTATAGATAGGCAAGTAAATAGTGTCATTTATATTATGCCTAAATAATATGCTATTATGTTTTTATTTTATTTACTCCTCATTGTGTTGCTAACTGGAATTTATTATGCTAATAAAACTGTGTATAACTTAGCTGCTTAGATTAATCAACAGAATTACCTTTTATAGAAGTGTAGGTATGCCCTGATTATAATTGAGTCAAGTGTAGAACAGCTTTAAAGAAAAATCATAAAAACTACCATGTGTAATTTAAAAAAAACCTAAGTACTTACTTACTAATTTATTAAATTATAAAGATGTACTTAGTTTGCTGAAAATATTAATTTTTAAAATGATAAGTGAAATTGGTCCCAAGTAGATAGTATTTAAATAAATAAATTTTATAAGTTCAATGTATTAACCCAAACAGCAAAGTGCCAGTTGAGTAACAACCACTGGATATAAATGTAAGGCAGAAACACTAAATACCTATTGGCTGAGATGTCTGGTGTTATCTGAATGAAATTGGGTCTCCAAACAACACTTATATAAAACAACATTATTGCACTTCTTTTTGAGATAAGGTTTCCATGCAGATTGTAAATGTAAAGATATTAAAGTAAACTGGGATGGTGAAATTGCAGGTAAAACATTTTTAAGATCTTTGTGAAACTATGCTGCAGATAGTACTTATAAGTAATTAATCTTTCAAATTATTTATTACTTACCTTCAAGGTTAGTAATTAATTATATTAAGTATATATTTATTATTATGTTATAAGTTAATAAGCTTTGGCATACCTGTTAAAAATCTGCTGTAAATATAAAGTGAGGATTTTTTTAATCATATGTACACTATAACTATACCACAGCCTTGTTAAGTTATATAGGTTTGTTAAGTTATAGTTATATAGGCAGGCATATGCTTAGATAGTTTAAAGATTATTAGTTTTTTTTAATACCTTGATTAACCAAGGTAAGTAAATATATATTTGTATAAAATCAAAAAGCTTCACACCACTTTTTAGTAAGCACATCTTGAAGTGGGTGCCTGTGATACAGATTTCGTACCCAGTGCAGAGCTCACCAGAACATGTTAACATAAATAGGTTTAATATAGAATTAAGTTACCTTAAGGTTTGTAAGTGCTTTTGTTTAATAAATACTTTTTTATTGAATTGAAATTGTATATATATTTTAGGAACTTTTAACATTACTGACACAAAAATTATTTAAGAAACAATACATTCAGCAATATTTTATACTTAATGTTAAGTCTTCATAACATTTAAAAAAATTCTGTTTTCAAATTTATAACAAAAATCTATTGACTATTGCGCTGTTTTTTATTAATACTTAAGTAAATAATCAGTTAAAATTATACAAAAATATAAAGCACACACAATTCTTAAATTACTCTTCTCTTAAAAATTATTGCCTAAGTAAAAAAATTATGTACTACATTCAAGGCTAAGTTATTTAATATTCATACAACAACTAACTAAATACAAGTACTAAGTAAGTACTGATATTTTGCCCTCAGTGTCCTTTATCTGCATTTTGGCACATATTTAAATATGACATTATATGTACATACATAGTATGTATAGGTACATATAAAATATACGCCCAGAAACACGTTGCAATACATAGATAACACGCCTATAATGTTTGCGTCACGATTTCATCACTATGATAGTGTTTTTAATCATCTATCAACCAACTCGTACGGTACATTTATACAATCATGTGTCTCTTCAATCAAGTTATAATACTCATTTGTATTCTTTGGAGAAACTTAAGGAAATGGGTTCATTGTACTGTACGCGAATTGTTCATATATGTATGTACTTAAATGTACTCTATATATACCTAGTAGAGACTTTACAATTACTAGGATGGTAGTTAGGTAACTTTTTTTCTTATAAATTCAATTTCATGTAAAAACTTTAATTAACAGACGACATTAATTATAATGTCTACTGTTGTTTACGATAGTTTTTGTATTTTATATCGAAGCAAGTACTTACTTAATTAGTTACTGGCAAATTATTAATAGTTTTAAATTAATTACGCGATAGTTAATGACGAAAAATATAAGACGCGTTGGTTGGTAGTCAGCCCATCACACGTATGACTTCAATATCATGCCGACTTTAATTTACTTAACATGAAATTAATTCTAAAATCAAAGCAAATATTCCGCGGTGATTCGGGATAATGCGGACCCGAAAAGAACATGTTCCTCAAAGGCACCTTGGCCAACCAAAAAGAAATGTAACAAAATTACTATGAATTCAAACCGGATCCATGATCCGGTGCAGATAACTACGGATAAAGCACGCCTCGTCATCTTTCAAAAGTACCTACTTAGACCGGTAATGCATTGTTTATTATTTAGATTTTTTTCACAGTCCTTTCGTCTCCATTCTTCTTCTTTGTGGACAAACAAAACTCAAGTTATATTTTGTAACTAAGTACTTTCTTCAGGATAATGTATGGGTCTGTTTGCTGCTCTTTCTTGTTACATCGAATTTATTTATGTATCGTATGGCAAATAAATAAATTCTTTGTAAATTTATAAAAAATATTTTTTATATAGATATATTACAACGAAGCGATCGATCAGTATAATTTTAACTGTAAAAGTACCTTTAAAGACTGGCATCACAAAATTACGCCCGTAGTAAGGAGAAACAACCAGTGCGTCTAATCTATACTAATATTATAATCTTTACTAATATTATAAAGCTGAAGAGTTTGTTTGTTTGAACGCGCTAATCTCAGGAACTACTGGTGCGAATTGAAAAATTCTTTTTGTGTTGAATAGACCATTTATCGAGGAAGGCTTTAGGCTATATAACATCACACTGCAACGAATAAGAGCGAAGAAACAATAGAAAATGTGGGGAAAGCGGGGAAAATTATTCATCTTTGAGGGCTTCTGTTGTGTGCGCTGCGAAAACGGTTCAAGTCGTGGATAACAGCTATAATTTATAAAGCTGAAGAGGTTGTTTGCAAAAATAAATATGATGCCCAAAATAACTATTCTACGCGGACGAAGTCGCGAGCACAGCTAGTATCCTATAAATAACCATCTCTGTCGTAGGTATTGTAAAGTCCAAAGACCTTCCTATCTCTAGCCTGGCATAGAGTTTCCTTCACAAACTAAACTACCGAAATCCGGTGTGATGCAGTCAACCTTAATGACGCCGCGAACAATCCGAGTGGTTGGTAATTTACCGCCACTTTCTGGTCAAGTCCATTTGGATAAGTACCTAGATAATATAACACAGTGACTCCTCACTGAGCGACACAGCACGCAACGGTATTTGTTATAGTGCACCCGCGCAGCCATCCTTGAATATTATGGCTAATTAAATTTGATTTATTAATTATCGCCAAACAACACAACTTATTACAAATTATCTACTTTAACTTGCTTTGCTTTAGTTACTAAGCATTTTTTGATAATATCTCGAATTACTTGTTAAAGTAGGTATAATCCTTTCCTTTATGTAAATTATTTCCTAGAACATCCGTCCGTGCGCCAACTCCGCGTTTGGACAAATTCGATATTTTCAACATACATATTGTGTTTGCCTTAAGTATAATATGGTGTCTGAATAATTTTTTTACCATAATGACGCCTCTATTGTGTGTGATATCGTTGAATTCGACGACACGAACCAATGATTCGAAACAATAATGTCACCGTCATGCCGTCTCCACTGAAAGCATGGCCATTCCTCAATTTGATAGATAAGATACCTACTAATCATTTAGGTTAATTACAATAACTATAGCTGCCTAAAATAATCAGCTTTTGTTATGGCACTTCCAACCTCAATTGTTGAGTCTCAATTGGATTCTGTTATTTTTCTTTGTATCGGAAATTATTCTGAATGTATTTAATATCTACATACCATACCAATAGTATCATGATATAATCCGTGATGTTATGTGCTGTTTGGACTGTCGCTTATTGCAAATATTTTTTCTTATTAGACTGTGTTTATACTGTTTGCCTAAAATTTACAATGAAATTAATGCCTGGCTACAATGACAAAAGCATTTTAGTTACACACCCTTAAGGCGGTTTGAAAACTCTCGACACCAGAGTTGGCCACTCTCATACGATAAGACGTAGTTACAAAGTTTTTTTTTTTGAGTTTTGAGTTTGAATGGTCTTCCCTCAATACGCCACTATACAAACTGCTATCCCACATCCATCGCGTCATGCAGCATCTATCATTTGGCATTCAATACAATCTTCTATGAATCATTTTTGGTTGAATTGTAATAGGTATTGATCAATCAGCCACCATCCGGGTAATCGTGGCTAGCTTATACCGAGCCCACATGTATAACTGAAAATAACATGCAAGATGCGTGTGTTGATAAGACTATATTTTATAAATTTTGTTCTTGCAATAACTACTGCACATTTATGTGTTAGCTACGCATCTATTGCTCGGTGGTTGGTCTTCTTTGCAGGAGGTCGTGTTACTAAAGTATCGTATGTCTGTATTATTAAACACTTTATTAGACATACGCGTGGTGTTGCCAAGCTGCTGCGCTAGAACTATTGATTTGCTTGAATGAGTATTTATAGACGGCGTAATTGCAGGGCTAATGAGCCTTAGCGTGCAAATGTATCAATCTCGGCCCGATCAATGGTCACGAATGTAGACTTTGTCTCCTGAGATTATTGAGTCTATTAGTAATCATATCAAACGAATAATTATGTACTAACATGTGTATGTAAAAGACGAAAGTTTATCTAAGTGTGTAAGTTTATATATACATACTTATGTGTATTTCGGACTAGCAAACCCGGCGAACTCATATAGTAGATTAAATAACACTTGTAACACACACAAGAAGCGGCGCAAGTTTGTAATGCGTGTCTTACAAAATATGACGATTTTTGAGATATTTTGAGTGATCTATTAACATCTAATAAAATAACTCCGATAACAAAAAAAAAACACTCACTCTCCATCCAAATAGTTGTGTCCACAATAAAAACCTACGCAAAGCGAACGGCTTCATTATAATAATATGTAGCACAACATTTTTTTTCTTTGAAGACAAAATTAAGTCTGACGGAATCCGTCGCGAAGCTGCGTGAAAGATTTTTTCTCCTGTCTGAAGGTGGCTTCTCACTACGCGTGCTACTACGCGTCGCGCCGCTCCACGCGCAAGAACACGCCACGCGACACGCCGCGCCACCCGTTTGTGCGGCGCGTCGCGGCGCGTGCCTTCTGGCTTTACACCTCAGTTTGATTCAGTCTGTTTAGCGCAGCGCACTATGTCTTGTGAGTCGAATTGCCACCTCCAGCCATGGAGCAATGCCACTGAAGAAGAAGGCATGGCTGTTGCATCAGCCGTTTTTGTCTTATTTTGTGGATATCGTTTACTTAATAAAATTAACAAAAAGAAGAAGAGGAGACGCTGGTGGATGTCAACGTTCAATAAGAGCCGGTCAAGGTAATCATTGTTTGTATTTTAAGATAATTACATAGGTACGTAATTTTTAAGAATCCTATCAATATATTTGATGGTATCTATTGGTAAGTTTGGCGCGTTTTAAAATGAAACTTTGCTGCCGGAAAATTTAGTAAAAATTATTGTATTTTTGTTTCAGATACAATGGATCAGATATGCTATCGGATTTTGTTAAAGAACCGAACAGAAAATTTGAGAACTTCTGTAGAATGTCACCAGAAGATTACGAATATCTAATGAATAAAATAGGCCCTATAATTGCAAAACAAGATACCCATATGAGAAAATGTATTCCAGTACAAGAACGGTTTGCAATTGCTCTCAGATTTTTAGCAACCGGAGATAGTTACACAAGCCTTTCATATCTTTTCAAAGTATCTATCCAAACAGTTTCAAGTTGTGTCACGGACGTTTGTAAAGCATTGATAAAAGAACTATCACAAGAAATAAAAGTAAGTAGTAGAATTAAGCATTTATTTTTTTAAATCGTAAACAAATAGAAATTGACATCATCCATTTAAACTAAATTACTACCCTCCTCTTCATAGAATTCTTTTAATAGACTTTGCGAAGCTGATGTTTCGACTTGCGACAGCTGTGGAGATGGATAGTTTGGGGATGGCTGTGGTGAAGATAATGAATGATAGGTTGGGGATGGCTGTGGAGAAGATAATGAATGATAGGTTGGGGATGGCTGTGGAGAAGATAATGAATGATAGGTTGGGGATGGCTGTGGAGAAGGCGTTGGATGATAGTTTGGGGATGGCTGTGAAGAAGGCGATGGATGATAGGTTGGGGATGGCTGTGGAGAAGGCGATGGATGATAGGTTGGGGATGGCTGTGGAGAAGGCGATGGATGATAGTTTGGGGATGGCTGTGAAGAAGGCGATGGATGATAGGTTGGGGATGGCTGTGGAGAAGGCGATGGATGATAGGTTGGGGATGGCTGTGAAGAAGGCGATGGACGAAAATTTGGGGATTGCTGTGGAGAAGGATATGGATGGTAGGATGTGGATGGCTGATAGTAGAGATTGCCGGAATGTCCAAAATTCGTGGGCTGTGGTGGGTTGATTAGTATTTGTGCATGTGGGTTTGACGATAGTTCTTTTTGCTTCAGATTGAAAATCAATCTATCAATTTCCAACATCGCTATTTCACGTGTATTTTCTTGTAAGCCTCTCAATTTTTTGCACAATAATTGTGTGTATAATGAACATTCATCTTGCGGGATTTGGGGTTTTTGAGTCATTTGTTTTAAATAGTCGTATGCTTCGTTCATTTTATTTTCTATATCAATATTTTTAGCACGTTTTTTAGGAAGAGGTTTTGGTCTTTTAAATTGAACTGATTCTTCATCATCCTGTTTACTATCTTCAGAGGCATCTAAATCACGGTTATCTTCTATTTCTTCTATGTCGTCAGTGACCTAAAAATAAGAAATATTCATGATAATTTACAATATTTTTATTTGTTTTAGCTGCCACGGACATCATCTGACTGGTTAAGGATAGAGAAAGGATTCCGCAGAATTTGGAATTTTCCTCACTGCTTAGGAGCTATCGACGGAAAACATGTGCTAATACAAAGTCCTATTCATAGTGGATCTGAGTTTATCAACTATCACAAAACATTCAGTGTTGTATTAATGGCTTTAGTCGACGCGGATTACAATTTTATTTTTGTGGATTGTGGGTGCCAGGGCCGAATAAGCGATGGTGGTGTATACAGAAACACCAACTTATATAAACAAATCTGTAGAAAGGAATTGGGTTTTCCACCGCCAGACTGCTTACCGCTGAAAGTAACACCTCTACCTTACGTATTTGTTGCAGACAGTGCATTTGCTCTAACGGAAAATATGATGAAACCATACGCAGGAACTCATAATAAGGGATCTAAAGAACGCGTGTTTAATTACCGCCTTTCACGAGCTCGAAGGATTGTTGAAAATGTCTTTGGCATTATGTCTGCGGTGTTTAGAGTACTAAGAAAACCCATGCTTTTACAACCAGATATTGTAACTGATATTGTGATGACATGTGCATTGTTACACAATTTTTTGAGACGGTCTAAAAGGTCTAGACTTATATATACCCCTCCTGGATCCTTTGATACCGAAAATGATGATGGCGAGATTCAGCCCGGTTCTTGGCGTGATGACCAAAATGGAGTTGCTTCCCTACTACCACTCCAAAATCGGCCAAGAAGAGCACCTCTTTCCGCCAAGAATATAAGAGACCAGTTTGCAGAATATTTTATAACAAACGGTGCGGTTGCCTGGCAAAATAATTATTAATTTTTTAAGTAAATAAAGTACTTACCTCAGAATCCTTCGTTTTCTTTGGATTATACACATCATTCAAAAATTGGGCCATCACATTATAAAATGGCCAGTCGGGCTTATAGATTTCATCAGCACCGCTGCCAGACTTTATTGATTGGCAAACTTTACTTCTTAATTTTCTATAGGTTCCCATTAAAGAATCCCTTTTCTTTTTAATTTCTTGTAACGGTATGGTACCACCTTTTAAATTCTGTTTAATTCGCAGCCAGGCATCATGCTGGTCGTTTTTGTTTTTATGCTCCGCATTTTTCGAATTCCACAGAGAGGGTTCGCCTTCATACAAAGTTAAAAATTCGGCGATCGTTTCATTCGGCCACTCCATATTCACCACAGTACCTCAACGTAGGACGAGTCAAAATGAAATGAACGAGTTCAATCGTGTTCGTCTGTCTGGGTAGGTACACGCCGCGCCGCGCCGCGCGCGCCCGCGCCGACACGCGCGAGCCCGCGCCGCGCCTTTGAAGTTACCGACTTTTAGCGGATAGGTCGCGCCACGCCGCGCCTGCCCGCGCCAAGCTCTTCACACTGCGCGAGGCGCGTGCCGGCGCGGCGTGGCGCGGGTCAACACGCGCAGTGAGAAGCCGGCTTGAGACATTGAGTGACAAGTTGAAAAGGGAACAGGACACGTGCATATCATGTGTTTGAATTAATAGAGCCCCTATAGCCGCTCCAGGGGAGCTCTAGGTACTCATTATCTGTGTCTATTATCTATCTATACGATGTCTATGTTTATGTATAATAAAACTGTAATAAGTCGGATTCTGTTCATGGATGATAATTAAGAAAAAACATGATTGAAGATGTTTATCAATACAATAAAACACAAAACAGTAATTATTAAAATAATATTTTTTTGTTTGTTTCTTTCTGTACGCTAATCTCAGAGACAGCTCAACCGATTTCGACGCGGGTTTCACTAATGGGTAGTAATATTCTTCACTTAACAATTAGTGTTTTGATTTATTTCAATCGGTTCAATAATAATGAAGTAACTAATTGCTATTAAAACCACACAAAGCGTAACTAAAGCAGAGTTCAATTTTACTGGGAGACTATATATAGGTACTCTATGGTTAAACGAGCAACGCTAAGGCAGCGACTAGTATTACGTAACTACTTATATCTACTTGGTGTTATGATATAGCCCTATTATTGACTCAGAATGTCGTTATAAGAGGTAACATTCATGGCAAGACGTTTTTTGCCCAACCTACTGAGGTATAGGCGTAATTAAAATTCGTTTCTTGTACGTTCGTTTACCCTTGAATTCGGTTAGTGTACTTATTCCAACATGCATGATATACGCCCATCAAATGACTTTCAGCTTCGTCTCTTGCATGCCTTCATGAACAAGTACATGAAACCTGCACTGATGTTTAACTTACAAATTATTATCAGTTAAATTTAAATACATACTTACGTGTAGTGGCAATGTAGATTTACTTACGTAAATACGTCGGCTTTGCATGTCAAAGTAATATGCATTTGTGAGTTTCCTTTACGTCGAGTTAGAGTAATCAGTCTTTCGATATATTTTAGATCTATTCAAACCATGAATAGCTGTTATATTACCATACATTTGTGACTTTATAAAGTCTGGTCGTTGATCAGGAAGAATAATTCATTGTCTTTCTGTCTTCGGTGCAGTTGCATCTAGGCGAGACGGAGTAATATATGAATATATTATACCGGCGCCATATAAAAAATCTTTAAAACATTTTACAAGATGAATAAAAAAAGATGCTTAATAGTTGATAGACTGTTTACCGGCAATAACGTTTGATTCGACGTTTAGACTCGCACCAAGCGTTTTGCTTCGACTTTCATCGTGCGAACAGCCCAACTGTGGAACTCCTTGCCCGAATCTCTATTCCCCTTGAACTATAATTTGTCGGTCTTAAGTCGAGAGAACCGGTTTCTTCTACGCAAGCGCGCTAGACCGTAGACTATAACGTTGCTTACCATCAGGCAAGTTGTAGTCAAGCGTAAGACTATATCATGTTAAAAAATAAAAAAAAATTACATGTAACTACTTACTGCTAGCTAAATAATCTCAAATCAGACTTCGCCAAATCCAGGTATGAGATTATTTGAAAACCTGTTAGAAAAGTATATCGCGACCTGAAATGGAAGATTATACCGCCTTATCATTGGCAGGTCTTTGAACGATTCATGATTATCAGTGTCGTAGGCACACATTAGGAGATAGCGCATATGATGTGATTTCTGTAGCGACTTGATATAAGGGCAATGGACTTTGAGTATCGGGCCCCTATTTTACAACTTGTCGTTTTCCAATTCAGTAAAAATATCGTCAATAAAATGTTCCCCAATTGATAAGGTAGCGATAAACCTGCGTGCGGAACATTTTTATGGCACCCGAAACTTTGTGACAATTTAAGCGCAATGTGGCCCACATTTTTGCATCGAATGAAGGGCACGAAAATTATGCTAAATATTTTACTCTCTTCTTCAATTTATGAACCATGTGAGGTCGTCACAGTCAGTCTTTTTCTGCTTGTCATCTCCGCATACATGCTTGTATAATATCCTCATTCGCGCAGTTCATTCTATTCCTTATTAAAGTGCCTTTTGACTTTGCTCATAGATTTTACTAACCCATATCATTTTATCGTAGAAACTATGTATTTGTCTAGTGCGCCTCTACATTTTGTGCTCGATAATCGACCACAATTTGTGTCGAGTTACGGAATTTGTGACGGTTGCCGTGAGCTTCCAATTTGAGCAAACACGTTACTTGGTTACATGTTTAAATCCTTCGTTGCCGGCGCGACTTTGTTTGGCTTCGAATAAATATCACTTAGCCGCGTGGCGCAAGCTTGAAGAAGTATTCTACTTTCTAGTTCGGTAGGTCCGAGGTGAATCTATTATTGTGACAAACATTAGTGTTATTGTGCGTTCCTCTGCAGTGCTCTAATTTGTCTTTAGCAGCTGCCTCACATTCTCTACCGGCATCTCGTAGAAATATATTAACATTCCGTAAAATGTGTTCGGCGTATAATTTGTGAGATTAAACAAATACGGTTCATATTGTGCAGCGATCAAAAGAATTTCATTCGATTCTCTACTCGTTACAACCAGGGGCATTTTAATCATCTAAATTATACATGAATTAATAGGAGCATGCTATGCGTTTAAGTTCAGTACAGTACGCTACTGCACAAATTGGTAGTGTCGAGTTTGGTCGGTGTACAGTCCTGTTTAAATTAACGACACGGGATCAGTCTGTTGATTCTAATTTAGAATAGCCGGAAGTACCGCGTTGTTATGAAACGAAACTGGAGCGCCGCTGGGTCAGTCCAAAACATTGTTCAAAATTACCCGCTTGCCACTTAGCCCTTTGTGGTGAACTAAATATTAAATTACTAGTGGGGACAGTGAAAAATAATGGTACTACTCTATACATATACCTAGGTACACATTATACAGAATGCCAAGTTTCACGTTACAGCTTGAAATGGAATTTAAACTGTCCATGCGAGCTTCAATTTCAGCGCGTTGCTGCTATGCCCGTCGCCGCTACATCAAATATTTTAAGGTTTATCATTATGTCTATATTGGAAGTTCATGAACCTTTTCAAAATTCGTTACATATGATTTGAATTCATGTGGGATGGGAAGTTACAATAAGGAAATTTGTGATAATATCTTATGTTTTATTAATCTTTTCATGTCAAGAGTTCTCTACTCTTGGTGAGTTATATACAGTAACACATTTATTTTACCGACTTAATTTTTTACGGTTTTTAATGTAATGTTATCATTACGTCTGAAGTGTGCCGTAGAATAAATCCTTCAGAATGGAAAAGTTTCTATGTTATGCGTAATTTATAGCATTTATTTTATGGTCAATGCCATTTATATTTCAAATCACTAACGTCAAAATTGTTCCGTGTTGATAAACTTTGCTTTCATGAAATAATTTCTGAAAATTACGAAAAATCGTCTACAGAGATAAACGTAATGTTTATTGCAACCTTGATTTTGAGCACTACTAAAAATTGCACTACACATGAATATTTAGTAGCTCTCTCTCTAAAATATTAACTACGTAGTAAAAATTGGTGCGTACTGAATGTAGAAAGGTGTTCAAGATTTCGTAAACGAATTTTGTGATTCGAGTTTTTCCCGATCATCTTGTACCGTCCTAGTTGAAGGGAAATCACATAATAATCGGTGAGTCGAAGGTTAAATATTCAGGAGCGGTCGGCGACGCTCGACGTGTCTTTGTTTGCATAATTCATTCATTCAGTGGAGTAGCTGTTACTAGTAGAGCCCCGCTTTGTTAACTAAATCGATGTGTATCTGAATTCGAAATCAACATATCCGACCATGCGTCTTGACGTCAATGGCTGTAACAAATAGCAAATAGTTATACATCCTAAGTAGCAGTGCAAACGTATGTGGGCCGCGCCGTGTTGAAACTGAATTCTGAAATCTGCCGCAGTCCGAGGCCGCAGCGTAATCTATTGTGCGTAATTTTACACTGAGACGCTTATCTGTACATATGTAGATACTCGTAGATGGCTGTCGATGTAACGGCAATTGTACCTTGGTCGCCGTGTCGTCTATTACTTGGCTGGGCCAATGCTGAGTTATTGCCGATTGTTTTCTGTTTTGTTCACACTGTGAAGGAGATTCTAAACGAGATGATTAATAGTAGTTGGATGCACGTCTCTTGCGCAGAGAGCGGTCCCGACCGAGTCCCTCGCCGTGAACTCTGGCCCGTCTGATTAGATCTTCAATCGTAGACACTAACGCTCTGTAGCACTTTATCGCTCAACTATTGATTACTCGTTGGCGCGGCTACTGTGCTGGCCTACTGCCTGTCTCTACTGATATCGTAATTGCAGCCAATAAATGTGTGAACGACTCCTGCCATCGTCATAAACTGTGGAGAGGAATTCAATTCATTCATGTATGCGACTTCAATATTTTTGCACAGAAATACGTATGATTTTTTTAACCCACAATAATGGGTGTTGAAAATTATGTCAACAGCAGTTTACATCAAACATTCTGATTTCACATAGATATCTCGCAGTCACAGGCGCCCGTATATCTTATCGCGTTTATAAAGCCGAGAAAGATAACATCAACATTTCGGTGATAAGCATTATCTTCCCAGGCTTGGAGGAAAACATTTGATTTTGTGATTATATTCTTGAAAGAGGGAACGAGGCTGTTGGGCGGATGTAATTTATGCGTAATAAGTTTGCTATTCGTTCTCTATTTCGTAGCAAACATCTTGTCTTGTTCGAGTTTATCTGCGCAATGCCGTTTATGTTATCTTATCTCAGCTGTAACTGTGTCACGATAATTTTAAAATGGGGCAAGCTTCATTTCTCCACCTCCATCGTAATTTGTTAGGCTGATTACTTGAATATCAAAGTTATGTTGAAATTTTCCATACGGCTATACCTATTCCCATAAACTTAATAAGGCTATTGTACTCTTACGTCTCAAACTCAACCTTCACTATTTGGGGCATCAATCACTGCGTGCGTACACATGACAATCAAGTCATTATGAAACCGGGTCTAGATCCATGCACTCGGTTCTTCGCTTATAATTTGGACTGTCGCGAAGAAAGTGTTGTAAACAAAATAAAAGAGCAATCATTGCATCGGCATCGTCTGCCGGCGGGGTTTGGTCGGCGTCTATTGTTGGCGGCATCCCGTTGCCGTCTATTATTGACTCGACGCTGGAGATAGTTGGCGCTGCGCCAGCGCAGACCACGTGCGCGCCCGTCACGGGACGCGCGCTCTAGCGCTGTAACTAGGCCGGCGCCGGGAACTACTCCAGGAACAGAACTGAACTGATGATTAGCGGCTCTGTTCCGTGCTGCTAATATTGAGACTGCGGTGATCTTCATGATGTTACTTTTAGTTTCAATTGCCACGTTTTCGTCGTGTCGTCTTTTGGCTTTGGTCGTCTTTGAGCTTTAATGTTAGTTTTTTTATATTACCTTTTTCCGATTCTTCATTTGAAGTCATTTGAAGTATACAGATATGATAAAAATAAATAAATTAAAATGAATCTAAAGCTCGTCGAACATGTCGGATTTATCCACATGTACGACGAGCTTTAGATAAAAAAAAATCTTTAGAAAATGCTCGGAATTATTTCCATTTTACACACGTTCATCGAACTCTAGATACTCTTTCAACCGATAGTTTCGTCGACGAAGTCACAAAAACATATCACCAAAAAGCAATTTACATCGTTACATAAGACCTAAACCTATCTTTTTTACTGTGTTCCCTAGAGAAATAGCCTACTTATACAGACAGTCACGTGAGGCGCCCTCGCGGCGGTCTTGCCTTCAGCCTTTCATATTTAATGCTGTAAACCTATTATTACCTACACATCCTTAGAGCCCTAGGCTCTACGTATATACTACTAACAACCTAAAAATACCTGCGGCCAGTTCATTACACTTGAAAACAAAATTACAGCCGTGGCCTTTCGCATTTAAAACGCAATCAATCAGGTTGATCTGAATTCAAAAGGCGTAAGTGTTTTGAATAATATCTCATCGTTATGCGAACTTTGCCTGATCGATGGCTATAGAAAAACGATATGTCTTTAAGAGCAGTTTTCTAAAATTATGTTTTGAAAGCAAGTTTAATCCAATATCTATTTTTTACAACATTTTCATGTTATTGCCCTAAGTTTCTTAAACAATATAGGCGGAAGAAACTTATAAAACGAGTTGCTGAAAAGCGTCTCTACGTCAGCTGTCTGTGAATCAAACAAATTGGAGCATTTCCATTTCTACTGATAGCTAAACATATACATATGTATAATGGCGAAAGAGCAATGCCCTGTTTTCATATTGACCCCGTATTTTATTTCGGTTTGCGATATTGGGACGTATATCTGCTTGTATTGCGCAGAGTAAACATTTTACATAACATAATTTCAGGCTTACTATCCCCTGATAAAATATTCAGCTAGCGTAGTAGCATGACTGGCACAACATATATATAATGACATCCAATATTCTTCAGAGGACTCTCGCAAAGACAAGGACATCTTTTGTCATTCATATGCATCTTTCAGGAGTTTTATGGGTGGTGTCGTGTGATTGTTTCATTAATTAAGCGACTACTTGATTGATGGAGCAGTTATTTGGCGCTGCTTGCAGGGCATTCGGGGGATGTATATGAATGAAATCTTAAATCTTATTTTTTATTCCGATTTATGTAGTAGTATATATACTAAAATTGTTTATAACAAATATTATGTAGTGTTTATTATCATTTAACAAAGCTGTGTATAGTCGTAATTTGACTCTTAGTTCAATATTATTCTTAAAAGTGTTTAGTATATATTCTTATATCTAATTGTCTGTGACTGTACCAAACTAAATAAAATAAATAAATAATCGTTGCTTTTTATGATCAACTATAAAAACGACTTATCTGTACTGATTATGCAGTTTAGACTTTGGACTTTGTACAGTTCAATAAGTACGATTTACTGAATGACGTAAAGGTTTGCTGAAGCAGGCTGATAAAGATTATAACTGTTCCACTTTCTTGTCTCTACAATAATAACAATTACTTCTGCTGCATTTTACAAGTAGGTATCCACACAGGAGTGTGGTGAGAAATGCTGGTGCATAACCGGATTCATATAGGTGCTATTAAAATGAGTTACATGGAGACGAAGTCCAATGTTGCACCCAGGCTTAACGTAGACAAGAGCATCTACTACACCTTTGTTAATTTACATTGATGTGAAATTACGACATCATCCTTCTTTGGCCGGTTTCATCCCACTGCTGAGACATCTCTCTTTATATGTATGAAAATCTCCTGTTTGCCTAATAATTGAAAATCTAGTTAAATAAAACACACACAAAAAATAAGCTCTTGTTTCTTCTTGTTGCAGTAGAGAAACAAGAGAAGCCAGCCAAGATGAAGAAAGTAAACGTAAAGCCAGCGGCAGTCAGCAATGGCCACGGGAGCACGCCCAACGGCCGCGCGGATGACGAGGGCGGCGGCTCCACGCCGAGGGTGTCGTATGCAGCGGCGGCCAAGAAACCGCTCTCGCCACAGGCCAACAACACTCCTGCCCCATTCCCACCTAACACAGGTGTCTTATATCTTACTAATATATTCTCGCCATACCTATTACCAGGACAGGTATTCCGCTAAATTAGGTAGATCAAGAGCAGCCTAATTCGTATATCTTACTAAGCAGTAGTAGGTAGTAACCCACCCCATAAATTGGGATCATGGCTAACAAAAACTGGAACTTGTGTATGCCGGTGCAATGCTTGCATTGTTCTCGTAGTATAGAAAGTATGTAGCTATTAACAAAACACGATGATTTGCGCTCCGATACGCCATAAAAGAGGAAAAACTGGTCAACAGACACATTTCGCTTTATACTCGTAATAGCATCAAGTAGGTATTTCTTCAGATGAATAAAAAGGATAGATTCCACCTCTATTTATACAAACTATCTGTTGGAATTAATTGTAGCGAACGTTATGTTGCATGTCGTTTCTCTAAATGGCGACAATTAATCCATCTTTATTGGTTTTGTATCACTATAATAAAGCGTATGTGCACGTATTAAGCAAACAATCGTCAAGTTACATTAAATTATACTTTTATTAACATGTCACTACAGTTATAAACTCTTTCATATTCTTATCTATTCACAAGGTTAATGACTCGAGTAGCCCTTTTAATCTTGAATAATAGAGCTTAGTACACAACAGTTATCAGTATTACATGGTTTATGTTGATTTGTGTTACAGAGACCCCAAAATCAAAGTCAGACGGTGAACACTCACCGCCCTCAAAATCCGCAAAAGTGAACGGAGAAGAATCAATAACACACGATAATGTTAATAATATAGCAACCAAAGAACTAATACAGAACGGCTCAGAGACTTCCAGCGAGACCATTGTCAATGGCGACCCAAAAAAAGATTTAGATTGTGATATTAGTAGTAGTGATAGCGCTAAAATAGTTTCTAATGGAATCAGTGATTCCGACGACGCAAAATCGAGTAAGTCTGATGAAGAACAAACAGTTATTTCGTCGAATGTTTCTAAAAAATCGGAGGGTAAAGCTTCCGAGAAAAAGAAGGAGAATAAGAAAACCAAAGCAACAGACAGTGATTCAGAGAAGAAGAAGGACAATCCCAAGCCCAAGAAGACAACAGAAGAGAAGAAAGAGGCAGGAGATGCGGTCACGAACGCGGACGCTTCTGATAAAGTGAATGAAGAAAGTAAAATTGTAAACGGTGAACGGGACAGAGAATCCTCGCCGAGCGAAGACGGCGACGACAAGAAGAGAGATGCCGAAGTTGTGTTCATTCAAGATATGGGTTTCACTGTCAAGATCGTGAGCCCCGGGGCCGAGCCGCTCGATATTCAGGTGAGCAATTAGCATTTCATTTACAAACACGTTAAAGAATTTGCATCGGCGTGAATAATTTAATGTGTGACGCGGATAATTTTGTCGGTAGGTGTCTAGTATGGAGTTAGTGCAGGAAATACACCAGGTGCTGATGGACCGTGAGGACACATGCCACAGGACCTGCTTCTCGCTGCAACTGGATGGAGTCACTTTGGACAACTTCGCCGAGCTGAAGAACATCGAGGGACTGAAAGAGGGGTCGGTTATTAAGGTAAACATAATCGAATCGAACATTTAATTATTTATTTATTTGATTAATGGGCGACAGGAAATTGCTGATGTGCCCATATCACACTGTGTCAAAATTATTTTGTACAATCCACAAAAAGTTCAAAAAAATTAAACTTGAAATTTAACGCACTTGTATAATATGTAAGTAAAATTATATAGAAGTCGTTAACCTCTTGTTTTTAAGTGTATTAATGCATTTGCATTTTAAATTTTTAGGAAGACATGCGCACATATTATTCAAATATTCTTATAAATGAAGCAAGTTAAATGAGTATCTGTAACTTAGTAATCGCCTGGAATCGTTAATTAATGAAATATATGTTGTTAATCCTATTAGCTTTTAGTGATATTCAGCACAGATCACTATTACTCGTCACATCTGTAAATGCTTGTTATCACAAATTGTATTTTTCTAGAGATACTTTATCAGCAGTTCCATAAAAAAGAGAACATAGCTAATAACACCAACATTTTTGAAGCAATTTAAGAGTACCTACATATCATTACCTAAAATCATGATGATGCTTTCAGCCGTTTTTGCGCGATGAGCGTTTAAGAAACTGACAAAATTTCTAGAAATATTTGGAACGTGTTCTGCTATCAATTCGAAGTACCTCCAAACATTGTTTTTTTTTATAGATATCTAAACGTTTAGAATTCCTACCGTCTTCAGCTTTATTATATGTATACGTATAGTAAGTATATGTATATGGGTCTAGTTGGCACTGTGTGGTATGCCCTGAAATATCTATTTATTATTTACATATTTTTGGGTCTAGTTGGTGCTGTGTGATACGTCCTGAAATATTTATGTATTATTGGCATCTGTTCGCAGGTGGTAGAGGAGCCGTACACGATGCGCGAGGCTCGCATCCACGTCCGCCACGTGCGCGACCTGCTCAAGTCCATCGACTACACGGACGCGTACGCCGGCCAGGAGTGCAGCTCGCTGGCCTTCCTCAATGTCATCACGCAGGGAGATATCTTGGGTAACATATTGTTATATACAAGCGTTTGCTTAGTGTGGGGCTAGATAGCGCTGTGTGCAATGTCCCGGAATATTTATTTATTATCCTTACTTACTTTTTTATTGCAAGGAATGGATTTACACTGGACCGTAATTTGCCTCATGGTAAGCAAACATTACGATCTAGCATGGAGCGTGCTTACTCAGTAAGAACCGATTTCTCCTCTAGTGCATTAATTATCGCATCTCTCGAAAGTGTCCATAGATGACTGTAACTGCTTACCATCAGTCAGACAAACTGTAACACATCTTAATTAAAAAAAAAAAGTGAGTTTTGTCTCTGGTACAAGAGATATTTTATAGATGGTCTCAGTCTTCTGCTGCTTGGCGCGAATTAGTAACTTGGAGAGAACTGACTTATCAGAGTTGCAAATGTATCGGCCGAGAGCTGGAGGAAGCTTATTCAAATGTATAAAATGGCTGACACTAATTCATATCTAAATTATTCCATAGGCACCTGATAAGGAATCAAACCAGATATAGTAGTTAACATCGAATATGCATTAGATGTTAGTTTCATAAACTGAACTGCTTTCGTTTATCTACTTTCTAGTACCTCTCGAAATTTTACATTTGGAAAGATGTTTAGTGATGTTACATTTCAAACAACCCTGAACATCTTTTCAAATATATATACCTATATAAATATATATTTTAGTTTCCAAACATATATATCATCTGTAATAGATTTCCCTTAACTAACGCCTGATCAAACGATTTCCTAAAAGTATTTCCATTAACTAGAATGCATATAATCTTCCAGAAAAGAAGAAGTCTCGCCCAGAGAGCGTGGACTGCACGCCGCCTGACTACATAATGCCTAACAGCGCCGAGCGGCCGCTCCTGGCTTTGCATCCTGGATTAACTAAAGAGAACAAAGCTCCTCAGTGTCTCAAGGTAACTTTATAATAACTTCATAAGTTCCCAGCTGTTTGCCTAGTTCAGCAATCGTTAAGCCATGTCAGAGGCCCATAGGGCGGTTTGAAAACTCTCGACACCAGAGTTGGCCACTCTCATTCGATAAGAAGAAGACTTCATAATAACTCACTGCACATAATTTATAATTTCTCAAAATATGGACGACGTTCTTGAGTGTAGAGTCTGCAGTATTCTTCCCGGTCCTTCGATTTCCATCTTATACGACTCGAATCGCACGCACATGATACGTGCGTTCAGTTTTCTCACATGTTTCATATTTATTGAAATATTTATTTGTTGGATTTGCTTTTGATAAATATTATTCATGTGAGAAATTCCACTCATTTATATAAAGGGTCTTTCATTTCCTGCTATTATTACAATGGCGCCACGGCATGTTTGTACAGTGTGAACTAGAAAATCCTTGAACGGACTCCAACGATTCTAAAAATGTTTTCGTCAGTGTAACGAACTGATAGCGGGTTTTTTGCTGAAGTGATATAACCTTCATTTTTTGTGTCGCAGAGTTCAGTATAGATTGCTTATTGGGTGATAGTAGGTTTTTCTTTTTATATAGGTGGTTAAAGTCTGGTCACGGAATAATAAGGATTTGGATCAAACTTTTTTATGCTTGTCTTTGTGGCTCCTGTTCTAATAATAAAGCCATATTGCCCTGTTTAACCAGATTTCACAATATAGCGCCCGTAGCACAGCTGATAGAGACAATCACATACGATTACCAATGTTAAGCGGTCAGGCCTTGGATGAGTGACCAAAAAGTGACATTCCATTTTGGGCGCTTCCGTGAGTCGGATTGCACGTAAATTGTAGGTCCTGGCTGTTTGTAATAGTACGGCAGTCGTTAAGCCATGTCAGAGGCCCTTAGGGCGGCTTGATTAACTCTCGAAACCAGAGTTAGCCACTCTCACTTGATAAGAAGAAGTGTATACCCGAGACTATGCCAGCGTTGTATCACAATAAAAGTTAGCCTATGTTACTTTCGGGGCCCATACTACCTCCATACTAAAAATGATTGTGATCTGTCGCTCCATTGCCACGTGAAAGAGTACTAGGGTAAACAGACTTGTGTAGGTAATAGTATGATTCTTAGCCCTGAACAAATTCTGGGACCTTATCTACATTATCAATGTTATCTATATACCTGCACATGTATAGGTACATATTCATTCTAACATATTCCTTATCACGTCCAGGTGCTGACCACCTCCGGCTGGAACCCGCCCCCCGGCCCCCGCAAGATGTGCGGAGACCTGCTCTACCTGCACGTCACAACACTGGAGGACCGGCACTTCCACATCACCGCCTGCCCCAGGGGCTTCTATCTCAACCAGTAAATATTTTTACTTTACTTTTATATATGTACATATATTTTACTTATGTAGATTTTTGTAAAATTTTAATCGACTTCTTTAAATGATGGAGGTTTTCGATTCGACCCGTATACATATATAGGTATGTGTTTGTATTCAATTTTGCATAAAAGTGACACAAGTTTTTTTTATCAGGCATAGAATTTTTCTGTGTACATATTTGAATACCTGATTGCTAGATTCTGTAATGGTGCTAATTTTACATGACGTTGCAGTCAGTCAAATCGCCGGTGGCCTTTAAAAAATTAGGCACTTGGCTAAAAGACACAAGAATTTAAACTATCTTTTTATTTAAATTATATATTCTTTATTTTGGTGTACAATAAAGTATATTTGATTTAATCTGTGATATAAATATAGACTAATCTGCTGCATAATAAAATCAATAAAGAATTGTATGATACTATTTATAATAGACATCCGGACAACATTTTACAAACTTCTATTGGTATCGCGTTAGGTCAACATTTTATAATTGACTGACTTTTTATCAATGTTGTCGAACATAAAATTATAAAGACACTAGTTTTAAACCATACATGTACATATAACAAGATTTAAGTACATAAAATTCCTGTGTCATCACAGTTAAATGTATATTATCAAAATAACACCTGACTCAACAATGACTCCCGCAGAATTAATTCGTTAGGGGAGTGTCTTGGGCAGATGAATCGTATTGGGCGCCCAAATCTTTCAGACAACAAAATGTCTAAAAGACCTTAAATCTGGCTACTGAGAATAAATTCGGCAATGTCAGTCATATCACTTTTTTCATATCAGTGATATCATTTAGCAAAAAGTAGCTCTGCATAGCAATACACAGCCGATACAACACAGGATATAATATAGATATACCACAATCATACGATAAGTGATGTAATGTGTTTGTAATTGTACTACTTACCTACAATAATTAAAAGCGCGCCCCTTTTGATAAAATCTTATCACGAGTTCAATAGGTATTGCATATTTGGCCCAATTACAAAAACATAGTACGTTTTTTTCTTTTCTTTAGGCGAATGGGGAACTAAAGCATAATATTTTTTTCATTGTTACCATAATACATCCGTATACAGGATTTGTACTTTATTTTTGATTTCTCCATAGATTTTGGCGTAAATTCATTTCTTCTTATCGAATGAGAGTGGCCAACTCTGGTGTCGAGAGTTTATCAAGACGCCCTAAGGGCCTCTGACATGAATTATAAATATTATTCAATTGATAAATATAAATCTTAATTACGTTTTGTAAGAAATAAATATGAGATGGCGATTGTCTTAATAGGAGGTACCATATACCAGAAATACTATAAGCCTTTACCTTACCATGGTCTATACAACCTTCATGATGAATTTCATATTAATCTGTTTATGCCGAGCGTAAAAAAGGAACAAATACATTCACACAATTAAACCTGTAGAATATTAGTGTGATGTTATACTTTGAACTAGAACTTTAAAGTATAATAACTCGAATTTCTTAATTGTTTTTATTAGTCTACAAAACAGGTACTAAGCTAAAACACACATAATATAATAGAATACAATATAAGAAATACGAGCAGTTAAAGCCCTCTTGAAGCAGACCTAACTAACATTTTTAAGATAATTACTTACAGAATACACACATACATGCTATTTAAAACAAACGATATAAAATATGCAGAAAAGTGGGTCGTCCGGGCGCGAGATAGGTCGACGACGTCAAAGTCGAGGGTCCAACCTGGATGAGGTCTGCACAAGATCGACGCAGATGGCACATGCAAAGGGAGGCCTATACCCAGCAGTGAGATCCCAAAGGCTGTGGATGATAATGATGATGATGCAGAAAATAAAAATACTTTAAAAAAATCTCGTAATATACAATTAATATCAGTTTTCTCTTATGTCAGTATATCACTAACTTCGTCTTTATACATTCCAGGTCCACAGAGGATGTGTTCAACCCGCGTCCATCGAACCCGTCTCTCCTCTGCCACTCTCTCATCGAGCTGCTCAGCATTGTGTCTCCCGCTTTCAAGCGCAACTTTGCTCTGGTGCAAAAGAGACGCATGCAGAAACACCCCTTCGAGAGAGTCGCGACGCCCTACCAGGTGTACCAGTGGGCCTCGCCCATGTTGGACCACACTGTTGATGCTATTCGGGCTGAGGACAGTAAGTAGATTTTTTGAAGTTAATTAATAGGATTGAATTTAAATGGGATTAAATATATTCTATAACCATTTAATTGCATTTAAATTTAAACACAATGTGCTCTCAATGGATTTTCTGCTGATGCAAGGTCAGGATACAAATGGTCCTTGGAGCCGGATAAAAATATAAATCTCTACCCTTTCGCTATCTAATTAATATTTAATTATATTTCCAGCCTTCTCGTCCAAGCTGGGCTACGAGGAGCACATCCCGGGTCAGACGCGCGACTGGAACGAGGAGTTGCAGACCACGCGCGAGCTGCCAAGAGGGACGCTGCCCGAGAGACTGCTCAGGGAACGGGCTATTTTCAAGGTATGCTGCTTCTTATTTATGAAATGACAAAATTAGTTACTTCCGATTTAATTATATTTCAAGCGCAAAAAAGAAAAGTTTGTAATTGTTAAACATTGAGGCCCTTCGCCCAAATCATGCCTTAACCTAGTACTTAAAGTAACCATTTTAGAACTCACTCATCTGCATAAACAATACATGTTTTACCAAAACACCATTCCCGCCTCAACAGATTTTTTACTAAGCATATTTATAATCTTAGTAAAAATCTTTATATCACATTGCACTATTTAACTTACTTTACTTAGGTACTTTTTGTTTCTACCGAATCACATCTCAAAGCTGGTATTGCAATAAGTTTTACAGACGGACATTCAATCCTCAATATGAAAATGTCCCCCGACAATGATGATGCTTTGTTCCGCAGGTGCACAGCGACTTCGTGGCGGCCGCCACCCGCGGCGCGCAGGCTGTGGTGGACGGCAACGTGATGGCGATCAACCCGGGGGAGGAGCCCAAGATGCAGATGTTCATCTGGAACAACATCTTCTTCTCGCTGGGGTTCGACGTGCGCGATCATTACAAGGACCTGGGAGGGGATGCTGCGGCTTTTGTTGCGCCGGTAAGTGGCTATCTAAATATATAAAACTCAAAAAATAATTGACTGACTGACTGATATAGTGATCTATCAATGCACAGCCTAAACTACTATACGGATTGGGCTGAAATTTGGAATGAAGGTAGATGTTATGACGAAGGCATCCGCTAAGAAAGGATATTTGGAAATGCCACTTTTAAAGAGGTGAAATAGTGGATGCAAGTTTTACTTCCTAATGCGAGCGAATCCGCGAGCTCCCACTAGTTACAATATAAGTGGGATGATCTGTGATAGATGATTCAAGTTAAATATATTACTATGCAGATATATAGATAGATAGTGCAGCAGCATTATTTATTCTGGAAATAAGGGCACTTACTCCATGAAGCATCACACCCACTGATTAGATATCTCGTACGCAAATATACACCTATGTTTGTCTAAGTTAATGTAGGTACTACTTGGCTCAATTAAACTCCGATCATATGTAATAACAAAATTTTGCTATTTTTCTTCTTATTCTACTATATTCACAGCATCATTCAAACTTACGTATACCAGGGGTAACCAAGGGTACCAGGGGGCCAAATTAATACTTTATGTTTCGACTTACTTCTTTTACTATTTTACTAACTTCTCTCAAAATTATCATGGTAGCCATTACGAATGCGGATTTAGTACAATAATAAAATTAAGTATTATTTTAGTGTTATACTTAATCAGTAGTAAATGATTTTTTCACAAATAAATAATAATAGGAACTAGATATATGTAGTTACTGATACCGACAATTCAATTTCCTTTTTTATACTTAGGCGACGCGGTCAGCGAGCGAGTGATGTGTCGTTTGACACACCACTAGTTCTAATTTTCTATTTCTAAGGGAGGGGCGATGAGTCCTGCACGGACATCCCGCTTGGGGCGTTTTGTGCATTTCCCCCATTTCTGCCTAACCCAGCCGGCCAAGCTCCTTGAAATATTGGAGCATGGCTTTGGGTTGCTGGCATACTAATTCCACTCCTACTCCCGTCATAGCAAGAGTTGTGGTATAAGAAGTGGTATTGCTTGCACCGTCCAGTGATTTTTATGTTTGAGCCTGTCTTAGCTTCTTCCTTTCTTTTCTGTTGCTTCGCAGTGTAGTAACACGTGCTCCACGGTCTTGTCATGTTTCATACAGCCTAGTACTTTACTGTGCGCTCCGCTCGCTGCGTGTTCGAAACAGGGAGGGAGGATTCTGTTGTATTCTCTACCTATATCATGTATCGTCAATGCGAGTTTGTTTAAAATATTTTTAAACGACTTCAAAAAAAGGCGGTTTACAAGTGTTTTAAAAGTTTTTTTTTGTTCTGTCACCTCCAGCGTAACGACCTGCAAGGCGTGCGCGTGTACAGCGCGGTGGACACGGCCGGGCTGCACACGCTGGGCACCGTTGTGGTGGACTACCGTGGGTACAGGGTCACGGCGCAGTCCATCATACCCGGCATCCTGGAGAAGGAGCAGGAGCAGAGCGTGGTGTACGGCAGCATCGACTTCGGAACCTCCGTGCTGTCCCACCCCAAGTATATGGAGCTGGTGAGTACATACTGGCTATGAAGCTGATAAACTTTAAATCATTTCCTTCTTGGTAGATCTACGACGGGCGTGTCAATCGAACACCGGTTACCTAGCGTTGAACTGATTTATTGTATCGCGCGAGCGGCGATCATAGTTAAACTTACAAACAACCCTACGTTACATATAAATAATTACGCATACATACGTAACATTTATCTACTTTTATTGTACACCATAACCCTTTTAATATCTTTTTTTATCTTTTTTTCTCTCCATGCATTGGTTTTAACGATAGGCCGAGACTTGCGGCACTAAGTCGCAATTACCCCAACTGCACCCCATTGTGGTTAGGTATCTTTTTGAAGCTTTCCTAATCGTCAGCAAAAAAATACAGTTTGCTTAGTATGTGAGCTAGATGGCGCTGTGCAGAATTACCTGTTTTTTATATATTTGTTATGTGTTTTTTAAATAAGTTTCGGTTTAATAACCAGATGTATTTAGTACATTTGAAGTTTTCTTAATCCTTAGCAAAAAAGTACAGTTTGCTTAGTATGCCGGCTAGTGGCGCTGTGGAGAATTTCCTGTCTTTTTATATATATATTTTTACATAAAATTTCGGTTAAATAACCCGATGTATCATACATGTTCCAGCTCAGCAAAGCGGGCCAGCAGTTGAAGATAATGCCCCACTCCGTGACGAGTGCCAGCGGCGACACTGTGGAGCTGTGTTCCAGTGTGGAGTGCAAGGGCATCATCGGCAACGACGGCCGCCACTACATACTGGACCTGCTGCGCACCTTCCCGCCTGATGTCAACTTCTTGCAACGTAAGTTGTATTCCTCATTATTGAGGGTCGTGACTCCCCCTCTGACTTGATTCATTGGAACAGTCCTCATGGACAAGTACCTTCATATATCGTGGTGGACACTCTAATCCAGAGACAGGTTCTCGGATTGTATGTTTTTCGTATGATATAATCCCTTACGCAAAGTTTCACGTAAGTATTTAACTTCATCTGAATATTTATTTTATGAAAAGAAATATTACGATTGTATGAAAAACTCGTTTCGTATTGACAGTTTACAAAACGCCATAGCGGCTTCCGATGCTAACTAAAATAAAAATAATCGTCATTTATACCTACTATAAAGATACAAACTACTAATTCTCCAGATATGCTTAAGAGTTAAATTTAATATTTTTGACGAGTGGAAGTTTGCTCACACTCCGCCCCTTGCATCATACTCCTCATTAATATGAGTCTTGAATAAATTGATGTTTTATATTGCAGTGGAAGACGACGAGCTGCGCGAAGACATCAAGTCGATGGGTTTCCCCATCATACACAAGCACAAGCTGTGCTGCCTGCGCCAGGAGCTGGTCGACAGCTTCGTGGAGTGAGTGTTCACTCATACATTATATTGTGTTGACCCATTTTTCTAGACTGATTAAATTGGGAAAAAAAATTGAATAAGTCTTTTTTAGATTTATGTATACAAAGTATTGATGCGTTTTTTTATTATAAAATTAACCATTATTATTATTGTGACTAATTAACATTTGAATTAATGAAACATTTAGGACATGTCTCTAAGAAGACATCTTCTGTGTTTAATTATTCTTACCTACCGAGAGTTAACATTGCAGTTACAATCTGCTATGTGTATGAGGTTGTGATTATTTGGTTTTGATTGGATGCCATAATAATCAACAAACAATTGAATTGATTAAATATTTAGGAAATGTCTTTAAAATATCTCTATTTGGTGTTTGAATGATCTTACCCCACCAAAGAAAAAATCTTTTTAAGGCAACAAATAATTTGCCTTGTTGATTTTACTCTAACTAATTTTACTATTTTATATTTCAGAGCGCGCTACTTTATGTTCATTCGTTACGCTGCCTTCCATCTTCAACAACTCAGCGCAAAGAGGCAACGTGAAGCCACGGAACAAAAGTCAATTGAAGCAAACAAAGACAAACAATCAGAATCTGACAAGAAAGAGACAAAACGTGACACAAAGAGCCAAGAGAAAGAGACGAAAGACAAGAAGAAAAAAGACAGTGCCAAAAAAGTAGAGAATAAGACAGAGACAACAGAAACCGAGACGCCCAAAGCTGAGAAAGAAAAGGACGAAGAATTACTTCTGAACGAGAATTATTCCGATATTGATACAGATGTAGCTAAGAAGATTGTTGAGAGTATCACAGACTCGATTTGCAGCGGAGACAAGCAGGAGAGTGACAGTAAGTTTGTATTGGTATTTTCGTTCTATTTTTTTTCAATTGTCAGTAGATAATGTGCGTTTGCAATAGCAGTCTCATCTACGTACTTGCGTACGTACTTTGTGCGTACTAATTATAATAAAAGGCTGAAAATATTTAAATTGTAACTTTACCAACAGCTAGAAATGGATATTTGTGGCACCAAATATTCATTTTGGCACTTATTTCAATAGAACTCAATAAAACACGAAGTTTAATTAGCAAACACAATTATAATTTATTGCACGTCTATATTCTTCTTCTTATCGAATGAGAGTAGCCAACTCTGGTGTCGAGAGTTTTCAAACCGCCCTAAGGGCCTCTGACATGGCTTAACGACTGCCACACTAGACAAACAGCCGGGACCTACAATTTAACGTGTCATCCGACCCACGGAAGCGCCTAAAATAGAATGCCACTTCTTTATTCATTTCTTTTTATTTATATTATGTATGTTTTCCTTAATTCCCCAGCGGGTGAGCGCTCCCGTGCCGTGGTAGCGTCGGCAGCGCGCGCGGTGGCCTCGCTCAAGGAGTCCGAGTTCGACGTGCGCTTCAACCCCGACGTGTACTCCGCCGGCATCAAGCACGCCGCCGCGCCCGAACAACTTGCTAAACAGCGCCATCTAGTGAAGGAGGCGGCGGCTTTCTTGCTCACCACACAGATACCCGCATTCGTAAGTACTTTTGAACCATTTAGATGGGACTTAGTGCAAAATGTAATGTAGTTAAAATTATATAAAAGTAACTGCGTTGGCCGCATTTGTATTACGTATTTGCCCTATTCGTACCAACTGGTTTTAGTTCCGAATTATTTAGTTTTGAGGTTTTTAAATTTTATGTCCAAACAGCTTAATACGAATGAAAATTCGCTTACTAAATCTATTGGACCATTTTTTGCGATACTACTGATTATCTAGAATGCTCGCTACTAGAAGTTTTTAAAGTACAATCTTCTAGAAACCTATATCTAATGCTTTCAAGTCCCTTTTATAACACAATGAACTATTTCTAGAATACTCTTTATTATTTAAAAGTTTTTGAAGTATAATGTACTCGTAACTTACATAAGTTTAAGTAAAAAGTTTTAATGCTTCTACAGGTCCGCGAGTGCCTGGAGCACACGTCCGCCCCCATGGACGGCGCGGGGCTGACTGAGGCGCTGCACGCGCGCGGCATCAACGTGCGCTACCTGGGCCGCGTCGCGCTCGCGCTCAAACCACACGCACACCTCTCGTACCTGCACGCCATCGCCGTGGGGGAGCTCGTGCTGAGAGCTGCTAAACATATCTACACGGCCTACTTGCAGGTTAGTAGTTGGAGCTAGTGTAGGACACGTCCGTTCTTATCGAGTGCGCTAGTGTGACTGACACATCAACTTGAAGCTATTTTTATTTTTTTAATATGCAGCTGGTTGCTATGGGCTACCTTTGCTGCGTCACCGGACGATCAACTTGGGGCTATTTCTCCTGGTCATATTTATAATGTACGTAGTGGTGGGCGCCCAGCTCCTTCCACGAAAGACACATGTCCTCGGATTTAGTGGTCCTAAAACATGTTTTTCTTCATCGCTAAGTCAGTGCAAATCCACACGTAACTTGAAGAACAAGTCATTTATGTAGAGCCGAATTCGAACCAGGGAGCGTCAGGATGAAAAACAGACGCTTAAACCGCCGAGCCACAGTCTTATTAAATTAATTAATATCCAATATATCTTTTCCGTTTCGTCAGGGTTGCGAGCCAATGTGCATCGGTTCAGCCGTGGCGCACTTCCTGAACTGCCTGCTGGGCGCGTGCTCCGCCCCCAGCGTGGCGCCGGGCGCAGCGCCGGGCGCGGGGCGCGGCGCTGGGCGTGGCGGCCGGGGGCGGCGCGCCAGGAAACACAACCACTCGGCGCCGAGCCCGCTGCCGGACTGGCAGAACTTGACGCCTAAGGCGCTGTTCTCGCAGATTAAGCATGAACTCAAGGTAAGATTTTTTTGTTGAAATGCTCAATCTTCGTTTGCTTATATCCGACAGAAAACGATTCGGTGTGCTAGAAAATATTTACTGGCACAATCTCCTTTTCAAAGCATTATTCTCACAGGTTATGCATAAGGTGATATTTCTAGAAATAATCATACTTGCCCTAGTCAGTTAGACATTAATTTGATATCCTTATAGAAAAGTTCGTAATGTTTCTTCATTCTAATGATGTATATAATACATCGCATGTAGAAAAACAAGCAAATAACTTACTAGCTGTAACAAAACTTTCAACATATTTCAGGCATATTGGGGCTACGAACTGAACGCAGAAAATATGGACACTGTCATCGAGAAACATGGCTTACAAAAGATATCTCTACTCAGGTAACAAAGTTTTATCTTTTTAAATGAATTATACTCACTTTCCATGATATTTTTTTGCAGAAAGGTCTCGTTAGCCCACAAAAGTAAATTAGATCGCGTAAATAAAATAGTTCAACTTGAAGTGGTAGAAATATGGGCCACCACACTTGCCCAAGAGCACTTTTCCAACGACTTGATTCTGGAGAATTCATGATCCTTAGTAATGAGTATCAAGATGAAAAATTACAAACAGGCTTTCACAGAACTTTTATTTACCGTAACTTTTTTATATCAAGCGAGTAAAAACCGGCTGAGACAATAATAACTAGATTTTTCCCCGTGATATTTCAGATCGTTCGCCCTGAAGGTGGGTCTGCAAGTGCTGCTCCGTGAGTACGACTTCGACAACAAGAACAAGGCTCCCTTCTCCGGCTCCGACATCATGAACATATTCCCCGTCGTCAAACATATCAACCCCAGAGTGAGTACTATGATACGTGTGTTGTGAGCAGTACCAGTGGCAGGCAGTGAACCACCAAAACCTGAAACACCATGAAAAACGTTCGTTAAACTTGGTAAATAATCGTAAACGAATCTGAATTCTTACCAATGATTAAAACAAAATGGGCCAGTGAAAAAGTTACTCCTCATATTGTTCGTGATTGCAAAATGTTTTTTCATTATTTAAGAATTCGCTAGGGTACGAGACTTTCTCTGTCTCTTGCATTTAAATGTGTAATTAATCATTTACGGCGATATAGCGAAACCCTATCGCTGGGAGGACATTCAATCAAACAAAGAAATTCAATCCTGGATAATATTATTTTTTACGCAGGCCTTAAGTTCTTCTTCTTATTAGGCCTTAAGTTTAACATCAATTTAAAAAATAACATGCTAACAAAAATAACACAACTTTCTCCTTATTTCAGGCATCAGACGCATACAACTTCTACACGACCGGCCAGAACAAGATCCAGGCGGGCGCCGTCTCTGAAGGCCACGAACTGATCGCCGAGGCACTCAACTTGCTCAACAACGTGTACGGAGCGATGCACGGCGAGATAGCACAGTGTCTGCGCATGGTGGCCAGGCTGTGCTATGTCACCGGAGAGCACAGAGACGCCATGGCGTACCAGCAGAAAGCAGTCCTCATGTCCGAGAGAGTCAATGGCATCGACCATCCGTACACCATCACTGAATATGTAAGTCTTTCAATATTAATTCGTGGTTGCGATGAGCCATAAAATTCTGTGTGCTGATTTTAAGATTGTGTTATGCCAAGCTCAAAAAGTGTTGTTTTTAAATGTTTATTGTTCGAAACTTTTTCATAGGATATTAGCCTTCATAAATATTGTGGAAGGACCTAGGCGCCCACCACAATATGTCTGCCCAAGAAACATACCCAGCGACTTGTCTCTACATATAGACAACTCTCAGTAATGAGGGTGACTTAGGAGATAAATACATATATCTATATCTAATCGTTCTATTGTATGTTTCCAGTCCCACCTGGCGCTGTACTGCTTCGCTAACGGCCAAGTGAGCACAGCCCTGAAGCTGCTGTACCGCGCGCGCTACCTGGCGCTGCTCGTCTGCGGGGAGAACCACCCCGAGATGGCTCTACTCGACGTAAGTATTCGTAAAGTTTTTGTTTTCAGACTAGTTCTCGTATATTTTCTCCACATTTTTTACACTTTTCAGCTTATTATCAGTCTAGTGTTCATACATGGGATCATGTTTAGAACTTTCATACGTTTCAGTTTATGGGCATAGTCACAGAAGTTGCAAAAGTTCCAGCAAAATGCCATGTGTTTATCTACAACATCTCGATTGGGCCGCCCGTAGTGAGTGGCCCGTAAAGACCAATTGGGTACTCTATGGTCCCGCGAGTGATATAAGTCCCATAACTTCCCCAGATTGTCCCAAACCAACGTGACAATCAATCTTTTATATTTTATTACTTCCCCAGAGCAACATCGCCCTCATCCTGCACGCGGTGGGCGAGTACGAGCTGTCCCTCCGGTTCGCGGAGCGCGCGCTCTCCGTGACGTCGGGCTCGCACGGCGCGCGCTCGCTGAAGGCGGCCACGGCGCGCCACCTGCTCGCGCGCACGCTCTCCTGCCTCGGGGATTTCCGCGCCGCGCTCGCGCACGAGAAGGAGACCTACTCTATATACAAGCAGCTTGTGAGTACCTAGTGACGTCATACTGTGAAGTCAGTGAGCACGAGTACCTAGTGACGTCATACTATCACGTCAGTGAGCACAAGTACCTAGTGACGTCATACTGTCACGTCGAATACGGGCAAGAGACAGGTCACAGGAGTGTACAATGTACATACGGTGGCCAACCATTAGGGTGAGACAAAATAAAAAGTTCGACAACAGCTCTAGTCTACTATTAAAAATATGTAGTACATATTTATTTATAATTTTGATCTTTCTACTCCCCCAGCTGGGCGAGAAGCACGAGAAGACGCGCGAGTCCTCCGAGTGCCTGCGCCACCTGACGCAGCAGGCCGTGGTGCTGCAGAAGCGGCTGGCGGAGGCCTACGCGCGGGGCGGGGCGCACGCCGCGCCGCACGCGCCGCTGCACATCCAGCCGCCCGGGATGGCCTCCGTCATAGACATGCTCAACCTCATCAATGGGATACTGTTTGTGCAGATTAGGTCAGTCTTTAAATAAGCTAGATATTTAACTCATACATTTTATAAAGTACTTTAATCACAAATACAAAATGATTTATTTGTCAAAGAAATTTTGTCACAAAATGTTCGAATCCTCTGTACTCATGGTAGCTAACGGGCAACAATTGGTTACAGCAGCATCAGCCTATTAATATATTATTTAGATGATAAGACATTTAAGTTATCATTAATACAAATGCAAACGTGGTGTTGGCAGTGGTAGATCAGTCATGGAGCTAGGATTATACAGGGTAATCTGAAACTACAAAGTGCAAAAAAGTGTCCGAAAACTAACATCGTCAGCGAGCGCAAACAAATGACTGCTCGTCTCTTTCGCTCTCACATATTTTAAGAACGTGCAAAAGAGATAGGTAATCCAAAAATCTGTTCAACGAGTAGCGTGGGCAGAGTTTTGCCTCGAACATTTTTTCGAGCGTTTGTGACTGTATAATCCTACCTCAATGAGATCAGCGTATAAATGTACTTTTTACGTGATTTGGAAATTTGAATAACAAAATACTTTATTATGTTTGTGTAATATGTTCAGTATACTCAAGACATTCTTGTCCCTCGCAGTCCACAAGACATCGAGCAGTTCAAGGCTGAGATCGAGAAGCGGCAGCTGAAGGAGCTGCCCGTGGCGGGCGCGCTGGCTGACTCCGATCAACCAAAAGAGACTCTAAAGCCCGCGCCGGAGAGTTGAAGTCGGCCTGGCACCGACCGCGCTCCTTGGGACGTTATGTATGCGTTGTTACTTTAATATACTTATCGATCGATGATATTGTTCCTTATCTATGAATGTATGCGGTAGTAAATAGTGTGCTAAGGTTTGATGTAGATTTTTTTTTCGTTTGTTAGTCGAATTTTGAGGATATTATTTTGATCAAATTAGGTATCGATATCGAATGGATTCGTGCAGTGTGCGGATAGATTTACGCGTGCGCATATATTTATTTATATACTTCGCTCAAAACGCGCCGGTTTTAGGTTTAATTTTATGCTTCCGTTCGGAATTCACAATTTTATGAACGCCCAAAGTAGTGCAATTTGTTGTAGTGATAATAGCGATAAGTTTCGGTTGTGAACCTGGTTCGAGCGCGCCGCGTGTTGGTGCTGCGCATCTTCCCGACACATATATTCTTTGTTATTTGTCGAGTATTATTGTTTGTGCTGGAGTATATTGACACATACACGTAGACGTTCACTTATATTGTCATTGAAATGTAACATGATTCGGTTATACCTAGCTTTGAGGTCCCTTGTCGATTATGTATTATACCTATAAGTTTCTTATAGTCCTTGTTGATGATTTATACCAGTTAATTATGTGTTCGTATTGATCAGATTATTTACAAATTAGGGAAAGGAATAATTTTGATGATTAAATTGTGCTCGAAATGATTTGTGACGATTTTGTTGCTGTTAAGACATATGTTACAAGCTCAGCACCTACAATTTATGGTAGTTTTAAACATAATCTATTTTATAGCATGCTGATTGATTTTCAAACAATAACATAATTATGCATGTAAATGTGAATAAAGAAAGGCTTGGTTGTTAAAACTACTATAAAATGTGGATTGTGTTGAGTTTATATGTCATTAACTAAGTGTCACATGTTTTACACTGCCTTTTTATTACACGTAGCGTCAGGATGTAGTTGTTAGTGCCATACAAGTATGTAGTCAGTGTGTTTGAAATATTTTAGTTAGTCTGTGATATAGTATGTTCGATCATCGAGTCGCGCGCCTTCTGGACAGCGGTCACATCACACAAAGCAATAATATGTTCCTCAATTATCAGATTTTAATGTTAATTAATTGTCAAATGTACCAATATTGGTATAAAAAATCATTTAATGTGGCTTCAATCGAATACATTTTACTAGCAATATACATAAAATCACAATGAATGTTTAATGGAAATGAATCCCTGTTATAATTATTTTTTATTGTAATAAGTAATTCCTAAATGAATACAGTAATTGTACCGAGTCGTGGCCTCTAAAGACAATATTCTTGTACTGAATTTAACTGTGGGAGGGTATCTGCTTCGTACTTACATTTGTTATCAGTCATTTTGAATGGAGTGAGTTCACTGAATGTGTGTCATGTGCATGTCTTCTAAAGTAATGTTACCATATACCAGGCTTAAAGGTGACTGGTCGTTAGCAATATGCCAATATTTAATTAATTAATTGATTATGAGTATGAGAACATACAGATACTTTATTTACATTGATCAGAATTATCTGAATAATGGGTAAATAGGTTTGGGAATAGACGCGGGATCGTCAGGATTGATTTAGTCAAACATATTGTCGGTGTAAAGTAAACGTGTGTGCTTTATAGCACAGGTGTGTCGCCTTGCTATCATAAGCCAGATAGTAGTCCCTTCACTGTTACGCGAAATAAAGTTAAATATTTTAAGAATGTTGTTAATGTGCCTAAGCGAACAATAAGCAAGTTATTATTGTTACATTTCTTTAACAATATGATGACCATGTAAATACGGCGCTGTTCGTAGTATGATAATAAAAAATCGTTTTTAAATAATTCGTTTTATTTCAACAATATTGTGTAAAGTAGGGTACCGTGTGGTACAGAAGAAATAGAGGAAGTAAGTACATAACACAAATCACATGTTTCTGCATTAGTATACTTAAAACTATATTATACACACATCGAAAATATAAATATAGAAAAAGAGAAGGTGATAAAAGTATCGACTAAACTTTAGTTGCCAATCGGTGGTAATAATAAGCTCACTATTTTATATTACTTAAATATAAATGCTACACAAACTGAAAGTCTTCAAACAACGTATGTACGAGGCACGAGAAGATGCATTAATAAATAAAACATACACTCATATAAATATGCTTCTCTAAATTTGTAAGTAGGATTATTACTAGTTTTTTTTTTAATAGTAATAGCCCCAAATCTGCTATTGAGGTGTAAAATTCAAGCACATTATTATTATTCATGCATAAATGCACGAGACAACATTGAATTCTGGGTTTGTTTCCTCCAGAAAAGTTACGCCTTACATCAGATCTGCTAGTATAGTAACAAACAAGAGAGTCCTCACTACCTGGCCCTGGGCCTGAGTCGCGGGCGCGCGCGCGACCTGGGGCGCGGGCGGCGGCGGCGCACGCAGGGCGCGCAGCCTCGCTCCAGCTGCGCCGTCACCAGCTCACTTCCTGGGCCTGGGCCTGGGTCGCGGGCGGCGGCGGCGCACGCGGGGCGCACGGCCGCGCTCCAGCTGCGCCGTCACCAGCTCACTTCCTGGCCCTGGGCCTGGGTCGCGGGCGACGGCGGCGCACGCGGGGCGCGCGGCCGCGCTCCAGCTGCGCCGTCACCAGCTCACTTCCTGGCCCTGGGCCTGGGTCGCGGGCGCGCGCGCGGCCTGGGGCGCGGGCGGCGGCGGCGCACGCGGGGCGCGCGGCCGCGCTCCAACTGCGCCGTCACCAGCTCGGCCAGGGTCCCGCGCTCCGCCAGCATCGACAGGAACGTGCAGATGAACTCGTCGTAGTTGTGCGTGCGCCGGCTGTCGTCCACCTGGACAAATAAACATGCCATCAATCTTCTATATCTATCTGGAGTATGACCCGTCATCCCACTGGCAAAACCGACTGGTGGTATCAATCTGCAGCAAAGCGGGACGAACGGGATACGATTCCTATTCGTCCTACAGTTACAAGTTACGATGTCGTGTGACGTCACGCGTTTATGGCAAGACAAGCCTGGGCCTTACAGAATCAGGGCCCTGCACTAGAGATAGATACACGTAAAAAAAATATGGACAAATATTATAAACGATCTATTAATAACAAAGCTAGAGGACCCAAAATCTGTATTATAGAAGATATTTGAAACAACAAAATTACTTATAAACACGTTTCAGCATTTTTTTGAATTTTTGTCAGTTTTCTGTTTATTTAAACGCGTATCACGCAAAAACGGCCGAGCGGATCATTATGATTTTTGGTATACACAGACCACTGGACCGATCGGGCTGTAATGTGGGCATGCAGATAGTTACTATGATGTAAGTATTTATACCCTAAGATTTAGGATTTCAGGAAAATCTCTTAGGGATTTGAAGTTTGTGTGAAATTTTAATTGTTAAAAAGACTACTAATTATTGCGAGTTTATTATATTTATTTGATAACTAGTTTATGCCCGCGGCTGCGGCATCAACAAGTTATCAAATAATTATAATCACCTTATACATATCCCGCTTATCGTTCTCATCGTTGAGTGCCTGCTGGCACGCCTGCACCTCGCCCACTATACTACTCATGAGGGAATTCAGCTCCGAGTGAGACAGTAGCAGCTTGCGGCACTGAGTCTGCTCAGAGGATAGCTCAGAACACGCCAGTACGGGGGAGTCGTTGCTCTTCAGTAGGGCTGTTGTTGACGTTGGATATATCTGTAATTGAGAATAATTATGTGTTTAATTGCATGCTTAATGTTCAATACAAAATAATAACTCATAAATGTGATTAGAGTATTTTAAACTAACGCAAATGGCAGTCGTATTTAATAACAATAGATAAAATAATTTTGGATGGTTTACAATCTAGTAACTAAAGCATGAAATTCGAATGGCATGTGATATCAGTTGAATATTACTAACTTCGCCGATAATTTCTTGACTTGATTCTTGTGTAATAGTTATGAATTTAACTGCTGCTCCTGGTTCTATAGGCTCAACTGAAACAGAAACATTTTCATCAAAAAAATAAGTCTGTAAATTGAATACTTAATAAAAAGGAAGCAAGTTTGGCTTGGTTGTGTAAGTGATTGCTTAACATTTTGATACCCTCTAGTTTGAATGCGGCCTTAGACTTAAAAAGAAAATTGTCAGGGTTAGATGACCTTACAAGGTGTGTTGTGTACATATTTATGTATTTGGATAGTTAAACCGAAACATTATTGGAACTTCCTTTAATACTGAAGCGACGAACTAATGTCATTTCTGCATTGATATTTATTTTTTTTACTCTTTACTGATAGGCAGTTGACCAGTTAGTCACCTGAAACGATACCCAGACAAAGTCAAATAATAAAATAAAATAATTCTCTGTTAAGAATATTAATTTAAATTTATGTAAACACTTATGCAATAATTATATAGAAATAACAATAAATTTACAATGGTACTAGTGTATATGTTTGTTCATACATTGTAATCATTTTGTTATAAATTTACAACATATTCTGTGACTTGTAAAACATTTCTAACTTTATTTTACTTTTTAATAATACTCACCAAGAACCACACTCTTATCTTGATGTGGTCTATCGTTGGCGCCAATTTCAATAGTAATGGGCAGGATATAGTCTATATCGTACATTGGTATCTGTGCAGTATCCAATGTGCTGAGTATACTCTCTTCACTCACTGGAACTATGTGTAGTGTGTTTTCTATTGATTCTGGTATGAAGCCTTGTTCTGAAAATCAGCAAATAAATATAAATAGTTTACCTATAAACTTGAATTAACAAGTCAAAATCACATGATCACTTTTGTTTACTTTCTCTTGGTATGAGATACATACATCAAGGATACTGTCAAGCTAAATTATGACCTAGTTTCTTTAAATGATTGTGTGTAAAAGTTTACAATGAAATAATATATATCATGTATATGGCTCAGGGAGAAATTTCTAGGAATATTTATTTATCTACTTTTTATGAGCCTTAGGGATCTTCCTAAAGTTTAAGAAAGATTAATATTCTGATCTTTACCTGTGAGTTCTCTTGTTTTCGCAAGTAAATGTCTCATGTGTTTGCCAATTTTAGATATTGCTTCTTTCACTCTCTTTTGGTTCAATTCTAGTGCAGATAGTCGTTGAGTGATAGCTATCCTTCTGTCTGGCACCACTGCCATGAGGTTGAATCTGGAAATCAATTAGACACACCTTTCCAAAAATATTAATCTATCAAATAAAAATCTGTAATATATTACTTAACTAGTGAGTGCTCGCAGCTTCACTTGCTTTAAGAAGTAAAACTTGCATCCCCTATTTCACCCCTTTAAAAGTGACATTTCCAAAATTTTTTTTTGTTAATAAATGTTTTTTTTTTTATTCAAATAAATAAATAATATCCTTTTTTGCGGATGCCTACGTCATAAACTTCATTACAAATTTCAGCCCAATGTGTCCAGTGGTTTGGGCTGTGTTGATAGATCACTATTCAGTCAGTCAGTCACTTCGAGTTTTATATATTTAGATAATATTTATAATGAAAAACAAAACTTTCATTGAACCCAATACCCCAGAATGGCTACTTTAAATTGGAATGATGAGGCTTGGAGGTAGAAGAGGAAGACACCATCACAGTAGAACAATATTTCCAAAGTTATCATTTGCAATGGATTCCAGCAAAGTAACATTTTTTTTTTTCTCACCTGATATCATGTACTTGTTCCCCTGCATCCCTGCCGAGGCGCCCTGCCATCACTCTCCGGAATTTGTCTGTCCAGCCCTCGTCCGGAGCCCAGGGACCATGGTCTGTGGGGTACGGCTTCAAGCCATCCAACTCAAACAGGTGACCATTTATTGGAACAAAGCTCACAAAGTGATAAGCTTCACCTGGAAATACATACAATAATAATGTATTCCTTATTTAAGATCTAAGGTACATCATCAGCCCTTGGGATCACGCTGCTGGGTACAGGCTACCCTTTTGCACCAACCATGTGCAGACCTCATCCAGGTCAGACCCTTAACTCAACATTATAGATCATATATGTACAATCCATAAAACATCTGTAGATTTATTCTATTGTAGCATGATATTTGACTTCATAATTAATCTAAAATGTATCAGGATGGTACTCATAGGAAATATTAATTCAAGTAAATACACTCATGCTATATGGATGTGTACAATATATACATATGAGATAAAATAATACAGACCTGTAAAGCGGCCAGTAGATACACCAGCATTCTTATCAGTCTTTTTCCGAGCTTGTGGAATGGCATGAGAGTTGTGGGCACAAGCTAGCTCCGGGGTGTTGCCTATTGCCCAACCTTTGTTCTCTGGGTTCATACCTAGTGTATGTTGCTGGAAATATGTATAATTTTTTTTTATACAATAATATCCAGATTTACTAGTATAAGATATAAAGTATCTAGTTCAATTTCTAATTCCAGCGTGCAACTAAATTAATAGATTCTTCTTAGAACACAACTAATTAGTAATAAGAAATTACTAGGTACTTACTTAACTAATTGTTACTGGTAAACTAGGTACCTACATTACTTAGTTTAATGAAGACTAACCTTGAGCCTGCTCAGCGTTTCACCAAGATGCAGGTTAGGGCAGTTAAGGAGTATGGATAATAAGGCATGGGTAGCACAGCTGTTAGGCACCATTTGTTGTGCAAAGAATATGTTGTTGATCGTTTCCTCATCTCTGACGTAGCTTTCTATTTGCTCCACGAACTTTCTACGTGAGCGTCGTTCCTCTATCCATCTAAATAAGAAGATGAATCCGTACACAGGGCTTTCCAAAGGCTTGTGCAAGTCGTAAATCTCTTCCACCTCTACGCCTTTAACTCCAAAATCTTCTAACAACAATGTGAACAAGCCGGGATCACTTTCTAACTCGAGCCACCCCTCTGATAAACTATTTATCTCTACCGGCATATTTTTCATCTGTAACCACTATTCACTAGCTATTTACGAGAGTTTATTTCGTTTTACATGAAAACTCTTGCTATTTTCCGTTTACCAAAAATGTAATAAACAAAGCAGATTTCCGGGATCAGTTTAACTGGTTTGACATTTGTTTGGACTTGACATTTTAACTATAACTTTATAAATGGCTTCTGCACCGTCTTCGCCATTTTGCCAGTGTTGTTCACAAGGCGAGCACAATGTTGAATCGATACGTGGACAAACGAAGTTGTAAAAGGATGAAAAAATGAAGAAATTAGAATGATTAGCAAGAGCATTAGCACTTGTCTGTTTTAAAAATGACTAAACGTTTGTTTACCATGGCAATCTTGACCACAGTACTGTAAACAGGCGGCAAAACTTTTGAAACTTTCATACAAGGAATTTCATCCCTTTGTTACTGTTTAATAATATGCTTTCATATGTTTTTTATTATCTAAAATGTAAGCAGACGAATAGGACAACACTGAAAAGTAAAAATTAACCAATGCACTTGCTTTGATTGTTTTTGTACATTATCTGGAATACCTCCTTTTGATATGTAACATAAATAACTATGATTCCAGATTCTCCGCAGATATTAAATCATTAAGGGAGCTATCTTAGGTAGATTTAAGAATATATTTTACTTACTCCACCACTACAAAAGTGTTGGTTTACTGTTATAAGGCCCAAATTTTATTCATTTCTTCAGTCCATACTAAACATTGCATCTGATCGCTTAAACTTGTGAGCACCTGAGAATAAGGGCTTATTATAATTATTTTTTAAAAAATTAGATTTTAAGTAAGTAGATAAATTAATTGTTTTATACATATTAGTCAGATTTGATGTTTTGTAAAATATAGTTTTTCCTACGATAGGAAATGCTAGTCATTATATAGGTACCTACATAATGTTATGTATATTCCTTTTTGCAATACATGTATTATACACTAGTAGAAATCTTAGGCTTCGGGTGCGTTTTCCGGGTTAAAAGTACCTATCTTACATCATTTTCAGAACCATACACAATTACTATATTAGAATAATGACGATTCAAGCATATCAAATAAACCAACAAACACAATTTTGCTTTTCTATAATGGTGTAATAATAATCATACTGACCTACCTACGCATATCGTGATATTGTTATTAGTTTTAGAGTAGGTACTACGAGTACTAGCTGTTTTACATTTAAACTTTAATTAAATTAGATTTTTTTATATCTCGTCGTTGCAAACTGCGGCATCATAAAACCCGTGGTGGGGCTTTATCTGAATCTAGAGTAGATACATAATTATACGGTGCTTAAAATAAGAAAGGAGCAAGTAAAAATCCATTTTAAATTCTTTCAACAACATTTATTTTCTATGTACACTTAAGACGTCCATTTTCATAGTTTTAATGTACAAATAATAAATGCACAACTTCAGCATTGTAAAATCATCGTAAGATTTGCAGGCACGCTCTATGTCACGCATCAACTATTCACGTATTATAACTGTTAGGTTTGGTCCCATATTTAAAGATGAATCGAAAGCTCGCTTAATTCAGTAACCTTTTTTTTTGTTTCTTTTTTTAACGGTCACGTTTTTTGTTCTTTATAATGTCTGACGATTAATTCAGGTAAGTTTATGAAAAACAATATAGTTTTGAATTTAATTTTCTAGTTCGGTAAATTCGAATCTTCTGTCGTTCCATGCGGCTAGTCGATACGTTAAAAATTAAGTAAGTAGGTAGTTAGTTGATAATTAAGTTTTAAAGATCTCTTATATTATATTAACACTTAACAGAGATAAGGATATCGACCACATCGCTAGATGTGTCGTTTATGACAGAGATCGTCAACACACAAATGGTACCTAGGTTTATTTTAGTCTAGTTGTGCAATCACAATGTGTAAAAGTCATCATTTGCGTGCCTCTGCTATTGGAACGTTAAGTAAACACGCTACAAAACCAGGACTAGAATAAAAACTGAATGAATAAGCTAACATGGTGGCAGGTACTCAAAGATATATACAAAATATTCTGCTGATTACAAAGGTACACAAGTTAGACACTAAATGTAACATCACCTGTTTTTAACAAAGTATTGCTCGTATACTGTGCTGGTTATATACGTACTGGGCTGCCTTATACAATTACGATAACAATATATCAAGTCAAGTTACATAGTCACAGTAGGTACATGCTAACAGCCCAGCGATGGAAACTAGATGACATAAATGGCACAGCTGTAGGTACGATATATACTGATTTAGTACAAAACTGCTAAAAGTTGCTAGGATATGTTACACAATCTTTGATATTTATCCATCACTTAACTATCTATTCATTTGGAACCATCAGAGGTGATCTGTTCGGAACACGCAATTTACAAGTTCAATGGAAGAGATTTTCGACTTACAACTACGTAATATTTTATACAAAATCATATTTTACAAAACGTATTATATACAGAACGGGCATAAGTAACTAACGTCCTCTTCTATATCACATAAGTACGCAACGCTCTACTTATCTACCGCCTTAAATTAAACAATAACGATCGTTTCATGTATGGATATGTACGCACAAATATAAATATAATACCGAAGCGTCGCGGACGCTGCATCGCGGAGTATCACGAGAGTCATCACATGAAACGGCAGTCGACTGAAGGCGCCGGTCGGGGCGCAGCTTTCACCTGATGGCGTGCGTCGGGTTGTAGGGCGGCGGCGGCGTCTTGGGCACCTGCGCGCGGTGCACGGGCGCCGGGGGCTCCTCGGGCTGGCCGGGGATGCGCGCGTCCAGCACGGGCGCCGGCCGGGGCTCCGGACGCGCACTGCTCGACGCTACCAGCAGGCGCGCCGGGTTCAGCTTGATGGCGTCGTCGTAGGTGGGCGGAGCCCCCGCTACCGTGTCGTAGTCGGGTGGCTTCTGCTGCATCGTCTCCTCGTCCGGCATCGATATCACGTGGATGGGATCGTCGATCTGAAAGGCGACAAATTCACGGTCAGGGTTGCGATCATGCACAAACACGGTGCTCGGCGGGACTTTGTTCCAACCGTGACGTCCAATAAGACGCGATGGGCTAATTTAGCTCGTTGCTGTGATATCGCGAGAGGTCAATTGTCACATCGGCTTTGGCGATTGTTTTACGCGTCGAGGCCGATTAATTTCATCACGATCTCAGTTTGCGGGGTTAAAGATAGCAGCGGGATCACTGAGAGCCGCGATTCATTTATCTGATTTCGCAATCGCAAACTGGATCGCACTCCGTTAGCTTTATTGTTTGGTTAACTGGATTTTGTTCCGATTTAGACCGCTTTCATCAATGTTCGGAGTTGAAAGACCTTTTTAATGAAGAATTATTGATCAAACGTGGCAAATCATTGTTGGTTTACTTTTAATTAAACTCATCTATTTCACAGAATGTACTGAGAGAATAAATGTGAGTAGCAGCCACTATCGTCATTAAAATATCTTGAGATCGTCCCATACCAACATTGCAATGCTCAATGCTCATCATCAGACATATTATGGTTGATAATATATAATCTATCTAAAAATGCATAATATACCTACCATAGTTTAAAAACAGATGAATAAATAGAAAGGAGTACACACCTGATGTGTATCAGGCGAGGTGCGGTCTGGTTGCGGCTGCCTGGCGGGCGACTGCAGCCAGCAGCACATGGCGGCGCAGATGAGCAGCGCGCCGGCCACGATGCAGGCCACGCCCACGTACCGCACGGGCTCCGCGTAGTCCTCTGCCAGCCCCAGCCAGTTGATGAGTGCGCCGGCGCAGAGCAGCACCATGCCGTAGCGGTACGGCCTCTGTGACTGTCTGCCCTCGTCTAGAGACATGCCTGGAAGTAACAGAAAAATAACAATTAAGTAACAGATAATTTCGTAATTTATAGATTTTTTATATCGAATACTAAGGGTGGCACTGTAACTAGTATGTAGGTATATAATAGCACGGTGCCCTCTATCAGGCACGTGATTTAGATTTTTGTAGTCTGGTTCATGCGACAGCTATACAACATCAGCGTAACTAATTTTGACATGTAACTCTAAGCACCAAGATCTCAAAGAAAAACGTTCATTAGACACGTAGGTTGAGATATTTGTGAGTACAAAGGACAATTAGCAGGTAACCAATTTAGCTTCCCATATTTGCATGTTCAAATCAATTATGTGGGTGGCATAAGATGGACATTGAGTAGGTAGGTAGGTAGGTATGTAGGTAAAGCCTACTTTATTCTCAGCTCCGTAAAAGTGAAGCGTGACTCGGCACCTACTTGTCGATGCGCATCATCTACCGTCAGCTACGTTATGCATAGTCATAAATCAATTTCACTTTTTCCCATTGAATACATATGGCTGTAACAGGCTGGTGCAAGTTAGAATGAACGTATCAAAACGAGGAAAATGTAGTTTACTGGGGCAGCGGCGAGTAACGGGATTTCGTATACACAAACCGGCGATCAAAAAGAAAGCTGGGAAAGTGCACAATTAGATGACACATAAGGTAATTTGTGTCGTGTTTGTGTGCGAACTGAGACTGGCTAGTTGCGGTGAGAAGAATCGTTAGGAAGGTCGGAGCGTCTATTAAGTCTGAGAGTAGTAATCTCAGCGCGCGTTGAGACGAGTAATCGCAGAAGTAATGGGTCGTCCGATCGAGGTTGGTGCAAGACAATGGATTCGCAGGATATGTGGGTCAAGTTCGCGACTGCTCGGGTGACGCCGCGCGGGCGGACCGGTCACGAGGCTCTTTTTAAATACCACCCCTAAGTATATATACAGTACGATATACTTCATAATGTACATTGTAATAGCTTGGATGGTATACTATCTGTGCGTATGAACTGATCAATAACTGACATCAGAAACTTATTACAGGTTTTTTTTATACCGACGCGTTTTACATGTGGACAAAGGACTCCCCCGTTTCTTTCAATTTTATTTCTCGCTCGCTGAATAGCTTTATAATTTCATTCTTCGGAACGGAATTATTACCGTTTCCGATGTATAAAGTTCGTCATCATTTACACTCTGCACTAGGTTTTGTATTACAAAAATAGCATGACATGATGGATATTCTAAAATTTGTTTATACAAAAGGAATGTAGGTACATCGAAACTTACATATCACGCAAGCTGATAAGGTATCGTAAAACCTTATATAGGTATCTATGTAATGTACTTATTTCTTTTTTATAAATTCTTAATTATATATAATGTAATATTCTATAATTCTATATTATAAGCTAGGAAAACTTACATGAATGGTTTTGTCTCACCGCCGGAGTGGCTAACTCGTACGGATATATAACCAGCCAAGCCATTGTAAACTTGGTCAACCTTGGTAACCGGATCGCAAATCAATAGGGCTCAAAATTTGTCTTGGTAATGCACTTTTATACATATAAGTAAATAATAATGTTTCCAAAAATATATTTACAAAACCCTACTTGAGTCAACACATCTCTATTATCAGAACAAGACTAAGAGACTCCCAAGATATTTTTAAGATATTTTTGAGAATCGCATCATCCGTTTCAGTGATACGTTATCGACTGCAATCTCTAGTTTGATAGGTGGTAACAGGTCAATTAGATATCGGACAAAGTCTTGACATTGTAACAGTAGTGGATGTAAGATATCTACGCAGTCATATTACCGGGGTATGTCTATCATTGTCTATCCTAATAGATGACTCAAGAATAACACAGAGACTCCATGTAGATTTCAGATATATAGGTAGTATCATCTAAATAATCATCTCTCACGGTGGTACACAATATATTACAGCGGAACTATTTTTGTTTACTGTTCATGTTTTCTATGCTTATATTAGAATTCTTTTTTTTTACACACAAAAACTCGACCCCGGGGGAGGGCGAGTGGTTATGTGGATCCAGGGCCGAGGGAGTGCGGTGCATTTATCCGCAGCGCAGTAACAGAATCCTATGTTATCTTCATGCCGATCATAAGCAACCTTCGCTCCGTTCAGGCGTTAGAGAGTATCAAAAAGATTAACTAACACTTTTGGTTTTATACTTCAACATTGAGTACTAATCCTAGAACAGCTCGTAATATTAGCGATAGACTGGCAACAACTAGACCAACCAAGCTTTCTAGCCGCACAAAGTATATGCTGCGGTGTCTATAAAATCTCAGCTATAGTAAGCTAATCAGTGGGTACAGGTAGGTTTCACTGCGGATTATGGTAATTATCTGCGATTTAGTCGGGCCAGCACCCGGTAACACTTGTAAGCGGTCTGCGGCGGTAGGGCTTCGCCACGCCAGGCCGCCGCCCCACGTTTCGTTAAAGCGATAATATTCGTTAAATGGATTAAACCCACACCGCCACTCGGTGACATCGTGCTTATCAGCCGTGTTATATATGTGCTGCCACTGAAATCAGTTTCAGAAGACAATAAACGCGTCTATACTGTAGTAGTTCTGTTTATGTGCGATAAGGTTTCCAATCGTTGCCTGTAATTAGATCAAACCACGGTTATCCAGTTAGACCTAGGTAGACACAGATGTGACCTATTTTATAGATGGATGTAATATTATTCTATCCAGTAAGTGATATAAATCTGACTAAATAGTTACTGCATTTCCATCTTAGCTTTGTCAGTATTCTAAGGCTTTGTATCTTACCGCATTACATAAGTAATCAAATATAGTTAACATATTCTTATGGTAACACATACTATGTAAACATCTGAAAACACGTATTGTTTTGATGTTCGTATCTGAGAAATGTAGATAACTTCCGAATAAGTGTAAACAAACAATATTATTTAGCTTCGATGGATATTTTTTGGGAAATATTATATTCGTGTAAGTTTTCTATTTATCTATTTTTTATCTTATCAAGCCGACTGGTCTGCTCTTTACAAAACAACATGATTGTTTCTTTGTACTTTATAAGTTTGATTTTTATGCCCCTTATATAAGTGGTCATGACAAATTCAGGTCACGTAATACATTATGATCATCAAATAACGATCTTATCGGACAGCTTTTCTCGCAGGTAGTACAAATGTATTCATCAATAACTTATTTACTTACATGGTATGTAAGAAGGCGTTACTAGAGAGGGGCTTTTTTGAAGCACTGATGTAGGTAGTAAATATATACGATATCTTATATTTACTATATTTTTTATATTGTCTTGACTTTCCTGAATAATAAAACGAGACGTGTGCCTGATGGATAGTATCTGAATAAATCAGTTTTAATTGAAGGAAATGCTTATTGTAAATTTTCTCACGGTAAATAACAAAAACAAAGATAGTGTCCACCAAACCCGAAGGCTAACGATGGAAACAGTGACTATGTTTTTTACATGTTTCATTATGACTTGTCATTGTCTCAGTTGTAGGTCAAATACTAATAATGTAAGTACGAGTAGTAATTGATTTGACGATTTATTGTGCCCTTCACAGAAATCACTGGTTATTAAGTAGGCGGTATAGGAAAAGTATTATGAAAAATTGCTTTTTTGTTCAGGAAAACCGTGCTTGTTATCAACCGTTGCCCCTCGCATATTATCTTACTCCATTATACCCTTGTAGTATTATAATATAGTTATAAGCATCGCCATCAAAATATCTCTCCGAGTTTGCTATCTCTACTCTATTTTTCTGACAGGTCAACGGCTTACATGTTTTCCTCGTTATCTCCGCAATAAAGTCTATTTTAAATATTATTTTGGACCATATATTTGGCATTACACTAAATTATGTTAACAGTCTCAAAACGATGTCGTCGGTCTGTAGTGACCGCAAAGTTCACTGAACCGACGCGAAAAAGTCGACTATTTTAAGCCAAGACCACAATATCCGAAAATATCAATAACTACCTACAAAAACGCGCTACTCCACAATTTTTATGGCCACGAAATGCAATACAAATCAATATTTTATTTTGTGTTGTTGTGACTATTTCAATATTGATTTCAAAACTTATGTTATACAACAATGTGTAGGTAAATATAGGCAGTATAAGTCGAATAATAGTATTCTTTCGATCTGCCAAAATATCTACTTACGCATACTTTAGTAGCGGTAAAAAATAGAATGAGTATTTGTATCTACAATACTCATATTTAACACAGAACTTACAATACAGCATTTATAATATCAATTGATCGTGCTGAAATAGCAAACACTTGATAGGTATATCGTATCTAAAATAAGTTACATCTAAGCGCTTGCGGCCGCAAACCTAGGTCCCCTATATCACATTACAGCCAGTCAGGTGGTCAACTGCCAACTGACTACCGCTTATGGTATATGCAGCTATGCATCTGACCATATGCTAAATACACCGCTATGTAGGGTCCGAACCTACTCGAATACGACATATGGTCAAACAGATATATGTTGCTAAGAGCACTTACATTCAATGTACAACAGCTAATTGGATGTTTTTGCTAGTAAAAGCGACTTGTAATACTGTGAAGTCTAAAGCACAAATTGGATCCTTGATTTTTTAACCGAATGGGCACTGAGAGCTGTGAAAATTATCCAGCGAGGAAAATTAGTGTATGCAAAATACATGAACAGTGGGCCTAAGTACTGTTGAATATCTGCAATCTAGGTATGAGTAGGTATTACAAATTAAGTTGTGTAGTTTAGTATTTATTCATTCAATCTGTTGCTGTGATTAAAATACTGCACCAACAATCTAGCAACGCTCATGGGGGATAGAAACCAGTAAATATAAAAATCTATTAGAAAACAGCGCCTTTACAGGGCTTGGTTTTAACATCTCACCAAAAACAAGATTAAATTGTTCGAACGCGACAACTGTCCATCTGATACAGCAGTTGCAAGATATTTACTCTATATGCACTGGTAGTGATGTACCTAACCAGCTAAAATAGGCCATTACAAGAATAGAATATGACTTTATTGTACACCAGAAAAAAAATATAAACATAAATTAATCTAAAGAGACATAACTTAGCATTGGGCGGCCTTATTGCAAAGAGCAGTGTCAACTACTGATGATACTCAGTAGTTGGTATTCATCATTATCTATACTAATATTATAAAGCTGAAGAGTTTGTTTGTTTGTTGAAAAAATCTTTTTGTGTTGAATAGACCATTTATAGAGGAAGGCTTTAGGCTATATCACGCTGCAACTAATTCATATTTCAGGGCTTCCGTTACGTGCGCTGCGAAAACGGTTCAAAATTCAAGGAAATAATGCCCAAAATATCTATACCACGCGGACGAAGTCGCAGGCACAGCTAGTTTGTAGATAGGTATATTGACATTTTTTTCCGAGTATTCTTCGACCATACTTTTAGCTAATTGGAAGGCTCAATGTATCTAATATCTCTTTGCTATTTGTAGGTCAATTCGTGTCAATACTTTATTGACTTGACTCGGATTCACAGTAGGCATTCAATTGAATATTATACGAGCATCGAGAATTTTCAGTCGGTGTTTTGACGACGGCCTAAATATTTTATTTCAGTTTTTTAACCCCTATACAGTGGGACTGAAAAAGGTTGAGTTGAATTAAATATTTTTAGGTTAAGGGGTTACGAGGTTTGCAGCAGATCTCAAACACATAACAAACAAATTATACGAGTACCTTTCATAAACCTACATTTGGTAAAATGTTGTTTAATCATTTAATTATGAAACTAGGTAACACACATAACATATCCATTTTTTTTCGTTCTGTTTTCATATGATGATTATGTTTAAGCTAGAAAAAAGTTATAATTAAAAGATTCCATTGTAAAGAGGATACTTATAATCCCGTATAACACACTTACTTTTATTTATGAATAGATATTATCTACAAGGACAAACGCATTAATGTTTATAACCTCGATGAACAATCTACTTAGTCCAGTAGAATGTTATCTACTACTTTCCACAAACAGATCAATAAATTATATTCTATAGGTACCTTTATTATTTACTTATCGATATTGTGTTAAAGTGGCTTTCTATTAATAAACTGTTGGTATTGTTTATTCGTGTTTAAAATGTATTTGTTGTCATTTATGTAACGTAGGGAAACTTGAAAATTTTAATATCCCGATTTCTTATACACACAATTAGTAGGTACCTCTTGTGGATTAATTTTAATCAAATCAAATCAATGTAATACATTGATTTTTTTAAGCTTAGATAATGACTAATCTAGTGGGTGCTCGCGGCTTCGCTCGCATTAAGATGTAAAACTTGCATCCCATATTTCACCCCTTTAAAAGAGGCATTTTCAAAAATCCTTTCTTAGCGGATGCCCACGTTATAACATCTACCTTCGTTTCAAATTTCAGCCCAATCCGTCCAGTGGTTTGGTCTGTGCGTTGATAGATCACTATATCAGTCAGTCAGTCACCTTTGAGTTTTATATATTTAAACTAGTGGATGCTCGCGGCTTCGCTCGCATTAAGAAGTAAAACTTGCATCCCCTATTTCACCCCTTTAAAGTGGCATTTCAAAAAATCCTTTTTTAGCGGATGCCTACGTCATAACATCTACCTTCATTCCAAATTTCAGCCCAATCCGTCCAGTGGTTTCGGCTGTGCGTTGATAGATCACTATATCAGTCAGTGAGTACCTTTGTATATTTAGATATGTGATAATTGATTTATTTTTAAGTAAATATCTGAATCTGAATCTTCCTTGGTTGTAGTTATGTTTTCTATTGGCCTTAAAATATGGAAATATGCATATTTTTCAGCAAGTAATATTGTAAAAGCGTGCGTTATCAGTGAACTACATAGTTTTAGCGCGACGTAAACTATGTAAATATTGCCAGGCTTGTTTGAATGAGCACTAAATATTTATTCGCGTTTCGTTCATTCGCACACGGAAGGAGTTATTTTTAAAGCATGGCATCGTAACATGTCTACAAAATAAGGGGCTTGGACGTGAAGAGCTATAAAAAATTCTATAACCATCGCGACAACGTGTTCCTAATTCATAATATAAGTTCAGGTTAAAAAACTCGTTCTGTTTATAATAAACTACCTACATACCAAAAAAAATTTGGTCGATTAACATATTTTCATCAGATTCAAATGTGTTTTCTGAGTCATACATGCTTGTTGTAATCTTGAATGAATAAAACATACTCATAAAGTTCTCTCCATGTCAATATTAATGTACCTATATACCTACCTATCTACATTAGATTATATATTCATCAGTACTTATTAATAATTATATAAATCTCACATAAGTATTTTACGAGAAGTTTATGTAAATTTAGAATCTTTTAAATCTCCAGGCACAAATTTCCAAGAAAACACAAGGTTATTTATATAACGGGTATTTTTTATGAGTGTTGGGCACCTATATATTCATCGTGCAAGTAATACGCCACAGGATGACACCCGTGAGAACTTGGCTGAATAAGAAATAGAATATTGCGATGAGGCTTCTCTTCGTACGAAAACTATCCGGATATGTATTTCCTTTCGGGATTTTCTGCTTACATTACCACTACGCATACTGCTGTCCAGGGAAATGCGTTACTTTCTAGCTAGAGTATAGGTACGTCATAAAACCTAGATTAGATTGCACTTTGAATACGGGATATATAAAAAAAAACTGGGGTGCTGTTTTTGAGGCATCCGATAAGATATTATAATTTATTTATATTTGATTCTGAAATATTCACATTTACTTAATTTTATTAATAAAGTTCTAGTTGAAGTAGGTTATTTTATGAAACCCTTAAATTTATTTGATTTAATTGAATAAAATGGCCCGATGGCCTCACACTGATTCCCTGGGAGCGGGGAAAAGCTCTTGTATGGGACGCAACTTGCGTCGATACACTAGCTCCTTCTCGCCTCAGTGGAACAGTACAAGCGGCAGGAGCCGCGGCGGACGCAGCAGAAGAAGCCAAGCGGCGAAAATATACATCATTATCGACTGATTATATTTTCGTACCGCTTGGCTTCGAAACTTTTGGTCCGTGGGGAAAAAGCACGAAGTCTTTTATAAAAAAATTAAATAAAATGTTGATTGACATCACTAGAGACAAGAACGCTGGCTGGTTCCTTGCGCAAAGGATTTCTATAGCAATCCAGCGTGGGAATGCAGCCAGCGTTCTTGGCTCCATACCACATGTAGATTGTTTAAATTTAGTTTAGATGTAAATACTCTTTTTTAGTTCTATTAGTGTTAATATGTGTAAATATTGTTTCTTATTATTTTAATAAATATTGAATAAATGTATTTGAATTGTAAGAAAATAATTTAATTGTATTTGAAATTTGTGGTATTGAATTTGGGTAATATATGAACGAATCCAATTTTAATCCTATGTCAAATGATCCAATAGGGAAGTAAAATAAATCAGCAATAACATGAATGTACTAAGAATTAAAGTTACTACATGATGACAATAGTATTAGATGAGGTATTTATCGGGTGTTAAACAAATGATCCGCGTGCTTACCTGAAACAATACAATACACCTCGTTAATAATGCATATTTATCATATTTGTAAATTAATATCAATTGTGTTTATTCGTAATATGAGGTGCTAGGCAAATTTGTGTTGAGTCTGGTCGTTTCTACGTATAATAAGTATGTATTTACAAAAGAAAAGTATATATGTATTATATCCGTTATCTAGTATCCATGATACAAGCGTAAGCTTAGTATGGGGCTAGATGGCGCTGTGTGATATATGTCCTGAAATATTTATTTATTTAAATGAGATTATTGACAGCTCCTCAGACGGTTGCCAACACACGGCGTAACAGAAACATATCGCTGCATTTAAATCAATACCAAATCTAGTCTGGCATATATGTAATACGAGTAAGTAACAATAAAATATAAGTATTCTAGGTATATGTACCTATCTATACCAATATTATAAAGCTGAAAAGTTTGTTTGTTTGAACGCGCTAATCTCAGGAACTACTGGTGCGAATTGAAAAATTATTTTTGTGTTAAATAGACCATTTATCGAGGAAGGCTTTAGGCTATATAACATCACGCTGCAACTAATAGGAGCGAAGAAACCATGCAAAATGTGGAAAATTATTCATGTTTGAAGGCTTCCGTTGCGTGCGCTGCGAAAACGGTTCAATATATCAAAAAAATACGTATGAAAGAATTATTCCTCTTAAAATGATCTAACAAAATGTCCGCAACAGTATATATATATCTTTTAAGATTAATTCACTAGAACCGTTTTTATGATAATAACTATTTCACGCGGACGAAGTCGCTGGTACAGCTAATGTAAGAATATATGCTTAACTTAATTGGGATTCATAATTTGGGAAAACCTCGGGGAAGAACACGATAGTATCTTTGCGAAAATTTGAGCTTAGTAACATTATACACAGAAGTATGTATAGTACCTATATCCTGTCTACCTACCTACACCGTACGTAATTCAAGATTTTATGTCTCCACGGTACAACACCGTATAACGACTCGACGTAATCTTTGTTTTCCCATCTGACACGGCTTCTTGTTCCGTACAATGGCACAGCAATTTGTGCTTAGATCTATAAAGGGTTTGGAGGGGTCGCGGCCGCAAGCGTGAAAATGTACCGGTGCGCCTGCGCACCTCTCTGGACCGTGACTTGGACAATGCCACTTGGTACCACTAAGCTCTATATTATACCAACCGTAGCTTTGACTATTATTCTACTACGGATATAATGTTGGATTAGCAGGAAGGTTTGTCCCCATTTCCTGAGCTGTGACTTATCGGTTAGTTGTCCATCTACTTTCTTTGGTGAAATCTAGTTTATTTCCGATTGTTACTTTGTAAGCTAAAATAACTTTCAAGAGTTGAAAATTACTTAAAGTTTCATTGGTACAGGGAAACAGACATAGGAAGTTTTCATCGGCTTGATTTCCGTAATCCAGCCGGTGCCTGCCTCTATTTACTCAGTTAATTTTCAAGATTAAGGTTGGTATTGATTTGAGATCGCTAAGTGAAAACCTTGAGATTTGTTAATTCACTTCAATGCAATTCACCAAGCGAAACAGACAGCATTTCGCAACTCTGCGTAAAATCTAACTTTGATTTTATTTGTAACTTGTTAATATCTACAGCGAGTAACTGAAACGACCTTCGTTGTATAAATAGCATGCTAAATTAATTAACTTATAATAAGTACAAAATAGAGGAAATATGTGAGCATTACACTACATTTAATGTAAAATATATAATCTCCGCACTGTTGAGTTTCATCCGCAAAGAAGAATAAATTTGCAATAATCGGGTACTTTAGATAACGATCCAAAATTGATCTTATTAATTTTAATGACCTTTGAGCACATCATTTAAATTTTATTTCTTGGGTGTGTAAATGTAAACATCTAGTTTGAAAGCACTTTTGCAATATACAGCAATACATATCGCCAGAAGGTTACAATCGGCACGATGCCGTATGAATTAATAGTCTATATGTATAATAATAAAGGCATTTCATATTTCATGAGTCATGAATTGGCCAATACAGAACTTGCACTATGAGATTAGAAGATAAACTGGCTTGAATGTTGAATGTCTGCACACTCACTGGGATCAACGATTTATACAAGGACTTAACCGACTAAAATAGATTTTTTGTATCCTTCTTTGAAGTAAATAAGGTTAAATATATATGCGAATAAGTGCAAATGCTTGATTTTTACTATTAGTATACGATATAAAATAAATTCGAAAAAAGATATGTGTACTAAATTATTTATTTTTTGTTTTTGGTACATTGACTTGTAAAACGTACCTGAAGAACATCTACTTGTGATAAACAACAAAAATTGCGCATTAATTTCTTTTTGAAATGCTTGTTTTGTAACATTATCGAGTGGAATACATTTTATTTATTCAGTTTGTGCTGTAGCATACCATTTGCCGCATGTTGTAATTCAATGTCACAAGGAGATATTATTCGTGTTCACAGAACAAAGTAACACTATACACCAAGCAACCAAATCCTTCAGCACAAGTCAACACAAGTGTACATAAATTTAAACCATATACACTATTTACATAAATACAATAAAACGTAATATTGTATGTGTTTCCGTTAAGCTGTTGTTTGTACACGAATCTATCAATACAAAATATAGTTGTACTCGTAAGACGGACAAAGAAGTTGTATAATATTCAACTGAGTTTGCAAATTTATGGAAACGAGATATAATTAAAAAGAGCCGGTTTTTGTTGAGTACATAAACGTGTAGCTATGGAATCGATGAGAGGAGACAAAGACGGTTTTATTTGAAGGTGTGTCGTTGACCTTTGGACCAGGAAGTGGTGGTAATGTTAACCTTCGTGGTCGATGCAGGCCTGTTACCGAACAGAGTCGCACGCGCGTTCAGACTGCTACGGGCAGCCAATAATGGCCATTCTCTCACCACATATTTGCAACTAGCTTTGTACAGAGAAGCACACTTTAGTACATGTATTTTCGGATATTAATTTGTATGTGTTTTGTTTTTATTGTATCCATTTTGACCCTCTTCGATTAAATGGTTTGGAAACAAATGAAATTATATCTGCGTATTGCAAGATTCAAGTGTCACCGAGCTTTTTTACCAAACTACTTATTTGAGACGTATTTTTTAAATAAGTATAAATTTAAAATAGATGGTCGCTTCGAATTCAGACAGAAGTATCATTGAATGGATGGTAAGACTTCAGAGTTTTACATTTTATTTCATTTGGTGAATTTTTTTTTATATATATCAAGCTCCTTTAAGAAAAATTGCTAACCAGTATCCGAGGCAATAAGTATTATCACCTATGTGCCTACCTAGAACGCATTTAACTTACCAGACCTAATACAGACGTACCTATCTGTAATATTGTGTATGACAAGATTCTTCAGTTCTGTGTAAATTTGCACGTGCTCCGCGAATCAACTACAAATTCGGTATGCGAATAATACATGACATTCTGACACGTATTACTCTCAAGCAAAGCAATTAGCTCGTTCGAGGTACATATGTACATGTATGTACTTCCATGTATTATCTGAACCATTTATAATACAATTAGATATTGAGTGCATTTATAAGATATATAATACCGATATAATTACAGAAACAGATAACATGAACAAGGCGGATAACCACATGATGGAACATATCAATGGTGTGATTTCAAATTTAATATTAATATCGATGACCACATGCTTAGTTACTAAAGTACTTCCTAAATTTGTCTGCAAAAATGTTATTTTTATAGCAAAAAACACGTCAAACTTTGCTAGGAAGTGCTTTTAAAAGTCCAATATTGTAGTATACTTTATAGACACATTTTGCGAAACATGACAACATATTGTAGTAAATAATTTCAGGTAGCCGCGGTCTAAAAGCCGACTCCTAACTTTGTCTTATAATGGTTCAGGGCACTTTGCCTGGGGCCTGTGGGGAATACCAATGGCATCATAAGCATAATGGGCTTAGGTACAGCATGCGTGACAGCTCCATAAAGAAACTTGCTTTCACTATAGTACGCATAAAATTCTGCGAGCGGAGAAAATCGGAACTAAAAAGTTATACATAGACTCAAACTCAAGCTCGGTCACAGAATATAGAAGTACATACGACTATCTGGCCAGCACATACATAGCAGAAATGCTGCCATCTGCACTCGTGCGTAAACTTTTCCGACGCAAACTCTAGTTATGATATTCTTAAGGACTGGTAGAAAGAAAATTTAAAAGTTGTTAAGTGTTGTACATTATAAAACAAGTATAGTGAGTTTTTTGTAGGAAAAGTTGGCAGTTAGCTAGTCACCCCTCTTAAGAGAAGTCATAAAAGTCGCGTGAAATGAGGATGGACGTCGTTAAGGGTAACTACGGGAATAATAAATAAGAAATAGCAATAAAAGACCCACTAAGTAGGTACCATACAAGATTTTCAAGATAGGCTAGTCCTCTTGGATAGATTGTGTTTGAATCTGTAAGTAGCTAAGCTGAGCTTCATAACTCACTCACTTAGCTTCATAAATTTTCTAAGTTCATTTTGTTAATAACAATGATATAACAAGTCAACAGTATAATAGTCTACTAAAGAAAGTATCACTCAAGTACTACACTAGTACTATTCGATTAGCGATTATAAATTATATTAAATTAATCTAATCTAACTAGGAATGAATAATGATATGGTTTAACACAACGAATTAAATTAAAAAGCTAAAATAGAAAAGTATATTCAGTGCCTAACGTAACATCGTGTACTAGCAACGTAATAGGCATTTCCATTTTCTTGTGAAACCCATAGGCAATTTTCAATTTTCTCTCTTACATGACACGAGTAATGCTCAACTATTGTTAACAGAATTAGTTAGGATTGAACACAGTTGTGTGAAGCGAGTGTGGCTCAGCGGTTCCAGTGTCTGCTTTTCATCCAGACGTACCCTGGTTCGAATCCGCCCTACACCAATGACTTGTATTTTTCAAGTTATGTGTAGATTTGCACTCGCTTAGCGGTGAAGGAAAACATCGTGAGGAAACCGACATGTTTGAGGACCACAATATCCGAGGACATGCGTCTTCCGTGGAAGGACCTGGGCGCCCACCACGATGTATCTGCCCAAGAAAACTCCCCTAACGAATTAATTCTGCGGGGGAGTCACGACCCTCAGTCATGAGGAAATACGACTCAAAGAGAGAACACAGTTGAATGACTAAGGTATTGTATAATATTTCGCAACACCTAATAAAATGACAAATAGGTATAATGGTGATTTGAGACGTTTTTGTTGGAAGCTAAAATAGTCTAGAAGTGTAACTGTAGAATGGTATAACAATGTTTTTTTGTGGAGATATTGAGACTTGAGAGAAGGTCATTATAACTAATAGGTCTGGGCTACTCCCAATAGAAAAATAATAATTGTAAATGGGTATTTCCATTGTAAAAATAGCTGAGACATTTCCTCTTTTACTATTTGACGGTGCAAACCGTCAAATAGTAAAAGAGGAAAAACAGGAAAAGAAGCTATTTCGTAATTTTTTTACTATACAAATTTCTATTTGAATCAAATAGTCCCTCATAATAATATTATATTATGCTGTGTGCAATATCCCGAAATATTTATTTACATTTAATATTGGACATGTCAAAAACCATAACATAGATACAAAAACATTTTTCAAATCGATGATCAAAACAACCTATCGTGAATACGACAGAAGCAGTAAGGGTCAAGTGCTATTTTTACGACAAGCAATTACAAAAATTGTATAATTTTGTAAAGGTCTCGATCATGGGAAATGACTGTAATTACAGGCGTGACCTTAAGTGAGGACCCTGAGCGTCTTTGCAAAAAATATGGCCCCTGCATTGAATCTGGTCTGCGTTGATGAATTTGAGTGTAGCCCTTTTATAGAGTTGCATGCGGTCAGAAGAAGTGCCGGTAAGTGGGCAATATCCGGCATTGCCCTCAAGGCGAACTTTCCATCCATACCTATATCATCTATAACATATAATAAAGCTGAAGAGTGTCGAAAGTCTGAACATTGAACATATTTAAAAAAAAAAAGTTTGGCGATACTTCGAATTAATAGCAGAACACGTTCCAAAAATTTAAATATATTTTTGTCTGTTTATCTGTGTCTCTGATTTTCTGTTTATTTAAATGCTCATCACGCAAAACGCCTGATCGGTTCGTTGTAATTATGGTACGTAGGTATTATAAGGTAGGAGTGTCATAGGCTATTTTTTATATCCTCAAATAATGCGAGCGAAGCTGCGGTTATCCACTAATTATCTATAAATACACAGACACTGTGACTGTACTCGTCGCGATATGAAGTGACTATTTATAAATTTTATCGACTGACAATCTGTTTGTTATCGAGTGTTTTGTCTACTGTCTGCTTGATTTCAAATTGAATGCAGGTCTTTTGAGCATTGACCTAATTAGATATTGTTTGATTATTGATTTCCGTATCTGATATCGTTTTAAAGTTGAACGAAAAATTTATAGTATATTCCTAGTTTTTGTGAATAGCGGAGTAGAATAGTTACAATCTACAAGATGAATCATTTTTGTCATAAATATGTATTCATTTAATTACCAACAGACATATTGACGTATTTACTACGTAGGTAGTTATTTGTGTCATACATAGTAAAACTATTGTTTTTCTTATTTTAACAACAAAAACATCCGAGCATCGTCATGCTAAGAACACAAAGTTAAGAATATAATGAGTTACATAATCTTTATGTTTTATTTATTTTGTAAGATTTATCTATCAAGTAACTATGTAAAGTTAGGTAAATAGATACGAATAACACGTCTACAGAGTAAATACTTTTGTGAAGACATGTGTAAAGCGTGTAAATATGTACAAAATATTTGCTGTAAATTCTCTTTTGCCTATTGCGTGCTCTATCTTCAGAATGCTTTGTTTTTGTACAGACGAAAATATGTACCTATTAACAATAGCTAGTATTGTATGCCGTTTGTTTTTGATTCTGTCCCCAACACAACCTTATATTTTGACAACAAACAATACATTATTCATTATTGAAGAAGAACGCAAAGGTTCTTTGAATGAACGTTTTTCTTAACTCAATATAATATAGACTAAGCAATGTGGGTATTTATTTATCAGGAAAGGTAGAATACATATTTTTATGTGCGGTATACAGACGGTACTGAGAACCCTGGATAAATATAGTAAGTTTGTTTGTTTATATTTTAACACTATTAATTTCCTTGAATCTATATATATAAAACTCAAAGGCGACTGACTGATTGACTGACTGATATAGTGATCTATCAACGCACAGCCCAAACCAATGGACGGATCGGGCTGAAATTTGGCATGCAGGTAGATGATACGACGTAGGCATCCGTTAAGAAAGGATTTTTGGAAATGTCACTTTTGAGGGGGTGAAATAGGGGATGCAAGTTTTACTTTCTAATGCGAGCGAAGCCGCGAGCACCCACTAGTATAACGTAACAGCTATAATATGTACCCGTGATTTTAGGTATACAATCCTTACTAGGTAATAAAAAATACAGGCTGATGATGAAAAAGTATAGGTTATTTTTGACAAGTGCTAAACCCGCACTATGGTTATTTACTGGAATCCTAGGTCGTGATTATTTTTGCTCATTTGTCCAATAAGTTTAAGAAAAAAAGTATGTTCATAAAAATAATTTTAACAACAGAAAGATGTGTTTGATTTGATTTAATGGTATCAGTTGGAGTCCACAGATCTGTAGTAAGTACGACATTGGACTTGATTCTATCACAGAATATAATTATCAGAGCGAGAAGGTATAATTCATCAAGTGCAGTTAATCGTGAGAAGCAAACCGGCTTTTGATGATGACTACACGGGAAACGCGACGCCGTAATATTAATACTCGAGTTGGAATTTTGCTAGTGAGCCTTTGTTTTCCTTGTTTTCTTGATAATCTGCGTAGTATACATATGTTAAAATCAACTGGTATAATTATGGTGTCCGTACATAACAACCAATAAAATAACCGGTCAGCACTTCTAGAAGGAAACCGATCAACAAAACCCTAAAATAAAATTTGAAACAGGTTGAACACGATATGCTCGTGATCTTTTATAAGTATTTTATTTTTAAATTATTCAAATAAGTTACATGATTTTGCCAAATTTAGCTTTTCCCTATAAAATGTTAAGCTATTCGTGGGAGGATCCGGTCTCAATAATAAAAAATGCAGGTATAGCTTGACATTTCCTCAACATTTTTACTTATTTTTTCTCTAACACAAATCATAAGATAGCGGATTTCGTAAACTTAAATCTAAGTAGGTAGTGTATGTGTTTTTATGTAAATAGTTATATACAATATTTATTGTGTTTCCAGGTTCTGACTTCTGACCCACCTCCATACCAAGAAAATTTGGTATTGAACCATATTAACCATATTGTGGTTAAGAAGATACTTAATTTTTATTTTTAATTAATTGAAATAATTCAATTCATTTATTTAGGTAAAAACTAAACATGGTTTTATACACTAAGCAATATCATAATCTAATACATATTAAGTGTTGCCAGAGGTAAACTATAAAAATACTTCAAATTTTAAAACCAAATTCTTTCGTTTAATTGTCAACAAGGAATAAGGATACAGCAAACTTTCACCTTTGTAATATTAATATGATTTGATGTGCCAAAAGTTGCGCAAACTTATCAAATCGATTACAAACAGACTTTCTCGCGACTTTGTCTGTAATGACGTGGTGAAACCCGCGTGAATTCTCGTGAATCAGACTCAAATTCTCGGAATCCACTTACGGTTTCACAGAGTTTTTGTCTCGTCTCCATTGAACAGGTTTTGTGCTAAAATATGCATACGCTTACTTGGAATTGCTGTATCATTATTTTACCGGTAATTTTGAAAACGACCCGAAGTTTTCCTTACTTGTCTTACTTACTAGGACCTTGACAGTCGAGGGGTTTTTTCTTATTTGGATAGTTTAAAAAAAGGAACACAGATTAAATTATCACTGGTTTATACAACTCCGAGTAAGTCAATGTCTAAAGTACTCGTACCTAAATTTGAATAATTAAGAGGATGAACATGATACTTAAAATCCTAACAATGCACTCAAAATATAATCTCAACCTAAATCATTAAAGTTAAGGTCAACTAAATAATTTATTCCAGTTTTACAAGGAAATTTATTTAGCATCGAAATTAAATCGTCTATTAATATACCTACGAGTATCCAATTGTAAAATAATAACATTCATTTGGTTCAAAAAAAAAGGTAATCATGTTATGATTTACATTTTGCACTTATCTACGAATCCTATTAATAACGGAAGCGTACCTTTAAATTATCCTCAACAAGGCAACAAAGTACCGGTTCCAAAAAATCACAATCACTAACACACGTCCTCTCTAATCTGAACACAACACCGGTATAAATCCACAACGGAGACGAATTAATTAAATACTTATTACGTGACGTCAAAAACGAACTTTAATGGTGTTATCAGTGAGCGATAAGGGTACGTAGAGACGAGTGGTGGTCACACCGGCTGGTATACGTATGGAGGTGTGCGGAGGAACTCAACATATTTATGTGACAAGGTGGTCAGGCGTGACGTAGCAGACAGCTGTTGACCAGCTGACGTCACCGTGAGCCTTTTTCAATTTAGAAGCGGCAACGGCAACGAAACCTTACAATATCGACATTACGTAATACTGTGTAACTATGTACTAATAATATAAAAACTAAATCTGGCTTAGTATACATTTGTTTTTATTGTCCTTTTTCGAGGATTTACAGGCGCTGAAAATATGAAGTGTCGAACGGAGATATGTTTCTACAATAAGGTAGGAACTGCTAAAGTTTGGGGCACTCTGCCTAAATTACAATTTCGGGAATGAATATAAGAATTTCAAATCTGGAGTAGGCTAGACTGACTAGGGTGATTTGTAACAATAGTGTACACAGTACTAAACTGAACGTTTTTAATTGTTTTCAGTCAGTCAAAGCACATGGTAAATTTAATTAAAATCTCGCCATTTAAACCTATAGAATACACAAAAAAACCTGAAACGTAAGGTGTTTGTCGCTAACACTATTTGCTCGGGTTTTTTATTCACATACTTTATCACTATATGCGTAAACAATCGCTACACTAGGAATAATATTTTTGTTATGAAATTCAGATAAGTGTATTGTTTTATTGGAGTCAGATTAAGTTAATTAGTATAGTAGGTATCCTGGACGTTGTCATGCATTCAGTCACGTAGTAATATAATATCAGGTTTTCTGTTTGCCTGGTAGTGTAACGATAAGAAATCTAGAAAGATCTATCTAATGAAAACAGATTAGTATTTAACTATCTGGTAACATGAAAACTAGTAAACGACGAAAATGGTTGCCTGGAAGAGATTGCTTTTAGCAATAAGGCCGCCACTTGTGGCACTAGAGTAATTTGTGTAAGTATTTTTTATTAATTTTGTTTTATATGTGTGTGACCATAAAGAATTATCTATCTATCTATCTATCCTTGTAAATGTTACGTTTGTATATAAAAAAATATATTGAAAATTCAGACATCCATTTTAAAATGTTGTTTTCCTATTGATCCTGGTAAATGGATGAAGATGTAAAGAATACCACAATATTGGTTTGTTTTGTTTGTAGTGCAAAACTTATGACTCATAAGTTCCAATAACTGCATATTCAGGTAACGTTGCATCTTTTAATAGGGTTTGCTAATGAGAAATAGTAATAAGACAAATAGTGAACAATTCATTAGGAATACATTACGATCACTTACTACAAAAGTACAATACACAGTTAATCATTATTCAATACATACTTGACAGGGCTATTAGTGGTTAGCAAGACTCACGTGATATGATGTTGTGAGTTAAGTATTATTTTACTATATTGAAAGGTAGGTCATTTTTTGAAATAAATCATAAATATCTTGGTGCGAAAAGTATGGTTTTAGACGCGTGCTTTTGTGTATATGTATATCACCGTTAGATTGTAAAGATCGTTAGATTACAATCTATCTAGCGAGATTGTAAACTATCGATAGATTGTGAACCGTATCATTATGATTGCAATTTGACTCATTATTCTTCGCTATATTGTAATCTACCGAAGTGAAGCCGTCAAATTGTGAACCGGCGTAGGACGGAATGCAACTCGCGCTCTATGTTTAGGTATTGCGAAGTCACTTGTCTGTGACAGGAGGTAAGATTAGGTTCGTTAGGTTGCTTTCTACCACGCACATGCGACGACGAGCGAAGCGAGGAGGAGCCAAGTCCTGTTGTAGTGCAAGTGTTGGACTCGAAGATGATACGGTTCACAATCTATCGATAGTTTACAATCTCGCTAGATAGATTGTAATCTAACGATCTTTACAATCTTACGGTGACATATATAAATTGGGTGAACAGCTCCATAAATTCAAAAGCACACCCTTAAAATCACATCTCATTTCTAGAACATAAAACAGATAGAAAATTTTCATCTCGGAATATTCCGTTCTACACGTCGACAATACAGCGTTAAATATAATTATAAAAAGTCACGATATTGTTTGCTTTACCCATTCGTTCCGCTCCGCTAAATAACCGTCACGGTGCTATTTCAGCCATCGGGATTAAATATAGAACGTGTAATTACTTACATGCTCTCTAAATTAATTATCACTTCGGTATCCGTGACTCTGAAAATAGACACTTTTCCATCACCGCGACTATAAATACCAATACATTGTTTAGTATCTCGAAAGTCGTGCATCTATCAATAGTGTCAGGTCGTTAGCTACAAGTAACGTAATGGAGGTATAGTATGTAATCAGATAGATCGATCGACGCTTTATTGGACCTAAGCACCTAACAAAAACAATAAAACATAAGTTAATAGTAAAATAGTACTACAAAATAAGCATTAGCCCAGTAAGTAAAGTATTTAAAATAAACAATCTGTGTTTGATTGTGTTATGACAACTTAAATATCTTAGAATATAGGTTTATTCGATTAGAATTGACACTCCTATACTTATCTTGACAACCTGTGCTCGGGGATCTAGGTACTGGTATTGAAGTTAGAACGATAATCTTTCTTCTGTTGCTCAAGAACTGCGACTGCATCTAAACTATAATAACTGTAATCTCATAATGCATCTCCAGACTGCCTTCATTCCCACTCACACCTCCGCTATTTGCAAGCGGTGACTGACTTCAGTCTCCGACCGACATTTAGGTCGCTCTATTATGGAAGTGATATAGAAACTCGTGACTTTATAATGTGAGAATTAAAATATTGGCGTTAGCGCCTCCGCGGTTGAATGTCCTAATTCTAAGATATACTAGCATCAGCTTTGAATTGGTCATCATCATCTCGTTAGAGAATCTCTCTCCAATAAACTACGAAGGCTACAGATAAAGAAGCGTAAAATCAAACAAGAGTTTATGTATTTCACAGTCATTATCATATCATTTTAACTAAAACAAGTTTTCACTTGACCATAGTTTGCCTGATGGTAAGCAATAGCTATGGTCTAATATGGATCATACGTAGTGTCTGCTGTATTCATCAAAATCTATACAATCAAAGCGCAGAGTTTTGGCTTCCCAAGGTAAAGGGCTCCTAATGATCTGATTGTAGTACAAAGGACGTCACGACTACGGTTCCAATTCTTTTCAGACACAATGAGAAATCATGACCAAGAAAATTACGAAGACAGATATATTGTACATGAAAATATAACAACATTTACTAGTACCTATGCTTTATGTATCGTGTCATATAATATAGTGAGTTAGTCATATTTCTAAGGTTTTGTCTCTATTCATCATTATGCGATATTTACAAAGCAAATCATGAATAAGAATGATGAAATGTTCCGAGAATTTACGCATACGTAAACTTCATTTCTATTACATAAAACTTGAATGTTATCTCAATTGGTGTCATTTACTCGTAAAACAAAGCCATTCTATTCTAGAAATTATGAAGAGCAAGGTTTAGTACCTAACTCCTTATCACTACTCTTGTTAAGTGTAGCAAATAATCATTGTAATATTACATAAATATTTGCAGTGTTACATGACAATAGAGTACCTAATAAATAAAGGTGTTCATATTTTTCTAAACATGAATATAAACTTTCTGAACTACCTGTATATAAAGAGATTAACTAAACGGTTTTCACTCACGTGTAAATCGCGTAAATCGTTTACGCGTTTCGGATGTTATGACATCCATCTTCAGAACGTTCGTTCTGGGCCGCGGCAACACGCAGACTGCGCGCCGCCGCGCGAGCGGCCCGCCGGGACACGGGCGCGGGGGCCTGTGGTGGTGGGGGTGGAGGCGAGACGATGTTACTACTCCCGGCCGCTTCGTCCTCGGGTCGCTCCACTGCTTCATCAGAGACAGCACCATCGACTGATGTACCGGCGCACACAAAACTGACCGTATCTTGATCCAAAGCTCCAATGATCCTTCTCTTCGTCATCGTATTAAGAGCTGGGACCCACGCCGGAGGAAGCGCCCATCCACGGTCTCGGTTGAAATTCGGGTGGCGGTTGATCTCTACCTACCTGTATATAGATCTTTATGATCATGAGAGATAGGACAGGAAAGTCTGATTATTAAAGGCGTGAAAGTAATATTTTTAACCATTCCGTAATAAATGAAAACAAAAGAGTCAATATAGCAGCATAGTACTGCACTATGTGTGCTTGTGTTTATCATCTTAAATTCGGATAGTGATAGAATTTTACCAATTACGATGCTCTTCAGATTTTGAAATTAAAATACTAGCAAAAAAGGTATTTCCCCGATCAATGGTGGTGTCAGATTCTTCCATGGATGACACTTGTCCGCGAATTAATTTCCTTTGGGTGCTAATAACATACATATACCTTTATCTATAGTTACGAAGCAATCTCGATGAATTTACAATGATAATGAGGATTCATTATTACGGATATTTGAGATTATATGCGTCGTATGATGATCGTATGTTGATTTGTTGGCAACTGACATGTTTATTATCTAAGGTAAATAAGTACTTACCTACATATGTAATAGGTACATCGATAAGGTCGAATAGATTTCATAACCGTATCCAAAGGTTAGATATATTATGGACATTGGATAATCCCATATTATTAGTCACAATAATCTAATCAAATAAAATAATTGTAGAGTATATGATATTGATACATTTTCTCTTAATGTAGAAAATACTAAATATATACTTTTGTATTTATTTACAATAATAAAATATAAAAACAAGTGAAGGAAAACTAAACATACTACTTCTAACTACTACAAAAAGGAGCACTTAGAAAATCTTTAGAAAAGCCTAAAGTTAATCTAAGTGCTCCAGCCCACTACCAGAGGGCAGCGTACCCAGCATGCTGGCCGCATTACCACGCTGGATGGCAAATGTCCACGTCTCTTAATGTTGGATCATGCTAACATCCACAATTACATTTATGAACAAGTTATTAATTTGAGTGCACTCAAATCGTTATTAAAAATAAATTAGTAATTTCTGAAAATTTACGGATAGGTACTAAAATTGGCATGAAAGGCGTAAGGGCATACATAGGTTAGGTACACATTTATAACAAAAACAAACTTCATTATATGTATATATGTGTGAGCATGGTTTTCATTTTACACCTGATTAAGTAAAGTATAACAAAATTAAATCCATCGCATGTAACCTAAGCAATATTAGGTACACAATAAGTGTACTGTTCAAGCTGCTTCGTAAGCCAGTATCACGCTATGATGGTATCAAACCATATCTACATCTTTTTTCTAACCAACAAAGGTCAAGACATGAAAACATGTTTAACCCACGCCACGCCACGCGACTACTTTGACCATTATATCACTAGACGTCAGGTCGATCGATATGTACATTAAATATGTAAAGCTTATGTACGTACATATACATTTTTGTATGTACTATCAACAGATAGAAAATCCTGATTGTGGTAAGAGTAAGACCAATATAAAACTTTAACGTAAAGCTGTTAAACTAAGTATACTTATTTGATTGTTTACAATGTTTTCTTGCTTACTTGATTAGAAATATGATTATATAGTACTAAACCCCAAAACAATTTTTAACCCAAAAAATATACGAAAGCGCTTTTAAATAAATTACCATAGAAGCATAGTTATCGATAGCCATAGAAGCTTTTTCAACGAAAAAATAACATTGACCTGTGTAAAGCTATTATTTTGTGTTGCTCCTGGCCAGTATCGATGGTAATCTATGAAATTGCTCATTATTATATTACTTGTACCACATATTGCATAGTTCATATGCTGGCTGCAATTTATTTACTCCATACATATTCAGTAAAATAATAAGAAACAATATTTACACATATTAACACTAATAGAACTAAAAAAGAGTATTTACATCTAAACTAAATTTAAACAATCTACATGTGGTATGGAGCCAAGAACGCTGGCTGCATTCCCACGCTGGATTGTTATAGAAATCCTTTGCGCAAGGAACCAGCCAGCGTTCTTGTCTCTAGTGATGTCAATCAACATTTTATTTAATTTTTTTATAAAAGACTTCGTGCTTTTACCCCACGGACCAAAAGTTTCGAAGCCAAGCGGTACGAAAATATAATCAGTCGATAATGATGTATATTTTCGCCGCTTGGCTTCTATTCTTCTTCTTTTCTTCTTATTTTCTTTCTTCTTACTCCATAATATCTATATAACCGATCGATGTATGTTAGTTCGTGTTTCTTACCTTTTCACTCGATAGTGGAAAAGTAACTTTTTATTGGCATAAATAGGTTTGTATGAGAGTGGCCGACTCTGCTGTCGAAGTTTTCATATGGTTTTACAAGTAGTGCGAATAATACGAAGAACAGCTAAAACCAAGTTGGCCCCGATAAGTTTTAGAGAAAAGTTTAAAACGAACATTTTGCAGTTAATAATAGATTTGTTCATAGAGGAACTTCTTTCGTGAAATGGCCTGTAGCATACCTATAATAATAATAATAATAATAATAATAATTCATTTATTCATCTATAGTGTTACAGCGTTATTATAATATGTGATTTAATAATAAAGTGTTTCACTATGAGATAAGTCTTACATTTCTAACCTATTTACATTTTGAGTGATTTGATAAGTTATGTAATTCATTAGCTCATAAGGTACCTATTATAATTGATATTAATATAAGATAATTTAAAAAGAATAAATAAATTAAACATTTGTTAAACATATGTAGTTAGTTACTTACACTAATGTTCAGCTGTATAGGGGCTTCGTCAATAAATAATTATAAAATTACAAACTTCCTCAACTTATATTACCTATTACAACTATTTTATTGCAGTTGCATTAACCGATATTTTAAAATTACTGTAGTCATTTTTCATAAATTCCGATACACTGTAAATAGTCTGAGATAGGAGTAGTTTTTTTATATTATTCTGAAAAATGCCCTCACTCTCAATTTGTTGTATTTGTACAGGTAGCTTGTTGTAAAGTTTTTGACCCATTACTCTAGGTAATTTTTCATACATTACTAATCTACAATTAATTTTTTCTAATAGTTGAACAGGTTTACAAGCTCTGGATTTTGATGGGGGTTTTTTTTGATATTCATTTATTATAGACCTGGCATATCTAAGGATTTCAAAAATGTAAACGGAGACAGACGTCAATATGTTCAGGTTTCCGAACAGTTCCCTGCATGAGTCCCTGTAACCAGATTTCGTCAGTACCCTGATTGCACGCTTCTGCATCTTCAGGACACGTTCATAGTCTGTGGAGCAGCCCCAAAGTATGATTCCGTACGACATTACTGAATGTACGTATGCGAAGTAGACCTCTATCAGTTGCTCTTTGGAAGTAACAGCTCTTAATTGTTTCAATGCATAAATTCCCTTAGACATTTTTTTGCATGTGTTATCAACATGCTGTTTCCAAGTTAAAGCTGCGTCAATGTCAAACCCTAGTAACTTTGCTATATTAACACTTTCTATGTCTCCATTATCGGTTGGTATCGTAATTGTCTTCTTAAGAGTGGATACCGCATTGAAGCAAACTATATTTGTCTTTGATGCATTTAATTTAAGACCATTATTCTTGAACCATTGGCTCAGAATTTCTAGTGTCTCTTTAATGTTTTGTTTCAGTCCTTCAATAGAGTTACTTGACACTATTATTGACGTATCATCCGCATATTGAATAAGGGTCCCTTTCACCTTCAGATGAGCCATGTCGTTAAGGAATATTATGAAGAGTAGGTTTCCGAGAGATGAGCCTTGGGGTACGCCTACATCAATTGTCTTTGGTTCTGATCTGTAAGTTTTTCCATTAATTTTTACTTCAACAGTTTGTTGTCTATGTGTTAGAAATGACTTAATTAGGTGTCTAGTTTGATCCTTAATGCCATATATTTCTAATTTATTTAGTAGTAATTCATGGCTTACGGAATCGAAGGCTTTGGATAAATCAAGTAGTATTCCTGCCACACATTGTTTACTTTCTAGACTTAATAAAACTTTCTCTACAAATAGATGAGTGGCAGATGTGGTTGATTTACCAGCTCTATAAGCAAATTGATTGTCAGCTAAGGATTTATGTGCATTTAAATGCGTCATTACTGATTGGGATAAAACAGACTCAATCAGTTTTGATACTGTTGGAACAATGGCAATAGGTCTATAATTTTGGACTTCGTCAGTTTCGCCTTTCCCTTTGTATAAAGGGGTAAGGCGAGCTGTTTTTAATATTTCAGGATATTGTGCTGACTGTAGTACATTATTAATCATAAATGTCATGTGATCTGCTAGATAGGGCATTATATCATTCAGCAAGTCACCAGAGATATCATAGATGTCTTTGGTTTTATTGCCTTTTATTTTAATTCTCGCCAGTTTTATTAGTTCATTTGGATAAATATTCTTTATTTTCAAGATAGGTTTTTCTGTTATATGAGATTTTAAAAATAATAGTGAATCTTCTAGATTAGGCTTATTATATGTTTTTAATTCGTCACCTATTGACACAAAGTAATTGTTGATAAAGTCAGCCACATTATTATCTGGTATTTGTTTGTTAGTTTTAGAGTCTTTGAGATTCCATGTCCATTCTTTTCTGTTCTTATTTGTCTCTTCCTTGATTACTTCCCAAACTTCTTTCTTTTTATTTTTAGATTCTTTTATGCGGTTATTGATATATTCCTTCTTTTTATTTAGCATCAATTCATTCTTATTCCTGATTTTATCTTCAATAATGTTGTCTGTTATATTTTCAGGGAACTGTCTTTGTATTACATATAAATCATGTATATCATTCTGAATTTGTATTAATTCGTCATTAATCCATGGGTTATTCTTTTTGAGCTTTCTTTTAGTTTCTCGTTTTGGGAAAAACAACTCCATATTCCATGTGAATTTGGACATAAAACTAGAAAACGTTTTATCATCATATTTTGAGAAAATGGCATCCCAATCATATGATAGCATAGCTTCACCGAACTGGCAGATTCGGTGCGGATTTACTTGTCGTGTTGAGGTCACTATATATTTATTTTCTTTGTCAATTGTAGTTTTAAGTATTATCAGTTGTGCATCATGGTCAGACACATCTGTCGGTGTTGATCTTACTGTGATTCTTGTGTTAGTGATGTGTGAAATCACAAAGTCCAAAGATGATTGGGTATTGTTTTCAATTCTGGTAGGAAAATCTACGAAATTTTTTAACTGACCTAGTCCCATTATATCTATTAGCGTAGATTTCTCCTTGGACTCTTTCAAAAAATCCACATTCCAGTCACCTGTCAATACTACGTCAGTATCCGATATACTTGAAATTATTTGCAGCATTTTTGACATGATTCTAATAAATACTTCAAAATCCCCTTTGCCTGTTCTATAAACCCCTATGACTAAAACCTTTCTTGCCCTAGTGATAATTTCTACTGCCGTAACATTACAGTCATACTCAACTGATAAGTCGTCTATATCACTACGTTTTTTGAATCTTAGGTGACATTTTGTTAGAATGGACACACCACCGTGTAATCTTTGTTTTCTTACAAAAAAATTACTATGATCATATCCCTTGATTACAAAACCGTTAACGTCATTAGGACATAACCAAGTTTCTGAAAGAATTAATATATCTGGACAGTATGTGTCAACTACTAGTTGTAAATCTAATCTCTTTTTTAAACTTTTGATGCTCCTACAGTTCAAGTGCATTAATGTAAGCTGGCCTTTATTGTCCTGTTTATTGTTCTTGTAACAGTTTAACCTAAAAAAGGACTCGTATCAGCCAATGGTTGATGTGCCAACGATTTCACATTCTTCGTGGCCATCCCTTGATCACAAGACGTAATCTCAATCAAATCATTATTTGTAGGAGTTTGAATAATTTCAGATATTGAATTTCGGTTAATTTGTTTACAAAGAAATCTAATGAAGCTACGTTTCAATTTTCGTGACTTAGTGAAAAAATTGTAGTCATATTCGTTTACATCAATCAGTGTTATATCTGACGACCTAGACACATATTCATATATATTTTTATTTAATCTATAGATACGATCATTCAAATTTTTATCAGTATTGTATTGATACGGCAACGTTGTTATTTGTAGCTTTATGTGCCTGTTCTTACAAATTTCTCTAGCCTTCTTGACATCTTCCAAATTGTAGTTAACTAGTTCCGACGTAATGATAACTAAGTCGTCTCCTTTTTTCATGTGCTTGGTAAGTTGCAAAATATCTTCTGTGACTTGCTTGGAGGAAGCACTAGGCTTGCATATCGAGAGTACATCTGTGTTTTTATTATAGTTTTGTATGTAATCTGCTAATCCTCTTCCTAAGCCATCGCACAAAATTAACATTTTCTTTCTATCATCTTCATGCTGATTTATGTTATCCTTAGGACCAGCTTCCTGTGCAGTCGTTGTTTTACTTACTGTTGCTTTAGATTCTTTAATATCTTTCAAATCGTCCACAACCTCGTCTGACTCTTGATCAATGTCTCTTACAGCAATCTGTTTCTGCTTTCTCTTTGTTTTCCTCTTTTTAGTAGTCACCTTCTTTGTCGTATCAATCACGTCCTCTGTCATATTGATATACACGTGCGTATTATCTTCTGTCTCGGAATCACTCCCATTATTTTCTTGTATAATTAGTTTTGATTTACATTTTTTGTTACATTCTTCTCTTATTTCTAAGTTTTCTCGCTGTAATTCAATGACTTGTCCTTGTAGTTCTTCAATGTTTTCATTTTGTTTTATAATAGTTGTTTCACAAATTTTATGATTTTCTTCAAGTTCTGCGTACATTGCGGCATTTTTCTCCTGTAAACTTATAATACTTAGCGCATCTTCGTATTCATTTATTCGAATGTAATTTCCGTCGATAATATCTTGTAGTTCATTTTTTTCAAAAATGACGTCATGTAATTGGGCTGCCATTTTTGCCAGCTCTGATTTTAGACAAGCATTTTTATTTATTAATTCCTTGTACTCATTTGAGTATTCGTCCTGTTCTTTCATAAGTTTGATATTTAATTGCTGAGATTTGAGTAATTCTGAACTAAGTTCTAGAATTTTTTTATTGGCTTCGGCAATAGATTTGGATCTTGTCTGTGTCATTGTGATAAAATGTAGTAGTTCAGGCTTATTAATTAATTAGATCAAATCTTATATAATACTGTTCCATCAATATATCTTCAGAGGGTTTTTAATATAATAATGTGAGATATAATTACATTAAATGTATAATTATATGTCATGTAGTATTAGTCAGTCATGCGATAAATCAGCAGCAAAAAGCTAAAAAATTTCAATAGCAAAAACAAAAAGACGTGTGTGGGATTCGATGTCCGGTCGGTTCCAAAGCGTTGCTATTCTACGCAGCGGTGTGAACCACTCGACCACGGGATCACTTAAACGGTGCTTCGAATTAACTGATTGCTTGAGTGTTGGCCGTATTATTTGTTAGAAGAATGAAGGTAGGTTTAAGCTTTATCATTTTAACACCACGCCACGGCTCATTGTTATCACTATTTTTGAGTATATTTCGTTTGATGCACTGTTTTTGCCTGATATACATGCACTATTTTATCACTGTTCCGTCTACACGGGATAATTATCAGTAAGTTTCGTACGAATTGTTGTATTCTTGATTTTATTTGTATATGAAGCACTGCACATTTATATTGTAAAAATGTTATTATTGGGTAAGTTTTTTGGCTTGACTACACAATCACATATACTATGTCACTATTAGCACTGATAATTACTATTTTTTTTGACTAAAATTCACTTATACAAAATTTCCGATTTATTTTATACGGAGCCGATGTTTACTTCGTTGCGCCCTCTGGCGAATGATGATATAGCCACAAAAGTGTCATAATATTCTTCTTTTTATCTTAAAACTAGCGAAACCGAGGGCAACAGCTAGTATTCCGTATATAAATATAATATATGTACATATATGTATGTATATAGTACAGTCACTTCAAGCTAACTAGTGGTTGACACGCTATCGTAAAAGCAATCAACACGAAAATCAAAATACTAACTTTTTTTAATTTCAGTGGGAAAATGGAGTTTGTACGAGGGCAATTTAAATAGTGATGTTTTATTATTCAGTTCAAATAGTATACGAATAATTATATATGTATAATACGAATAATTATATATGTACATGACTGCATGAGGAAAAAACGTAAAATAAGAATTTTAAAAAAGCATATAATAGAGCCAAGGTCTAAAAAAACATCACCTTCCTTTTATATTCAAATACTAGAAAAAATTCCTATGCTCAGCAGTGGGTGATACCGGCTGTGAGATGATAGACAAATAATATCACTTAAATGATTTTAAAAATGTGGGTAGTTACAGCACTCTTAGATTAAATACATACTATACTTGGTTGAAACCGGTATGATACGTTTGACCCAAATCATTGACAGCACACGTGTCTCGTAAAAAATAATTTATTGAACAACGCATAGGTGTTTCCCGAGTATTTCCGCTGATTTAACATCCATAACCGTCAGTTATTTAAGATTATGTCATTAATTAGATAAAAAGGTAATTACCTATTACGATTATAAATTGACTATCAGAATATTATCTACTGGTTCCTTTTTTGTACTACACATATTTATAAATTTAAACAATAAACCTATAAACAAGAAAATAAAACATTAAAATATAAATAGTTATTGGTTCCTTCTTTTAACTTCACAAATTTATTTAGAAAATACAAGCGCTGTTTTCTTTCTATAAGATCTATGCTTTACTTTACTTTAAAGTAACCTTCGTTAAGCCCAGCAGTTACAGCTTTGAAGCTAACTAAGACGTTAATTAAAGTAATGAATACACGTGTAACCATTACTTTGTAAAACTCCATTGAAAGCGGTTGGAAGCAGGCTAATGTTACAACTGTACTTCTATTGCGGTTAAACGGCTTTATTGAAGACTCGAATAAGCTAGTAACTCTTCTTCATTCAAAGACTTAACAATTCAATGATGTCTCTTTAAAAAATATTACAAACATAATTATATTGAAAAAATAGAGATTCATATAAGGACCTAGTAATGAAACAAAACCATCTGTGGAAGATGATAATGTCACAAAAGTTACGTAAAACACTGATAAATGGACACACAATGATACATACAAATTTCATACGACATTATTACTATTAATTAATTGACGCTTATTTGTGGCAATAAATTTTTCTTTCTTCTTCTTTCTTTTTAATTGGTACGCACAGGACATTATGGTAGTCGGAAAGGAGGCGAGTTAGGTGTCTCTTAGTTGTGTTTACGATTCAGCTCATATCCATTCTAATCCAATTGAAAATCTAATAGTTCACTGCGATCCATTCGTTTACATACTTTTAGTTTGAAGCTTGCTTTATTGCACCTTGTTAGCAGTTAGAAAGCTAAAAAGTTAATTACTGACCCGATCATGGATGACCTGCGATTGAATGTTAAAGCAGGTAATAACTTTTTATCGCATGATAGCGGCGTTAGGAAGTTAATTTAAATAATGTATAGGTACAAAAAGTTAAATCAAACAAAAAATTAGATGAAAAAATTTATCTCACATTTTTGTGACAATGTAACTGTAGACATTACGAATAGCTGGTTACTTAAAATAGACAAATCAAAAATAGCTTCTAAAACGTACGCAGCGTCTATTTCAGTACCAAATGATTACAGAGTATATCCACCAAAGAGTTTTTACGTCAACTCGTACAATAAATGTTTCAGAAGGGCATCTGTCAAGTAGCCGGAAAGCCTCTGGCTGTTCATTTCCAACGCGTTTTTAGAAGCCAGTTAGCGTGATTAACTTGATTGATGGTCTTTACAAAGGTTGAACTGGATTTTACCAGTGAAATCAAAGGGGTAGGTAAACTCTGTACGCCACAGAATATATAATACACCACCCACGCTACCACATGACAGGTACCTATCACTTCTTGGCTCATTTTTAATCCATCCCTGAGGACAAATTTGTTTGTAGTTGAAATTCGTGGATGAATTCAAGTAATTGTAGGTAGTGTAACTGATAAAATCAAATCGCACTTACATAATACAGTTGTATGTTTGTTTGTGTGTTGTTTTTTGTATCTTCTTGACGCTCAAACAGCTGAATATATTGATTGAATTGTGATATGGTGACAAATTAGACTATAGATAAACGTATTGAATAAATCGTTACGAGTATCAAATTATTTTTTCATTTCTGGTCAATTAACAACTACCACTTATTTTCTCGTCTCGTAACGCAAACAGTTAATATTATAGATATGTACCTAACGATTTTCCTCTTTTTTGATACATAAAACAGATTAATTCAAGAAAAAATAGTTTACGATAACAATAATTACTTGAATTACCTATTAAAATGTAATCACCGACCATATTATTAATACAAGTAAACGTGTAATTATGCCAAAGTAATTATTTTGCGTTTTCCATAAGTAAAGTAGGTTAGACATAAACGTCTTTTAGGAATATAGGGTTTGAGGTTAAAACAATGAAAGCGTTGACCTAGAAGCCCTGAGAAATTGAATACTAATATCATATTGAACAGGCCTTGCATTAAATACTAGGACAAGTCAAGACCCAGTTCACAAGAAGGTGGTTTGAACTTTCAAACCCCAAAAAAATAATTCTGTGAGCTTATTTGTACATTTTCAAATCAAAATTATTTTGTTATTATCAGGGTTTGGCTTTTAAAGACAAACAAAGCAAAATTTATCTAGCTACAACTAAATGAAAAGCACTTAACCATGACATAGGTATTCACCATTAGTAATGTAAAATATCTTGACCAGTCCAGCCAAATACAATCTACTATAAAATTCTCAAACTACCTAGCCAATACTTTATTCAGACGCACTTACTCACAAATTTACGTCCAAGAAAATAAACGTCTGTTTATTCATTAGAATCCCGGCCATTTTGGAAAAATAACTGCCAAGCATTTGGTTTCGACAGCCAATAGGCTGAGGCTTGTTAAATGGAAAATTCGGCCATTGCTGCTGACAAAAGTAATTTCACGTACAATCACTGTACATTATTTAGAGAATCAATTAAAATTTGGATTTCATATCCTTCATTACATTAAATTCAATACTGGATTCAATCGGCACAGGACCGGGACGAGTGTCGTACTAGAAGAGAGGCTTATGCTCAGCAGTGGGCTGTAAAAGGCGGATGATGATGATGATTATATTAAATACGTTTTCCTGAAAACCATGGTACTTGTAACAGTTATATCGAAATGAATGGTTTGTTGGTGATCAACCAATAATATACTAAGAGCGACCACTTTAAATACCATCACCATTATCAAATCATGACTATAAGAACACATTTGACTAATACCAAATGCAATCAAATAGAAGATTGTAGAAACGTCAAACGTATAACATCGCTATTGCTGCGTTAGCACACTATATTTATTTGTATATGTATTGTTCACTTTGGTAACTGTTTATAACAACAGCAGTTTCCTTCATTCATTTCCTCGCCTCCCTTTCCTTTGCCCTTTGTTGTAAAACGGGTGAAATCCAATCTGACATTTGGAGCCTTACAATGAATGGCTCTTATGTACATGTAACTTTTAGGTAGATGTAAGATTTATTTAAGCCTTAGTCTATAGTGTTACTTATAATCATACCATACCACTACATACAAGAGAAAACGTGTTTTGCCTTCTTCAAATCAACTAATTGCTTCAAAATCATCCAGGTCAGGTAGGTATAAGGCCAACTACCAACTGATTTTTAGACGGACGCTTCTTCGCTGGACTACAATCACACATTTACTCACAATCAATCGCTTTACTTCAAAAAAACATTTAAAATATTCCCATATGAGCATAATGCAATTTCCCATAAGCTGTGATCGGTCCTTTAATAAGAAATGCAAATTCGATCCCATTCCCATTAGATCGCATGCACGGTAACTGTTGAGTATATAGTAAACTAGGTATAGATCGAACAAACAACTCTGGTTTATCACACAACCCCTTTACGGTGTTAGTTTACAACGCGACATTAACTGTCTCATGCAAGTAGGTTACTGTATATACTTACTTCATGTTTGTCTAAAGTATATAAGTAGATATAGTAGCAGATTTAAGAAACTACATAACATTAGTATAAGATTTATAACATTTATTTCAATATTTGGGGAAAAGCTTGTAAAGGGTTGTACTCACACACAACAACATTATTAATACCTTATTATTGTCGTTGCTCACACATCGATTACAATTAAAATTTCCTGTTGCATTTGATAAAAAGTATGGGTGCCGTATATTTTACAAACTCTCATAACGAAGCATATAACAAGAAAAACGTATACGTACAAGTCAAAACATGGTTCGAGACATTAATAAAAAAAACTGTTGAAATAGCTGCTTAAATTGAGAAGTGTTTTATTGTTTTCTCTCGTTAGTTCAGAGAAAAACAAAACACTTCACAATTTAAGCAGGTTTTTCATAAATGACCTAATTTTAATTAAGGCAACAAGTTAGTGTTTAAAACATTATTTCTTATTACTGGCGCGAGGAAAATGATAGCTTTAGTAAAAATATACTTAGAAATTCGTCTTTTTGACTAGCATTTTATGGAAAATAAATGAGGCTTGACATTTTTATTCAACTTTAATGTTTCAGCATTTTCCCTCGAAAAGGGTGACATTTGCTGAGACGATAAGGGAACAAGGGTTGAGGTGTCAATCAACTCCAATAAAATTAAAGTATCCAATTAAAACAAGGTCGCGGTGTCAAAATTGTTATTCTGATTTTTAAGGACGAAACTGGTTAAAATTTAACTAGTTATTGTGGTCATTAAATTTCATTTGTGAATTTAACGTTTACATTCTGATTTTGAAATGTTTATAATTCATTAAACACTCAATTTTATTTATGTATTAAATTTAGGCTAAAACTGACCCCAAATTCAAAGGATGGCACATAAAATAATTTAATGATTAGGTTGGCTCATGTGAAAAAATATCATAAAACATAAGTACGTAATGATATGTAGCAGGGTAGTTTCATAATTCCTTAATTTTTGCTTTCATTTAAATCGTTTTTCAAAGAAAGCCTACCTGCATGTCAGCATGACTTTGAACAAGTAAATCGATAGGTAAACGGAGTAGCCGTGACAAGTTATATGACGCTATTTCTTTTGTCTTTGACACAAAGACTGCTCCTATTAAACTAATTTGATGCAATTTAGATGGTTTCTTGAGGTCACGGGTCAGACAGATGGGCAATCTTTTGTTCATATATAATATATCACCATTTGAATAAAAGATTCTTATGGTTCAGATATTATATATCATAGTATCAGGTTTCCAGAATGTAGTTTTCTAAAACTCTTGACTCTAGATTTCGTCACTCTTATACTACATATCAAAGACAGATAAAAGTAAAAGAAGCAGAATAAAGACAGATAAAAAGTAGCCTATGACACTCCTAAGATCTCATACTACCTACATAAATATAAAAAGTCATGATGATCCGTTCAGCCATTTTTACGTGATGAGCGTTTATATAATAAAATATTATTAAATATTATTATAATTAAATATTATTATTTTATATTTATGTAAACAGAGGCGCAGATAAACAGAGAAACAAACAAAATCGCTAGAAATTGTTAGAACGTGTTCTGTTATCAATTCGAAGTATCTCCAAACACTGTTTTTGTTTAATTATCTTCAATGTTCAGACATTCGACCCTCTTCAGCTTTATTATATGTGCATATGTATAGATTGATATATTATGCTTGGTTTTACTTTGCGTTTTAAAGGTTTTAAATAGTTCTAACTATTGGAATCGACAAGACTGCTTTTATTACGCCCTTTCTAATGCGTGATTAACATTTATCAAAACAAATATCTTATAGGTAAAATTCGACGCCAAATAAAAGTTAATCAGAATAATCTTATTCTAACACATATGATGATAATGTAGTTCACCTCCAAAATTTAAAATATGTATGTAAATTTATAGATGTAAAACTGCTATCTATTTTTTTATATCTTTAGGAATACTTACCAGTACCAGCTCAAATCATATTTTTATTAGAAGGTTGACTTTGGGAATATTGCTGTTGTTTGAATATAGGTATCTAATACATAAGAAACTTATCAGATGAATATAACAAAAACCTTATACATCACACTAGCTGTGCTCGCGACTTCGTCCGCGTGGAATAGTTATTTTGGGCATCATATTTATTTTTGCAAACAACATCTTCAGCTTTATAAATTATAGCCGTCAGGTACCCACGACGACGAACCGTTTTCGCAGCGCGCGCAACGGAAGTCCTCAAAGATGAATAATTTACCCCGTTTTTTCAACATTTTTCATTGTTTCTTCGCTTCTATTAGTTGCAGTGTGATGTTATATAACCTAAAGCCTTCCTCGATAAATGGTCTATTCAACACAAAAATAATTTTTCAATTCGCACCAGTAGTTCCTGAGATTAGTGCGTTCAAACAAACAAACAAACTCTTCAGCTTCATAATATTAGTATAGATGAGAAACTTATCAGATGAATATGACAAAAACCTTATACATTACATTTAAAAGTAAACATAACAAAGTCCAGTTAATTCACATTAGGTTTGCATATTGTACAAATAGGTGTTGTAATCAAACTTCATATAAGACCGGAAAATAACATGCCATGTAAAATAACAGTAGGTAGATACTTATCTACCTACTCGGTACCTTTAAATGGTAACAGGATAGTCACAAGCATGCTAACTGATACATCTACAATTAACTCAAATCGACTGTTTCTATGTGGATGTGTAATAAAATCTTTAGTTCAATACTGCCTAATACCAAATACATCTGCCATCATTACCATCATGTCTCATATCATACTTTGCAAAGTTGAAAGTGTTTGTTGGTTTGTCGGTTAGATTGCTCTTTTTCACGCTACTAACGGAGCTAACTAGAACTAAGGGTGACTTAGGTTCGATTTAATTCCATAGTTTTTTTTTAAATAACGTATTAAATAACCACAAGGTAGATCCCACAGGATTGATTTAGGAATGAATTCTATGCAGGTTTCCAACCAAGTATCAATAGCGCATAACCTATTTTGTATTCCATGAAAGAATCGTAAATGGGGTGCTAAACGTTTTCTATCAGTTTTCTTTGTTGCCGTTTCTTTTGTGGTCGTACTTTTTCACGAGAATACAAAAGCGGAAAATCATTGGTAAAATCGGCGATTTCCAATCAAGGTGAAGGCTACGATTAGTCGAGCACATGATGGCTGACATTCAGAAACACTTTCGGAACCGACGCGCATAATTTTCTGTCCAATGAGGAAAGAGAACCATCGCCATGATCCATGGTGCCAGTTGGTGCGTTTTCAAAGTTCATCGCTGGTCAATTGTGACGCCTGCTAAAATATCATAGCAAAATCAATCTTGTAGAAGTTTTAACACACTTTAACGCCCAGTAAAACTGTTGTAGGTACTTAATTTCTTCTTCAATTCTCTTACTACCCCAAATTTTGGGTCATGTCTCACGATTCCAAAACACAGGTACATTCCTATTGAAACCGAACCTGTGCCCGTCAATCGCTCATTGAAAAACTTTCATCGTCACGACTACTCAAACCATGAAGTTCTCAAACGCACTAACATCTCAATCACCTCCAACTTTCAAATCTCAAAAAGATCTATTACAATTCTAATATAGCCGTGGCGTGAGTGAAGTTTTGAGACGGTTCGATGCAGTCACGAGAAATCCGCACTGAGACGAATTCATTTACTTGGCGACGGTTTCCAGCGGACTGCGCTCGGCTGTGACCGATTGCAATCGATCAAAGTACTGAATAACGACTGGCCACAACGAATACTTGAGATTACTTGTTCAGGATTAAATGTAACAGGAATCAGTTTTGGTTTAGTACAGTGCTGTTAGTGATACTTTCATTGATTAATTTGCGTTACGTATTTGACATTATCATGCAGAACCATTTTGTATATTTATAAATATGGAATGATATTTTCAAAAATTTTGTCACAGCATATGTATGTATAGTTACATAGGGACTAGATGATCGTGTCGTTAATTACTTCAGTCATTTACACTTGGATAGTACCAGTATAAGCTATTGTCTCGTCAGTGCAATTAAGATAGTAAAAACCGAGATGAATATAAAAAGCCAGGCAAGGCCCGACAAGGTTTTACAATCAGTGTCGCCCTAAATACCCCGTGTGCGGCAAGTACGGGCAGTAGGTATCGTAGGAATTGCAATAGGTAATAAAATACACTTCCAACGTCATTCTTTTACGTTTTATGAGTAGGTCAGATCCTGTTATTTCAAGTATGTGTGTCATTTTTACATTTTTCATGCAGGGCTGTAAATATATCGCTGCAAACATAGATAAAATGAAAATAAAAGAGACTATTTATAAAAATACTAGTTTTAGTAGTGACTGATATGCCGGTATAATGAACTACAACTTAAATTTACCCTGGAATTTTTATTTGTATTCTGTATTATGGAATTATATTTTATAGATTAATCAATAAGGTCAAGTTTAAAATTACTACAGTAAGATTAGAATAATAATCAAAGAGACTTAATATTATCAGAAGCTAGAGACACACAAATTGCCATTTCATACAAAATACAATATAAATACGAGAAATTGTAGGTAACCACTAAATTACATTTTATCAGCAGTTGTAAAGCAAAGCCTATTCAGAAGTAAGAACGACTTGAAACTCTTGGCTCCAAATCGAGCCTTATTAATTCATATTTGGAAGTTTCTAGGTCTTGTCATAGTTTGACAAAACTTTCAAATTAAAAGAAAACACAAATACAAACATTCATCAAAATGTACAACAACAAAGAGTTGAAATCAAACAAGTGCAGAATTGAATCACGTCAAGCATTCGTTATCCCCTTTATATCATTCTATACAATTGACCTATTTCCCCGTTTGTTTAGGGAATGTTTTCTTTGCCTGACCGAGGAGCGATGTTATTTTTGTGCCACTAGGACAACAAATATAGGGACTCCTATGTTTTGTACATATATTTCTAGTAGTCTTATCAATCTAAGAAGGAGAAGTTAGCAATGGGAGATATTGCTTGAGGCGATATTTAGTTTAATAGCCTTTTTACGTTTTGCTTTGTGAGTGTTTTTTTTGAAGGGCTTGAATAAACAGGTACTACATTTATGTATTTTTAGCTATCAAAGTAAGAATGTATATATGTACCTACATATAAGAACCTACATAAAAATCAGTTCTAAAGTACAATATGCAAAGTAGGTATGTGTAAACTAATTTACTCAAAAACTGTGCATGGCATATTAACTAATTTTGGCACGATTTTTAATTCTAAGCAACACACGAGTGGTTATTCCCAGGAGACAGATTCACAGTAAGCTTTTGGCAAATCAAACCCTTATTACTTTATGAACACGCTATTACCTGTACAAACACAAACAAAATGGCGCGAGGAAATAAGCTATTTCGCTTATCTTGAATTTGTTTATTACACTTGCATGTTGATAACGTACAATAAACGTAGAACTAGTCACGCGGTTCTTTATTTTCAAGACGTCACTTGGAACAAAGACTAATAACGTTGATGGGTAAATCCTAATTGACATTGTAAAAACGTTTTTCATTCTCTAACCCACGGGTAAGCTTGTATAGCTATATCTATACTCTTAGTACCAAAGAAGCGCTTTGCTTCTACCTTCGTGGTAAGGAAGGACAGCGAGATTATGGAACTCTCTACCTGGAGCCCCTTTTCCAGAACATTATAACCCAGAGGTCTTCAAATCAAATCACAAAAGTTTCTCCTAGGCAAACGTGCAACATCTTAGACTACAGTTGTGCTTAACATCAGACAGGCTGTAGTGAAACGTTGGCCTTTTCCGTGTAAAAAAAAAACTATATTCTTTCATATGAGTAGTATTACTTGTTGCAAAAATAAGGCAATTGAGTAGTGACACAGTGGTTTTCGACGATGGAGAAAATCTACTAATACTAAAATCATAATCATCGGCGTTGTGTTCTGATACGCTTTGGTTATGATGTTTTCAATGTGTAAGTATGGACTAACGGTCTGAAATAAATGACATTTATTTTTTTATTTATTTTATTTTATGTCAACGACATTTTTATGTACCTATTTTCTTCAAAAAATAAATAATTGCATAATTAAAAATAGTACAACTTACAATGTTACTTACTTCTAGACTATAGTTTATAGGAAAGTATTTGTGTTTGCTTTTTGTTTTCTTAAGTCTCTGTAAATGATTCGATAGCAGTTTAAAAAAACTTACAATAGTTTTCAAAGTAAAACAGCAGTTATCTTAGTGGTAATACTCTCAGTAAAATGTGCAAAAACCGGTTAAATTGCACACACATTCTTGTGGGGCAACTTGATGAGCGCAAACTGATCCTGTTATCTAAGAATTTGCTTCAAAACGCGGTATTTTAAACTCCCCGTTATCTTGATGTACATAGACCATGAAATGAAATGAAATAATTTATTCAAAATCATGTCACGTTACATTCACATAGGGAAAGCACATTTCAAGATTTATTTCGTCAAAATTATTATGATTAAGTATTACATTTTATTAGGTACCTACCATAGAAATAAAAAATAAAAAAATACAATTTTAGGTAGTGCCTATTTTAAAGGTTAATTAATTACGTATTTAAAATAAAATCTTTGTTTTACTATCAGCTGTAAAGAGGCATCGTCAAGTAGTGTCATAGAAATTGGTAAACTAGAAATTACAATACATTATATAATATACGATAGAGCTGTATAGAGACTACGTCAAAAAATATAAGTAGATAAACTAAACTTTGTACAGTGTGCAAAAGTCATAACATAACATAATAACACATGGCATAAAAACTATCTTACTTTAGGTATATATGTACGTATTGCGCTTACTATCTTCTTAATATATATAACTCAAAGGTGACTGACTGACTGGCTGACACAGTGATCTATTACAGCACAGCCCAAACCACTGAACGGATCAAGCTGAAATTGGGCATGCAGGTAGATGTTATAACGTCTGCAACCTATAAGAAAGAATTTTTGGAAATGCCTCTTTTAAATGGGTGAAATACGGGATGCAAGTTTTACTTCTTAATGCGAGCGAAGCTGCGAGCACCCAGTAGTCGTACATACAGTTGTATAATCTTCAATTTTATTTACATTTTATTGTAATCTACAATTAGATACAACTTTTTGTTACAGTATGTAAATTAAACCGGTATTTACTTAATTTTTTATACTTACATTCTATTTAAAATGCATGCAAATACCCATCTTGGTGTACATTTCAATGAATATCTTCATTATAATTTCAATAGCGTATTTTAGTTGAATTTAGTATCCATGAATTAGATAAATTGTAACTGCTTTACTATGATACATACCTATTTAATAATCATTTACTTAACCAGTTTTTCTATTGGTATATTCATTGTTCAGACAATGTTAAAGGTGAATTTTTCATCATCATGAATTTTTTATCATCTTCATATAAAAGTTTAGAAGTCAATTGGAATTTAAAGAAGAGTTCTTTTTATATTTAAAAATCACTGACTAACAACTAGGAACTAATTCCTAGGAATAAAGGAACTTGCGCCATAGTATAGTATCCCATTAATTCATAGGGATAATAAACCCGGTTGTATCTTAACCATATATTCCTTTTAATAACCGTATTTTAGTTAGTTATGGTATCCACGATTGAAATTGGTAGTACCTATAACGCGGCATCGAGTAAACAAGCAAGTTATCGCCCCAATAACGAGACCTAATCAAATTAATGTACGACCCATCGGTTATGTAATAACTGAGCCTGTTTACACACATCCATACATTTAGTCAATTAAATGTTCATACTTATGTATAGAAAATTGGCTAGACTTAGCATATTAGATTTAGTAACTAAGGTAATCTGTTTGAAGGCACTGAATATATGAAAAACGTGTTATGGAAATTTTACAACAATTTTATGTTGCTTTTGCATTAATGCAAATATTAATTAATTAATTAGAAAGGTTATTTATATATATTATTAGGTATAAATATAACAGCGCTCAATTGAATACGGGTAAGTATAAGTATAGATAAAAAATCGTTAAGAGCATTCACACTTACTAGTTCAAATTTAAATGGGTCAGTTTCCAAAAAAAGTTACGGCAAGTTTTTGTAAAAAACATCTTTTTGCATTGATGCATTTCAACCCAATTTATTTCATGCGCATCGATTTCAATGCCTTTTGTTGACCTAGTTACTTATACATACCCTTTTATCTAGCCTTTGTATTATATGAAATAAATATGTGAAATAGAAGAACGCATCACTCACGGCATGATATCGTCGCAAAAGATTGCTATTCTTCTTCGGCTGATGGAAAATAACGTGTTTATAAAACAATGAGAAAACAATGAGGTCAGTTAACAAGAAGCAATTGGTGATTATTAGGTTATTGGCACCTTGGAAACATCGCGTATTGGACAAGATCACAACAACCTTCAGTGATAAGTGTTGAAATATCAAAGACAAGCTAACTTAGTCTTTGTTGATCTCGAGACTTGAAGACTTATTAAGAGTTAAGAGCCATGAGGTTTTTCAACGGTTGATTGACGCCGATTGTTGGCTATGTCAACGGTTGTTAACAATATTTGTAAAGTGCTGGATAATGTTGGAGTAGCCTAGACAAATATCACGTAGCTTGCTGCAAATAATCGGATATTCGTATGCAAGGACACCAAAACATCGGAACATGCTGTCAAGAATTAGGAAGTACAATTTTTGAGCACACCAAAGTATATTGATGAACTATTTGAAATGAAAATATTTGTATGTTAACTATTTAACGACCTTACTTAATATAAAAAATGTTTGGAAGAAAGAGTCGACGACATAAAATCTGACACAGGTCAAGCCTGGATGCGGATAGCTAAATATCAAAGCCAATGGCTATACCCAGCAATGTCCAAACTGGCTGTGGATGATGATGATGATGAAAAATAAGAAGAACTAAGCCTATCAGGCTTTAATCAACTAGAATCAACAAATACTCTAACAGGAAACTGCCATACGTTTACGCATGCATTTATATGTATACGTAAATGCATTTATGCGTGTCGCGTCCTGGCGGTGACATTGTACTGTTGTATGCCGCATGCGTGGCCGTTACCTCATCCTTACGTAATACTTCTTACCTTATACTTATTTGTTGTGTTTTTTTTATCACAGACTTGATGATGTCATTGAATCCATGAAAGAAAGAGAGATAGAGATTGAATCAAAAATCAACGTGTATTATCCCGTGCTTAATTTAATACATCCTTGTAAAAACGGCGTCTTATAGCTAAAGTTCTTACTTCGAGCCTTTTGAACCATAGATGCAAACAAAGCCAAGAAGTATTTATTCAGTAGTATTAAAGTAGTTATTCAGTATCCATAAAACGTTAATGGCGTTGGGGCTAGATGGCGCTGTGTACAATGCCCCGGAATATTTATTTATTTTATTAATTCCGTATAATATGGCTAGTATGGCTTTTGTCCTTTGGAAAGCATACAATATGTTGCTCATATCGGCTTCTGTGACTCCCCGATAAAGTTGTTTAAATTTGAATGAAATTCACAAGAAAACCACAGGATTGCCAAGAAACTAACTACTATGTCAAACATGATGCATAGCGTGGGAATATCTCTCGAATTCGTCATCGTATGACGAAGTAAATAGGTAAACTGGGATAACTATTATACAAAGTATGTTCAGTCCGATTTTCCTCAAGTCGTATTCCTAATTATTGAGGGTTGCGATTCCCCCACAGAAACGATTCATTGGGGTAGTTCTATTGGGCAAAATCTTCGTGATGGGCGCCTGCGCCTAGATCCTTTTCACGGAAGAAATAATGTTCACAGATTTTGTAGTCCTCATATTATATGGGTATTGCTCAGTACAAACTTACTCCTAACTTAAAATTTAATAAGAATCCCAGTCATAACAACACTATTCCAAAAAGTCAAGGTCGCAGTTAAGCCTATTACCATAAACAAATCTCAGGGTTCAGTCCTGGACATAATCACAGTACCTAGTTACGTGACCGCCCCACTTCTTTGACAAGGAAAAGTTGGCAAAATGATCCACGTGATAAATGGGGTTGTTTTGTAAAACCAAACACGAAATAAGTCAGGGACGTCTAAACTGCCAATACTCCATTACATTAAACTAGTCTTATGATGGCACTAGGTTTTTTAAGATTTTCGTATATTTTGTGGGGTTATCCTTCGTGAACTCTAAATAATTCAGAGTACCACAAACGTATCATACTTTCATGGTGACGCATCAATTAGTGCGCTTATAAATGAACTTATACATTTGTAGATTATCTATTAGGTTTAATATAATTTAAAATTAATAAATGTGAATTAGGTTTTTACATAATACTTAAAATAAAGATGAGAACTAAAATAAAATATGTGCAATGTGTTGATTCGGACCGATATTATTACATATCTTTGGCAAATGTGTCTCGGATTCCTCCATAGCAGGGCGTCTACAAGTCATGATGTTGTTTTGCGAAACAATATTTTTACAGGCTGTAAAGGCTGCTTTACAAAGTTTCAGGGAAGCGTCGGAAATTGATCGTAAACGCGTAAATGGACGCAACGCAGGTGGGGCGTGCAGGACAATTTATTGCTTTTTACAATGTTATTTTTCGTAATGTATTTTAGCCTGAAGCTTGCGCTTGCCCAATTAAAATGAGAACGTCGAAACTTAAAAATCTTTTTAGATTTCGAATTGTGTTGGTATTCGGTTTCCTAAAAAGCTTTTTTCTAAATATACAGTTTGATGAATAATTTTTTTGACATTCGTTAAGTAAAGTTTATAGAATTATGGTGTAAAATCTGAGCACGCTTAACGAGTTTTCAATTTTTCCTGTGTCAAGTTTTAACTTGCAATGAAGGCCAGTATGTTTAATTGCGGAAGGTTTATTACATTTTAAATAACTTGCCTTCGTTATACTGAAGGAAATGTGTTTTATACATGCCACTTCGATTGCGAGAAATGAGTATCAAACGAACAATATCTTGTTTACTCTCTGCCGAGTGCAGATGTACCGAATGCACCGAACTTGCACCGATCAGTGATCAATAAATTATTTAGAATCTCGCCTTGGCTTCAATAGAGGATAATAAATACATTATTTGAGTTTTTGTCCCAGCTGAAGATATTTACAAAATGCGTAGCGAGAATTCTAAACCTTTTTTTTTAAATTGAATAAAAAATTGTTGTTCGTATTTAATTGGATTGACGTCGTTAAGCCTTGTGCTGTGTCTTAAGCTAAATTCAATTGTGACTTAAATAAAAAATAGATCAGTAGTTCAGATAATTAAGATATTTGCGTCCGCATGGGAGGCGGTGGAACTTGCTTTGTTCAGATTGCTTCCGCCATGGCGACCTTACAGTCGACATGCGAGTAAATCTACTGGGAAATAGAATATAAGCACAATACTCATTAATTCATATTGGATTACAGCCGTCGTAAACCAACAACGGTGTCAAGGTACAAGTAAACTGATGCATGTGGACATTTATCTAGTCTTTACCAGTGTCACACGGCTTAACTTTAATTATTTTCTGACTTTAACAAAGAAGGTAGTCGATTCGACTAGTTTGAATGATATATTGTTAGAAATAGATAACATTTGAGTTGGATGATTTATTTAGGTCTTCTTCTTCTTATCGAATGAGAGTGGCGAACTCTGGTGTCTAGAGTAAACACGAAGTAAAGTTAAAGTTCTAAACGCGTATGACGTATGTATATGCCATTACTTTAGCGTATGTCTGTCTACGGGTTTCTCCGTATGAAATGATGATATACATAGAATAGGGGTGGTTATTTTTAATTATTTATTTGTATATTGAAACGTAGTGTAGTGAATAAATAAATGAAATAAAGATCAGTTGTTGTTTAAATATAATGCATGCATTTCCATGTGTTTCTGAGAAAGACAAGCATACATAGGTAAATCGGTTCAATTTCAGTAAATTACAATCTTAACAATGCAAGGTTACTTTAGTACCGTTACAATAAAAACCTACCAGTCTGGAAGTGGGTGCAAAAAGAACAACATTCGTACCTTGAATGCCAGCAGCCTTGGGAGAGACCGGATAGCTTTAGAGGCAGAAGTGAGGGCACAAACCCGTCCCGAAGTTACAAACAAACCTGCTTAGAATTAACAGGGAGTGTAATATCTCAACAGGATATCAAGTTCATTCATAATGCTGGTGACCTTGAGAGAGCGTGAGTAAATACATTCTCTTTGCCAGAACTTATGTTAGACTTTCAGAGGACATTACTAATTAGAATTTCTGCTTATTAACTGAACGTTATTGTATTACAGCTTGAGCCGAAACGAATGCACTTGATGTGTGACAGAAAGATTAGTTTCTTTAAGAAAAATAAGTTTTGAATTCGAGACGGTAGAATGTACGCGTACTTTGAAAAACAAGACTAACTGTACTATTACTTATTTGGCAATTAGCAAATTTTATTTACAATCGAAAATGGAATTTGTTTAATGAAATATGTGGAAAATTCACAAAACAAACTTTTATTCGAAGCCGGTTTGAGATATGTTTATCAGTTCAAGACGTTTTATTTGAGGCGAATATAAATGAGGTAGGTGGATATTTTTATAATGCCCTCAGCGCCAACAACGCCTTGACATCAAATCACCGTTTTTCTGATAATATCGTATTTAAATGAACCCTTTCTTTCTTTTGAAGCTTCGTTTGATGATTGTTTTGAAAGCTTTCATATCTTTTAACTTATTTTTAGTCAAATTTCGAGCTTCTTCGAGCTTTCAATGATTTGAAAAGGTAATAAACGACTTGTTTGGTAGCTTGGTATGTGTTTGTGTGTATTTATCCATTTCCAGCGAGTTTGCAGACCGGGTTTAGCTGCATGGGCTGCACAGTGCACGTAGGCACAACACCGCCATTGAGATAATTTTAGAAAGTGCATTAGACAGCTGGTCTCACCTGCTCCGCACGAATTCTTCCAAAAGTCACAGAACTTGCTGCACGAACACATCTCGGTCGGACGTCACTCCGCACTAGTGCCAATGTATTTTTAAACTTCACTTGTATAGTTTCGCAATTCTTCAGCCGGTGCGAGTTCACGCCGCGTCTCTGTGTCGAGAAAAACTTTAATGTCGTAGTGAAGAGTAAACATGTCAGTGTAACGGGTTCAGTGCGTGTGTCAGCCAGCCGGTAGACAGCGAGCGTAGAGCGATACGCGGCTAGCGAGCGGAGCGCGACGCGACGTGCTGCGGCGAGCGCCCTCGTGCGACTGCCGCGCGAACCAACACCAGCCACCCACTCTCTCAGGATATAATAAAACCGAGGAAATGCACGGATTTCGCAATGAAACGACGCGATTATTGCCGCCAATTGATGGATCTGGAGGTGGCTCTTAACACTTGAGGGAAACGATCGTAAATAAGGTTATGACAATATTAACGCTGGACGGTATCGCCCCTCAATCTGTTTGACTGAAAGCGGCGACGACACGGGATCATATTATCGCTCGGGTGCACGTTTGTTAATCTGAACTCTGGCCTAAACATGTTTGGGTAAATAGATATTGTTGGTGACTTCATTCAAAACAATAATATAGGTACTCTATGATTTACATGCAAATATCTTATGTTTGTTCACATATATTTATGTAAATTTAATCAGTAATCCTCAGTATTTTATCTCTAGACTTTATTTTATGAAGATATCCAAAGTTTTTAAAATATGACTGAACAACCAAATCTATAGGAGTATAATAGGAAAATCGATCAGTCACGACAAGAAATAAGGTACCTAGCCATATAGTTTGTTTCAAATATAGTAATTACATACCTAAACTATCAATAGAATAGACGTCATTACTATCGAATGGTATCGAATCGAATATATACATTGTAAACAAACAGAATGTCCTTAAAAAGTATTGTCTGTAAGTCCATACAAAAGAGTTCAACGAACTATCTACGCTCGTAGCAATACACAGCCCGGAACTACGTTTTTCTTATGAATACATTTATATGTACAATACATATATATGTACATATTGCTTTGTATGGATTTGAATATCAATAAGTTAGTAAAGTTGATTAATGTGTTAACTTTTATGAATACATTATTATCTTTATCTATATGATTTAGATTTTTCTGTACATCGTTTTCGTAGCGTCGTAGACTTTTGTAGACCATGTAGCCCAAAATGACATTATCCTTTTAAAGTTCCGAAAAGGAAAAGAGATTTTTGTTATATACTCTTAAGTCTTCTTCTTCATATCGAATGAGAGTGGCCAACTCTGGTGTCGAGAGGTAATCAATTCCTCTGTTATTTTACTATACATTGTAACCCATTTATCAATCAAAGGTCTGGTGACATTTTCAATTTCTTCTTCCTATGGTGCCTCTCCAACTAGTGAAGGCTGGCAGTCAGCTCTGCATACTTTATTTTTTATTTTCGATTAAAAACTGTTAATTATTATAAGTCTATAATTCTCATCATCATTAGATTCGCCGATTATTTTAAAAAGCTAATCGATAGAATACAAGTACATAATATGCATCTTATTATCTCCACAAGGCCATATCATTACCATGTTATAAGTGTTTAACAGTAAATAATGAAGGTTAACTACGAGAATTAATCTCCGACACAGATAAAATACATAAACATAGTCGTTTTGTATTTCTGCAGTTACCGTTACACAATAATATATGATAGTATTATAGCCAACTTAAAATTCTATAAAACTAATTGAACTGCAGATTTTGCACACATTAATTAGATAGTTGATTAAGTTCTTGTCGTTGTTTGACACTTTTAAACGTCATGCAATTTTTATTTACGATGTATGTACATATTACCTATATAATGATGTGCCTGAGATTAATCTTTTTTTTAAATACCTAAAGTAAAATGTTAATTTGGATTGTAAAGAGGAAGAAAATTATCATCTAAAAAAAGGGAAATCTAAATATATAAAACTCAGAGGTGACTGACTGACTTACTATTCTATCAACGCACAGCCCAAACCACTGGACGGATCGGACTGAAATTTACGCTAATCAAGGATTTTTGGAAATGCTTCTTTTAAAGGGGTGAAATCCTACATAACATAAAATAGGTACGTTTTAACTTATGTATTTTTGACCAATAAACTATTTGTATTTGTAATAGGGGATGCAAGTTTTACTTCTTAATGCAAGCGAAGCTGTGCGCATTCACACTCTCACTGCGAAGAAGCGAGCAATTATTTTCCTAAATAACAATTTTCAGATGTATATGTAGCCATCAACCAGTTAAAACATATAAATTCCAATCAGATCATCGAGACATTCATATAAAATATTGGCAGCCCGGTCTCATACGAAGGTCGACGCCTGATATAGAAATCGGGAAGTGACTGTGATGACGTAGCCACCTTACATACTGGCATTATATACTGCTAAGTATATTATATGCTATATAATATTGGTCGCTTTAATAATGCTTGTATGACCACATTAACTAGATTTGCATATACTTTGTAGACACATAGAATAAATATGTGGGTATTGCCGATGTTGGAAAAAGCCTGTGGAAAACTGATATATGGGAACTATTCAGATGATGGAAGTAAAAAATTCAGGCAAATAAAGGAGGAGGTTAAAAAAATCACACATGTTTAGGTAAAACATAATTTTCTCTTGATAGAAAATGGATTAAAAAAAATAAAAAAACAATGAATAAAAATTTAAGCGAAAATCACGAGTGACTACATTCTAGCGATATTTAAAGCATATGTTCTTCAGTTCTTACTGTAGAAGCACGTGCTATCCTAACATAATGATGGCTTACTATATGGCAAATTAAGGTCAAGTGAAAACCCATGCCATTTTAAAAAGCTTTAAAAATAAGACCTAAGTGCGAACTTACATAATATATTAAAGCACTTACAAATCGAATTAATTGATAATTCATTAATATAGATACTTATTACACATAATGATATTATTTGAAGAGTCGACATATAGAGATAATAATAATAATAAATATGTGGGTATTGCCGATGTTGGAAAATGCCTGTGGAAAACTAACTAACTAACCGCAGGGGCGACTTTATGGCGAGTCGTCGGTGAGTGGCGTCACCGCGGACCCCGATTCCCTGAGGGCTAAATGAGACCCCCTGCCTCCCGGCTTGCCTTGATTGGCCGCCCGGGAGTTAAAGACGCAAGAGCTAAGTACCTAAGCTCCAGGGTGGAAGTGTTAAAGGGCATAACGCCGCTAGTACCGCTCAGAGAACGCGCAGCACACCTCTCGCCACTCACACCAATGTTGCCCTTCCGGCGCCATCTTAGGCTGCCTTTTGTGGAGGGCCCATTTAGTGAGTGGCAAGTCTTCACCCGCTATATTTTTTATGAATGAGGCATAACTGGCGGGTGCCGTTCCTCGTACAATAGACCAGTTTAATTAAGTCAATGAACAACTCAACACAATAGCCTGTAACATTAATACCATGTGTGCAATAGTTACTTTATATACCTAACATCCTCTATCTGTAATTTTTACTTAATTTTAAGTATAATATTGTATATAAATATTTCAGGACATATTACACAGCGCCATCTAGCCCCATACTAAGCTTTCGTTTGTATCATGGATACTAGATAATGGATATAATACATACATACTTTTTTTTGTAAATACATACTTAGATCAAGTAATAAGCTAATATTTCCGTAAATGACGCCACCGGCTAGTTTAAACTAGGAAGGAAATAATATTGTAAGCTGAGCTATGATTCATACAGGTATCAAATGTCAAATATCGTGATATAGGACCAAAATTTACGAGCCAGTAGTTTCAAACTGATTAGTTGTAATTTTCTTGATATGGGTTTGCAATGCCTGAAATTTTATTTATTTATTGTATTATGCACAGAAAAATTCTAGATACGATTATTTGGTACAAGTTATATACAAATATAACGTAAATATGAAGTTAAGAAAAGCAGGCATAATTGTATTCCTGAAAAATATTAAAACTGTTTAATATCAGTATAAAAAAACGCCCTTAAATTTAAGATACATATTAATTCTGAATATTAATTGAAACACAGTAAATCTAATAAAAGGACAATTTTTGATCCACATTAAATGTCAGCGATCGACATAGTTAAACCTTTCCAGAAAACCACTATTCAATCAAAATGAAAAATGATATACGCTACTAGAATTAATCAATCAATAAGTCATGGCCAAACTCTAACGACAAAGAACATCAAGCATATTCAAAATAATCATAATACTTAGTGATTGTTAGCCGATGATGTAAAAAAGGTTCTCTATAAGTGTGACATATATGTGTCGTAATGTGTAATAAAAGGAATCAATTTTGTAAAGTTTTCATGAATGTATGGATGTAATTACCAATGTTGAGCCTAAGTAAATAAAATTAATGTACAAAGTTTTTTGTTTGTGAAGGTTTTTTAATTGGTTTGTTAGATATATGGATACTATTCGTCGTGGCTCAATTGTGGTAGAATAAAGGAACATACACTTTTTAATTTTAATGACATATTGTGTGCTTATAATATATATTAAAATTATCTCAATATCAATTGAGAAATAAGGTCTCGATAGACCACCCCACAGATGCGATAACCTGCCCGTAAAATCATTTTTGTCACTAACCGCGTTATATATTTACATCTGTATATTGAAGCTTGAGTACATTCATATAGCATTGGTTTTTGCTAGTTCAATGGGTAAAACTTACAAAGACACAAAACCGAGTATGCTCTTGCTCGTAAATTAAAGTTTAACATATGCATGTTATATGCAAACTCCCCTAACGAATTAATTCTGCGGGGGAGTCACGACCCTCAGTCATGAGGAAATACGACTCAAGAGACAGATATGCATGTAAATATATTATGTAGGTACATCTATTAATAAACAATTTAATATAAGAGCCACCACTTCTCAATTGTCCTCTGTATTTTTAATTTACATTGAAACTTGTTAAAAAAATTCGTAAAAGCTTTTCAAAAAAACTTCTGATCAGTTACCATTTTATATTCAACTTTTTTCAGCATGTAGCAAATACGTATAAGAACCGTCTACTTAAATAAAAATATCATTGTTCTTTTCATGCCTTTTGAGTATAATAAATCACAGTCAAAATAGTTCAATGGATACGCAAATTGTTTTCAATGTATCAAGTCACGAGATGAAAATCACGTGCCTTGTTACAATCATCTTACCATAATATGCAAACTAAGGTTTGTTAATTGGTCTATTTATTATCTTTTACACCAAAACAGAGCAACTACTTTCTAAAGCTAGCAACGCCACAAGACCCAACAAATTTTGAAGGTAAGAAAGATTAAAAAAACAAAGATTCTATCTTATATTTTTGTTGATTCACTAGTTTTGGATAAACAATTAAAAACCAGTTCTCTATCAAGAGAATGAGCAAAATTGTTAGTAATTTTTTGATAAGGAAAATTTATTTTCTCTGACAAATGTAATAGCTAGCCTTGGTCAGTTATATGGTCGTTATATAATCGATCGCACGCGACACGTCAGCTTACGTAACTTGTACTTATGTTTATGTACCTACTGTATAATTTTTCCTGTTGTTGTTGTGCAGTTTCTGTTCAATAAAAATACCCTAGTATTTTATTAGCGCTAAACATTATTTTTTAACTTATATATAAAGTTTTATACAGAAGTCTTTTATCCGTTATATTAAACGATTTGCTTATATTTCTTCTTTTTATTGAATGATAGCAACTCTGGTGTCGAGAGTTCATCTAGCTTATACTGAATTGATTTGAACTCCCCGACGATACAAGCAGAAGCCTCACTATGAAGACAAATACTCAAATGCCTTTGAATTTTTACAGTATTCTCTTTTAAATAGCAAGCACGTAAAATATTTTACAGAAAACCAAATCTCTAAAAGCTACTTGAGTATTGTTGTTCTAACTCGCACTACCTTTATTGAATCATGTGAAATTTGTGAATTAATCAAAGGTTCAACATCTTAACATTTTATTCACGTTATTTATTTTCCTTTACCGTTATAAATAAACTGTTTAATATTGTAGGGACCACCTACGACGTAGGCAGTAGGACAAAATGATTAATTGACACCGGAAATTAGAAAACACACTATTCATGTTTTTCTTTGCTATCCACGAGCACGAATCGATAAATTTTGCTGATTATTTTAATATATATTTGTACTTATGAATAAGTTAATATAGTTTACCATCTTATCTAATCACAAAACTAATTTGTTTGCTCAATGTGTTTGTTTAATTAAAACTTCGATTCACACCAACGAAAAATAAATTGTCTTTGTCTCTTTCAACAAGAAAACCGGTTTTTAATTGTATTTTTACAACCTGAATAATAGCACCGGCAATAAATTTGCCATAAAACGCAATTTATAGTTAATATCCCATTGATTTCCATCTACTTGTACTGATGGAAATCAATGTAATATCCTAATCACAATCTGATAGATTTTTTACAACAAAGAAACCTACGTCATGGTAAGCGTGTAATGATCGAATCATTTATTTATATATTGAATTAAATTAACAAAGACACACAAGGCATTTGCTGAGTACTACGAATCTTGAAGGACAGTTTGCCTACTACTTCTTTTGTTTTGCATTCTGAAGGAAGTAATTCTTTCCTTTATTACCTCTCAATTCTTCTATCCTATCAATTTACCTATTGGTGATGTGAAAGATATAACAAAATCACAAAAAATACAAGTTCATATGTTATGTTTCCGAATTCTCTGTACATATGTATAGTGCCACACTATTTATGTTATAAAATAACGCCGAGCTTCACGCCAATTGCAATCAAGAACCTATTAGAGTGTATGTTTACATTTGCTATCGGGTAATGTATTTATCATTTCAAGACGCACCAGTTTTCTAAAGGTCGTCAGTCGAGTGCTATATTGAGTTTTTCTTCTGTTCTATACTAAAAAATCAATCATTCTTCAATTTACTATACAGAGGTAAGGTAAATATTATAGTTAGTTTATAAAAAACTACTTGGGTGCCAAATGTGACCAGGCCAAGAGGAAGACCTAGAAAAAGGTGGAAAGAAGACCTTAGAACGACAAGTTCGATAAAGAATTGACCACCAAAGCCGAAGATCGGGCTGTTTGGAAAGAGAGAAGGGGGAGGCCTTTGCCCAGCAGTGCTATCAAACAGGCTAGTAATAATAGTAAAATTTATGTACTTCATTTTAAGCATTGTATTGTAAAAGGCCTCTCAGTGTTGGCTACGGCCCCACTGATGCCTTAAAAATACCGGGCGTAAGGCCCGAGAATCTGTGAAGATGAATAAAGAGGTAATAATTTTACAAAAGGAGTGTGTAGGGAACAAAATAGTGTGTATGTTTTATGTAACAAAGTAAGGTTTTTTGTCATAGAAAGTATTTACCCAATTGTGCCACATGTTGATGAGGAGTAGCCATTATGCAGCTAATTTTATAGCTTTTATCCGATTTTCTGCGACAGGCCACTTACCTGAAACAATAAAAAAACATCTGTCAATGATAAGAATGGAATGCACCTATTATTATTATATTGGTCGTGTGTGAAATTTAAAAAAAAGCAAATGAATAAAACTAGTTTGTTGACAAACTTATAGAACTAGAAATACAAAAATTTGGAAAAATATCCGTCTAATAATGCTATCAAATACGTATGTATGTAGATAAATTCAATTCCTATATTTATCTTATTATTTCCTGTCGCAAAAGACGATTAAAATCGAAAAGTTGTTGATACAGGCGAAAATATATATTTGTTACATTGCGGATGTAATTTTTGTACACAATAAAACAAGTATTTAATACGACAATGTTACATCTTACATCCGTGCCTTAATACAATTTGCGAATTAGTCATTCCAGGATCAGGTTGGATATAATACAACCATGAACCATCTAAATTCAAGTAGGCATTGGTATTATTTGTAATGGACAGTTGCTAGAGTATATTAACTAAAGGTTAGTCTATGATCAAAGACATACCTGTGGCATAACCGGTAAAACAAGAATTCATGCTCATTTAATGTTGCATATCTACACATGACATACTGTGTGTCTTGGTTACATCCAGGAACAGTGTACACATGAATATAATCCAATTATATTTTCATTATAAGTAAGATAATTTTAATGATATTAAAAAGATGTTGTAAAAAAATACCCCGCACTCGAATATGACAGAAAACAGAAAAGACCAAAGTTTTCACTATACATCGTTATTTGTATATTTCATAAATGATATGAGTGTATTAAGATAAAAATACTAGAAAATAATATTAGCTTTGGCTTACTTAACACAACAAAAACCACTCAAAAATTCCTGCAAAAGAACACTATTATACGTTAAGGCTTTGTCTATGAAAAAGAACACTAAGTAAAGCTAGACTATTTATTACTTGACGGTAAACATCATTGTGTTGACCGTTGCATGGGCCATGTTACATGATCGATTACATTGAAACTAACGGTATAAAGCCACCACTAGTAGTACGCATAAAATACCTGCGATCTACAGAGTTATTGCAAAGATAATTTCACGATGAATGTTTGCATTCATTCATTTACTAAAGCATCTCAAAAAGTATAACCTAACTTGCGTTACATAGGACAAAATTCTTTGAATTGTGATCGGCATTATTTTTTCAGCATCAATTATTATTATTATCAACGACTGCTGAAATCAAAGCCAAAATAGTTATTTTTTTAAAATAAAAGAAAATTGGCCCATTCAAAATTATATTGATGGCAATTGGCAATCAAGTGAAAATATCAATTTAGCTGTGATCATCGATATATTTTACGTTATTTTACTTTTTATCAAGGAGTGAATAGACTAAGTCTAATACGTAAATCCAACTGCACGTGTGCTTTGATCTTATGAATCCAATTCTAATCCCATTTTATCGAATCTATTTCTACGTATACAATTTTATAGCTTTCATTTACGATATATACAGTTACAGCCTTGAATATGGCATTGAGATGACAATGTAACTTATGTAAATTCTGCATATTCAATACATGTAATATTTATTCATTTTCTTGCGAGTTACAAATTGAATGGCACTGTGACCTTAGATTAGACCATGCCTGTTACTCTTCTTTATCTCTACTAGGTACTTCGGTACGGAACAAAACAACTAGAATGGGTAATTAAGCGGAAAATGGTAATGCGATCAGTGAAACACAAGGTGAAGATTTTCCTTACTTGTTATGTAATGCATTTGTTTTGTTCGGAATCGTGGAGATATTACAATAGACTGGGATATTATAATATTAATTGTAGTTTAGATCACGATGCCTGCCTTTGTACTTTTGTTGTAGGTAATATCTACGTTCTATTTATATTATACACAAAAGAGGCTTATTTCGCGCGGGTGTAAACTGCTGTCTCACGTTCTCGATTCCTAGTGTGAGATGGCAGAGGATCCCAATGCACCAACATTATAGGTATGGCATGATTGTACCTATATTTAATTTAGTTAATAAGGGTGTAACTTAAGTTTTTCAAAATAAAGTAATTTTGTAATGTTTTTTGTAATTTATAAGTAACAATTTGCGACGTAAATTATATTAATTATTCATTCAGTTTTGGCTATATTTTAAAGTGCTATACAAAAAAAGAATAGCAAGGTTTGTAAAAAAATCTAAGCGAGAAACATATGAAAATTGAGATAAAAATCTGCGAGACTGAATCTCCCAAAACTAAGTCCTTACCTAGTTCCCATTGATATCATTGTTAGAGTAAAACTGAGTGTGTATTTATTTCTTTTCTCAGAGTAATTAACACAGTAGCCTTGCCAGATTGTGTCAGCGATAAATCCTATGTCCTTAAAAAACTGTGCTTACATTAAGCACAGTTTTGATTCAAATAGGATAAACACTAGAAGGACCTATTTCAATTATCGAACTAAGCCTAAAAACGCTCATAATAAATGTATAAAAAATGTTAGAGAACGTAATTCCCAAACGCCTGTATCCATCAAAAGTTTAGATTGGGGAATGTTGTTTATTTATAAGATGTGTTAGACGCCTTGCTAACATCGGGACCTTGACTCGCTCTCTAAATAGATTCTATGAACTTTTGAACCACATCGCAACTCAGCTTCGGAAAGAAAAGGGTTTCCCAATATCCGACCTACTTTGAAACGTATTTATTGAGAAGTAATAAAGCTCAGACTCGCCTGTTTATTTAACGGTACCTACACAAGCCATCTGCTCGGTGTTAAATTCAATTGAAGATTAACTGCCGGGAAGATATTTAATCAATGATGTTAGCATTGGAAGTGTGAATGGACGAATAAAGTATCCAAATTATGAGGCGACGTGGCGGTGAAAACTAGTCTATCACGGCGTCTATCGTGTAAGCGTCGATATAAAATAGATGTTTTTGATTATCTATTCTCAAATGGGCAGCCGGTAGTTAAGATAAAATTTCCCCCACGATGTTTATATTTTCAGACACAGAAATGACCCGATTTAGTATTTAAATCGAGGCCGTTTTTGAAAATAAAACTAATATCTCAGCACAAAGACGTATTTTTATCGTGTCAAATAGCTATTACATAATGGCGGCCTCTTAGCTCATAAGAAGCTAATATGGAAGAAATTGCCACCACTATTCATCCAAATGAATCCATGCCCATATATCCATATAACTTTACTTATCTTTCTATATTTTCTACGGAAGTGGGACAGCTATAGGCATATACCTACTTCACATATGACAGGCAATATACTAGGTATATATGTCCTGTGTGCACCGACTGGCTAAAATTGGTTTTCCTTTGTTAGGACAGACGTTTTTCAATTAAAAGACCTGCGCTCGATAGCAGTGTCCTAGTATGTGATACAAAGGAATAAATTTATATTGGCTGCCAGGAGCAGTGTTTGTTCTGTTCTCTCAGGACACCAGGCTTATCCTGCAGTTACATATGGAAGATATTTTAATTATCTCGACGAGTTCTTATTTAGTTCAGATTAATGAACCCTCCGCAACAATATAAATATATAAAACTCAAAGGTGACTGACATAGTGATCTATCTATCAACGCACAGGCCAAACCACTGGACAGATCAGGCTGAAATTCGGCATGCAGGTAGATGCTATGACGAAAGAATCTGTTAAGAAAGGATTTTTGGAAATGTCACTTTTACAGGGATTAAGAAATAGGGGATGCAAGGTTTACTTCTTAATGCGAGCGAAGGCACGAGCACCCACTAGTTATGTATATACTCGTAGATAGGCATATGTACATGTAAACCTTATTAAAAAAGGCATGCAGTTAAAAACCTAAAACGATTTCTTTCAGTCGCTTTCAAAATCTTCTAAAAACACAGACCCGGAATGTGAGCAAAATTAAACTGGGCGAATAAATAAAGCAATACAATTTCAAAACTCGAAATAATGAGGCTGCGAAAATAATTTTCAAATTATGTTCAATTTCATCTGACTTGGCAATTTGTTAATTTTGTGTTTGGCCCTAGGAGCTATAAACAAAGCATTAAGAACTCTCGTGGAAAGAACAGGAACCCTTCGAGTGGAGCCCCATTGTCAGGGGGTCATGACTTGACCTGAATAACTTTTATTCTCATTCTATAGCTATTTATATTTGTCTATATTAAATGTCAAGCGTGGAATATGGCTGCGAGCTTGCTTTTTTGCGTTGTGAATTGTTTTGGAAAGCTGTTGACGATGGGTTCTGTCTTACTTGTAAAATGAAATCAACGAATGAGGTTGGTGTTTTATTATTGAGGCATGGTGTTAGAAACCAGGGACACAAAAAGTTTATTTAAAGTTAGTACTCGTTAATTTAGGTTTATAATAAGAAGGACAACACAATTTAAGTGCATATAATCTGATTTATTAGATTTATCTAATGAACATATATTTTTATACATGATTTTTTTATATGTGATGTGATCTTGTTTAAATGTATTTATCAAGCCTAAAAATTAAACAGATAACGTTATCGTGGCACGTGGCAATACTGAGCTCATCTCGCCGAGATTTGTTGTTGCTAACGCGATAAAAAGATGTCAAACTTTGAATTGAGGATAGAGATAAAAATTACTGCAAGAAGATTTATTAAGATATAACAATGTGTGTTACAATAAAGAGTTTATCTATCTATCTATCTATATATTTTAATTTAAAAAAGTATAAGCAATTTAATTTAGAAGTGAACCGTGAATTATATAAATACTACCGCCTTAAAGCGAAGGAGCTCATAGATTTGGCTTACTATAGCTATATTAGGCGGACAGAAACTAGTATTAAGTTAAATCCGAAAGCGTTTTGGACCTTTGTAAAGGAACCACAAACTAGCAGACAGTCAGTCAAAGAATACGTATTTGAAGGGAACACTGTTACTGAAGTTGGCGCGGCGAATGCTTTCGCAAAGTATTTTAGTTCAGTGTTTCTACCGCATAAACCTAAACTATCCGCACTAGAAGCTGAACGGGACGCTGCAACGTCGCTCTGTTCGCACCGTATAGCTATAGATAGTGTAGTACCTGAAGATGTGGGTGTAGCTATTCGTCGCTTGAAGTCTCATTCGTCTCCGGGACCAGATGCTATTCCTCCATTTATTTTAAAGATTGCATCTCGGTATTTATGGTTCCACTTATATTTTTATTTAACTTAGCCCTAAAATCATGTGTGTATCCTGATATTTGGAAGATGTCACGCGTTACCCCTATACCTAAAGGTGGGGACGCTTCTCTGGTAGGTAATTATAGACCGATAGCGGTTCTTTCAGCATTCGGGAAGGTTTTTGAATCAATTTTGAATCGGCACATAACACACCAAATTCAGACACAGCTTTCTGAAGTCCAACACGGTTTTAGAGCTGGTAAATCTACCGTAACCAACCACATAAATTTTGTTGATTATGCAGTTTCTGTGATGGACAACAGAAAGCAGGTGGATGCTGCATATTTTGATTTCAAAAAGGCATTCGACAGGGTGGACAACGATGTGTTATTAAAAAAAATTGTTTCAGTAGGTTTTACACCGAATTTACTGAACTTATTTGCAAGTTATTTTTCAAATCGCGTTCAGTATGTGCAACTTTCAAACTTTCGGTCAGATCTGTATGAGACTACTTCCGGGGTAAGTCAAGGAAGCACTTTAGGTCCGACGCAGTTTTTGATAATGATTAATGACCTTCCAAAGGTCATTAACACTGCTGAGTGCCTGAAGTTCGCCGATGATCTGAAGTTGTACTCGAGCATCGGTTCCATTGAGGACTGTCACGCGTTACAGACTGACATTGATAATGTGGTAAAATGGGCCGCAGAAAACCACCTAGAATTCAACAGTTCAAAATGTAAAGTCATGACATTTACACGGTTACGCTCACCCATCAACTTCAACTACCATATATCAGGTGTCGGTCTGGAGCGTGTAACTGAAATCAAAGATTTGGGCGTGAAACTAGATGCGGGGCTCAAGTTCAATCATCATATTGAAGATATTTGTGATCGTGCTTTCAAGTCTTTGGGTTTTGTAATGAGGCAGTCGGCTAGATTCATGGACAGGGGTACTATAGTTCTCTTGTACTATGCGTTAGTGCGAAGTAAGCTGGAGTACAACTCTATCGTTTGGGACCCACATGAAGCTAAATACAATCTGATGCTGGAAAAAGTGCAAAAGAAATTTTCTAGGTACTTGTATAAAAAAATGTATGGTTATTACCCGTATTTGTATCCGTCTCTATTTGTTTCCGGAATGGTAGGCATCAATACGTTAGAAGTTAGGAGACGTTGTGCATTGATGATGCACTATTACCAGTTACTGAACGGTGTTATCGATGACCCGAGTACGCTCGCTCTCTTGTCGCTGAGCGTGGCTGCGCGGGCGCGCGAGCCCCGCGCGTGCTGCGCGCGCCGCCTGCTCGCGGGGCCGGCGCGCGTGCGCACCGACACTGCCAGGTATTCATCCACGGTACACGCCATAGATCTACTCAACGATATGATTGCTCAAATACCTGAGATTGATTTATTCAATACTAGATTTAATTCTATGTTACATTTTTGTATAAAATTTAATAGTGATCCAAGCTTCTATAAAGCTCGGTATTGTAAATTATAAGTACCTATATAAGTTATAACATACTGTGCGTTTTGGTAAAAGCTGTTAGCATGGTATGTAACTGAATTTAAAATAAATAAATAAATAAATAAATAAATCTAACTGTATAGATTATATGAAATACCATATTTAAAGTCTTTTCTACTATATAATAAACGTTTAATTTGAAAGAGGGGCTTGGCTTACATACACGTGTGTTATTACAAAACAAACGTACGATACGTACTACGTATGTACATATATATGTGTGTACTTACATATAATAATGCCTAAATATAATCTTACTCTTGGCACTTGCATGAATGCAGTGGGTATCGAACGAAAGATAGAGCCAGTGCAATATACATATGACTGCTAATTGTAGCAGCACCTATACAATTAGCTTTTCTGGTCTGATCCAAAATTTTAATTCCAATGTTATCCGTACGTGACTTATTTTGGGTTCTATGGCTATTTTAACTCGTAGGTCGACGGTTGCCCCTTTCGTTGAAATTAATAAATACAGCAATTAATTCGATGTCTCGGCTGTTTGCCACGAATTACGTTTATGTGACGGTGATAATACACTACCCAACTGAATACTGTACACATCTGGATTATGAGAATCGTGTGGATAAGCAAAATGCAGTCTCCTTTTTTAGGATTGGTAACAATGCACTATACATGTGTTTTGGAGTAAACCATTACAATAATATATGAATGAACTACTACGCGGCTTCACTGGTGTTAAAAAGTTTTAATATCAATTAAAGTTTCATACAAACTTGCAACCTCTATTTCACCCACTTAAAAGTGGATTTACCAAAAATACTTTTAAGCATACATATGTCATATGTCACAGTAACTAATACTAAACTAATGGTAAACCAAATTACAGCCCGATTGGTCTAGTGGTTTGGGCTGTGCGTTGATATATCAATCAGTCAACCACTCACCTTTTCGTTTTATATATAACTATTGGGTGCTCGCGGCTTCGCTCGTATTAAGAAGTAAAACTTGTATACCCTAGTTCACCCCTCTAAAAGTTGCATTTCCAAAAATCCTTTCTTAGCGGATGCCTATGTAATAACATCTACCTGTAAGCCAAATTTCAGCCAGATCCGTCCAGTGGTTTGGGCTGTGCGTTGATAGATCACTATATCAGTCAGTCAGTCAGTCACCTTTGAGTTTTATATATTTAGATCAGAGGCGGCTCGTGAAATTTTTTGATGGGGGTTCACAAAAAAAAAACAATTGAAAAACTGGGGCTTACCATTTATTTTATTTGTATACAAAAGAGATTCCAGGATTCAGGGATTCCGAAGATTCATCATGTCCCCGTAAAGCCACTTGAAATGCACCACAAAATACCACACAATCTATTAAACGCCGTAAAATATACCGATTTTCATCAACGCGTTCATTGAACTCTCGGATTGATTTTCTATACTGCAGAATCGAGCGCCATAAGAATATCTTGGCGGCCGATCGATGCCAATTGCACTTCACATAACATGTGAAATTTAGATTGCGCATGTTTTTTCACTTTTATTGAAAGGTGCGCTAAATCATCAACACCCGTTTCCGTCCATGCAAATTCACCACCACTCGCGCCAGTTCCAAACACCAAACACGGAAAACAAAATAATTTATTTGTTACTTCACATCCACACAACCAAGATGTTTTTATATATTGTTCGGATTTAAAAACACGGGTAAATGATTTGGTTTTCGAACTGCATTTTTGAGTAAGTGCAATTTCGGGTCGTGGTGGCCCCCTGGCTTTCAGTTGGAGCCGCATTTCGAGAGTCTTATCTTATCACACTGTTTAATAAAAGATACACTGTATTGTTCCATTTTTACACAAAATATCGCGCACAAACTATTTTTTAATGGGTACTTATTTTTTTAAAAACTGCGAATGAATTGAAATGAAGAAATCGAAACGCTTCCTAGAAGTGAAGTTGTTTGTATACATAAGAGCGGCAACAACGCATTAATCGATATCCCGCGGCGCGCTCACGCACCGCACGGCTGGCTGAACGGTTTGGCAACGCCGCGCAGGAGCGGCGCTCCAGATTACGCTATTTCTCATACGATATCGTTGGTTTCACGAGTGAGCCCGAATCGATTTCTCTCTTTCGCACTCATTGAATACAGTTTTTAAGAGTCGTACCAAACTTCGTTTCATAGGAGCGCAATCGCTAGCGCTCCTCTCGTTACAAATTGACGCTACATGTACCTATAATAGAATAGGTAATATAATTGACTTTTTATATGCATAGTAAATATAAAAAATGTAATGTATGTAAGGATCTAATGTATTATAAATATATAGGTATAAATTATAAAATTAGCTAGGTAAGCATGTCATTTTCGTGGGAGTGCACTGCACCAGCGCTCTTTAGGACAAGCCGCCTCTGATTTAGATATACATGTAGATATGTACTCGTAAATACAATTCCGATGTAAATTTAAGTCTGCCTGCAGTTGTACTATTTAATAATAATGTTTTTGTTTGTTTCTTGTGCACTACAGTCTACAATTAGGTACCTACTACGTATGTATATACCATAAGCAGGAAATGAAAATACCTAAAATTTAAAACGACCTTACGAAACAAAAAGGTATATTTGCAAGGTAGGTACCTATTTCCTAATTTCTTATCTAGGTAGAATAAACAAAAACATGCAATCTCATATCAAACATGACCCAAGGTGCTTTTGTCCCTAATATAATATATATTATAATTATAAATATAGTACTGCCCCTTTAGTCAATATTTCACCGGGTTTAGGGCAAACTTAAATACATGATAAAATATATTCATGAGTTGTAAGGTGTTTTCCTTTATCACATCGGCTAGCACTTACTTTCATTTATAAAGTTAAAATTTATCAATTTTTATTGCCTTTCATCGGTAGAAAGATGTACAGCTCTATATCTTTACAAAAAAACTTTCAGACTTGATATAACCTCCTTTTTTGAAGTCAGTTAAAAAGAGGATTCATTGGTTTTAGCTATATCACTGATGACCTAGAACCACAGATGTAATTACGAGCCATCTCGTAGGATTATTTATTACACACTTTTAGATAATAAAATACTTACACCCAAGGAGATATCGCAAAATGACCCTAGCTTTCATAATTATTAAGACTTTTAATGCCAATAAATAACCATAATTGATTTAATTGTTATGTCCGGGCCATTATGATAGTGATAGCACAACATTTATTACATTGCAAAACAAATGATAGTCTCGACATTGAATTTTGTAAAATAATCATCATGTAAAGTTATTATGTAGAAAAGAAAGTTCTGATAGTTCACACGATGAAAGTACCTGCCTATATTACTTATAAATTATGTTGCTGTATGTTTCTCCGAGGTCTGCATATGTAGAAATACCTTGCAACTATTTATAGTACTCAGGTACTGGCCACACTAACGCAATTTTGTAAAGTTCATGTGTCCCAAGTAAAAATAGAAGGGCCCCACCCATCCCAACTAATCTCCACTCAAGTATAAGATCAGTGCAAACTTAATAATAATAATAATAATAATAGGTCTTTATTTCAGACAGCAGGGTCCATAGAAAGGTTCACACACAAAGGTACAATATAAAAGCATAAATTGAATTATGTAGAAATACAGATTACGTGACGATATCCAACCATTGCCGGTATGTTGCAGTCATGTGCATGCGGTCAGACAGACTCTTAATAATACTGTTTTTACAAATGTCAACTCTGGACATAAAAGAAGCTACGTCAACTACGTCACGGGAGAGGTAGCATTTTGCAAATCCCTATTTGCGGTCGACTACCGGCAATCCTGTGAAAATTGAAAATTGCCGGAAGGTTTTCTAAAATTATCCCGGCGTTAAATCGATAGGTACAGCTTTTCCTGTCTAGACGGCTACCGACCTACCAATTAAAGAATATTATATGCCGGAAACGCGAGTTTAATATGAACCGTATGACTCAGAGATAAGGTTCAAAAAGTGTCGATGTCAACGTTACACTTTGTAAGTTATTGTTCACTTGGTTAAATGAGTTCATTTGTTTTTCTTTGCGGTGACGTGTGGTGTAAATGATACGGCTGTAGGGGATGTTATTTTTATTAAATGGAGAGAATACACTACAAAGATAGATATAAAATACAGGGTGACGGACGTGCATCGAACTTGAGGGTTAAATTATTTGTTTTTATAAGAAACATCCTGTGTGAGCACAAGACGAGGGCGGTCAGTGCTCGGCCGAAGGACAGGCGTTGACCTGCGGATTCTTTTGTAGTGAAAAACGCACAGTTTTTCAATCGAGAACACGTAAACATTTGTACGATCGATGTGATTTGTGAGTTACTGGGCACTTATGCATAATCTTTATTAGGGCAGCTTTAGTACGACAGGAGCCATACATTTTGTTCTACGATTTTGTGTATAGCTAAGCAAAAAAAAATTGCTGTTCCTCACAAAAAGTACATCAAAATTCATGGAGAGCAGAAAAAAGTAGTAACGTTTTTTGAGGTACTGGAACCACATCTTACCCCTAATAAACGAATTTCAATATCTCGTTTATTTATTTACTATGGCACACAAAACAGAATATGTCCTTAAATTAACTAAATAAACATTAAAGCTGGTTTTGGTTATGAATAAATAAACCGTATTTTTAAGGTTCATGAGTATCACTGTAGGTGCATTCACATTAATCGAGCACCGTTCCAGTGAGTGCTATTGCAGCACTATCAGATAAGCGGCACATTGCAAAGATCGTTATCAGTGAGAGTGTAGAGGGCAATCACCGGAGTCATCGACTAGATAATAGCAATTAACTTCTTAATAGGTACAATCTACTGATTTAATAAATAGTGACTGATAGTAGGTGTTTTGTGTCGTGTTTATAGCGACTATGTATGTACTTTATATTTTACTAGCTGTGCCTGCGACTTCGTCCGCGTGGAATAGTTATTTTGGACATTAATTCTTTGAATTTTGAAGCGTTTTCGCAGCGAACGCAACGGAAGCCCTCAAAGATGAATATTTTTTACCGTTTTTTCCACATTTTCCATTATTTCTTCGCTCGTATTAGTTGCAGCGTGATGTTATATAGCCTAAAGCCTTCCTCGATAAATGGTCTATTCAACACAAAAAGAATTTTTCAATTCACACCAGTAGTTCGTGAGATTAGCGCGTTCAAACAAACAAACTCTTCAGCTTTGTAATATTATAGTATAGATGTGCTGAACATTTTCACTAATTAGTATTGAAAAAATACTGTCTACGCGGTCAGTCCTTGGATGGGTAACCAGAAAACGGGATTCCTTTTACGTGCTTCCCTAGGTTTACGTTTCACACTTTAAGGGCCCAACTGTTTGTACGTCTGTCAAGAGGTCTCTAGGACGGTTTAAAAACTTTTAATATAAGACTTGGGCTACCCTCATACGATAATAAAAAGATTCTATTAAAAAAGTCACTAGATCACTATCGTATAAGTATGCAGTCTGTACTTGGTAATAGTAATGTCGCCAGATAACCCACTAACACTCGAAGCATACAACAAGACTGATAAAGATAAGGAATAATTAGATTTGCGGAATAAGGACGCACTTGGAAGAGACGGCGCGGAAATGAAATAAACTGGCCAAGTGCTGGTCGGACTTGAGCGGATGGGTTTCATACCATGGTATAAAATATTACAAAAAACATGATTGTTGAATTCATGTGTTGTTAACTTTCATGTTGAACAAGTTAAAACTATCTCAAATACTTAGCAAAACGTCGATCAAAAGTGATAAAATGGCTTATATAGCTTTTCAAGATGAGACTTTTTGAGTCCTTCTAATTCATGAAAATCATAAAATCTTCAATTGCTATGTATCATGGCACAATTTATATCGCCTAGTGATATACAAACAGACAGTCTGCCAGAGAAGACAGGTGAAAGAATCATAAAAATACAGTTCCCGTTTTTACTCTTGCCTTACGGAATTCTAAAAACGTAGCCTACATTATGTAGGTGAGCGGCAGGCTCTACGAAACAAGATTATATACATAGAGGTCGGCGCCCAAGCCGTCGTTTACCTATAAAAATACGTTGTTAGTTCTACAATGCGGAAATAACTGTTTTATCAACTATATGTGTCCTATACGAAACGAATTGTGGATAGGAACAACGACATTAATAATACCTAAATGGACCGGCCTTCTCAGTACTTTACCATCCAAAAATATAAGTCGACATCTGTTAGATTTACATGTTACGAAGTTCTAAGTAAACATCGTAGCATAATTGTTAAAACGAGATAGGCACTACAAAAAGTTGCAAGAGAAAATGAGAAAACAATACAAACGTTTATCAGTCAAAATCATGTCAAAATCGAGTCAAATTGGCCGAACACAGAATGAAGTACCGAGTGACAGACGTCTCTCACTTTTTGTAAAAAGTACATGCTTATACTTTTTGCTCGCCTAGGCCGGTCCATTAAGTATTATTAATGTCGTTGGATAGGAAAAGTAAACCTTACAAGGGCGCAGGGTTGTCAGACGAATATTACTAAATATAAATATGTTTTGTACTGAAATTTGTCATAAAATGTATTTTAGTTTTCGTTATTGATGTGGTTTCCTTTTAATATTACTACTCCGTAAATAATAGTGTGGTCTAGTCATTATTTCCGTAAAAACATGAATGGTGGTTAAACTTCCCATTACTGGTATTTTAAAATAAAAAAAATAAGCGCAGCGTACAGAACTATAAAATTCAAAGCATTCGATGCATTTAATCTCATCTCAATCAAAAGAAATCTTGTTATTGTATACGATGTTGGAGGAAAGGTTCATTTTGTTTATTTTGCTTGACGATAAAAGAAATTCCTTCGCCATTCATAAAAAAAAAACATCTAAAAATACCTACGTAAACCTAGATGACTTTGTTTTTGTAAACAAACACATATAAATATAACGTCGAATGTAAAGTTTTCACAAGAATTTACTGGAGTGACCGGGAAATTTGCCATGTATTTAATTTGTTGGCTAAGTGCCTAAATTTAAGAAAACCAAAACAAAAATAATGTTAATGTATGTCTGTTAACCTCTATGTTTGAATGATGTGCTAATGTGTGATAGTAACTAACTGGCATAAATTATTTTTGACGATTCTCGAGGTCAACCGACGTTGTTAGGGTTTAGTAGGTTTTTCTTCTTAATTTATTATACTAGTTAGTGAACAGTTATTTAGTCATGTATGCATTTAAAAAGAAAGATATATTTTTAAGTTTTGAGACAGTATTGTAAACACACAGGTACGTAAGTAACCACGTGTGTCGTAAGTTCCCTTACCATTGACTCGTCTGTCGGAGAGCGTGTCCTCTTCATCCCACCACGGCTGGTCGTGGAAGCGGCGCGCCACGGGCCGGTCGTAGTTACCGTAGTATTGGAACTCCATCACAAACCACGAACACACCACGAATTTTCACCAAAAAAACTCGCGTATGTACGCACTCATTTGTTTACAGTTTTTACAGAAGACGCCGCGCCGCGCTTAGCGTCAAAATGATACTGATTCGAGTCGACTACCAAACGAGATAAACGATCGACACTGTAAGCAATAATTCATTATTCAATATCACGTAGGGTCATTATTGTTGTGATACGAGTAGCTCTCGCATGCAGCACCGAGCCGCTCTCGCAGTTGACGGCGACTGATAAGTCTGCCACGCGCTGATACATCGCCAGCGCAGGGTTTCTTAACCTTTTTTTACTACATCCCTTTGTTTTAAATAGAACCTCGTCAATCATTAATCGTGCGCTGTTGGCAACTGCCGATACAGTACTATAGGGCTTTCTGGCAACGATTAAAAACTACGATTTCGACCTACGTCACCGAACATATAACAATATGCCTACGCTTCGACCTACGCTATGGCTCAATTTTTTCGCCGAAGTGTAGGGTGGTGACCACCGCACACCTTTCTTTTGTAACTCTACCGGCGGCTCTATATTGCCTGTGAAACGTATTTACACCGATAAGTAAACAGACGTCAGCAAACGCTATACCATGCTTACCCAAACACGTCTACTATTTGACCGGCCGCGATATTGAAAATACGACGGTACCTTGCCATGTTTACCGGCTTATCTATTCGAGAAGGGTTATTTATAGAGAAATTGATTGAGGTAACTATTCGGGTACACAACACCACTTACGATGCCATTGTATAGCCGCTATAGTAAATTTAATTAGCACCAAAAGTGTTTTTTTATGACGATTCGCACTGCTATGCTAATTGTTTGTACGTGTCGCTACGTGTAATGTAAGATATTGGATTTGTAAATATATTTACAAGGAACTGTACGCAAAAAGAAAAATATTATCAAGTAAGAGCAAAGTGCTAAATAGGTACCGACTACCTAAAATGGCAATTTTAATAACGTTTTTGGTACTGATAATGTGAAAATTGTTTTTGGTACTTGTTAATTTATTTTAACCAAAATTGTAGATAGCTCGAGCAACATAAAAAGCGGTAGGTAGATAATTAATTTGAGTATGTTGGTATATTAGCGGTTTACTTTAGGTATTAAAGCATTATTAGATATACTAAAACTAGAAACGACCGCGGACGAAATGTTTTATTTTGGGGAATACGTAGGTACCTAAGTAATAAATTCTAACAACTTCAACGACCTTCCCAGGGTTATAAAAAATGGTCGTTCAGCTCTATATAAGAAATGTTATTTATAGAATAATAAAATAAACGTAATGATAACTAAATTGCAGGTAATGTATACCTACTTTAATAATAAGTGAGCGCTAATACACTCTTTAATTATCGTATGAAGATTGTTTAATATATAGGTATTATACCTATAGTTCTCTTTCAGTACAAATATATGAAAAATAGTTAAAATGTATAACATTCTAAGATGAAAAAGTAAGTAAATAGGAAATGTACGCTGTTGAAATTCAAAATAGTATGTCTCATACATTTGTACATACTTTCAATAATTCAGCGAATATAGATTGAAAATTTCAGAAAAAAAATACTTCAAACGCGTACTAAACTCAAACATTAACTAAGCTACTCAATTCATAATAAGAAATACCACATGACCCACTTCTTTCTTATTCCGAACAAATTTGATTCAAAATAAATAAAGTTAAGGGCAACCAGTTACAGAAACCTCGATAAGGCCTACACTAGAATGTAACTCTAATGAATAAAGTGATTACTAACTAGGTTACTAGATAAATTACATGACTTAAATGCTTGTCAGCAGGTATTATTACGTAACCAGTTGGTTGTATCATATTTCTTTGTAAATAATTACATATACCATTATTAAGGTCATATATTTACGGCTCCTGTTGCAAAGTCGTCAGCTAAATTACAGTAAAATTTAGAAGAAAACACAGTTTCAGAGCTCAGGTCAGATTTACTGTTAAAAGCAAAACACCGTTCTGTTTCAGGCCTAATTTTTTATAAGAAACTGTGTATTACAAAAAATTTAAGGCCAGATTTGGCTTAAAAAGTGGGTAAGCGGATAATCATATGCATAGGCTAGTCAGAGATCAATTTGTCTTACAAGTGACTAAGCAAAGTAGGTAATCATTACTTACGATGGCACCGGTATTCTAAGGCCTCAATAACATCAAATAAATGTTTAAAAAATATCAACCATTGTCAACTTTCTAAACAGAGAAACTTTTCAATATCTTTCCTTTACATGAAGCAATGTTGTCTTAATTCGATTCGATATAATCTCAAATTTAAGTTCAATATTGCGCGTGAGCGAGTCCGCGCATGACCGACTGAACCGTGACTGAACGTTTCAGAGGCTTAGAAATATCAACTCTGAAGCCTTCAGCAAATACCCATATCAGCCCAATTTTCGTAAACTGCAACCTCGACGCGCTAAATGCCCGCTCTGTTGATAAAACTAATTCGTATGTATTTTATTTTGCCACGCAAACGGTTTACCTCCAATGAAAATTATTTATCACGAAATCAAAGCAAAACACGGATAAAAACTGTTTTTTTGTTAATATATTTCTTGAAATTCTCGTTAAAAAATAGCTGTCTCTTTTTTTTCATGACTAAGTATAAGGTTACAGTAGCCAAGATCTATAAAATTTAAACAATTTTTAGCTTCAGTTTTCAATTATTTTGAACCTTAGGTACTAATTTTGAAGACAATGTTAAATGTTCATAAAATATTCAATTCATTATTAGTATTTTATCACATCATTGTATACCGTAAACGATGCAAGCGCATTGTTTATTGTTGCTTATTATAATTTTGTATGAATTAAGTGACGTCTTAGGTATTGAGATAAAAAGATATGTAAGTACCTATTTACAATATACTACTAGGGCGGGTCAATAAGTCCGTGACTTTTTGAATTTCTGACCTCTTTACTGAAAAAGCAATACTACTCCTGTCAACAGGCATCTGTCAGTTGACTTCTGCCAAAATTTTAACTTGCTGCGTCAGTTAGTTTGTGTTTGACAGCTATCATCATCAGACTACCCAGTAATTTGAGGAAAAAATGGAAAAAAGTGAATTTCGTGTGCTTATTAAGCATTATTTTTTGCGAAAAAAAACCATTACCGAGACCAAGGCTAAGCTTGATAAATACTATGGGGACTCTGCACCATCGATTTCAATGGTAAAAAGTGGTTTACTGAATTTCGTTGTGGCCGTACAAGCACTGAAGGTTCCGAACTTCCTGGACGCCCAGTAGAGGTCTCTTCACCCGAAACAATCGAAAAAATTCACGATATGGTGTTGGCCGACCGAAGATTGAAAGTTCAAGAGATTGTGGAAGCCGTAGGGATCTCGCATGGCTCAGTGGTTTCAATTTTGAATAATCACTTGGGCATGAGAAAGCTTTCCGCAAGATGGGTGCCGCGTTTGCTCACAGTCGACCACAAACGCAATCGTGTAACAACTTCACAGGAAGGTTTGGCGTTGTTTAATCGCAATATGGAGGAGTTTTTGCGCTGTTTTGTAACCGTGGACGAAACATGGATCCATCACAACACACCAGAGACCAAACAACAGTCAAAACAGTGGGTTTCTAAGGGTGAATCTGCGCCAAAGAAGGCCAAGGTGGGTTTGTCAGCCAATAAAGTTATGGCGACTGTTTTTTGGGATGCACGCGGGATAATCCACATTGACTACCTTCAAAAGGGAAGAACAATCGATGGGGAATATTATGCCAACTTATTGGACCGATTCAATGACGATTTGAAAAAAAACCGATCTCATTTGGCCAAGAAAAAAGTTCTTTTCCACCAAGACAATGCAAGGGTGCACACATGTGCGGTTGCCATGGCAAAAATCCATGAATTGGGCTATGAATTGCTTCCTCATCCGCCCTATTCTCCAGATTTGGCTCCGAGTGACTACTTCTTGTTCCCAAACCTAAAGAAATGGCTTGGTGGAAAAAGATTTGACTCCAATGATGAAGTCATCTCGCGAACAAAGGCCTATTTTGAGGACCTCGACAAATCATATTTTTTGGAAGGGATAAAAAAATTGGAGAAGCGTTGGACAAAGTGTATAGAGCTCAAGGGAGACTACGTTGAAAAATAAAAAGATTTATTTATAAAAAAAACTGTGTTTTATTCCAAAAGTCACGGACTTATTGACCCGCCCTCGTATTTACCCAAAGTTCGTGACTAGCGTCATCAGACTAAACGTATTTTTCCATGTAAAATAATATTTTATGAATCCTTTTCCATATCACACATTTATATAAGAATTTATTTGAATAAGCCCTACGAAGGTACGACAACATAATGACTTTGTTAATTTAATATATCGTAGTTACTTCCTATTGCCCTTAACGAATGACGTGTTACCGGAAAATAAAATTAATATGAGCGAAAAGATTAGACAAAATATTCATAGACGCAGATGTTTTGTGATAAACTTCCGATAACAATTTTTAATACTTAGGTAAATGTCCTACTGATAAACTAATAGGAAACATACAAAAGACCGTGTTTAAATAGCTAGTGATAATAATTTACTGTCATGGTATTTAAAAAAAGCATTATATGAAAATTATAAAAAGGAATAGGTACCTTATACAGACTAAGATAAAAGATGTTCCAAACAAAGAAACGCGTAATTGATCTACGTAGAATGAACACAAGAAGTTAAGTAAATAATTTACAACGTATAACTATGCAAATACTTGAAAACAAATAGTTGGTAAGCAATATTAAATTGCACGAACCTCATTATTGTTAAGCCGAGACAAAACAAAGCTATTTACCGAAAGCCTTATCAGCATGATGGAATTATTTTTACGTCAGTCGTATCTTAAATGTAATTATTTAAATATGTAGGTTATTTAGTACATCATGCCAAATGGGGATATTTTCCAAAGCGTTTAATGCAAAATACAACAGTCTCGTGATAAGGGGGACTTGAGCAAACTTTTTGCAAGATAGGAGTCTTCAGTACCTATTGTACACGCATCCTAGGTTATATTTATATGGTTTATATTCATACATACATACATAACTAAATATGTAAAGTACAGAACTATACACATATAATTGTAGTACATATATACATATGTGTAGATAACGTAGGTAGGTGTAAGTGCTTAACAGAGCTTCAACTCATAACATATGTAGATAAATATGATAAATAGACAATAATTGGAATTACGCGTTACTTCTATGTAGACTTGACGTTTCCGTGCGTCAGATATCTCAATAAGTATAGGAAATTTTGTCTACTTAGGATCTACCAACGTTAGAAAAACACCTGTTTACAAAAAAACGGTTCAATTACTTATGATTATTATATTTTTCAAACGTCTGAACGATACATTTTCAATACTAAGTGTCTAAATGTACAATAATGCTAATATAATGCTCGTAGATATTATTAGGTGTTCTAGACAAAATAAGACATTATTATGCATATTTGTAGTTTCGCAATACAAAATACACTAATTATGCATGCCTAGCAACACCATGTTTTTGTATTTTAAAAGGCTACACAGCATAACTAATATGCTGCACTAAATGTACCAAAAGCCGTATTTTACAACTAGTCACGCGTGTTTAAAAAGATTTAATAACAATCCAGTATGACCAATGGATTTAAAAAAAGCTAATATTAATGGAACGTACAAATTTTCGCTTTGATAAAATTGTATTTCTGCTCGATCCTATCCAACCAAAAATATAGTTTTTCTTGCAGAATTTCAAGTGGTTTTGTAGCACAGCGGTTCCCTAAAGGTGGTCCGCGGAACCCTGGGGTTTCGTGGAAAGGCCACAAGGGTTCCGTAAAATATAATTAAATAAAATTTCATCCTAAAAACCTACATATTTACAGTATATGTACATAAATAATTTCTTAAAAAAATAATTGTTTTTCATTTATACCTTTAAAAGATAAGCAAATTCCCAGTTATCAACGTAGAGTTCCGCTGGAAAAAGAATAATCAATTAGGGTTTCTTGCCAAAAAAAATTGGGAACCCCTGTTGTAGCATATTTACTACCAGCAACGTCCCGTGGTTTGACTCACGGTAATCCAGGATAATAAGTAGCATTTTTTAAACTAAAATAGGTTTGCACTCGATCATAGTTGGCTTGAATATTTGCATATATGTTAATGCTAGTGCTTTTCCTATAAACAACGGTAGCTCAGCTAGCGGAGGCAATCGCATGCGATTACCAATGTTAAGCAAAGGTCGACGCGGTCAGTCCTTGGATGGCTGACCGAAAAGTGGCATTCCATTTTGGGCGTTCCGTGGGTCCGATGACAGGTGAAATTGTAGAACTCGGCTGTTTTCTAGTACGGCAGTCATGAAGCCTTGTCAGAGGCCCTTAGGAGGGCTTGATAAACTCTCGACACCAAAGTTGGCCTCTCACATTCTATAAGAAGAAGAATAACAGTTTAGATTTTAGTATTGTTTTTCAGGTTTAAAAGCGAGAGTGGCTTAGCGGTTCCAGTGTCTGCTTATCATCCAGACACACCCTGGTTCGAGTCCGGCCCTACACCAATGACTTGTATTTTCAAGTTATGTGTGGATTTGCACTCGCTTAGCGGTGAAAGAAAACATCGTGAGGAAACGGACATGTTTGAGAACCACAATATCCGAGGACACGTGTCTTCCGTGGAAGGACCTGGGTGCCCACCACGATGTATGCCCAAGAAAACTCCCCTAACGAATTGATTCTGCGGGGGAGTCACGACCCTCAGTCATGAGGAATACGACTCAAGAGAGTTCAGGTGCTTAAATAAGACGCCATAAAGGTACTCGTAGTCGAAGGTATAATTAAAAGCGTGATTTTCATCTGCAATGTGCAATTTGGACACAAATGAGATCATTGAAATGATATGTTTAAGTATAATAAAGGGAAATCAAGTATCTGTTTAGTAGCGATAGTAGCGTCTTCTGACCAAGTATAAGTTAAAGCATAATATATTTACTTCAATAGCCCACGCAGTTATTAATATATCTATGATCTGCTTGATATTTCTACAAGCTTCTTTGAATGTTATTTTAGCTCGTCATAAGATTAAGTTAATATCTCGCATCTGCTAACTAGGTTACCTGTCTTGTCCTTCAAACATGGTCTAGAAATAAAGCAAACAAGACGACGAAGCTGATGAGAAACAACCAAATATTTGCCTCGAATAGAGGCTAATCAAAGAAAGAAGACAATACAAAATTTTTGCTCAGATACGTGCATAAAGTAGTGAAAGAAAGTGGTTAAAACAGTAGGCTTGCAATATTTTACCTTTGTTTTAATAACACATACAGTAATGTCAGTTCTAACAAAATTTTAGGAACGTAATCTCCGGAATTATTCGCAGGTTTTATAGAAGATGTTCATCTTCAACGTTTTTTTTTATGAAATTTCCACCAGCGTCCCTGGCGAGTGGCGATGCCAAGGTTTTTTTGTATCTTATTTATGAATTTGATTCTAATTTTTACTAAATATTTTCTAACTAATTATGATGTCCCAACTGATATTCCTTTAATTAAATATAGTATTCAGTTAGGTTTATATATCTATTTGTTTCTTTTTATAACTTTTTCAACAATTTTGATACTGAAATTAACAAATACATCTCGAAATTTTTTATCGGCAAATACTTTACTAAAATTTTCCTTATCTATTTTTACACCTATTTCTTGCTCAACATTGAATCTGTCGCGTGCGAACATAGGACATTCTGCGAGTACATGGGCTACAGTATCACCCTTTGTAGGGTCACAGGGGCAAGATGGACTCGCCTTCAACGCCATCTTCAACGTTATGCAATATCTTAATGTAACCAAAAAATATTCTGATGATCGACGTCTAATTACACAAATGCTTAGTGGATCTATGTGTAAGGTTACAGATATTACATAAGGTTGCACAACAAACTTTGAACTCGCATCACACCTCGGATATTATTCACAATAACCAAGCAAGCAAAGATAAAGATTCAAAAGTGCTTACCTTCATCGTCCTTTCCTCCCACGCCGATCAAATACGCGCTTCTCAAGAGGTGCCCCATTTTCCCTAAAACTCTTTACAATGCTGACTTTGTGCAAACTAAGTATACTTCACTATAACCATCTAATTCTAATCTACATCTACTACGATACTAATCACACGCGACTAAGGCCAAAAAACAAAAGCAAACGTAACTATAAGACCGCCTTAGTCGGTAGAGACCAAAACGGCTACATCTCGGCAAGAAATTTACGGTCAATCGCGCTTTCGTATCGAAAGAAAGCCCTTGCAATGTGTTAGCTATCGTCACCGATTTGCAAATGATGTAAAGCGAGCGGCAACCGAAATTATAGATCGTGGCAAGGAAGCGAGCAGCGAAGCGCGTACAGTAGCCTTATCTTTACAACTTTGTTATGTGCACAAGAGAGTAAACATGCTCATATTGGTCGAGAAACTGCGATGTATTTTGTTCTGAAGATCACGACTTCTCGTGATCGATGGAAAACACAATTATTTTGTACATTAATAGAAAAATGGTTCTTATCCCTTTTTTCAGAATCAAATAAACAGTATAATTTGTAACAAAAGTTTTAATCTGAAATTGTATTTAATTAATAAACGGCTACGTAGATTTGTTTTTATATTGTTTTGTTCGATTCATCAATAATTTACAACGAGCGAGTCAAAATATTGATTAACTTAGCAGCTGTTTATTAATTAATTTGTTTTTTATAAGGTCCATCAAATTTTTATTTACGTATGCATATAAAATGTATCTACTCCATAGCATTAATTCCTGGCTAACTATCTGTTCTGTGAACAGAGTAGTATTTCTGTTGACATAAGCAAGGGACAACGAAGTTATCTGCGTGCGCCGACGCAGCATCCGTGAGCAAACAGACTGTGTAGAGCAAGCGAAGAGAGAAAGCGGGAAATAAGAATTACTTTACAAATAATAATTTATCTAAAAGGTTTTTTATGTTCCTTTTTATGTATTATTTATATTTTATGTACCTATTCAGTACCTACTGTAAACTAAGCACATCATAAAATCAACCAATTACTTAAAATTACAACTGTTTCTTAAAAAAATTCGTTGAACTTATGAACTTATCTAAACATTCATATGATTTAAATAATAAATAAAACACGAAATAAAAAATTTTCGTTGAACTTATGAACTTATCTAAGCTTTCATATGATTTAAATAATAAATAAAACACGAAATAAAAAATTTTCGTTGAACTTATGAACTTATCTAAACATTCATATGATTTAAATAATAAATAAAACACGAAATAAAAAATTTTCGTTGAACTTATGAACTTATCTAAACATTCATATGATTTAAATAATAAATAAAACACGAAATAAAAAATTTTCGTTGAACTTATGAACTTATCTAAGCTTTCATATGATTTAAATAATAAATAAAACACGAAATAAAAAATTTTCGTTGAACTTATGAACTTATCTAAACATTCATATGATTTAGATAATAAATAAAACACGAAATAAAAAATTTTCGTTGAACTTATGAACTTATCTAAACTTTCATATGATTTAAATAATAAATAAAACACGAAATATAAAATATTCGTTGAACTTATGAACTTATCTAAACATTCATATGATTTAAATAATAAATAAAACACGAAATAAAAAATTTTCGTTGAACTTATGAACTTATCTAAGCTTTCATATGATTTAATGATAACAATAACACGAAAAAAAATTTGCCTTGCCTACATTTATACAAACATTATTCCTTAAAATAACAATGTAGTAGTTCCATTTACAATAAATATCAAATATCTTTTAACTTTCCTTGGCTGGATGAAGTTACAATGTAACTTGCAAACACCAGACCTATCTTTACAAGCCGTAAATCTTTCAGTTTATGAATAAAACATTCTAGGTGACTTTACATTCTACTCTAGAATACTCTAGATTGACTTTTTTGACCTCAAAGTCCTGTAAGTGTTTATTTTTTTTTATTTAAAGATGTATGCATAGAGATAAAAATAAATGTAACGAATAACATGAAAGTCTCGATCTTGGTAACGTTATGAGTTATAAGTCAATCACTTTTCCCAATTTTTACACCTTTTTGCGTCATTTGTTAATAATGTCAATATCTGAAAATGTGAAACGACCATTTGTTAGGTTTAAGAAAGGCCGTTGACTTAAATATTTAACATTGCATTTCAGTTTGTCCTGCGCGTCCTTGCAAATAATACTGTCAGCTAACGAAGATGAGAACTACGAGTAATTAGGTTCGGTACGTTATGTAAGGAATATCTTTAAAATCTAGATACTGTATATTATACACTTAAATTTCTTATACACGCATCCTTCAGTACACTTCCTTAGCGTACAGTCAAAGAAGATCAGAATGTTGAACGGGAGCGATGGTTTAAACATATTACCTATGCATCCTCTAAAAAATTCGCTATACTTATCACTACAAAAAGTTTTCATATAAGTACAAAAATATTTGGCAAATTGTATAATTTAAACTTATGTTAAATCTATGCAGGGAAAAACCACACCTGATATATTATTTAATGTGTCATGTATATATGTACAATGTACATTTATTTCATTTTATTTTTAACCCTACTGTACCTACATTACATTTAAGTTTCCTTAAATATTTTTATATTGTTTTCAAATTTACCATAATCATTATTCAATACCCTGAAAGTGCAATCGACATTGTATGAAACACCTGAACACAAACACATTTCAGCAAACATGCTTAGCGCAGAGTAAATTGGGCGTGAAATGACGGCAGCCCGTAGGCAGGTAGGTAGGCACCGTTGCCGTTAGAATTTAGGTCAATTTTCGTCGCAGATCCCTTCCTTCATTCTATTTATATCTGTTAATGCCGGAAACCTAAATTGATGTTGGAAAATGCGTTACAAAAATCGACATAGTATAGTTAAAGGCAGGCTTTACCTCGTTTACCTTCAATTCACACAAGAAAATCAGTTAACATACAACAGATTTATCGAAAGACGTGGACCGAAACATGATTGTCAGTTATTTTCTAAATAAGTTCTTGAATTTGTGCTACCCCATATGACTCACTGCTAAATATATACCTCCTCAATTTGGCGTGAAAGATTTCGATCCCGCAGGTCATCACCACTGGGTCGTCTGCCAGTCCCCAAAGGGGAGCTGGTAGGGCCTCAACGAGCTTGCGCTTCTTTAGAGGGGCTGGGCTCCGGGGCACGCTGACCCCGGGGAAGTTCACGTCGAGTCGCTCTGTCCGGCGGCGTACCAGCGACGGTCGGCGTTGCTCGACGTGGTGATGTTGGTGGCGATGTGCTTGCCGCTGCGGCGCTTTTCTATAGACTCTTCAAATCCAGAGTGCACTCACAATTGATCTTATTTCTTTGATCCACCTGACTGATGTTCTACCTGTGACGCAAGCAGATACCTTCCAAAGGCACTCTGCCAATGTTTAGTTCTCTGTGCCCTTACTATTTAGGGCACTCACTTACTAGTGCACTTAAGCCAGTCTTTAACTGTTTTATGTCAACGATTACAGGTAGCGGCAGCTGGGGAATTGGAAATTACAGCCGCGGAAAAAGTTAAGTTTCGCTGTCTAGTGACGCGGAGATAACTTTGTGGCTTCCAATAAGAGTAATGGAAGCTGTGCGGAAGCAGAAAAGAGCTTTTGAAGCTTAACTAAACATCAGCTTACCTATTACATAATCATCATCCACCTCTGCTAGGTGTACATCATTATCTACATGTCTATATATTAACGTACGTAAAGCTTGTAAGGAAGTGGACAATACGTAAGAGGTGGTGTAGACTATGGCAGTGCTTAACATCTGGCCTATAGTCAAACGTAAGCCTATTCTTTTTATCGAATGAGAGTAGGCAACACTGCCTGAGGGCCTCTGACATAGCTTAACGACTGCCGTGCTAGACAAAAACGCCGGGACCTACAATTTAACGTATCAATCCGACCCACGGAAGCGCCCAAAATGGAATGCAACTTTTCGGTCACCCATCCAAGGACTGACCGCATCAACCTTCGCTTAACATTGGTAATCGCATGCGATTGCCTCCGCTAGCTGAGCTAAACATAATATCCATTGCCAAGCATCTTTTTTACTGTTTCTCTGATTTTCTTAAATGCCAAACTGTTCTGAAAATAGGACAGCCGTGTCTTACAAAACTTCCTGCAAGAAACATCACAATGATGCCACTATAATCTAGCAAATTGTCCGAATGCACGTTTTATCTCCGGATGCAGTTAGAGCGCGATCCATTTTCTCAAGCTATTCAAAAAACATAATGGCACCTTATAAAGGCGACATTACGCTGCTGTGAAGCAAGAATGGAACTCTACTCTTTAGAAATCGCGCCGTTAATGATCTTCTAACGATGTCGATGGTGTTTTGTTGTCCCGAAATATTATTTGTAACCAAGTGAGACATAGAAATTATATGAGTAATGAACAGGAAATCCTTGTATGGGAAGAGATTCGCAGTACTGTGATGGAATAGATGAAGGCAAGCACATGTGTTATTGTAAATCTTTAAAGTGCTAGAGTAGTAAATCAGAAACAAATACCACATAGGTAATATGTTAACACGAACGTAAGTGTCTTTAAGCGACGGATCATCCTGATTTTGGGTACGGAAAAGTTAAGGGGCTCAACTGACGTAAGCAAAATTTTGTATAAGTCAATATAGATATGAAAGATGGTGCGTACGAAATGTTTCTTATAATCTAGCTGTTTACTTATTATAAGTTATGTACATGATTTCGATATAACTGTAAACTGTTACCGGTTACTGACTCGTAGAGTTATGAATAAATGAGTCTTAATAGACGTGCTCGATTTCTGTACAACCTGTTACAATAAATGTATGTATTCTAGATGTATCCAAATAAATTGGTACAAAATGTCGCCGCCTACCTAAACATACACGTGTCACAAATTGACCTCCGTAATCATTTAAACTAGTAGTTGCGCCCTGCAGCTTCACCCGTGCTCATTTAGAACAAATTAAAAACTGATGAGACAAACCTTCGTCATCGGTCACAATAAGGTAAAATACCGTGTTAACAAGCAGTTAGAAACACAGAATCGCAAACGCTATCATGATATTGCAAAGGATTTAATTGTAGTAACATATTCTTTGAGGACATTAATTTCCCTTTCTTTAGCATGTTTCTCTCTTCCATTTTACTCTGTCACTTGTCATCTCCGCACTCACTCCTCTCGCACACATATCATCACTCACACAGTTCATTCGAGCTAATAATACAATATTCAAAGTAAAAATTATCAGCCTATTTACTATGATTTCTACGTTCAAGAGCCCCATATGACACTGGGACATCAATCCTCATTAAATATAACTTAGATAGGGTCAATCGAGCTGCCACCACAAACTGATAGCCATTGTTATCGTCACGCTATTTTCAGGCTATCGCTATAGCTTCAGTACTAGTTAGTGGGTCAACTTTGTTGTGTATTTAGTTTCTAAGGATACGTCACAGAGGCGCTGTAAGGCTTTAGAATGATAGGCCGTAGTTTTCAATAAATGTTGTTCTCTGGAAAGAAGTTTACGCAGAGTTAGCGTAACGTTATATGCATGAAAAAATAGTTTAGGGAATTAGAATTTGAATGACCTACTAGAGCTTAACGAGATTTATCTTTTCCTAGTACAGGACTCGGATGCTCACAACGATACCTTCCCTGTGAAGGAACGTCCAATGATTCTGTTTAGTATCATAATGAATAATAATGTCATTGATATCCTCGTAATAAGCTTAGATTTTACCTTATCTATCTAAATATATAAAACTCAAAGGTGACTGACTGACTGATATAGTGATCTATCAACGCACGGCCCAAACCACTGGACGGTTTGGGTTGAAATTTGGTATGAAGGTAGATGTTATGACGTAGGCATCCGCTAAGAAAGGATTTTTGGAAATGCACTTTTAAAGGGGTAAAATAGGGGATGCCATACTTCTTAATGCGAGCGAAGCCGCGAGCACCCACTAGTTTAATCTATTTTGACAATGCTGTTCGGCGTTTAGGGTACCTTTATACGGAAGCTTTGCACTTCTGTTGCTAAATACTCTCCTGATACTTACCTAAGCCACGTAGGTACTGAGGTCGCTAACTACCTAACCACTTTGTATAGCGCCTGGTGGAATCTCGAATAGGTTTATGTAAATTCGATTAATTAACTGGAAATGTGAAGGCCGAGATACGAAGTGGAAGTAATACAAGTTGTAGGTACGTAGACCTTTTCAAAAACTTTTTGAATAGCAGATAGTTTTGTCAAATACATACTTTATAAGTAAGTTTGTGGCAGTTAGATCAGCAGTTAGACCTAATGTATTTGAGCTAAAAAAAACTTACCTCAATACTTTTGTCATTTACTTATCTTATATTCATAATGAATTAAAAATATAAAAATCCTAGCTGTTTTCGGTAACTAATTATTATGTTAACAGACAAATCAGTTATAAAATAAGACTAGCATGTGTTACAAGTAAATAATTTATTACTCAACATACTCTTATGTCCAACTTACCACTAAATTTCACTTAAAGGTTATGCTATCCCAGGTAGTCCCACTTCTGCAAAAAGGTATGAATAGGACTCTTGGCTAAGATAAGGGTCAAATTCCCATGAAGACACATACACTTCAATGAGCTTTTCATCTCGACAGTGCGCCACATTTTCTGAAAATATAAACAATTATATTGAATAACTAGTGGACACCCGCGGCTTCGTTCACGTTATTTCGGGATAAAAAGCCTATGACACTTCCGACCTCATACTACCTACATACCTACTAAAAATCATGAAGATCCGTTCAGCCATTTTTGTGTGATGAGCGTTTACATGAACAGGCAAACAGAGACAAGACTTTTTTTTAATTGTTGGAATTTGTTCTGTTATTTATTCTAAGTATGAAATGAAATGTTTATTGTCTGGTAAACTAGGTATATACAGAGTAATATAGATATAGAAGTATATAGAAGTATATACACAATCTTTTTTTTAAATATCTTCAATGCTCAGACTTTTGATCCTCTTCAGCTTTTTTATATGTATAGATAGATTCTAGTAAGAACCATGTATGTAATTCTGTGTATTATTTTAAGTGCCAAATATTTATTAGAATAGACAAAACAGATGTTACATAAATGACCTTACATACATATGTAGATAAAAGTAAATGCTGAGAAGAAGCCTAATAGTAGGCTTAATAGTTACCACTAACAAAATTAATCTAAGCAAATACTAGTAAAGCACAAGATTTCATCATTTTCCTAATACAGAAGTAATATTCTTAGTAATAATTGTGGAAGTCATTAAAAGCTTATTAAGTGCACTGTAAAAACCATATAAGAACCTAGGTAAATAAGGATTATGATAACAATGTTTGTAAGAATTATAACCTACTTTTAATAAAAATATATTACCTGTAACAACTTGCTTCAATCTATATTCTTTCTGTATTGAACTGTAAATACTTGCAAAACTCTCGGAGATATGTTTCACCGACCAGGTGGATATCACGGGAGTATCATCAGACTGTAGTCTGGAGAGAGCCTGAAGTTGTCTGTTGATTACACCTACACCTGGAATTGATTAAATATTCTTTATGAATTAAGCAAATGTTTTATTTACTTCCTAGAATAAACACTTATTGAATTTGGGTTTTTAATTTGCTCAAAGAGTTATGTAAAGTGCAATCTGTTGTAACTTACTTCTAAAAGAACTAACTGTTACTGCTACTAACTGTTTTATTATTAGGTAGGTACTTTAATCTCGTCATTTCCTCATATATCATTACATCATTTCTAATTAATTATTGAAACTACTCACCATCTACAATATTTTTCAAACTATCAAGTATTTCCAAAATATTGTCCATCAGTGGTTTCATTTGACTAGGATAGTAGTCATCATTGCATTCATGCAACTTTAATGCTGACACTGCTTTGAACAGCCTTGTGCCCTTGTCTCTCATACTTGCCCAGTTATCTAGAAGGCCATGGAGGTTTGATACGTGGGAGAATACTGTCTTTGATATCCCGGGCTGGTCTTTGTTTGGTGACATTATCTCTGGAATATAGATAACATTTTGTGAGAAATATTTTGTTGTAGCTTATATGAAATGCTTGCGTTTACACTATAAGATGATGCGTTCCAAGCAGAATTCGGCTACGGCGAACCGCGAACGTATATTCTGCGGGCTACTGATTCGTCCTCAGATGGCTAATATATGCGGTGAATACGCTTATAGTTACTATTAAAATTATATAAAATTACAGGACTTATAATGAATGATTCCTTACAAATTACTACCTATAGGAGTGAATTGAACCTCAGATTTTGTAGGTGTTTTCGACATTTCAATATACAGAGTAAAATGTTGTTAAGTTACAGAAGAAAATCCAAATGTAAAGTTTAGAAACCAAAATACTTTTGATTACTTTAGATCGCAGCTTTTGATTGATATAACCTCCAAAACAAAATGAACGTAAATAAAGTTGGTCACAGGCTATATAACTCTAGGTCATCTGTAAATTATACATTCAATCCTACAGCTTAACTTCCGGTGCAAATGTGAAAGGCTAATTAAAAAAAAACAATGTACAATAAATATATGAATGTCAATGTCAACGAAGTAATTTATTTTCGTTCGGCATTTCTGGAATTTTATTTTGTTGTTGTTTGCTTGCGTGCGTATCCAAATTACTAACTAATTTCAGAAAGGTTAAGTTAAAAACGTAAATATCTCGTCTCGTTGTAACTCGAGCAGTAAACTAATTTAATAAACAAGTTGCTTAAAATGGCTGGACCTGTACAAGATGTTATTGAGGAAGACGCTGCAGACCTACAATTTCCAAAAGGTATTACTACCATCAATAATAAAGAATGCAATTTACTAGTCTAGAATCCAGATAAATAATTGAATTTATCACTTATCGGCTCGACTTTACATTATCGATCATCGATTTTGAACCTAATTTTTTTTTGTAGGTAGCCTATAATAGTGTTAAGCTTTGCTTTCGGCCGTAATACTACGGACGAAAATAGGCGGCCGTCTTTACGGTGATGACATGTGGAAAGTTCCACGGCCGTTTTAACACACCGTCAGACATTATCTATACTAATATTATATAGCTGAAGAGTTTGTTTGTTTTTTTGAACGCGCTAATCTCAGGAACTACTGGTGCGAATTGAAAAAATCTTTTTGAGTTAGTTGAATAGACCATTTATTGAGAATGGTTTTAGGCTATATAACATCACGCTGCAATTAAAAGGAGCGAAGAAACAATGGAAAATGTGGAAAAAACGGGGAAAATTATTCATCTTTGAAGGCTTCCGTTGCGTGCACTGCGAAAACGGTTCAAGTCGTGGGTAACAGATATAATTTATAAAACAAAAAAGGTTGTCCAAAATAACTATTCCACACGGACGAAGTCGCAGGCACAGCTAGTTTTTAAATAAACGTCAAACAAAAAGTGTCAATAGCTTCACCGCTATCAATAAAACGTTTACCAAACCATCTGACACCGACAACACGGCCGTCATGCAAATGGCAGCACCGCGTTTTTGATTTTACGGTGTCAGTTACCGCTCTCTAGGAAACCGCGCGATTTTGTTTACATAGACAACGTTCCAGCGACGTCATTCAACGCTGTATTACGGCCGCTATATAATGGCACCGCTTTCCTAGGAAACCAAAGCTTTAGCCTCCACCTGAAGTTTTAAGTTGCGGAAACAAATACTTTTTATGTAATAATTTTTTTAAAATATTACAATTGTTCTGTAGAATTTGACAGACGGCACATAATTTCATGGCGTGAAATGTTCCGTTTCTCATAGCACTGGCACGGCAACATACTTTGTGAGTTTCCATTACATGAAATGAAAACCTAGAGCTTCAAATAAAACATTATTATGTACAAAAATCATAGTGATCAAGTAAGCACATAAATCGAAATTCTTACAATTGTACTGAATAGTGTGAATAGTATTTCGAAGCGAAAAAAAAACCATAAATATTAGGGGGAAAAATAGGATTAACATAACGTAATTTTCTACACTTATGTTTCGTTAATCCTATTTACTCGAAGTCACTTGTCTGTGACAGAAGGTAGATTAGGTTCGTTAGGTTGCTTTCTACCACGCACATGCGACGACGAGCGAAGCGAGGAGGAGCCAAGTCCTGTTGGACTCGAAGTCACTTGTCTGTGACAGAAGGTAGATTAGGTTTGTTAGGTTGCTTTCTACCACGCACATGCGACGACGAGCGAAGCGAGGAGGAGCCTAGTCCTGTTGTAGTGCAAGTGTTGGACTCGAAGTCACTTGTCTGTGACAGGAGGTAAGATTAGGTTCGTTAGGTTGCCTTCTACCACGCATATGCGACGACGAGCGAAGCGAGGAGGAGCCAAGTCCTGTTGTAGTGCAAGTGTTGGGTTAGGTTTAACGTAAAGTACACTCTAACCCAGAGTCCACTAGGTTAGGTTAGCCATCGAATGAGTATCTTTAGTATGAGCAGGTATATAATTTATCTATACTAATCTTAGAATAAGTGGATATATACTGGTTAAGAAATAAATATATATGAGTGAGCCTTATTTTACAAATAACTATTTTTTTTGTCATTCTACTAGCTAGTCACCGGGATGGTCTCCATTTTACTTCCCTCTAGTGTTTTCAGCTGTTCTTCATTCCGCACTTCAACTATTGGAGTGCCCTCTTCCTTTCTGATGAAAATTTTTCCCCTTGTTGTCCAGCAGTACTTCCAGTCAGCCTTCTTTGTCGCTTCTCTCGCTAGATAATGAAGTTTTTTCGCCTTTTTGGTCAAAGGCTCGTTGACGTAGATCATTTTTTTCTCCCCTGGACATCCAATTATAGTCAAGTTGAACTTCTCACCATATTTTATATTGTAGGCTTTTAGTGCCGTCATAAGCTCAACTTTTTTACTAACAGTTGAAAATTCCACAACAATCGGTTTGATCTGATCTTGCTTTGCTGGTAGGCGATAACAGGTTCGAATATCTCTTGTGTCAAGATCTAGGTGTAATGCGTCATATACCTTCTTTATGGTTTCGGGTATGTGCGCGTTTCCTTCCAGCGGTAGGTTGCGTATTTCGACACTACTTTCTTTGGCTTTTCGTTCCAATAGTTCATATTGATGTTTGAGATCTTCCACGTCATTGTCTTTTTGCTCAAGTACTTCAATGTGTTTTATATTTTTTTTCTGTTCTTGTACTATTCCAGATATTGAGTCTTTCAATTCTAGGTTAGATGAAAGTAGTTTTTCGTTTTGCAATAGTATTGCATGTATATCTGAGTGCATTGTTGCGAATTGGGAGGCCTGACTTTCCTTCATTTCATTCAAATGATGTATGAACTTTTCAAACATTTTTCCTCTGACTGTTTTCCAATTTCTTGGGTCTTTCCCTCTCCCACCCCTTTCCCCACCCCTTTCCCCGCAATTAAAGGTAAAAATCGATATTTTTTATGTTTTAGGTTAGGAACTTTAAAAAATCATATCTCAAGAAGTGGTGGTTTCCGCAACTTCCCCTTCACAGGGGGGGTCCTCCCCCCCTCCCCTCCTCCCCTCCATCCCCCCAAAATCGATGATCGACCAAATAAAGCCGAACCCCATTGTACTCTCTTATTCACTAATAAGAGTTATTAGTGTAGGCTGTTTTTGTCTGTTGTTGTTTGTCTGATTATATGTATACACATTTTAAATTGAATTAATAAATATTTTTATGATTTCAGAATTTGAAAATGCTGAAACATTATTAATATCTGAAGTTGACATGCTCCTGGAGCATCGGAAAGCCCAAAATGAGTCTGCTGAAGAGGAACAAGAATTTTCAGAGGTTTTCATGAAAACTCTAACTTACACAAACATGTTCAAGAAGTTTAAGAACAAAGAAACAATAGCTGCAGTTAGAAAGTAAGTTAACATGTTTATAAAAATGTTTCTCTTTTGTTATTTACAGTCAGAAGTTTGAACGTGATTATGTGGATTGCTGTTATATTCTTATGGTCAAAACACTTAATAAAGCAATGTCTACATAAGTAACACTTGGTTGAAGGTAAAGCATAAACTATATACTTAACAAATAAATTAGCTCACAAAAATAAATAGTTTGATTAACTGGTTGGTCGGTTTGGTGAGCCTATCTCATGTAATAAAAAAAACCATAATCAGACCAACATAAAAATTTCAACATTTAGGTGGGCAATTATATGATAATTGGACACTAGTTGATAGATCTTCATGTTGAAATTACAAACTAATTTTTGAATATTATGTAAACTATAAACATTATTTTAAGGAGATACATTTTTCATACAAATTAAAATGGACAAATTTGAGGACGTGCATTGAATTTCAAACTAATTGTGACTGAACATAGCCCTAAATTTAGTTCGTATTTTTGCTTTTTCAAAAAAATAATAATAAAGTAGCCTGCAAATACACGAAATAAGCCCAAAAATATCGTCTTTTTTACGTTAGTAGTGGTGCAATTTTATACATTACGTCACTTTTGATTAGGTTTCCAGCTACGTTGCCAAACCGTGCGTGCAAGAACAGTACATACATGCCAAAACGGGACAGCACTATATCAAGACGCGTGACGTTGCCACTCCGTGCGACTTTATTTGAATTTACAGAATTTTCAACAAATATTATCTAAACATATAATAAAGCTGTAACCGGTCGGTGTCTGTACATTGAAGATAATTGAAAAAAAAAATAGTTGAGGGGTTTTCGTTGATGCAATAGAACACAAAAATCGTGTTTAAAAAAACTGTTTTAGTGTTTGTCTGTCGGTATGTTTGTTCGTTATAGACTCGAAAACGGCTGAATCGATTTGTTTACTGTTTTTACTAACATGCTGGTGCATTTTAAACTGTATATATCATATAAATGTATTCATATATATATTTCATTTCAATCGGTTCGTAAATAAAAAAGTTATGTTCATTTTAAACCAAGTGGTCATCTATCTTCTTCTTGAGGTGCCATCTCCTACCGGAGGTCGGCTATCATTAGGGCAATCTTTACTTTAGACACCGCTGCGCGAAATAGGGATCTGGTGCTCAGCTTGAACCACGTCCTGAGATTCTTGAGCCATGAGGTTCTTCTTCTGCCAGGCGGTCTTCTGCCTTGGATTTTCCCTTGCATTATTAGCTGGAGCAGCTGGTACTTTTCGTTGCGCATTATGTGACCAAAATACTGCAGTTTGCGTCGCTTTACAGTATTTAAAACCTCTACTTTTTTGTTTACCAACTGCAACACCTTCTCGTTTGTGACTCTATCAGTCCACGATATTTTCAAAATTCTTCTGTATACCCACATTTCAAATGCTTGTAAGCGATCGCTCATTTTCTCGGTCAATGTCCATGATTCGACGCCGTACAAAAGAACAGAAAACACGTAGCATCGTGCCAAACGCACCCTTGTAGATATCTTGAGCGAGCGGTTGCAGAGTAGGTGACTTAGTTTCATGAAAGCGTTACGAGCTTGTTCTATCCGGCACTTGATCTCCACGCTGTGGTCACTTACGTCGTTCACAATACATCCTAAATATTTATATGAGTGTACTCTCTGAACTACTTCATTTCTCACCACCAATGCTGGCGTTGAAGAGAAAGATGACTTCCCGACAATCATGACTTTGGTCTTTTTTAGGTTTATATTGAGACCATATCTCGCACTAACGCTATCAACACGCTGAAGCAATGCTTGCAAGTCATCAAAATTAGAAGCTAGTAGAATGGTATCATCTGCATACCTAAGGTTGTTAATTGAATGACCATTGACTACAATACCTTCTTCTGCATTCTCTAAGGCTTCTCTAAATATTGCTTCTGCATACATATTAAATAGCAAAGGAATAAAACACATCCTTGTCGTACGCCTCGCTTAATATCAATGAAATCAGAAAATACTTGGTCGACTCGTACTCTCGCCTGTTGTTGCCAATAGAGGTTCCTAATTATCGTCAGATCTTTTTGATCGAGACCTATGTTACATAGAACTTGTATAAGCTTTTCGTGTCGTACTCGATCAAGAGCTTTTTCATAATCTATGAAACACACGTAAACTGACTGATTCATGTCCCAGCAACGTTGTAAAAGCACCTGGTAACCAAAAAGAGCACCACGCGTTCCAAAACCGTTTCAAAATCCAAACTGAGTGTTTGAAATATTTTCTTCCACTTTCTGATGTACCTATGCGATTGTGGATTATTTTTAGGAAAATTTTCAATACTTGACTCATTAACGATATTGTCCTGTACTCGTTGCACTTCTTGGCGTTACTGGTTTTTGGGAGAGTAACAAACGAACAAACGTCATCTATATTCGCTGGATATGAACTGGATGGCGTTGTATTTACTTTTTATCTCAAAATAATGCGACCGAAGCCGCGGGCGTCCACTAGTAATATTTTTACATATTGGCTTTGTGTTGCCAGGATGAAACCGTGTACATATTTTATGTACTAGTACGTTTTTATCTACATATAAACTATGTATTGAGAAAAAATATTATATTATAATATGACGCAAACATATGACAAGTGACAGTACCAAGATTTATTTAAGTTGACATATTGTATGATTACATACCTATTATTATGTTTGACATGATTTTAATAACAAAAATTTTCATTATTTTATTAATAAAACTTGACATATGTAACTTCTAAAATTTTATAAAATTTAAATGTTATAAATTCAATTTGACGAGATATTGTAATTTGTGTGGCATATTCTGTGATATTAGTACTTATACCTATGTATGTTACAATTTTACATTATCAATAAAGATTCTTTATCTTTATCTTATCTTTATGTTCAGGAAACAGTGACTAATGAGTTGTTACTGTTACTTATGAATGATTTTTGTCAAGGCATTTTGTGTGTACTGAATTGTGTAAAACAAGAAGATTAAAAGCGAAATCTCCGCATAAGAGTCCGATTTTTATAGTAGCATCCAAAATGTTTATAGGTAGGGGAGTCCTCTATAGGTTCAAAAGAGGAAAAAACTGTTGCGTGGAGATACTCGAACGCATCAGATATCATCCATGTACCCCGTATTCTAAAAATACATATTTATGTTAATCTGATTGTAAGCGTAGTAGGGAAGGCTGAACGAAAGGGTTGGAAAAGAGGAAAGAAAACTATTATTGTATGCATCAAATGTTTAAAATAACTGTAAAGTAATAACTTTAAAAGAAACATCTTATTCAATAATCAGACGATTTGGATATGACGTAAACTCGCAGCCATTATTCTTCATTTTGCCATCTCCTACCGGAGGTCAGATATCATTGGAACAAATTTCACTCTTGACACAGCTGCGTTGTATGAATAGGGATCTACGTCTAGATAGCACTTGCCTTCTTGCCTGCTATCATAAAAGATCCATAATAAATTATCATTTATGTTTTGGATCAACTGTGTGATTTATTAGCTTCCATATACCTATCGTGCTCAGCTTGAACCACGTCTTCATATTTTTGAAACATGTAGTTCTTCTTGTGCCAAATGAACTATTTTAAATAAAACCATAAATCGTTATTTCGAAATACTCAATACATATTATGTAGTATACCTTTACATCCTAGACGTGATGTCAAAAAATAGAGTAAGCCATTGTAAATTTAATTGCAGAGAAAGCATATAAAACCTCATATCGTTGTATACCTACATACTCATACATGTATTTATGAGAAAATATTTTTAAATAATTATCCTTTTTCCAAAGCATCGTTCTTACCTACGGAATCATAATCCACTTCTTAAAAATAGATAAACTTACTATATTATTATTTTTCCTTCCCTTAATCTAAATCGTCGAAAGTTTGATAATTCAACTTGTGGAAATCATCCGATTATATATTTTTTGTAATCCTTTTCCGAATAATGTAATGAATCCCAAAATCCCATCTTGGGCTCCCCTTCTTTGTATGTTGTGTATTGTCAAGATATATGGATCTGTGATCGCAGGGATATCTGAGGAAAATAAAATCTCAAACATCCCGAATAGATAATAGATATGCATTTGATTTGGAGATAGATTAGACCCTGGATTAGACTAAGATTACTTTAGTCCCAGTCGCAGTTAAAATTACATAAAAGAAAACTGTGTCGCGCCGCTAACATTAAAATATATAATAGTAGCACAGGTATAACGAATTATTGGAGAAAAATAAAGGAAATAAAATAGCAAAAATACTGTTTTAGTACCTACGAGATTACCTTAATATCAAGCTGGCTAAATCCTTGCCCATATTTCAGAGCTTGGTTTTTAATCATTACATTTCTACTTTGTGATGTTAGTTGGCGTGTGTAAGTCTTTTTACTTGAAATATGTTCTGCTTTCTTTTATTTTTGTGTGATTTCCTTCAATGTATATATTTCCTTTAAATATCAATAATATGTAGTTTTGTGTGTAAGTAGGTATGTTTGTATATTGTTTACTTTGAATGTTATATTTGTTATTGGGTTTTATTTTTAAATTATTTAATATTGTGTTAAGTACGCCAGCTTTACGGATTTCCTCTAGTGTTGTCCAAACTAGGTTACCTGGAAGAGATCACTTTAGTGATAAGGTCGCCCAATGTCCCTGGTTACCTTCCACCTTTATGTTAAATATGTTCTTTTTTATTTGGTGTACAATAAAGTATATTTGATTTGATTTGATTTGAGATTTGAACCAACGAGGAATTAGAACCCTAGGCTGCAGCAATGCTTAACATCAGGCAGGCTGTAGTCAAACGTAAACCTATCACACGTAAAAAAAAAAAATTTGAACCAACGACCTCCCGATTCCTTACCCAAGCTTCTGCAGAGCGACGCTATTTGAACATAAGTAATATGGTCGAAATTGATATACAGTTACTTCAAATTCTCAATGTTTGCATGTACGTGTCAGAAATTTGTCTACTATTGTGTATTCTGTGGCGCAGCAAAAATTAAATGAAAAAACTCGATTTCTCTAAATTTTAGTAATATATAGTTTCAAAAAACAAGAGGTCAAACTCGCGGTTTAACTTAAACCAGTCTTTTTGGCTCCAGATTCTTTAAAATAAATAAATACGCCGATCTTGGAAAAACAGCACCATCTCTCGGCTCGCAGTGCTTAGCGGAAGCCTGCGTTTAGCCTTAATATTAAAAATAATAAATTAATATAAACATTATTTAGGAAATTATGCCAATTTTTTTATGTTTCAGCCTCCTACAAAGTAAAAAGCTACACAAATTTGAAGTTGCAAGTATAGCAAACCTTTGCCCAGAGACTCCAGAAGAAGCAAAAGCACTCATCCCATCTTTGGAAGGAAGGTTTGAGGATGAAGAACTTAGAATATTGCTTGATGATATTCAAACTAAGCGTAGTTTACAATATTAGGTAATTCCATTTGTAATAAGCTGTATTGATAAAAAAGGAATAAATTAATCTGATTGGGTTCACACAATTATTATATGCCTTTTTATTCATCTTTATGGCCTTAGCATGTACACCTCAGTAATATGATTTATAAATTAGGCCATGGAAGCCTTTACATTTTATTCAAGTTAGTGGTTGGTAGCCTGTAATAAAGATCCTTTTGAAAACATAAGTAATGTATCTTTGAGAAGCCAAGCCCATGACACCTTGTTGCTCGGAGGAAATATCACAATGGAGGGAGCCATAGAGACGTTGCCGCTGTTACGTCTGTGTGTAAAGCACTTGAGTGTGTCTTTGACTTTCCTTCAGAATGAAGCTACGAGTAAAAGAGATACCTAGCAAATTTACATGCTGGCAACGCCGCACGTGTCATTTTATGACCGGCTAGTAGGCCAAAACATTGCGTTTGTGCTTTAGAATTTTAAAGAATATCAAGTGATTTTACGGTGTTACAGATTTGTTTAAAGTTAAATGTAAAACTATGTCGTGCTCAGCAGTGTCATGTTCATCAAGAACTACAAAAGGAGGTGTAAAAGACCCGGATTTGTCATATCATTCGTAAGTTGGTGACAATGTTTAAGTCATTGTAAATGCTAAATTGATGATGTTTTTAGCCAAAATGCTATTGTACCATCATATTAACAATCTAGTTTATATACATCCATGTGATTTGGGTCAAGATAATGTCTAAAACTGTCTTAAAACAGCAAAAGTGTTAAAAGATAATTTAAGCATCAATTCTAGTGATGTCCTTACCATAGATTTTAGTTTTATCGATATATCGATAAAAGATATATCTTCCAATCTTGATAAAATTGTGCCCAAGTACATGTAACGTAATGTCATAACTAAATGTATTTTTTTACACTGAATTATGTACATATCGTTTCCTTTTTCCTACCGTTTTCGAAGAATACCCATCATATGATCAACCGGTAAGTTTTTGTACATGTGTAGGTATATAAAAAACTTTTTTTATTGTAATTTGCACAATATCTAACTTGATCAGAGGAGTTTTATTATATCTTATTATAAATTTTATCTATCTAAGCTTACTTTTATTATTCTTAATAATAAATTCTTTATAATAAACAATTCATATAAAATACATGCATTTTTATTCACTTCACCAATATTCCATCGATAGACTTGATGGGAATGTCACATCACTAGTCACACACACTAATGCAAATCTGAAACTGCCTCGGAGGAAGGACAAGCCTGGAGTCATAGTAATAAATTGAACGTATTCTGTATGTCTGCACTCTTTCGACTTATGTGCGCACCAACGCGGAAGAAAGAGATAACTAGTTACTATATAGATCACCTTCAAATGACAGTGTAGCCGTTTTTAATACCTCAATTTAGTGATGTGCCTACGACGTACGAAATAAAAAACCGAAACCGAACCGAAACATACATTCTGTTCTGTCACGTTAACGATTATTCTAGTAGTTTCGCTACCTAAACCATATTAAAGTGACGTAATTGTAACATGTTTTCAAAATCGATCTTTTAGGCATAGTTAGAACTAGGTGAGAAAACCTGGAAAAGGATTGTGTAGTTCGAAATAAATAAAATAACTCAGATAACTTTTGTAGGTTTTTATTTACTGACCTATAACAATACAGTTTTATTTAAAAAATTACGTACTTTATCTTGTGGTTGTATAAGTTGCTTAGTCATAATATTTATTATTATTTATATTATAATGAATTTTCGTTTTTAAGTATGTCTCGGCTACGAGAGACCCGATTTTAACCGAATTCAGAACAATTGTGCACAACACTATAAACCAATCTTTTGCGTATTTTTAACATATAATGGCAAAATTTAATTGTTTTCCTCCAAAATGAGGTTCTAAAAGAGTAGAAATTTGTTATATTTTAATATTTTGATTCAGTTTTGTATTGTTTTGTGGAAAATGATAAAAAACTCTAACCTGTGAAATGACAAGCTCTGGATTTCGTCACTTTTCTTCGAAGCATGGCTCTTACAGCCATAGGCAACGCACGCCATTTGTTCTTCAGTAGAAAACACTTCTCAAACAAACTCATTTAACCAAATATTCCAAAGATTCACGGTATATTCGCCAAAAATCCAAATCCACAGCTAGTATCCAAATTGGTTACTCGAGCTAGAAAAACCGGCTTCACTAACGTAAAGGGCCGAACAGATTGTATATAGTTGTCTCTTTTTAGCACACTAAAACATTCATTAAAAAGAGAGGTTCCGATAGTGCGCCACACTTCAACTTATTACTATGTCTCCAGGCTTGTCCTTCCTCCGAGGAAACTGCACACCATGAAGTTTGCACACTATCAAAAAGTGGCCACGCTCAAAATCTCTATGGCTCCCTCCATTGTGATATTTCCTCCAAACCTTGTTGTAACCCCAATACAATAATTTGGAGTTGTTTGGTTTGGTTTGGTCCTTGCCACAGGAGATCTCAGGGCTGGCAGCTATTTTTCTCAACGTTTGAGTCTTTGCATTCAAAGAGGAAATACTGCCAGCATCCTGGGTTCCCTGCCGCACAGCGACAACATGGACGGTGTGCTGAACTTTTTGTAAATATCTGTTCTGTATAAGTTTTCTGTATTTTTAAGTCATTTTTGTATTATACTAATGTATTTATTACGTAATTGCAATGTTTGAATTGAAACAAATAAAAATATACAATAATTTGGCTAAATACAAAAGTAGGTATAAGCCGTAAATAAAAAAGCTTGAATGTCAGCATAGACAATATGGTTAAATTTCTTTAATTACATTACCTTATAGAAAAAAACTTCATGTAGCTATATATACGGAATTTGTACATTAAAAATAATGCATGGCAGTGATTGTAAAAGAAAGTGGAAATGTTTTGGAAAGTGAAAGTAGCTAGGTTTCTAATACAATAAAATATGTTTAAATTTGTAATATATAATCATGATTCAGTTTATTTGTGGAGCACAAAATATACGCAATTATATACAAAATATTTCCCCGACGATTTGGCAACCCAACTCACAAGTTTCAGAAAATACTAAATAGTTGGTTGACATGGCGGAGTAATCAGCTGTTAATTGCAATGAAAAATTGTAAATTCTTTCATTGCGCATCCTTAGTAAAATCATTAGAAGCCTTAAGATTATTTGCGGATTACTGATTTGCTTCAATTATTTTCAGTATGTTATCTTGTATGCGATAAAGTGAAGTAGAATGGCGCGATGCCCCTTTTCATCTGTCAGCTTCATTCATCCATTGTGCGGAATAATGTGACTCGTTTGCTTTGTAATTTTGTTTTCATGTAATGTGTGGTTTATTGAACATTAAAATACAGTTGTAGTGTTTCTTTACGTCCTACCGAACCTCCGATCGTCATATTGTATGAATGTCATCTGCTGCGGTACCGTGAAAAGTGTTCATCTGTGGGGTCTATGAAGTCTTTACAAAGAGAATGTACGGCGTCGGCAAATAGATCACATATTTTGCTCGTTGCTCGTTTAGTGAGTTGACTGTTATAGGACTAGTGATTTATGTTAGTGGGGTCCTGTAGAAGGGGAAGATGTCGGGTCGAGTGCGGAAACAGACGGATTGTCCGGCGGCGAAGCAGGGCCCGATGAGGGCGACTTTGCCGGTGTCGTCGGTGATGAAGGCCAGCGGCGGCCTCAAGAAGAACGCGAGCAACAGCCCCACGCTGTCGCCGACTAATGTATGGCGGATATCACCAGATCACGCCCTGTCCGGCCAAAGAAGTCCAGGAGCTCTCAACTACAAAGGTATGTTATGTCTCTCGCTCCTTGAAATATTTTCAGGGTTTCCATACCTATCTCATACTGCAATATGGCTCCATTTACACAAATATTACCATACACATATGTTGACACTCCTAGCTTACTATAAAATCTGTTTTCATTGTCTGGAAGCTGCTTTGACTGCTAGGTCCCTTATTTATCCCAAACACATTAATAATATCTGATGTCTGAAGGTATGAGTACTAAGTTGAATAAATAATCCCAGAAAATAACCTCCTAAAACCAGTAAAACAGTGCTACAATGGGCTGTGAAGTTCAAGGTCAACATTTATTGACTACAGCTATTTATTACAAATCTATGTTATGTTATGTAGGTATGTCAATTCAATTCTTAGATGAAAAATAAAAAAGAAATCTATTAGCATACTTATTTTAGAAGATCTTTTGTGCTAATTAATTGCTTTATTAAATTAATTAATTTGCTTTATTGTAAGTAGGGTCTTGTGTGAATACTGGCTTTAAAAGGTATAATATAAGTTTTAAAAACATATACATATTACATTTTGCAAACACATGCCTAGTTGGTGTTTCCTGAACTGCTTTATACTTCTGTTTTATAGTATAGTTCTAATGCTTTTGTTTTCTGTGTTGTCGGAAGTCTGAGTTAGTTAAATGGCAGCCACCTACTAAATTGATATTAAGAAATATGTCATGAAACATTAGTTGTTTATTGATCATGGTATAAATTATTGCTGTTTAAGATATACATGCTATAGTAAATATTCAACATACCAATTAATTAAGTACAATAACTTAATTTAATTTTATAGAATAATGGAGCTTTTATTATGTATGTAATTAAACTAACCTGTATTAAAATTATGTCTAATTTTCATATAGTTTGGTTTAGATTTCTTAGCATGTATATTTTGAGAAATTATAAATTAATTACTATTAGCAAAGTCCTTAAAGAAATTTTAGTTATTTTTGAGTTCAATCAGGTAAGTATGTTTGATTTAATTTCATATTTACTTTTCTAATTGTAAGACTAGCAGTGCCCTGCAGTCTCCCACATAAGTCACATTCTGCTAGTAGTAGTGTGGGCAACAAGTATCCTATGTTTGTCTCCTGGTTGTAAGTTACTTACCCACCAATTACCAGCCACCATTGGTTCAGCTGTTCTTGAGTTATAATAGTGTAACTAACACAACTTTCTTATACATGTATAAATAAGCTGTACATTGTAGCAACTTTCTGTTATATGTATGTAAAAGATTTGAATGTACTCAATACTTATCAAAGACATTTTCTTATGTATAATTATTATGTACATTGCAGGTAAAGGTCGTTTTGGCGCGAGTATCCGTCGCACGGCGTCGCTGGACACACTCTATCACAAGGGGCAATGGCCGAGGGACTACTATCTGCACGCCGGACAGCTGCAAGTTGATAAGTCCACACAAGTAAGTACCAGCCATTGTTTCCATTTAAGTCAATGTTGTACTAGATACTTGTTGTAAATTACTATGTATTATATACTTGGGATTGATTTTATCAAAATAAAAATAGCCCATGACAATATTGGTTGACTTTTAAGTGTGAAAAGGAATAATTAGACTAACAAGTAAACTTACAAAATTATATATTATGTTAACAAAATTTATCATCTACTATGTTATGATTATGGTAGAGATAAAGATGCATTAAATAAATCCCCTGCTTATGTCTAAGTAATAATGTAACAAATCTGTGGCCATATTTTTTTTATCGTTTTAACCTTTTACTAATTTCACTGTAGAAACAATTGCTAGCTGAAAAGTAGTTCTTGTTCTTAAGATATATCTGTTACTTATTAACACTTTCCTCTCTTCTATTTTTACTACAAAGGCTTTGCTATATCTTAATGACTTCCTACACATTTTCTAAATAGGTAATGCAAATAAAGGGCAGCTATAATTAGCTATGGTATTTTCCCTTATGTGACATTATATTATGTATGTTGTGTACCTATATTGTTTCACAGTATTATGAGCTACAAATAGAAACTGCATACATTAAGTACATTTTTCTAAGAAATCTAAGCTATCACACTTGATCTAGGTTTATAATTCCTCTGTCTCCATTCCACCGTCGAACAAGCAGGAAGTCAGCGGGGTGTCACCAGTTTATGGTGGAAGTTCCAAAGACTCGCATGAAGCGCTTTGATTCTACCTTCATAGCAAGGACAGCGAGACTATGGAGCTCTATACCTGGAGCCCTTTTCCCAGAAAATTATATCTTGTCTTCTATCTGGTCTTCAAATCTAGAGTAAATAGGTTTCTTCTAGGCAAGCGTGCTACATCTTAGACTATAATGGTGCTTAACATCAGGCAGGCTATAGTCAAACGTAAGCCGATTTAATGTAAAAAAAAGGTACATCAAACATTAAAGGATAACTAATGCCTGTTGCTTAAATCACACTTTTTGGAGTGCCTACTTTCTTTCAAGTTTAAATCTGAAAGGATAGCCTGTATCCATAGCCTTATATTTTTATATTATAGGATCATTATAAATAAATAAATAAATATTTCAGGACATATCACACAGCGCCATCTAGCCCCATACTAAGCTTACGCTTGTATCATGGGTACTAGATAACGGATATAATACATATATAGTTTTCTTTTGTAAATACATACTTATTATACATAGAAACGACCAGACTCAACACAAGTAATTACAAATTTCAATATTCATAATTACTTGTGTTATGCGGGAATCGAACCCGCACCCCTAGATTAGAAGGCAGAGTCACTACCAACTAAGCTAACGGAGCAGTCAAATTATACAATATATGCAACGGATTTCCACAAAGCAACATCTGAATCTATATCATCAAAGTGCACAGGCTCCAATGTACTGCAGAGTCCATTTGCAAATACTAATTTAAGCAACTGTGATCATTCCTTGGACGGGACTGTGCTCATTAGACAGATTGGCAATAATTGGCACTTACATCAGGAGCTTTGATAAGTAGATAAAGTGTGCCCCACACTCAAAAAATCTTAATCTTGTCAAACCAATAGATCTTGAAAAAAAGTCATTTCATTACTTCATATTCATACAAACATAATATTGTCACAACATTTTGTAATTGCTATAATGTCATGTGTCGTGTCCGCAGACGGAGGAGGGCGGCGGCACGTCCGGGCGCTCCTCGCGTGGCTCCGAAGACGACAAGCTGGACCGCTTCCTGCGCAGCCGGCTCCAGAGGCCACACAAACCTTCCGCCTCCGGAGATTATTCCGCTAACACACTCAGTTCTAATATGTGTAAGTACTAACCTCGTTCTAATAAGTGTACCTAATCTTTTCTTTTTTTCAGCGCTTTGTTCGATACTTCGGCGCTTCCACCATAAAACGGTGTCTACTTGCGGACTTTCTGCTTGTTCGGTTATAGAAGGGAGCTGAGGGAATCAGTTCATGTAGCTCCTCTGCACACTCTCCGAAATGAATTCGATAAAAGACCGACAGACTGGCCACCTTGCGGCGATGATCTTTTTTCTTGAAATAAGTAAGTTTGCAATAGAGTCACCAACTCTAGTGTCAGAGTTTTCTAACCATCCTAAGGGCCGCTAACATGGCTTAACAACTGCCGCACAGAATATTTTTTTTTTTTTTTTTTTTATTAGTTCACATACAGAAATATACAGGCTACAATTATACAATTCTTAATTGATAACAAAAATTACAATACGTATATTTCCTATACAGTGAACCTAGCTATTTTAATTTCTATGTTTTAAAAATACCTTCCGATAGTTTATAGACAATATTAATTGCAAAAGATAGTTATTAATTAAAACCGATCACATTACTAATTTTAACAATTGTGATTTCACAAAGGGCAATGTGTTATTTAAAAATATATCAAAATTTAATCCGATGTTTATGTTATCATACAATTTACACATGCGTACTAGCGGAGAGAATGCTAACATATTAGTGCGACAATTTTCAGGGACAAAACAGTTTTTCCAACACAGTCTAGCATGAGGCATGGGTACTCTGATGTTAATTTTAGATAAGATTTCAGGACAGTCTATGTATCCATTTAGTATTTTAAACTATATAATCAAACATATATATGACAAATAGCTGGAACTTTTGATTTAACATGTCCCATGGAAGCGTCCAAAATTGTCTTATCGTAAATATTAGTACCATAAACGCAAAAAAAATGTGTGTGAATATATGTTACTTCTGGACACTGGAAATTTTATGTGTGTTCAAGAATTAAGATTTACTTTGAATGACATTGATTTGACTTGTGGATAAAAATAAAATAAAAATGTTGTTTCTTAGTAAATCAGTACCAATTTTCATACAAATAGGTTTGGAGTGATTCTAATATTAGTAAGTCAAACAATGAACTTGCAATGTTTGGGTAGTTAACTTATTTATAGCTGCAGGTTTGTTTATTCTTACTCGCATCATTGTATACACAAGTTTTGCTGCATTTGTGCGTCAATAAACTGGCTGTAAATGCCTTCCAGGTCTTAGCTAAATCATTATATTTATGTTTAAGTTTCTACTGAGCATTTGGAGTTTGTGAGTTTCATTAAATGGCAATAATTGTGATTTGAATATTTATAATTTATCATCGAAATAAGCACTTGTATATTTAGGGCTGTTGGCATTGATTTTTTTAATCTATTCTCATATGAACATGTATTACCAAATGTAATAAGTAAAATTAATTAATGAATGACATACATTGATGAAATCCACCCTTTATAGGTTGGGATTATAAAATTAGATTTTTTTTCTTTTTATCGAATGAGAGTGGCCAACTCTGGTGTCGAGAGTTTATCAAGCCGCCCTAAGGGCCTCTGACATGACTTAACGACTGCCGTACCAGACAAACAGCCGGGCCAATTTAACATGTCATCCGACCCACAGAAGAAAATTAGAATTAAAAAAATAGAAACTATTTTTAATAGTTATATTTTAGGTAATTGTGTTACACCTTAGGCTTAGATGAAACAAGAACCTATAACAATGAAACATCTATTTTCAGCTGGTTTCCGGCTGAGCACCGGCAGCGTGCCGCTGCGGGCGGCGCGCTCCTCCGTGGAGGGGCTCAACCAGGAGATCGAGCGCCTCGTGCTGTTCCCCGCCAGTGGCACGCAGACACCGCATCTGGACCGGCTCAGAGACAAAGTAAACTATTATATATTCAAGCCATGCAAATAATTCATGTTATGTAATATTTGACTAAGGCAGGCGCAATGAACTTAGTCTGTACCATCCACACTCTATCATAATATACGTACATGAGAAGTAATCAAGTCTGTTGTGGCGAGAGCAAAACAGGATCCGTGGGATACCTAGTAGCTGGTTTGGTACCTTATATTATAGCAACGCAGAAGTGTTACCATACCAAGAATATTAATATTGTATGTATGGTATGTGCGACTATATTACGATAAGGACATGTAATGTATAGAGAGAATAATCATGTGACACGAATTAGTAGTAAGGCAGTGACCTAGAAAGACGGGGATGAACTGTGAGAATGAGAATATGAGCGTGAGGAATGAGTATGAAAATAACAAGCGATGGAATAAAATGGAAACAAGAAACATGCTGTGTCGACTTTATTTAGTGGGGTAAAGTAAAGGTAAAAAGGTACACAAGAAATAAAAAATTTCAAGTTTTTATTTCTGTTCTTCCAGGTGACCCCGGAAGGTCACCGCGCGCCGCTGCCCGAGCTCCTGCGGCGCTCCGTCAACACGCAGACTCCGCATGACTACTGTCACACGGCACACTCCTCAGGTATGTAACCGTAAATACTTCTTGCAATAAGACCTGCTCATATTGTATACTAACCTTTTCTGTGAGCTCGTCAGCAGGACTAGGACTATGAAAAAAATATTCTAAATAAAATAAAATAAAATTTGTTTATTTTTGCATAATTTAGTTTCACAAAAAGATATTGGAATCCAAAGCCTCCCGAACTAGTTTACACTGTGTCTAAAAATATTGGAAGAAACTGGTTCATTAAATAAAAAGTTTTATAAATGGCGGCCAATATCACTCAATCCTTTTCACACAAATAAAAGAGCTATACTGTGAGAAATGGAAGAAATGATTAATGCTGATATTTGTAAAATTCATCTCTCATGAACCGGATTATATAGATTTTTTTTCTTAAATATACAATATTCAATAAACTTTTTCGCTGTATATCGTTATTTGTGCCGTAGTGCTGGCGAGTATATTAACTGGCGAATTTATCTTAGGACCTTTACTAAAAATGCTTAAAGAATTTAAATATGTATAGTAAATATCTCTTGAAGGTGTTGTAATAATTTAAATGACAACTAATACATTTTCTTATTCCACCATTTAATAACCACATTTTTAATGTATTAATCTTGCACATCTAACTAAACTTATTTGAATTAACTTTATAAACTTTTGCTCCTCATAAATGTCTAACATACATAACGAATGCTTTGCGAATACCCACATATTTCATTTAACAATTCCTTTGGCTACAATGTTGGCAGCACTGTTCTTTTCTGCACTCAAAACAAATATTTTGTATATTAATTTGCCCAAGAGAACTCCCCTAAATAAATAATTCTGCGGGTAGTCACGACCCTCAGTCATGAGAAAATGCGACTCAAGAGAAAAAGATACATTCAGCAACCTTACAAAAAAATTACATATGCCCAGAGGTATTAATTGGGGCGTAGCAGAGACACTGGCTATATGCTACCTTGATCATTGCTCTAAAATGTTGTTATTTAAAATTGTAAATGTAAGCATAACTAATATACTAAAATGAAAAACTTAATTAAACACAGATAATGTTAATAGTAAAATGCAACCGTATTTTAGCTACCAATATCCGACAAAAGGAACTGTTTAGTGAAATTATGTATAGTATATAACATAACGTATGTCTGACGGAGTGCTTGTGGACTAGATCCGCCATCTCGGGGCTCGCTCTCCAGCATTGGGTCGTCTGAGCTGCAGCTCGCAGGTCCACACCTACTTACTGCTTCTAGGGCTGCTTACATTGCTTACGGACTGTTGTTACCTTACTACATATTTTATTATATCTATATGGTATAAATAAATAAATAAGCCTTTATTTTCTGGTTTACAATATTTGAGTTTTGTTTATGTAACTAAAAAAACTATTCTTTTAGCACTATGGTTGATGCTCTTCAGCTTGTCTTCCGACAAAGGCCTCCTCCAAAGCCTTCCATTTCGTCTGGTATACTTAGTAATAAAAATATTGCGTCACAAGGTTATCTTGACGGACTATTGTGTACAATGTCTGAACATTAAGTAATTAAATCGACTATAGATCGAGATATTGTAATTTGTGTACCATATTCGATGATATAAGTACTATAGTATGTCTGTTGCAACTTGACAGTACAAAAAAAAGATTCTTTATCTATATATCTGAAAAAACTACAGTCACATTTGATATTGTGGACACTATGAAACGTATATGGCGTCACAAAATCATCGTTTTCACATTTTAATCGAGTAGTACGTACTAAACTAAATCGATTGAGACTTATCTATAAAGTAACGCTGAACTTGTTTGATCAATTCGATAAGCACGGCAAATGCTTATTGTCATAAAAAGACCCCGAAATCTAAGGAGCCCAGAGTTAAATTTTGTGTTTAAAAATAACAAGATTTTTCTTTAAAAAACTTTGAAAGAATATTTGTTCTAGTAACGTAACAACCAATGCAAGTATGCCTTTAGCGCCATCCCCTCGCAACTTAGGTAGTTTATGCACTAACCTAACCACATTTACCTACATAGGTCTCAATTACACTCATCACCATAACTCTTTGTTTATTTCCTGCATTTCATGGAAATATCTTTATGTTGATAAGTGTAACTTAGTGATTAGAAGTATGGATAAACCAGGACCAAATTCCTTGCAATCCAGGTATACCAAGATATAAGGCAATTTTTACCGTTAAAATTCTTGCTGGTTTATCCTATACTCTAACCCTAACTAATACCAAATGAATTCCCAGCATGCCTGGTAGGGGTTTGATTTTGTTTTGGCTTTGTTCTGAGTAGCCTAGGGAATCTAGACTCTAGCATAGGTAGTGATTCTCTGATTATTGCAATTGTAGGGTTTTCTTTCGATTTTGACTAGATGCATACCGATAACTTCTGTCTGAGGCTGTATTACCGTGTCTTATACAAATTTGCAATACATATTTTGTAAAACATTCATCAATTTATTCCATAAATATCGCTCAGTATTGTGGCCTACAATGAATGCCATAAAAAAGCTGTCAGAGATTTTATCAGTATCACGACTTAGTTATCAACATATATAATATTATATTGTTAAAATAACACATATGTGTTGGTGCGCACGTTGCAGGCGGCAGTGTGTGTTCTTCCCCCGACCTAGACGGCTCCAAGCTGGGCACATCTCCTCAGATAAACCGGTTCTTGGCCCGCGAACCTCCTGATGGCTGTGAAAAGGTGAGACAAGTTTTCTTTTAATTAATTAATAATTCTATATGGATATAATATTTGGATGTTAATATAATTATTTATCTTTCAATAGTTGCTTGTCAAGTTGCCAATTGTATTCATCCATTTCTTCTTTCCGTAATTCCATGGGCCGGATGTCTCGTTAAATTGTAGGTCCGTATATATGTCACAGTACACCAATCGTTTAAACCTTGTCAGAGGCCCTTAGGGTGGTTTGGTACATTTTATATAAGAATAGTATTATAACAAAATATGAATTGTAATATATATAGGTTAATTTTCAAAAAGAAAATAAATATATTTAAAAAAAATTTAGCTTTCCACTCTTCCCTTCACTCTTAGTTGAGTATGAGTTTTTTAAATCAAAATACTAAAACTAAACAAATTTATATGACATTGACCTGTGAATTGACATTAATTAATAAATTATTTGTATTTGTAAGTACATATTAAGAAAGTGTCTGAACATGTTTTACTCCGTTGGTAGGTGAACCTGAAGGCCGGCGAGGGTGCGTTCGCGGAGCCCCCCGCCATGAAGCCGGCGGTGGGCGGGTTCACGCTGCGGCCCTCGCTGGGCTCCGCCTTCCAGCCGCTGCAGCCCGCCGACACGCGCGACCACCACTGACCACACACGACATAACCTACATGGCTACATGAAACACTCAATATACTTCTAAATATGCTGAACTTACCCGGTCTATTTGAAAACATCTAATACATGAGTATGAGATTGCCTCGGTTAAACATAGAATGCTAAAACATGACTACATGGCTAGATTTGCCCGGTCAATTTAACTAATACATGGCTGGATTTTCTCGGTTATCATAGAATCCTATAACGTGGCAAAATTTGCCCTGTCTGATATACAAATACCTAATAACACGATTTGCCCGGTCAATATTCAATAATCTATACTAATATTATAAAGCTGAAGAGTTTGTTTGTTTGAACGCGCAAATCTCAGGAACAACAGGTGCGAATTGAAAAAATATTTTTGTGTATATAACATCACGCTGCAATTAATAGGAGCGAAGTAACAATGGAAAATGTGGAAAAAACGGGGAAAATTATTCATCTTTGAGGGCTTCCGTTGCGTGCGCTGCGAAAACGGTTCAAGATATCAAAAAATATGTATAATAATAACTATTCCACGCGGACGAAGTCGCGGAAACCAGCTAGTGATTAATACATAGCTAAATTTGCCTGTTCAATGTAGAAAAATCTAAAACAAGGCTAGATTTGCTCAGGCAATATACTAATATACCTAATACATGGTTAGGTTTGACCGGCCAACGACAGAAATAATAGTAAATGGCTAGATTTTCCGAGGTAACGCCAACACATGATCGACCCAAGCATCGATTGACATGCATGCACAACACACAAATGTACTAAGTACTCAATATACGTCTAGTTTTCCCATTAATTCGCAAACAAACCTTAACTTGGTACTACAAACCTAAACTTTGCTAGTTACCATTCATCACCACTATGTTTACCGAGCCAATCTAGCCATGCTATATAAATCCTTTTTGTTTAGTTAACTACACAAAAGGGATTAATTTACCAGTTGTAGGTATCTCCCACACACAAACACACACCACAACTATATATATTCGTATATTTTTAGTTTGACTGAATTGGAAAGTATAAAATAAATTCAGGGACAATCCACACAGCGCCATCTAGCCCCACACAAAGCAAACGCTTATATCATGGGTACCAGATAACAGATATAATACTTATATACTTTTTTGTATGTTTTGATATCCATTGGCTTACAAATATTTGTAAGCTGGCAAAGATAGTTGTGTCCAAAATGCCAAATGATAACTAATAAATGACTTTTCAGTCTTGGCAGCTTTAAGCTTCGAAATTATTATTAAAAAGCATTAATTAAATCGATCCGGTGTAAAATTTATGAATTTCAGTATCTTCTTTGCCAGCGTGGTTCCGCTGAAGCAGTGGTCCGATGAAATATTGATATGTCAATTATTTTACGTAATAGAATCGCCAATTATGTTACAATATATCATTGGCAAGTCTCATTAAAATCTTTGAATAAATAAATAGTTATTCCAGGACATTGCACACATCGCCATCTAGCCCCGCACTGAGCAAACGCTTGTGTCGTGGGTACTAGATAACGGATATAATACTTATATACTTTTCTTTAATATACAGTCAAATTAAAAATTAATTGAATATATACAACAATAAAGCAGAAGATTACTTTCTCCAGTGTAATATAGTATCACAATGTGTCCGTGGTAACTCATATTGTGACAATGAACACACCGTTCAATTGAATAACGACTTATGTAGTCAACTTGTACTGGGAGTTATGTTGTTTGTCAATTTCCAACAAATTATGAGTGAGATTCGTGTCTCAACGTATTATTAGCCGTCTTAGACGCGTTTGTTGCGGACTCTATAATGTAACCAAAGCGTTAATCACAACATGCCTTGTAAAGTAACACTGCGTTCTAACAACCATTCAACAACTAACATGTTTCATTAAAGTGCAGACAAGAGTGATTTTTCATTCTCCAAAAATTAAGAATGATTGAGTATATATGACTCAAAACATGTGTATCCAAACAAGGAACTCTATAAATGATACCCAAACACATAATGTTTTGTAGTTTTTGATATATTTGTATGGAAAATCGCTCATATGACTGCACGCTAAACATTTGTAAATATACTTGAAAGCTGCACTAACTCTCCCATTAATATTACTCGTCGAGTGAAATCCCAGATATTTGGAATGAATGTAAAACATTGACTGTATGTAATACACAAATTAGACGTAGAAGGCGGAGATCTTGTTATAGTGACTTATTTTTATAAAAGATCCTTTAGACGTCTTAAGAATCATTACTCCCCACTTAATTTTTACTTCACGACTGGATATGTATTTGATCTCATTTTATGTATTATTTGGGTAAAGTTGTGTATATGTGATGCTGTATGTTTCACTCGCGTCGATCTCGTACAGAACTGTAGAAAGATATTTTCCTGTCACTCGATGCGAGTGGAAAGTACACAAGTTATGTTTAACTTTCATATTTGTGACTTGTTTTCGGACCAAATATCTTAACTGGGCCACAGCGGTAGAGGACATATGGCTAGAACATTGTAATGCAAAAGCTTTAAATTGTGGAATTTGGTAGTGTGAAGTGGAGGAATACAGACTGAATTTTGAACGTTTACTCGTACTTTGATACAGGTTGACTCTGGTTAGTTTGTTAGTGTCGGAAGTGCCTCGCGGTAGCTCGAATGTAGCAGGTGTCTGTCAGGTAGGGGCTAGTTTACTCGGTACCGATACTCTGGAAAGGACCACCCGGTTTCGATCTCTCGTTTTGGCCAAAATGCATTTTTTATCATCGAGACTGATAAAATTAATCGTAGTAAGTTGACGACGCATACAAATCATAGTTAGATCTGCTTTTGGACGTACGCAATTATTTTTTTAACTTTTTGTAAATTTCGACGGCAGATATATATTTTGGAAGGCTCGTCTTTGGACTACACGATAATATAGTATTTTAATCTCGACATTGCTCAAATCAAAATTTTATTAAGAGCCATACTTATGATATACGCCGAATTCGGAAAGCGGAACTTAGCGTGTTGACGTTTCCAGTCGCATATATAAACTAGTATCTATTGAATATTCAATAACGAATGTGATAATGTAAGTGAAATAATCGTTCGAAGCTGAATGTAGCTTCACAGCTCGCGGCTCGCTCGCTCTACTGCTGGTTTATTATTTTACCAAAACCAACGTCCCATTTAACAAAGAAAAGAAATTAATTTTGAAAAGTCTTTTGAGAACGTATGGAAAAATGAATTTTTAGTTTTGGTAAAACAACATGTTAAGTTGAAGTGGCCGCGAGTTGTGAAGGTCTCGCGACGGTGCTGCCTAGTGAATGTAAGTGTACAGTAATGGCTTGTGGCAAGCCTCAGGGTGTTTGGGGTGCGCTCTTGTACGCACGGGGTGGCGCGAACTGCAGGGACTTCTCACGGACTAAACTTATCGACAGAGAAAATATACCAATAATGCCCGATATGAAATTTGATTAATGTTTTTCTCGGTCGATAAGATTTCTCAGTAAGAAACGCACGACTGACCATGAACGTTTGAAGCCCGAAAGCTAACGAGCTAAATTCATTTTTGATATGTACAAATAATTTTAATCGCCGTTCTATGCATCGTGGAATATTCGCCTCTATGGCGACGACCCACTCCAAAGTTGAATGTTTTCATTAGTAGTAATAAATATGTATTGTGCGGAACGCTATATATGTATAGCATGGAAGAAAAGCCGAGCCAGTATTTAAAATCCGGATTTCTGTGTAAAATGTTTCGAAGTAAGTGCAATATAAATATAGCTGTAACGTTGTATACCTACTGAGACAACTGAATGTTAATAAGAAACTTGTCGCTTCGACCTCTCTTCCTTTGGCCCTCGTCTCCCCCCACTGATGTATGTGCTTGGTTCCGTTTGCGTCTTCATGCTTCCGAGTCGCTTCTAGTTCACCCACTCTCGGAATCCAAAACAATATTATGCTTTACTAAAAATATAATTGTTAGAGTTACGTGACAGGTCCAGGTTGTATTTTAGGATTTAATCGGTAAGCCTCTCCGTTACCTAATTTAAGGATTTAGTGAGTAATGTGACCCGAATGTTAGCTGTCGATCGATGTGTGCTATGAATGGTCCCTTTACTTGTTACGACAACACCCGACTGCGAAGAGCTTCTGAAGCAGACAGGTTCCTCAGAGCTGATGTATGCAGCTCAGAGAAACGTCTCTGGTTTAGAATCTGGGATCGCTGTTTTTAAAGTGCATAAAGATATTTTTATATGTTCAGGGTAGGACGTGCGAGGTGTAATATAAAAGTAACTCTGCTAGGACCTTAGATTTGATAGTTCTTTTATAGATGGTTAATTTTATTTCGAGTTTGCTTTTAGATGGACGACGTTTTTTATTACGAAATTAGATTAAAATACTAACATTTAAATTAAACCAAAAGTGCCCATTGAGATAAGTTTATAATTCAAGCGAGCCTTTTGTTCGGCGTTTTGTTAATGAATAATGTTTAGGCAAACAAAATTAGAAATTAAGAAAATTATCCAAGGGTTGTTGAATTTTAGTTATCTAAAATTGTTAACGTTTATTGATAATGAAATTCGTTTAGTTTTTTTTACGATTGATGCTCGACAAAAGGCTTGTTTAGTTAGAGGCATTAATTAACATCAATATGAATAATATCTACTTTAAGTAATAAGAATAAGAATGGTTTTATTATAATTTTGTTTCAGAGAAGAAATTCTAATTACTATTTTTGTTTCCAATATTTTATCACTTATCTGTTTTCACTGTAATGTATCTTGCTGTATTGCAGACATATCCAATATACAGACTGATTTAATACTTGCATTTCATTGAACCTCAACAACTAGGATAGCCCCATATATAAATTAACCTACAACCATAGGAGTTAAATATAATTGATATTTAGGTGAATGAAAATCTTAAATTATCCGAAATATATATTACTCATAATAACATCTACATTATAACATACATCTGTACTGCTTAAAAGAAAAAAAAATTATCACAATGCAAAGGGTGGTTCCAAGGTCCCTAAAATCAACAATGCACCAAATAATATTATTATATTGCTATTTTACAAAAAATCATATGCATTTAATTATGCATTGGCAGCAGTTGGAAATCATACATAAAGTCACAAAGGAATAACAAATTTTCTTTTAACAATTCAAGTATATGTGCAATTATAATTAAATAACAAAAATAGCATATATTCAAAGCAACTAATGAATCCTATTTAAGATACATAACTATTTTGTACCTAAAATACATAATACAAGTTTACAACTACCTAGATAAAAACCCAAGAGCAACTAATGTTCTGTGCAGACATTTTTTTGTATATTTTAACACGACTTTCCAAAAGTAGGTAAGACCATATCATATATTTTGGGCGCTGATTTTTCATTGAGGACTGTTCTATACATATATACATTTATATATGTACATATATATGATGTTCGTTTACTCCCACCTGTTCTGTAGACAAAACTAGTGGATTTTTTTCACAATTTTCACAATGCTATGTCAAATTATTTAAATTAGATGTCACACAGTCGAAAATAATTTCGCGTTCCATTTACCACATATTTAAAAGCTTTCAATTTAGATGTACCTAATATTGTGTTAATTCGTACCACACTTGATACATCAGTGTATGGAGCGCTGCATGACGCTGAGGTTAGAGAGAGGTAGCGGAAAATCATCAGAGACAGGCTCATGGATGGTGGCAGTCACGACCCTCAGATATGAGGAATACGACGCAAGGAAAAATGTAAAATAAACTAATCGAAAAAAAGCGCCTTACCAAATTCTCAAACACGCTAAAGTTATTTTAATGTATACAAACTGTCTTTTATTTTATGTATTGTACCAAAATACAAAAATTTCCATATAGGAACTCCACTAACAGTATGAAATCTACGTACTTATTTCTAGAATAAACTACCTATATAATCTAATCCTTAGACCTGACTACAGCAGACCGATTCCATACATACATGTCTTTACTTCTTGTAAATTCTCGCTAAGTATTGATGTCAAGTTTAGTTTTAAAACATTGGTGTTTTAACTGGACCCTCTCAAAATTTTTCAAAAACATTTAGGTTTGTATGAAATCGTCTTAACGCAAAATGTCCCGTGAATACTTTTATACAACTGTTGTGTATGAAGACTCAAAAAGTAAGACATATTAATTATAAGTAATATCTCAAATTTAGGTTTCCAAACAAAGTGCTTATTTTATAAAACCAAGCGGCAATATTTTGGTATTTTATCAAAAAGTAGGTATGTGTTCATATATCAAAAGTTTTTTCACGAAAACCACAAAACTCACAAGATAAATTTTCTAGATACGAGTTATTTGTTCTACAAGCCTCACTTCGAGGAAAAATTCAACACTTCATCTTCCTACATCTTCAAGTCTTGCTACACAACAGCCTGTAAGAAAATATAAACCAGACTATAGCACATTAAACTGCACAAACTACAGACGACAAATGCATTTACTCCGTATTAGTTCTCTGCGCGAACAAAGCCCTCTGTTCCTCTATCCAGGCTTGTATCTTCTCTTTTAGTTCCGTGTTAGACTTCACCTGGTCCATGGAGAGGGGGGAGCGGTTGAACGGATCTGATTGGTCGCTGAGAAGATGCCTGTAATTGAGGGAATTAATGGTTAGAGCTTGAAATAATGAAAGTAAGTTTGTAAAAATGTGGCGAATTCTGGTATCGAGTTTTGAAACTGTGTACTAAGATAAAAACAGCTATTGACAATTAAAAAAACACATTATTAGGTATATAAATTAAAAAGTAGTTTGTTTCACAAATTGCATTGCTGTTAAACTGAACTACTTTTATCTTTATGTTTTATGTATGTCAAAAAAAATTTTTGATGATGCCTTTATGCCCATTTTGAAACCATATTTAACCGACTTGTAAAAAAGAAGGTTATCAAGTCATTTGAAAGATTTTTTTTAATGAAAAATGTGAAATCTGTATCTAAAGGTACCAGGGTATCATATTTACCTAGCAATGGTGGTCCTATCAACCGTGGTCCTAGCGTTACTTTCATACTTACTTACTACTTTAATATTTTTATTTATTGCCTAAGAATGTTTGAATAAGAAATGAAGCCATTTATGCCCATTTTGAGACCAATTTTCGACTGATCAACAGAAATATCTATCGATAAAAGTACCAGGGTAACATATTTACCTAGCAATGGTGGTTCTATCCACCGTGGTCCTCGACGAGGGCAGCACCACTGGATCCAGCATGACGGTGCTCATGATGGGGTCAAGGAACTCGTCCGGTGCGTTGGCTAACATCTCTTCATGGCGTTGCTTCTGCTCCGCGAGTTGTGCCACGCGGGTTGCTACTTCTTGCAGGGAACCTATTAGGGAGCCGCCGCCGATACGCACTGGAAATGATAAAAGCCATAATTAAGTTACAATTCATTTTTATGCTAGTTGTGTTTTTACTTGATGTCAATTCGGCGTAATGGTAAGCGATCATCTCATATAATCCTCTATATAATATATGTATATAGTAAATTGGTGTGCATTTCAAAGTAATGATGGAAATTTAATATTGAACTTAAACCATTGTATTTTTAATCATCTCACTATTTAGCAGCAGGTCTCTGTATTCCCAAATAGGTACCACCCTTATAGTTTCTTGATTTTTGTGTCTGATGTTTGTGATATCCCTTCACCTTTAGAAAACAGGTAAGTTTGTACAGTCAGTCTTTCACTACTCCAATCTAACATTACCAGTCCTCATGTCGTTAAGCCTTGATGCAATATTGAACCTTATCACAATAGCAATAGAGCTAGTTGTTACCTAGCACTGCCTCTGCCAGAGTGAACAGCTGTGGCGAGTATGACCTTCCGTCCGTGCACACAGCCTCACAGAAGCGTGCGTTGGCGCCGAGCTCCACGTACATACGACATATGTCCAGCACTGTACGCGCCGGCTCGAACTCGAACTCTTTCATGTCTTTCACCTGGAATGTAACAAATAGAATGTAAGTACATTTGTGTACGTATGTATGTACATATAAGTGTCTAAAATAGCAAGGCTACACTTTGTCCTAATGTCACGAACGAAATCATTGTCCCGTAACACAAGCCCATCTATGGGGCTTAGTGCGGGACGATGGAATACCACTTTGTACTGCATGACGAAAGTTTTAAACTCCTGTACAATAGTATAAATCGAAATCGAGTTTAGTATCTCTTTCTCCTGTAATGTGTGACTTTTACTTATTAATTTGTAGTGTGCAATTAAGTATTATAGATTAATTTTAAAAATCATACTATATTAGATACCGCAACGGTGACAAATCAATGAAACATGGGATAGAATGCAAAATAATCTTAAAAATACATAATAGATTTAAACATAATATACTGGATTATACAGGTAACATCAAACGAATTTGAAAATATTCGTTATCAAATACAAAAAAAATATGGCTGGTACTTAAAAATGATATTCTAGAAGAATTCAGTATTTTTTGAAGCAAAAGCGGTATAAGTCGACAAACCTTGAATGTTTTCTTGTTAGGTCCCACTAAGTTCAGCAAGAAGTAGTTGAGCATAGAGGCGATCCTCTCCACCAATGTAGGGTGACAGAACACATATGGTGCGTGTGCGGACAGCCGCACTAATGTCCTGACAGTGTCCCTCCCGAGTATGTTGTCGAACCTGGCCACCATGCCGATGTGGGAGAGGTTGGCGAAGTTCTGTGTGCGCTCTTGTTGGGATAGGTTTGCCCAGTCGCCGTTGTCTCTGGAATGAAGAGAATATGTATGTGAAATTTGATAGTGTAAAATTTTGTAAACATACAAGTTAAAGCGTGTAAAAGTTTTAATTTGATAAAATAGTGTAGCAGAAGCTAATTAGTTCAAATCAAGACGCGGGTAAAAGGTAACGTTCAAAACATTAGTAGAGCGAAGTGCGAATAGAAATTTAATGATAACCTCAAATTTTAGGATCGTGTACATTTATCTTGTGAGTTTTTGGCCGCAGATGAAACGATCATCTGCGGCCAAAAAAATACTATGTTTGTGAATCAACAGAAAGTATAAAACATATTTTTTGCGAATATGAGTACAGCACAGTTTATTGATATTTTATAACATTTTCCACATTTCACCTTTCGTCATGCAACATTTTAAGATATTTTATATAACAAAACTAAGCTAATGATATAAAAAATTTACAAGAAGAATATATTACATTTCTTGTATAGGAAGTGGAATTTAAGAGTATTTATTATACATACTGTGCAGTCTGCATGGTCCGTATCTGCGCCATGTTCCCGAGCGCCTCGTCCAGCAGATAGATGGCGTCGTTAATCAACAAGTTCACGAACCGCAGGAAGATGGGTGGCCGCACCGCCTCCATGTTGGCCTCCGCTTCACGGGCTAGCACTCTGGAATTTATATTATACAATTTGTATCTATACGTGTCGTTCTTATTTACACCTTGAAAGGGCTGAAATTGATGTAAACTTAGTCGGTATCTATGGGTAAGGTCTGAGTCGCGAGTTTTCAAACTACTCAAGTGGCCTCTGATGCTGTGCTCTGACTAACAGACGTGAACTACAATTTAATGTGTCTTCCGACCCATGAAGGCGACATTTTTTGGTCACCTAACTAAAGACTGACCGCGTCGTCAAATGCTGAGCTACGGATGCTGCTAGTAACTGTAGGATCAGCACAGATCCTGTTTCGGCCTAGGAAACCGGCTTTTACTTTGAAGTTTTGCTTTCTATAGGTACTATTGGAAAATCTATAACACTAAGTTCATCAAAAGGCAGTAATTGTTATGTACATAAGTAAACAAGTATATTTTAAGGTTTGACCCCAACGAATTGATTCTGAAAGGAAATAATGACGATAACGAATACGACTAAGGAGGTTATGCACTCACGTGAGAGCCTCCCGGAGTCAAGACCCTAAGTTATGAGGCATATGACTAAAGAGTCTATATAAAGGTTGTGTACTCACGTGAGAGCCTCCCTGTGCTCCTCGATGGGCCACAGGAAGTCCATGACGAGGTACATGGGGCGGCGGTAGTTGAACTTCTGCTCAAACTGCACCGTGCTGCCCGTCATCTCGATACCCACGAACACGTCCAGCAGGCAGCGCATCAGCTGCGGGAATAAATAGAAAAGTAAGTTTTATGGTAGGGAGTTTGAGTAGTGGTAGGTGTAGAAGTTACAAAATGGTCACATATAATACAAAAAGTCAAAGCATTTATTTGCCGAGTACAGGTTAAGAAGATGGTACGTTTAATTATATAAGAACACCATACTCAACTCTGAAGGGTATGCAAATATACATCTATGTATAAAAACAAATTTTACAAACGCTAATAAAGTTTACACATTTAAAATAATATACGATACTTATCCTCACTTAAGAAGGCTTTAATAGCATGCATTTCATATTCAATACAGGCATTCTTCATGTTAGACCACAGTATTCGTGCTGTGGTAAATGCCTGACTGTATAATGCAAAAAGTCACATTTTTTTAAAGATACTAAGATTTTTGTCAATAAGAGATATTGTGCGTACTGAAAGGTCGTGGAACTCCCTGCACTATTGCACGTATCCTGGTGACTAGAATATTACTGTCTTTAAACTGTGAACACGGCAGAAATTTATCATTCTATAACTGGTACGATTTGAAAATTTACGGAACCCCAAATTTCGATAAAAAGTTAAACCAGAACATGATTATAATGAGATATTGAATCAAGCATTACTTTGCGGAAATTCACTGATGAATAAAACTGTGGAGAAATATATACCTAGTGTTTTTCCGCTGCAACTGCTCCTTAACTGACTTCAAACAACAAATTAGTTTGTTTTTAGATGTGTTCCTCATATACCACCGCCACACTTCTTCTCCTAACCAAAGGACACACCTAAAAACCCCCAAGTTTGTTGTTTGAAGTCGGTTACGGAACAGTCACAGCGGAAAAACACTATTTCTCCAGAGTTTCATGATTATAATGATAAATGTTAGTAGCATACCTGCAACCTATGTGGATGTTCCTTGAACATCTGTTCCCTGTAGAAGGAAGCCAGACTGCTGAGAGGCTGCGAATCGTCCGCGTGGTTCGGGAGCATCGACTCCAGGCACTCCGCTAGGCGAGCTCTGCAATTAGATAAAGTGGAATTTGTGATTGAGGTCAAATAAAAAATATGAAAAATTTCCATGATATGTAGGTATGCATATGCAAACTACCACATCGGTTCTTATCGGGTAAGCACGCTCCATCTCAGGCCATTTGCCTTTGCTTACCATCAGGCGAACTACGGCTAAGTGCAAACCCGTTTTAAATAAAAAAAGCTACGTAAAACACCCGACTGTGGTGAGTATCAACTTCGGAAAATTTACATTAGAATTTTGTTTAGAATAGATGTCTAGAATAGAAAACAAGAACTTTGTGAAGAAAACAAATTCACCCCGAATACAATTGCGCTGGTGTCATTGATTATTCAGTTGGTTGACAAATTATTTACATTAGCTGCAGATATATGATTAACAGTACTTAGATACGAGTTGTTGATGCCAAAGTTTCGCTTTGTTGTTACCCTAGATGCGGGTTGTTGGTGACTTTAAATGTGTGTTGTAAATACCTTAAGTGTGTGTTGTAGATACCTTAAGTGTGTGTTGTAGATACCTTAAATGTGTGTTGTTGGTACCTTAAATGTGTGTTGTTGGTACCTTAAATGTGTGTTGTTGGTACCTTAAATGTGTGTTGTTGGTACCTTAAATGTATGTTGTTGGTACCTTAGATGCGGGTTGTTGGTCCGTTCAGCATCCCCCATGAAGGTGAGCACGAGTGTGAGCGCGGGCTGCAGCAGCGCGGCCGCGTCCGCCTCCTCCCCGCCCGCGCCACGCATGCGCCGCGCCATCAACATCACCACCACTATATTCTCCAGCACGAACTCGGGGATACATCTGCGAAACAATAAAGAAATTTATTATTTTGTCTGACATTGTGTTAAATTGTTTAAGAATCTAATATTTGACATTGTTGTTTGTAAGTGACATTATAAATTATTATGTAGTACTAGTGGGTGCTCGCGGCTTCGTTCGCATTAAGAAGTAAAACTTGCACCCCTTTAAAAGTAGCATTTCCAAAAAAAAATTCTTAGCGTATGCATACGTCATAACATCTACCTTCATTCCAAATTTCAGCCCAATAGTTGATAGATCATATCAGTCGGTCACCTTTGAGTTTTATATATTTAGATTAGTGTTACCGGAGTGTGTGCGGCGGCGGTGTGGTCAGCGGCAGCTGCACGGGCGTGTAGCTGGCAGGCGAGTAGCTGGCCTGCCCCGCCGGCACAGTGCTGGACGCGACCTGCACCAGCCAGCGACACGACATGGCCTGGAAGCGGTGCAGGTTCGACGCCATGTCGCGCTCCGTCAGCGAGCAGCGCAGGCTCACAAATCTGGAAGGGTTTGGGGAAAATTTAAATGTAAAAAATATTAAACATATATTAAAAAGTAATTTTAATAGTTTCAGCGCAAGATATGCTAATATGACTGCCCTATTAGCTTAGTTGGTAGTGGCTTTTTAGCTTAGTTGCTAGTTGGTCTAGGGGCGCGGGTTCGAATCCCGCACAACACAAGAAATTATGAATATTAAAATTTTTAAAAACTTGTGTTGAGTCTGGTCGTTTCTATGTATAATAACTATAATAAGTATGTATTTACAAAAAAAGTTATATTATGTATAATATCCGTTATGCTTAGTATGGGGCTAGATGGCGCTGTGTGATATGTCCTGAAATATTTATTTGTTTGTACTTATTTATTTTAAATATTGCCTGCATGACATAATAGTGTTCCCTGGGGCATATACCAAAAGTGTCCGAAAGAACCTTGTTATTTTTTATATCAAGGGATGGGTTTGCACTTGACCGTAATTCGTCTGATGGTAATTTATTTACCCAGTAAAAAACCGATTCACTCTCGCTCTGAAGATCGCAAGGTTATATTCCGCCTTGTATTATAATACCTGGTCATGAGATGCACAGCGCGTTGCTGCAGGTGGTCGAACAGGTGGTGCGCGCCGGTGGACGCGTCCGCGAGCGTGCGCTGCGCCTGCCCCAGCTCCTGGCTGCAGCGCCACAGCTTCTCCGCCACCACGCGGACACCTGCCGTACACGATACAAATATTTTATTGTTTGCTATAAGTTTTTTTTTACCATAAGATGTATAAAACAATGATTGGTGATAATAAACAAACCTATTCTGTCGCAACCATGGACTCAAAATGTATACAGAGAATAATATATAAACTAATGTAAATGTCCTATCCATTCTTTAAAAGATAGAACCTCCGGCTTATAGCCACACCCTCAGGTTTAACTACAACTATTTTTATTTACCTGTATAAGAAACAGTACCTAAAAGGTCGATTCCAGTGTCTACTTTCCGGTCAGACGCACCCTGGTTCGAATCTGGCCCTACACCAATGACTTGTATTTTTAAGTTATGTGTGAATTTGCACTTTTTTGCAATTTTTGTGAGGTGAGGGAAAACTTCGTGAGGAAACCGACATGTTTGTGGACCACAATTTCCGAGGAAATGTGTCTTTCGTGGAAGGACCTGGGCGCCCACCACGATGTATCTGCCCAAGAGAACTCCCCTAACGAATTAATTCTGCAGGGGAGTCACGACCCTCAGTCATGAGGAAATGCGACTCAAAGAGAAACAGTACGTAACAGAGCAGCAAAGTTTTATGGTAAGATATATAATCAGATAACAAAATTACAATAATGAAGACAAAAGTTGTTCGCCAGCCTAAACTTACTAACACTAGAAATTATTTATATCACTATGAATATGTACATTACCTAAATCAATACACTTCTGCGTCATAAAGAAGCATTCGGTGACGAAGTTGTAGGGCGCCGTGGCAGTCGGCCTCCGCACTGGCTGGTCGTTGTCATCTGTGAGCGGGGGCAGCAGGCAGGTCTCCGAGTGCAGGCTGTCCAGGTGCACTGCCTTCGCTTCGCATTCCTCGGACTGGGAGTGCGGGGGAAACGATTTAAATAAATTTTATGAATTAAGGGGTAGACATTCAGTGAGTGCTGACTGACATGCCTAAGTCACAAAGTGCTGATCTATACATATAAAAAAGCATAAGAGGATCAAACATCTGAACATAGAATGTATTAGAAAAAATTGTTTAAGTATACTTTATATTGATAACAGAACACGTTTCAGCGGAGTTTCATAGGTACACACTTAAATTGTGCAAAAAATATTTTATTTACAATAATAAAATATAAAAACAAGGGAAAAAAAACTAAACCTACTACTTCTAACTACTACAAAAAAGGGGCACTTAGAAAATCTTTAGAAAAGCCTAAAGATAATCTAAGTGCTCCAGCCCACTACCAGAGGGCAGCGAGCCCAGCATACTGGCCGCATTACCACTCAATTGTGCAGATATTTAAATCAAGGGTTTCGACTTTCTAAATATATGTAGATACTATGAAATAACTAAACTAAAGAGTCAATCGTTTTATAATAAATAAGTTGATTTTCTACTATTGAATAAAGTATATAAAAAAATGTTAACTTACCGGTACTGCCCCATAAGTGGGATCAATTTTGAGTGACTTGGGATCCTCTGGTGTCGTGCAGAATGGCTGACACAGTTGTAACAGCACAGCTCCGAGGTTGATCATGAAGCCATCTGATACACAGGTCAGAGAGTTTGCTTCTACTACCTGAAATGTATTAAAATTGTGGGTTCAAAACATGGCCTGTTAGAAGTTGCTTGAAGGACAGTTTGCCAAGTCAGTGGTCAATTTTATTATTCTACCCCCAAGTGTGGTAATTAAATATAACTTCATACATAAAGGCCTAAAAGTGTACTGCTTTTACTAGCAATATAATAATAATAATAATAACCGCAGGGGCGACTTTATGGCGAGTCGTCGGTGAGTGGCGTCACCGCGGACCCCGATTCCCTGGGGGCTAAATGAGACCCCCTGCCTCCCGGCTTGCCTTGATTGGCCGTCCGGGAGTGGAAGACGCAAGAGCTAAGTACCTAAGCTCCAGGGTGGAAGTGTTAAAGGGCATAACGCCGCTAGTACCGCTCAGAGAACGCGCAGCACACCTCTCTACACCCTAAGCCACTCACATCAATGTTGCCCTTCCGGCGCCATCTTAGGCTGCCTTTTGTGGAGGGCCCATTTAGTGAGTGGCAAGTCATCACCCGCTATAATTTTTATGAATGAGGCATAACTGGCGGGTGCCGTTCCTCGTACAATAGACCAGTTTAATTAAGTCAATGAACAACTCAACACAATAGCCTGTAACATTAATACCATGTCTGCAATAGTTACTTGATATACCTAACATCCTCTTTCTGTAGTTTTGTACTTAATTTTAAGTATAGTATTGTAAAAGGCCTCTCAGTGTTGGCTACGGCCCCACTGATGCCTTAAAAATACCGGGCGTAAGGCCCGAGAGTCTGTGAAGGAATTAAAGAAAATAATAATAATAATTTATTTTGAGTCAAACACTTATGAACTATAACAATATGTTCACTGCACTCCACACTAGGATAACCTGTGTTGTGGAGGGCAGGCTATGTTATGTGCATTAGTTTACTACAGTTTTAGACACGAAAGTCTTATAAATTATTCAGTTCATTAAAAAGTTTACATGTAATAAGTTTATAATAGGAAAGTGGAATCCTTTTAAATGTTTTGTTGTGCACGATTTTGTATGATAGGATTATTATTTACACTATTATAGCAAATGTTTTATAAGTTTATGGTTAATAAATAATTTCAAAACTCAAAACTCAAACTGTTAGAAATGAATTTTAGTCACAAAATTAGTTTGTAATAATAGCATGTTTATTTATATCCGTTATCTAGTACCCACGACACAAGCGTTTGCTTAGTGTGGGCTAGATGGCGCTTTTTTTTTTTTTACGTGTGATAGGTTTGCGTTTGACTACAGCCTGCCTGATGTTAAGCATTGCTGCAGCCTAGGGTGTAACACGTTTACCTAGAAGATACCTATTAACTCTAGATTTGAAAACCCCTGGATTGTAGTTCGCAGGAAACACAGCTTCTGGTAAAGTGTTCCAGAGCTTTGCCGTCCGTACAATAAACGTAGAAGCAAAGCGCTGCGTTCGACACTTCGGCACTTCCACCATAAAACGATGTCTACCTGCGGACTTTCTGCTTGTTCGGTTATAAAAGGGAGCTGAGGGAATCAGTTTATGTAGCTCCTCTGCACACTCTCCGAAATGTATTCGATAAAAGACCGACAGACTGGCCACTGTGGCGATGTTCCAAACTTTTGAGTTTTGCCTTCTTAATGGTGGTTTTACCTACTAACCTCTTAGCTCGCGTTTCAATCGAATCCAACGCCTCTAGCTGGTATTTTGCTGATCCATCCCAAAGATGCGAGCAGTACTCCATGCACGACCGAACTTGTGCTTTATACAAGGTAAGCAACTGTTCCGGATGGAAGTACCGACGCACCTTCGAGAGGATACCAAGCTTTTTGGCAGCCAATTGAGCCTTTGACTCAATATAGGACCCAATATTTAATGACGAGGTAAGGGAGACTCCAAGTAGGTCCAGCTGGTTTGTGATTGGAATCGAGACATTCCGGAAAGTAGGGGCCAGGTGGAACGGCCTCTTTTTGGCGGAGAAAAGACACGCCTGCGTCTTAGTGGCATTGAATCTGACTAGGTTGGCATCGCCCCAATCGGAGACTGCCTGAAGAGAAAGATTCATGCGTTCGACCATCGCCTCTCTGAGTGTTTGGATTTCGGCCGCACTAGTTCGTGCAGTGGACACATAACTCTCTACAACCGTGCTGTGTGCAATGTCCCGGAATATTTATTTATTTATTTAAAACATAAATAAATTATTTCGAATCTTGAATTTGTGTATTCCTGCAAAATCATTTATATATACCTAGTCAGGTCATAAGTATTGTCACACAGTAAAAACTTTTCTTTTAGAATGCTAGCCACAAAACAGTTTATGGAATTCGAATTTCGAATTGTTTATGAAAATAAAAATGTATACTTTTTAGAATTTTACTCTTTTTTAAATATGGAGTGGACGCTTAAAGAAGACCGTATTGCAGTTATTGCATTGCATCGTTGCGGTTACGCGCCAATTCAAATTTTTGACATACTGAAAAATTTGAATATTACCAAAAGATTCGCTTACAATGAAGACTCTAGTGTAGATGACAGGTCAAGAAGTGGTCGCCCTCGGTCTGTTAGGACTCCAGCAGTGATAAAAGCTGTGAAGGCGCGAATTCAAAGAAATCCCAAACGTAAGCAGAAACTGTTGGCCCTTCAGATGGGGTTAAGCAGAACCACGGTGAAAAGGGTGTTAAATGAAGACTTAGGGCTTCGGGCATATCGAAGAAAAACAGGACATCGTTTGAATGCTCGTCTAATGGATCTGAGACTAAAGAGATGCCGCGCTTTGTTGAAGCGGTACGCGGGAAAACAATATCGGGAAATTCTTTTTTCGGATGAAAAATTTATTAGAAGATTTATTAGATTTTTATCGTAGAGGAGAGCTACAACAAACAAAATGATAAGGTGTACGCACACAGTAGTGAAGAAGCGAGCAAACGTATTCCGCATGTCCAACGAGGTCATTTTCCATCCTCGCTCATGGTATGGTTGGGAGTTTCTTATTGGGGCTTAACAGAGGTACATTTTTGTGAGAAAGGTGTAAAAACGAATGCAGTTGTGTATCAAAATACAGTCCTGACGAACCTTGTGGAACCTGTTTCTCATATCATGTTCAATAACAAGCACTGGGTATTCCAACAAGATTCGGCGCCAGCTCATAGAGCGAAGAGCACACAAGACTGGCTGGCGGCGCGTGAAATCGATTTCATCCGGCACGAAGACTGGCCCTCCTCCAGTCCAAATTTGAATCCGTTAGATTACAAGATATGGCAACACTTGGAGGAAAAGGCGTGCTCAAAGCCTCATCCCAATTTGGAGTCACTCAAGACATCCTTGATTAAGGCAGCCGCCGATATTGACATGGACCTCGTTCGTGCAGCGGTAGACGACTGGCCGCGCATTGAAGGCCTGTATTCAAAATCACGGAGGTCATTTTGAATAAACTTTATTGTCATAAGAATCTATGTTTTGTTAAGTTCATTTTGGTATATAAATGGTTACATAAAGAATAAGGTTGTTTCAATTATTTTATATTAAACATGTGACAGAATTTATGACCTGACTAGGTATATATATATATATATATCCAAAAATTTATGCTATTTTCAGGCTGATAAGTAAAAAATAACGAGAAAAGTAAAGAGAAATTAGAAAGATACTAAATAACTGGTACTATTAAATTCCATGAAATACTTTCATGAGATTGCTTTATGTGTACTTATCAAATTGTGTGCATAAATTTTAACTATGTTTAAAACAATAAGAGTGGCTTGCCTGCACATTCCAAAGTTTCCCTCTGGCAGCATTTGTCTTCAAGCACTTCCCAATCCACAGTAACAGCTGCTTCTTTATATCCGGCCCACCTTTCAGTAGAGCCAGGAATATTTTGTGCAAGTTGTTGTTGAGGTGTGACACCGCATTCCATATTGATGACTCAACCATTGATGTTGATGCCTGAAAACATATTTTTTCCAAACAAAATGAGCTTGCACTGTACACTTTTTTTATCACGAAATAGGCTTACGTTTGACTACAGCCTGCCTGTTGTTAAGCACCACTGTAGTCTAAGGTGTAGCATGCTTGCCTAGAAGAAACCTATTTACTCACACTCTATATACCACGGAAGACCAGCGCTGATTGCTTCCAGTAATCAGGATTATGCTGAGTTGGGGCTGTGTTGGGGCAGACTTTTTTATTTATTGTATATATGTGTGTGTGTATGTCTTTTAGTCTGTCTCAATAAATGTTTTTCTTTCTTTCTTTCTATATAAACAATGGTGACTAGGTTTGAAGGCCCAAGAGAACATATGTACACACTTGATTCTGAGCGGGAGTAACGACTCTCAGTAATGCGGAATACAACTAAGGAAGAGGACTAGGCTCTAGATGAGATTTGATAACTTTTGACAGTGTGTATCTAGTAAAAATTTTACATGAATATATTTGTGATATCATTTCTTAGTTTTTTATGTCATCTAATAATTGTTACCTAAAGATAGGCCTGTTAGTTAGTATATGTAAGTATTTACAAAAAAGTATATAATATTAAATCCATTATTCAGTGCTCGTGACACAAGTTTTTGTTTAGTATGAGGCTAGATTGTGCCGAGTGAAATGCCTTAATATATTTACTTATGTTTTTTACATGGGATAGGTTTGTGTTTGACTCGCCTGACATAAAAATATATATGTTCAATGTTCATTTATTCATAAAGATTATTTACACATCAAATTCCATACATTCATATAATTACAATATTAATAAATTGGATAATTATAAATGTCAATTTGTATACAATTAATATTTTATAAATATATAGTACAATGTACTTTGTATGTTTCATTTATTCATCTACTTTGTAGAACTCTTAAAATTTATAAAAAGCCTGTTCTATGAGCCAAATATAGATATATAGATAATCACACACATATACATTTTGTATAGTTACATCATACATTTCTACTCATACCTGATCGGTAGGGTTATCAAAGTACTCATGTATGCCCGTAGCTGCCTTTGGCAAGACTGAGAGGCTTAGTAGAGCCCCAATCACTGTGTCCTGGTATAATCTGCCGTTGTTCTCAATTTTAGGCTCACAAGCTTGCATTAGTATTGTAGCTAGGTGTGGATTAGCTGTAATGGATAAGGTGAAATAGTTCAATCATTTATTAGTTTTTTTTCTGTAATATTAGGTCTTTACCTATGAAATTGCCGATTTGTATGACAAAATTAAGAAAAATGATATTTCCACAAACATTTTTAATGTTTGTATGGAAATTTCTGAACAGATTTAGATGCAATTGATAACTATAGTTAGATGGAAAAAAGCTATGCACTGTTTATATCAATTTCTCAAAAACAGATATGATAAAAATATACCTAGTTAAAGTAGTGAAACCAACAACACATTGAAAGAGGTGTTTTCAATGACTTCCCTATAAGCACTAGTAATACATTTTTTTATCTAAAAGGTAAATAATTTAACAATTGATACAATAAAAATTGTATTTGGAAAAAATATAGCTGTACGTAAAAGTTACAAACAGATTAAATGTAAGAAAAAAATGGCAATTTTATAGGTTCATAGTGTTCATATTATGTAATTTTTTGTTTCAAAATAAACCACTTTCAATTTATTTTATGTGTTATTTAATTAACAATGATTTATGGTTTGCACAAGATTTTATGCCCATAGTGGGTATATCATTTTTACCAATCAATAGAGATACATATAAGATATTATTTGTATCTCTATTGATTGGTAAAAATGATGAACACCAGGTATTTAAGTAGTCATAGGCTTGAATTGACCTTTGCCCATAAGACTCAATAGTTTAATAAAAAATGGCATGTACAAGTGCATAGAAAGCACATAAAATTTAATGGTTAACATATTGGTACTAAAAAACACAGCAATAGCAAATGGCAAAATATGTGATGTTCTTATTTCCAGGTAAGTATGCAGAGTAAAAGTTAAGAAATATTATCTTACCAGCACACAAATGTATTGACGGTAGAATATAGATAGGTAAGCTGATCAAGTTAGATTTGTTGATATCTGTGTGAATGAGGCGCAGCACTGGTATCATTGTATCTCTTAATTGCTCTAGGTCCCCAGCTTGTTCTAGAAAAGAAAAATATCATTTAATATAAAGTAGTAAATTATATAGGTACAAAATATAAATAAAGAAAAAAGGTAAATCAAGTAAAGTAATAGAAATATAGTACCTATAAGAAAAATATAGTTTTTTTTATCACAAGAAGGAGTTGCACTCATAAATATGTTAAATGTAAAACACAGTTAACAAAAGTTTAATAAGTTATTTACCTTCTGCCATGAATGCTTTTACAATATCTAGGAAAAATGTATGGCTTTGAGGATCAACATGTTTTAACAACTCCACAAGCTGCTCTGTAAAGTTTTGGCCTTCGAATAGAGCTGGCTGCTTCAAGGCTGTTACAGCATTTCTAAATATTAGACTCTGCATCTTCTCTACTGCTATTTTCACAAATGGCTTAGTCACAGTGTCATAGCTCTGCAGGTTTTGCATTGAACTGAACAGATATGGAAAAACTTGCTTTTGTACAACATGCTCTTTGAATATTCTGGAGGTTTTAGGTATCACACACACTTCAGTGTTGGTTAACAGCAAGCGCTCAAACAGTGCCTGCTCTAGGGCTTCCAGATCTATATGTACTCGAGGATTTGTGGCCTCAGCAAGCTCCTCAAGGTACACAAGTTGATGGTCCGTGGTACCTTCGACTGCTCTAGGATTTATTGTAAAATGAAACACATTTTCTACTATGTTGTTGGTCACTTCAACTTCTTCATTTTCCGTAGCTTTTGTGGAACCTGCCGACGATAGTGGCTGATCATTCGTTTGAGGCATCACTTCAGACACCCCCATTAAGCCTGCGAAAGGATTGTTAGGCTCGGACATCGCGAAATTTCTAGTCTCACAGTATCAACAATAAATAAATCCTTTGCCTAGCGATTTATTACAAGCAACGCCTGGTGTGATTTACATTGCTCAGTCTCGACTTGTCATAAATTAATTTCTTCCTGCGCTTTCATTCATACATTTTGTATTTCTAGTTCCATTTAGATTTTAAACTGTATGTAATTTTGTATTCACTTCACAAATTGATAAACTTTGGAAAAATCAAATCATGGTTCGTGTAGATAGATGACGTTTCTTTGACTGACATATGACGGTGACACATATTTCAAATTTTTGAGATTAAAGGAACTTGAGACGATCAAGGAATTTCATCCCTCTCTGATACGATTATACCACTATTGTACATGACATACATCTATCAATCTATTTACACCTGAGATTTAGATTCATAGCTCAAACGTTTTTATAGACACAACTTTGTCTCTATCTATTCAATAATATCGTTTCAACTAAATATCTTAATCATATTTTATTTATTTTAATAAGTAAAAAATATTGTCCTCTTTTTACAGCAAAATGTATCACGAATACTTTTATTTTCGTAATTGCACCAGTGTAATCGTAAGGAAAATAACAAATAAATTGAATAAGTGCTAAATTCAAGTACATAAAGAACAAAACAAAACTTAATTTTGTACAGTGACACCTTCATATTTTGTATACTTTTTAGATGAGGCATAGTAGAACTACCGGAACTAAGTTTTTAAATTTTATATGTAGTATAAAAAAATAACCAAACTAAACTCAATATACATACATTTATGTATTTGATATATCTGATGAATTTCATGATAAGAAGCAAATTACGTCTGACTTGAATGTGTACTACACCGTTATTTAGACATTTTTAGGGTGGTAACACTAATTAGTCACGTACCTTACTTTCCGTTAATTTATAAGAAAAATAATGTGTTTTGATTCTGGATAAAATCCTAAACATTTATAATTTAATTAAGTTTATGCAGAAATATATCTTATATTGATAAAATTTAAGGTTAACATAAATTTAATATTGAAACCTTGAAAAGTAAACGGATATTACATACAGGGCTACCATCCCCAGAGCACCACAAAATATGAAGCACACAAGTGACTTCCGGAATCATGGCCAATTCTGGAACTACAAAAAAATCATTTTAATTCTTGCACTGCAGTCGTCGTTTGAAATCATATTAGCGTACTCGATTCGTTATATACCTACGCCTCCATTTGCAGCTATGCTATGAAAAATTACCATTTTATATGGCGTAGTCGCACATAGTGAATCGTTCATTAATGTAAGATTGGTAACACTTACTAATATTATTTACTCGCTAGGCCACATGAAAGCGTGTCCCCTTTACATAAAGTGCTTTATCAGCTAATTTGAGGTATTATACACGTGGAACATTCTTTTATGCTGCATATAATAATGCGATACCTAATTCAACGCGATGTTTAAACTCAAAACCAAAACTACATTAGGTATGGGAACCAAATTCTAGTAACAAAGTGATACTCTCACTCAAAAGGCCAGCGAGAGCGACCAAAATGGCGGCTGGCCCACAGCTTGTTATAATTTTGTATTTTGTGGATAATTTAATTCAATATTTTTGTGTCGACAATAGTGTCGACTTTTTATTGATAATGCATGTATTTTGATCAATAATTTAGTCATCTTTTGCTATATTTTGCATTTATTCATATAATAAATATTTATGGGATTTTTAATTAAGGTGTTGGTGGGATTTAATACTATCGTGTTAATCTGTTTTTGATCTTTACATAGGTACGCGTTGTATACGTATCTATTTATTTCAAATAGCTTCGTACTTGATAACCACTTAATAGGTATAATTTCTAAATTATTTCGGCCATGATCCCTATAACCCAGTCAAGTGAAGAAGGTCTCTATGTGCGTAGTAGTTGTACATGCTTGTTCATCGTTTATGTACTGTGTGGTAGTGTGAGTGAGCGTCGTACGCCGCGTGACCTCAATGAAAGAAAGGACACACAGATATGAAGCCGTTCTAGAAGGCTGACGTCATTCAAATCGTGGCTAGAGCGCGGCCAGCGCACACATCAGCAAGACATTGTGAAATGTGAACGGCCACCCACAGCCTGCTTAGCTCTGCTAAATCATCAAAATTATTTGAAAGTTGTGGCAATGTACAGTTACAATACTGACTTCTGCCATACATGTTGAATTTTATCTGCGCAATACCTAGTAATTTTGTGTTTCTTGGAGATCTTATTCCCAATGCTTATTGTTGCGACGAACATTAGGTACAGTATTCATTCAGAAACAAGTCGAGATTGAGGTCTCGAGTGGTAAAAGACACATTTTATACACTCCACGTCCTCTAGTAACAAATTGAGTCATTTTGGTCTAGTGAAAAGATTTCGTCTAATTTTGTTATGAGGCGGCTATTACGCAGTTTAATTCTGTGGCCATGGCTTTGAGTGTGTGACAGAATTGTGCATCTTGATACACCACACCATAAATATCCATGCAATGCCAGTATTTTTGTGATAATGCTATTTTTAGCCATTTTATTGTGACGTTTCGTAATCGCTTTTGTTTCCTTTGCAGCGTGCTAATTTTTAGACCTTCTCAATTTGGCTGGGTTATATTGCAATGGCAGCCATGTTGTCTTGAGTTTATTTTTGCATGACATAGGTACATAGTTACAGTGTCTGTTAAATTTAGGGATCTCTTGGCCAAACATAGTTTTATTTGTGACCATCTTAAACATTTTTCTCTTCGTTATTTTAAAGCTAAAATTAGACGAATTTTAATATTGACCCATTTTTACTGACACGCACACATACACACGTACATTTTCATATATGTATACGCGCAGTAGTTTGCCATCTGTATATTACATAGGGGCGTTGTACGGCTTAGGTACATAGTAGGTACACTCAGCGACATCGTTATGTTTAACAATCTAGTGTTTTTTTACCAACAGAACATTATTACGTGGACATCACCATAGATAAAGTGCCAAAGTATTACAAATAAGGCAGTATGTTTTTGTACCTAATATTTACCTGCCTAGATAATATATTAAACTCGAACACTGAGTTCCGAACTGAGTAAGATTTTTGTTTTTAATGTTAAATGAGTCATTCTGGGCATCATAAGTATCTAATGAACAAGTTTTTATTACTGAGACTTTAGTATTTAATGATTTTCATTGTTAATTTAAGTATTACTCATATCCTTGTTAATGACGCTGAGTGTACCTACTATTACGACGCATTTTTGTATGGAAGTAAGAAGTAAATTATTGCGAAGCGAAATTCCACTAATCCATGGTATCTTTAACTATTAACTTTTATATATTATATAGATACCTACTAAGTAAACTCTCATTTTGAAATTAAGAATATATTTTGACGAAAGATAAATGGCAAGAAAAAATATAGCCTTAGGTACATTCAATGCTTACATGACCGTTATCGTTATCATGTGCATTAAAGATAACAGTTTTTTTGTATCTTAAACACCTAGCGTGTAAAGAAAATACCTACTTGTCATATCAATATTCACATATCACAAGGGTACCAAATTATAAAATATTCAATTTCTTAGATTGATTATTTATACGAATTTCGTGAAATATTTCTAATATTTTATTTTTTGTTTCATGTTAAAGACTTCAACGCGCATGCCTTTTTACGTAGCGTGTTTTTTTTGTGCTTCCGAATTATCGTTTTCGTGTTTTACTCTAAAGATAATGTTTTCAATTCGGCTAAACATACACTTACAGTTTTTTAACTTCTGACTTCGAAAAAATGAGGTTATCAAGTCTTCTGAAAGTATTTTTTCTTTTTTCTTTTAAGTAATTTTAAAACTTTAAGTTAGTCGGTTCTTTTGTACTATAAAATAATATCATTAATGATGCTAATGAAGAACCGGTCTTAAATGTCCCCCGTTGCATTATAGAATAGTACTAGCATAAAGTAAAACAAATTATGAATCCCAATACATAAGTAGATACATAGTGACTGACTGACTTTCCTTATGTCTGCCAGGTTTTTAAAATGACACTTCGATATAATTTATTCGCTGTGTATATATTCGCAGTATTTTATTGTTGAAAGAAAAGCTGTTTAATATATTTTATGAGAGAGACAGCAGTATTATCGTAACTTTACGAAGAAAATAGTTTTTTACACAACACATTAATTTCGGTATCTAAACGTGACCTTTACATAGTAATTCATAAGTACTTAATTTGATAAAATATTGATAAACTCTTGTAAGGGTTATATTTACTTTATTTATCATCAAAAAGTACGTAACCTTGCAAAAGAAAGTCTCTACAGGCTGTGAAATAGGCAGTTACATCTCTTTGTCACGCGATTATTCTAACAACCATTTACACACTAGGTTATTTTTACGGATAAATTCATAATTTATATTCTCTTAGTTGCTTTTTCTCTCTCTCAAGGTTAAGCAGCTATATACGCCTTGGTTTTCAAATATCTAACAGGGAATATTTCCTGACGTAACTTCATGAATCAGTTAGGTTAAAATATGATGATTCATTTATTTGAATGTATGTAAAAACAATAATGACAAGAAATCATAGTGTTACATGATAATATAAATTATTTATTTGTTTTGTAATATTTATGATATTAATAAATATTTATTTCTTTCTTTCTTTCTTCTTTCTTTATGATATGATGCTACGGAAATATTACGTTTTAATTGGGTTTAGTACCTTGAATCCAGTAGATAAAACCTAAAACACAAAAATATGTCATATTTGCTATTTAATATTGTTTGCAGATTTTGTTATAGTATTAGTTACATAGTTTGTAAAATCATTATTGATTACTATTTGGACCACTTTGCGTCTATTTTGGACCAAAATATTAACTTATCTCTTTATTTTTTTTCATAAATGACTTACTAGCAATCGAAACAGAAAAACGAACAACTAATTTGATATTAATATTGCCAATACTATTTTTCTAGTTACTAATTTTACATTTCTTTAAATTTCAGTAAATCGTTCAAGATGGCAGAACCTGCAGCGAACATTGAAGACCTTGAAGACGGTGAAATTGAAAGCGGAGACGAGGAAGTCCCAGAAGCTAAAGATGAAGAGAAAAGGCCGGAAGCGGAATCTGCGCCTGCTGAAGATTTGTTACCACCTGAAAGAGTAGAACACCAAGAACCACAATATCCCAAACAAGGTAAGAAAAAGAAAAAGTCTAAAAAGTCAAAAGAACAAAAATTCAAGGACAAGCAAAATAACCGTAAATTTACTAGTCCGCCCACTGAAGACGATTTTGCGGGTAATATTGAAAAAGCTATTCGTAAGGCCATGAATAAAAATGACAATGATGGACCTTACTATGATGATGACATAGATGAACGTCGTAAGTTTAGGAAGAGGAAGAAATATGACGGCAAAGACGGTCCTGGTAAGAAAAGGAAGAAAGCAGACTACAATGATGATATGGATGAAAGTGAAATGATGTGTGTGCGAGGCGCGTCGCCTGTGCAAAGACATTCTCCCTCAGATATGTATCCAGATGACGACAGAGCATCGTATACTTCTGAGAGCAGTGAAGAAACTCGTAGCCATCAAAATCATCAAAATCGTAATAATCAACGACAGCGGCCTCCTCAACGGGAGCGAAATAAAAATAACAATAAAAACAACGACAGAAGAAGAGGCGGAGGAGGAGCTCATCCCATGCAAGATCCTGATGGAGTTTGTTTATACTTTATGCAAGGGAAATGTCATAAGGGCGACGATTGTATTTATTCTCATGATGCACAACCTCCAAGGAAAATGGAACTGTGTAAGTTTTATTTAATGGATTGCTGTGCTAAGAGAGATAAATGTCTGTATATGCACGCAGATTTTCCTTGTAAATATTATCATACGGGGCTTCCTTGCATTTATAAAGACGAGTGCAAGTTTGCGCACGGTCAACCATTAACTGATAATTTGAAAAATATTTTATTAAAACATATAGAATCAGCTCCTAAAGAAATTTTAGGAGATTTCCCAAGACTAAACCGAGAAGGGGCGATGAAAATGATACAATCCACTCAGTGTAAATTAATACAACAATTTTCCCAATCTTCAGAAGGCCACGATGGTAACATTCCTTCTCTTTTTGAACTTAATGTTTCTAATATGCAAAACTCTTCAGATTCTATGCACAATAATTATATGAACGATAGGCAAAACAAAAACTCTCCAAAAGTTCGCCAGTCGAGGTGGCAAAATGATAACCTTAATCAAAACTACAGTAATACGAATATGTCTCCAAATAGTACTAATACGAATGTTTTGAGTATTAAAAATCTTACAGGGGTGCTAACTTCTCGTCAAATTTCAGATCTTTCAAAGATGGGAATAGAAAATTTGGACCAGTTGGGTCAATTGACTGTTTTGCAATTGAATAATATTGGCCTTTCTTTAAAACAAATAACTGAAATACAATTAAATACAATGAGTATTCAAAAATTGGGGTTAATTAATAGCAATAATGAACAACTTCCTCAAGCTCAGACATTTGTTTGCCCTTCTGGGGCAAAAGACATGGACTTGAGATCAATGCCTCCTCCTATCGCTATTACAAATAATTTACCAGCACCACCAGAACTGCCCGGGCAAGATGTTGATATGCGATTTCAACCAGCTCCTGGACTCTCTTCAGAAGATAGTGTCCAAACTAAGACAGTCAATAGAGATCAGCAGCTAAACAAAGACTCAATTGATATTGATCAGTATACTAAGGACGCATTGAAGTTCGCTTCTAAAGACAAAGAAAATATAGATATTTCTAATGAAGGCTATGATGAAAAACCGGTAATTAGTGAAATTAAAGATATTGATCATAGAGTACTTCCGTTCCCAGAAGAACCAATAATTAAAACCGAACCAGTCGATGCTAGTAATATTAAGCAAGAATGTGATACTGATATACGATTTCTTCAACCCGAACCGATTTTTAAAAATCCGGAAAAGAAACATCGTCGTTCGACCACGGACGACGAAGACAATAATTTATTGATCGACGAAAAATGGTATTCTAGTGACGAAGAAAAAGGAATTAAAGTTAAAAAAGAAAAATTGTCTCCAGCGTCATCACCTCGTCAATCTTTACTTTCACCTACAGCTGTTGCGCCGCACGTTATTGAGCCATCTGCGGTTCTAAGTAAACTCGGTGATCTCTCTAAAATAGATATAAGTGAAGAAGTAACAAAGTTGTTAAATACGATGAAAAATAATTTAAATGAAACTAAACCAGACACCGCGGAAACACCAGTTTCTCAAAAACCTAAAGACCCTAGAAGATTATCAGCGGATAAACTAACTGAAACTACAAAATTACAAAGCCACAAAAGGCCCCCAAAAGTATCTATTTATGAATGTGTAGATGGGGAACCTACAGATGGACGACGGAGGTCCGATGTTGATTTACGGAAATCTGATTTTAATGTACCTACTTTTGGGGATACAGATTTAAGGACAACAAACACTAGTGGAGACATAGACTTCAGATTAGGGTTGCCATTTAAGGCAATACCAAATTATACTCCCGCTTCCGAAATAGATGGATCTATAAATAGTCATCCTCCTATATTATATAAACTAGTCCTTATTGAAATACCTCGACCGGATTACACAGATATTAGAAATAGTACTGCTAAATCACAAGCATTGACCGATCCTAGACTGAGAAAAGTATTTCGTTTATCGGTTGATGAATCCAATAGTGATAGTGAAAAGTCTTCTAAACCCACTGCGCCGTCAGGGCCTCGAGTAGACCCGCGGCGGAAACCAAAAGAGTCAGCCGAAAGTCCAGTATATGAAGCCTCGAGTTCCTTAGATTTACAGACAGTTTTATTAAATTCGAGCTGGTATAAAGATTTGAGTTCTACTCACAAAATTTTCGTTAGTCAACATTTAACCCCCGTCACACAAATTATTAAACAATTTCATCAAGATAAGATACCGGGAAAGAAATTTGATCTCATGATCATCCAAAATAATACAATATTGTGCAGTATCTTTGCAAATCTAGGGATTTCTTTGAGCGAGAGCGGGGAGCTTAGCTATTTACCGAAGCCTAAAGAAGCTTTACTCAAAACTCCGGTTAATTTTGGTCAAAATCCTTTCAACATGAACGGTCCGAACGGCCCCATGGATTCTAATAACATGAATATGATGAATATGCCCCCGATGGGAATGGGAGGTATGAATAACATGAACAACATGAATATGGGCAATATGCACGGGTTCAACCCTTCCATGTCAGACCCCCGCGGCGGGCCCACTCCGGGTTTATTGGGGATAGCTCCTAATATGCCACACAATTTTAACAATTTCGGAGGTCCTGGTGGTGGTCCTAATAATTTTGGCAACATGCCGTTCAACGGGCCCGGGCCCGGGAACGACTTCAACTTCATGGACAATGAGCAGAACTTCCCGAGGTTCCCCAACCGGGGCGGGCACCACCGGGGCGGCGGCGGCGGCGGCGGCCGCGGGAACGAGCGCTGGAATAACCAGCGCGGCCGCGGAAACAGGAACCAAAAGAACTATAATAATGACCGAGGGAACTGGAAGCACGATGGAAGCTAGGTGGGAATTTTATCGTATTAAACTTATGGTCTAGACTAGAGTAACTTATTTTAAAATAATAAGGTATCTATAGAATATCCTTCCACATAATTACTAAATGTGATCAAGGTGATAATTAAATCAATGACAGACTTATTCTAGTTAACTAAGTACAGTCGTTTTATAGATTTTATAACTGTAAATTAGATAGTATTATCGTTTCTTTAGATTAAGTACTGTACATATTTATGTGTAAGTAGAGTCGAACAATTCTAATATCATTGAAACATTGTAACGAAGCAATCTTATAAGTAGTAAGTGTTAAAGTGAAAGTACTCATTAAAAGAGCCAAATATTTTAAGACTGAGCGAAAGTTCACGATCGTGTATTGTAAAATAACTATATCTGTTATTTTATCTCCGAGCTTTAGTGATCATTGGAGTTTTAGCAATGTTGAAATAGTACGATCAAATTTTACCATGTACATTTATGAATAATGGTAACGTTTTATTTTTCAGCAAATCAAGAATTTTAATAAAATGAAATTGTTATTTTATGTTGCCACAATGTTAAGAGCAATAATTACGTTAACTGATGTAAATTTAACTCCGCAATACAAATTATAATATACGAATAAATAATTTGGCTGTAAGTATTAAGGTAACCGTTAGATAAAACCACTCAAGCTTGAAATAAACAATGTTTATATTATTAAAATCACTAGTATTCTAATTTCATTCCAATCTCTATTTAGCATTATTAAAATAAGATCTTTAGTTCTTATTTTGATCTATTATTATTTGAAGGAAGATATTGTCATAACTTTGCAGGAAACCAACTGGTCAGCAAGTTGATTAGTCTAGGTTTTGTAATAATAGTTTCTCTTGATTTTTCGCGTCTTTGTCAAACTAATAACTACTTACATAAAATGGTACTTAATGTTAGTGATTTTTGCTATAGTTATTTGAACTTATTTTTATAATAGAAACTTTTATTAGAGAAATTTGGTTTGTAATATGAACTATTTCACAATAAGTACTTAATCAGTTTCCCCCACTGACCTCCATCAGTACCTACAGCGTACTTGTACTGATGGAGATCAGTGGTTTCCCCCAATAATAGACTAAAAAATTAATTTATGAAACAGGAATATTTTTTTTGGTATATTCCAACCACATTAAACCAATAGCAGTCCGTCTGAGTAAGCATATAAAACAAATCTAACTAAACTTAATCGTAGGAAATTACCTAGTTTGTTAGGAATGTTCTCTATTTCAGGTACAAAATGATAATGATGAATGATTTTCAGATGATTAAGAATGCTACATGATTATGTTGTCTGATGTTGGTAAGTATAAGTAAGAATGCTACATGATTATGTTGTCTGATGTTGGTAAGTATAAGTAAGAATGCTACATGATTATGTTGTCTGATGTTGGTAAGTATAAGTAAGAATGCTACATGATTATGTTGTCTGATGTTGGTAAGTATAAGTAAGAATGCTTAGCATCTATTATTACTATAAAATTATTACTATAAAAAGCGAAAGTAAGTTGGCTTGTTTGTTACTGGTTATTCTTCCTTTAACGAAGCAACTGATCATCTTATTTTTTAAACCTGCAAGCGTCACATAGAATCATTTATTTAACTTATAGTTTATATTATTATACAATATTTCTGGTATCAAATATGTAGTTAACTTTGTAGAGTGTCTTTAGTACTACAAATCATAACAACTTTTTTTTTACGATTTGTGGAAATTTTCAAATTAAACAGTTGTTCCAAAGTTTGTTTCTGACGAAATATTTGCAACAGCAATTTTGTTGCTAATTTCCAAAAGTCCTAAAACGAAAAAAATGTTTTGTAATCCTAAACCCACTTCACAAAGGTTATGCGTTACATACCTATCCTTACATACATATAAATAAGTTATTTGTACATAGATGATAGGTAAATGAGAAACTAGGTAATTGTTAAAGAAACTTCAGTATCATTTCAATCGTCTTTGTTTATTGATTGCAAAACCGAGTTAATGTAGCTTGAAAAGTCAATCTTCAAGCGATTGCCGCCGGACTTGAGGTTGAAGGCCACACGAGACACTTTGGAGAAGGTCGGGGCTGAAACAATGATAAAATACAAAGATTAGAGAGTTTTATTTAGATTGGTAAATACTTAAATTAGTGGTGCACTGCTGTACACCAGTTTAACGTTGCTAATGTTATTTCATTTAGGTAGGTAGCTGTATGGTGTATTCCATACAAATTTGATCAGTCGTTTGAACGTGAAGATGGAGCAAGCATACAAACTTTTAAAACGCTGTCTAAGGTTTAGTAAGTTGTGTAAGTAAATATAAAGCATTTTTCAAATATGTAGGTACGACTAGTGGCGCCACGCGGTGTGAGAGAGTCGGTTTATGTTAATTCGTAGTTTATACCTTTATGAAATTTCACCCAAATCGGTTTGTCCTTTAATCTTGGAACAACCAGCAAATGCAGAGATTCTCCTACAAACTCTTGCCTTTACTTGATTTATTTTAGTTCCATTTAAATCCGCTAGAGGCGCTTTTTTAAAAGTGGTATGGCGTAAGTATTTTTTATAACACGAAATAGCCTTACGTTTGGCTACAGCCTGTCTGGTGTTAAGCACCACTGTAGTCTAAGATGTAACACTCTTGCCTAGAAGAAACCTATTTACTCCAAATTTAAACACAAGTTTAGTAACATGCTAGCTAAATAAAAACAATTCTGTTTCTTACACAAAGTCAAAGAATCGATGTCCTCCTGTTCATCACCGTCAGTACAATTATAAAGCAAGACACACTGTTTCGCCGACAACTTGGATTGGGACACGAAGTAATTATACAGGAGCTCCATTTCTCTCGTAGCGGCTTGTAAAGTGTTTGGGGAACATACGAGAATGACTCCTTGCACCCCTACGCGAAGGGCTGGCCAGCAGGACTCGAATCTGAAATAAAAACCCATTAAGTTTATGTATTTAATTATTTATTAGTCCATCTCAATAATATCATAAGGTGTAAAGTATGTGTGGAAAGTGTGTGTTTTTCCCATCTTCATGCGGTCTAACGATTTGAATGAAATTTGGTATGCAGATAGATTAGGATCAGGATTACACATAAATATACATTTAGTGACTAGATCGTATACTAAAAAAGAACTAATTATTTTTGCTTTTTAATTACACTTATATCACTATAATTATCATGGATGCATTATAAAATCTTGCAAACCATTGACTAGAACTATTCTTAGAACCTAAAGTAGATATCAAATAAGCAGTTACTTTAGTAAATAATATTTGATAAAGAGATGATACAAATCAAATCAAAATCATTTATTTGCAGAATATAGGTTTTACACAGTTGTTCAAAATAAGATATTGTCCGCTACATTCTTACCCACAGGGCGTGCAAATTGGTTTCACAAAGTATGAAATTAAATTAAATTTTAAATGACAAAAAAATCATTTAAAATTAGGTACTAACATCATAAATGTCAAATAGTTTCATCATTCAAAAATAATTTTATGGAATAATAAAACTTTTCCAATAAAAATCCTCTGAGTCGTTTTTGAAATATACCTAGCTTCAGACTTGATTTCTTTGATGGTCGCAGGGAGCTTGTTGTATATTTTTTTGCCCATATTGAAAATGCTGTTTCCATATTGTACAGTTCTATGTTTTTCTGTGCAGTCTGGTACTACTGGTTCCTAATAGCAAAGGCTGCTTTGTTATTAACCTAATTACGTTAAGTAATTACTAAATAAACGAATGCTATCGGATTAATTTTTGATAAGAAGTGCGGTTACTCCTTATCATTCGAGCAAAGTTCATTAACTTTATTGGTACTAATTTAAATAGATAGAGTTGAAAAAATGCTAAATTTTATCTAAAATAGGCGCAAGGGGCGCCTATTTTAGGTGCTGTTTTTAGGAAGTATTACCTATAAGGTACGGTAGGAAAATCCCTTACGGTTAACGTGGTTCGCTTTGGTTTTGTACACTTCTCTTGTAGTTCGTGGCTATTCCACAAGAGGGCGCTACTATGGAATGATGCTAAATTTAATGTACTTACTTACTACTTATTATGCATTATTATATCTTAGGCATTGATAAAAAATAAGGCATTTTACCCTGAGTATAGTGAAAAGTAAACTAAACAAGAACAAACTTGATTATTATGATTTTTAACAAGATATTTACTTTCCTGTTCAGATAAAGTGCTGCCATCTATGATGCGCAGAAAAAAGCTGCCTCTCATAACAAATTATGCTGATATTAGCTAAATTATGTAAACAATACAAACTTGTGATCTCCACTGCAATCCCATAATTCGATGTCGACGTTTGTAGTTTTTCCATTCACATTTAAATTGGAAAGTTCGAACTCAACTATTCTGACGCCTTGCGTTGCTCTCGGAGCGCCTGCTTCTTCTATATTCACTGACTCAGATATGAAGTTTGCTATTTGAGTTTTACCACACTGTAAAAATAATTATTTTATCATTAATTATGTTCCAAATATCTAAAACAATAATTTTAAGCTTCATTGGGTAAAGACAACGGTAAAGGTATGGAAAAATAAGGAGAGTAACTGATAAAATAAAAATGATAAAAATACTTTAAGAACTCACGTCAGTTGGTCCTGTCATAAGGATTATTAATTTATTCGGTTGCATGACGTTATTTTATAGTCAATTATTTGTTAAATTAAATCTAAATTTAAAGATTTCTCACATAAAATCCTTCCAGACACTTTCTGTGTGTGATCAAACATGACAATTATTTGTTTACTGTTTGTTGCCTGGGCAACGCCGCTAAATATTGCAATAAGACTTCGCTTGTTTTCGAAAACGTTAAATTAATTTTTTAAGATTTTGTTCGACTATGCTTTATTTACAATAATAAAATATAAAAACAAGTGAAGGAAAACTAAACATACTACTTCTAACTACTACAAAAAGGGGCACTTAGAAAATCTTTAGAAAAGCCTAAAGATAATTAAATTAATGGAATTAATGATGTCTACTTCAACATAATATAACAATAGAAGTAAAATAAGAGCAAAAATAAATAATTTTGGCAAACTGATGCAAAAGTACAGGTTCCACCGAGATTTGAACTCGGATCGCTGGATTCAGAGTCCAGAGTGCTAACCATTACACCATGGAACCGTTGAGACGCTAGTCGAAATAATAATATTCAAACTACGTTAGACAAAACATGATCATGATCATTTATCAGATTGATTTGAACAAGTGTACATATTTCTGAAAAGTCGTGATTTGTGTGATCATGTATGTATTGTATGTTGTACAAAAGTGTATATTAATTTTCTGTGCGCATGTTTAGTTTACCTATTCTGTTCAAATGAATTCCGACCTATTTTGGACTAATAGATGAACAAACCATCTTACCATATAAACTGCCCTATCCATTCTCCAGACTAGTAAAAACCCTGTTAGTACCTAATCTTAACAGGACTTTCTTTAATTTTTTTTTTTTTTTTTTATAAAAAAAAGTGGCAAAAAGGCAGACGATCTGCCTGATGGTAAGCAATCATCGTCGCCTATGGACACTTGCAACTCCAGAGGTGCTGCAGGACTTTGCCAGCTTAGAGAGGTGTTTGTGAATACCCTTTTTAAATCTCCCCATATTGTAGCTCCGTGGAAAGACCTCAGGGGGTAGATCGTTCCACATCTTGCAAGTTCGCGGAAGAAACGAGCGCATGAAACGGACTGTGTGGGAGCTCCAATTTTGCAAGATGTGAGGATGAGCTCTTTCACGGTGCCGAGCAGTCAGAATGAAGTTCTAATGCAGTCTGCGGCAAATTTTACTGCAAACACCAGTACGATTATGTGGTTTCACCTTATCTAGTGTTACATCAGTTAGGTAACCGTAAGACCTAGACCGGGTAGGTAGCCTAGGCAGTTAAAGTAACGGAGATCGGCCTTGCTATACATTTCAGCGAAAGCAGGTGGTTTACATAATCCTATGGCACGTGGTGCTTGTCACTAGAAGGTATTTTACCGTTGCATGCCTCCTGGTCTTGTTTTTATTGGGACGGGAAACGGGAATGTTGCTTTCCTACGATTCTGATGTGACTGTCTTTTTTATAGAGCTTAGTTACAGGATTGTTTTACTTGTTAAGTTTAGCTTGGTAATGGTCAATATTTATTTATTTATTTGTTTTATGCAATACAAATACCAAAAATTAGAGAATTTTCGAAATTGTTACAAAAGTACCTACCATATGTGTATGCAAACCTGTGGTGTAGTAGATTTAGAACTAAACTTTCCTTACTTTAAAATTTAACTTCTAAAGGCACTTTTTAGAGACGGGTAAGTACTAGAATAATAAATACAACTGTTATATTTTACTAATGAAAATGCTCCTCTTTTTTAACGTCACAGCAGAGCAAAGGTCGGGTATTTGTTATTTGGTATGTATAGAAGTAGTATACTTTGTCGTTTAAGCCTAATTAAATAATTTACTTTTAAACTGATCAAATTACTATGAACATTATAGTAAAACATAAAAAATATTAAATACCCTTCTATTCCTACTCCAAGCAAAGTATTATTAGTTTCTATGGCTTTACGCACCTATTGACTGTCAGGAACTTCGAATTATTGTTTGATAGCCATCAGCTGAATGCAATTTAACATCTCCTTTGAATTTATTCAGAGTAGCGCTCTGGCATTCAATTTGCTTGTTGTTTTTGACTAAGCTCGGTTCTGTATTGAATTTATTGATGTGTGCTGTTGATCTATAAAAGTCGAGACATGTGGTTCGTATTGAAAAACAATCTATTATCTAGTATTATAATAGATATATTATTTTTATTATATTTTTTTCCTTGCGCAACCTTGCGTACATACTCTTTTTTAGTTTAGTGTATATATAAATAAAATTTATTCAATAATAATTAACAATAAATAAATTTTATTTTTATGGCAACTCGCGATTTTACGGGCGATAATCTAAAATGAGTATCTACATCTATTACTCAGTGTGTGTCAGGATCTAACTTACTTTTATGCCAAGTTCCCTCTTAATCTGTTCTGCTGTTTAGTGTGAAGAAGAAACAATCATACACACTCATAAACGCTTTGCCTTTTTAATAATAGTGTAAAGTGTTCTGGCTATAAGTTACAATACATCACTACAATCCATATTGTAGGTAAGAACATAGCAATTGGTATTCTATGGGAATATTTAACACACCTTCATTAAATAGTGTCCGAGCACGCCAGAATATTACAATAACAAAGTGGTGTAATAAATGCAAAAGCATCCGGGTTCGACGCTCCATCCTGCCCGCATTCAAACCTAGGTTCCTGCGGGCCTACGTACCTTTGAACACCGACATCACACTTCTAGATCACTCATTATTAGAGAATTAAAAAAAAACATAGGAATTACATTTTCTAATCTAAATATATAACACTCAAAGGTGACTGTCTGATTGACTGACTGACTGATATCTAAGCCGCGAGTACCCACTAGTGCATCATAAACATCATCATCAGCTTGTTATCGCCCATTGCTGAGCATTATGCCTCTCTTCTAGCACGCCACTCATCCCGATCCTACATAGGTATATTGAATCCAGGTGCTCCCTGCGGTTTTTCTAATTTTCTAATTACTTACGATTCAAAAAACATATTAATGGTTTAGTGCACAAGTGAGAAGAACCCGTTCAGAACAACATTTGCTATTAAGTACTAAAATATCCAGCACACTTATGCCAAATAAACATACGCTATAGCCGAGATACAAGTATATCAATTGATAAATTGGTATGTGGATTGGTTGGGTGCACAGAAATCTAACCTGTTTATTTAGATTTCTGTGGTTGGGTGGTATAAATGAAAGCATGCTGATTCACTTCTCCATACATTTTCCTGGAGATTCTCTAGAGATGAACTTCTTGTATGGAACAGCAGTTTTTTTCGTGAATTTCCTAAACTTGTTGCACAAAAAAAAAATCTACCGCATTATTTACCAGTAACGTATGAGTGGGTAGTGTAGCCGTTAAAATAACTATGTTTAGGTACTGATAGGTGATATGTCTCTCCGTAATATTGCCTATAGTTTGGACCTAGGTACCTATGGAGCTAGGTCCTAACGCTGTTCCTAGGTCGTCGACCGCCTCCAGGCACGAAGGCGGTAGATTTGCAGGATACGATAAATTTCAATAGTTCATTGACTTACACTTAGGTTCAGCACTTAGCAGCGGGAACTACGGGATTTAATAGATATTAATTTCAACAATTTCCGTGGGCGGGGCTGTTATCTGTCATCAGTTTAATTCACGATTTGAGACTATTAAACGTGCTTACGCTGATGTTGGTACATAATTGCTGGGAAAGAGTAAGTTAAGTTCAAGAATTAGTAACTAATTGTCACAGAAAATTATGTCAAGACTTTCATAGTAGATATTTGAACATAACATGAAAATGAAAGACGCAAACGTTAATTTTACGACGTATTTCAGAGACTGAAATTATTTTTGACTAATATTTTAATCTGATTGCGCCAGCGATGCTCGCAATAATCACAATAAACCGGAAATAAAAGCAGGTATAATTTTAGTTTCTTCTAGGCTAGATCGTAGATGACAACGTTGCTTAACATCAGGCGAGTTGTAGTGAAGCGTGAGCCTATCTTGTTTAAAAATAAAATCAAGGGTCTGATTTATCTCTATACCAAACATCACACAAACCAGTCCAGCCGTGCGAACAACAAATACTCTCAAACCGTTTATTTATGATCAATAAATTTTTAAAGCAATGAATCGTAAGCATTAAACAATCCCGCAATTCATTCATCTCACTATGCCTCAATGATGATTGATATTCGTAAAGCTTCCCATGATTCATCATAAATTCTTCGTCAGAACATACACTCCATATCTGACACTCAGGATTTTACTTTTGCCTTTTAACTCGCTAGTGGGTGGTCGTATGTTGTGTGCTATCACTGATCTTTAATACATTATAAATCTAGTCTAACCAAACAGATGATATTAAAATATAATATCTTTGGACTTGTTCCACCTACCACAGAAGTCATCATCATCAGTCAGTCAGTTAATGAGACCAGGGCAGGGCATAAGCCTCCGCCCTCTTACCGCAGAGGTAGGTACCTAAGTATATTTTTAATTCACTATCATCACATGGGTAAGTACTCACTCGTTCTTTACATATTGTATGATTATGGTTTTGTTTTCCTTTTTGTACCTCTTTGGAATACACTTAAGTATGACAATTTGTGGTTTGTGTTAAAAAATGTATGAATTAGCTGTTTCTCTTCAATTACACTGCCGGTCAAAAGTCTTAGACCACTTATGAAAACTATTGTTATCAATAATATACATTATAATATACCTATGTAAATCATACTTTTTCATTGTGGTCTCAAACTTTTGACCGGCAGTGTACGTGCTACAATTATTTTGTTTTCACATGGTAATAATTAAAGTATCCATCATTTATTAAGCTAGATGGCGCTGTGTGCAATGTCCCAAAATATTTATTTATTTATTCAATCACAGTGTCGCTTGTGCTGATGTATTCTTATAACTTTTCCCAACATCAGAATCTTTTTTTTTAACACGAAATGGGCTTACGTTTGACTATAGCCTGCCTTGTTAAAACAATGTGCTAACTAAACGAACTTGTTCCCTAACTATGAACATTTGCAGAAGTTAGAAAGTATTACAAAACACAATGTACATTACTTAGATAAGATGCTCGGAAAAGTTGAAAGTTTCCCCGAAGTCGTTGCTGGTTCTATTTGCATTTTACTCCGAATCTTGTGCCAACTTAGCATAGCGAGTTCAACAATTACGTAATTGTTACAGAGCAAATTAGTGTAGAGGACAGAATTAGATAATTCTCTTGCAAAGTAAGGTAATGTGCTGGAATGTACACTACGGTATTATAACTTATAAACACCTAACAAACCGAGCCACCAAACAAAGCCGAAAAAGCTTCGACACACATAAGGCAAATTAATCACATTAGAGCTGTCATGGTACATGCTGATTGGTCTATCATGACGCTCATTATGGATGCGTCATATAATTGGAATCTGTTTGGTATGTGTAGGACATGGGAATGGTAGAATTTGAAGCATAGTTTTATCTTTGAGTTCGGGAATAGGTAGATGGATTTACGAGAAAAAATTGCCACAAGGCAATTTTCCTGTCGATTTCAATCCAACATCTTTGCGTCCTTATATAAGATCTTTTGACATCGTACCCCTATTTTTATAGGAGTTTGAAAATGACTGTTTAACTTTAATGTGTCCCTTAGAGTCCCATACAGAAAACTAGTATTTTACAGTTAGTACATGCACGTCATTAACATTTGAGAATGTCGCCTTATTTAAGGGAACTCTTTCGTGAAATGGGCTTTTTAGTTAGGTATGCCTCGATTGGATAGTCTATAGAATTACAGGAACTTGGGTGTGGAAGAATTCTCGACAAATGGCCGGCGACGCGTCGAGCTGGCGTCAACTTTACAAACGCTACACACATTATCTGGCTACTGCTAAGTTTTACTGCTGTTTTTGAAAGAGTCTAGTAATTTTAATGTTGATATAATAATGTATGTGCTTGTGACCAGACCTGACTCAGATGTATAGTACGTAAGACATACCAATATGTAGATAGGTATGTCAAAATAGGTATATTATATTCCAACCTCTGTGATTTTCATGTACTTAAGTGTAATCATTCTCTAACTTTGATATATATATTATCAACATTTCGTATTAGAAATGGCGGTTTTATCTTCATAACACTAAACAGGAAAAAACTTTGTTTCAGGCATTGCAAACCCATACCCAAGAAAATTACAATTAGAAATCCTTCAGCACATAAATTAACACTTCAGAATTTAAATTTCTGTACATACTTACTACTAAGGAAGTATATATGACGTATCATAACAAAATAATACAAATATCTTGTCTCGTACTCAGTAAAATATCCTCGAATTCATCTTCTTATCATACCTTTAGTAATGCTACTTACAAGCCGCGGCATGCTAATCCTCCATTGATATGCCCGTCCATTGTACTGCGTCCGGGGTCCATAAGTTGACAGAACATGATTTATTCGGCCGACTTCCTCTGCTACAAACATGAACAAAATAATCCAGAGACTCTAAACTATATGAATATTTATTGATTTAGTTTCCCTAGAACATCCTCAATATTCTGTAGTGTCATATCACGATGAATGAGAACATACATACGACTCAACAAAGATGTCTTTATAGATATCGACGATTGACGTTTTGACTAGTAGCTGGCTAATCTACATATCACGCGTAGGTACTTGATAACTACTATCACGTGTTTTGCACGAAGATTAAAACGCACAGCTGTCGTTCAATTTGATCTACAAAATTCTACTAACATTCGAAATTCAAAATTTATGTGTTCTGTTTAGGAATTATAATGCATCTATTTGATCTCATGCCGTTGGGTTCGAAGGTATTTATCATGCATGTATGATCTACCAAGCCGGAGATCTAGCGGACAGACAGGCCCTCGCATGTCATTTGTATAATTTAGTGCTTGCTACTTCACTCTAAGTGCATTCAGGACTAACCTCTGGATGCCACTGCAAAAACATGCACCAACGACAAGCGATTTTATACCTTATTTGTTTTAACTAAAAGGTGTGAAAAGAATAGCTGTTGAAGGTGACATGACTATTGTCTATTTCTTACTAAGATACATTGGGTATTGAGTGGGAAGACACGATGATTCAGCAAGACCTTAGTATCGCATTATGGATAATGCGATTCGAAACCAATAAAAATATCTTTGTAAAAGCCAGGTCGGATAAGTTATTCTACTGCTGAATAAATCAGTACCTACTTAATACACGGCTTAAGGTGTTTTTATGAAGATATGTTAAAGAAAACTTATCATAGATCTTTCATGTACACATTAATATAAAAATTTATCGTGAAATTTGACTCACGTAGTCTATAAACTTAAAATACAGTAATTACGGCCAACCTATATTTAAGTCATTATTTTGAAGTACCAATATTGAAGCAATGGTCTTATGATGGTGATATTAGTATATTTTCATAGTATATTTTTTCAATTTAATTTTATTGATTCGTAAAAGGTTTGAATTAAGCAAAGTGCCTGTATATTTTTTAGTACTTACGACACATTTAGCTATACTTTAATATGGTTTGAGCTTCCCACTTTTTAAGGTGGATGAAATATTAAAGCCCATATTTATTATACACAAAATGCAGAGATGATAATTTAGGAAGAAATCACAATCTAATCAAATATCAATCACTAATCAACACCTAATTTTAAATTCAGTAGAAATATTAGGAAAAATGTCATTCATACAGGCAATTTAATCTATCAAAAAAATTGCATGCCTAAAATATTGAAATTAGCATAGTTTAGAAATCTAAAATATCCCTAACAATTTATTATCTAAATATCATATCTAAAGCCCGATTAAAACCTCTCCATATTTTATAAGGACGAGACGAGGTCCATTTCTGAAAGCACCAGTTCTATTTAATTAAAGTCGATTGTCCAGAGCCCTAAATAAACAATGCGTAATGTATTGCTTTATTTGTTTAAATACAATCGCCTTTATCTCACATCGGCGTATGTAACGAGTGTTTAATTTTCGCGGCGGGTGCAGCAATATAAATGTATTGCTATTCAATGGTCCCCAAACGAGTGGTTATTTAAGAAAATAAACCAACTTCAAAATTGACAAACCAAATACAAAATTGTGTTTTGTCTATAGATATGGGTAGTCTAGATAACCATAACGCGAAAACTTAAGATCTGAATTTGTCATGCCCCTTATGATAATACTTATGATGATTTTACTTTGATGTTTTTACTCATACATGAAGGTACAAAAAAAGCATTTTGGATCGTGTTCTCAAACGTTTTTCGTTTCTCTTTTTTTGCTTATAACTTTTTAAATTTTTTATTTAGGACAAAAAGTTATTTGCAGCAAAACAATTTGCTACATATTATGGCTTTTTTGTAAGACGTATAGATGCCGAATTATCACGAAAAAAACCTTTCCACCCTTTTTTCCAAGATGGCGGCCGGGGGACAAAGGTGGCGACCCCACAAACTTGAAGTTAAGCTTCTATTGACCCCCCAAACATGTCCCAAAAAGAAAATTGCGTCCTCTAAAAAAAGCAAAGCCCATGTAACATTTCAATGGACTATTTGTGTCTGTAGGTAGGTACGTCAAATATACGTATTGGGTATACGTGAAACCATACTCAAATATAATCCAATATCACAAGTTAACCTAGTACTGAGTACTTTTCTGAAAATCAAAACTGATGATCTCTTTCGTTGCAAATCGGTTAAAAAAGGACCGTGGTTCATATAGGGAGGCGGTAGTAATTGATTGCCGCGGCGAACACCGTATCAGCTTATCTGAGATCGGGACGTACGCACAATGTCGTATAAACTAAGCGATCGTATCGGACGTTGTAAATGAATCAGTTCAGGGCCTGGAGACCAACAGATCTTTGTCTCTTTCAAACTTTCATAAAATAGTGTAATGGTTTGTTTTATATTACAAAGTATATTATTATTAATATTATACAAACTAACTAACAGGAAGAAATACGTCAGCCATAGAAATCACGTTCCGTTCTATACCATTAGGCGAATAACGATGAACTGCAAACCCATTAAATGAAAAAAAAACAATAGATCTTGTGTTTTTGACGCTGTCCTGTATTTTCCGCATTCCATGTTACAATTACGTGCATTTAGACGTTGGTATACCTAGATCTATTCTAATTTAACAGTCAAATATGAAATACATACATTTCATCACGATCAAAAACAAAGCTAAGCACGCACTCATAAACTTTCCTTTAAACTCAAAACCTACCTAATGTAGTGAGAAATAAATTTAATGAGAGTATCAGTTATCAGTGTTGCATGCTACCATAATATAATAACAACCTTTCACTGCATTCAAGAAACACTACACTTGAGAAAAGAAGAATAAGATTTTGTAAAGGAACACTCGAGATTCTTCAGATGACAGCTCACTGTTATTTTTAGACTTTATCTTCTACCCACTAAACCTACTTAAGCTTACAGAGCTTTTGGCTTTACTGTCCTCCTACACGTATTATTTACGTTTTTGGATTCAGGCGTTTCCAATTTCAATAGTTGCCATTTTACGATAATCATGAGCAAAGTGACTAAGCTGGTATGACTTTGACATTTTAAGGAAACACAATCACAGGAGGCAGGCTGTAACCAAAAGATACGAACCTCAAATAATAGTGACGAAATATGTCACAAACTACATGGACAATTCCCGGCAAAGGTTTCTATAAGTAACTAGTTAACAAAAGCATAAATACTTGTAAGTGATTTAAGTGAAAGTAAGTAGGATTGAATATTTATTTTATGTCTGTGACGACCCACCTTATTATTCTTGGTTATTCCTGATTTATTTATTAGCTTCACTTGCCTATCAAAACAAAGTAAGTATGTACTTACTTACTCCATGTAGACGACGCCAGTCTGCAAACACGGCAATAAAATGCCTGTGTTAGTCCAATCGCGCGGGCGAGGTGCGTAAAATGCAATCATTTAGACAACTACGACCTCGTTACTTTGCACCTTCTTAACCGCACCGGCAAAAAGAAACATTTTGAAAAAGAGAAAAGTTATGTTATAAAATGCCCCTTATCGTGCTAAAATACGACGTTTTGCAACTGATAAGGAAGTATAGGCGAGTCTTTGTTCACATAAAAGGAATTTTATTCTATTGATAACTTATGGTGATAGCTCATGAATTCTCTGCTAGTAGAGTTTGTGTTCTCTATATTTTGCGGGAATTAAAAAACCATAAGCAGACATTTAATTTGTTATTGGTATTTTCTGTAGACATTTTCAAGTACATACACAGGACGAGTATCTAATGTGCAATATTGCATACATTTGTACAAGTAGGTACATTTATCTTGAGTAATGTACAGTTGCCATTTGCAAATGAGAAACCGTACCGTGAAAGATAGATATTTAAAGCTACACATGAATAAGTGCTTTATAGTCTTCAGCCATACATATTTATCATGGTTTTTATGGTGATTGAGATAATAATTTGAACCGTTTTAGTAACGTGGCTTCAGGTATGGAAATGTACGCCATTATAATAACATTACCGATTTATTTTGTTACACACCATTACTCGCAAAAATAGACCCGTGCAAGGATGATCTCATGTTGAAATTTTTGAGATAAACTTTTATATATACTGATATAATAATAGTTCATGTTTGTTAAAATAGATAATTATTTACCCGTAGGTTATTATAAAACTGTTAGAGATACTGTTATTTTTCTTATAGTTAAAATAATAGTATAGATAAGCTTAATTACACTATGGTAACCTTAGACAGTCTTAGACTTGCGAATAGCTCGATAAGTAAATTTGCAAGATTTGTATCCAATATCAAGATAATATACCACCCTCATTCAGTTGTCCAATAAGAACAATATGTACTAGTAAATAGGATCAAAAAATTAAAAAAGCTACTTACAACTTAAGTCCGATATACTTGACCACAGTCCATCCATCTCGCTGAATAATGATCGCGGTCAAAATCAACTGGTCTCATAAATATTAAGATTGTTTTTGCCCACTACGCACGTGTCTTGTAAATGTCTACAAAAAATACCATCTTCTTTTCATGGAAATTTTCTTATCGGAAATCTGCATCATAATTTTGCGTGCGCATCTTTTGTTTCAGTTTATAGTGAAACATGTGGATATGTGGACGTCATAACAGAGCGCTATCAGATCAGATTGATCGTAAAGATTTAAACGCAAGCTTGATATGAGGAGAGCCTTATAAATGCTAATCGGTTACGTCTGAATCAGAGATAAAATAGCATAAAGACTCTTGACTTCTTTATACAAGGTTTAAATGTTATAACTTACATATTAGACTTATCTCCTGACCTACATCATTGCAGTAGTTTTAAATCATACTAGTGGGTGCTCGCGGCTTCGCTCGCATTAAGAAGTAAAACTTGCATCTCCTATTTCACCCTTTTAAAAGCGGGTTTTTCAAAAATCCTTTCTTAGCGGTTGCCTACGTCATAACATCTACCTGCATACCAAATTTCAGCTCGATCCGTCCAGTGGTTTGGGCTGTGCGTTGATATATATCAGTCAGTCAATCAGTCAGTCAGTCACCTTTGAGTTTTATATATTTGGATGTAGGTAATGTTGGGATACTATCTTCAGTCAAGTTTTAGGAGAAAAGTAGCCAATGTCACTCTCTGGTCCCTAATCTCCGTCCATACAAAAAAACATCATGATTTCTTTTTCTTACGACAAGTAGGAGAAACAAACATCAACAAAGTAACAAAATAACCTTAGCTTTTTTATAATAGTAGACATGGTAAATTGTGTTGGGACATATGATATTCTCACTTTATTCTCATAACTAGGCGTCCATTTTGTGTATTATCGTTTAGATACTTACTACAAGAGATCACACGCGTGCCCTCATAAGACTTTATGAGATCTTTGATTCGTCATGGTTTTGCGGTGTGCATTTCTCCTTTGATTAACATCTGCAAAATAACTACTTAGTATTGTATTATAGCTCATTGTAACTATAGTATATTAGTGGTGTGGTAGAATTATATATTAACTAGTGGGTGCTCGCGGCTTCGCTCGCATTAAGAAGTAAAACTTGCCTCCCCTATTTCACCCCTTTAAAAGTGGCATTTCCAAAAATCCTTTCTTAGCGGATGCCTACGTCATAACATCGATCTGCATGCCAAATTTTAGCCCGATCCGTCCATTAGTTTGGGCTGTGCGTTGATAGATCACTATATCAGTCAGTCAGTCACTTTTGAGTTTTATATATTTAGATAACTAGTTATGTAATTTATATTTCAAATTCTTGTTAAAAATATACTAGTTAGATTTTTTTATGAATTTGAATAATAATGAATCAATATAAATTGAGTTCTAAATCACGATAGGACAGCATTAGCAATAATGTATTGAGCAACTATTCAGTATACTAAAGGTCCATGTAAGGCAGAGGTTTCTTTTAATATTAGAAAATAAACAACTTTCTAAAATGGTATCAACGAAGGTATAATTATCATCATTATCTACAGCTTTCCTAATCCTACTGCTGTTCTGTCTTCGCTGTTGCGATCACGTACATTTCGTAGGCATAGTTAATTAAAACAACGTTTTAGAAATGGCTTTATATTCTAGAACAGTGCAACTCTTCTATGGCTGCCATCAGTCGGCGATGAAAGCGAAGAGCCGAGGTGTCGATGCGAGCTTGCCGGCCGTACATCGCGCATTCCTCCATTATCGTGGAGTTGCACGATTCCTGCAAGAGAAACATTAAATTAGACTCAAATACTAGAACTTAAAAGGAAATAGAGGCGTAGTGTACCTAGAACGTAAGGAAAACAGGGTCCACAATATTGTATCTACTAGTTCTAGTTATATAATTTTGAGGTTTGTATAATAGAAATTGATGATTGACACATTTTCTTGATGATACCTGATATATTTAATAAATGCAGGAATAATGAGATAATATTTTTACTCATACTGTTATATCGTCAGGTGCGTCAAATAAAACCCATGGTCGTTATTTTTAGAGATCTAATTGTTAAATTAATTCTTGCAAAATAGTGACGGGACTTAAACGCTCCAAGTAAAATCGTATACAATTCACATAACTTACCTTATAATGGTTAAGTTGCACCTCATTGTATGGAGCTGCCCACTTTACAGCGACGCCGAGGCTATGTAGTGGGTAATGGTTGAACACCGTCAGTACATTCTTCGTCACCATCAGACTCTTAGCGAAGAATTTTACAGAACTCACTATGGCAGAACTCACGACATGTGTTGTTAGTTTCGGCACAGCCACAACAACTCCACAATTTGTTTCATGGCTAAGTTTGTCTTTATAATCTACATCTACGTCATTACTTATAACACTAATATCATCTAACAATTCTATTTCTATCATATCTAATTCATCGGTATCTTTTATCCGAACGTCATCGCGTTTGCTATAAGTTTGACTTTCTATACTAGTTTTATTTCTATAATGATTTATCCCTTGCATAAAATCAAAGAAAAATCTGTTTCTTATCATTACAGCGGACATTTTGGAAGGATTCCATCCGTATTTTTCCAACCGATTTAGTAGCTCTGGTAATGATTCTGCTACTTTAGGTAAAATAACTTCATCTACGTCTAAAGGTATGATAAATTCGGATTCCTTTATATTTCTGTACAAACAATCATTGTACGTAATAATATGGTCTCTTCTCCTTTGCCATAGAGTTCTATTTTGATCGCTAGTAGGAACATTGAATAATCTAACAAATCCTTTATCTTGGTAGTGTCGCAATATATCTTCTGTTTCCATGCTCACTTTGCCAACATACATGTCTATCAAATCTACTCCAAGTATTCTGTTTATTTCTATCCATTCGATTAGGTTTTGTGAGATATCTCTATCAAAATTCATGTCTTTAACGCAGACAGTAAAGTTTCTTTTATGTTTCTTGCTATTTTCTGTTGGAGTAAGTAAGAATGCGTTAAGTGGATCTTCACAGGGTTGTGTCACTACTGACACTATTGATGGATTGAGGAGTGGTTCAGTGAGAGGGCATGAGAGTAACAGGGGTGTGTCAACTTCTTCTGAAGTAGCGTCCCATTTGTGCCACCAAATTTCCAGAAGTCTTGCCGTGACGACTTCTACGGAGTCATCGTCTGGGTTTAGTGATCTTGTTTGGCAGAACAACGTGTCTTCTGACGAGAAGTTATGTCTGTTACGACCTGAAATAAGATAAAAATTTGATCAGTTTATTATTACATGTTATTTTGTTGTAAATCTTATTAAATTGAAATTGTTAATAGACTCTCAGTTACCAAATTAAGATTATTACACACTAGAAATGGTAAGATTTACGATACGACAAATGTTTTTGTACATCAATTCTCACTACATCTTCGCAAATAAATGACTTTGAATTTGAAAGCATCTTTGCAATTTTTTATATTGTTTAGTATTTTATATCCCACAAATGTCCCACAGTCATAAACCTTAACTACATATAAAGTTTACTTCTAAACCCACGTGCACCGTTTTAACAATCGCCATAACTCTGCCATTTCATATCGAGATTCCATTACTGGACTTATATAATAGTAATTTTCTCGAGTCATTTTCTCAAGAACATCGCAGCGGTGCTTTCAAGGAACCATCATTAAAACGGGGCTTGGATTACAGGCTCCACAGGATGGGAACTTCTTCCTAGTACATACAACTGTTTGAATTACAAATCGATTTCCATTATGATGTAATAACATTTTCACAGTTATGAGCACTAGTCATACTGTTAATAAACAGGATTTCTTAGCAAACAGTATGTTGTAAGGCAACATAAATGAAATGATATCCACCAAATGAAACAACAAGACTTCACGATAGATTTTATTCCTACGGCAATAAATCTAAGCGTCACTAACGTAACTAACATGAAACCTAACACTATGTTTGCAAAACCAAGACGCATTTAGAAGATAGGGCGTTTTAATCCTTCATTCCCAGCACAATATAGGAGTTGGTTTATCTCTCTGCAAGGAATTTACACGACACGTACGCTCGCCCCACGTGACAAATGAGTGCGGTCTTATCGGCCCGAGTGTCGCCGGTCGCGCACTTTCCTTCCACACTTTTGTTTGTAACCCGATAAAAAATACCTTTTAAATCGACGACTTAAACTATATTTAATGCTGCCTGTCTTTAATGAGACGTGGGCCACGTGACTTACTGCAACCCGCTCCGCAAATAAAAAGAGAAATGGCCGTGATTAAGTTGCGAACGAAATAGCCGTTTTTTTCGTCGGCTTGTGGAGAAAATACGAACAGTGATCAGGTATCACGCTGGCGAATAATTATGGTGTTGTTTTATCAGCACTTGAGATTTCGCGGATGTCTGTATTGGACGAGATTGTAGTGTTTACACAGTTTGCTGTGTTTACGTTTTTTGTAGGCGACATTCCGGTCTTAAAACGCGGTAATTAGTTGGCTGGTTTTTATGGCCGAGTTAGTCTAATCTTCCAAACGAATTGCTACTCGTTTTATGTTTTTATTTGTGCTAGGAGAAATTGCGGAGTATACACTTTATGTAGGTGACTGAATTAGCGCGTTGATTTTATGTGGCTGAGCGCAAAACGTAATCACAGTAAAGTTAATCTCACTGTCTTAGACTGGAAGGTATGTTGGAAAATTAAAATAATTATAAGCTACTTCTCCGCTCGTCTCAACGCACACCGCGCTCGGGGCGACGCGTGCGTAGGCTTCAACTCAAATTATAACTTAATTGCTGATTAAGTTGCGTTTAAATCTTTACAAAATCTTCACAAACATTCATTTCTAGATCGTAAAAGGCAAATCTTGTTTAAAACTCGGCTTTTAAAGCTTAAATACGAGCATATTTTACAATTGTGTTAAGTATTCAAAGTTGAACACATGGAACGATTTACTTTTAAAACTGCTTCGTTGTATTTCTAAAGCGGTCATTTCATTTCCCATTTGAATAACAACTTTACGATCGGTTATTCGAGTTTGACATGCTTTTGAATGAGTAAATCGAATATTTAAATAAATTGGCATAGCTGATAGGTGTAATGAAATAATGCAAGATATGTTTAAACTTGTGGGTGTCCGCGGTTTCGCTAGCATTAAGAAGTAAAACTTGCATCCCCTATTTCACCCGTTTAAAAGTGGCATTTAAAAAAATCCTTTCTTAGTGGATGCCTAATCCACTAATTATATATATATAATTATATTATAATAAATCCTAAATCACCCACAAATATCAACCCTATCCGTCCAATGGTTTGTGCTGTGCGTTGATAGATCACTACATCAGCAGTCAGTCAATCTAGATGAACAACAAAACCATAAGCCACTACAAAATCGTGAAGTTAATGAACAATGTTTGCTGATTCTTATAAGTACTTTTTACTCTCTAAACTAGTTAAACAGACATACTATATCATATATACTAGATAGCACGATCTATCTTAGACCATAGTTATTGCTTACCATCAGGCAAACTATGGTCAAGTGCAGACCTGGTTTAGTTAAGAAAATACATTTAGCACACCTGAATGTTAAACAGATAGATAGATAGATAAACTCTTTATTGTAACACACATTGACAAAAAAAAGACAAACAGAAACACAAAAGACTTAAAAAAACAGCTCAAGAAGCAAGGTGAAAAGGATCAAGTAATCAAGTACATGTGTTTGTAAATGTTAAGGCTGTCAATTATCTAGCTCTGTATGTCAAGTTTTACATTACAATGTGTAGGGATGTAATAATGAAGTGCAAATGGAGTGCTTTGTTTTGTTCCTTGTTTAATTTAAGTGCTTGAATGGTAGTGAAGCGCGTTGTGTTTTAAATGCAATGAGTAAATATACCGTTTCAAGTATGTATTAATATAATGTAGAACAAAATTAAATTTTTGGTCGTGTAAAAAGTAAGTTAATATACTTGTACGAAATAATATTTAAAATCTGGGTGTAACATTTGTGGGTATATGAATTTATGGGAAAATACAACTTCATTAACATAAAACATGCTGGAAAAATCTGTGATGTATTTTTTTACGAGTACTAACCATGAAAAGTGGCCAAGATCCTGACATATCGCTGGGGAGCTCTGTCATCATAATACGCTGCAAAGAGAGACACCCTGGTACCAGCCACTTCTTGCCACGACTGCTGCTTAACATCTGGCGACCAGGAGCGATCCTGGAAGTAAAAAAAATAAAGATTTATATAACAAGTTTGAATCAAAAACTATATTAAAACATTTATTGGTTATTAAAAGGAGAAAGGTTCTTGACCTCTCTCAAGGCTTTAGACATGGATAAACGTATCAGTTATGTAGAAAACATATTTTTAAAATAATAAAATATAAAAACAAGTGAAGGAAAACTAAACATACTACTTCTAACTACTACAAAAAGGAGCACTTAGAAAATCTTTAGAAAAGCCTAAAGATAATCTAAGTGCTCCAGCCCACTACCAGAGGGCAGCGTACCCAGCATGCTGGCCGCATTACCACGCTGGATGGCAATGCTGATACGTTGAGCCAGAAAAAGGCCAGCAAAAATTAAATTTAAAAAAAAAAAAAAAAAAAAAAAAATGAAAAAAAAATTAATAAAAAATGAAAAAAAAAAAAAAAAAAAAAAAAACTAAATTTAATATTATTGGTCACGGTTGTTTCGATTTCTATTAAATAAATAATTAGTTAATACAAACAATTCTAAGAAAACTTTTAAGATCATTCAATAATAATTAAAGCTTTAGAAACTCAATTTGAATATGTTAAAAGTTACATTGGTGACGATATATTATAAATTACTTATATCATTATTAAATATTCCATTATGTCGCAAAAAATAAAAAAGAAACAGAACATTCTCAATCCTACTCTGTATCAAGCCACGCGTTGCCGAGACACAGGTGCGAATATATAATGACCTAACTAATATGTGCACCTAATTGATCCAGCTTCAACTAATTAGTACATTTGCATTATTAAAGCATTTAAAACATCGGCCATGCAGAACGCTCCTTTACAAAAGGTGTTCGTAAAGGATTGTGTCCTGATGATTTCACATACATGTGTAAATTGGAGCTAAAGGGTAAAGGACTTGACATAAACAATATTCTTTGTATGGAAGAAGTCCTATAGTTTGTTAGATTAAAAAATAAAAACGCTTGGTCAAAGTTTTGACGAGTTTTGTTTTCTTTAACACGTTCAATATTATCGTGTTTTTTCAACATTGTTCTACAAAACTTGGTTTAAATATAAGTCTAGCCCAAGTCCGTTCTAGTTGTTCGAAAATTGTCTGTCTACTGTCATAATTATCAAACTGTTAAAATGTACCAATGTTAAATCAGAGTTCAATTTTTTTGTTGACATTTTGATTGCTTGTATGTGATGTCTGAACAACAACAACCCACTTTTTATTTTCAAAGTCCTGGACTAATATTTATACCGCGTTTTGTAATAAGACGGAATGAGTATAAAATGTGTAAAAAGTAGTACAATTGAATATCCAAAAAGCATACGTATAATATTCTAAGATTATGTTAATATGAAGTGCATTTAGCTCTATTCTAAGTTTATATCGCTACAAGAGGTTAAATTGTTTTGAACCGCCCGTGGGAATTTCAGTAACAAGGAAGGAAATTGTTATATTGCAAGCAATATCTATGCTTGGTAGTAATTCTACGCATAAATGTACATAATCATGTATTGAATAGTTTAGCATTAAAAAATATTTGTATTGTTTATATATTTATCTCTATACCATTTTAAGAAGAGGTAAAGAAACGGACACTTGCGCGTTGAAGTCTTTTGTATGCGATATTTTACATACAGTACATAATACAAACAATGGTAAAGTTATAATACATACACAACAAGTTTTTTTATTTTTTATTTTTCAACTATAACGGGTTTGCACTTGGCCATAGTTTACTTCATAGCAAGCAATGGCTATGGCCTAAGATGGAGCGTGCTTACCCGATAAGAACCGATTCACTCTCGCTTTGAAGATCGCTTGATTATAGTGCGTGGGGAACAGAGAGTCAGGCAGGGAGTTCCACAACCTTGCGGTACGAACAATAAAGGTATTCTTATATTAGGTTGCAGATAATGTTGATAATACATATCCCTTTATTATCTATTAAATAAATGTCCAGAGAATTTAATTTCGATTACCAAACGAAATCAAATCGGCATACCTTTTTACACTCAAAATGTATTAAAAATAATCCATTCCAATTTGTTCTGAGCACTTAAATGCTTTAACTTCAAAGATACTCCTGTTATGATAATTGACATGGTGATAAGAATCTGGCCAATTATAATAAAAAAAACCTAATTGGCGAAAGCAACCAGTGGCACTAAAAGCAACCTTGCACTCTCAAATGATACTAAAATCTTCATTTTATTTAAATATTTTTACCGTTACGTACATATAATGATTGTACTTATTTACCTACTGTAAAGAGCAGACTGAGTGCACATATATGCTTGCAATTATACTAAGTACCTGAAGTATTTACTTGTATGTTATTTTTTTATTAGTTATTACATGAATACAATTTAAATGAAGGCTTACAATCAGAAATAAAAAAAGGTAGATTAGGTGCAATAATTACTTTGAGTCTGATAATATTGAATGATGCATCGTTATTTATATGATGCAAAATAACTATTTATTTATTATTCCAAATTCTGTGTGTCCACACATTCAAAATCAATCGGATTTTATAGTGGTTGGAACTTTATTGATCGATTTTTAACGTTATTTTGTAGATGTACTTATATGTAATACTGAAGTAAAACAATACTAAAAACGTAATGGTTTTGAAATCTTAAAGTATCTATCTTTTTAGATTTTTTTGCAGCTACTAATAACAGCTGTTAGTAAAACATGGAAAGGGTGGAATACATTCCATCACCGAGGAATTATAATAAAAAGAGTTCTTTCAATAAAAACGTCGATCATAGTTCTCATGGTAACAACAACTACGTTTTACTAAAAAGTTTTTTAGTAGTTGTTGTTAACAGAATTTATATACGTTCGTTCTTATGAGAGTGGCTAACTCTGGTGTTAGAGTTTTCATATCGCCCTTGGAGCCAATGACATGCCTTGCCTGCGCTAGCTGAGCTATTTTCAATTCTTATTATTAATGCTTAAATCATTTGAAAGAACAAAAAAAAACATTTCGACGTATTGAGGTATTTTTTGAAGTAAACACTCCTTTTTTGAAGTCGGTTAAAAATTAACTTGACTGTTCGGATTCCTATTTAACTGCCTTCAAAAATACGCTTACTTATAAACGGCTTTGGTATATCAATATTAATTACATAAAACATACCATCTATACTTTACAAGTTTAAAAAAAAAATCAAGCATGTTCGATCACTGTTCTCAGACTTCGTTCGATAAACCCGTATGCACAAGTTAACTATAAATACCAAGTGCGATTACACGGCAATCACAGCATGTCACGGTCAGTTAGCAAGAATTAACTCCACTTTGATTACTCATAGTCATCGCGCGAGTTAACACCTATCATGATAGTTGTAGTGGAGATTCTCACACTTTCGAGTAAAATGTTTTGTTTATTACAGTTATAGTTTATCCATCAATAATTAGTTGTTGAGTTAGATTACGAGTAATATCAAAAACTTTATCTACACTAATGTTGTAACATTCTACTTATGTTTCCAATACTTGACTTATAATTACTACTGTTATAGCACAGACAACAAAACACTCAATTTAAGTAATTTCACATGATGGTATAATATCCACATCGATATCGTAATAGCTCATTATAACATCGAAAAAGCGTGACCAACCTGATTGCAGGGCCAATCAGGTTGGTCGCGCTTTATTGATGCGCGGAGCTGCGCTCTCGTTGGTTAGATTTTAATGGCGGCAAAATCACTGTGACAATACACGTACGCGTGAATTTAATGTTTCGCAATGCGTTTTGTTTTTTAAATACAAATTAAAAGTTAAAAATGGATAGCGACGATGATATTTGTACGCTTCCGGAGATTCTAGAATTGGCAACAAAAGTAACTCACAATCTTTTGCCAGAAAAATCTAGAAAATTATATGAAAAATTAACTATTGTCAGCTTTTACTCTTGTTGTTTTAAACGGGTATTAAAACACTCGTTACTCGTTTCATAAACTCACACTCGTGTTTTAATACCCTTCATTATATAACAGTTGCATAAACTACTATTATGTACGTACTTAATCGATCCATGGAACAGATACGAGAATCTTTCTAGCCAGAAAACAACTATTTCTGGCCAAGCACCCATTTATTGCAACAGAAATGCTCGTATTCATAAATATTTTCGGCTCTCCTATGCGCAGATGTCTTTCCCCTGCTCATTGTATTGTACGATATATTTATGGGCAGCAACTACATAGTAAATCTGTTCCAAGTCTCCCATTGTCGGTAAAACCCATTCTAACAACATTTGCCGGTCCCTTTCTGCCTCTATATCTATCCATAAGCAAGTATAATTGATTTAAAGGCTTGTCAAGTTGGAAGAAGCTTTGCATCGGGCATTCAATTTGCATAAGTCTAAGCTTGTTCTATCCCACGAGAGCAGTTTTACTAGGCTGATTTATAAGCAGCCAGGCAACTAGAGGATCCAGGGTCGTATACGGAAAAACAGGACTGGCATCAACGTTTCCTTGCTGTAATTACGCAAGCATTTTAATATGACTCTAATAATATCCGCGCAGTTTCCAGTTTAGAACAAATGCCCGGGCCATCTATAAAAAAATGTTTACTTCGCATATCGATGGCTTACTCGGTTTATTTCTCGGACCGTCATTAGTGAGTCTTCTAAGGTATCCAATTAAATTCAAATTCCGTTGAAATGAAACGTCTATGTTGGTAGTGTGCTCCACATCAATAACTCTGTCGTTTCTCATTAGACGATACCGGTCATTGGTCAAATGTTAATAAAAACTGCATTAGTTGTGGGGTAAAAACCTCGTTGGTTGGCTAAGCTGGCCACTCTACGGGGGCGTCGTGCAACATTAGACGTTCGTGCATGGTTCGCGCCAAAAAAGGCCACGTTGCTCTTTTTGCTAGCGCGGTGGGCAACTGGATTGCGCGTGTAAAAAAGAAGATTAATTAGATTTTAAATGAGAGTTAAAAAGGTGCACGTGTCCGTTGATAGGCAATGCTCGACGAGTTACTCAACTTGCCTCTGTTTCGAAAGAGAGAGTTGTAATTCTTGTGATTGCTATTCACCATATTGATTAGGTTTAATGATCTGGTTTTTATGCAGCCACCGAATAATTATTTGATGATATGCACACGGTTTTAAAACCTTAAAAGCAGTTGTTTCTCCTGAATGAAATGTTCTTTATGTATGTATGTTGATATTATAAAGCATTTTATTTTTATTAATATTTCCAGTGCAGAAAGGTCAAAAGTGCACACTTCCGTCAACAAAGGACATCGTGAGTGAGTAACGGGATTGCTACTTCGAGTGCCACAATATAGCTTGCAGTCCCATTTGTTACATTGTACCTCAGTGCAGTTTACACGAAATAATGTAATAGAGATATCAAGTCTTTTTGTTTCGATTTATGGAACAGTTAACAGAGGTTCATCTATGAAAACTGTCAACAACAGATGAACTCTGATGTTGACAGCTTTCGCAATAATACATAATTATTAACTAAGGATACTTCATTCTAAATTTGTAAATATCTTATGTAAATATATTAAAAACAATAAAATAAAATTATAAGTAACATTAATTTTAAATTAATTAACATGTACCTATGTATATGTATCTATGTTTGTGTCTGTTCTTGTGTTGTTTCTGTATATGTATGTAGATTGGTTAACCATCGCTGTTACAGAAAGCAAAAAAGGGGGGAAAAACACTCAACTGTGCAATTTAAAACCACCTTACATATCGATATTTCATTTAAAATTTCTCAGTTTGATGGCCTATCTTCCCACTTGACATTGCCAGAATTGCGAAGTCATATCTTCGCAAAAAAAAAAACTAAGGATACTTAATGTTTTTTTTGGTTTCTTTGTATTGTATAATGTATGGTTTATCTGTTCATGCATTAGATACAATAGTTTATCGCCTTACTTAGAAAATATTAGACTTAAAAAATAGATGTTGTAGAAAAGTCACCGTTTTGTAAAAAGTAATAAAACCCAGCCATAGAAAATAAAAAATCTTAACCTGGTTCACAACAATAATGCATTTTGTATAAGACTTCGTAGTAAAAGTTTCTTTGTACCGTGGAAAAATATATCATACACAAAACGTTCATGGCTAAACTTTACGACCGAGGTTTTAAATATTATGCCATTAACCATTTTATACAGTTTATACATGGGAATATAACGCTGCCTTTATTATAAAGAATTACTACTTTTACGCTTTCTTGGAAGAAGTAAGTAACAAAATACCAAACATACAAACTTTGGTATATTGATCGACGTTTAGGTAGTTTTTGTAGTGTTTGTCAATGAGAGCCCATGCTTACATACTAATTTAGTTTAACTTCTTATTTTAATTGTCGGTAATCCAAACTTCTTCATCTGTTTCAATTTATTAACGATTTTTTTATATTAGTAAGTGAGCAATTCGGGATGTATATTTTTTTATAAAATGTTAAGTAAATGAGTATATGGATAGCTGCCTAATTTTGATCTTATAAAAAGCTCATTACATAATAACCTGGCTGGTTCGAATTATACACATAAGTGGCTGAATACATTCTTTTTTGTTGCCCACAATACCAGTATCCAAGTAAAAAAATAATGATGCCAATAATATGTAATAATCTGAGATCGCGAAATACGTGGCCTCATTTCACGCGAACCAAAATATCACTTACACTATAATGTTCCAATAATATCTATCTATAGGTCTCAATAATAACGTATAATCATATCTACACGTATTTTTATTGAGATCTCCTTTTTTGCAAAGGCAATTGTACAGATAAATCACTTTGGCTAAGCTTGCCAACGTTTTATATACTAGCGGTTGCCGAAAAGTGCCATTATCATAGTTTTTGCGATATTAAATATAAATTTTGTTGAAGCATTATGTAGTTTGAAACCATAAAACCATTAAGTAGCGTCGTGATATGAACGCGAATTGGTATAATCATCATTTGAATCAGAGGCAGAAAATTAAATATTGATGTGATTCAAATGAATATCTTGGTTTTATTTAGATCTTCTTCTTATCGAATGAGAGTGGCCAACTCTGGTGTCGAGAGTTTTCAAACCACCCTAAGGGCCTCTGACATGGCTTAACGACTGCCGTACTAGACTAACAGCTATATTTATTTAGATAAAAAACATACTATCATTCAGATATTAATACATCATTAAGTTCCTTATTATTAAGTTCCTTGGTTTCTTACTTTGTTCACTTCAACGGAGCTACAGGTCTCAAAAATGACATATAGGCTATTATTAAATAGACACAAAGTGATTAAAACCGCGGGCGTCAACTAGTCAAAGAAAAGCAAGTTCAGGTAAAAATTTTGAATTTAAATAAGACAGGTACCATGAGTTTACAGTTACAAACGGTGACCTAATACGAGTTTTTACGTTTTTTATATGTTTTAACATGATATGACATCTCTTTAGAATACTAGAAGAATTGTTTTCTATGCAGTCTTCCATCTGATTAGCCAGTTATAGTGAGTCTTGTGTTTTGTTATGTCAGTCACGTATGCAGGCTGTATGTCATAAACTTGTAAGAAACCTGGATGCAGATGGTAATCATATATACCTCTGGTCATGTGACATGCCTTTCTTTGTAGATTTACTTACTAATAAAAAACTTTACAAATATGCAAAAATGATTTGAATTTGTTCAATACACTACCTAAAACCAAACATGCTTTTCATACAAAAAAGTCATATGTTTCGCATAGCCTTACATAGCCTACATATAACTGATGTTTTTCAGATAACAATGTTTATGTGCAATTAATTAATTATTGTTTTTTGCTTTTAGAACATCATTGTAACATGTTAGTTCAGCACATTCTTATTTGCAAAATAATTAAAACTAATCTTAACATCTCATAGCCAGCAAACCTGATAAACTTAGCCGACGTGTTGCTGAGAAAAACCTGCGCAAAGCCCTCGGCTATTTACCGGAAATACTTCTACGTTTTTACACTTATAGATGCAAATGCTGTCGGTTGATATCAGATCTATGCAGCTATCGCTTGCCACGATATTAAACCAGCGAATGCCTTATTTGTACCTAGCTTATATTGTATATGGCAAGTCCAACCGAGGCCGGTGGCGGCATGCTATTAGAAATGCCCGTAGAGAATATTGATTTCGATTTATTTTCCATTCGTGACTAGCATCGAATAGATTATCTGAAACAAAGCGAGGTGAGGTGAAACTATTCGAATCGAGGCTCTACGAAACAAGGGAAGATCGCGTCGCGTTTGTCGCGTTTGAAGCGCTCGAGATATTTATCTCAGGGTAATTTGTATGCATAGGAGATATTCCACGTCCCTTTAAGTAAATGTATAGAGTAATCGACATTAATTAACTGCGCAATGTAATGCAAATGAGACGACAGTATCGACGAAACTTTGCTACCTCCGCTGAGACGTTTATTTTATGTTTTTTTGTACACTTTTCTTGTACAGCTTCTTAGGAAACTTTCGCTGGACCGTAATGTGCGGTAGGTCTTGCAGTTTATAAAAACTTCGTCACCGCGTTTAGTGGCAAGAAAGTAATACAACCGTGACCAAGTTTCGAACAAAAACTGGCCAGTGGGAAAGTCTTTGAGAAATTCATAAGAACCTATTTCATAGTCTTCTTCTTATCGTATAAAACTGGCGCACTCAAGTGTCGTGAGTTTTCAGCATGGAAGTCTCTGACATGGTTTAACTGACTGATATACATATTTTTAGTACTATGCATCCTTTTTAAAACCTAGTAGATATTAAAATTAAGTATGCAACATACACATATGAGTAGGTACGTTAATACATGTTTGATTCTACATATATAATAGCGGAATATCATCGGCATATACATATATAACGACCTAACGACGCTGGTAGTTTCCTTCCCATAAATCATATTACATCTTGAGACCAATTTATACTAACCGCAGGCTATATACATACATACATATACCTAGATTTACATCTATGTATATGCCCTAACAGTACATTTGCCGGGAAGTGTGAGCTGAAGTGACAATGGGCAGTATTTTACAGAGGGTGTTAGACTCTCATCGTTCTTGTATTTAGTATTTGCATACTATAGCCAATTCAAAGTGTTAATTGCAGACTGCTTTGCAAACAAACGCTCAAGCGCTTTTTGTATGTGAATTTGTTCTTGCACAATAACATTGCATGAATAAGTTAGGCATTGAGCATTGTGGGAGAGAATCCATAAGTAATTTCCTTGGAAGATGTTGTTACATGTCTGATCTTAATGTTATTCATTGATTTAGATCTAATCACGGCTTGCCTTAGATTATTATCTAATTGAGAATTGATGATAATTATGTTTTTGATACGAAAAATATTTTCATAATTATTAAAATGACTATGAAGAATAAATTAACTTTACATTCGTAAATTAATGAATGAACTACCCATTTAAAAGTAAAGCTATTTCTGCCAAAAAACAAATCATGATATCAAATCATTTTAATAATTCTTTTTAGAATTTGACTGATATGGAATGCTATGTTTTTCGAGCTCACCTAACCACAAAACCATATAAAAAGCAAAAAATCATACCAAAGAAAACGTCTATTGTTTCGTTTAGCCAATAAAAAGGAAGAGCTACAATCATAGACGGTGCAGCCTCTGTTTTCTAGTGCGTTGTTTATTTATAAGTCCCCACATTATTCTCTGTCCACATCCCTGCTGTAAGGCACGACATCTCAATTTATTATTATCTAAGACCACTGAACACGCGAGCGCATAAGACCTCCCTTATGATGCTGGATTGTTATTGTTTCTTCATTAATATATTGACTAGCTGGTGCCCGCGACTTCGTCCGCGTGGAATAGTTATTACCATAAAAACGGTTCTAGTGAGTTAACCTTAAAATATAGACATATATTGTTTACGACATTTTGTTAGATTATTTTAAGAGAAATAATTCTTTCATACATATTTTTTGTGATATCTTGAACCGTTTTCGCAGCGCACGCAACGGAAGCTCTCAAAGATGAATAATTTTCCCCGTTTTTTTCCACATTTTTCATTATTTCTTCGCTCCTATTAGTTAAAGCGTGATGTTATATAGCTTAAAGCCTTCCTCGATAAATGGTCTATTAAACACAAAAAATATTTTTCAATTCGCACTAGTAGTTCCCGAGATTAGCGCGTTCAAACAAACAAACAAACAAACAAACAAACAAACAAACTCTTCAACTTTATAATATTATATAGTATATACATTACAGTCAATATCATTTGATATACCCTGTACCTATGTACATAACAAAAGTTTCTAAAATAGTGTGTAGTTTTTTGTTTTGTTTACATGTATCGATCCTATTTTTACTAGGTACAAATGATGATATATTAGGCTAAGTATTATTATGTCCATAAAGTATTTTTTTATTATATGATATTTGTATACTTTATGACTGGCCTGTTAGCTTAGTTGGTAGTGGTTCTGCCTTCTAATCTAGGGGTTGCGGGTTCGATTCCCGCGCGACACAAGTATTTATGCATTATAAAAATTTATAATTACTGTGTTGAGTCTGGTCGTTTGTATGTATAATAAGTATGTATTTACAAAAGAAAAGTATATAAGTATTACATCCGTTATCACCACGACACAAGCGTTTGCTTAGTGTGGGGCTAGATGGCGCTGTGTGCATTGTCCCGGAATATTTATTTATTTATTTGTGTTGTCGCGAGAATAGATTGCTATTACATTGATAGTATGTAGGTTCGTATGAGTCCTGCAAAATCCGGTGACGAGAGATTACAAACCATCCGAAGGCTTCTTTCTGATTTGACATATCATATACATACATATAGTACACAGTTTTTTCGGACAACGATCCAATACGGATATTCACAGTTAGATTTTATATACGTAAATTTTGCTTATGCAATGCAACATACGATCAGTTCAAGACACACAATGGAATCAAATAGCTACACATACTCGTATTTATGCTGTTTACGAATTAAAAGATTTCTTAATTTTATATGAATATTTTTAACATCATGATAATTTGAAACAAAAAGACTCAAAAAAATCTTGTAAGTACGCAACTCATGGTAATTTCACATTACATTCATCTATGAAGATGGTAGTTACCACCAGCTAGGAAGCCAGCTAATTTGCATAAAGGATGCACTCGCTATGTTATGCATATCAATTCCCATGGAGCCACATTGTCCATACAAAAAAATACCAATTTAACCTCTCGAATACCATAATCATGGCTATTAAAATTAATATGTCACATGACATGGACGAAACAAGTTTGCATAATTTATTGATATAATCATATAGTAATATGATATAATAAAATTATCAAGCGGATGATGCCCCCGTCGATTGGTTAGAGGCGAATAATTTATTTATCACCAGTTTGTATCAAAATAGATGCAAAAATCACGTTTAGAATTTTTATCTCACCTACCATAAAATTGGGATGGCTATTTAGCATGCAAAGTTTTATGTTCCGTAAAGTTGTTAAAATTTGTGGCTTCACTGACATTCAGGCACAAAAAATTAAGAAAAATATATAAATAATTTCATTAATTAAAAATACTCACATTTTATGCTTTTAATTTGAATTCTTAGCAACCTATTACTTAACGTAGTAAAAATGAAAATGTTTAAATATGACAAGAACACAACACACATATTAAGAAATGAGCCATACTATGCTAGGCAGCAGCGGGTACGCAGGCAGCGTGTCGCAGGCCAGCGGCGAGGGCCTCTCCATCTCCGCCTGCTTGGCCGCGGAGTATGCCACGATGGTCTGCATGGTGGAGGGCGCGTGCCGCCCAGCCGCCCCGGCCCAGCGCCCGGCGGCCGCCCAACGCCCGCCCGCGCGCCACTCGCTCACACACGCGAGCCAACTCACGCAAAACACACACACACCCGCCAGTAAAAACTTTGTCACACGAACGAGCTTCCGCGGTTTGAGAGGCATCATAACTATCAAGTCATTTCAGTGTCTATAGGAGCTCATGAGGAGTTGAAGCAGCGGCGCGTGCGGCGGGTGGAGCGAGCACCGCGCGCATGCGCCCCGAGCGCGCTACCATGCCGGACTGCGCCACAACAGCTGATAGCGTATCAACAATGCGCGCCTAATCATTCTAACCTCTAGCGGACGTGGAAAATCTAGTTCCACATACCAGTTTTTACTCGCGATCCTTCTTTCGAAGCCTGGACGCGAGACGTGAACGCACTTCTAAACGCGACGGGTTTCTATAAAAAGAGTCGATTGAGGCAATCTCACACGGAACAAGAAGTTTTATAGCCTAGGACTAGTCCGTCGTTTGTTTAATTGCGTAAGATCGATTATGGGCGGTTCTATGTAATGATTGGGTTAAGTGGCGGGTGCAGTTTACGCGGATGTGGCGCATTATCTTGGCTCAATCAACTAAATCCCGCCATGAGGCCGCGGCGCTCATCGAACCCGTTCCCGCTCCGTAATTAGGGCACGGACGAACCTATCAAAGGGAAACTCGGATTTTAATACCACGTAATTGTGAGAAAGAGTAGTACCTCGTCGTCGGCTTCGATTTGAGCCAGTTAAAGTGATGGATGGTAATGAAGCTGCCCTCGCATCGATAAGTAAATCATCGGGTTGGCCGCCGTTCGCACTCGGACCTCACTTTTACAAGTCAAGACAAATAAGAACAAGCGCACCCCGCCATTATATTAAATACAAGACTTGTTGGTCCATCGTAAATTATTTACGACAATTTAATAAACACATCAAGCTTTAAACGCTTTTTCAATAGCTTCTGATTACATCTTCGGTATTAATTTGACATATCGTATGGCTACTGCTCGGTTATAATTGTATGTCTGTTCCGACTCTGCACCATTCAATACACGCCTTTGAATTATTTTACGTTTTGCCTGTTATTAGTGAACAGTAAAATTTCAACAATTTCCTTTTTTACTCATATGTTTTAATTAATATTTTTAACGGAGCAAACAACCAAGATTAGCAATAAAACAGACTATAATTTGATTGTTTTTAAAGTGTTGATGTTTTATGATCTAGAACACAATAATAATTACGAAAGATAAACTCCACTAGGTTAAGTGTTATTTATATCTTTTTCTTTGAGTTTAATTCATAGAAACTAACTATGGTTTATATTATGCTATGGTACTTTAATGCAATTCTCGTCGTACTTACTTATATACGATAAGGTTAAGCTATATTATAACGGAGTAGGTATTCTTGTTTCTTTTTTCATAAATCATGAAAAGCTTCACAGAGCACAATGCAAAGAAAGTAAGGCATTTAGTTTTTACTGATTAGAATTACATCCAATTTTGATCCTCACATACGTATTATGATCCTACTAAAATCACTACAATGTTGTTTGATAAAATCTTCTGAAACAGCTCGCGGCGTCTAAGTTCATGTAATCAAGTGAAGCATAAAATTATTTCCTGTGTGTCGGCCACCGGTCTTTATTCCCACAACTAGCTGTGCTCGCGACTTCGTCCGCGTGGAATAGTTATTTTAGGCATCATATGTATTTATTTTTGCAAACAACCTTTTCAGCTTTATAAATTATTATAGCTGTTACCCACGACTTGAACCGTTTTTGTAGCGCACGCAACGGAAACCCTCAAAGAAAAATAATTTTCCTCTTTTGTTCCACATTTTCCATTGTTTCTTCGCTCCTATTAGTTGCAGTGTGATTGTATATAGCCTAAAGCCTTCCTCGATAAATGGTCTATTCAACACAAACAGATTTTTTTAATTCGGACCAGTAGTTCCTGAGATTAGCGCGTTCAAACAAACAAACAAACTCTTCAGCTTTATAATATTAGTATAGATAATCAGGGGGCTACGAAAAGTTATAAATAAAATAGGATAAGTATTATTTTCGCAACCAATGATTGGATTCTTAGGAAAAATCTAAGTAGAATATCTGTATTGAGCGATTAAGAAATATCAGTAACAATCAGACGATTTTGGAACTTTGATTTATAGTAAGTATGGAAAGCATGATATTTTTATCAAGTCATTCGTTAAAAGATTTTAATTCAAAAGAATCCTAAATTCTAGAATAATATTTACACGTGAATGATGGCAGTATTTCAACTGTGCATTTGTCTTAAAATCATACTTGGTAATTATATTAGACTTAATTTGAACCATGCGTAAAATTAGTTTTTTATTAAGCTGGTTTTTGTTTGCAGTTTGGTTTGCAACTGATTGTCTGTGTCAATCAATCAAGTGATAAATATCTAGTGAGACCCATTTTAGCATACCTAAACTTATAACAATATTAATAATACTACATAAATAAATAAATATTCCGGGACATTGCACACATCGCCATCTAGCCCCACACTAAGCAAACGCTTGTGTCGTGGGTACTAGATAACGGATATAATACTTATATACTTTTCTTTTGTAAATACATACTTATTATACATACAAACGACCATATTGATACATGATTAGATAGATAGATAGATAGATTAACTCTTTATTGTTGACACATATTAAAAAAACAGTACATAGAACAAATTGCACCTTAACTAGTGCCACAAGCGGCGGCCTTATCGCTGAAAGCGATCTCTTCCAGGCAACCTTCAGCTGGAGAGAAATAAGCAAAAGAAAAAAAAGAAGAATGTGGTGTACAACAAAAAGGAAAAAAGATGATTATCCCCCCAGAATCGGTTACCATACCATCGATCAAGGCAAAAAACGTTTACAATACACCTTGTGGTTAGCCAATAATGCTGTTTAACCACAGCTGATGTGTTTGAAGGAATAAACCGATGTAATATGTGTTGTCAGACAATATTAATAATACTACATAAATAAATAAATATTCCGGGACATTGCACACATCGCCATCTAGCCCCACACTAAGCAAACGCTTGTGTCGTGGGTACTAGATAACGGATATAATACTTATATACTTTTCTTTTGTAAATACATACTTATTATACATACAAACGACCATATTGATACATGATTATCCCCCCAGAATCGGTTACCATACCATCGATCAAGGCAAAAAACGTTTACAATACACCTTGTGGTTAGCCAATAATGCTGTTTAACCACAGCTGATGTGTTTGAAGGAATAAACCGATGTAATATGTGTTGTCAGACATCATTCATTGTTCTTGTTGAAATAAGTAGCTGGTATTGAATGCACGCATGTATTCAGGTATTTAGCGATGTTTATAAAGCAAAGAAAATTATTAAATTTATTTACAGTCACAACACAAATGAGGAATTACGACTTGTTGAGTCGTAGAGAGAGAGAGAGATGAAGTAAAGAATTATTAATGATTAATTTATTAAAATGACTTCTAGATAAATATGTAGTGTTTTTCCGCTGCGACTGCTCCTTTACCGGCTTCAAACAACAAATTGGTGACAAGAGAGAGGCCTATACCCAGCAGTGGGAAAAACCGGCTGTGGATGATAATCATAATAAATTATTAAAATAGTTAGATTCTAATTATACAATTTTTAAATAAATTATTAATAGGAAAGTTTTCAGTAACAATCAAGGATCTTATTACAAAAACCATCTATCATTCTGCCAGGCGTCCATCAGTTTAAAAGGGTAAGATCTAACTTACATGCATGCTATGAAAAATGTAGGATGATAATTTTAATACTTCTCGTCTTTTTGCACTGTAACGACACATACATGTGCATACGTCTTACTTGCAAATATTTTTTGGCGATGGCAGCTAACAAAACTATCTTGTTAATCTAGACATAATATGTAACAAGTCAGGATATACTATATCACAAAATATCAGAAGCTACGATCATAAATTAATAAGCTTTGGGTCTGCATCACTTATTTCCTGGATAGCCAGTTGTGTGTGTAACATGGATTTTATTTCCCAGTTTAAAAACAATTTATTTTTGCATGTCCTCTTATGTCTATTCCAAGCTCTCATCAAACTAATGCTAGGCACAATAGGCAATAGCCGATACATCTGGTACATTATGCAGTTCCCGCACAACTCCGGCATGCACTATTGGAAAGGAACTATTTATTTGTCAGCTAGTCAAAGGATTTTACTATAAATGGCTGCTGTCAGCTGAATTAATGTTTGGTCTGCCTAAACAGATTATATTGTAATGAAATCAATAACGACTCACTTACTTTTCGCTTTAGGAATGAAAGAAATCTTTGTCTTCCTTTCGACCGCCATAGTGATTGATTTTGCAAATAACTAAAATTTTTTACATACATTACATAGAGGCACAGGCATGCTTGAAGTAAAGGTGACTGATGTAAGACTATCTGAACACACAATTTGGTACATGATGTGTTGTATTCCGGTAATATTAGTATCAAATGTGCTATCAACATTTTGTCTTATTTTCCGTTGATGGGTGGATTATTTCAAGTATGTTTTTTTTAACTTTATTGGTTCATTTTTTGCATTAACAAAAATTGCATATTTCGCTCCCCGCATAATGCTGGTCGTATTGAAATGCAGGTTTATCTGCGTCTGCGCATCTGGTTCGTTAGGCGCGCGCTCGCGCCGGGTATTGAACCCGCTATCGGCGTTAGAGAGCCAATAGCCGGGGTGTTCCTTTTAGTGTGGGAGATGCTGGCAGAATTACATGATACCAGAAAAGATGTTTTTTTTAATAACTACAAAGTTATTTATAAAAAAATACAGTTTTTAATTTTATAGTTGGTCATAATCATCAAAATGTCGTCATAGAAAAAAAACATAACTTCTCTAAAACGAATAAAGTGTATAACTTTCTATGACAACACATTGCGATTATCGATTTTTTAAATTATTTTATCAGAAAGATGGATTTAATAACAGAAAATACCTCTACCACACACTTCTGTGCGGTGGCGTAAACAGAAAATAAAAACTATTCATGAATAGCCATTTCAAATGAGGCTTACTCACTGTCACCTACTGAATAATATAGGTCATATATAGATAGATAATTCTTAATTGTCACACACATATATTACAAAATGAATATAATTACATACAGAAACTCCTCGAGTACCACAAGTGGCGGCCTTATTGCTAAAAGCAATCTCTTCCAGACAACCATTGGATGGAGAGGCATAAATAGAGGATTTATAAAGGACGTGGTGTATAACGGAAAAAGACTCATGCACTTTATTCAGTAAACATAACTATCATCATCTCCCAAACTATTCTTGAGCTCCTTTTATTTGCATCGGGCAGCAATAAAAGCACGCTTCAACAACGCTTCATACAATTTAAAGTGCAATCTGTGTGCCTAACAGCAGTAAAGTATCACGTTAAAGGAATAGTAAACTTTGGTATCTGACACCTTTTAGTGCTAAGTACCTATACTTCGATCCTGTACAGAGGTACCAGCTATATGCCTTTGAATCTTACTGATTGAGATTTAAAAAAATGTGTGCTATACCTATATAGTAAGATACTGGATGGCGGCATTGTAAACCTTCAGATATGAAGAGACGTAACAAAACAAATTTGATAATTTCATGAATCCTTATTAGAGTCACAATTGCTGAAACGGATTCAGAACGGCTTATTTATCCGTTTAAGTGATTATGATAAAATTGCCTGTTTTTTAGGGTTCCGTACCTCAAAAGGAAAAAACGGAACCCTTATAGGATCACTTTGTTGTCCGTCTGTCCGTCCGTCCGTCCGTCTGTCAAGACCCTTTTTCTCAGGAACGCGTAGAGGTATGAAGCTGAAATTTATATCAATTACTCAGGTCTACTGTCCCTTGAAGCTGTGAAAAAATCAAACTTCTAAGCCAACGCAATCAAAAGATACAGCCATTTATGCCGCAAATTTTCGACACTTGCAAGGGAATCAAAACCTACAGGGTGCTTCCCGTGAACTCAGAATCTTGAAATTTGGTACGAAGCAACGTTTTATAGCATAGATAAAGGAAAAATTACGAAAACCATAAATTTTACGGAACCCTCGGTGCGCGAGTCCGACTCGCACTTGGCCGGTTTTTTTTATCATAGAATCATCATCATTTGACTGGCCTGTTAGCTTAGTTGGTAGTGGCTCTGCCTTCTAATCTAGGGGTTGCGGGTTCGATTCCCGCGTAACACAAGTATTTATGAACTTTAAAATTTATAATTACTTGTGTTTAGTCTGGTCGTTTGTATTTATAATAAGTATATATTTACAAAAGAAAAGTATATAAGTATTATATCCGTTATCTAGTACCCACGACACAAGCGTTTGCTTAGTGTGGGGCTAGATGGCGCTGTGTGCAATGTCCTGGAATATTTATTTATTTATTTTTATTTATTAGAAACTACTAATAGTAAAATAAATAACTCTCTCTTCCCTCTCAATTACTGGCTTGCAAACTGTATTCTAAAATTTTGAATCACTTTTGGTTTCCATAAAATACGTACCAAAAATCGCAGTTAAAGACAACCACACTTAGCCATGTATTGAGCAGATATTTATACTTTGACGCCGGGAGGGTAAATTGCCTATCTATGGCCTTTCAATCGAGCTGGCCGCGTGTTATGGGAGTGTCATTGAACGTTGCATGCACTTTATCCTTTATACTTGTGTGTGTGTGTGTGTGTGTGTCATTTTATAGATATTTTCTTTATGTGGGTTCCTATTTATTATATTTTACGCCGTCTGTTATGTGTTATATGTTTGTACTATGGTTTATTTGTTTGTCTACGTTTGCTACATGTTGTACATTTTTATTGTGTTCAAATCACTCTTTATTATATTATATACTTTTCGTCACGTTCGTGACGCCACCTGCCGGTTCCAACGGAAGACCAGCGTTGGATGCTTGCATCCAGCACATGCTGAGTTGGGGCCGGATTGTGACATGAAACGTGTGTACCTACTTGTTTATATCTTGCATTCTGTATCTCTTATTTATTTATTTATTTATTTATTTATTTATTTATTGTTCACTTGCCCACAGCACTTACAGTTTCCCAAAGCGTGCTGTGGGCCAACCTTAAAAAAATATACTTATATTAAAATTAATCCCTATACCTAGACTTATAGTAAATTTTCCTATTATTACAAATAAATATACTACAACATTGTAATATAAATTTAAATTTCGAATGGAATATATCAAGATCTGGCATCTGTGCAAGCATGTCGTTAAGCAGACTGACAGCATGTGTTGTGGGAGCGTACCGCGCCGTGGCGGTGCGCACCACCCCGCACGGCATAGCCAGCGGGCGGCGCGGGCAGCATGCGCGCGCCGCACGCGCTCCCGCCGCCAGCGACAACCGGGATAGAACACTAGGATCGTCGATGGATCCGCGCAAGAGCTGGAAGTAATGCGATAGCAAACTGCATTTTCGCCTTACTTCCAACGCATACATACCTACCATACCATAGACGAAGAGAGACGGATACAGAAAAGGGTAGAAGCCGTATAACTTTTTGTACAAATATCTAGCAAACTTTCTTTGTACTTTTTCAATCATTTCTTTGTACTTCTCTTCATGCGGATCCCAGATTAGGGCGTTATACTCTAGTTTACTGCGCACCAAAGAGTAATACAGTACCATTATAGCCCCTCTGTCATGAAATCGTCCTGTTTGCCGTATCACAAATCCAAGAGCTTTAAAAGCACTATTGCATATATTTTCAATATGTAGATTAAATTTAAGCTCTGTATCTAATGTCACACCGAGATCTCTTATTCGTGAGACACGCTCCAGACTGACACCAGACACACAGTAGTTGTAAGTGAGGGGATCACGTAGTCTAGTGAAAGTCATAGTCTTACACTTGGAACTATTGAATTCCAAGTAATTACTCTCGGCCCAACTCACAACCCTGTCAATGTCAGCCTGCAGGGCGTCACAGTCCTCAATGGCACCAATACTCCGGTATATCTTAAGGTCATCGGCGAAAAGAAGACACTCTGCTGACCTTATGACCTTTGGCAGGTCATTAATCATAATTAAAAACTGGGTCGGCCCCAAAGTACTACCTTGGCTGACCCCAGAAGTAGTAATATATGAATTTGACTGGACGCCAGCTAGACGCACATACTGAATCCTATTAGTGAAATAGCTCGCGAATAATTCCAGTAACCTAGGAGTGAACCCTACAGCAGCAAATTTTTTTAATAAAACATCATTGTGGACCCGATCGAACGCTTTTTTGTAATCAAAATAAGCCACATCTACCTGCTTTCTACAATCCATTTCCGTAACAGTATAATCGACGAAGTTTATTAAATTAGTGACTGTTGATTTGCCTACCCTGAACCCATGCTGACAGTCGGACAGTTGAGACTTGACCTGCCTGGTAATATGTCGATTCAGGATAGACTCAAAAACTTTGGCAAATGCCGATAGAACAGCTATGGGTCTATAGTTTTCTACGTGCATGCTGTCGCCACCCTTAGGTATAGGAGTTACCCGCGAGGTTTTCCAGACATCAGGATACACGGCAGTATTCAGGGACAGATTTAGTATGTACATAAGAGGGACCATGATAACAGAAACACAATCTTTAACAAGAAAAGGTGGAATGCCATCAGGCCCAGCAGAAGAGTGTTGCTTCAAACGTCGAACAGCTAGTGAAATGTCAGCCGGAGTAACTTCCCTCAGCTCTATGCGGTACGAGCACAGCGAAGATGCAGCTTCCCGCTCCGCATCGACAGCAGATAACTTTGGACTCTGAGGCAAAAAAACGGAACTAAAATACCGCGCAAACGCGTTTGCGGCATCTATACCTGATACAGCTTGACCTTCATAAACAAATTCCGTACAAGTCCCGCTAGAACAATGCTGTTGCTCTTTTATAAAAGACCAAAAAGATTTTGGATCCCTTTTTATATTCGCCTCTGTTCGTCTTATGTAATTAGAATAAGCTAGATCAATTAGTAGCTTTGCACTTTGCCGATAATATTTAAATAATTCGCGATTAAATTCCAGTCCTAATTCCTTATATTTTTTAAGATGAAAGTGCTTATTTTTTAAAGTTATAATTATCTCAGACGTAAACCAAGTCGGATATTGATACGATGAATGTTTTAGTTTATTGTTTGTCCTGGGAACATTCCGATCAAGACATTTAGAAATTTTACTATAAAATAAATTTGCCGCCGAGTTTACGTCGGCCAGCAAAAATAAATCGTCCCATTTTAAAAGTTCTAATTCAGCATATAATAGGCTAAAATTAGCTTTACGAAAATTCCATTCACTGCGTGAATCATCGCCAGCGCCGGGCGCGGACGGCGAGGGCGCGGGGGGCGCGCGGCGCGGGGCGCGGCGCACGCACCGCAACGACACCTCCAGAGGAGGGTGGTACGCGTCCACCTTGTTCTTTACCATGGGCTCAGTGTCTCCGCTGACATCGATCCACCTATCGCCAAGGTTGCTCAAAACCAGATCCAAAATAACGCCATAATCATTGGTTATTACATTATGTTGCTTCAACTTACAAGTTTCTAAAAAACATTCATAGTGCATTAATACAGTTTCATTGCATGAATTCAAATTGAAATCGCCTAAAATCAAAACATCTAATTTATTATATTTGGATACTAAATTTTCTAGAACACTAAATGTATTACAATATTTTATTTCACTAGAGCGTGGTGGAATATACACGGCACAACATATTATTTTATTATATTTAAGAGTAACAAGTCCGGCAAGTACTTCAACATCGCAGTTGTAGCCATCTACATCTACTATCTCCCTGACGGCGTAGGGGTCGCGCACGGCAAGCAGCACGCCGCCCCAGCCGGCGTCGCGCGCGCGGTCTCGCCGCAGCACCGTGTAGCCGGGGGGAAACAACTCAGAGTCGTGTACAGAACTAATTAAAAATGTTTCCGTGAACACAAAAATATCCGCTGATTCGGCTATTATTGATTTTTTACATTCGTCCAATTTTGAACGCAGACCCCTAACATTTTGATAAAAAACTAAGTAAGTCTTATACGGATTACTGGCTCGCTTGTTGCATTGAGTTACGAAACCCACTACGCCACGGTTTAATGCATACATCTTCGGCCCAGTACTCAGATTTCATATAAGTTTCCACATTCTTAGTCGGTACGGTCAATTTAAACGAAGCATAATCGCCACGCGATTTTAAAGCCTCGGCAGAACATTTATCATTTGGGCAAATAGATTGTAAATGAGCTAATACTTCCTCCGCTGCAGTTCCGCTCTTCACGAAATAAAGATGGAGATATGTCTTCCTTTCGGCGGCAGATAGCGTACAAGCCGCCGAGCCAGGCGCGGCCGTACCGCGCGTGACGTTGGTCGGCGGCGAGCGGCGCACTCGGCGAGATACCTCCACCCAGCCATCATTGTCATCCTTTTGTTTACCAAGAATATCAGCTGATTGCGCGGTGACATTTACAGCAGGAACTTGCAGCGATAGCACTGGCGGATGCGAAACATTGTTCGTTGGATTTGGAACACTAGGTGTGCAAGGAGCGCTGCGACTCGGCGTGCACGGTTTCCCTGCGCGAGCGACAGGGACAGCAGGCGCTGCGTTCCGGCTCACCGTTGCTCCTTTATTTTTCCGTGTGTCCATGCGCAATGCTATCTGGGCACGAGCGCGGGCGCTCCGTATTGGCCGCTTGGCAGGTGGCACAGTGTCGTCATCATGTTTGCTCGCTTCCACATCGGTACGTGTCGATTTTGTCGAATCACCGACAGATTCGCGATTTTGGATGAGCATTTTTATTAATGCACTCTGTTCCAACACGGTTTCTTCCAGTGACACAATTTTGTTGTGCATAGAATGCACTACTTTCGTCAACTCCCGGATCGCAGTGTTATCAGATTCTGCTGACATTACGGATAATAAACAGTGCAAATATACGGAACAATACAAAAACACGTCCAACCTCGGCGAGCGCGCGGGGCGTAGGCGGTTGAAATTTCAAGTCGTATTTGTGACAACGCGCGAATCGACCGCCCAGCACAAGTTGACCCGCAACTGGCGCAGTGTCGTACGCATCGTGCGGTTCATCGAGTACTCTTGTTTCGTGTCCCAATAAATGTTTTTTTTTTCTTTTATTACTCAGGTATGATTTGAATTTTATGTAGGTACTGGAATACCCGCGGATTCACTCGCATTATTTCGGAATAAAAAGGAGCCTATGTTAATTATAGGACCTCCTACTACTTATATATAAAAAATCATGAAGATCCTCTTAGTCGTTTAAGTGTGATGCGTAACCAAATAAACAACGAACTGCGAACAGCCAAACTGTACAACTCCTTGCCCGAATCTCTATTCCCCTTGAATTATAATTTGTCGGTCTTCAAGTCGAGAGTAAACCGGTTTCTTCTAGGCAAGCGCGCTAGATCGTAGACTATAACGTTGCTTAACATCAGGCAAGTTGTAGTCAAGCGTGAGCCTATTTCATGTAAAAAAAAACCATAAATTCTAAAAACTACTCAAACGTGATCTATTGCTATTAAAAAAAAATGACATACCACACAGTGCTGGATTTGAATTATTTATTTATTTTATATTTTATTGATTTCAAGGATATATATTAAATATTTTGTTATTCAAACAAATTTGCTTCGAACATCTTCATTTGACCCGCTTATCTGTACCTATTATAGGTAGGTATAGGTAATATATGCCCGCAGCTTTGCTCGCGTGGCTATGGGATGTAATGTATGTCACTCTCACTCTCATGACCCTGAAATACCTACATATACACTAAAAATCATTATAAAGTGTCACTGTGCAATGTGCATTTTTCAATAGATAAGAGTGAATTTAGCCAACTGCCCGATCGTTAGTTATTTGAAAACACATATCATACAATGATGTTGATGCTTTTTAAAACGCAACATAAAATATGTAACTTTAAATTTAACGGTGCAAGTACTTAAAAATAAAACTAATCCAATGCTGCAAGCTGCTATAAAATAAAATGACCGTATTATTTACTTAAAAAGCTATAAACTAAATAAATTGCATCACTATTACAACGTTTGTTTTTTAATTTGGACACCCACAATAAGCACGGATTAACTAGTTTTACAACCGAGTCGTTATACCAAGTCTATCTTCAATTTACTTTAATGTTTATCCATTACTTTCTTAAGAAAAGCTTGGCATAGCGATAAATCGCTTAATTAAAACGTAACCTGCATCTTCTTCTTCTCGAATGAGAGTGGCCAACTCAGGTGTCGAGAGTTTATCAAGCCGCCCTAAGGGCCTCTGAAATGGCTTAACGACTGCTGTACTAGACAAACAGCCGGGACCTACAATTTAACGTGTCATCCGACGGAAGCGCCCAAAATGGAATGCCACTTTTCGGTCACCCATCCAAAGACGGACCGCGTCGACCTTTGCTTAACATTTGTAATCAATCGCAGCTGCTGTGGGCGTAACTTGCACGAGCATTAAGTTAATGTTTTAAGATCGCAAAGTATAATATTGGCAGTTAGATAGGATGTCAAGGATAGTAGTTTATTTATTTTCTGTAAACATAAGTTCAGCTGCACGCTATTAAGGCTCATCAATTGTATATCGTTATGAGCTCGTTAGAGTTTCTTAGATCGAAGGGTGAATTTGAAAAAGTCGTAATAAAGATATTTTTGTCGTTTTACCAAAGTTTTATATGTTCTGTGCCAGAGTTCACCATACCAACACGATATTATGTTTGTCATTATTAGTTGAGAAAACGACTAAAGAACAGGTAATAGCAATTAAAATTGACAGTAAAATAGCAATGACATTGCCAATAGATTAGAATAGATCACTATTTCTAAACATGCGGGTGTATATCTATACTAATTTTATATTATAAAGCTGAAGAGTTTGTTTGAACGTTAATCTCAGGAACTACTGATGCGAATTGAAAAATTATTTCTGTGTTGAATAGACCATTTATCGAGGAAGGCTATATAACATCACGCTGCAACTAATAGGAGCGAAGAAACAATGGAAAATGTGGAAAAAACGGGGAAAATTATTCATCTTTGAGGGCTTCCGTTGCGTGCGCCTTGAAAACGGTTCAAGATATCAAAAAACTATGTATGTAAGAATTATTCACTTTTGAAATGATAAAACAATATATTAGCAACAGTATTATGTCTATCTTTTTAGATTAATTCATTAGAACCGTATTTATGGTAATAACTATTCCACGCGGACGAAGTCGCAGGCACCAGCTAGTATATATCTATGTTTCTAAGCCTGCAGGTTAGGTGAAGGAATTCACGAGGGCAAAGTTGTATCGTGGCTCGGTAAAGTGCAAACGCTTTAATTGGCCTGTGTCGTGGCCGCGAATTCTCGAGCCCAGCTCACGAACATCTAATTCCGAGCTCGGAACGATATATTATTTAGAGAGAAACTTATTTATCGCTTGGGAAAGAATGTATTTGCTGGCAACATTGTTTTATTACTGTCTTGATGGCGTGTGGTTTCCCGTGGAGTTACCAGTTTTGAGCTGAAATATAACTTAGTCTTAACATAGTGAAAATTCTCAATTGCATCCACCTCCAAACTGAATTCACCGAACTGTGCAAGATCAAGCATTAACAAAAAGCTTTAATTAAGTTTTCGCATTTTTATTTATCATGGTATAAGCTTTGATGCGTTGGTTGTTCTATTTGTAAAGCTACACAGTGTAACTAAAAATAATTCAGAACTGTAAATATCCGTTTCTGAACTGTGGATTTATTATGTTATTCATTTATTAACAACTTTTTTTAAATTTTTTACAATATATGTATATAAAAAAAACAAATATTATAAAAAACTTAAAACTAACGAAGCCGCCGGCAACGGGGTAGGACCCAAGCAACCGGTGGTAGAGGCTACAAAGAAAGGAACCTCCGGACAATACGCGCCGTGTCAAGGATCACTGCCTTCTGTATCTGTCCCTTAACCCACCTTATCTTACTTAACTTAACTTACTCTTCCCTTATTATGTTATGTTATTATTATTATATTATTATTATTATTATACCTATGTACAAAACGAATGAAAGACAGTCTTAATGAACATGTAAGCTATAAAATTTGTCACGGTCCCGCGCAAACTAGTGATTACAACTTGATTATGGTGTTCAAACGTGTATAAGAAAAAAAAGGGGAACCATAGAGAGGTGTCCAGTCTCTGGAGCAGTCTCAATAAACCAATTTGCGACGCTTGCGGCTTGCCAGGATACATAGATATAATGAGAGACACATAATACCCACAGCTAATACTATTAAGACACTTTTAACGACGGCATCATGACGCTGCTGTTGTGGCTTTGCATTAGCGTATCTTCAGTATCGCGATATTTGTGTAGTGCAGGGTGTTCCATAAATTTAAAATTCTAACCAAATACTCTAACATATTTTACTCGGTAATAATTAGTGAAACAGTACAGTCATTACTTGAATTCTACGGGCATGTCTTAGTTGGTAGTGGCTCTGCCTTAACTAATCTAAGGGTTGCGGGTTCGATTCCCACTTGACACAAGTAATAATGAATTTTAAAATCAATAATTATTAGTGTTGAGTCTTGTCGTTTCTATATGTATATATTTACAAAAGAAAAATTTATTAGTATTATATCCGTTATCTAGTAACCACGACACAAGCGTTTGCTTAGTGTGGGGCTAGATGGCGCTGTGTGCAATTTCCCGCAATATTTATTTATTTGCAACAATTTATTATCTGTTTAATGGGTATAATATCGTTGTCGTGCCGCTAGTTTATGATCCTTTGTTCCTCCCTGCTTGCCCCTATATCTGACGTGGTATAAGACCAGGGGCCAACTACCAGTATGGTCGCTTTAAATGACCATTTCTTTGCGACCAAGAAATGTCATCGGTATTGGAAGATAAATTCTTTTGGGTGAAAATAAAATGCATGCAATATGGGCAATTGGTAGTTTTGTAAGGAAGGTAGAAATTAATTAATATACTCGTATATGATGTCCCTACAATCAACACATACGAATATCTAGCAAAAAGTAAAAGTATACATATTCAAAAATCTTGCTTAACTTTTCAGAGTATCTTTGAGTGATTTTAGAAAAAAATCGAATGAGTTATATTTTATGTAATTTTCTAATTTTCATCATCATTATCAGCCCATTATCGCCCACTGCTGAGCTTAGGCTTCTCTTCTAGTACGCCACTCGTCCCAGTCCTGACAAATTTCAAATAACACCGACAAAATGACAAGGCCATTTTTACTTTAACCCGCAATACTTTTCACGGTACTTAGCTCGTGCGGCCACATATTTGCAGAATCGTTTTAAAAACCTCACGCCCCTAATTGAGTTTCCATGTTTCGGCCCAGAATGTTAAAGCTTAAGGACTTTAACTCAATATTGGTTTATTGAAGTGCGTGGGATTGTAACAGTTTCCACACAATATACAAGGTTAATAAACTTTCATGTATTAAACGGGAATGCTAATTATATCCAGTGACACTGTATTTAATCATAAAAATAATACATTTTTAGTGATCGCGGTATAGTAAATGAATACCAGTAACTATTGTCCTTTTCTAGCTTGCTTTTCAAAACTAAGAAAATAAAATTTGCTGCTCCTTCATAAATAAGTAGTATGGGACATATTTTTTTCGTAAATTTAGAAAACATATGCAACTTACACTTTTTACTGTGTCAGATACTTAACTCACATGTGGAAAATTGGAAACCAATAACACTGTAGAAATGAATCCAGGCCACGCACTCGATTCTTTCTCCCGTATTGTTTGTTCACTGTTCACACTTATTAAACGAGTAGTGTTATTAAATAGAAAGTTAAACGCGTCAAATTAGAACAATCCCATCGATGGTGAAGAAACGCTAAGCATTGATTCCAAGATTCTACGAATAATTATTGTTCACTAGTTCTTATTGAAAGCTATTTTTCAAACAAATATTTATATAACCTTTTACGAAATTTTCTCAGCGATTTAATACCTATGTAACGTTGTTTTCATCTGAATTTAAAGGTGGACATAACAAGATATATTTATTTAACTATCTTATCCGATTTGAATAAAATAAACAGCCATTTTATGTGACACGCATAATAATTTAGGAAGTAATTTTACATTAATTTTGTAACTGCTCTTAAAATAATATTTTTAATCAAGTTTTATTTGATCGCCATAAAATAGGCAAATATTAATTTAAATGCAAAGATTAACTTATTTTTACGATTATTAGATCCGTCCGTCTATGAAGACACTTAGAGATAAGAATTATCAGCAAATGTGAGCGTTTCCTCTTTAGAAGCCGTTATTAATACCTTCATAAGCATTAATTAAGAGCCAAACTCGTAAAAGTGTATTATGAACTCATTTCTATATGCAAAATGAATATACACATAAAGAGTATTTTTTACTGCAACAACTGTTAAAGCAAAAATTCGTTAATGCTGAACTTTTAAAATGTAGTATCAAAATAACCAAAAATAGAAAATATCACATGACATTAATATTTAGACACATGGTCAAACTAAACGTTTTTTGTCCGCAATGCCTGGGGATTTCACCTTGATAAAATTGATGAATAAATTATAAATATAATTTTTTATCCGTTACAGTAAATCGTACTATCTATTAAATATGCTTATTCAAATTAACTTTTTATAACTAACAAACACTATCAACTAACAAGAAAAGTAATTCCGAATTAATCGCAAAAATTATGATCTAATACCTACTGGGAACTAATTTTATGCCTGCAAACTGGCTACCATCTTAAGTTGTAAAATTATATTCATGTTAGAAACCGCGATTGAATTTTATGGTAGTAATATCAAGCCAGCTCCTGTAAATAAGACTGTGGCAGGTTTTAATCATCATAAAAGTATCTTACACCACGCCATGGTATGGTATTCAAACGTATAAGCAAAGCAATAAAGCACACTTATAGGTTCCTACTGAATATGTACTAAAAGTTGAGAAAAGAAACGTATAAAAGTGCAACCTTTGTAAAGACACCATCTCGAATTTAAAGATTTCAAGACATGAGCGAAATTCAATCAAATTTCACCTCTTCAAAAAAGAAATATCTGTAATGGCAAATATATGTAACTAGCTGAGCCTGCGACTTCGTCCGCGTGGAATATTTATTTTGGGCATCATATTTATTTTTGCAAACAACCTCTTCAGCTTTATAAATTATAGCCCATTAATTGCCCAATTAATTATACCCACGACTTGAACCGTTTTCACAGCCCACGCAACGGAAGCTCTCAAAGATCAATAATTTTTCCCGTATTTTTTCAGTTTTTTCCATTGTTTCTTCGCTCTTATTAGTTGCAGCGTGATGGTATATAGCCTAAAACCTTTCTCGATAAATGATCTAGTTAACACAAAAATATTTTTTAAATCGCACCGGTAGTTCCTGAGATTAGCGCGTTCAAACAAACAAACAAACAAACTCTTCAGCTTTATAATATTAGTATAGATTTTATAATTTACGCAGGAAAACAATAAATGTAATCTAATCTTAAAGTTTTAAGGTGCTCACATACTTACGTACTACGTATAATTTTGCATACAACCGTATTATTTATCAAAGACACTAACCACCTGAAGGTAAGAACTGTGACATACAATACGACAAGGCTATTTTGTCAGCAGATCCCAATGGCGCTGTTCATTTTCTTTTGAAATCGTTTGACAAACAAAACCGCTTTGTAATTGCATATATCAGTAGATAGTTAATTGATTGTATGTTTAGAGAATTAATTGATAGTTGAAACGCTGACTGATTTAGTATAAGTTGGATTGGCCCTTAGGGCAGCTTGATAAACTCTCGCCACCAGAGTAAGTCTCATCCGATAAGAAGAAGGAGAAGAAGTGGTAGGTCTGTCATTCCGATCGATAAAAGTTTCGCAATGTCCGTCGTCAAATGTCTAACTTTATGCCCCAGCTGCTACGTTAGAGAGACAGTTGTATTCAAAATAAAATGAAAATGATTTTAGGCACGAACAAAATTTAAATATAAAAGATAGAAAAAAAACAAACACACTGGCAGGCATGCTCCACATTGTGGATCACAGTATTCACTTGTCGCTTCAGTGGATCTGGTGCTCTAATAGCAAAGTATAGCTTAGCTATACAACGAAAAATTTATATTATATCCCAAGACACACCTTCAATCAGCATCGTTAATTATGCGGACATCATTTCAGGTGACCTAGTAGTAAAATGTCCAAATGTGTGTTATAAAAAAGAAACAGGAACTTCCTGTGTGGTGCCAATCCTTCTCTTATTCACTCTACATAAACGGCAATCAATTACAATTGAACAAAAACTTATTCTCAACGTTTGCGAGTTGGAATCATCGACATAGAAACATTCATGGACAGGCTTTGATGATAGATTTCCCTCCCTTAAAAATAATAAGTCAACACAGTTTGATAAGAAAATATCAGAAATTGGTATTATTTGAAACATGACTGTGTTAATAGTTTTTGTTTGTGTATTGTTATAAATTTGAATGTCTTTGTTAAGTTTGTAGGAAAGAGATTTCAGCTCCAAAGTTTGGCATTTTGGCACTCCTACGATAAAACAGCACGAAGTACACTCGATGAAATACCAACAGAATTACTAACTGGATGAACCAAATTTGCAGTTATGGTGGTTGCACAAGATCGACGCAGATGGCACATACAAAGGGAAAGGGAGGCCTATACCCAGCAGTAGGATCCCAAGGGCTGTGGATGATGATGATGATGACCTACTACCTACCAGTCCAATACTGTTCTATGTCAATGGTTGGAATCACATTACGAGTACAAATCGTAAGAATCGTGACTCTCGCTGGTGGTGGAGGTATTGTAGGTATTGCCCCGAGGAGAATGCTCGGAGTTCTCTCTCAACTGTAAGTGATATTCTATTCAATAAATTCTTGCAGGACGCTGTAAGCAGTAATGTATGTAGATCAACTGTGCGGTTTTGATATTGCTGATGTAAAAGTCAAGTTACTTATGTCTATAAAAGTCTAACTAATCATGACAGTACCTAACTGTAATGAAGCATTCTGTTTAGACCGATAGTAACAGGACCAAACAGCCGAAAATAAGTATGACACGCCCTTTGTAATCTCTTATTTATTCCTTTCCATCCAATGGTTGAAAAAGAGATTGCTTTTCGCAATAAGGTCGCCACTTGTGGCACTAGTATAAGTATTTTTTTCTTTCTTTGTAATTATTATCGTGTGTTGCAATAAAGCATTTCTATTATATTTTATGACATCTTGTATTAGTACTGAATTTTGACAGTGGTGCTCTCATATTTAACATTAAATGTTTGTATTCTTGTCTAGCATCCTTAATGAATGTCATCATGAAGCAATAGCAATGCAAGCAGTGAGACTGATATAAGATTTTTCTTACACAACTTATTCATATCGTTTTAACAGTAAAATTGTTATATTCCCAATAAAGATACATACGATGAGAACCATAAACCGCTCCCGTTGAAGTTCAGTCTGTACCTGTGTGGGCCCCCACATAAATAAAGCAGCTCCAACAAAGGCCCTGGAATTGATTTAAACGACACCTAAAGTCAGACTTATTACCGGCACTCGGAGCGTCGTATTAAAATTTTAATTGTTTTCAATCCCCATAATTTTGCCGCACGCCCGCACTTGCCGTTTGTAAATTAGTACTTTAATTTAAATCTCTTTTAAAATGCAATAACTCCAGTGATTTACTGAGATGAGTCATTTGCAATGAGTGTAACTCAGCTGTGATAAAAAATATGTTGGTGCATTGTTTTGTTCTGATTTGTTGGGCATATGATGCAATTATAATATGTTGCTCTTGTCTGTATTACACTAAAACACAGTACAGATAATGATGATATCACATGAATATTTTTATGTTTGTCAATATAGTATTTTTGGAAAGATTACTCTACAACCTACAACCTGATTTTAATTACTGCTGTAGTCTAAAATGTGGCACACTTGATTAGAATAAACTTATTTACTTTAGATACTCGAGGAGGAAAGATGTTATGTTGATACAGTTGTTGTGTCAAATACAGTGAACATATCACAGGTTAATATTAAAATATCACAGGTTGTGTAAAGTGTTCATCAAGAAGTTACATAATACAGCTGAAAAAATACCAACTTTTCCTGATAATTAGATACCTAGCATAGTTTGAAACCATCTTAAAAAAAATAAGATAATAGTGCCATAATATAACAATGCTTTCATTTTACTCCCTTACATGTTTATAGCGAAACCTAAAAGATGAAATCTATAGCAGACGTTTCTGTCAACCATTATTTACCCTTAGTGTAATGTCGCCATTCATACGTCCTAAATGATAAATTGTCTTTGATTAGCATATAAAAGGCTCGATGAAATTAAAAGTAAGCACCTAACATCGTCGCTTGTTGTCATTTTATGGGACGATAAGAGATATCGTGCTGCAAATCTGACGCGATTTTCAATTGTGGTGACAATATGGAATACAAAAATGATAAAATATTGCTCTTGTTTCGAAAATTGTGTAATGACTAGTAGTAGACATAGGGATAGAATAAAGAACAGAATTGTCTTCTTTAGTACATAAGTTAATTAATGTTAGATTTATTCATATAATCATCATGCACTTAACTCGAAATCTTAGTTTGTAAAACCTATACAAAACCTAAAAACTGTATTAATTTATTCTTTTTTAATATATTTTTTTTATTAGATAGGCTCACGCTTTTCTTCAAAATGCCTGAGGTCTATGATCTAGCGCACTTTCCTAGAAGAAATCAGTTCACTCTTGACTGGAAGACCTGTATTATAGTTAGATTCCGGCAAGGAGTTCCCCAGTTTGACAGTTCGCACGATGTAAGACGATTTACATCAGACATTCACTACGCAAAATTTCATATATGTAAATACTATATATTGCGCACTACACCATAAACTATAAGACAATACATGTAATACTTACTAATATAGTTATACTTATATCTAAGCCCTTTCCGGTTTCTCCCAGAAGGTAGTTGAACTTCCTATCCTATGAAAGGGAAAACACTTTTTGCAGCTCACCACTCTTGCGTAGCTTGTTACAAGATGATTCCACTTTTTGTCCTAATACCTTTATAAGCGAGTTTCCACTTACATAAATTATGTGGGACTCAGCCATTGGAAAACAAACCTTGAAACAAAGAAGCTAAGGTATATAATGTCATGCGTGTTGGAATGAACTTAGTTTTTATTTGCATCATAAATATGCACCCGTCACACAGTCCTTAGGTATGGCTTATAAAAAAATGAAGAGCAAGAATCTAGCTCAGGGCTAGGGTTCAATAGATTTTTAGGTTCTGGTTAGTACAAATATGGTTTTCATTTTAGGACATTCACTATCGGAACATAAGATGTATTTGCAAATAGCGAAACTATTGCTAACATATTTTTGTATATTATCGATTCATTGGTTTGAAATATAAGTACCTTTAACAAAAGTTGCATTTTTCTTTAAATAATTTAGTTTTGAAATCGTTTCCAGTATGTTACAAGAAAAACTGAATTAAACGAATAAAATTGTTATAATCAACACTCATCCCTTATAAAATTGTGAGGATCTCTAAAACAAACTGAATGCAGTCAGATGTTATTAATAATTACGAGAACTGACGAGTCTATGTAGTGTAAATCGTGAACGGTGCTAATTAGAATAAATGAATTTGAATGTATCACTATAATGAGATTCTATTAGCAATAGAATTACAACATGGCGGTTTTAAATATACCTTGACTACCATTATTTATTTTGTGGTTTTATGGCAAACTGCGGTGGCATAGGCTGTCAATGGGCTAATTTACTTCTATGAGGCAATTAATTATAAAACTTATGGGTTTAATTTCTAACCTATAAATAAATTATGAACTAATGGTGAACAACACTCGTAATTATGTTATTTTATTAAAACTTGATTTGGGAATCTGACAGCTTGTTAGATTGTACCTAAATCAAATGATTAAATTACGTGTAGGTACATAGGTATGTGATCAATTCATCAAAACAACGAAATTTTAGTTAGGTACTATGTTTTTTGGCATACATATACCAGCAACATTTTATGCGTTATGGCTCGCAAAAATATTTTAATAACAAAAATAATAAATAAAAGTAAATATTTGAAACACACAACCTCGAATTTACACCGGATTTCCTTTTTTAAATATTTTTGCTTATAAACCTTTTTGTTCACCGAAAACCAGTTGTGTTTATAGTATAGTTTTGTAATAGTATAGTTTAAGAGTATAGTTTTGTACAGTCCAGTCCAGTACTGAAGAAGATATTATGTCTATACTAATAAAACGTTTAGAAACAAACTCAATAATATCTTATCTCATCTTCTATGAGTTATCTGCAATAGATTTCCGCCAAAACGCTTATACGCTGTTTAGAAAACAAATTTCAAGAATACTTCATAATACATTTTACAGAATATGCTAGTCATCCATACAATTTGGACACACGCAGTATTTTCGTATCGCATAAACACTATATCTGCTGCGCCGGCGGCGCTGGTACCGGCGCACGCGCCTTGAAATACGCGACCATTGTGATCCAATCACTGAATAAATATTTAATAAACATACGACTAAAGTTAGCCTACTCGAGCCACCCAGCGCGGCGCTTGCAAAGCAAAACTTACATAAGACATACATAATCGGAAATGACAACTGCAAAAGGTTGTGCGAATTAGTTTTTGTGACATAAAGTTTATCTTAGATCCTTAACACCTACATACGTATACCGTGGGCCTCACCAACATGATATCTGTCTCTTTATTTATACCTACTCAGTTTAGCTCAATAACATCAAAGGCATCCGGTTTGATGTAACCTCTATATCAGCACAAAATATTTATCATCAAAATTGAAATAATTATTTACATGCGTATATTAATAATACTCAACTTAAAATCCTTTTAAACATCCTCTGAGAGTATATATGTTACGGTAAATGTGGATAATGCGGGTATTATGCATAATTCCCGGGAGTTATGCATAATTACCAGTGCTCTTGGTGAAAGTGAGATAAACATTCGAATTAATCACATTTACCGGTAATTATACATAATAACCATACCCCTTTGGTAAATGTAGAAAATAATGAAATCAAACATGGCAAAAAACAAAACAGGCAAGGAGGCACCGCACTGAATTATAATGTGTCGGTCTTCAAGGCGAAAGCAAACTGGTTTCTTCTAGGCTTTCTTTACTCTACTCTACTCTACTCTACTCTACTCTACTCTACTCTACTCTACTCTACTCTACTCTACTCTACTCTACTCTACTCTACTCTACTCTACTCTACTCTACTCTACTCTACTCTACTCTACTCTACTCTACTCTACTCTACTCTACTCTACTCTACTCTACTCTACTCTACTCTACTCTACTCTACTCTACTCTACTCTACTCTACTCTACTCTACTCTACTCTACTCTACTCTACTCTACTCTACTCTACTCTACTCTACTCTACTCTACTCTACTCTACTCTACTCTACTCTACTCTACTCTACTCTACTCTACTCTACTCTACTCTACTCTACTCTACTCTACTCTACTCTACTCTACTCTACTCTACTCTACTCTACTCTACTCTACTCTACTCTACTCTACTCTACTCTACTCTACTCTACTCTACTCTACTCTACTCTACTCTACTCTACTCTACTCTACTCTACTCTACTCTACTCTACTCTACTCTACTCTACTCTACTCTACTCTACTCTACTCTACTCTACTCTACTCTACTCTACTCTACTCTACTCTACTCTACTCTACTCTACTCTACTCTACTCTACTCTACTCTACTCTACTCTACTCTACTCTACTCTACTCTACTCTACTCTACTCTACTCTACTCTACTCTACTCTACTCTACTCTACTCTACTCTACTCTACTCTACTCTACTCTACTCTACTCTACTCTACTCTACTCTACTCTACTCTACTCTACTCTACTCTACTCTACTCTACTCTACTCTACTCTACTCTACTCTACTCTACTCTACTCTACTCTACTCTACTCTACTCTACTCTACTCTACTCTACTCTACTCTACTCTACTCTACTCTACTCTACTCTACTCTACTCTACTCTACTCTACTCTACTCTACTCTACTCTACTCTACTCTACTCTACTCTACTCTACTCTACTCTACTCTACTCTACTCTACTCTACTCTACTCTACTCTACTCTACTCTACTCTACTCTACTCTATTTTATTTTATTTTATTTTATTTAATTTTATGTTTTGCCACCAAACACCAAACAGAAGGTTTGAGCTCTTGATCCTCTACTCGTGCGATTTATTTATTTTATTTGTACATGTATTTATTCTCATAAACATATTGATTCTGATGTTTGATTTCATTATTTTGTACATTAACCAAAGGGGTATGGTAATTATATATAATTACCGGTAAATGTGGATAATTCTCAACATTTACCGAGTGCGTTTGCAATTATGTATAATTCCCGGGAATTATGCATAATTCCCGAATATCTAAATTTACCGTAACATATATATTGTGTTCCTCATGAATCTATTTTATGCATAAGATCTACGATCTAATTTGTAATTGAAAACACAATAGGTACTTGATACAATAAATTAATTTACTTTTGACTTTTAATTTAGTGGTGCTTAACATGAGGCAGGCTGTAGTCAAACGTAAAACTTACCATAAAAAAAACTTACCTTTTCTGTGCGTTGTCGTGATTGTTCAGGTTTGTCCATTGCTACTCGGTCATTCGGACCACATGCGTGATTGATCCTTGAAAGGCAGAATAATATCAAAGGCTTCTTTCGGAAGATCATTTACTTTTATTGTCGAGCCTCATCAAGGATTCGGCGCCGGACAATGAACAAACAAACATTGTAGCTGTCTTGATATGCTTAATTGGACTCTAATTTAGGGTTTAATTCACATAATGACTAATGAGGTGTTTTCTAAAGATCTTCGTGTGTTTGAAGCCGTATTATTTATAAGTAGATATCCGATAATTTGCGAATTGATATTTGACTAAACCCGGGGCTTAGTTTTGTAATATTATATTATGGTTATTTGATACACCAAATGATAAATTTTAAAGACAATGAGTAATGAAGCGTACGTTTACGAATCCACATAAACGGGCAAATAAAATATGCATCATAAAACAAATCGTTCTACCTCCCATCAAGAACACATCACATGATAAATAATCTTCTTTTTGGGCTTCATTTAACGAAGCATATGTCTTGCAGAGCCTGGACGTCAATCAAAGCATAAGGCGGGGCTGAAATCAGGGAATTCGGACTCACTCAGCGATATATAGTCCAATAGACAACTTAGTAAATAAAAAAAATATAGTGTAACACATTATGCAAATAAACTATGTGATATTAGCTCGGTTACAAATGATACGCGATATATCTGCGTGATGATTACTATGATTGGTCCGTGATAGTGCACGCGTAATGGGATTTGATGGTGATTGGTTCATGTGGGTTCTCATTATACAATACGCAGACCGCACAGAATATTGTCGTTCATAGTTGTCAATCTTGAGATTTTCAATTATCAAAGTTAGGACAACTGTCGCCAAGGTCGGTCCTTGGATGTAGGACCTGAAATGTGGTATTCCATTTTGGGCGCTGCCATGGGTCAGATGACACGTCAAATTGTAGAACCTGCCGGCAGTCGTTAATCCATATCAGAGGCCTCTAAAGTGTGAAAACTGACACCGGTGTTGGCCACTCTAAAACAAGTTTACTTATTAATCACAGGATTTTGGTTTGGTTGACATAGTGGTTTGTTAAAAAGAAGAAGATAAGATGGTAGTTACGAGCATCAGTGTTATATTGTCTATGGTCCCGCTATACGACCTTAATTGCACTTCATAAATCCTTATCGATGACAAGCCTTAATGATAAATGTTGAACCGAGTAAATAATGAGCTGAGATGTTTTGATTTCCTGTTGAATATATCTTAAAATTATTCAAAAAGAGCAATGTAGCAATGCAAACCAATATTTTAAAGCAAAAGCTGCGAAGGGTATTATAAAAATTCAATATTTTAAGATGTTTTAAGATAAGTCTCAGTTCTATAACCAAACTTATTAATAACTAGCTGTTGCTTGCGGCTCCAATCGCATTAAGAAGTAAAACTTGCATCTCCTATTTCACCCTTTACAAAATGGCATTTCCAAAAATCCTTTCTTAGCGGATGCCTACGTCATAACATCTTCCTGTATGCTAAATTTCAGCCCGATCTGCACAGTGGTTTGGGCTGTGCGTGGATAGATTACTGTGTCAGTCAGTCAGTCACCTTTGAGTTTTGTATTTTTAGAAATCAATAAATACGTATTTGTTGGAATAAATCATCAGTAAGAGGACAGTTTTAGTTTGATATGTATTGTTTCGTTATAGCGTTACATTAAAAAAAGGTAAATTAAATAAAAAATAATTGTTTAAATTTTGCCGAATTTGGCTGCACATAGATTTGTTTTTCCTGCAGTGTAAGTAGGTATGTTCAAAATGATAGTGTACCTCTAAATATCTATAAAAGTTTTTTGTTTGTAACCAGTATTCCTGTATGCCTCCACACACCAGTGGGTGCCATAAAGTCTTTTGCGATTATTTGTATCGAATATCAATACCGATTATATTACCTCCATCGATCCAGATTTATTATTGCAGATAGACAGAAATCCCTGTAGCAGGCTCTGGCGCGTCAAATCAGTATTTATGAGGATGTTATTTTAAAGCTTTTATTATTTATCGTTAACAGCTTTATTGATATGATTCGATGTGGGAGGATATAAATGTTTTTGCCCATATTTGCGCAAACCCAGTTTTTCCTTACGTTTTGGAATTCTTCATGGTCAATAGTTATTTCATTTTGATGGTTCCCGTTTCTTAGATTATATTCGCAATTTACAGAATTGGCAGCTGATATAACTGATGAAACTTTTTACTACTATTAAGATTATGATAAGAAGTTACAATTCATTTACAACTTTTCAAATCATATACATACATTATATACTCTATTATATTATTATTTAGTAAAATAACAAGTACAATCGAGTGTCGAAAATATTTATATTTTAATTATGTTTACACGTAACTGATTAGTTTGAAATCGTTGTGTGAAAAAAGTAAAAGTAAAGTCTCTATTTCAAGATCTAGACCAGAAAGTACAACTTCTATTAGCTCTCTACTTCGCTAAGTTAACGACGTCTTCCAAACATTTAAGTTACAAATCCGTGTGAGCAAGCAGGCGTACAATCTAAGTGTAATGTACCGAAGCAGTCACCGTGAAATTACTCACAATGTTGTGATTGCATACAACACAAACGACAACACAGACATAATAATTAGGTGCTATTCAAGGTTATTGAGAAAATACTACAAGGTTCTCATGTACCTACAATTAAGGTATGCTTAGTTATGTCCTTGTATTAAAAAGTATCAAACTTAATTCGTTTTAACATACTAGCCGAGAGTAAACAAGTTTCTTCTTCATTCTTCTTCTATTTATTGAAATTCTAAAGTGACATTTGAATTATCTTATTGCAATAATCAACTGAGAATATCTGAAATAAAGACTATTTTTATTTTATAAACAGGTCTCTTCTAGGTAAGCGCGCAAGATCATAGATTACAACGTTTCTCATTATCTGGCGAGTTGTAGTCAAGCGCGAGCCTATCACATGTAAAAAAACGTGGCTTTTTATTAGATCTGATAATTTTTAAGTCACACTAGAAATAGCACACCATTATACTAAAATATAAAATTATTTATTCATAACAGTATAAAACATAAAGTAACTGACTAATAGTATATATTTACAAGTCTTAAACATAATATTAAAATATATAATATACCTAAAATAAAATATGAAGTAAAATAAAACAAACAAAAATACTAAAAGGAGTTTGTTGATAGTTAGATTATTGTACTACTCTTAGACCGCGGGGTAATAGATCAGTATAATTTTGTTATGGATTCTTCTGGATAATATGGTATGAGGTTGCGGTCATACTATCCCGAAACAACGAGAACAAATCCACAGACATTCACTAGTTTAATATAAACGTGTATCTGGTGGTATTAAGGCGCTATAGCTATACTTATTTTTCTTAATAGCTCTGTGTAAAGTTAGGAGGATCCGTGTGTATTTTACTAACTTGATAACTATGCAATTTTAAAGCAAAACACAGCTTGTAAGTAACAGCTATGTTCGTAAACTTACCTTCCTGTCTTAGTTTATGACGAACAAGGAGCGTAGTAAAATTGTGGTAAATACTAAACAAGCGCTGTAAAATCAGTTGGTAAATTTACGCGGAGAATTTTTTTGTGCCATTTCCTCCATTTCGGGTCAAAAAGCTTAGGGATACTAACGCTTAAGAATTGTTTTGGAAAAAATGTGAATACTGCAAAATAGCATCAATATCACAAATTGAACCTTTAGAACCTTTTGTGATATTCTTGTCATGTCTTTTTTAATATTATGTGCATTTTTGAATGCAATTGTAAATACCCATTTCAATTTATCAAACTGTCATCATAAAGCCTCCTATCTCAATCACACGCACATTCAACCAACATGAGCGAGACTTTATAATCCCAAAGCGCATTAGCAGCTGCCTTGTATAATTTGACATGTTCTGACGCGCGGCGTGGCCCGCTAGCTGTCTGCTGGTCATAGTATGTTTATAATTGATTATTTGATTCTTATTGTAATTCAGTTAAAAAAATAACTTCAGTTAAATTCACTTATTAAGAATTTTTTCAACAGAGAGATTTGGGTTTTTTCTTAAGTATTACGACGACGAATGTTACCCATTACAATACACATTTCTTTGAAATGATCTAATTTGAATCCAATATTACGGAGGAAAATAATGAGGCAATATTTTTATCTCATCGAATTCATTATTACATGTAGGTATATTTCAATAAATTTTAATTTAAATTTTTATTTAGTATTCATGTCATATAATTTGGATACTAAGCTCAAATTATATTGTATTATTTTTATGGGTGAATTATTTGAGAAATCTGAATCAAACTTTCAAACAACTAGCATCAGACATACTATCTTCCTCTCTGAACCTTCTCAGAAACTGCCTCTTTAGACAGCTGCAATAGCATTAATCTCGCCCGACAGCTCAATTACTAAGCTTTGAGCCCTTCGGTAATGTACCTACAATCTGTGACATACACGCCTAAAGAGCTATATAGGGTGTTGATTGCTAAAATTATCAAAACAAATAATAATATTTGATTTTAGGCTTTTTTCGGGTTTTTGTATCAAACAGAACTAATTGAAATTTATAACTAGTATTATCAGAGATGTAGTGAATATGTTTAGGATTCGTTCCGGACATATTCCGTCCAATAAATTTAAACATCTCATGGGAATTGTTGCTTCACCAAACTGTCCGGAACGTGAGACAGCCGTAGAGGATGTGCTCCATGTGCTAACGGAATGTGTCCGAAATGAGGCCCTTAGAAAAGATGTATTAATGACAACTTATGGCAGTTACAATGTAGGACAATGTAGTGTAGCAGCATTTTGGCCTTTCCATTGCCTGGAGATGCAAAAATGTTGCTATAGCTATATAAATGTATCTTTAAGTAAGTACTAGCTACTAGCCGTACGGGAGTGGCGTAGTCAATGTATGACTAAACTCCTTTTAATAAATAAAGATAAAAAACTAGTATATCTATATTAACAATAATTATAACCTAATTAACTAAGAGATACGATATTATTAGGACTTGTTGCTCATAAACAAGTTAATTAAGAAAATAATCAACAAATAAGCATAGCAGACGTCAATTTTTAAATACTTCATAAAAATAAAGCACCATAGCCCATATTTTTTATTGAATAAAAATAAATGCATATTTAACATCACCTTGTATCTGCAATGAATGTGAGATTTCTTTGAATCGCACAACACATCACATCACAATAATCCCCTGTATTGGGTAGATCAGGCCATCATAAACGTCGGCCGAGGAACCGCCCGCCATGACGCCTGCTTATTGTACGGACCAAAGACCTAGCAATAAACGTGGACGGAGCTAACAACTTAAATTCAAAAACAATCGTTTATATGTATGTATGGTGGTTAGTAAACGGTACCAACCGTTTACTAACGCAAACTATTGAGGGCGTCTTTAGTTGGTCTTAAGAAAAAAACTTTAATACTTAAGAAAAAATCAACGTTTTTTGGAATCATTCACATAACATATCGATAAAGCTTTAGATGTTTATTTTTTTCATGTATTTCCCATAATAATATGTAGTCGTAGAATCAAAGTTGACCGAATTAAACCGCATTTTAAAGGTTATGCGATAGTTAGGTACTAGAAACCCAGTAATAAAATAATAAAGTCTGTTTTAGAAGAGTAAACAAAAAACAAAATATTGTATACTTATTTTAAAGTTTTCTATAGAAATTGCACACTAAACTAGTGCCTAGTTGTCATACAAAATTTTATAGTGTGCTCTGAGTTACAGATTGTAGAAATCGTTGCTTGGTTTCCCTCAACGTATTACAAACTCTTTGGTAAGGATAATTGCGTTTCTTTAGATGGTTTGAATTATCGTATTACTTGAATCTTGTACCTACATTGGTTTCGCTTATTCTCCTCGTTATAGGCGTTTGTTATTTCTGTAGTAACGTTTTGACGCTTATCTGTTACAAGCGATGGTTTTATTTTAGGGTCACCTCTGCTATTTTTATATTGTTATGTAAGATAGTATATGATAAAAAGTGTTAAAAAAGTGATATCATAATTTCATTAAAAACCAACTCAACTAATTATAATATAACATTTGATTTATAAGACAGAATCAAACAAAATAAAAGTCAATAGGAAAATCTTTACGTTTTCTATTTTTTATTTTACGACATCTGACAGAAGCGAGTTAAATCTTTTCTACAATTGCTAGAGCTTTCCGTAAAGCTCCAAGCGTTTTCGCTGTAAAGCTCCACTATCAAATACTTGGTAGTTCTTAATGACTTAACTAGATGGCGCATTTAAGCAGTTTGCTTTTACTTTGAGGATTCAAATGGGATTCCAGCAAATACAATACCTAATACCTACTAGCTAATGTACATACCTACTCGTATATAAGTTATTAAAAATATATACATATCAATGTACTCGTAATACACAAACATCGGAAGAAACTACTTAGAGCCATACTTCTAAAAAAATATTTGTGATATTTTATCTGAACTTAAAAATTTTAAGATTTTAATTTTGAGTTATTCTTGCTGACTTAAGGCCAACATAAATAAAAGGGAGTCATAAATGCAAAGTTTTTTCATTAATAAAGACGCTCTTTTTGCCTTTGTTTGAGCTGTAGTAATTAATTTAAATCTCAGCAAATTCCCATGAGACTGAAAATTGCTAAATTGTGAGTAAAAGCTGAGAAATAAAATAATAAATAATGGCTATAGGTAGAGAACAAATGATGTTAATTAAACCGGTTATTACCCAGCGGGAATGGCGCGAGCCATGCAATCTTTGCGATTTCAAATTGTAGAGTAAAAGTGAGAGATCTCAAGATAAGTTTTCTTACACTTCAAAAATCTTAGTGAAGAATATCGAACTTTCTATCTGAAGCTGTGTTTTTACAAACTACAATACAGGGGTCTTCAAATGTAGAGTTAAAAGAGTACCACAAATATAAGATTTTAAAATGTTTGGCTTTTTGGTATTGCATTATAACACTTTTTATTCTTGGAACGCTTCTTTTTGGTGTTCGATACATTAAGAAAGTCTACATTAAGAAAGCGTAGGTTTTGATAAAAAAAAACCCAATAGTAAATTAAATAGCCAGTAGCTCCTAGCCTATAACCCCGCTTGCAACTCACGTACAGCTTTGAAAGAACACGCCTTGTTTACGCGAAAAGAGAATACCGGGAAAACGTGCAAATGAAAATATTTCTATGATATATTTTACAATTTCAGAGAAACTGCGAAAACTCCGCAAAATAGCGGTAAAGAAGGCTGAATATAATGCAATGAATAAATGTTTTTTTACGTGTGTGTTTGACTACATTTTTACTGGCTTATTATCTTAAAAGGCGCTTCATAAAACCAACTACCACACGATCTTACCCGCGTCTGACGAAGAATTCTTAGTTAAAAGCACTACATTGATAGATCTAAATTGGTCATTCCACAACCTATAAGTACGTATATGTTAATCTCTGAATTAATCTATACTAATATTATAAAGCTAAAGAGTTTGTTTGTTTGAACGCGCTAATCTCAGGAACTACTGGTGCGAATTGAAAAACTCTTTTTGTGTTGGATAGACCATTTATCGAGGAAGGCTTTAGGCTATATAACATCACGCTGCAACTAATATGAACGAAGAAACAATAGAAAATGTGAAAAAACGGGGAAAAGTATTCATCCTTGCGGGCTTCCGTTGCGTGCGCTGCGAAAACGGTTCAAGATATAAAAAAAAGTGTATGAAAGAATTATTTTTCTTGAAATGAACTAACAAAATGTTCACAACAGTATATGTCTATCTTTTAAGGTTAACTCACTAGAACCGTATTTATGGTAATAACTATTCCACGCGGACGAAGTCGCGCGCACCAGCTAGTAGTTATATAAGACAAAGTAAAATATTACTTAAAATTAGCTTGTATTCTATAAAGAGAAGCACCATGTTATAATAAAAAAACTGCGTATCAAAAATTAAGAATACAGTAACCAAGAAAATATTCTCCGTAAATATATGACAAAAATAATCTTTGTCCACCAAAAACTCATTTAGCGAGTGAGTCATAGCTTCAATGTTCACGTGTCAATCAATGCAATGAAATCGGCGAACATGTCCTAACCCCAAATCGGCGAATGGGTGAACGAGTAGGGTGAATACAAATCAATAGCCCATGGACGGCGAGGCGTCGATACAAACCTACACCTACATATTCATATATGTACATCTATGTCGCGTTTTAATTTGGCCTGTCATGTTCGTTAGGGCTCAGTTCGACTATGGTTTGGTGATTCATCGTGTAAACTTGCCTTATGTTAAAATATAAATTTGTTTTCAGCTAAGGCGACCGTTTTCTAATGTTAACAAGTGATGACTATATTTTAATTATGTAAACAAAGTAAAGCCATATATGGAGTTTACAGAATGCCTAAAAAAATAATTATGTATCTACTTTTCTTTCGTTTCTATATATAATAAGTATGTATTTACAAAAAAAAAAGTATATAAGTATTATATCCGTTATCTAGTACCCACGACACAAGCGTTTGCTTAGTGTGGGGCTAGATGGCGCTGTGTGCAATGTCCCGGAATATTTATTTATTTTATTTATTATTTTTTTCTTTTATCATTATTTAGAATTACAGACGAATTATTCCATAGATCATTTTAATATCAAAAGTATACAATTATTTAATTTATGAAAACAAATAAAATGACAAGTTTCTGGTGTACTGAAAATAAATCGTAGAGTAAATTGATTAATTTATTTTAAAATCGTTTTATTAACAATCAAATTTCTGGCAGATTCAGATTGTGAATCACCAAATATAGATATGCTAGCACCGACCCGTGATGTCCGTGCAGTCTTTCATCTCTACATGTATCGATTTCAGATTAGTTTTCCAACTTCATACACAGCTATTTGTTGGTTAGTTTCGCTTGAAACAAGAGTCGATGAATGTTTTACTTATACAATAATATACATTTATTTATATGCGATAGTGATTATTTTTGTTTTAAGTTTTCCAATATTAAGCAAAGGTCTACGCGGTCAGTCCTTGGATGGGTGACCGAAGTGTGGCATTCAATTTTTGCCGCTTTCGTGTGTCAGTTGACACGTTAAATGGTAGGTCCCGGCTGTCCGTCGAGTACAGCAGTCGTTAAGCCATGTAAGAAGACCTTAGGGCCTGATAAAACTCTCGACACCAGAGTTGACTACTCTCATTAGATAAGAAGAAGAAGGTGTTAACTGTACTTACAATTGTTTCTTTCTTTCAATCTTTATAAAGAAATCAAACCAATAATTTGAGAAGTGTCCAAAAACCTTTCTTTAATACTTTTATTGAATTGAGACGCCGAATGTTTATAAACCACTCTAAGGGCTTCTGGCATGGCTTAACGACTGCCGTACGCCAAACAGTTGAGAGCTACATTTTTACACTGTTAATTATTTTTATTTTTATTAATTATTACCATAATTACTTAAAAAATAATTGCAATCTTTCTTACGAATAGAATTCAAGTAAATAATAATAATACTCAACGCTACTTATTTTCTACGTTAGCCAAGACTAACTTTATATAAAAGCACAGTAGTATAACACAACCCTATCCTCGGTTGAGAGCACAATAATTTTATATTATAAAGCGGCTTACAAGTAAGATTTGCATAAAGGTTAATTTCCCATGTGAGGTGGATTGAGCGAAGACTGCGGAAATACTTCCAGGGCATGGGAGCCATGCATACTGGATGGGATATTGATACATATTTAAATCATGGCGTTATTCATACGTGTTCTATGGGAATTTGTTTAAAGTTATATTTTAAATAGATATTTTGGAAGTTGGAAAAAAATATATGAACGTCCTAATCACTATATAAGTAGTAGGCAATTCGTTTGTTTTTGTTTTGTTGCGATTAAATCAACACAAAAAAGCTTCAGAACCTTTTAATTAATTTATCTGTATGGAAAATTATAATTCAACTTCTATACTTTACCAATAATTTATTTATACATGCACACATAAAATTTTCCAAAAAAAAAATTACATGTGCCCCCAGGTATTGGGGCGTAGCAAGAGACAATGGCTAGGCTTTATCTAGCCAGAGTAATTACAATTTTTTTAATAATATTGTAAAGCATTAGGTACACACGATATATTCTATAACTGATACGACCTGTATCATACGTTCTACATACATATATCCATAAAACATTTCTCTAATTGGCTCCGAGATCATACATTAACCTATTAAAGTTGAAGCATAATTCATTTCCATTCCTAACTGGGTCGCGAACCCGCTTTATAAATTAGCAAACGGCTAATTACTTGCCGTGCGTGCAAAAAGTGGCACCGGAGATCTCCCGAGGGCTTAATTATGCATGCCTTCAAAATATCTCAATCGTCTGTCGGAGGCGATTACCCATTAAATAATTCATGAGATAACCGGGAGCTGTGTCGCAGCTGCCACTACGAGACACTCTCTCAACTTAGAGCAAACGCGAGCTTTGATTTCATCACCCCTCGCGAATTATGCCGCGATTATTTGTATAAAAGGAGACGATCAAACGGGTTTGTAACAAACTTGGACGGAATTTCGCTCCGACGCAACGTTGGGACGCTTTAAGCTTTGATTTGCATTTAATTCCAAGACAACAAACTCAAAGAAACCAGCGTCTTGTATAATAGAAAGCTTAACCGTAATATTATTTTTGCCAGCTTTAAAGATAAGATAAGATATTTCTTTAATGCACACCAAAAAATTACATAATGAAAGAAATTTAAAAACTAATCTAATGTACATTGGGCGGCCTTATCGCCTTAGACAAAGGGATTAATGATTCAAACTGTACACGTGTCTGTATGTAGTCAGTAATTGCTAAAATTGGAGTAAGACGATATCTAGACTTTCAAACACACATAGAAAGTTTGGCAAGTGTTTGTTTTTACAAAAAAAAAACCTATATCAAGAATGTATATCAAATTGATCGGTTTCTATTTCGTTTTAAATTTTGTATATCTTCTTCTTATCGAATGAGAGTGGCCAACTCTGACGTCGAGAGTTTTCAAACCGCCCTAAGGGCTTCTGACATGGCTTAACGACTGCCGTACTAGACAAATAACCAAAACCTACAATTTAACGTGTCATCCGAACCACAAAATGGAATGCCACTTTTCGGTCACCCATCCAAGTACTGACCGCGTCGACCTTTGCTTAACTTTGATAATCGCATGCGATTGCCTCCGCTAGCTGAGCTACGGGCGCTTTATTTTGTATAATATGATATGGATATTTATGCATTGCAAGAGCCACGTATTATCAAAATAGCTCTTTCTATCTTTTTTTCAAATTTTTGCCTCTATTTGTAACCACATAAAACCTAATCCTTTTACGAAAATATGAGAATGTTCGCAAGCCTAATTAGGTTTAAGTGGCAGCATTACTGCTAACGTAAACTGTTTATTGCGGGTTCCGCTTTTGTGTTAACAGTATAGTAAAGATGGCCGTAGTGCAGGAACAACCTATAAATCCTCTACAAGCACCAATTAACTTCTTTGTAGTTCGCAGCACCTAATGAAATTGATGTTTCACCTCTCGAACGGCTTTTTATTGGTTCCTTTTAAGTCTGAAGAAAAATGTAGTACCTAATTGAAAGAGATTGCAAGAGTCTCAAGTGTGTTTACTATTTAATTTAAAGTATGGAAAACGACCTTTACCGCACTAGGCGGTCCCTATACTTAACGCAATAATAATAATGAAAAAACACTAACATAAGATAATATTACTAACATTTATTACATAAGTTCAAAAACTCTGTTTAATTTTTTTTAAGTAAGGGAAAATAAAAGCTATTTTATTTTATTTTTTTATTATGGAAAACGAGTTTTGATTGAGTAAAATATGGTCCAAATGGTTTGATCTAAAAAGTAATTTAAAAAGTGTTTTTGACAATTCTTTTGCATTGTATTACTTGGTGAAGTTTCTTTCTAGAGATAATAAACATCTTAACTAGGTAAGTGAAGAAAAATTCATTACATATTATTTCGTTATTTTGCAGCTTTGCTATATGAAAAATTAATTTGGTGTCTCGGCTATAAGAAAAACACAAAAGAATTGAATCAGGCTCAAGAATGTAAAGATGTGTTTTAAAGCATCATTAGCATGCGACGCGGACGTTAAATTTTCACTCGAAAACGTTCCGGTTAAGGAGTTCTTAAACAATTTGCTTGCATACGGAACTGGAGTTCATTGAGCAGGTGTTACAAGGATTAAGATAGGCAAGAGGAGGCTGAGAGGTACACGAGAGGTGGATTGCGTAGGATCCTCGAGAGAGCCTGCATGTTGATAAAATCAGCATATATTTCTGACGCCTACGCCTCGCCACTTCTCCCGAGTTGTTTGCCTACATTTTCATACATTGTGGAGTAAAGCGTGTTTCTATGTGCTTAGGTAAATCGTTTCTGATTTACCTACGAAAATTATTTACTACTTAAGGTTTATCTTTAAGCCCAATATTTTTTATATTTTCCGGTAACGCACTGAGATGCCACTGTAATAGTGTAAAAATAGTTTTGAAGAGTATGAGGTTTCAAAACTGACATATGCAATTTTTTTTCTTGTGAAAAATTGAGTGATATCAACTGAAAACCACTGTTTTAGGTACGACCAAGGAATTTCATCTTTCTTGGTATTACTTGCATGGGTACGACATACCTACATCATTTTTCAGTTGTTTTTTCATTTAGAAGATCTAGAGAAAGTGAAAACAACGTGACAAATGAATTACTTACTAGTACATAACAGAATGTCTTGATTGGAAGCTAGCCAGGATGTAGGTCTCAAATGAAGCAAACCACAAGCAATAGCCAATCAATGTGTGAAGTAACACGAGTAACCACAGGCCAGAGCATACCTAGACATCACTTACTGGTTAACCGAACGAGCGAAGCAAATGAAATGGTAATTCGTCAATAGGTGAAATTTTACTTATTTTCATTACTAGAAATAAAATGCTGGTTAAAGATACATAAAATATTAAGAAACGTATAACACTAGTTTATGACACCATTAAATTTAAATTATTTAAATATTTTTAGTTATATTTCACTGGCATGAAATAGAGTAGGGAGTAGTAATTTTTCTCTAAATATCCTGTTATTATTCTTGTATATATTCTACATATTATTTTATGCAGCGTTTCAGTAAAAATATCTACAGAAAAAACCTATAAATAAACAATGAGATGAAGTAGTTGAAATACACGATTTAAAACATCAGCTTCAATTCCAATCCAACAGTATTTCATAATTTGTAATACATGTTTCATAGGTCTACTATTCCTAGAATTATAAATGCCCTAGGTGTGTGTAATAGCATCGAGTCATGGTAATGTGCCGTACATATCTACGTACATACGCATATCTACGTACTACGTACTTACACACGCGGCCGATCGATCACACGGTGCGAAAATAGCGCCTCCGCCTAACTTGCCAGCCCTGAAAATTGCTAAAGGTCTGGAATAAATTGCTTGAATACGGTTTCTTATTTTCTTTTTTTATAATTTGAAAGGGGAGTACTCTGTATTCTGTACTGATAGAAAGAGTCGCGCTTGATTATTCCTGCATTTGGAAAAATTAAGTTAAACAAAACGATACGTTGTAAAAAATAAGACCGTGGTGACATATGGTGATTAACTATGCTCATTATTGGTAAGATTCGGTTGTTTATGCACTGTACCCATTACTAACTTTCATTTTTTTCTAGTGAAACGCGCAAGATCGTAACTGCAATTTATAAATATAAAATAAAATAAATTTGAAGCTAAATAGTCGTGGTAGTTTAAGAACATGTTAATTTCTTAAACTCTTTTGAAACAATGTTTTTCTCATCCAAAGAAATTGATTTTACTAAGACTTAAACTTTATGCATTGTTTAGTAAGCCAGTTACATAAAAACATAATATACATCTATCATTATTAAAAAAAAATATAAACTGTAGTATTCGCCATTCGTAGATAAAAGCGAATTGAACCTACTACATAAAGGCCTACGAAATCCCTACCAGTTAGCTGTCCTGCTTTCACTAGCTAGACAAATCCGCTTACACCCCAACTTGTTAACTCTAAACCCAATAGTAGTTCGAGAGTACAACCCTTCATTTTAACAACTACAATTATAGTTCTTCAGCCCTTATCGACCCACTGCTAGGAATAGGCCTCCTCCTCTAGGTGTCTTTGGTGTTGGCCTTGTGATTTTTTTTATCTAGATAGGCCCTTCGATGGATCGTTTGTCATTATTCGTAATGTATATGTAATACAGGTGTTACAGAGTTGTTGACAGTTACATCATATAGACCACTACATTCTCACCCATAGGTCGTGCAAATAGGATTTTAGAATAAATTCACAAAATACAATTCAATAAAGTCAGTAGGCTATTACACTGGCTAGCACTTGCAACAGAATTAAGTAAAATACTAACTCGACATGTTTTGACGTTTTAACGACTATCGTGAATCTAAAAATTAGAAATTACAATATTATTGATGATTGTGCAAATCCAATAGAACAGTATATTTTTATTTCTTCTACTTTTATACTACTTTTACTATTAAGGTTGGGCTTGAAACACGCAAAAATCTATTCTACGTGGGAATGGAGTGCAGCATTGCAATAAAAATGTATAAACCATGTCTTTTGTTCACACTACGGTTCGTTGTGATTCTATTTTAGATCAAATTTTTAGTTTTCTATTTCGCCTGCAGCTTACAATAGCGGTATGCAGCGTTGTTATAGACTGAAATTTTTAAATCCACCAATGGAAAGCGCGTAGGATTTGATTATGTACTGATTCTCATTCAAGCTACGTATCTAATAAGTGCGTTATTGAGAAACAAAACATCCATAACTATCGATTGATTTTTGCATGTCATACACACTTATCTCTGTTTGTACGTGGTTAGTTTTAAGATTTATTTTATTCAGAACTTAAAACCCCGTGGTTTTACGTTTGATTTAAAGCGACCAATCGCTGACATGCAATCGAAGCGACAAACGTATCGTGGTCGAGCCGATCTAGCATTCCAATTGCTCCGCTCAATGGAATAATTCCGTATTTAGGTCAATCCACATTGGATGCTTTGCTATTGGTGTCATAGATAGGTATAGGCTGTTGCATGCCTTTAACGGGTTGAATGCTAAGGACATTGCTTGACCAGTAGCAGGGATTACGATGCTTTATTTGATGATGATGATAATCTAAAGGATTAGCGTCTCTCTCGTGGTACCTATATGTTTTCATTACAATGCGGATTCACATTTCTTGAGAGAGATGCTATTCAATCCATAATTTCTTTTTTGTGTTTCTTTGTTTGATAAGGGTATCATGTTATAAAATTCATAATAAATGTACTTATTTTTAGAGACAAAAACATCCAAGGTCTGCTAAATTTTGTTATAGTTTAACAGTTTTAACATATCACCGATACAACGCGCCATTTCAACGTTTTACAACGATGTTCTATGTGATAAAAAGAGGTTTATGTTGACTCGTAAAACAAAATCAGATATTACTTCTACTTACTGCCAAAATAAGCTATTTGAACTCATAAAACTAACTCGCGATAAAACTGCAACTCGCATAACTTTAACTATTTGAGTTACGAGTTTTATGGTTGAATAAAAGCTTAGCTCTTTTACATAAAAATGATATTAAAATTTAGATGCTCTCAAATAATTATGTAAATGTGAAGTATCTATGAAAAAGCTTATGTGATTAAATACTATATATGTTAAAAAAATCTATATACATACATATGAAGATTTAGATAAGAAATAACGACAATAAAGCGAAATTTGCAAATAGATTAAAACGTGCATTTCGTAAAATACTTTTACTACTTAAAGATAAAGAATCTTTATTTAATAAAGTAAAAGTAATGTAAAGTTGTAACATACGAGTACATATGTATGTACTAATATCATAGAATATGCTAAACAAATTACTATATCTCGTCAAATTGAATTTATAACATTTAGCTTTAATAAAATTTTAGAAGGTACAATGTCTAGTTTTATTAATAAAATAATGTAATTTTTTGTTATTAAAAACATGTCGAACATAATAGGTATAAAACCCACATTATAGATTTTTAAGTTGAACAACCTTGAAAGAAATCTTCATTGCATAGTAATAACTAGAAACAAATACAAACAAACCGTTATATTTGTCCTCCGAATGGCAAGGAAACCACGGGCGTCCTGGCGAGATGTCGAGCATTCCGTGCGAGAGAGGTCGGATATTCTGCTGCAATGTCACCAGGGATGGAGTCAGTTGTATCAGCTTACTACAAAGTAACACAATCTGTAGCACTACTTGCTAAACAAGTAATATATAAATATGTCTAAACATATGCCATGCTATATAACATGCCTAAGTCACTCTCAATATCGACGAACATCATGCATAAATAATCGACTAACATCATGCTAAAAATCATGACAAACCGTCATTCTGTTGTCGCGTGAAAGTGATACATGATTGTATTGCACAAACGCACTGTCCCTTTTTAATGATAAAATGGTATGATTTCAGCCACCAGCTTTTCATCGATCAAGATTTTAGTATTATCATCACAAAAATACAACTTTATTCTTAGGTATATATATATTTTTTTACCATATATACATTTTTTTATTCCTCTTCCACAAATATTAATCCTCCTACGTTGTTTTACCCCTTTTTTAAGTTTCTTTCTTGTACTTAATAATGCAACCAAATATATATTTGGAATAGCAACAGACAGTAGCAACCAAGTAACAGCACAGTTTACAAGAAAATTAAGTGGCATAGGAGTAGTAACTCAGATTTCACTAATAAGAAACCTTTTTTATCGATAATATTATTACGAGTTCCGTCCCTAGATCCAGTGAGCTTCAGATTATTACGAAATACCCGCTGGCTGGTGTACGTGATGCCGCTGTCATAATAATTGTTTTAGGCGACCGACTTCCTGAAAAGTGGATATACAAAATAATACTTTATTTTGTGAGCGCAGAGTATGAACGTGGTTTTTGTGAATCGGTTACTTTTTAATACTGTATACCTACATGTATGAGATTGCTACAGTATTGATGTATGAACACAATTACAGTTCCATATAAGCATCATCGAGAGTTTGTTTGGTTCCAATATAAACATGTTCCAGTTCTTACTAAAGAGTTGCTTATGATGTCATGTTTCAGGTTTCTAATGCACAGCTATCGCGTGAGTACTGAAAAAAATAGCGAAAACATTATACAACGCTTCGAAAGACAAAATATTTGTATCCAAAAATTCAAAACAAATTGCAAAACAAACAACAATAAAAAGTAGCAATGAGAACAGTCGTTCATCAAAGTCGATGCAATCGTCTGCAAAGAACTCCTCAGTGACGTAGGCGATGATTTATTGCGGCCCACAACGATGCAATCCCACATTTTAATGAAAATTTTCACAGCTTGCTGGAATAAGTTTCGCTGTAAAATTGTGAACGACGTCTTTGCCCTGAATTTAGATACGACGACGCGACGTAAGCAGAAATTTCTATCTGGCATGTGGACGGTTGGATGCATGTTGCCATATACATAAGTACGAAAATGTGTTGGAAAAATTTAATAACTGCATCGTGTGCAACAGCATGTATGCTCGGATGATACGCTCACATGCAATTTTATCGACTTTGTGAAAGGAAATTGAGTAAGAGTCTTAAGCGGATACTTATTTAACATATAAATGTTACAGATTTCTATAAAAGTTGAAAAATAATCACATTAAAAACGGATACACCTATATTTTATTTGTCATGGATCAGTTTATCAGTCTACTCGTAATTGGTTTTAAAATGTAACATTCCAACGCGAATCGGAGAACTCACTGCAAAACTAAAAGGTCATCACTTCGCTTCATAAGCTCAATTAGCGATGCGAAAGCTTTTTGCTTTTTACAGATCTGTCCAATCCAATTGCAGCCTGAAGCAAAAGAGAGAGAGAGAAAGAGCAAAGCTGGCAGTCGCGGCCGTTCGCTCCTAATTCTAATTACTTCCAGGTCGTCGGGACATCAAAGTTGGGATAAGTTCTTTCATTTAATTGACCGTAAACGCGGAAGACACGGAGTAATACACCTGGAAGAGCCCCTCCAATAAGGGCCTGATTAATGTCCCTCATTTTTACCCGCTTCGTCTTATTTACCGCCTCAAATCTTAATTCGCAAGATACTCGCTAAAAGCTTTGAGAAACAGACATAAAATTTATTTTCAATCAATCATGAGCCCTGGAGAGAAGTTCTAAATTGATTTTGAAACTTCGTCAAAATGGTTGGTAAACAAGTCCTTATTTCACAATATCGTGACTATCTCCTGAGCCCTTAATCTTAATTTTGTGAGGAATTTCATTTTCGCTCAAATCCATTCCAAATTGATGTAGATAATGGAAATTTGGGAAAATTCTATGAGAAAACTGCTGATGATTTTATGTTGAATTACAAAAATCATAGGTAAGTTTTGAATGAAACGTTTAGTTGATGCAGAGCTTTTTTGTTGGCATTCCAGGGTACGTGTCCCGGATTGTTCTGCGGAAAGCTCGCGAGCCCTTAGCGAATAGTTAAACTTAATGAGGCCGCGGCAATGTAGCTTACTTCTGTATCCACATAGATGTACAAATAGTCGTGGAATATTCTCTGCTTTGAAAGAAATAATAAGTTTTAAAAAATCTAAAAGGATGTGTACTAGTGGAATACTTTTACATTGCCTTGGCTAAGGTTTAAGTTAAAACAATTAATAACCATATAAATTAATAAGAATGACCATTAAATTTATTGCATTTTATGAGATTTGTTTTTTTTTAAACTATAACAGGTTTGCACTTGGCCCCAGTTTGCCCGATGGAAAGCAATAGCTGGTCTAAGATGGATCGTGCTTACCAGATAGGAACCGGTTTACTCTCGCCTTAAATATCGTTGGATTAGGATGGTTTTGACTGGCCTGTTAGCTTAGTTGGTAGTGGCTCTGCCTTTTAATCTAAGGGTTGCGGGTTCGATTCCCGCATGACACAAATAATTACGAACATTTAAATTTGTAATTATTTGTGTTGAGTCTGGTCGTTTCTATGTATAATAAGTATGTATTTACAAAATAAAAGTATATATGTATTATATCCGTTATATAGTATCCATGATACAAGCGTAAGCTTAGTATGGGGCTAGATGGCGCTGTGTGATATGTCCTGAAATATTTATTTTATTTTTATTTATTTGTGTATCTTGAGTGAAATATTTCGTTGATTTTAGAGGTACAAAAGATAAACTCATTCTTCATGTTTTTAAATTCTTTGTCTACAAGTAGGTATGCTCCCGGGAAAACGAGTGAGTTGAAAGATTGCTAGAATTGTTGCCCTTCTGCCGTTAAATGCCGTTTTAAACGTTTTCACAGCTAGGATAATAACTTCACCAGTGGTATGTTTCTGGATATAAGTACCTAGCTAAGCCATGTCAGAGGCCCTTAGGGCGGCTTAATAAACTCTTGACACCAGAATCAGCCACTCTCCTTCGATAAGAAGAAGAAGAAGTACATAGCTTGAACATGCGAGTTTAGGATGTGATTTGTAATACAACAACTACAATACAACTGATTTATGGGAAAAACATATATACCATAACAATAACTTCTTGTAAATACCATTAATTATTTACAGTTGTAACGGAATTTTTAGCTCAATTTCAATCAGCTTCCAAAGTATCGAATACCATAGCTATGGATACTGCGCAATTATACAAGATGAAAAGACTAACTTATATTATATGTTCTATTTATGTTCAGACCTGCCTATTACAGCCTATTTATTAAAGGACGAAAAATGGCCGAAAAAATATTTCTAAACCTGGACCTAAAAGGCTTTCATCGTTAGGAAAGGACCTGACATAAGTGGCCCGCAACTTGACATACCTGCCTTAACATATAAATGGGATATTTTCCTTTTTACTCCCACTTATTAAGGTAGGTTCCTTTTGTATTCTTATATTTATCGTAAAAGAATTTATGTTGGAACTTTTACTGTTTCAAATAAGATCTAAAAGCAAAAATCTAAATAGATAAATTATAACGAAAGTTTGGGTGAACAATGTAGAATATTTGATCAATCAACAAAATATTAATCTTGATGACTTATGACATTTAATGGATGGTTGAGTGTTATATTTTCTAGAAAGAAGAATAAATAAATGATGTCATACGCCTGCAATGTATTGCATATTCGTGTGAAATCACCGATAGTTAGTAGTGAGTCAAAGTAATAAAATACAATCAAAATTAGCATATATGTTTCTACAATTCAATTACTTTTTTTTTTTTTTTTTTTTTTTTAAATATATAATACTTTATTTACAATAATAAAATATAAAAACAATGATAAAATTTATTTTCATTTATGGGCTGGAGCACTTAGATTATCTTAAGGCTTTTCTAAAGATTTTCTAAGTGCCCCTTTTTGTAGTAGTTAGAAGTAGTATGTTTAGTTTTCATTCAATTACTTACATTAATACGAAAACCTTATAAAGTAATAACACATCAAGGATGACATCAAAGCTACGCACATATCACGTTATGAATAAATTTTATTCTACGAACCGAAATATCCAGAACTAGGTCCCGATTAGCATTCTTCTTTCATTTCTAGATAGACATGTCTGGTTGGCACATAAATTTGATTGCTCTGACGTAAATTGCTATTCTATGAGGAGTAATTATAATTTAACTGTTTTGTGACAGTTACATAAAATGTGAAATGAATAGTAAGATTTCAATTTCAGCTACAAATTTGGTTGTTGGAAGTGAAAATAGCGTACCTACTTTTTGGTTTATGATATAAATTATTAAGCAGTTTATTAAGGAAGTGAAATTATATGAGTATTTTTTCCCTTTTTCTCTTAAATGGAAATATTAGATACAATTTACACATATAATCATCATCATCCACAGTCCTTGGGATCCCACTGCTGGGTATAGGCCTCCTCTTGTATGTGCCATCTGCGTCGATCTTGTGCATTGACACATAACCTACTTTTAATCTAAAATTTCGAGGAGTACACACCTACTTCAAAATTTCAAAAAAAAAACACAAAAATGTACAATATATTATCGTACGTATAAGAAAACTTTATTTTCCGTGACTTAATTCAATTTATGTTGTAGATTCTGAGAATAAAATATTGAAACAAAAAACAATTTGAAAGCCATTGCAAAATGATACAAAATACAACAATACCAGCTCTCGTTTCTAGGCTTCCTCCATGATACAATACAACTACCATGGTTTTATAAAGTATTCTTGTTTTAGTATTACATTACATTGTTACTTTTATGATTCCATCCTATTTACTGAGAGCAGTTTTATTACATTTCGCTCGTGTAATAAAAGCAGTAATTAGACCTTTCCTCCTCGTAAAACCACAAAATTATACATATATGTACCTAGTTGTGTGTAGGTTTATTGAGCTACATATTCACAGTTATACATAACCAGCAACAAACATTTTTGATAAGGGAATAACCAATTTCAAACCATGAAATTGACTGTAATTTTTATCAAACTAGACCAATTTCAGAGGAACACAGATAAATTACATTTATCTATACTATCGAGAGAGATCTAATTTAATTATAAACTGTGATAAAATAACTAGAAAATTTAATAAACCGTCAAGGTTGTAGCTAGTTTTTTATCGTTTCCATTTGGGAGTAATTAAGTTCATACGAAAGTAGCCAACTCTATTGTAGAGTATTCAAACCACCTTTAGAGCCTCTAGCGCAGCTTAACGACTGTTGTACGGAGAGAGATCGGAGTTTTGATAGGTATCTTCTAAATATATAAAACTCGAAGGACTGACTGACATAGTGATCTATCAACGCACAGCCCAAACCACTGCACGGATCGGGCTGAAATTCGGCATAGTTCATTCATAGTTATTTATGTATATACAGTTTACAACATGCAGATAGATGTTATGAAGTAAGGATTTATGGAAATACCACTTTTAAAGGGGCAAAATAGGGGATGCAAGTTTTACTTCTTAATGCGAGCGAAATTTCACTCCTATTTTTGGTAGTGCTCATTAAATTTTACAAAGTATCGTAGTAGTTCTACTCAGCCTTTCATTCGCGCTAACATTTCTCCCAGCTGAATAAACCAAACGCAGCCTGCCCGGCTCGCCTCGCGCGAGCATTGGAACTAACCACCAGGTTGCTTTCATAGTGCTATCAATATAACACTTGTTAGTTTGTTAATAAGTGCGATTGATTTAAAAAAATCGTGTGTAGTGAAGAAAATTACGATATGATAACAGCTATTGAAGAAAAATTTCATTATTCCAGATTTAAAATATTGGATACATATTTGGGCAAGTATAATTTGCATGTTACTTAAAGTAGACGTTTGATTCTTTATGTTCTTAAATTGTATTTATTTTTCTGTTTACTTCAACTAATATAATTTTATACATCTCTGAGTTTAAGAAGTATCACAGTACCTAAGACCATGTAATAGGATGAGTTTGCAATAAAATCCCCGTCTCTACCAGTACCTCGTTCTTACAAACTTGTGCAACATACTTTGTAGGCACATACATATATACCTAGGTATTCATTAAGCAGTAAACAGAGGGCGAAGGTGCAAATTAAACGGCAAACACCTGGCTTTCCGCTAAGTTTATTACTGGGTGTCTGCCAGACGTGAAATATTTTTCTGTACAAATGACGGGAGCCGGGAGGTGTCGTAAACTCCAGACATTTATTACTTTTGATGCCGTCTGTGCGACGTCTTACTAGATACAGGGGGCTGATTGTACAATGTACCTAACGGGATAGGCTTACAAGTGCGTGAGAAATGTGAGAAATACACACTATTTAGCAAGAACGGTTTCATTTACTTGTAAAAATACGTCTTAACAGACGCACGTGCAGTCCGACCTTTGTTTTTTTTTATTTACTTAAATCTACCTTGGTATTTACAAAATTTGTAGCTTAACACTAAGATAATCAAGCACTACAACTAACAATTTAATTATGAACTGGTGCCTCTGAACTAAGCTAGGCTTTCATCTCAGAGGTACTTTTATTTGACATAATCAAATATTCCGAAAACCGAGTAATTTACCGAAACGTGCATTGGTAAATAAAGTAAAAGTAATAAAATGAGTTACTAATGTTTTCTAAGCGTATTACTCTACTTGAAAAATAATCTTATATATGTACATGATTACTTTCTAATTTTTCTTTTTTGAGCCCTATTTGCTTGATAATCTGTTGTCTTGATAACTATTTTGCTCCCTTGGTGTCAGTAAACGTTGCTCCCTGCCATATTTTTAAAATATTTATCATAAACTACACTGAAAAAGATTTAATTCAACTTGATAGAAAAAAAACATCTTTAACTTTAGTTTTTCTCAATACGATAACTATTTTCAAATATATTTTTATGCAATAAGGTACACACTTTGAACAGCTTGTAATTTTTGTATAACAGGTCTATTTCCACAAGGGATTCGATCCCAACCAGAATATGACGTACGCGGGTGGCAACAAGTTGTTACGTTGGGAATATTGTGCCGACAAATAAAAATAAATTGGCCACGTATGTACTATAAAGCTATGAAATTTATTCGCACTACTTACGAGGAAAAGTTGGAAATATGTGAATATTATCTTCAGCTTGTCTATAAACTGACTTGGTTAGTATTCTGTCACGTCTTTGCCGAAAGACTGCATTTCACCACGAAATGTTTATATTAGCTTTCATTTTATGTTTCAAGTTTGATACTGAGTGAGAACATTTTGTTTTTTAGTTAGTTTTATGACGCGAACGTGATTCATAATCTAGTAATGCTCTTTGTTTGGTATAGATAGTCTATCTTTTTAAATATAAAACTCAAAGGTGACTGACTGACTGACTGATATAGTTATCTATCAACGCACAGCCCAAACCACTGGACGGATTTTGAACGATGGTAGATGTTATGACGTAGGCATCCGCTAAGATTTTTGGAAATGCCACTTTTAAAGGGGTGAAATTGGGGAAATAGGGAAACACAAGTTTTACTTCTTAATGACAGCGAAGCCGCGAGCACCCACTAGTATGGTTTATGAGTATTATATCCGTTATTTAGTACCCACAACACAAGCGTTTACTTAGTGTGGAGCTAGATGGCGCTGTGTGCAATGTGATGATAAATTATCATTATTAATATTAATAATCAAATCTCCCCTTGTATGATATATACTACAATCAGCACGCAATAGTAAGAAGCTATGATTAGCAAAATCAAATTTACACCAAAAAGGCTCAAATTTGAGAAAGTAAATGCTAATAGCAGTATCGAGAGAGACACTTGAATACCGCCTTAATGATAACATGATCGAATTCAGTTTGATTGAAAAATCAACATACATAATCGAACAAAGGCATCACTCTAAGCGAAAAGGGAACGTCAAAGCGAGCCTTTCAAAAGCGGCTTACATAAAAGAAAACAAAATTTCCCCGGATTTCCATGTCAGTCACGTCCCGATTTTTTTTCGACGTCGCAAAATGAATTCAACGTGACAAACAAATCATAGCTGATTCAATCAGAAGCGACGCTGACAGCTAAATGTAATATTTTATGTCGCTAATAATCCTCGCCTCTTGTTTAATATTGTAAAATTTTCACAAAATACACTTCGTTTTAATTAAAACTACATCACGAAAATTCGCCGGCATATTTTCAGGTGAATCATGAACTAAAAGCTTCACGAATACAATTTCGTGAGTCTCGTAACATTTTATGTTAAAGCGTGCGTTATACGAACCTTCCAGAACAATATCATAGCAAAATATTCCTGAATAGGTATATTATAGGTATATCGTTAGGTATGTTGTTTCATTTTACTTTTATTGCTCGACAACATGAAACGATAAATATTTTAGTGGCTGCCGATAGATAGTTATAGTTGAGGGACTTTGTGAAATTGGGTTTTGATGTTTCTCTACAATATGGGCTTATTGTTACGAACGTATCTCTACCTATCAAATATTTTTGATTTACTCTTCTATCCATGCACCATATTTCTTCTTGACAGGAGTAATTACCAACCATTTAAGCCAAATTTGACTTAATCTATATAGAGATTGGAGAGAGACAGTTGCCAAAATGAGATATGATGCGTGGACAGGATTTAAGTTGCTTTACTTAATGTAAGATGGGTTTCAAACTTGAATGTCTATTAACTGGATTTATTGAATACATTCGGCTACAAACTATTTTTGTAAAAGTGCCACAAAAAAAAACAGTAAGTGCTTCGAATAAGCTCGAGATTGTCAGAGTACCAGCTCTTTTGTGGGGTCCATGAGAAAGGAGAGGAAATTCAGCCGTTTGCTGTTGTTAAATTCATAAGAAAGCTCTTTGCTCTAGATGTCGGGATTAACTATTGTTACCTGGGATTCTGAGATTTTCTAAAGTGAAACTGTAGATAAATATTTTTTTACTTTAACGACCAAATTCTAGAAATGTTCGAATATTTCTTATAAGTATTTTATTTTTCCTTAGTCAAGTTTATTTTTGCTAAAGAACATTACACAGTAGTAGTTTTAGCAAAAAAAGTAACGTAGGTACTATTCACGATTAAAATTTTATATAAGTAAGTAATTTTACAATTATTCGTATTTTAAATTCAAGTTCTAACTAAACCATAACTAGAAATACCTGTGTACTCTTTCTTGCATAAATAAAGCGAACGCGTATCTTTCAATAGCTTTTATTATTGTTTATAATCACGTCAAATAGATCACGTACTTCTTACAACTAAACATATTAATATGTTGTTACAATACAACGTTACAATGCATCGTTATTGCAACGTTGTGTGTTATTGCACAGTAATATTGCACATTAAATTATTTTTAAAGTTTCTTTCGTGATGTAACTTTTTCGTGTGCATTAGGTAAAAACATACCTGTCTATTGCAGTGTTAGTTATTTTCCCTAGTCGGTAGCTAGTTTAATACAGCATCCTACAAATAGCTAGCCGGTAACCGGTGTATTTGAGGCTTGCTCTCTGTAAACAGCTCCAAATTGATTCCGAAGCTTATCGAACTGGAGGCTGCGCGGGTGGTGGCCGGACAACGACTACAGAAGATATAAAAGCCCCATCTCGAATACCCTAGAAAATTTTCATACGAACTGTTGCAATGAATAAATGTAATATTATGAATCAAAATGAATATCACTTATAATGCACACACATCCAGTTTTTGACAGGATTTTTTGTGTCATATGATACAGAGTTATAGTGGTAAAGCTATGTTCAGTGTACATATTGTTTAATATGTTGTATTCTTTTGTAAATAAATAAAATTATTCTATTCAATACATCTGGACGCTTGTTGAGCTGTTACCTGGACGCAAAATTGTTCTAAAGGCACAGGGAAAATAAAAGAGTAAACTACGCACTACACACATACGTGAGCGCACAATAAAATTGTTAACAGAAAGATTTTTAGAGGTTGTGATAGTCAGGCAGGACTCTCGAGGTTATTTTGTCTATGTATCTTGCGACCGGTGCATTGATGGAATTTTGTAATTTCAACGTAAGTACTCATACCTCGCCGTGTATGCGGGATTTAACAGTCTCCACGGTGTTAACCACTTACCTGTTTCATCGGTTAATCTGTACTGGGACTGAGTACTGTGCAATACTGAAGCTACTGAAATTTCAGTAACTCATAAATCTATTTTGCTTTTCTGATGGGATTGTCGACAAAAAGCTAAGCTTTGTTGCTTTAAAAGGTGTCTGAAAAGGATTTATTCACGCTTTCTGAAAGTTAAGGCTTCGCGTCTTGAAGAAGGGTCGACAGGCACTTTAGTTTATGATTTTTATAACTTAAGCTTATAAATAATATTTTTACGTATTCCAAGTCGACGTGGCTACAAGATTTTGTCGAAAATATCGCCAAAATTGAAAAGAAGGCGAAACTTGAAATGGTTCGAAGCGAAGTTACGAAAGTCCTCCGGGACGGACCGAAAGGTTAAGCCTTTAATTACACCTTCGGCTCTTGGCAGCCTTAAAATTCTCTTCGGAATTGAAGTGAGGGCGGTAATTCCTGAAAAGTTTTATGGCATGTTCATCAGACTTCCTTCCTTCTTACTTCCCAATGAAGTTGCTTCTTAAGCGCGTCTTAACAAGCTGTGGGGCTTCACGGGCCATTAAACGGGGGATTAGTTGCCGGCGGGAATAAAAAGAGGTGTAATAGTTGCAAGATTGAGGTGAGTTAGCTAACTCGGGGAACTACGCAACTGAGACGGCTATTTGCGAGAAGTTAGCGCCCCTAGCGCCCTGCTACCACCCTGCTAGCACCCTTCGTCAACGTAATCAACTTGCCACCGACTATATACTGTTGTGATATATATCACAACAGTATACTGTATTACACCGACTATATACTGTTGTGATATATATCACAACAGTATATAGTCGAATGATAGGTGGCTCAAAAACGTTGTTGCTGGTAGTTAATTATTTTCTTCATCAATGTCTTCTTGTTTAAGGTTTAGTTAGTTTTGCTGTGATGCTAATTATGAGTATATATTATGAGCATATCTCTTTTATCTTTAGACATAACGATGTGAGTGATAATTGTAAATGGTGGTAACTAATGTGATGTAATGTATCTAAAATACAATTAGGAAATGATGATTCAGAACTAAAAAAATTAGCTAATATTATTTCACAGTTTTTTTTCTCCAACAAACTTTTAATTCCTCACCACTATCGTATTCAGCAAGACTCGACGCCAAGTAAAGCAGCAAACTTGTATCAGTGTATGAACAATGCAACGTGGTGCGAGATTGCGACTACATAAATGAGCAGCAATCTTCCAGACGGTAATTAGCCACATCGAGCCGCGAGCCGCGCTAGCCGTGCTAGCCGTGCTAGACACTGCTAGGATAGCTGACAGATATATAGCTGGGATAATAAGTAGCTAGGCGCTGCCAGGATAGCTGACTGGGGTAGAAATGTAGCTGGGAAAAGTTTTTTCAAAGAATAGACAAAAATGCCTCGCAAAACAATTGTAAAAGGAATGAATGTTGTCAAAAATAATAAAGGAATGAAACGTCAGTTCCTATAGGTATTATATTAATGCATATGATAAAAGTAAAGCGATTTCCAGGCTGACTGGGGATAGAAATGTAGCTTGGAATAATTAGGGGATTGTGAAAGAAGAGACATATACATTCAGATACAATAATAGAAAAATAAAAGAGTTTTTTTTTAACTTGAACGGGTTTATACTTGGCCAGTTGTAAAATATATGTATGTTGTGGGTAAAAAGGTTCTATATTTCGAAGCTATCATGTAGGAATGTAATACATGAGATAAACGTAAGCAAATTCGATATCAATTTGCTTCTAAATACCTTTTTAGCTGTGAAGACGGCTAAACTCTAAAGTTTTTTGTTATTTCACGCGAGTAGTTGTGACATTTATATATTAGGAAAAATACGTTTGTTGTGAAGTTAACTAGTACATATATAGGTACCAACCGAATCGATTAAAAATAAAGCTATGATGTCAAAGACATTATTTTCCTTTATGCACCAGCAAAGTTTTATTCTCTACAATTTAGGTCTGGGAACTGGCGAATTATGTGAAATAGGTTTGAAACAAGATTTAAGGGCTCGTCTACATTACTGAGAAAATTGCGTAGGACGAGTAGGTAATCTTGTCTGGGGTGCGATGATCGGACTACCTTCACGTTGGGTAAGCCCAACTAATTTCATCTCTCCATATGGGGATTTGGGGTTAGTTGGGGAAACCTGGTGCACCCCGTCCACAGGTTAGTAACTTCCACCTTCCGGTGGATCTTGCTAGCCTGTGTCCAAACGTTCGATCGAGTGGGGGCCCTCGCCTATACCTCCCCTTCGAGAGGGCTGGTTGTAGGGCCCGAGGCGAAGAGCTCGCCGCACCTCGCGGTGTAGGTGGAGCTGGGTGCTCTTTAAGAGCACCCGAGGTGGTCGCCGAGAGGCGAGAGGAGTTCGGTGTACCGGCCGAGTAGCGGCGACACGGGAACCGAACTCCGTGCGCAGAGGGCGCATTGGAGAAGGGCGGTCGCTTTGGCGTGCGACTGCCTGACTCCTGGGGGCTCTGGGTGGCAGGTCGGGGAACCTGTTGCCTGGAATGAGTCCCCACAGGATGCATGACGTGTCCCGTGTTCTGACACGTCGTCCATTGAGGGTTGAGCTGAAGCTCCCCGAGGCGGGGCCCGTTACCGGGCCAGCATCACCAGGGCTGCGGATGTATGCATCGCGCTCTCGTGGCCCTGGACCAACGATGCGGAGATGGAACACCCCAGGTTTTTAGTGGGTATGCCGCCCTTATAGAGTGGGGCGGAGACTCCCACATAACCACCCGCCCTCCCCGGGGTTTTTTGGGTGGTACCTCTAATAGGTTTTCCTGGGCAACAAAAAAAAAAAAAAAAAAAAAAAAGGTAATCTTGTCTCGGAAGTATTATTTATTTAGAATGTAAAGTAGAAAGGTCAAAAAAGCAATAATGATAAAGAAGTTAATAATAATTAAGAACATTCAACTAAAATTTCAATCAAAGGGGGAAATAATTACAAAAATTGTAACTTTAAAAAGTTACATAAAAATAAAAAAGGTCAAAAAACAGAGTTTCTGTTCTACTCTCTGAGTACTCTGTTTTCTGACCTTTTAGAAATACAATGCAACAAGTACCGGAGCACTTCGAAATCGGTCCAACAAAAGTCCTGCAATTCCCATTTCAATAAAATTTATTCTTAATTGAATTGGCACGAAAAATGATGCAGATATACACAACATTTATATCTATATCTAACTATACATATAATGGAACTGAAGAGGGTCGAAAGTCTGTCCATTGAAGATATCTAAAAAAATGTTTCGAGATAAGTACCTACTTCGAATTGATAGCAGAAAACGTTCTAAAACTTTCTAGAAAATGTTGTCTGTTTATGTGTCCCTGTTTATCTGTATATTTAAACGCTCATCACGCAAAAACAGCTGAACGGATCGTCATGATTTTTGGTATGTAGGCAGAATGAGGTCTTAGAAGTGTTATAGGCTACATTTTATCCTTAAATAATAGCAGCGAAGCCGCGGGCGCCACTAGTCTACAAATACTTCCCAGTCCATGCTACCGTTTTATTTGCGCCACGTTCGAAACAATACATTGCAATACATAATCTAATAGAACGTGCTCGGTAAAAACGAGTCCGGTCGCACGCTACAGCTCCGATACAAACAATGTAAAGTTAATAAAACCGACAGAGTTGCAATCAAACTAGGGGAAACTGGAGGCTACCACTTGCTTCAACTATTCTACAAATACAAACTGACTACTGACTTAATTATGAGTTATTTGCCAAGAGCTAATCCCGCACTAAAGTGTATCCAAAATTTAATTGGGAATGAGCGAAAATAATCATGACTACTACAAGTATCTACTATTGATATTTGCTGCATTCTTTGTGTTACAAAATTTGGATATTAATTTACTGAAAAATACTGTTTCGATAAAATTGACATCATTATCATTGCTACTGCGTGAAATTTATGAATATTGTCAATAAAATACACATGCTTCTATATTGGTATTATGGTATCTGCTGGAGAACGAGCAAGTTTAATTAAATTATTAAAGTAAACTGTCCTGTTGTACAGCTATTCTTAAATAAATTTAGCTGCAAAATTACGTTGTTTAAATGCCTGAATGTACTTAGTGTAGGGTATTTGTTCAGGCAGTCCTAAATAATGGAAAAATTCAACCCTTCCAGTTTATTAAGGCTTCATTTATAGCTGTACATTTTTACAAAACAGTTTCCTAATGCAACATTAATACCACAATAGTTTACCATATTATATCCAGCACCACTTACGTTCCTACAGTAGCTCTATCTCCAGTAATTCCTTGTGTATCACGTAGTTGCTCCGTGGGTAGTTACCGCACACGTGTGCTGAGCGAGCTTACAGGTACACGAAATAATGAGGCACACGTAGATATTGTGTTTTTGTACTATACATGCATTCTATCTATACATAGAATAAATTAAACTTTTATTGGAAAATGAGCGAAAATAATCACGACCGGCAGGATTCGAACCTGCGTATTTCTGCTACCGTCAGAACGCCTTAACCACTAGGCTACGGTCTACTAACTGCCAGGCGCGAAAATCCATAGAATAAAGCTGAAGAAGGTGACGTATCTGAACATAGAAGATATCACAAAAAAATGTTTGGGTGTACTTTAATTCCAGAACACGTTTCAGCAGTTTTTAGAATTTTTGTCTTTTTGTTTGTCTGTGTATTTAAACGCTCATAATGCAAAACGGCTGAAAACAATGTAAATGTATGTGAAATTACATTAATACAATAGGTATATAATATTTCGCGGCTAGACACTCTAGTTTCGCTACAAGTTGTACATGTTACATGAATTTTTTTTGACAAAACACACAAAAATTGATAGAACGATTTATCAGTTATGTAAGGAACATGTAAAAAGAAATGTTATCACTAATTGAAAACATTTAATGGTAGAAGTGGCTTACTAAATCCACTACACCAAAAAATAACGAAAATTCTAACCAATTCCACATGAAAGGTATTTTGAGTAAATAAAAGCTTTTATTTAGTTACGTACAAATCCGCTCACATTGAAAGCTTTCGGTTTTCCTATATTTACTCTTTGTAAATGCACGGACCTTATAACGTATAGACACCAAACTTACCTGGCCTCTTGGTGTTTTCATCGTATACATATTTTGTGCGTGTATCAACGAACAATTATTGAAGAAATCTATATTCTAACACAATGGCATATATGTACGTGTATAAATGATTTACAATATAAACTAAATATTTGCCTACAAATATATCTAATTATATAAATTATACATCTTCATGTAGCAACGTGTGATAAATATGTAACTGACCCACTGCAGGCATTTTAAGATTTAATTTCTCTGTAACGTACTTTTTATCATAATGAGGTATCTATTTATGTAAGTTGTCGTTATGAGACCCCATTGACACGATGTTTCCTCCTTCCCGAGTCGAAATTGCAAGTTCATCTAAACATCATACATTGTGGATGTGACTTGCTTCTTACAGACTGCGGAAATCTCCTGATTATTTCCAGTTTTCTTGCTATTTGATGCTCGGTTACGGAAAAGTGGGTTATAATTTTCTTCTTTTCTGAATAATAGGCGAAATTTTCTAAAGAAAACAAAAAAAAAGATTTCATTAAATTTTTTGGTCATATCACACAGCGCCATTAAGCCCCATACTAAGCTTACGCTTATATTGGTACTGGATAACGGATATAATACATATATACTTTTCTTTCGTAAATACACACTTATCTATTATAGGTATAGAAACGACCAGACTCAACACAATTAATTACAAATTTTAAAATTCAAATATGAATTTTGCAATGCGGGAATCGAACCCACACCCCTAGATTAGCAAGCAGAGCCACTACCAACTAAGCCACTAACAGGGCAGTCATGTCATAAGTAACATTACATGAAATTTGTGACGTTGATAAAGAAAATAACTATAAAAATGGGCTATAAATAACACCAAGAACTTTGTGATGTCCCTTGTTAATAATGACTTGTTTTAACACTATGCTATAGCCCTAATATAATTTTATTGCTGTAGTATTGACGGTATATTTAGAAAATCAAGCATTGTCAGCACTAAGTTTTATGTTGACTTAAATTTAATTAAACTGTTGAAAACCTCTCACAATTTTCTGTTTATAATAAAAACACTTGAACGCGCTTTATGTTTGTGAATACCAAAAAGGGTAGAAACGAAATATTTTTCAAAAATGCATTGAAACTGGACAAATGCTTTATCGACGTAGGTCGGTGGCGGGTGTTGTTCACAATTTACTCCCCCTTTTGTTTCAACACATCATCATAAACAAGTTTGCCGTGTTTGTTTGCATATTGAATGGGAAAGGGAAGCTGGAACAGGGTTGAGATATGTCCAGTTTTTGTTATAGTACTTTCTCGCTACTGTTTTAATAAAAATAAAAAAAAAAACTCACACAGCAATGTCTAATCTTATACCTACTAAGCTAACGCTTGCATCATGTAATAGGTAATCCGACGTAGTTTTCCACTGCAATATGTTATACAATATTTTTGTAGTCCCTAAAAGTAAGTAGGGTGGTAACGGTATTCAAACTAAAACATCACCAAACATATAGTTGCAGTAGTGACAGCGTCGAAAGTCGAAATAGATTACTCAGTTTTGACAATATATTTTCGATATATACATATATAATTAACTAGTGGATGCTCGCGGCTTCGCTCGCATTATGAAGTAAAACTTGCATCCTCTATTTCACCCCTTTAAAAGCGGCTTTTCCAAAAATCCTTTCTTAGCGGATGCCTACGTCATAACATCTACCTGCATGCCAAATTTCAGCCCGATCCGTCCAGTGGTTTGGGCTGTGCGTTAATAGATCACTATATCAGTCAGTCAGTCAATCAGTCAGTCAGTCGGTACAGCCCAGGACTCACCTGGCCTGTTTCGCCGATGACACGGCCTGCTACACCAGTTCCTCTGACATAGACTTAATTATAAGTAGACTTCAACTATCAGTTGACACACTATGTGAATATTTTGATAGATGGAAGCTAAAAATAAACGCATCGAAAACTGAGGCCATCATTTTCACCAGACAGCGTAAAGTCCCGACACGGCAGTTAAAAGTTGCAAATTGTTCTATCCCCTGGAGCCGCTCAGTTAAATATCTGGGTACTTTTCTCGATTCAAAACTAAATTGGACTGAAAACACGCCCAGGCTTGTGGTCAAAGGTTCAAAAGCATTAAATGCCTTATCTCCTATACTCAATCGTAAGTCCATCCTTAGTAGTAGGACCAAGCTACGAATATACTCAACCCTGGTTCGGCCCGTCATTACCTACGCATGCCCGGTATGGAGCAGTACTTGCCGTACTAACTTAAATAAATTACAGATTGTTCAAAATAAAGCACTAAAATTGCTTTTAATACCCCATTCCGAACTAACTTAACTAAACTACATTTACAAATACACTATCCTACCTTAGATGTGTATATTTACAAATTATCAGAAAAGTTTTACTTATTAACAAACCCTAATAACAAAAATAAATTAATACAAAACCTATGTAAAACTCGAATGAAAGATCTCAAGTTTATAGATACGTACAAAACGTATCGGTTACCTCACCATTTCATATTAATCCGCGATGAATAGACCGCGCGTTGACGTCACTCGTGCGCCGCGAGCTCGGTCGAGTCGAGCGAGCGCGAGCCGCGTACACGGCAATCTCGCCCCTGTTACCTGTGGTATCGGGTCGCAGTGCGCTGGCCGGTCGGCCGTGCTTGTGTGCGTGAGTACCTACACGACGGCCCCTGTTGCTTGCAGTGAATGTTACCTACACTTCCAACTACCTAGTTAGTTTCTACCCACTTTTTGGCTGTTTAATTATAATTAGCCTTCTTTTGTTTTATCTTATATCCAATGTTGTCAAAATGTAATGCTGTGCTAAAGCTTGCATAATGGAAATATGTACTTATGTATCACGATATTAGTGTTAAATTCAACCTCTCAATGTTTAATTATCAGTATTCTCATCGCTAAAAGTTTTATATGAGTGGTATTCCAACTCGAAAACGCTCCGACTTCCATGTCAAAACATGTTAGGAAACTAGTTCATAACTATATCTAATGTACACTAGCATATTTTAATTGTAAATTACTTATGTGAAATAAAGACTTTTTGAAATTGAAATTGAAGTCAATCAGTCAGTCAGTCACCTTTGAGTTTTATATATATCAGGACAGGACAGAGTCATCTGACTCTGTCTTAGTTTTAAGGTTTGTTATATATGTTTCTTTGTTTATCCTTATCTGTTAGAGTTTTAATATGATTGTATGTATTCATTGAAATCACAGAGCTTTGAAGTCCATGCTTGTCGCCGGGGCGCGCGATGTGGCCCGATCGTTGTTCTGTGATTGAAATAGTTACTTAAACAATTTTAGTTATGAATATTAAGCAAGCTTATATAAATAATAATTAATCGTTTATTCATATAAAACTTAATGTCTACGTACATACCTAGTTATATGCTTGCGATATTTCTACAATTAAAACTTTTACATCCAATAAAGAATTCTTCTTTATGTATTCTATTTTTTTTCATTGTTAGTACAATTTTCAAGTGTTCACTATTGCTATACTTACCTGTTTCTTTTTATTAAGGTCATCATCAGCCCACGGTCGTCCACTTCTGGACATAGGCCTCTCCCAAGGCACGCCACTCAGCCCGACTTTGTGCTTCTCGTCTCCACCTGTTCCCTGCTATCTTCATGATGTCCTCGCTCCACCTTGTGGCAGGGCGCCCTACACTACGCTTGCCGAGCCGCGGTCTCCACTCCAGAACTCGCCTACCCCATCGGTTGTCGGTTCTGCGACAAATATGACCGGCCCATTGCCACTTCAGCGTGCTTATGCGTTGAGCTATGTCGGTGACTTTTGTTCTCTGCCGAATTACTTCGTTTCGGATACGATCCCTAAGAGAAACTCCAAGCATAGCCCTTTCCATAGCACGCTGAGCAACTTTGAAACGGTGAACCAATCCTGCTGTTAGTGTCCACGTCTCAGCAGCGTAAGTCATTACTGGTAGGACGCACTGATTGAAGACTTTCGTCTTTAGGCTTTGCGGTATGGAGGACGAGAAAACCTGACGAAGTTTTCCAAATGCCGCCCAACCCAGCTGTATTCTTCTACTGGCTTCGCCCTCGAAGTTGTTCCTACCTAGTTGGAGCGTTTGCCCTAGGTAGACATACTTTTGGACAATCTCCAGAGGGGAGCCATTTACAGCTATCGGTTCCGGAGCAACGTACTCGTTACACATGACCTTGGTTTTATCCAAATTCATCCGAAGACCGATGCGTTGAGATGAATCAGCTAGGTCGTTCAGCATTTGTTGCAGCTCCTCCAGCGTTTCCGCCATTATAACGATATCATCAGCAAATCGCAGGTGAGAGATGTACTCGCCATTCACGTTGATGCCCCGTTTCTTCCACTCCAGTGTCTTAAACATATCCTCCAATGCGTTTGAGAACAATTTCGGTGATATGACATCTCCCTGTCTCACACCCCGGCTAAGGTGGATATGTCTAGTCTGGTGGTTTTGGATTTGAACGATCATGGTCGCGGCGTCATACAAACATCTAATCACCTGGATGTATCGCCAGTCTACTTGGCACCGCTGCAAGGATTCCAGAACAGCCCAGATTTCAACGGAATCGAACGCTTTTTCATAGTCCACAAACGCTAGACAAAGCAGCAAATTATACTCTTCAGTTTTCTGTATAATTTGCCGCACCGTGAATATGTGGTCTATGGTGCTGTATCCGCTCCGAAATCCGGCCTGCTCCGGAGGCTGGAAATCGTCAAGTCTTCGCGCAAGACGATTCGTGATAACCCTTGAGAATAGCTTATAGACATGGCTCAAAAGTGAGATCGGTCGATAGTTCTTCAATAATGTCTTGTCGCCTTTTTTGAAGAACATTACGACTAGACTTTTGTGCCAAGCCTCTGGAGTTCTCCCAGTGAAGAGTACAATATTGAACAGATCCTGTAGCTCCTTGATGATAGGAGCGCCTCCGGCTTTGAGGAGTTCTGTTGTTATGCCATCTTCACCTGGGGCTTTTCCATTTTTAAGCTGTCCAAGGGCCATCACGATCACGATCACGATCACGATTATTAAGGTCAATTTAACGTTATTATTATTTTTTATTATTTTTTTGTTATTCTGAATGTATGACAATAATAGAAAGTCTATCTATTTTCCAAAGGTTATCCCTTGAAAGTTTGGAAACATGTTAGTCGGTAGATGGAAAAAGGGTTGATAGAATGTATATCCATGTTCAAACATCGGATAGACAGCTTTCTAGTGCTTGAATTCGAAATGCTCTCTCAGAGCTCAAAATGGATATAAACCGATTTATTTTTCTCACTATGGAACGTGGTTCTCGAGTTTTCGGTAGGTTTTCATGATGAGAGTATATTTATTTAAATGATGAAAAACTTGAAGAATATGTGGTGTTATTGCAGCGGAACTACATATACCTAACATAGGTACCTATTTATGGTAAGTTTTCATTTGCAATGGATTTCCGCAAAGTAACGCCTGATTCAGTATATTCAATTGAAATTAATTTTAAAATGCCACATAGTATATATTTAATGAGTTGAAAAATATTTCACAACCCCTGAGTAGTACCTTTAATTTCTTAAAAATACTCAATTTTGCAATTAATTGAAATAGTATAATACAAAAGCGTACCTATTGTCTTACATAGATGTCCTCTGTTATTATATTTATAGACCTATCCGTCACAGAAGTGGACAGGGCATGAAACTAAATTTCGTCACCATTTATCTCACTTTAGCTACATTTTGAATAACCACGAACAGTCCCCCGAGATAATGGGGTATTTTCCCATCGCCTATGAATATTATAATGGATGGAGGGTCAGAGACGGAGCCTTGAGTCATGGTGACCATAACAACATTTGTACATTTGCCACAAACTTATGAATACATTATTTAAATTTGAAATATAGTAAATAAGAGAGTCACCACCCTCTTATTTACTATTGTACACTGCCATTGAATTTGTATCGTAGAGTAAAGTTTTATTTTGAATACTATTGGTGTACTTTATGGTAAAAAGATTGCAGTGTACAATACTCTAAATACCATACGTAAAATAATTAGTCCCACAAATAACTCTGAACAATATTCGACTCCAATCCACCGAAAAAATAAACACAATAAAAGTCAATTCTCTTCCAAAATGTTCAAAGAATATAACGGTAGATAATTTTATTCAGCGCCGTGGAGTTTGCAAATGCTTAAACGGGAATATATGGAGTAAACCAGGTTATAATCAGGTTACCTCACGTTCTGTTTGCGAGTGCAATGTTGGAAAACTCGTTACATTCCGATTCGTGCTCGATGACAAACGTTTCTCTATTCTTTGGTTTGCTGAATTGGGATCAGTCGATTATTTTTGCTTTTGAGCTTCTAAAATTCGATGTTCATTTTTCACCTCTTCTTAACTAGATAGCTAGGTTTGATCGTGGAAAAAAGAGACAGCTAGTTACTTCACAGTTTCATAGAACTGCATTGACTAGAAATTGTAATTTAAACCAATAATGCTGTAAGTCTGTATTTACTTATTATCTACAACTGTAGCATAAATTTTAAGCTTCGTAAAACCAATTTTTTTTTTTTGACATTTAAGTACATAAACTGTGTGTAGCAACGCTTACTAAAATACAAAGCTATACAAATACAACGGCTTAATTCCGCAGTGCCCTATGTCATTCCAGTGCAGTGCAGTATTATGTCAGTATACTAGTGATATAAACGCGGCAGTCCCGAGAACCACAGACACAGTAACATTTGCATAGCGATTAGAACGCCAGCCGAGGTCGCATTACCATTTTCAATTGTGGGAAATGAGCGGCCACTGCATTCTGGCCCTTACTTCCTACACCCCGTGTTGAATAGAACCTGCTTGCTTGATTTTCGAGCTCGCTTTTTGCAAAGGAGTTTGCAACTAGAAATTGGCTTTCTTAGGTGCTGGAGCTGTACTTGAGAAGAAACTCCGCGTACAATTGCTTTTTCGCTCGGCTTAGTTAACTTATTGGGATTATTTAACTTTGCGGGAAGGGAGAAGTTTTTAATATCGTTGGTTTTACAACTGAGGCGATATAGAAGTTGTTTGGTGCACGCGTTTGATGGTTTATATCCAATTTATTAATTTAATAATAATTAATATGTTGCTTTTTTTTTTTTTTTTTGTATGTTCGTCGATTAATCCACCAACATATAGAAGTCGGAGATGTTGTCCAACAAACACTGATCACATCAAACAAATTTTGAAGCGAAGTTTAATCTATAAGTAAAGTAGCAGTATATATGTATATTAATATAATGCGTGTCTAGGTTTGCGTGGGGTAAGGGTTGGGGTATGTACAATAAAACGGGTTCCTTATTTTATCTATATTATTTATCTTTTTTTTTTCTTTTATCCGCATTTTTTTTTGCTTTTGTTTTTTTTTTTTTTCTTTTTCTTATTTGTTTTCTGTTTTTTTTTCTCTTGTCTTTTACAAATTACTTATTGTATATACATTCAAGATATACCTAAGTGATTTTATTAATACTATTTATTTCTATTGATTACCGATTTACCAGCTTTTTTACAGAATTCCAAAAAACTATTTCTATAATCTTTGTTACACACTAATTCATTCAGTAATTCAGTTTCTATCTTTATACCTAACCTAATTTCTAGGTCATTTCTATCGGTTTGATGGTTTATATCCAATTTATTAATTTAAAAATAATTAATATGTTGCTACTAGTATTTATAACAGTTCTAACCGCTGGCACGAAGTGGAAATATGTAATGTCGCCAGCTCGTTATCACGCGGCAAGTTGGGCGGCTTACAAGTTGAACAACTCTGAACCGACGAGTTCGTCGAGTTTGTTTAGCTGAAGTTGATTGGACAGATATGAAGTTAATGCAGCTGACAAGTCAACGGACTCGCTTCGTGAGTAGAATAATTATAATAACACTAGAGGACGCTTCGCATTATTTTAAATAAAAAGTCTTGCACTTCTAAGACCTCATACTACCTACATACCAAAAATAATGATGTTTTTGCGTTATAGGCGTTTAAATAAATAGATAAACAGAAGCACACATAAATAGACACAATTTCTAATACCTGCTAAAACGTGTTCTGTTATGGTATACCCTAACATTTTTTTTTAATATTTCTATGTTCAGATTTTTGACCCTCTTCGGTTTTATCTACATAAGTACATAATCGCTATAAGACTCGAAATCTAAGTCTCAGTAATGAAGTGTAAGCATTACGATAACACATTTCAATTTGATATAGTTTACAGTAAATAGGTGTATTTTGTTAAACTATTACATTCCATAAGAATTTTTTAACTATTTCAACACAGCACGGCTAGTGAGTTAATGCCGAGTTAGATTTAGTTCCGAATTTATCAAAGGGTTAATGACGAGAGGCATGAATACAAATTCACTCTGAAACTGAAACGTGCATGCAACGTGGTTCCTGCAATACAAACAATACACTGCAAATAAACTTGTACTTCTGCGAACAGTATACCTGGGGAATAAATGTTTTTGTTTTGTTCACAGAAATGTGACGGTATTTGTATGGTTGTTTGTTTTATTATTTTCGTAAATCTGAGCATACGATTCATGTTCACACAAAAAAATAGCGCAATTTTTTTAAGGTTACAATTTCTTGGGTTGATTTTTTACTTAACCATAAATTTGTCTGATGGCAAGATATTATTATATTTATTTATTATAATTTAGGATGAAACATGCTTTACACAGTAAACGCCCAAGTAAAATTTACATAAATATTTTTATTTGCGTTTTTTTTGAGTGTGTCTTATTTTAGTATCAATAAGTTTGTACTAAATTGTAGATCCTGGCAGTTTGTCTACGGACGGCATTCGTTAAGCCATGTCAGTGACCCCTAGGGCGGCTTGATAAACTCTCGACACCAGAGCTGGCCACTCTCATTCGATAAGATGAATAAGTTCATAGAATCACAATCTAATTCAAAATTTGGCGACACGGGTAAGACAAACATTGCTAAAATCAATATAGATATCTATAACATCACTCAGATTCTCTTCCCTCACTTCACTGACTCGGTCAATAAACTATTCGGTATGTTGAACAGTGGTGCTACCTTTTGTAGCGGCAACTTTGCCCTGTCATGTTTGAGGTGGGTCGGATGTACGGAGCTGGCCCCAAATATACCTGGAGTTATGATGACACCCCTGTCTTTTTGAATCGGGCTTTAAATATCCGAACATTAATAAAAGTATTGTTTTTTGTGAATAATATAATGGAAAATTCTACTTCTAATACCATGTTAAAAAGTGAATAATCAAATTAAAAGATTTTCTAAGTGCCCCTTTTTTGTAGTAGTTAGAAGTAGTATGTTTAGTTTTTCTCCCCTTGTTATTATATTTTATTATTGTAAATAAAGTTTTTTTTATTATTACATGACATTGCACATAGCGCCTCGTATCCCATAGTAAGCAAACGTTAAGTATTTAATTTTATTTCATTTTTTCTGCAATTTTTGTAACTTTTTATTAGACTTTCCGGGGTTTATTACAAAACGTGGTTTAACTTTTAGTCCAGAACTTTGAAATATTCAGTCCAATTTGTGGTTCGAAATTTGTTTGTCTAGTGTCATAATAATCAAACTGTCTAAATGTTACCAATGATAAATTAACGTCCCGATATAAAGTAAACATTTTGATTGCTGGTATGTAATGTTTCAACAACAAAAATTGACTTTTAGTTTCCAAGTCCAGGACTAATATTTAAACCGCGTTTTGTAATTAAGTTAAAGTTAAAGTTAAGTTAAATGTTTAATTTCAAATCACATATTTTATCTTCATTTATTTTATTTGATAAAAATCATGCTGATCCATCGCTCCCTTTCTATGCGAAAAAGTAAAATCTCACTTAATGTATCTTTATGTATAACACAATTATGCAATAAATTTGAAATTTTATTTTTATCATTTTATGGCACTTAAATTCAAATTCAAAATTCAAAATTATTTATTTTCATAAAAATGCACACATACTAAAAATCACTAAAGCACCGTACTAGACGCCGGTGCGTCTGTGTCACGGAGATTAGTTCCTTCCGGGGTCTTATTTTTGGAGAGTATACATTTTAAGTTTTAAATATTTACTTTTACAAAATAGAATTTAAATTACATTACATTAAATTAAAATAAAGGACAATTACAAACATCAGAAAAGGTCAAATTGATAAGTATTTAGTCAAAATAATTAATGAAAAGAATTAGAGTTATAGTCTTACAAATCTAAGTTTAACAGTTCACATTTTCATTAAATTAGATATAGTAACATTACATTACAGACATCAGAAGAGGTCAAATTGTTAAGTATTTGGTCAAATAATTAGTGAAAAGAATAAGAATTTTAGTCTTACAGATCTAAGTTAACAGTTCATAAAATGTTCATTACAAGTTGATGCCGTTTTGTTATAATACAAAGTTTATAGATGAACTTTAATGTAATATAGACGGTGGATGTTTTACTACTTAGAAATTTCGCGAAAAATACTTTAGACACGCAGAAATAAGGTTATTTACTTAATAACGTAAATGCTCTATTCAGAATGGGAGAGCTTTGCCAAATTATTTGGGCAAAATTTATTCCTCGGCACATCTTTGATATCGTCCTCAAGGTTCTTGCGACAAAATATTTCTCCGATAAAAGATAAAGATACTGTCGCTAGACATAAATAGCTAGGCGAATATACAAACTTACCAGAAACTAGAATGAAAGTGAGATAAAATGCTTTAGTTTCATCCAAAAAATCTGATAATCTTACCTAACAAATCTTTATGTAGTTTCTTATAGGACAGTTTTTCAAAGATAATTGTTGTAAATATTTATCTACAAAGTATCTAAGAGTTTGTTTAGCCTCGTTTGAGAACCAGTTCCATTTCGGTTTTCCTTCAAAAACTGACTTGTAAGGTTGTTGTTTCAGACAGCCTGTTAGTTTGCCGTACCAAATATATAAAAACAACTGCAGCATTTAATGTTTTTAAGTATAACAAACATACGGGTAAGAATGCTGAACTTATCTTTTTAAAAAACCTACATTACATACCCACCACAAACGAGACTCGCTGATATGTGCGTAACATAAATTTCCAAGAGGCGTAATATTTCTGCGTTTCCTTTTTCCCTGGAGTCGTTTCGTTCCCGCTTCCCTATTGAATTTCGCTGACGACACAAATGTGTGGATTCCACTCGTAGAAGGCTTGCGTTATATTACCTTACTTATGCACGTTTAACTATATGCTATGAAATTGTTAACGGTTACTGACCACGGAGAAAGATATGAAGTATATTTTTATAAGAGCTGAAAGAAGGCTTTGGAAAGTGGATATGCTTATTGGCTTTCAGATCAGAATTATAGACTCACTTCTTATATGTACCCTGGTTTTACTTAGTGTTACGCATAACCTTTTAGGAAAGTTCTCTAACAAGTTTTTAAGTAAATTTTAGGTGATGTAGCTTATTATAAGTAAGAAAACCACATTGTGTTTATAAAGGCCTGAAAACTTTGGCGAAATTTGCTTTGCATTATCAATTAACTTCTTTGACATCGTTACTATTAGTTTCTTAATGCTTATAGAGTATGCTTATGCATTCAGATACAAAACTTGCAGAACATTATTATGTAACGACAAACTTCAAGACAAGTATTTGCTTCTCGCTGACAACCACTAACCATTCCAAACATTCGGCCATCCCCAAGTTCCAGATATTCTAATTTTATTCTAGAACTGTCATTCAATGGAATAGTTAGGTAAGTTGGCATGCAAGTTGCTCGCCAGAGAGCTATGTGGCATCCAAGAGCTGGAGCTTTATATGAGAAGTTTGTTAGAGTTACCTTGGAGGATTACTTGCCTGTTTTAAGGAGGTGTCGCCGATCTAGGACACATTATTATGAGTTTATTGAACTATCTTTAATAAGTTTAAGTTATTTTCAATCATTTTCTTTGTAGTTTTATTTTTATTTCGTGTGTTACAATAAAAAATATTCTAACTATCTATGTACATATATATCTATCTGTGTAGGTCTTTTTGGGTTTCTTGGATCATGTGTCTTGAACAACCTTTACTACTGACGAAAATCCAAAGACATTTGTCACTGTACAGGAGTTTCATTGTGATTTTTTGTGAATAACACAACACATACATGATGTATGTAAGGTAATTTGTCCATGTAATAGATCTACAAAGAAAAACAGAATTTACTATGTACGTAAACCGCAATCAAAAAATATATTAGCCTGAAAAGCGCTTACCATAAACGCGTAATCTTCTCAATTCTCCCGCTAGAATACCCCGAAATAGAGCCACAAATACGCGCCGACACGCTCTTATGAGCAGATATAATAAAAATATCAATATCAGTCGTATTTACGCAGCAGGCTATAAACCAGTAGGAAAATGGTCGGTCGGCTTATCGAGTCGAATCACGCAGGACAGAGGACAATATCGGCTCTCAGCGGCGATATTAGGACGGCGGAATGTGCTTGCTTATTTTTCATTATGCCACCAGTTTAGTCTTTCGTCTTAGTTTTATCTTGTCTATAAAAGATATACTTACGTACGTCACAGAATACAGCTTACGTTGAGGTTAACGTAAAGGACGAGTAATTATAATATATAATAGGTATAATGACGTCTACTGCAGTCTCATATTACCAAGTTTGCGAATGTTTTTATCATAAAAGGTACAAGTACGAGTATGTATGGCATTATTTTAATATTTTACAAAATATTTTTCATTTCAAAAAATAATTTTTATAAAAATAAATTTAATTTAGACGAAATTTCAATTTTTTTTTACAAGAAATGGGTTTGCACTTGACCGTAATTCGCCTCATGGAAAGCTATCGTTACGGTCTAGAATGGAACGTGCTTACCCAGTAAGAACCGATTCACTCTCATGAATGAATTTTTATGAACTTGGTGATTTCATTTCGCAGTCACAAAATACTTCATACTTTAAAGAGATTTAGAAGATATCCAACATTGTATCTAGGTGGCCGCTGGTCGAATGCAGTTACCGAAGGATTCCATTTCCTCTCGCCGCAGACCGGACCGGAAGTGGCACTGCTTCCGAACTAACTAGCTGCTACTCGTAGCTGCTAGTTAGTGGGGATTGGAAATATTGCCAGGAAATACTAGGAAATGTAAACCAGGTGCTGCTTAATGCTGGCTTTGGATATAAATATAATAAGTATGTATTTAAAAAAGAAAATTCCGTTATCCCATGATATAAACGTTAGCTTAGTATGGGGCTAGATGGCGCTGTATGTGTCCTGAAGATAATAAGTAAGTTGGTAAGTGCGTATAAGGGAGGCTAACCTTAGGGCGGTTTAAAACTGTGACAGATGATGATGAAGATTAACATATGTAACATTTAGATTTTATTTAAAAAAGAAGCTTTCAGAAGGCTTGATCGATCTTGATAGATCACCTTCTTTTTTGGAAGTCGGTTAAAAAAGGATGTTACTTCAACTGGAATCGGCAAACATGATCTTTATCTGTCACGGGACTAATAAATATTGCTATTTGATATACTCAATACAGTAAACGTAATATCTGGTTGCATAAATTAATACAAAATCGCGTATTCAATTGAAAAGAAAATTTCAACCAATAGATTTCTAAAGCACTTCCAATAGATTTTTAAAGCTCTTAAAGTCTCAAAATCTTTGTTTTCAAGTACCTACGTAATATGAAAGAAATCCGATTTTCAGTCTATTGAAATTCTCTCGAATAGTTAAAGGCCCAATTTCTTTTATCTTCTCTTGTAGAACCTCCGAAATGAGCTTTAAAATAAATCGCTAGTGGTTACAACAGATAAAAGAAAACGACCATTTCCTTTAGAACAGGACCTTTGCAACAAGGACTCTGATATTAATGAGAAGAATAAGGTTTCTGGCTCAAACCTCTTTACTAAATCACTCGCTTAAATAAATAAGAGAAAAATTTATTGATGAATAATAGTAATAAACAAAAACATTTTATTCATTATTTCTACATAAAACTACCAAGTCTTTGCTGTATTTATTTTACTTAAAACAAAAGCTAAAATTAATTATATTTACTTAATAAATGAAGTTCCTTTTGAATAAAATTCAGATTTTTTTTGAAAAAGTTTATTTCAGAATATTTTAAAAAGTATAATAGAATGGTAACTCAATAATATCACAAACAAATCACAAGGTCTGACTCAACTCAAAAAACAAAATCAACAAATAATGAATGAACACAACGATTTATGAAAATACATTTACTTAGGTCTAGGTACGATTAAATAATATTTGGTTGGGTTCACAAGCTCGATGGAATGTTTGGTAGATTAATTAGTATATAAAATGATTGTTACAATACACACATGTTCATTAAAGTACTTATGTAGATATAAACATAGATACAGATCTGTTACACATGAAAATTGGGCTTCAAGATTGAACTGTGAAACATAACCTATTCTTAAGATATTGAATCATGCGTTACTTTGCGGAAATCCGTTGTAACTGAAACTCTGAAGAAATATGTAGTGTTAACCGACTTCAAACAACAAACTTGATGATTTTTAGGTGTGTTCCTCCATATACCACCGCCACACCTCACCTCCTAACCAACGTGGCCTCCGTGGATCTCAAGATCTTACCAACACCGCACCTTGTGTCTTGAAGCTTTGTGAGCGGAAAAACACTACATATTTTTTCAGAGTTTCAGTGTTCAATAACCTATTCTTTGTTTTACATACAAGCGGTGAAACTCTGATAAGGAAGTTGTCATGATTGTTTCTTTGCATCTCGTTTGTATTAATATGAGTATATTATTTTCACTACGTAACAAACCAAATATTGTCACTCTATGTAGAACTGTCGATTATAGGTTTAGTATAATGAACACGTTTAAAACTATTATTATTAAAAGTTATTTCATGTAACTTATTTTAATGTATTCGTATAAAATAATGTATCAAAAAACAAAGCTCTTTTAAATGTCCGCGTGAGATTCTATGTATCACAGTGTGGGGCAATTAAATACAGCTTCAAAACACGGAACAAATATTTACCTAAAACATTCTTAATTAAATTAATTCCAAAACACTGAAGTTCAAAATCTTATACAAATTGACCGCCGAAAACTTATTCGAAAATCCGTTAAATTATTCTAAAATTATTTGCAACATCAAAACACGATATCATAAGACAGTTATTTGAAATCTAAACAGTAAATTGAATTAGAAAATTAGTAGTTTGTTATCTGTTTGGAAGTCTAAAGTTGATATGTGACTTTACACATTCAATATTTGATTAATAACATAGTTGGAACCTTACTAATTTTGTTCCCCTTTTGGAAATTACAATACAATGACATTTTCTACTTACTTAATGTTTAGACATATTTTTATGAATAATCTATGAATGCATGATATTTTTTTTCATCTCTTTGTTTCCAATTCATTCAGAAAATCTTTGGTTTCCAATTGAACTACAGTCTATAAATTTATAAAAGTGAATAGCGAAAAGCGTGTTGCCCTTCGCTATGGAACTAACGTTACGTTTGACAATTTTTCTAATAGCCATACATTGCCTACACGGAGGTTTTGCTACAAGCGTTGATGTCTCCGATACTTTTAACTCGTCGATGTCTCTTCTGCTTGATGGCGCTGTCGTCGACTGACTTGGCTGGCAGGGGCGAACTTACCCTGTGAGAGTGGTCAGCCCTTGAACCGTATCTGGAAGAAAACAAGTAGATTTAATAAAGTGCCATGATTGGACAAGAAGCCAAGAAGATTTGACGTAAGGGTGAAGGGATTATGTCATGCTGTGAGTTCTATGAGCTGATGATGTTGATGATTTGGTAAAGAACCTTGAGAGAGGCTTTGCCTGATTTCATGAACTGTTTGAGCTAAGCATCAATTTTAGGACGGGATTGGTCGATTTCTTTACGGTATATGCCAATTGTTTCACCTACTAGACTACTTACTAGATTTCTTATTTCTTAACATCAAGTGGTAAATACAAAGGTATTTCGTTAGATAGCCCAATAAAACAAAGTTCTTAAACTTACTATGTATGTATATTGGAGCACTTTGCTTTTCAGAACAAAATTACATCATCTTCAGTCTATAAATCTAGAGTCCAATACCGTTTATGAAATGAAGCCTCGGGCAGAATAGATTTCTGCTCTATAAAGACGTTTAATGCAATTTAAAACCCGACTGCTTCGAAGCTAAACTAGTTCTCGGTCTCTGATGAAATTAACTAAAGTTCTGCAGTTTCTCGCCTCAACAGCTGTTTTAGTTTTTGTTATCTATCCTGAACTTTGCGTTAGTTTCTTGGAGTTTTAATGATTTAGGAATCGATTTTATATTTTTGTCAGAAAATGGACAGAAGTATTATTAGTATCATTAACCCTAGAACATTTTATGTGAGATATTTTTTAAACGTCTGTGTTGTATTGGTGATTGCGATCATGACTATTTATGCTTACGTACGTATATGGGTATTGCAAAAGCGGCTTAAAAATAGTATTTGTAATAATTTAAATTCAGCATTTAATGTGCAGACAAAACGAGACTTCATTAACAAATATTATTTAATTAAAAAAATACTATTCAAATAATATAAAACACAGCTTGGTGACTGAAAATATTTGAAGTTCCACAAAAAATTTGATTAATATACCTCGAACTCTGCTTACAAATTTTAATAAAGGCTCTGTTTACTTTATTAAAGAAGCAGAATTAACGAGCAGGCATTTAGAGACCCGCCATTACTGCAGCCTCCAGCGATGACTCGCGGGTTGATTGTAAAGCAGCGTAGAACAAATAAACTAGAGATTACTTTAAGCTCGAACAAAAAGTGTAAAACATGGCGTTGTCATTTGAAGTAAGTTGTTATTTTTTTTAGTGTTGACAAAAAATTAAGAAATTTGTACGACTTCTTGGATTCCCTGTATGTATCCTTTAAGCAAAACTATTGGTTGAAGTGTGTGAATAGTGTATAGGCAAAATACTTCGTATTAATTACCCCGTCTACGGTGACAAAACAATTAACATCCAGATATATCAGTAGTTCAGTTGAGAGCTCATCTTATTAAATATTGTTTTGTATCTAATTTACAACGAGACTTTCAAGCAACAGCAAGTTTAGTATATCAACTACTTTAATTCCTTGTGATTTGTAAATTTTCCATGTTCAGCTTTAATATTTGTAACGCCCGATTTTCATTACGATAATGAGATGTCTATCCGGCGTGGTTGTTGTAAAGCAGCAATCAACAAGCCTAGTTGATTACAACCGACTCCTATATAAATGAGGTCGATTGATTAATTAATCAGAGCTAATGAACAGTGCCTTTGTTGGTTCAGCTATTTCACCAACAATAAAATTATTCATCGAAATCGGCTCTTAATGGCGCGAAAATTTTTACGTAGGAGTATAAATTGTGAATATTTTAAATAGGGAAATGTAATTTGGTTAACCGCCAAGTTAAGGTTTTCATCAAACTTTTGCGAACTAACAAACCCAATTAAAGCAATGAGAGTTTAAATTTCATTACGCAAATAACGATGTTTGTTTTGGCGTCGGAATAGAATTTCGTAACTCGAGAAGGTCTCTGAAAGGATATCGTGTTTCGGTTTCGAGAATATTCATTTAAACGTCCATTTGCAGACCGTTTACTTCTATCGATTAACATTTATTAGGCTGTAAATTCATTTGGCTGTTTGAGTGTTTAAGCTACGTTGTAGAAACAATTTAGTAACCACTATTACTGTTTGGCCTCTATGGATTGTTGGTCACATGATCGTAATAAAATAGTAGGTTATTATTTTCTTGCTACTGGTTCCACTCAGCATATCTTATCCAAAATTATGGAATAACGTCCTAGGAAAGAGAACAAAAAGCACTGACTGTGTATTTTATGAGACAATAAATCTCATAGCTTCTTTCTGGGCGTCAGTGACCATTTACCATCAGACATCACTATATCTCTCTCTAGGATCACTTACCATCAGACAACTTGCTTACATTTATTTACATTATCAAAACGAATTTAAAAACCGTGAAATTATGTATTACCGACCACATGAAATACAAAGTAAACTGCGTAAGCAATATATGTTCAGTCTAACAATGTCTCTGACATCCATTGACGGAGGAAGTATAGACGGAACAACAAACAAGAGGGAAATTGCTTGCTCATCTCTCTCTGCAATAAGCAAACCTCACCTGTGTTGTATAGCAGTGTTCTCCTTGATATCGTTGAGGCGCGTCATGCTGTCTCGAGTGGACACGCTGGACTGGGAGTACAGGCTCAGGGGCGTGTAGATCGGCTCGTATTCTTGCAGTGTCGGCGGGGGGGCGTACGTCATGCTGAGCTGGGATAGGGTCCTGGGGGAGAGAAGGAAAAATAGATTAAAAAATAGAAAAATTACAAAAATACAATTTTTTTATTTTCTTAATATTTACAAAAAACAGTGTGGAGGTGATACAAAAATAATATAATATGTTCATGAAACATCAGTGGATCCATCCCAGAGGTTAACCCTCAGCCCCGAACTAAGTTGAAGCTTATGTGTCGGATACTGGAGATCTTTCCCAAGGATGGAAGCAAAGACTTATGTAAACTTAAATTGAATGATAGTCGCAGACACGCCTGTTCCCCACGACACAGGCAAATCTAGTGCGGGGTAGTAATCATACGTACATTATGCGTATGTGTGATCACATCATTTATATAATGTTAGCTTATTGACGAACCAATTAAAATACAGATTGTCCAATATATACTTGTTATTTTAAAATAGCAAAGATAATTCTATAATATGTATACTAAAAACTTGATTTGCTTAAAAAGAAATAAAACAGGACATCTACAAAATCTCAACAAAATTTGCTAATCCAGCAACTATCTTATCCGATTCAATGCGCAAATTGTTAAACGATTACGTTCTAAAACGTAAAAGATGCTGGCCCTAATATTCTCAGGCGATTTCAGCTCGATGACACGTGAACCCGAAATGAGGCGCAGATTGCGTCCGCAGTCTAATACCATTAACGAAGGAACATTCTGAAATAGACTCCCTGATACTACGAATAAATGATACTACAGAAACGTAAGTGAACCGAAAACATTATTCCATGAGATGGTCAAACGTAGCCGTTGCGGTTGAGGTCTTCTTCTAAATATATAAAACTCAAAGGTGACTGACTGACTGACTGATATATCAACGATCTCGGTATTAGTGATCTATCAACGCACAACCCAAACCACTGTACGTATTTGGCTGAAATTAAGAATGAAGATAGATGTTATGACGTAGGTATCCGCAAAGAAAGGATTTAGGACATGCCACTTTTAAAGGGGTGAAATAGGGGATGCTAGTTTTACTTCTTAATGCGAGCCGCGAGCATCCAGTAGTTAGAAATAAATTGCGAACAAGCATTCTGTTATTTAGTCATTATCAACCACGAGCAATCACTGTGTCTGAGATGAGTGGTGCTTAACATCAGGTAGGCTGTAGACGTAAGCCTAAGCCGTGTTAAAAAACAAGAGGTGAAATGTAGAAGCATTTTCGACGCGACTTTTGTAAGGAGTTACAATTCTGTAGTTTTTATTATTTATAGCCTAGATTTCTTTAGCAAAACGTGCTAGTAAGTATAGAATGACTCATTATTTGCAAATGGACTGAAAACTTGCAAAAAGCTGCAGGAAAATGTCGTGTCTCACGACTCTGTGTTTTGATAGGGGAGGCGTTTGTTTTTATTAGAGTAGTTACTACTAGTGAACCGCTCAACTGTGTTTAAATCTGTTGCTATAAAAATAGGGTCTCTAGAAAGATAAAGAAACTGTGTTTGCAATGCATAAAAAATCAATATCGGTGACTCTCAATTGCTCTCGTCAAAGATAAGTACATATATATGTACCCAGTTGACTTTAAAGTTATAATATAAACTATAATTGCCTAAATTTATTGTACCGTTACCCTTTGTTATCCCTATCTCTGAATAAATTTTCTATTATTAGGTGGTAGGTACTAAAAATATTATCTAGGATGTAATACCAATAAGTACATAAAACGTATGTACCTGACAGCAATTAGTGGTGTGTACTTTAAGAGTTTGCTCCCACAAAAGAATTTTCTTTATTTTTTCCTTCAAAAAGTGATTTAATCCTTATTTAGATAGATAACTTCTTTATTGTCACTCAGATATAAAACAAAAATAATAAAATACATTCAGAAACTACTCTAGCGCCACAAGTGGCAGCCTTATTGCTAAAAGCAATCTCTATTCATATTAGTGCCTCACCACATAGATGGTGATAAATGCATTCTTCCTTTCTTTCCTTCAAAGAGTGATTGTAACCCTCTCACCTGACGGCTATAGGTGGTGAGTACGACATCTGGTAGGGAGTAGTGAGGCTGAGCACGCTGCTGCTCTCGCTGGAGCTGGACGGCGACGTGCGGGAGTCATGCTTGGGCTTCAGCACGCCCAGCGCACGGGAAATTGACCCCTGGGGGGAAGGAGTTTGTTAGCATTTACATAGATTAATAAAAAAAAGATTGTATGGTTTTGTATACTGAAGGGTAAGACAAATAGCATGTTTAACTAAACAATACTTATATTAGAATAGAAACACTAGTGCATAGGATTGAAAACAACAGTCCTATACATTTGTCTGTGCGATAAAATAGTATTGATTACCCATTTGTTTAAATCTACAGAATGCATATTTATAAATCATCAGAATATCCTAAAGCTTTTATTTTATCTTAACTTTGAATCACACATCTAATATCTACGTAGTACGTAAAATGTACGTCAACAATATCAGCGTACATTTGCAACGGAGCATTAAAGTAGACACATACGAGTACAAACAAATCAAACTATCATAGATACATATCTGAACTTGTGTTTCCATAAACCGAAAAATAAAACTAATTGAGTGAATTAGTTTGATGCCGAAAAGTGGCATTCCATTTTGGCGCTTCCGTGGGTCGGATGACACGTTAAATTTTAGGTCTCGGCTGTTTGTCTAGTACGGCAATCGCTAAGCCATGTCAGACCCTTAGGGCGGTTTGAAAACTCTCGACATCAGAGCCGGCCACTCTCATCCGATAAGAAGAAAAAGTTTGATCCGGCTTACAACTATAAAAACATTCGTTTGTATACCTATATCTACAGCATACGCATGGAAGCGAACTTCAAATAAGCGTCTATCTAATAGAGCAGGCTTATCAGGCTGAAATGTCGGTATGTTCGGGCTAATGGGCAGTTTGGCCTCATTCCGGTATCAACTCCATCACGCATGGTGTATCAAAGCGTCGAACAATAGTGTAGATAACTAACTAAGATAAAGGAAAATATGACATGGAAGTTTTCCTAAAGGAAAGGTCAATCTCCGCAAGCAACTTAGTCCTGACCTTTAAGTTGAGTTACTTACCCTCAAACTATGCCTCCTGGAATCCCCGCTGAGGTCGATCCCCGGCAAGCCAGTCGCTACCGACCTCGAGAAAGGTCTACCCAACATTCTTATTTGGTGACCAAACATATTCCTGAAAGTTAACAAACTGTTGATTACTCAGCATAAAAACAAATTGCAATCTGCGGTTTCACGTAAGCCAGGCAGAGCATTTGCTTTTAATTTGAAAACTGAATTTAACATTAATTTTTAGTCTAGCTCGTATTTAAGTTTATTTTATCTGCTAACACAGAAAGCTCATGCAATTTCTGCATTTAATTGGATCGCTTCATTATGGAGCTCTTAGCGTGTTACGCTTTCACGGTGCCTAGAGAAATACTATCACATTTAACAAAATATATTCGTATTCACGGTATATTCATTGAAAGCTACAGAGACAGAAACAAAGTGGCTTTTATTAAATACATTTGCATAGACATCAAAAGCATGATGCACTTGCCGGAAACGAGACATGCCGTGTACGAAACATGATCAAACAAACAGTTAATGAATAAACATTTAGAATTGTTTACACAAAGAAAAGTACTGACATTATCATTGTTTTTTAACCAAATTAAATTGTAACATAAGCTGGTTGAGTTTCTGATGGAAAGCATTAGGCTTTTATATATCAGCAGCAGTAAAATCGTGTTTTCAATTTCAAAAATGCACCGTGCGTGCATGAAATCGTGAGATACCGAGATGTATCTCGACGTCCAGTAATTTCACCGAAAACATTACCATCCTTTCATTTCACATTATTATTAAATTGCCACATTTACTTCGTGATATCGGTAAATATCCAACATTACGAGTCGAGTACTTCTCTCTGCTCACGAATTAAAATGACGACAGTAATAAATTATTAAGTAAATGAACTAGAGAAGCACTGATGTGGCGCCTGAGGATGTCGGCACAAAATAAAATGACACGTCGTACGAAGAAGTATGTGGGAGAGTCTGACTGAGGTGCGTTCTAATGATGGAGAGAGGCATTCATGAAGTATCGATGTATAAAATGGTCGTTACCGTTCGTCTCGATGCAAGGGTCGCCGCGTTAGGAGGTGGATACAATAAACTGACAACGCCCTGCGTGTTTCATCATTTATCAGGATTTATTCACATTTATAGAATCGATATCGTTACAGGTGAACCTAATATACAACGTAATCAACTTTACAGTATCAATGTATACAAGTCAAAAACATAGTTATCTTACAATATTAATAAACGCTATTATTGTTATAATCCTAAAGCTATTGTGAATGGTTCCGTTTTTATTACTAGGGATATTAAATTCATTTTTAATTAGGTTTAAAATCTGTCGCTATTATGAATACGTTAAAATTGTCGTTAAATCGAAAAGGTTCGAGTGTTCATGAATGCATGTAAACGGGATTCACCCCCTATTAGTTACGAAGCATCTCATGCTTTATCGAATATCAACTAAGTTGTATACGTTACATTGACTAATTACCAATTGATCAATCTGGAATGAACATTAACGTGACACTAACTAGGGCGGGTCGGGGCTCTATGGGGCTCCACAACTAACACAGACGAGGCGAAGTACGAACATAGTGTGAATGCTTCCGATCGCGACAACTTCCGATATTCTTCCTCTAACGAACCACGATCCCTACGATATCTTATCAGTCTTCACCGCTCGTAAAGTTTTCGATCAAAAAAGTTTCACAAACGAGCGAGCTTTGACAGTAGACAGGTACAAAAGTATAACATTAGCAAAGAAAATACCTTTCGTAAAAATAGCAACTTTACAAAGTTTTTGATACAGGAAATTTTACATACTATACAGGGGTCGGAAATGGGCTCGAAGCGTTTACTTTTTGAAGGAGAGTTTTTTAACTTTTGTCGATTTATCTTTGTTTTGTGGACAACATGGATGCTCGGGCAGCTTCCACTTGCAGTTCTTCCACCTGGCAAAATATCGTATACCTGCAGGATTGCACCTCATATTATAATCAACAGCGGCTGACTTACTGGGACGGGTCGGCACTCGCACGCAGCGTTACTTTCACTCGCTCACTCACTTGCCATCCTATACATACTCATAGAGACTCAGGATTTGATACAACTTGAATAATAGTTATGATAAATCATACATACAGAATAATTAATATTACATATAAATATTAAATACTTATAAATGATATTTGCCGTTGAAAAGTGGAAAGCAAGTATGGTATTTTGGCCAGGAATTTCGATGGTGTAATTTACCTTGCGGGTATGATAAGAGCATCGAACTCTGCGACGAGGTGTCTCCTGATGATGCTCTTGGAAGGTGGAATACCGAGCGCCGTGGCCATCGTCTCTCCGGTGAAGGAAGGCTCTAGAACCACCAGCCCTCCGTGAACTCCGCTATCTGTAGGTACAATAACATTTCAATTTTCATAAACTCGTTGGTGAATTTCGTGTAAAAGATATTCTACGAGTCGTCATCATTATCCACAGCCTATTAAGACCATGCCGTCTCTTCTTGTACCATTCTTATCTATGTAACGTATGCAAAAATGCATGAGTGGTTATGATATAATTTTTTCTGACAACATCCTTAACAAAATACTCAATATGAAGAACAAAAATTAAAGTGATTAATTGCGCTAAAATTTTTGCACGCTTGTTGTAAATGTACGCTAAGTTTTGATATGTTTTGGTTAAGATTTCCAATTCACAAAGCTACATAATATATCTTATTAGTCATATCGAGGTTTCATAATAACTAAAACAGAATATACCTTTGAGGTTCTCAGCAAACTCCCCCAAGTCGATGTTATGTGCCCACCGCATGAACCTCTGGTTGGTCCACACTAGTGGGTCGGCGTCTACGTTCTCACACTGGTGCCGCCTCACTGCCAGGGCCTGGGATAAATAATAGACGGGTATTGTTTGGTCAGCTATTAATAATGGAGAGTAAGCAGATATTTGGTCAGCTATTTGAAAAGAGAGCAATGAAAATAAATGTTGTAAAGTTTTAAACTAAATCACTAACCAATAATATTATATTTTTCTAATTTACCAAAATAATATACTCATACGTAGTATAAATGTGTGTTCATATTTAAAAAAATAATAATTTGGCTAAAATGAGTCTGGAAAATTAAGTTAATTTGGTTAATATCAACTTTATGCTCACTTATTGGTTTACCACACTTACTCCTCACTTTATTGGCATATCAATACACGATATAATCGTTGTTGTTCTCTCTAATCGTGATGCATTTCATACTCACAAAACATACATTACATTTCATAGAGTCGTATTTTGCTGACCAACTCACACCAACACAACGTCTTTGTTCCCCGTGATTGATCACAACAATGTAAATTGCAATAAAATGATTGAGCAGAGCCGCTTGTCACCCTGAGAAGGGTGTTCTAAGTCCGGATTATACCCTGAGTCCCAGAGCCTTGCTAAAAGGGAAGGATCTTAAACTCATTCGTCTAGATGTGATGCTAATCTGTGCTCGCTGAATTAATGATCAAAAGCAAATGAGTGTGACCGGAACGTAATGTATATGGCAAGTTTAAGATTCTATAAGGGACAATACCTCTCGATGAAACCTTGGTCACTTGGTGTGGGAATGTATTTTACATATTATTTTTATATTAAACATTGCATATTGCATGATTGTATTTAGATTAATGATACGAATAGGTAATATGGTTCAATTGAACAACTATTTTCATACAACTAAATAAAATAAATATTCCGAGACATTGCACACGTCACCATCTAAGCAAACGCTTGTGTCGTGGGTACTAGATAATAATAAAAATATAAAATAATGTGCTATGAACGCTTAAAAATTAGGTCAGATCACGTTTTTTTACAACTCTGTATCTATTTATCTTTGCAAAGGATCATAACAAATAAGGTTTAACGGGTCAAATTCAGCTGTCGTCTAAAGAATGAGGACACGAATGATTAATGAGCTTACAAAATAGGCTCCCTGGCAGATGGGAAAGTGCAGTTTTACGCCAGGATGAAAATAAATTCAAAACAAAATATACATTACAATTTCCTGTATAAAATTTAGAAAGAAAGTTGCGTTGATGTGATGTTGGTAACCTTTACCATATACGATTATGTAGAGATTCCTTTTCCGTCGTATTATAGGAATGATTGGGCGTGAGAATAGCACGTACGTTACAGGCACATCGTCACATCAAAAGTAGTAAGATCATAAAAAGTAACGTAAAAAAAGTAAAGGAAGTAAGTAAGTTCTTATAAATTAAATTATCAATTAAGCCATGCGCTTGTTACGTTATTTATCTGTTTTATTCAATATTAAAATATAATCACATAATTATCTCGTCATTATTACGAAGGTTCGCGGAAAAGATTCCCTTTATCGTTACGGACATATTTTGCTCAACAAATGTTCCAGAAAATTTCCGATAATTCCTGCTTTATCGGAACGTCTTCCGACGTAAAATAAATACTGATTATTATCTGCTATTGTTTTATTAAAGTCGGCGGATGTTACGGTGATTTATCATCGTCCCTTCAGAAATAAGACTTGATATTAATTGTCTGTCAAGGTGCCATTAACTTTAGGGAGATACGCTAACTTAGTGTTTATTTTCTTTGATCATTTTGCGGTAGAATGTTTCATAAAAGCTATAATAGAACACATTTCTTAGTAGATGATAAAGCAAATGTATTGTGTGATATTTGATTTCAGTTAGCATGTTATTTTTTATATTTCGCTCTTTAGAGTTCTATCATGTACGTAACTGCAAATATGAAAAGTGTTATGAATCATTTTGTACAATCGCGACAATTGATATAAAGAAGTAGTGAATTTGTAAAAACATTCTATGATCAAATGAAAGCTTTTAACAGAAACACCTATTGTAATAAAATAAAAAAGCTTTTATTTTACTTAACCGTATTACAAACAGTTTCTACATTTGTATAGTTATTTCAATATTTAGGCATGTTAGATTTATATTAATTAGAATTTAGGGTTATTTGTATCTTTCGGTAAAGATCCGCCCTTGGCGGTAAAAGCCTCCTCCAATATTCCATCTTGCAGTAACTGGCCGATCTGAGTGTTTATTTATATATTTAATGAAAATAATATTTCAGACGTTCTGATTGTGCCTATAAAACTTGAATGATTTCACCTATTGTGCATGCATCTAAATCAAGTATATCCCACCTGTCTATCATACTTCATTATCCTGAGCAGGTGTATGCCGTGCACAATCGACGCCTGGTGGAACTTGCGCGTCACTCCGAGGTACTTCTCTAGCTCCTTCTTGCTGATGGTGTCCAGCATCCGAGCGTCCACCAGGTTCGCCAAGAAAGACTCTGTGTACTGTGGGGAAGGGAGGTAAAATATGAGATCTTATACAGGTAAATAAGTCAAGGGTGTAGTAACACCAGTATCTACTTGCTACTATAGCTTGAGTTCAATCAAATATCAACCAATCTACATGCTATTTATACTAAATCTGGCATCATTTCCACTGTAGATAAAAATTCCAATGTATTGATACTTTTTATACCAATTTCATACATACAAAATACAAAATGATCAAATGTCAGGTTTCGTGTTCTATGGCCAGTCACAGGTTCTCCCAATGCATAATTAATTTTGCAAGTTATTTCTAAAATATCCTACGTTACCACGGTTAAGTTAATTCTAAAACATCCTACGGTACAGCTAACTAAAAGTACTGACCTGTGTTCTCTACCAGATTAGGCCAGCGCCGTTCCTCTATCGCCAGCTGCAGCGTCTTTCTATACGTGACCATACAACATGTCCTTATAGTCAAAGCCAAATAAACCAAAAGTACTAACCTGTGCGAGTCCCAAATCTGGCAGCCATTCCGCCGCCACCCAGGCATGCGTCAGCTTTCCAATGGCCGGATTCCGCACCAGATCTGGCCGGCACCGCTCTTCGATCGTCAGCCGCAGTTTCTTTCGATACATGGACATACAGAACGTCCTTATTGCCAGAGCAAAATAAACCAAAAGTACTAACCTGTGCGAGTCCCAAATCTGGCAGCCATTCCGCCGCCACCCAGGCATGCGTCAGCTGTCCAATGGCCGGGTTCCGCACCAGGTCAGGCCGGCGCCGCTCCTCGATCGCCAGCCGCAGCTTCTTCCGATGCATGGGCTGCGAGATGCCGAGCCCCACCTCCAGCTCCGCGTCGCTCAGCTCGAGCAGAACCTGCCCATTCAAAGCACGGATCTAGAACCAACCAGAACACAATATTTGACGCTTCGTCGCGTCAGTGCTGAGTGAGGCGTGTTGTGGTGATTCTATGTGGTTGGTGGTAACATAATTGCAACGGTTTTCGTTACCTCGATGTAGACTATCGGGCGCTTAGGAAATTATGCGTTTAACCAGTTCATTCCTATACGAGCTCGAAAAGTATGTAGAGTATTTTCCGCTCAATTTAAAGTGACTTTTTTTGTGGGGGTTACATTTTGAACTACATTGATTATGCGAAGGTAGCAGGATAAATGTCCTATATAGTATGTAGCTATGACTCTAGTGCGTGCGTGGAAACATACAAAGTGCTGCATTAAACGTATTGTGCCAAAAAACAAACAATACAACGCTTTACAAGTAAAATGCGACAACGGTGTAAACAAGCAAATCCAGAATGAAATGTTTCAAGGCACCCAGCGCCTACAGGCGTCCAAATTACCATACAAAAGTAATAAAAAGTCCGAATGCCGTATAATGAATGGGTGCAAGAGTAATGAAAATGGGCCTTTTATATGCCATTCGTTATGTTCGATAAATATTTCCCTTTGTTGAGTATGGAATTATAGCATCTGTGCATATATTACAAGGTTATACACATGTTGTGAAACGAGCTCAAAAGAAAATGTTGCATTGTTTTATCCATGCGTACCTAAATTCACATCAATTATATTTAGAAAAAAAAATATATATTACAAACTGCTTTTCACCGACATATTCATGTTTATAAGAACATGTTTTAAATTTCCCCAGTATAATAATTTCATAACATACTTATTTTTGCAGTGCGAAATATTTTTTTAATAATTTTGGGTAATAGGTTAATTGCAAATATTCACAGAAAACAGAAATAATACATTGCATTGCATAACTACATTCAATTGAAATCTACTACAATGGTTGACACTTTTGGATACAAATTGGAAAAAATATAATCTTATACTTACTAAGGTAAAATTTTCTTTTTTTACATGTTGATGTTTAATCGAAACATAAGTGCTCAAAAATGACTAATTCGTGGTATTAGAAGAGTGTTTGAAATAGGGTAAATTGATCATGAAAAAGGCGATTATTATTATTAATAGAAAAAAAAAAAATTTTGGTTGGTACTAGTTACCTACTAACCTACTACAATACCATACAGTGTTTACAGTGTGTACAACATACCTTGCCACTTTTGACATTATCAGCAACAGCAGCGGCGTACTGTGGCATGCCAAGCGCAAGTTCGAGCCAGGCAATGATTGCCGGAGCACGCCATCTAGCGAGCGGGAGCGAAGCTGCTTCACGGAGCGCCGCCTCGCTGCCCAGTGGCGACCATGCGCGTGCGCTGCCCGTGCCCGCGTAAATAGGCTCTGGGGTAGGAAAAGAAACATTTTAGTAAAAGTTGAACTAGCAATAACACAGTAGGTGAGACTAATTTACAGTTTCGGTTTCGAGTACTTACTAGTACAAAAAGTACAAAAGACTTCTACTTTTGGAGCGGCAATACTTTGGTGTAACTTGGAAAAGCATAATATAGAAATTTGAACACTTACTAAGCATCTTGCAGGTTTCAGGCAATGAAAATTAAATTTACGTATATTCCAAAAATTATGTTTTAATAGACTCTTGAAATTATGGATTGCAAATTGGGCCCCAACTAACAAATTGATGAATTTCATCCAAATTGATTCAGTGGTTAACCACAAACAACAACTATCTTGGCTCAAACTGGCATCTTTGTACCTAATATTAGTGTCAGATGACATGACTCACTTAAATAATTATTATCACAATTTACACATAAAATAGTTTCCAGTCAGATCCTCCTTCTCGCAAAGTGTTCTAGCTTATTACTAATACATTTCTGAGGGTCGTAACTCCCTCGCAGATTTTACTCATCAGGGTAGTTTTCTTTGGGCAGCACATCGTGGTGGGCGTCCAGATCCTTCTACCAAGTCCCAGTCAGATATAGGAGGTGATTTGACTCGCTTATATTATCACAATGTACAGTACAGTGTCCAGGTATAGGTATACCAATCAACGGGGAGTAGAGTATGTTACCACTCTCGTGGCCGCTGGTGGCGCTGCCGGACTTGGTGCGGTGCCTGCTTCGCGCGAACACCCGCGAGATGGAGCCCCAGGCGGAGCCCCGCCCGCGCGCCCCCTTGGCCCCGCCGGCTCGGCCGCGCAGGCCGCCGAGGAGCGCCGCCTCGCATTCGCCCGGACTCGAGAGTTGTTCCACTGATCTGTGGTAAATAGACATAGTGTAAGCCTTTGGTCGTTGTCAGCATGATTAAACAATATGATAACAACACATTTACTAGGTTTAGTTTGTTGTTACAAAATATATATAGGTACATACCTAGAGAGCGATCCTGCGTCGATGGAGCGTGTGAAGGGCGAGGCGCTGTTGTGCGGCGATAGAGTGGGAGGGCTGCAGTCACGGGGAGTACTCACTGCGGACAAACAAGTTTATTTATTTATTAATTTTATTTTATTTAGTTCGGTACAGTCACAGACAATAAGTTATTAATATACTAAACACTTTAAAGAATAATATTAAACTAAAGTAGAAATTACGACTATACACAGCGTTGTTAAATGACAAAATGCTTTGCTATGCTTTTGATGTTTGTTGTCATATTACTTTGATACATCATAGCTAATGGCAGCATATAGGTAGCTAAAATACTGGATACAAAATTCACAATAGCTATGTACAAAAATATTTGTGTGTCCGGACGTACGTATTTAATGCTTTGAATATTTACTTGTCATTACTTGACAAGTAAATATTCAAAGGTTATATCATAATAACACCATTATTCAAAAGTGTGTTTGTTGGGCTGTTCCGCTTTGCTCGAAACGGAGCGAAGGATCACCGCAAGTTTTGGTGTGGTCGTAGCATAGGCTTCGAAGAGTGACCCTACTATGAAATTTTATGGATTTCCTTAAATTAATCATATCCTGGACTGAAATTTGCCAAGAAACCAATGCAAAATATATTTATTGACATATTGAATTTCTTAAAAATAATGTTTCTTTATCTTTCTTATCTCTTTATCCAATAACCAGCTTGGTGAAGGATGTTCAATAGCGTAATATTAGACCAGAATGAATACAGATATAATACATAATAGCAATTATCTCAGCCTGTCACCAATACAATCCAATTTCAGCAGCCGACGTATCTCTTAGCTGAAATGGTTTTACCAAGTTTAACTGCTTTAGTTTTCTGCTATAAATATCTTTATTTATAGCATTTTAATAGATGCCACTAGAAACTTTACGATGATGCTGTAAATCCTAATTTACAGCTTCTTTCTTCTCAGCTCAGGGTTTTATGTGGTAACGGCGGTAGGTGATGTTGTTATTGGACTCTTAAAATACCTATTACTTAGTTGTACCTAATCGAAATTTTATTGCAGAGTTTACTATTGCATATTTTGTATTTGAATTAAATAATAAAAAACAACTCAATTATTAAATTTTTCTCAATTCTCAATGCTCGAAACAGTAAGAGAAATTTTACTTTAACAAAATCACTTACGAGTTCACGTAAGTCAAAAAGATTTTCAAATCTTCTTTATTAAAAAAAAAACTCTAATTCATTTTCAGCTGTGCTTTGTTAAAAATCAATTATGTTCAAAATAAAAACACAATATTAGTTTTTTAAAACAATTCATAATAGTTTATTTCATAAATTTTACTAAAATGTCTCCAGATTAAAATAATAGTGATATTACACCCTTGGGCGAGCGTACATTAAATTAGTCCCAGGTTTGCAATAAGCGTCCTTTCTAAAGAGAACTAATTGTACAAAGGACGGACTAAAGGTTGTTCAAACTCTCTGGTTATACAAGGCTATTAGAAAATCTCACGATAGATTAAAATACAATCTTTTTCTTATCGAATGAGTGTGGCCAACTCTGGTGTCGAGAGTTTATCAAGCCGCCCTAAGGGCCTCTGACATGGCTTTACGACTGCCGTACTAGACGAACAGCCGGGGCCTACAGCTTAGCGTGTCATCCGACCCACGGAAGCGCCCGAAATAGAATGCCACTTTTTGGTCACCCATCCAAGGACTGAGTGCGTCAACCGTTGCTTAACTTTGGTAATCGCATGCGATTGCCCCCGCGAGCTGAGCTACGGGCTTTCTAAAATACAATTAAAATCATACTCATAAAACCAATTTTTATGCCTCAAATTGGAAAAGCAAGCTGTACAAAAAGTACTCGCATGATATGGTTATTAAAATATGGTAGTAAAACATGCATTTTGGGGTTGAAATGTTGAACAATAATGCTTATTCATATTGTGGTTTAATTAAATAATATTACTAGCTGTGCCAGCGACTTCGTCCGCATGGAATAGTTATTGCCATAAAAACGGTTCTAGTGAATAATTTTAAAAGATAGACAAATACTGTTGCAGACATTTTGTTAGATCATTTCAAGAGAAATAATTCTTTCACACATATTTTTTGATATCTTCAACCGTTTTCGCAGCACACGCAACGGAAGCCCTCAAAGATGAATAATTTTCCCCGTGTTTTTTTACATTTTCCATTGTTTCTTCGCTCATATTAGTTGCAGCGTAAGGTTATACAGCCTAAAGCCTTCCTTGATAAATGGTCTATCCAACACAAAATGAATTTTTCAACTCGCACCAGTAGTTCCTGAGATTAGCGCGTTCAAACAAACAAAGCAACAAACTCTTCAGCTTTATTATATTATAAGTATATATAGATAAATAATGCATACCCTTTGCATTATTTTGGCAGATTTCGAGATTTTACTATAAATTGTGGTAAATTATCGGCCTACATGGTTAGCTTGTTATTTTCGTTATGTTATTGCAATAACGTCTACTTAGGTTTAAGTAACCCTATCTATCAAAGCTATATTTACCACCACTAAACAATATTGTTAATATTAAAGCTGATTTGTTTGTTCACAACTCCAATCCTCCGCAAAATTATCGGTTCGTTGAAAACAGATTTTAATTACAGCAGAGCCTCGAGCTCAGAACAAATACATGGCTTGTTATTCTACCGCAGGAAAATATTAACGCAGAGAATACAAACGTATTAAACAAATACTCGTATTTGATGTTTTATTTACTGCTGTAAACATTATCGGAAAGTAGAGTTCAATATATTGCGTGTCTGTAAAAGAAAATAGAAAAAAAAGAAGAAGAAGAGAAATCTGCCTCCCTTAAACTTAAGGAATAAATGCCTTGAGAACTCCTTTAAAGAATTAATTCTGCTGGGTAGTTACAACCCTCAGTCATGAGGAAACACGGCTCAAAGACAGAGAGAAGACATTGCAGAGAATAGTTACTAAAATGCGGTCTTTAATATTTCGATTCCAAAGGGAAAATCTATCTATGGTAGAATTTAGAAATATTCATAATATTACTAGCCAATGAACAGTTGCTAAAACTTTGGGCTTAGTAATAATCAGTAATAATCATTTATGGTCAGTAATCCGTCTTAATTTATTGGCGGATTCATTTATTTGCGCCATAAATACTAGCTTTTGAGTTAAGAGATAAAAACAGTTTGTTGTAATCAGCACGACAAAGAAATCAAGCTATCAGTTAGTATCAATACCTTTTTATATACCATTACACCAAAATCAATTTTAAAAGAAAATTACATTCACAAAGCGCACTTACATTCATATAAAAATAAATACAGCAGTCTTCGCAAAAGTACCAGAATGGTTTGTAAATAAAGCGAAGTTACCAGACCGGTAAGATAAGGGCACTAGAGTTGGAAAGGACGGACAGTCTTGTCGACCTTCGTAGCTTGACCTTGTAACTTCTCACTTTGCCTGTTAATATTACCTACAGACTGAGAAATACGGGCACTGGCAGTACAAATGTACCTACAATTATTTGCTAGAATTAAATGTAATGCTAACAGATTTCGTACCATATTTCATTTTGCTATTGTACTCTGTATCGCTATTTGTAAAATTTAGCATTTGCCGCTCAAATATGTGTATTGTTACAGAACTCTTTCAGTTATAAATGGTAATATGTTATTTCGTAGAAGTCTAGGATTTTTATTGGCTACGCTAACTGCGTAGACAAACATTGTAGCAGTTGAAGCTACGAAAAGTCGTAGCGCGTCACTACGAAATTAAGAGAATCAATTACGATTCGTATAGATTTACTTTGACTTGAGATAAAAAAAATATTGGATCATTGGTTTTGAAATCAACTGTATTAAGAGTACGTAGCATACACTTTGTCATTATTATTATTATATTGAAAAATACATGTATGGCTTGTTGAATTACAAATTAAATTAAGCAAGTAGATATGTATGTTAAATTAGATAAAAAACCAGATCAATCAAAATTGGTTCCTCCATAGCTATGATGCTTTAGAAAACCATACGGATATAAATATTTGTTAACTCAGGGTAAGCATTACAGACTTCACCAATTGAATCTAGAGTCATTTATATGCGTCAAATTCTTTCACTTACTGAATAGGCTATTAAAAGCTTAAAACTAATAAATCAAACGCAACTCACATTGATAGATATGATGAGCGGAAGACACAAGTGAAGTGGCATCTGTATCATAGGCATCCATGTTAGGCGGTATGCCTTCAGCAGTGGAGTCCGACAGGTTTCCACCACACACTGATGTGGCGCCACCATCGCTGCTACCTGAAATATTACACAGGATTTTAATGTTTGAATACATGCGAATTGTTTCTCGTAATTTCTTTTTTTATACAACTATTGACTAAATGTCATAATACATTAAATTTATATATAAATTCGCAATTTCTGTGTTCTTTTCATTTATTAAATTAAAAACACAGGGATATTTTGTAGTTCACAATTAGATGACGCTATTTTGGTAATCTATTGTATACTAGTAGTTATAACCTGGTTCATTACACGTGACATCTATAAATGGCGGGGAAATCACTCCATCATTATCGCACTAATAGGGGAACTATATTGTGCGAGTGAGATGGAATTATTTTTACCTCCATTTATAGACGTCACGTTCAATGAACTGTATTGTATTGATATTGAATGACAAAATAGCTTTCTAATAATAAACCATCAAGGCGCAATATTTTGTTTTCTAGTATATAGGTATACATTATTATCATACCTCTAACCCCCGAGTCAGCGCTGCAGCTCCCCCTATCGCCGATGAGTCCAGAGGGGCCGAGCCCCATCATGGGCGGCCCGAGCCCCAGGGACGCTACGCTCTCGCCTTCTGAGAGACATCCTGCTGCTTGGAGCTGTCTTCGAGCCTGGAGGACAATTAGAACTTTATTGTTTTGAAGTAATAATTATCGTAATCGAAAGTTAATGTCGCATTACACTTAAATTATCTCAAATAATAATTAAGTTAAATAAGACATTATGTCTTATACATATTATACTCAATATGAGTGTCATTGTGTATGTAGTGAGAGATGTTTCTTTTTATCTAAACTTAAGTTTTAAGATAAAATTTGATTGTAATGTGTACCAATAATAATATAAATAAATAAATAATAAATAAATATCATATATGCAGAGACAAGTTTTTGCGAAAGATCTAGACCGATTCTAGTAGACTCGGTTGATACAAAATTGCAAATTCAGTTTCCATTTCTCAATAATTTGGTTAAACATATTATATATTGCAGCACCTGAACAATATTGTTGCTCACAGAATATAAATATAAGTCCGACCGAAAATATAATTTGAGTATTATTTTTTTCAGAAAAATGCTCTACATCTGCACATACTACAAACACGATTTGAAGAACCGATTCCAATTAATGAAGGGTCGGACATACGATTTTCAGTATTTAACAGTTTAGAAGATGAAGGTTTGGCGCTTGATGTGGGACTAAATGGAGAACGTGTGTATGCATACTACATCTTCATTCTATATATATTCTACAAGCTCTCGGGTCCTCAAAAAGCTTTTCAAGTTTGGAACTCAATTACAGCTGCCCAATATAATGTATCCTTGGATTACCTCGTGATGAATTATTCAGCTGAGCTTTGCCTATGGCTCATGTAATCATAATTTGATTGGGTTCTCCCGCGGGCGCCGGATTATGGACCGGTTAAGTGTATTGGTGGCTTTCAGGGGATGATTAGGTTTCGCACTCGGCAAAATGTTCTTCCGAAACCAGCTTCTGCTTCTAGTTCCAGATTAGCCCGCGTTCATCATGAAACGGTCTGCACGTGAGCGGTTTTAATCAGTCCGACATGAATCCTTTTCAAACCTTTACCTACCTAAATCCTATCTACAGAGAACACTCACGTGTACAAGTCCCTAACGTAAAATTCACGTGACCACGGAAACCTTTCTCATCACAAGCGGTTACGTGTCCCGCCATCTGCCCAGTTTCATGGCTCAATTAATTTCGATTGGTGATTTAATTTGAGCAGGGTTTGACCTCGCGTTTCAACGGGCTACGGTAATGAGACCGAATAGCGGTCAACTCTCCGCTCGCAATGAAACGGATTAAAAATATATTCCGATTCGCCAATATTGGATAGTTGATATGCATATATGACTAAACCAATAAACGGATTACATATTCCCAGCTTTATGTTTATTGGAATTGAAATGTAATATTTGGAACAAAATTGTTAATTTTGCGAGCCAGATAAATTAAATGTGTAGTTTATTTTTACTTGATATTTGTATTTACGTGTGTCATCACAAAGAATATTTAATTGATTTTGACATGAAAATCAATTATAACTAACAAACAGTTTACATTTTCATAGACTTCGACATAATAATGTACCTACATACAATAATTTACTTGGCTAAAAATACCGTTATCAACTGCATATGGTTATCACATTTTTTTTAAAATGGTGTCTAAAGGTCTACATGCTTATAAATTAAATTTCAATTAATTAGATTACAAGATAAAACTCATTTCCCCCGTCGCAGCCTTATTCATAAAGATAACAGCAATTGAACGGACGAGCCCATTTGAAATTGTAATTAACAGAGGAACAAGATTGATAGGCCTTCCCTGGCCATCGGGTCGCCCATTCATCATCTCGCCCATACATCGGATACAACATATGTACAGCTATATATATGTATATGTACATGTTGTACAAGTATGCGTGTAGCTGTATGTATGTGTGAAGAGGTTATTGTTTCCAAAGCTCTTCACCATACAAGTGCTTACGGTACTTGCTTATTGGAAAATGTGTTGTTAGTTTTTCTCCGTATGTATTAGTTACATTGCAACTTTTTCTACTTCCTTTTTTATCAATTTTGATGTTGCAAATGTTTTTTTTTGTTTGCAGGTATTAAAAAATGTTCTACAGGTTTTTGCCCTCGAATAAGTACTTTTATTTGTTCAAGAGTTTGCTCCATAGTCAAAATAAGTGACTCTTTTTTATAATAGCCGAAAATAGATATTTCCTGACACTAAGAGCCAGGTGCATAAATTATCTGGTTTACCTAATTTTATAGCACCACGTTTTTTTTTCGCTTTCCGCCCCCGACTCAAATGCTATAATTTTAGTTTTGCTTTGCTCTCGAAAAATTTTGGGGAGTGTGCTTTTTATATCGTTAGCCTTTTGATCTTTATCTTCAACTCACCTCAAACAGTTGTTCCCTAGCATGCCTCAGTTGCGTATCCCTGGCGCTTAGAGCCGCAGCTAGCTGCAAAGATCGTTCCGCTTCGTCTCTCGCATGCCGTAGAAGTGCTGCTCGCTCTCTCTCCCTCTCCGCTCGCTCTGCTCCTAGTGCGGATGAGGCGCCACCTCTTGAACGCATCTAGGAATAAAAATAAGTATCAGGATTTTTTTACAAGCAAATCTAGTATAGTATTATTTTATTTGTTATACAGATAGGGTATTATTGTATCATTATTGCATGATAATAAGTTTAATAGCTAACAAAAGATAATTAGAATGAACTAATACTACCTAAACATTATGTTGCCTTAGCATTACTATAACCTATTGTCTTAACGAGTTTTTATTTTATAAAACTTTCAAAGAAGCAAACTCATTATATTTATTGAAAGAAAAACTGAAATAAGCTTCTTAGCAGTACAGGGGAAAATATTATTCATTGCATTTTCTTAATTAATTGACTCAATCAGCTAGAAAAAGACTAAAAAGACTAATAATAGTTGGCTTAATGTACGTGTTGGCTTAAGCTGTTAGTACATAAGTAATAAAATAAATAAATAAAAATACCTAATGTCTTTTTATTCGAGATACTTTTCACTATCTTTTAATCATTTCATTTTTTTATTACATATCAACTACTATGTACATAAGTAAAAGGGTGTAATCTATTTTAGGCTTTCAAATATTTGAGTTCACAAATAAGTTCATGTACGCTTGAATACCTCAAACTGTGGCGTAAATTCTAAAACTCAACCGAGACAAAGACTTAAAAGTTATTACAAGATTTCAGAAAACTAACGTATAACCTCATAATTAGTATGCTTTATATGTAGTAAGTACCTACCTACTTCAAACGCAAGAATTTTTTTTTTCTCGCGGCTTTGCTCGCATTAAGAAGTAACACTGGCATCCCCTATTTCACTCCTTAAAGGAAAGTGGCATTTCCAAAATCCTTTCTTGATTTGATGCCTACGTCATAACATCTACCTTAATTACAAATTTCAGCCCAATCCGTCCAGTGGTTGCTGCTTTTGGTTGCTGTGCGTTGATAGATCACTATATCAGTCAGTCAGTCAGTCAATCAGTCAGTCACCTTTGAATTTTATATACCTACATATATAGATTGATTCTGAATCAATTTTGTCAAGAGGCGATAAAATTTTGATTTGAACACTTAATATTCATCATAAAATTCTAAACAAAAGTACTTAATTTAGACATACTAAAGCCACTCATAAAAGAATATGCGTTATTTACCAGCGTCCTTGTATACTAGGTATTCTAGGTAGGTATTAAGTAATCTAACGCACGTGACCTACATGCCTAGAACTAGTTTAGATTCTGTTTGAATGCTAAAGTGACAATGGAATTGTCTCGCCACTAACACGTTTTAGCGAGACATCTGTAAATCTAGGGTAGGTATATAAAGGATAGCTTTAAGATACATTACTTAACTAATGTGGTACATTAGTTAAGTAATGTATCTTAGACAATAATATTACTATGACGCAGTGGGTTCACTGAAAATTTAAGCAAGAGTGCTTTAAATTTAGAATAAATAAGTAGAGTTGTTAATAATTTAGTTTAATTCCAAATGCATATTTATTTAAATTTAGTATATCATTTGCAAACGGGCAATAAAGGCTATTTTATTTTATACATTCATTTTAAGTACAGTTAACATACCTAAGCTGTATATTAAATCTAGCTATGACACTATATAACGCAAAACTGTAGTATAATCTATCTAGTATTATATATCTATATAATCTATAGAACGTATGAAATAAATAAACTGCCTTCAGTTGGATCCTTTAACTAATGATCATATTTGGCCTAAAATAGTGAAAGATTATGCTAATCTAAAGTGGTCAGTAGCAAATATTCTAGACAAAAAAGAAAAAAACATTTCTGTACCTGTTCATAATTCCTGATAAAGTCCCGCAGCTCCTTCTCTTTGTCTTCAAGAGTGGCGTAAAGTTGCTTCATCTGGTTCAGTAAATCGAATTTCTCGGCTTTCAACCTCTTCTTGTCCGCTTTCAAAGCTGCAACAGAAAGCACTTTTTACCGCTTGTAAAATGAAATTGTTACTTTATATTCAAAGCGACCCAGTTGTCGGATAAAATATTGATGTTCTGTGCAATGGCCTTTAACAACTGTTTCAAAGTAGGTTTATAGCGTGTGTATCTGCTCAAATCGGAAAACTAACGCGAGCCATGTTCTCTGCTACGAGCGATTCTGGCTCCTTTGTGCTCGCTTCCAACCATCCTTTGTAGCAGGTTTTATACATTCATACAAATATAGCCTCAACGTTTGATGCGATACCGCGTCGAGCATTGATCCACATTGCGCTGTGAAAACACTTTCAGTTAGACGGCGCCTGCATAAGCTATTCTTATCGCCTGCAAACGTTCCATGAATATGTATCGGGAAAATGGTCTGGATATTGGTATAGTGGCGTATTATACTAATTGTTATTGAATATCGCAAGTCTGCACGTCCGATAGAGGGATTATTGGCTCGTGCAGAGCAAGCGGTCTTTGATCCATGTTAATTGAGCATGTTTCAAGCTAATACCTCTGAAGCTAATACCTATAGAGTATGCGTAGATCTCAATCAATTTCATTAAATTGTTCGAACACGGTCGAAGCTTGGTTGTTCTAGCGTGGAGTACCAAAACGTTTGTAATTTTTTAGATGTTGCACGTTTGCCTAGCAGAAACCTATTTACTCTGGACTTGAAGATCCCTCGGTTAAAATTTGCTGGAGAAAGGGCTCCAGGTAGACCAATAGGAGCCAATTGCAGAAAATAAATAAATAATTCAATATTCTGGGACATTTCACAAATTTCAATAAAAATACTGTATACCAACAAACACCCTTGCTGTAACAAATGATGATAGGTGAACCTACTAACCTTATTAACTAAAATGTTAACACATAAACTCATCATATTATGCGTTAGAAAGAGCGCGCACGACCACAGAGTTTGTCACGGTAATGTCATTAGCCAAAATAGCAGCGAAGTTACTTCACACGGGAAAACGTGTCCTGTTTGCTGATTCCTGTCAAGTAGCGCTGACTTAGTAGGGCATGGGGCTACGATATTTGCTTGCTTTGGAAATATTAAAACAATAATGTCACAAAGTATCCAAGACTGTTTTCGTCTGATGTCTGTTAAGTGTGTTTTAGGAAGTTACGCGCTTTTATGTATACAAAACTTTACTTATGATAGAAGCAAATAACATAATTAATTTCTTACTGTTATATATCGGAATGACAGATGGCATATTAGTATAGATATACACCCTTACTTTTAAGTAGTAACTAAGTGTTACTTATTATCTACCCGCTACATAAAATAAATCAGTCTCAATACAGATGGCGTTTGATTGCAACATACATACCTACTCGTACATATGTATGTAGATCCCATTTCATGGATAAACTACTTACAATAACACTTTGATGTAAATACCTACGTGTTACTTTATCATATCTCATTATTTTGAGCAGAATATTTAAGTTACAAAAGAACTAAAAAATGCTTAATAAAATTGGTGAAACTCTAAATAGAAGTAAAATCTGATTATCAACTTTGTCTTTGTTTCAGTGGTTTTTCGTTTCATTATCTTAGTCGTAGAATATTTTATAAAACAAACAACACCTATTTCATAGATCACTTCCTATAGTAGCCCCCCAGGTATGCCTTGAATGTTATGAGTATAGTTTATCAAAAAGCAGTGACGGCACGGTTCGGAATGGTAGGCTTTAAATCTTACACTTGCGAAACTTTTCATCGGAGTTTTACGACGTAATGTTCGTGATTCGTATTTGAACAAGTTTTCCTATCTAATTTATTTTTATCAGTTCCCTAAAGTTATGTTTGTATTCGTACGAGCGATTGAAAGTATCTGAGAATTATTCTAATATCATCATCATTGTTATCCACAGCCCTTGGGATCTCACTGCTGGATATAGGCTTGCCTTTGTTTGTGCTATCTGCTTCAATCCTGTTCAGACCTCGTTGATGGCAAAATATAGTGTTTTAATAAAGTAGTTAATAATAGAGGTTGAAATGAGACCCTTTGGTATTTACTTATAAAATCTAGAACGAGGTAAAGAACTTAATACAACTAGTGTCTTCTAGCTCATATATCCATTCAAGTTTTTTCCTTATAATAAATGATTTATGTAGAAATCTACCCACTAAGCTGTGAAGTCACCAGCTAAGCCCCGCCTCCCATATCTGGCCGGCACTCAACAAATTGCCCACTTTCAAGGGATCCACGGATTATTGTGTGAAGAAGAGTGCATGCTTTAGACCATATATATCTGAGACACCTTTTCAGTCTTTTACCGATATGCAAGCTTGGATATCTATATGGATAACAGAAAAAAAATGGCCGAAAATCGTTGTAAGACAGGCAGCAGGGATCATGCTAAATAAAGTCCTCTTGAATTCTTTCTGTCTACGCACTTCATGGAGCAATTTACATTCATTAAGGCTTTTACAGGAAACTTGCGAGTTTGAAAACCAGTCAAGATTTAACCAGTTAGATCAGTAGCCGGCGATTTCTGGATTTCAAAGCTTTTAATATTTTTGTTGACGTTATCGATTGCTATTTTTCCGCCGGGAAACTGACTGCTATAGTTTAGTCAGTCAGTCTAATGGGAGGTCAGTTACTCCTGATTATATCCTTGACTTAGTGCCAACCTTATCAACTAACTTGACAAATGAGTGTCGGAATAAAATTCACCATAACGATTCGTCTATCAGGTATATTATCTTTGCAACATACGTTACAAATTGTGATTTGAGGTAATATCCCTCGCCGGCGACGGATTGAGGTCAACCCTATTGTGACACTTTTCGATACGTTGCTTGTGAAGTATGCTGCTACATTCGTGTTTGGATTGGGCTATTTACATAGGCACGGGACTCGAAATAAGCTTACTTGGATGTTTATCAAATATGAGTCAGTTTATACAGTTTTTATCACGAAATTTCTTAGCAGTAGGTATATATGTACGTGGTATTACTTTTGACACAATAATATATAAGTTGTAACTCTCAATGAGAATGCAGCCGACGCTATAGGTTTAGATATGTTTGCGGTATACAAGAACAAACTATGAAGGGAAACAAGTAAAGATTTTTTTAAAGTATAATTAAATTCCTTTCATTATAAACCTATACTTGTTTTTGTTTCGTTGTTCAATACACAATATTGCATTCTGTCTTATTTGTAGATGCAATTTTTTAATCCCGTAATAAAAACTATTTTGTCATAATTAACTGGTAATTAATAAATAAATATCAAGTACCTATAAAATTGGAACTTGGAACTTTAGTGTCCGACCCAAAAGCAGACCGCCAGCCCGATGGTCGGATGACATTCATTCTAAGCACGTTGGTAGGAAATGGATCAGACAGGCTGGTGACCGTGCCATGTGGCACGTAGGAGAGGAGGCCTATACTCAGCAGTGGGTGAACACAGCCTGGTGATGATGGAGCTAGGTGGCGCTGCGCGCTATGACCCATTATATTGAATAATTTTTACTTGTATTATATAATCCACTTACAGTTAACAGCTTCCCTAGCCAGCAGCAGTTCCTTCTCCAGCTGTTGAGGGTCCAGGGGCACTGCATCAGCTCCCTCCACCTTGCTCCGTTCCATCAGAGCAGTTCCCGCTTCACCTCTCTCTGCCGCTGCCACCAGCAGGCGACGGACACGAGTTAATTCTGCCTGTGAAGAAGATAAGAGAAGATAAGATAATTGAGTAAATAGTCCTGTGAGGAGAGGAGATAATTGAATAGGTATATTGTGAGTGGGTGAGTCTAATGTCAAAAGTTTTCAAACCGCTTGACTGGTCTTTGAAGAAGATGTATTTTTAATGATTAATATAAGATTTGTTTGTAATTTAAGAATGTTTATAACTACTTGGAGCCCACGGTGAAAGCTTTTAGTAGTAATTTTGTTTTAATATAGGACCTAGAATGCAATTTATACCTATTAACGTGGCCAACACCACGTGGCGTCACCTGTAGCATTTAAATTGGAAAACTAATGGTTCAAAAACTTTAACAATCACTTATATTACGCTTATACGATTATTTCGTTTACAAATATCAACAAAAGACAATTTACGATCATCATTTCCGAACAATTCCTAATCATATCAACCGAAATTGGTTTACTTCCTATTGGCGTAATAACCATCCGGTCTATCAAATAAATATTTCGGCAGCGGCATACCCGAATGACCCATTAGGTCCCCACGGAAAACCAATTTTATACCGGCTTTAGTAATATTTAGGAGTATTTATTGAAAGCTGTAAAGGGAGCCAAGCGGAAGACTGGCTTACCTCTAATACCTAGTCGATGTTGATAGAAAGTAATGAACTTCAGAGCTCGTCGAATTATGGAGCTACTAAAATTCTCCGTTGCAGAAACGATAGACGAAAACAATGATAAAACATATAAACAAGAGAAGAAAAACTAAACATACCACTTCTAACTACAACATATAAAGGGGCACTTAGAAAATCTTTAGAAAATGCCTAAAGATAATCTAAGTGCTCCAGCTCCAGCGGTAATCCACTGCCAGAGGGCAGCGTGCCCAGCATACTGGCCGCATCACCACGCTGGATGGCAATACTGATACGTTGAGCCAGAAAAAGGCCAGCATTTTGATCACAAGTCGCGTCCAAAAAAAATTAGCAAGCTTGTTTAGCAAGTTAAACAAAGATTAAAAAGCTAGCGAGAAATAACTCTTCGATAACGTTCTCGATAAAGTGAGTTACGTCGCGGGTTAACTAAAATTTACATTTCCAACTCGAGTTCATTTTATTTTATTCACCATTTCAAACCCAAAGGATTGTTTTGCTATAAAATAGAAAGTTTATGTCTAGACGAATGTCATTACTTCGTATAATCTTTATCAGTCATGCGAAAGAGCAATTAAAGGCCATAGCAGGTTAACCCCAACAATTAATAAACGCCATTTTACTTTATAAAAACTGCTATGTCAATCCGTGAACACGTTTGCTTTAATGAAAAGGCTCAAATGAACATGTAAAACGTAATCTTATTTAAATTAAATCTCTGCATTTTAATTAAAACACTGTTTGTAGTCAGATTTAAAATGCAACATTAATTTGGAGTACGTAACTACGTGTAAGTCGTGTGCTTTGAGTATATTATGAAGATAATCTTGCATGCTTTACAACAAATTGAAAGTATTCTTACAAAATATGTAAATACTCAAGTTTATAAATTGTTAGCGCGAAAGAAAAGTTTGACCATCCATCTTTCAAGATACATCTAACACAGAACATAAAGCTTACTATTACAAAACTATTTCACATAAAATCTAAATTAACGATTTATTTATACAATTTTCTTTTAAACGATCTATGGGTGAATTATACAAAAGGTTGACCACCAAATCCTTCTTCCATTTAGAATTTTAAATAAGTTGTGGATGGGTGGGCTTCGGAATAAAAGAGGCCTGTAAAAATTGCTTTTTGAAAACCTTCTATGTACCTACATTTTGACCCTCTTTTATATATATAGATAGATACGTAGATGACAAACATCAGTCCTAGCACACAGTCCTATACTATCCTAGTATTCCACAAGATTACCTGGAGCCTCTCATTCTCCATCCTCAGTCTCCTGGCGAGCTGAGCAGCGGTGAGCATCCCAGGGGACGCCGGGACATCCTCCTGCCGGGAGCGGTCCGACCGTCCGCCCGGGGACGCGGCTTCTGGGGGACATAACTTGTGTCTTAGACAAACATAAATGAAAGAAACTGTATTTAAGTATTTGTTACGGGGTTTAGGTTACAGTACCTTAATCATTTGATTCTGACTGATATTATTAATTTGATCTTTGCAAGGAAATTTATCCCTCATGGATCTTTGCCACTCGCAAGCCAGATTTTTTCATAACTACCCTTCTGTCAGAGATTCTTGTCAGCCGTTCAAAAACCGTGTCGTATAAAAACTGACTACAACAACACAGATATTACAAGAAAAGTAAAAATTACAATTAAAGGCGAAAAAATACATATCAATTAACTGGTATACTTTTCAGAGTAAGTTTCTTTCTTAGTCTGTTGATAGTAAACTATAAAATTATAATTTCAATTATAATTTTATAGTTTACTATCAACTTGTTCATTTGCATGATAAACATTGTTTGAGCTAAATCCTAAAATTTGCTCTGAGGCTGTGTAAACATCGACGTAATTCAAAACGAAGCCGAAGATAAATACGCGTTCTCAATCAAATTTTACAAAATGAACCACCAGGAAAGTTTTGGGTAAGACAAATAATCGCCGGAACAAAATGCGGAGGCACGCTCATAAATTTATTTCATCTCGACTACCTAATTCACAATTTGTTTACTTTTCGGCATTGTCGCGTTAATAGCTTTACTTCTGCTGAGTTTGTCCTTGTTTAGCATTCAAGGGCTCACGTTAGGACCCTCAATTAGCTGTCGCGCTATAATATGAAAAGTTAGAGTACGGTGCCGCTAGTCGTATAAATGGAATCGGTTATGGCGACATAAACGTTGTAATAACGTAAAAGTTGTGCGAGTCACGAAACGTCGGCCGTCGGCCAGACAAATCGATTGTAGCTCGCGTCAGGTCGCAGGTGCGCGAGGCGTGTTATATTGTCCCATCTACTCGGAGACGTATTGACTCCACCACCGCCGATATTAAGCCATTGTGTAACCCGTAATTGTTCTCAGACAGCCGTCAGTTCCGCGGAACGAATACAGAGAGAACCATCCGGAAATCCAATGACGTTATTAGCGAATAAATCTTAGCCCGAGTCAATGAGAGCCGAGAAACAATAAACTAAGTTACAAATGAGCTGACAGCAATTTGCTCGGCGTTATTCAGGTCCCATTATTGTGACTGGGGCAATGGTCACGGCAGATAAATTATGCGGTCACAGACAATCGCGTTATGGACCTCTTATTCCACTAGCTTTGGTAAATCCGTAATAAAACATTGGAGACCTGTCTTTTATTACCTAATAATTTTGTATCAAAACGAGGTAATAACTGGTTGTTGCATATTTAGCAAGCATTTTACGAGTATTACTACGTGGAATGTGGTATACCTAATAAACGACTAACAAATTTTCCTATAATACTTACTTGGTTACTTTTGCCAAACTTTTTGAGGCAAAAATGTTGCTTACCGATTTTTTCACTTGAACCTTCGAATTGAATAGAAGTAGTAGATCAAAGTTCTCGATATCGATATACAGTCTAAACTACTTTTAGAAGGTTTAGCGTCAAATATTAGTAGCTCTGTCTATGTTAGTTAAATTACTCTCTCTCTCTATCTTGAGTTGAGTCGTATTTCCTCCTGACTGAGGGTTGTGACTCCCTGCAGAATTCATACGTTAGGAGAGTTCATCGTAGTGGGTGCCTTAGCCCTTCTACGGAAGACACGTGGTCTCGGATATGTCGGTTTCCTCGGGATTTTTTCCTTCTGCGCTAAGCGAGTGCAAATCTACACTTAACTTGAAAATACAAGTCATTGGTGTAGGGCCGGATTTGAACCAGGTTGCATCTGGATGAAGAGCAGACACTGGAACCACTGAGCCACACTCGCTTCTAATTTACTAAAACCTTATTTCCACAAAATCCAATATATAAAATTGCCACGCTATTTCTTTAAAATTTCCTCCTCAGTGAACATGCTTTTTTCTGCTGTATTAGCGTTAGCGAGCGAAACTAGGTTATTCCCGGCAGACCACCGCTCATTAGCCGCGTGATACTGCAGTCAAGTGAGCAAGGCTTGTATCATTGCTACTCGGAACTAAGAGAGCGAAGCGAGTGCGTATTCTTTGTATGTATGTACTTTTACTTTTCCTTTTTTATTTGGTAGGTACTCGTATAATAATTTTAAAAGATACTGATTGGCTATCGTGAAATGCTGCATTGTTGCTTGCTACTTCTTGTACTGTTGTTTATTCTGTATTCATTGGTGGTTATAACACTGATTGGCCGAATGAGAAAAACGAGTGCAACATTTTTGTTGCTGTTTATAATCTGAAATGTTTTTAACATCTACTATAATTCTGGTGTTTCTCCACTATAAACACAAGTGCACGTACATGTCAAGTAAAAATTGGTATAAATCACTATGATCCGACACTCAGAACGACTTTACAAACGGAACAAACCAACAAAAACTTTCACTACTATACGTATGTACCAAGGTGTTATTATATTTTTTAATCGAAATGAAACAATAATGATATTAATCATCATCTACACAAATTTAAGGGCAAGGCCCTTGTCTGTGGAGCTTGCGCCATCCTTCCCGATCTTCTCCTAATTCCTTGACCTCCTTATACGACATGAAACCCGCCTTTTCTTTTACTTGGTCCATGTATGACCTTCTCGGCTTTCCACTTCCTCTTCGGGCTTTCAATTTTCCCTTAATGATGTTTTTCATGAATTTGACACGAGGTTTACTATTCATTGAAATAATAGCCGAGTAAGACGAAGAATGTATACTAATAACTGCAAGCTGCTACATCGAGAAAGTTTCTTGCGGATTTAGTTGCTTGTAAGCTCGTTAGTAGAGGAACGCTTCCGAATTTCTTTAGCAAGAGCAAATTCGGAGCGAAGTCATTTCGGTTTGTTAATTTTGTGGGTTTATCTAGTTATTAATATTTTAATTCTCTAAGATAAAATAAATGTCACACAATAATTACGTAATTATGTAAATAAAACGAAACTAAATGTCAAATTAAGTAAATAACTCGCCCTTAATCGTTTCCGGTGCTAATTTGCATATATTTTTATTCGTGATTCCTGCAGTAGATATTAATCCATTCAAAACGTTACTAAAATGCCCTATAAAACTCCATATAAGATTCTCTTAGATATATGTGTTATGGAACTTACGGATTGTCTTGAATATTTTAAATACTTTCAGAAACTGTCATAATCCTCTAAGTCTGTCAAAACTTATTATAGTTATGAAGAATTTCCAACTAAGTCCCGAGCTCCATCAGTAAAACAAACATGGCGTCGACTAGTTACTAACTATTATCTCCGGGATTACAGACTCTTTACAACATAAACCAAAACAACTTTATGTAAGACCGCGGCTTTATTTATGTTTTTGCAGCTGTTTTAGAAAATTATCCCCTCCTCGTGCCGAATTCCTCATAACATACTGAGGGTTCTGACTCCTGATTTTACTTATACTGTGGAAGTTTTCTTGGACAAGTATATCTACAGAAAAATATGTAGCGAGAAATTAAGTAAAATATGTATATATATTTTGCGTCAATCAATACTCGACAGTTTATTAAATGGTGCTTTGCAGTATTGTCTGCATTAATCCGCATTAAAAAGAAGTCCAATAATATCTGTTGTTCAGGTTTATATCTATTGCAGACCGATAATCAAATGCAGAAATATATAAAACCAGAAAGCGATGTCAGCATTAATAAGGTTTCTCTTTTACAAAAAAGATCAGTTATTTCTGTATGCCTTCGCCTTCGCTCGCGTCTTTTGACACAAAACGCAGCTTATCACTAAATACATTATACCTCCTCTATAGCAAAAACCATGTTGATGTTTTGCTCTGTTGCAGCGTGCAGGAGAAGCAAATACAAACAAACCAATATCTGTTCGTTTTTAACGAATATAAAAAATATCTCACGCGTGAAAATAAAAGTAGAACCTATTTTACTGTAACAATAGGAATACAGTTTATGTTGTTAGTATTTCTTATTTATCAGTATTTCTGGGAAAGGAAACTGAATGGACGCGCATTATTATTTCTGAAAGGCTGTCATTTATTTTCTACTTCCTCTTTCTGGGCCAAGAACAAGATTGTATTGAAATAACTATTTAAGTAGGTTTCTTTGAACGATATAAAGTAAAAAAATCTTGAAATAGAGGACGTTTAGGCATTTCAAATCTTACTTTCTTTTAATAATATACCTATATATACCTACTCATATAAAAGCATGTACCTAAATGTAATATATTTGCTGAACTTTGCTTATATGTTTTATTATTATGTTTGACATGATTTTAATAACAAAAATTTTCATTGTTTTATTAATAAAACTAGACATATGTAACTTCTAAAATTTTATAAAAGCATAATGTTATAAATTCAATTTGACGAGATATTGTAATTTGTGTAGCATATTCTGTGATGTTAGTACTTATACCTATGTATGTTACAATTTTACATTATCAATAAAGATTCTTTATCTTTATCTTTTATGTTTGTATTCAAAATGTTAATTGTAAAAGGCTGGCAAGCAAGTGTACAAATAAATTATTTATTCATAATAAATTACTAAGCAATGAATAGACATTGATCAAGATCGGATATTGTAACTATGTGGCATGCAATAAATATGTCCATATAAATTAACTGTCAAATAAATTAATGTTACCTCCATCAAGACTGGCCGTAATATCTGCCCTGGGCTCCGGTCCGTCGCTGCTCCTCCCGGGTGACGTGGCATCAGGTAGAGGCACCTCCTCTTCAGAGCTATCCTCAGGATCCAGTATATTTCTCTCGCTAGTGTTGCTATTCCCGCCAGTTCCAATTTCTGCGTAAGTGCCACTGTCGCTGCCATTTTGATTCCATTTCACAGGCGAGTCCAGTTTACCATTGGCCTGGTTCTCTTTGTTGTCGTCATCTGGGGGAGAAAATAATAGGATCGATAGTATAATGATGACCTAGTTCACAGTGAGGTTGGATTGATGATTAAAGTGCATGCGTGTTGCCAGTTGCAAGAATCATTCAATTGCAATAAAGGGGTATTGGGCAACTGCAAATATTATTCATGTTCGTATAGTTCCAGTAATAAACTTTGTTATTTATTTATATTCTGGTAGAATACAGAGACTTTTGCAAAACTTACGAATGACAACTGTAGTACTACAAATCTACAGTTTTTAATCTTGTGAATTTTAGAAATACGATAGAAAAGCAATTATATAATTACATGTAGTTTATAACTTTGGCGCAATCCACTTTACTAGTTATTAAAGCTTCACCGCTAGATGGCAGCAAAGATACATCACGACATTTTTTCAATTCTGGTCACGCTATAGATGGATTTCCGATCGGATCGAAGGCCCTTCCGTTAGAGAACGGCCCATTTATCTTCATTTAGGGAAATATTTTTCTATTTGGATTGCAGAGCGTTACTGAAGACCCAATGACGATCGTATTCCTTCAATGGCGAATGTAATGCGGAATATTGTTTCGTTCATTACCTAAGAAAAGTTTACCTCTATTTTATTTGTATATATTAAAATATTAACACGCTCTAGTAAGACCATGTTACCGATTTGATATGATAAACGCAAAGGTACATTGATCATTTATTTCATTATCGTCATCATCAGCCTAATGGGACCCACTGCAGGGCAAAGGCCTCCACCCTCTTACGCCAATACTCCCTGTCTTGCGCTGTTCTTGCCCAGATGTTTCCTTCTAACTTTTTTTTTTTTTTTTTTCGTGTGATAGGCTTACGTTTGACTACAGCCTGCCTGATGTTAAGCATTGCTGCAGCCTAGGGTGTAACACGTTTACCTAGAAGATACCTATTAACTCTAGATTTGAAAACCCCTGGATTGTAGTTCGCAGGAAACACAGCTTCTGGTAAAGTGTTCCAGAGCTTTGCCGTCCGTACAATAAACGTAGAAGCAAAGCGCTGCGTTCGACACTTCGGCACTTCCACCATAAAACGATGTCTACCTGCGGACTTTCTGCTTGTTCGGTTATAAAAGGGAGCTGAGGGAATCAGTTTATGTAGCTCCTCTGCACACTCTCCGAAATGTATTCATTTATTTATAACATTGTTTTTATACCTACTGGTAATGCTGCTGTTACTGCTTTAAATTTACTTATTAAAGGAGTTTCCTAGTATATAATAAGCGAGTGTGGCTCAGCGGTTCCAGTGTCTGCTTTTCATCCAGACGTACCCTGGTTCGAATCCGCCCTACACCAATGACTTGTATTTTTCAAGTTATGTGTAGATTTGCACTCGCTTAGCGGTGAAGGAAAACATCGTGAGGAAACCGACATGTTTGAGGACCACAATATCCGAGGACATGCGTCTTCCGTGGAAGGACCTGGGCGCCCACCACGATGTATCTGCCCAAGAAAACTCCCCTAACGAATTAATTCTGCGGGGGAGTCACGACCCTCAGTCATGAGGAAATACGACTCAAAGAGAAGAGAGTATATAATATTTTATCTTATCTTGTGAATTTAAGGAACCTTATGATTACTACAACTCAAATGACTATACCTTTCATTAAAAGATAAACACTTACCTATGAACGGGTTATCTTTCCCATTCCTTATTGTCAATCTCGCGGCTCTATTTAGGGTCGCTTCTTTGTCTCCATTGAGGGATCCGTTCCTCTTGTCCAAGGTCCCGATGAGCAGCCTCCGCTCCGGCGGTATGGGTCGAGGGTCGAAGTCAGGCCGGTCCAGCACGGAGCTGGCGGGCGTGATGAGGGGGTCAGCGGGTTCAGGCTCGATGTCTTCCACCCGAGTGCCCACTGACACCTGCTCATCTACCATCTTCCGAAGTTTCGCCTGGACAGGAGTACTTTTAGTTAACAACTATTGAGGAATGGTATTTTGAATTTTGGCTGTGAAAGTGAATTTTGGCTGTGTTTGGTGAAATTTTGCTGTATTCTATCAGACAAACTATGATAAGAGAAAACCCGTACAAGTGAAAAAAAAAATGGTTTAAAAGAATATCTTTGAAAAAACTAACAAAAGCAATGTCTAAAGGACTTAGATTAAGAGCCAAATTATCGTATTTGTTTATTAAATGAAATCATCATCACTATCATCAGCCCGTTATCACCCACTGCTGAGCATAGGCCTCTCTTCTAGTACGCCATTCGAAATGAAATAGTGTTACATAATAAATTCCTTTGTTCATGTAGGCATATCTAGAGCAGAAATATTACGTGTTCCACACATAAGGTAGCATCAACCGGCATGTAGTTTAAGTTTATATCTAACACTGACAACCGCCGTATAAACTTTAACAACTCCCCACTCTATCTGGAAAATGAAAACGCGCTGCAACCTACACGTACATAAAACATCAACTAACAAGCTCATTAAACACGTTCCATAATACGAACTATACAGGGTTAGGTTACTAGAGACTAACGTGTTATTTTCTAGAACCATGAAAACAATGTATTTGGTACGCTATAGATTAAAATTCTACTGCCCAATAATTTAGTGACATAAATACCTGATAAATAATGGTTAAATATGGTTAAGAATCTATATTTTTAAAGTAACATAAATCTCCATATCTTTGTTTGAAAATTACTACTAGATTACAATGCAAAAATTTTACAGATAAAAAATTGAGCAAAATAACTATCTTGCACTGCCGTTTTTGTGAAATACTTGTTGTCATTTTTGTTTAACATACACTATTTTATGCTATAAATACTTAAATCATTATTTTAAAACACACAGTTCATTACAATGCTTTCATGGATAAGTTTGATTTGATGAATGTCTTTAGGCTAAACTAAATAAAGAATTCCTCAAAAGGTTACCACCAGTTACCAGTACCCCAGTTCACCCATATCTATATAACTGTAGCTATTCCGTCCATCCGTCGCGGCCATATCTCTGGCTATTAATCTACAGCTATACTCCACCCATTTACTTAATTCACCTGCCACCGGTGGATGTAATAGACGTTTAAGTCTGCTCGCTTAATAGCAGTGTTTTAGGGCTCCGATGATACCGTGGCAACTTTGTAATTGATGGTATAGTTGGGTTTAGCGACGTATTGGTAAGTTTCATTCATATATCGTTTGGAGTAAGTAGTAATGCTTTATCAGGGGGGCTGTGGACAAACTCTAACTTCAAATTCAAATAGCCATTTATTCCCTTATCCTTATATAACATGATCATTCTATGTTAAAAATTATTGCGATTTATTTTATGTTAATATAAATGTACTTATTATGTCAAGATTTTATGTCAATTTATAATGTAAAAGAGTTTTAAATGTCAAGAATATCTGGTTATAAATGTTATAATAAAATTTAATATAATTTTATTATGTCAGATTTATCCTGCTTATTTTCATTTCGCGCGTCATCCGGGATCGTCCAACCTCCTCCAACTCTAACTTACTAATACGTAAAAAGCAAATGAACATTTGTAAAACATAGAACGTGTACCTACTAATTAATTTCTTCATTTCAATGATAAAATCAAACAGTCAATTTAAATGGCCAAATTGTAATAAAATTTAAACACATTTGTTTAGCTAAGTACATAACTGATTTTGAGTTCGAGAATTATTGAATATTTTTTTTTTAATAAAGCTTTATTTACAATAATAAAATATAAAAACAAGTGAAGGAAAACTAAACATACTACTTCTAACTACTACAAAAAGGGGCACTTAGAAAATCTTTAGAAAAGCCTAAAGATAATCTAAGTGCTCCAGCCCACTACCAGAGGGCAGCGTGCCCAGCATGCTGGCCGCATTACCACGCTGGATGACAATGCTGATACGTTGAGCCAGAAAAAGGCCAGCATTTTGGTCATGCGTCGCGTCAACCAAGCGCTCCGAGAGGTTTTGGAAAATAGTATGGGCTCCCGGACCCCACGGCCCCAAAGTCTAGACTCCAAAAGGCTAATATAATGAATAAAAATGAATATTTAATTTAAAACGGACAGTATTTGCGTATGAATATTGAAGGGACGTATGACTTGCGTTTTCTGTTCTATATCAAAGTAGCTATGTTCTACTTTAATTTACCTACAAAGCTACAGACCATCACAAAGTGTATAGCAAGTGAATTGAGGCATGGCCGTCCGCTATCACGTTACCGTGTTGTCAAGAGTTAGCCCGTGTGTGAAGTCAGTTTAAGTGTGAAGGCAGTTTAAGTGTGAAGTGCTTTAAAGTGTGGCATAGTAATCATGCATGCTAAGCACGGAACCATGGATATTGTTGTAACTGGAAATGTCAACACTTTGTGTACCATTTAACATCCATAAAATATTTGACGTTAATGGCAGTAAGCCTCGTTTAGTTTATGTGCGTTTAGGTAATGTTATATGTCATCAAAAAATGTACACCTTGTATAGTAAAATAATTTATCAGCCATTGACAATAGCATTCGTTTTAAGTATAAGATAAGTTGTCTTGTAAAATTATCCTATATCTAGCAGCTATGTTTGAAGCCAAATTAAAAGCTTCACGCTTATTAAATAAAATAATAAAACGTTTTACCTGATCTTAAAAGAAAATGTTATTTAAGAGTGTACACACTCATCCAATCCAGTATTTATGGGGACTCACCTGGGCGTCGCCTAGAATGCGGCGCACTAGCGCCATCAGGCAGCCGTGGCAGGCGCTGGCATGCTACCCCGCGCCCCCGCCGCCCAACATGCTTCCACCGCTCGTTACACCCCTATTCACCTCTAAACTCGCGGCACAAATTGAAACTATTCCACTATGTAACGCTCCCCTCTCGCACTCAACGATAGCAGGAATTTACGCTGAAACAAACGAAAAGCTATCATTAGATTTGACAAATACGGGTATCAAAATAAACAAGAATTTAATGTGATATCTTATAAAATAGTGTTTGTGATTGTCGAAGGCAAACTTCTAAAATACAAGTAATTTATTGAGTTTTGTCAAATAAAACGCGAGTTAAATACAACATTTTAATTTGAAAAACTCATTTAGTGTCTGTCAATATTATGTACATATGCTTATATTTCATACCTAAAAAAAAAATCTTTTTTTAAATAAAATAAAAAAATTGTGCAATATTTTTTCACACGATAAAATGTTTTGTTCATAGTAATTAGTTCCATATTGTAGTTCACCCGCGTTGTTTTATGAATATAATTTTGTAACAACGTATTTGCGCTTCCATTGCGAACACAATGCCGTACCATATTTATTGACAGTAAAAACAAGCCTTTGTATTCCACTCACATTACTATACTTTATAGTTGTGTCACATATTCGTGAATAAACATTGCGTGTAATAATTCCATTTGTTTTTCTGTTCATCGGACGACGGCATTTTCAATATTGAAATTATAAAAACACGACGCCATCAAAGCAATGGTTAAGTTGATTGGCCTCATGTTGAAATATGCATAAAGCGCTCAGACATTTTTATTCAAATTCGTCGCCTCTGTAAAGCCGTACCCATTTACAGCGCAAAACTAATTACCACGTCTTAAAAGAAAAATATTAAAGCCCTTAATTGCCTGCTAAGTAGTAACCGTAATAAAGTTCCTTCAAAATACTTGTGAAACTCATTATTCTGCGTGCCGCGGGCGAGTCAGCTTACAAACGAATCTTGTCTTTGACGTCACGATATTTCCTATGTCTCCTTTTTGTTGGCGTTTTCTCAAAACGTTCCGGTACAAAAACCAAAGGGTATTTCTGCTTTTCTACCCCGTTTATTCGTTTGAAGTATTTTTTGTGCAAGAAAATGCTGCAGCTGTTATCTTGAAACGGCATTACAGAAACGAGTAGTTAAGCAAACGTGACTCTTATTTTTGCACGATCAAGCGTGTTATGCAGATAGGTACCCCTTGTTGTAAACGAGCTTTGTCTTTTTTAATTTAAGAGGTTTGATTCTGAGGAATATACTTAGAAGACCGTTTTCGGCGGTAATTTGCGAAGTGAAGCTCGTTGAGCTTCCAGCTCCTGTTATTGGCCACAGAATTGATTAAAATTCCAGTTGCGTAAGGGAGTCTCATCTACTTTTTTTTATTAGATTGCGTAGTCTGGAGACCGTTTCGTTTCAGTGACTTTCAGGCTTTGCTTCATTTCCTTGTCCGTTTGATTTTACGGAGTGCCGAATAAGTTTGGTTGGATCGAGAGCCAGCTAATGAATTGGGGCTTAGAAACACGGACGCTTCGACGTACGATGTTAGCAAGCTAAACTCTATTAGCCGAAAAGCTTTAGGATTAGGTACCTCGCTTAACTTGTAAGATCCTCATCTGAAGAGTAGCGCTAGCTCATTCATAGTTCCGTACTAAACTAAAAAATAAATGGAATGAAAGTCGGACAAGTTTCTTTACAAAATGCAAGTAAGATGTTGCTTCAATAAAAACACATTTTTTTTGTAGTAGCTCTTACTTACATTTTTTACATGTTTCAAGCTACAAACTTCCTCGTTTCCCCGCGGCGCTGCGAGTTGCGTAAATTTGAATCAATAAACCTGCCGTTTAATTTAGATTAAGCTCCTCTGATCCTGCTAAGGGCCACCTTGTCACGAATGCAGTATTCATCAAAGTAATTGCGCAGTTTCATTAAAATTCCAGCACATCTTTAAAGATGTACATAAAAGGTCTCCGGATTGTGAAGTGGTTCGCGTTTGGATTAAACAATTTTTCAAACGTCACATCATGTAGGGGAGATCTAATCGACGATGTTTTGGTAAGAGAAAATAAAATAGGTAAAGAAAAAGAAGGTATGTTCTTTATCTTTACCTATTGTTGATTGAATAAAAAGTTTTGTGATGAATTAATGTATTTTATTTTCATAATACATAAACAAACACTGTAACGTATGTATATTAAATTCAATAAGAGCTACTTAATTACTAACCCTTAAATTGTATGAACTAAATGATTAAACCTTTTTCTTTTTACAATAGCGTGAAGCCAAAACGGGTACCATTAAAATAGAGATATTTTTATATTTTTTTTTAACTTGAACGTGTTTGCATTTGGCCATAGTTTATCGTGCTTTTTACAAGTCACATTGTAATGTCAGCAGGTTCTATTAATAACTATCATAGAAAATTAATAAAGTGCCTAAGTTGGCCGTATCGCTAAATTTACGAGCTGCCAGGGCTCGGGAAGTATTTCCGATAGTTTCAGTTTCAGATCCGCTATTCATACAAAACTAGTGTACAGTCATTCACGTACATATTACATACATACTAAAAACTCAATATTTTTCACATTCACTATTTTTTAAGTTATTTACTAGGATATTATCATATATAGTGTCTGAGAGTCCATAAATGGATACAAAATATTTATATGCGACATGTATGTATAGTAGAAAGCCACTGTTTTACTCAATTTTGTTTTAAAAAAACTGCAAAACTTTTGTAAAAGTAACTTAATATCATTACATTTATTACATGCGCTCACGCGTAATTAATTTCGATAGTATTAAAAACTATGATACATTTATAATATTTTTAGTTTAGTCTAAAATAGGTGAGTGGTTCAATTTTTATTGCGTTTGAGAAGTAAAACATGCATTCCCTATTTCACCCCTTGAAAAGTGGCATTTCCAAAAATCATTTCTTAGTGGATGCCTACGTTATAACATCTACATGTATGCCAAATTTCCGCCCGATCCATCCAGTGGTTTGGGCTGTGCGTTGATAGATCACTATGTCAGTCAGTCACTTTTGAGTTTTATACATTTAGATTTATCCATAATTTATAGGTAGACATCGTTTTATGGTGGAAGTGCCGAAGTATCGAACACAGCGCTTTGGTTCTTCGTTAATTGTACGGACGGCAAAGCTTTGGAACACTTTACCAGAAGCTGTGTTTCCTGCGAACTACAATCCAGGGGTTTTCAAATCTAGAGTTAATAGGTATCTTCTAGGTAAACGTGTTACACCCTAGGCTGCAGCAATGCTTAACATCAGGCAGGCTGTAGTCAAACGTAAACCTATCACAGGTAAAAAAAAAACCACTTTTGTGGCTCAGTGTACTTGAGCCATAATTCACGAGGACTCTTCTACGCTCGTTATTACACAGCCTTTGAATACTTCATGTTTTAATTAAAACCCAGTTGTAAGGTTTTTACATTGTACACACAGATGGATGTTAAACGTGTCTGTTAATTTAATTTTACAATTTCTCAGAGTTTTAGAGTTTTATCAGATGCATAGTACTATATTTTTATATCACTTGCATGAAACTCGCAAAACATATTAATTAAGAAAATTATGTTTAGTTATGTTATATATAGGTACATTATTTTATTGCAAAATAAATGTATTTTATAAACAAACTTTGTGCCCACAATATTGTAAATAACAATTGAACAGTTAGTACATTATGTAATTATTAATTTGTGTTGCCTTTGCGAATTAGTTAGAATAAAACGTGCTGCATCAAAATCATTCACAGATACACTTTAATTTTTACTAAATCTTTAAATTGAACTTGGAAAAAATCTGTGACATCATACAAATTTAAGTTTCAAAATTAACCAATTCTTTTTCCCAGTAGTTTTTTTCAGTTGTTTGCTCAGTAGACGCTCAAGCTTACAATTAACGCTGTTCATATAAATTAGGCAGGCACAGGTGACAAGAATCATCCCAGTACCGGGCCCTTATTTACGGCTAAAGTTGTACCTCTCCACAGCTGTTCCATTTATTATGGACTGTACTAAGTTTAATCCTCAGGAGCATCGTTAGTGGCGGAAAATTGTAACTCACGGGTAGAAGTTTACACTATTGGTCGGAATCTGGGGTTTAGTTATTGAATTCTGGAGTAAAAATGTGTATGTTATTAGTCAAACGTTGAACGTTGAACTCGTGAATGATGATGTAGGCAAACTTTTATGCTGTAAAGTATGATAAGGTTATGATTATGTGTTAGATTATAAATATGATAAAAATATGAATAACCTAAGTAGTTACAATGACGTGAAACATTCTACGTAGGTATTTGTAGTCTACAGTGGATTAATTTACTTTTATTATTTACTAGTGGGTGCTCGCGGCTTCGCTCGCATTAAGAAGTAAAACGTGCATCCCCTATTTCACCCCTTTAAAAGTGGCATTTCCAAAAATCCTTTCTTAGCGGATGCCTACATCATAAAATCTACCTTTATTCCAAATTTCAGCCCAATCCGTCCAGCGGTTTGGGCTGTGCATTGATAGATCACTATATCAGTCAGTCAATCAGTCAGTCAGTCAGTCACCTTTGCGTTTTATATATTTAGATTATAATATTTGATAAATATAAGACGATTATCTGAGGATTCATTCTTTTTTTTTATTGTCTCAGTCCACAATTTTTTTAAAGAATGTTATATGCAATCCAACTTTTACGATCATCCAATAGACAAACAGTTGTTCACTTGTTCTATCCCATCTATCGATATCTCTTGCTCTCAACACGTTTCAGCAAGGATAATCCGTTGCCCGCTGTCTAGTAGACGAGACTGGCCACAGACTTTGGCCAGGGTTTAGTTTAGACTAACTCGTGCCTCTGACTTCAGTCTTTGCACTGGATTTTAGACTGTCTGCGGTTTGCTATGTCTAATTGCAATATGTGAGTAGCTATGACACAAACGCAAATATTTTACTGTTTTCAAATATAATGTTTGAGATTTTACGCTCTCAGCTAGACAGTGATTTTCTTTTTTTTATTTCAACACGTTGGTAAAAAACCTAACCACCTATAGCAGGATAGACATGTTGGGCCATTTAGTTTATAGTTGAATCGTGCTTCTTGTTTATATTTAAGCTGTGATCTAATATACAAGAGTAATAAGTTATAATTATATACATATAAGACAGATAGTGTGACAACAATTTATAAAGTACTGCATAGTTGTACGATGCGCCTCTCGCTGCCAAAGCGGTAGTAAAAGTGGGTAAAAGTTTCGCAGCGTCGTAGCAGCTACGAAGGAGCTACGAACTACGTGCTACGAGCTACGAAAACTTGTAGGCGGGGAATGGTGGTTCTCTTGATAAATTTAATAATAGGCACAGAGCAAGAAATGTAGAAGGTAGAGTTATGAACTTAATTTGGAATTCTGTTTGTCGAGTAAATCTTTGTCAGACGTTTACTTTATGGCAATAATATTAAATAAATTGCACACATCAAAAAAATTAAATAGTTATCCAAACAAAAAAAAAATATCTAATTGGTACTGACTGAATAATATAACCGAAAGAAATTGATTTTGAAGATTTGATTTGATTTGCCATAATGTTTTTATAATAGTTTGTCAAATTTATTAAATTAAAAGTTTAGTTCCAATATTTGACTGAATTGACTCTCTTCCCCTTTTTTAAAGCATGTATTTTTTATGTACTCTTAAACGGTATATATGTTATGATAAAATACATTTATGGATGTGGTTAATATACTCATAACTTGTTGATACTAAATTGTGTATTATCAAATAGTTCTAGATATATTAAACACCATACGTTAATTTTACAAGTTTGTGCTTCTCAGGAACTACTATCTAGATAGAAGACTAACTTGCAACATGGATAATGAAACGTGTAACACAGGACTCATTTTAATAAAACTGAAATGGTATAAGCTCGTAAACATTTTTTAACAAACTATCAACTTTACCATGCATTTATACATTGTAAACCTTGGATTTCGCGAGTAAATGGTAGTAAAAGTTTAAAATTGAAAAACTGTTCAGACTTTTACCATTGAGAGTTGGTAAACCTCAGGTTTTACATGAAAATCTTAAGATTTACCACATTTATATATCCATTTATTAAGTCATTCATTACTTCATTTTCGATGGCAAATGACTCTAATACAGATAAAGTTAACTTTAATCAAAGCTAAACTAAACCGTTTAACATAATAGTGAACAAAATAAAGCACCCCTCGCTACATTTAAGTAATCCCTGTCGTATATAAAGGACCATGACTAGTCCGTCACGACATAAAACAATTAGTAGTGCGATAAGTTAAATTGATATTTATATTGTGGTTTGATACTAAGTGACTAAAAGCGTAAATGAAGTTTTTAACACGTCAGGAAAAATATGGCTATTTTTTCAATACAATTGTTTTTAATTATTAGACCATTTTCAAATCATGATATACGCATGAAATTTTTAATCACCATAAATAAAAATAAATTCAAATTTCGATTTTGATTTAAACTTTGTTTATTATTTACAAAGATGTATATATTTAAGATTCTAGAAAGAACTATCGTCAAGCCAAAAAAGCATATCTTGAAATCCCGCATGGCTGCCGCCCTGCGGGCCGGCCCAGAGATCGCTGGATGGACGCCGTGGAAGCGGACCTGCGTGAGCTGCGAGTTGCAGACTGACAGGAGGTGGCTCAAAACCAGCTAAGATGGTATTTTCTTGTTTCGGAGGCCAAGACTCACTTCGGGTTGCTGCGCCAAAGGAATAAGTAAGTATATATTTTATATAATATAGTTGTTATTTTAGTTTTGATACTGTTATCCTATTTGTTAAAATGTTTATATGGAATATAAGTAAATTAATGATCGAATAATCATTCATTAATTTTTAATAAAAAAATAGATGTGGTCTGTATACTTACTATTTAGCAATATCTATATATACACACTATATACACACTATATATATATATATACACACTCTTGAACATCTAAACCATATCTCTATTCATAGCGCTGATAAGATTAAAAACTCTATTTACAGGCAGGTAAGTGCCTACTCCTTAGGCAGTATAATTGAACTGTGGGGTAGGATTTCAACTCGATTTAATAAGCGTGCTCGTTTCTTGTTATCTACCTACTTACATGACATACGAGCGGTTCTTTACAAAGGCTATATAATAAGACACCTAACTCACCTAAAGTGTAACTAATAATAAATTAACGGTTTTATTTCAAAACGTTGCTCAACTATTAGTACAGCACTTTGAAAATATCAAGGCAGTTCTTTTTGTTCAAAGTTTGTTTTCATCTGTCATAGTATTCAATGTATCAAAATTTTACCATAGAAAGTCAAAGTTTTGACATTTTAATCGTTTGTGTGTGATGTTTGAATAACAAGTAGGTACAAACTTATTTTCATAGTTCTAGGCTAATAGTTAAACTACGTTTTGGAAGAAGACGGAAAAGGTCCTACTACATATACATAATATTAGTATTTACGTAATCATTAGGAAAGACGTTTGTCTTAAATTTACGATTACCATGATATTCTACATTGTTGATGTTCATTGCTTATCTTCCATTTTTATTATTAAATGGGAAGTCTATGAATTGTGATGTTTTTGGTTGTTCGTGCCTTTACCTCATTAGCGTTAAGAATATAGAGGAAAACATAAGGAAGACGCTCTGAAACCTACTTACGTAAGTTGTGTGTGGAATCGGAGGTGAAATATAAGCTTGTTGTCATTTCAAAGACTTGTCATTAGTAGTATATGTCATTTTAGACTGTTTAAGAAAATTTCAAAGTTAATGATAATGAAATAGCAGTGCTAATTAAGAGCACGTTTCATTATAAACATACTCTTCTTCTTCTTCTTCAACCTTTTTGCATACATTCCTGGATTAGAGCTTTCCCATTTGCTTCCATGATGCACAATCTTCTGCCTTAGCCATCCAATACGTGTTTTCGTATGTCATCCACCCATCATAGCAGCAGGCGGCCTCGTGGTCTCCTGTCTCCATACATACAAAGAACATACAGTAGTAAAAAACTTAGTCACTTTTTTTTCTAATTACAACAAAATCTACTAACATGATATTGAGAAAAATATCTGTCAATAAAAGAAACCCGAATAAGTTGAATTGTTTAATTGATAAAAACATTTGAAGGTCTATGAAGGTCTAATAAATACTTTCTTCAAAGATACGTTTTAACATTCAACGATTCAGTTTATTCGCAGTGATCTTAATACTAGATAAACGTGTGTTTGTTGTTTGTTTGTTAGTTAGTTCCTTCTTTACTCTTTGACTCGTGATTTTTGGTGTTTTGGTAGTACGTACAATGATAAAAAAGACAAAGCCTATTATTTTATTCTGAAAAAGCTTTTACGGCTTAGCCAGCTCGGTTAAGCTCAGGGTTAAGCCACTTGTAAAGTTTTATACATACAAGCATAATTTTCATACATGCATATATCAATTTTCGATTCCAAATTGGGTTAGTCATTAAACGCGAGATGTTCTGTAAGTTAAACGGTTAACGGGGGCTGAAATCACGATAATTATCAAAGTTACTTATTGGTGAGCCAACTTAGGACATTAGTCAACTTTTTGATATATTAATTTCATTGGAAAATTTATTCAGAGACACCTAATTAGCTATTTTATACACAATACGTTGTTGAATAGCTGATCAATTAAAAGTCTTCTCACGCGGCAATGGCATCTGATAAATCTGATAGATTTGCATATACTCGTAACGATTACATGCATAATGCAATACATGATATTCTTTTCCTTCACTCAAAATTTAGGTATTTCAGCAGCATGTCGCTTAAATCTTCGATTAAACATTCACACATTAAAATGATAGGAGATAGCAAAACACTTGCAAATTTCTGATTAAAAGTAGAGAGAGTCTGCAGGTTGGTACTGAAATTAAGCTAGCGAACGGTACGATCCAGTACCCTCGTCTGTGGGCCAACCACAAACATCATTACACCGTACATATAATACAAGTACAAACTTCATATTTGTCTGTGTGAAATCAAAAATCAAAATGATATTGAGATCGTAGTTATACAGGTATATGTGTTAATATCACATGTGTTGATGTATTTTCTTCTAAATGAGGTATCTACTAAATATGATATCGATGATTATTCCAGTTAAAAGCTTATGCGGGTGCGTGAAAGCCAGATTGAAATGATAACATCGGCTGCTGAAATATTAGCCGTTATTGAAAGTTTCATGGTAATTTTATTACATTTGCATGTTTAATGAAAAATAATTCTATTAAGAAGGTGTTTAGAAAAGTTATTGTTTTTATTATTGTATTCAACAATATGATTTACATGACATTTATAATTACCCAAAATCAAAACATTTTTTAGTTTTTACTTGTATCTCATGCAAACATAAATCATTAACTAAAGCAAAGTATAAGCTGAATCTGCAAGCAGACCGACAAAAACCATTCAGTTTGCTAAAAAAGAAAACAAATAAATCTGTCTTCCAAGTTCATAGTTAGTACTGTAGTAATAAATGGTTAGCAAATATCAAGCGACGGCGCTCCTTGTTATTTCAATAATCCCGCAGTCAACCAACTGGGTAAAACCGTGTCAGAATAGAACACAAACAACATAATCCGTAAACACTTGTCTAATAATTTATCCTTAAGCATTTAATAAAGTAGTAACCGTTCCGTGTAATATTTTTCTCTGACCAATAGAAATGTATTCTTAAATCTATAAGAAGTAGCTTATTATGTGGATATCATTGACAAGTGGATAGCTGTAGATTTAATCACATTGTTTCGAGGTAAACTATATTTAATGTCACCTTGGAAATCGTGCGCTATCACAGAATAACGACTCTCCAAACTCTTTGTCTAGACCGATAGACAAACAGACCAACATTTTGGTTAGTACATATGGAGAAATAGCGATAGTAGTGTGAAATGTACCCACGTATGAATTTTGACTAACAATTAATCTATGTATGTATTATATATATATCTTGAAAATAGGTGTCTAGCGGTCATGATATCGTTGAAATAGATGGAGTAGGAACTAGGTAGTTAATTTCCTGAGCAAGCCCGCGGCAGGAGCGGGTGTATCCAGGGATATTACATTGCAGCTTTTACAATCAGGGTGTCTATGTCAGTATGCATTTATGGAAAGGTCTAAGTTAAAATATAATGCATGGTTTGTGGATTAGTTAGTATGTTTACTAAAATTGTATTAGTTTGAGTACAGATACATATAAGCAATGAAAAGAAATACTGGTTTATATATGTACAGGTATACGAGGTTTAAACTAGATTACAGTAAATGAAATGTACATACTAGTACGAGTATACCTATTAATAGAGTAAAAAGCTATCGGGGAACATAGTAAAAAAAATATTAATATATATGAACTCATATAACACAATACAAATTAAGTCAAACTATTTACTTCCAAACAATACTTTTTTACAAATAATTATAATATTCATTTGGGGTTAACACTTCAACAAATTAAACGCAAATAAAACTAAAAATGCTCGTTGAAATTGTTGAAAACTTTAAATAAATCACCATTGTGAAATCCGCAAAAATTGCTCGCTGCAGTTGATTTAAATTTGATATTTTTATTCTTTTTCAATTTAAACCCGCGCTGAGTGCTTTCATATAAATTACCAGCTTTGCAATACAATATGGGTCATTAAAACAGTAATCGTACAATTTTATATCATCTATATTCCGCTTTGAGAGGATACATTATTAAGTACTCCTTTCTTTAACATATTTTGGGTACAGGATTTAATGTCAAATATATTTATTTATTTAAAAATAGTATGGAAATGAATCAGTGTACGTTTTTTTAAGTCAATAGAAATTTACAAAACATAATTTGAATCTTAGAATATTTTATCATATTTGAATCCTACAATATTTTATTTGGCTGATTATTGCATCATACATCATCATTTTGTTTATTCATATATAAGTAGTATAAACTTTTTGATCTTTCTTTTTATTTAATATCTTAAACACCTAGTCCTACTCACTTATTTTGAAGAATATATCCCTGCCAGATTGGTTGCCTGGAAGAGATCGCTCTTAGCGATAAGGCCGCCAATTAAAACGCAAATTTTATTTTCTATGTTTTGTTTTGTATTGTTTTTTTTATGTATGTGGTGTTTTAATAAAGAATGTATCAATCAATCAATCAATCATTTTATAATAATAAAACGAAAATGTACTTACTTTAAACTTTGACAGTCGCAGAATTAGAAACAAAACAAAATAGAGACAGTCAAACTTTTCTACTAATATATCTTTTTAAAACCCGCTAACAAAAGTAAATGCAGCTTAACATAGATTTTCATTGTCAGCTTGCAAGTTAAACCATTAGTACAAGCTTGTTAATGCATTCGAATCTCTAATTGCATATGAAAATTCTACCCTCGAGAACAATAACCAAGATGTTATTTCTGTTCATGCTCTTGATGTTATTGACCTTTGTAAAGGTTACCCTAGGTGTAATTGTTATGCTTAGATGTTTTACCACGAATAAGCATTTTAACTTATAAATTTACACAATGAATTAATATGTATTGTGTCAATCAAAAGAGATATTATTTATTTATTTTAGTATTTATTTATTTCCTGCGTGCCAAGTTCGATATTTTTAACCTCCTACAAAAAAGAGACGTGTTACAAGTCAAGCTTCTGAAGATAGTGGACTCCAACTAAATTATCAAAAATCGAAATATTAAACTTTAAAAAAATAAACAATGATTCCTCGAAGTAACTTCTCTATAAACGGAAGCTTTACGAAGAATACCTAGCAATGTTCACGAGGCGCTTTGAACCATATTTACTGTAAGAATTCTGTATGCCTTTGTTATAAACACCTGCAAGTTTCTACTTATCTTGGTTTCCTTTTCTTTGCTTTGGCCCACTTGTAAATATGAAAATGCTGTGGTAGAGAGCAAAAGAAATAAAATATCGTGTTTCTGTCCCATAAAAGTAGTCAGATGAATAACTAGTTCTTTTGTATATTTAAGTATTTTATTTATCTATTGTACTGTAAATTACGAATAAGAGTGCAATTGCAAGTTCTTATGAAGTCTGTTCTTCAATTCATTGTGTTTGTACAATGAAAAATTTGTTCATTATAAATTATGGATATTGAGATCATATTTCTCATCGTTAAAAATACAAACTGTTGTCTATAAATATGTAATTGAGGATTAAACTTTATTTTTTACTAATAAATAAGTTATGAGTTGACAATAAAACATATGAATTTGACATTTGACACACAATTCAGAATTTTATCCTTTAATAAATGCCATGCTTTTAACTTAATTGGTTTTAAATCGTTAAAATTGACTGACATTTAAATATTAAATAGAAATATTACTGTTTCTCTAAGCTTTCTTACATGCAGAGTTGTAGTATAAAAATTGCCATGAAACCTCTACAAACCACAGTGTATAATATTACAAAGGTGGTCATGACAGCGTCGATAAAAGAACTATTAAAATAAAAAATAAAATAAAAATATACCATACCGTAATAACACTTACCTATCCAAATCTCTAGCAAAGCTTGCACAAACATAACCGTGAACACAAACAAAGCAAACTCGGTCCACGAATTGATAGAGCAAAACTTCAAGCAAGGTGGAGGCGAAATGCTTTTCTGTAAAATGTTTTTGCGCGGTGATGAAACGCGAAGAATTTCCGTAGCTGAAATGATGGCGAGGTAAATTTCTGTATGTGTGTATACATGTATAAATAAAATATATATTTATATCCTCCTTTTGGACTGTTCCTCAATGAAGCCAAGAATAAACAAGGTGTCTCACGAAAGTGTTAATATTAAAACAAGGTTATGTAAAAATTTGCAAAGCCAAATATATATATAAATATACATGAAAAGGCAACAATACATATTACCTACTAGTGGACGCCCGCGGCTTCGCTTGCATTATTTTGAGATAAAAAGTACTACCTACATACATACATATCAAAAATCATGATGTCCGTTCAGCCGTGTTTGCTTAAACTGCAGAAACGTGCCATGTTATGGATTTAAGGTATACCCAAGCTCTTTTTCATATCTTCTATATTCGATATAAAAAAATATAGATGCTTTCATAATGCGCAAATTATGTAAAGCCTCCTTTAAGTAGAAACCAATTGTGGAAATCTTAACTTAGTCAAGAAAACAATGCACTAAATATTAAAACATATTTATTAAATATTGCCTTACCTTTACACTAACAGTTAGGTAACCAGTAAGTACATTTATTATAGACACCTGCGTCTTACGCCTACCATTATGTTTTCCTTTATAAAACATCGTTACTTAAGTTTTACTGTTCATTACACCGCTGAAATTTCGCTGAATAAGATAAAACTTTATAAACCGGGTATTTTACAGCTAAAGTTAGTAATAAATAAGTTTTTACGCCGCCATTGACGTAAAAAGCGAGATCGAAATCACTTACTTTGTTTATTGTTTAGTGCGAAATGGGTTGCACCAGAGATAAATTGCTTTCAGTTTGATATGACTTTTCATTAATGATTTGAATACAAAGGAAACGACAAGCAGACTATATCACCATTAATACAGAAAATATTTTTGTTAATCTATACCTACTAATATTATAAAGCTGAAGAGTTTGTTTGTTTGAACGCGCTAATCTCAGGAACTACTGGTGCGAATTGAAAAACTCTTTTTGTGTTGAATAGACCATTTATCGAGGAAGGCTATATAACATAGGCCATATAACATCAAACTGTAACTAAAAGGAGCAAAAAAACACTGGAAAGTGTGTAAAAAACGGGGAAAATTATTCATCTTTTTATATCATTATTTGAGGGTTTCCGTTACGTGCGCTGCGGAAACGGTTCAAAATTCAAGGAATTAATGCTCAAAATAACTATTCCACGCGGACGAAGTCGCAGGCACAGCTAGTAAAACATGAACCTACTTTTAACTCGCCCAACGAACTGAAACCAAATACTCAACTTCCTTGACTTCCGTAGATTCGTTTGGTATATACAATATTATGCCACAGTTTAGTCGAAATAGCGGCATAGCTAATAAAATCTCTTTGCAGCAATTCGTCAACAAATTACTCTGTCTCCAAATTTCGTCCGCAAAATGCTGTAAAATCCGAGCGGCCTACTAACTCCTTTGTTCCACGTTCCACGGAGGCCGTTGAGCATTTTTTTTTAATTTATCGTCACCGTGCCGTAATAAAGTTTATTGTCATACGAAACATTAATTTCCTCTGGGAGGGAAGAGGGAAGTGTCCGTTATTTACACCCGTTCTGCCTAGGTAGAATATTAATCAGGGACTCCTAATCAACTATTTATCCTCCATGCAAACCCAGGCCAATTAGATGCAAGCATAGTCTGACTTTGAGTACAATAAATACCTTTTGTACAAGTAACCGTTTAAACGGTCTCAAAACTTCATAGAAAGCTATCTGACTAAAATGGTTAAAAAAAACTCCTGCGCGGACCAATCTGCATCCTGTCCTATCTCGTACATAAGTCACGCATCAATTAGTTAGCATGTATGTACATACCTACATAGTTACTGGTAATCATCTGATCACGTGTACTTACTATATATCAATCAGCAAGCACATACATATGTAGTGTAGTATATGTATAGTACATCGAGTGGTACTTACAGCCTTGACCAATTTTTTTTTATAAAATTTTATTTATTTACAAAAGACTGAATACGTACATTCTTTAGGTACAGTTTACAGGTGCAGCGAATTATCTGGTACGCGAGGAAACCCTGAAACTTGCACTAGGTACCGAAATTGTCCTGTAAAGCAAGGTTTCAGAAATAACCACAGCAGCACAATTTTTAATTTCACTTACAAAACATAAAGAACATAATATAATATATACTTGTAGTGGTATGCGGTGATGTTATGCGTGGTTGTATTAATCGATGTATTTTTGTGTGCGTGTGTGCGTGTGTGTGTGTGTGTGTGTGTGTGTGTGTGTGTGTGTGTGTGTGTTGAGGTGTATTGGGATTACAAGATGTGTAGTCAGTCAATTACGTGAATATATTGAAAAAGTATGTGTCAGTATTTTTCACCATAATGTGGCATTTATTCCGTGTGATATCGCTTCCCTGGGTATTGGAACTCGCTAGCGCTGCTCTGCATACTAAGTTTGTATTGTTTTCAGAACACCACGTATGTGGAACTAAATTAAGCATGAACGTATTTGAAACTGTTTTTCCATTGTTGGCGGGAATTTTACGGAACTTTTTTTCATCGGGAATGATATTGTGTAGTAAAACGTAACTACTGTTGTTTATTTTGTAGTAATAATGAAATTTTTCACCATAAATTTTATGATTCAGTCGGTAGATGATAAGGGCTATACGGTGCATATTATTCAGTATTTCATTGTTATCAATTCCGTATTCATTATAAAATCCTAAACCCAATTTAATTCACACAATTACTAGTAATTTACGCAATTGTTTATAGGTATGGTTTTATATAGGTACATGACGAAAACGCTTTTACAAAACATCGTCAATTTATGAAAAATGGGTCAGTACAGTTATGATTTTGCCACTTGTTTAAATTCATAAAACCTCAAAAACAGCCAGTAAAATGTCAAAAATACTCTTTTAACGATACATACTCTGTAAAATACTCTCTAACGCACTAAAACTACCCCAAAAGGGCTAAGTTTATGCGATAGTTCCCAGCCTGCCTCTACAACTCTAGCGGTACCAAACATTACCCTCAGGCGAGACTGCAAGCTCTCCTCACAAGCACCCTGCCTCGTATTATGATGCCCTATTAGGCACTTGCTTGTTGAGCTTTTTAATTAAAATGGGGTTAGACGTACGTTCGTAATTACATCTTGTTTGCATGTACCTTGCCTTTGATTGTTTTGACAGAGGGAACTCGACGCTCACGGCTTTTATTTTAGCGGGGAGAAGTCAGGTATTTGGTTAATTAAAAATGTCATTTAATATTTAGTAGGCAATTAATGATTTTAGGAGGTATTGCATTTGTTTTTGTCGAATATTTTGTTGATACGCAGGTATATTGTAATTACTTCTGTTGAGTCTGGTAATTTCTATGTGTAATAAGTATGTATTAACGAAAGAAATATATTCAAATTATATATTTTTAAATATTTGTTTATTATTAAATTTGCTTTTAAGCATTTAATCTAAGATTTAATTAGGCACTGTATTTGTTTTTGTTTAATATTTGGTCGTATTTTACTTGCTTATTGCACAAACTCTCCAGTTACGGCTGCCCCGGAGACCTGACATTCTGACCCTGCGTGTATCTCACGTAGCATATTGTGCTGATGGTTTGCCTCGGATTTTATTAAAATTTTGACATGGTTCTTGAAAAAAGTGGCTTTGGCTGACACATAAATCGAAATATTTGAATGTTGTTTTTTATTATATTTACTTTTTTAGTTCGATCAAATTTGTGTTTGACAAACAAACAGGATCAGTAAATTTTATCTATACTAATATTATAAAGCTGAAGAGTGTGTTTCTTTGTTTGTTTGAACGCGCTAATCTCAGGAACTACTGGTGCGAATTGAAAAAATATTTTTGTGTTGAATAGACCATTTATCAAGGAAGGCTTTAGGCTATATAACATCACGCTGCAACTAAAAGGAGCGAAGAATCAATGGAAAATGTTAAAAAAAACGGGGAAAATGATTCATCTTTGAGGGCTTCCGTTGCGTTCGCTGCGAAAACGGTTCAAAATTCAAAGAATTAATGCCCAAAATAACTATTCCACGCGGACGAAGTCGCAGGCACAGCTAGTTATTTTCTAATGCACTAAAAAATTACTACTTCATCTCAGACAACTTCAGAAACACATCTCCAAAATATGTCCAAAAGAATATCCTAGAAAGAAATCCGCATGGGATCAACATTGTACACGACTCGAGATTTTTATTTACTTTTCGATATTTCAGGATTGAATAGAGGCATGGCGACGAACCATCCTTACAAAGATGCTTTTAGCACCTCACGAAGCTTTTGGCGAACTCTTTGTGTTCGTACGAAGTGAAAGCTTATGAATGCCTTCTATTATGGACGTGCTTTTAACGTTAAAGAGAGAATGAGTAAATAATAACATGGGTACTTCGTGGATGTTACATGTATTTTTTTTTGTATGTGGTTTCTTTTTGTGTTTGGTTTTAATCAAATTTTTATGTTTCTAACACCACTTACCTATGCATTGTATATGATTACAAAATAGGGTTTTAGTCATTTAAAATCATATCTTTAATTTATTTTTTTAAAGTCTTTATTTTTTAAAAGGAGTTTAGTCATACATTGACTATGCCACTCCCGTACGGGTAGTAGCTAGTACTTACTGCTACGGACGAACAGGGGAATATTATAATCACAAATGCGAAAATAACTGCCAGGATCAAACCAAGTTTCTGACACAATAGCTATTATGTATCTTTTCTTGATAAAGAAGAGTTTTAAATTCAGCTCGCTTCGGGCGGATGCTTTGTGCATTCCATTGTTTACATTTAATTTGCAGTTTGTGTGACTGTAATCCATAGTTGCTGAATGAGGTTACAGCCAGGCTTATCCGCCATATATTGCCACACAAACGAAAGTACTCCTTCAAACACAATCCCAACGCAGCTTATCTTTCATTTGTAAAAAGTCTGTGTCTTACTTGAATCAATTCGTATTGTAGTAAATATTCAACAGTACAATTTTCGTAGATAAATGAATCAGCCGGTTTCCAAGCTCAGTCAGTATCTTTCGTTTCAATTATCACAGTAGGCATATGCATATTTATCATTTGATTTTTAACTTTTTAAATCGTACTTAGATACTAACAAATTGCTTTTCCATATCAAAATCTTATTACGAACCATTTAATTAAATCCCTTGAATGCTTTTACATCGTTAATGATTACAGAAGGATGAATACAGAATCTGTTTGTTACATTAATTGGAATTACTTAGTTGCAATGGGCTTTTAAAGGGGTCGCCGTGATATTGTCCTTTCAATTAGAACAACTCAAAGGGAGGGGCTGGTGAATTTAATAAAGCAATTTTAGGAGGAATATAACTTTAGAATATTATTGCAGTTGTTAATCAATATTAGATGCTTAATTCTTAATCTTAACAGCAAAATTGATTGACATCATATGTATATCAAATATAGGTGCAAATACATAAATCCTTTGAATTTTCAGGCTAGATTAAAACCGAAGTGATATGAAGTTTATAATATGACATGGCCATTTTCACCAACTTTGGACAATTGGAATATTGCCATGTAATTTCAATGTGACCAACAGTTTTTCAGTATACGGGCAAAATAGCCTTGTAGTAGTTGTGTTGTGTTCTTCAATAATCATTTTCATAAAAATTGCGATATAATATTTGGGGTTGTGTGTCTATAACTTACAGATAATTTTCGTGACAGAATCCGTGTGTTTATGTGTTTAGAGATCCGTACTTTAACTGTAATAGTTTATGTGTTTAGAGATACGTACTTTAACTGTAATAGTTTATGAAAAAGTACTTACATAGATGTGAAGTCATGCTATTGAAACATGTACATAGATCATAGAAACAAAACTCCTGAAAATAGTTTTAGGACTGAATTTCATAGTAGGTACATAAGTTGGTCAAGCTTTCAACATTAAGGTCGCCTTCAAATACATCGAAATTTCCTAACTTTAGTCTATATTTAAGTACTAAATACGGTATACAATGAGCAGTATTATCACTAGATTAATCAAACTTTGAGTGGCTTTCCAAACCTACGATAACATTATTCAACATAACGTTAGTAAAAATATATGTAATTTTTTTTTTAAATTCTCTATTAAGGTAAATCTAGTCTAGATTTACCTAAATAGTGAATTTTAAAAATTGCTATCTAATCTAAGTACAATTCAGGCAAAGCTAGAGTATCTAAGTATAGAAAGTAAAATGCTAAACTGAAATGAAAATAATCGATAAGTGATTGAGCTAAAATTAAGATGTAATGGAAATAAACAAAAACGCACATCACTCATTAATAAGTAACAGCCAGATGGCAGAAATGTCATTAAAATTATTTTTTATTTTATAAGCGAGTGTGGCTCAGCGGTTCCAGTATAAGCGAGTGTGGCTCAGCGGTTCCAGTGTCTGCTTTTCATCCAGACGCACCCTGCTTTGAATCCGCCCTACACCAATCACTTGTATTTTCAAGTTATGTGTGGATTTGCACTCGCTTAACGGTGAAGGAAAACATCGTGAGGAAACCGACATGTTTGAGGACCACAATATCCGAGGACATGTGTCTTCCGTGGAAGGACCTGGGCGCCCACCACGATGTATCTGCCCAAGAAAACTCCCCTAACGAATTAATTCTGCGGGGGAGTCACGACCCTCAGTCATGAGGAAATACGACTCAAAGAGAGATTGTATTTAAATTTCGAAGCAAGCCTTATCAAACTTAATTCAAGGCTATCTACTCCTACTAGAAATATATCATTGCAAAGATAACCTTACAGAAATATTCAGTATTTTGATATAAACCTTTTAGTTTTATGTGCTCTAGTCAACTAGAGAAATATCATTACAAAGATAACCACACTCAAGTCTACTCGTACCTTCTCAAGCAAACTTAGCCCACCTTTCTCCAGAACACAGCAGTTAGGAAATTGATGGTGGCCTCTCGCTCGTCCATCTTAATTCACCTCCGGAGCACTCCTGAGCCATGAATGGAAGATGAAGTGTTTGCGAGCTCCGTACAAGTGGGGCTTGGAGGGGAACTAGTGGCGTATTGGGAAATAGTCTTGAGTTTTATGTTGCAACTAGTGGGTTCTCGCGGCTTCGCTCGCATTAAGAAGTAAAACTTGCATTCCCTATTTCACTCCTTTAAAAGTGGAATTTCCAAAAATCCTTTCTTAGCGGATGCCTACGTCATAACATCTACCTTCATTCCAAATTTCAGCCCAACCCGTCCAGTGGTTTGGGCTGTGCGTTGATAAAACACTATATCGCCAGTCAGTCAGTCAGTCACCTTTGAGTTATACATATTTAGATTTTAGCTATAGACCTTAAAGTCCCTTATCATGTTTTTGTTTATTCTTCTCTATACGCTCATTGGCCATATGTTATTGCGTTTAGAGATAAATCTGAATTAGATTTTTTTATACGTGATTCTGCTGTTATCACCCAAAAGGATAGAGATGGATTATCAGTACAAAAAATGTACATTGCTTTGTCATAGCATAATAATTATAAGTGTTTTTTTTTTTTTTTAACTTGAACGCGTTTGCACTTGACCATAGTTTACCTGATAGCAAGTAAGGCTATGGCCTAAGATGGAGCGTGCTTACCCGATAAGAACCGATTCACTCTCGCTTTGAAGATCGCTGGATTATAGTGCGTGGGGAACAGAGAGTCAGGCAGGGAGTTCCACAACCTAGCGGTACGAACAATAAAGGTGGAAGCGTACCGTTTCGTGCGGGTCTTAGGAACTTCCACCATAAACCGGTGTCGTCCTGCCGTACCTCTACTCGTCCGGTGAAAGAAGGGCGCGGGCGGAATTAGTCCGTGCAATTCCGCGGCACACTCATTATTGAAAATATCCCTTAAAGAGCCATATAAGTTCAGGTGTCCTAAAAACCTCTGTTTGCAAACTAGGTATGTCAAATTTCCATATAACAATGACTACACATTCAAAGCAGCGTATGCATAAAACTACCTAAATTGAGTACTATTACTTTTATATATATAGATACGTTTATGTATACCGCTGTGGCTGCAACTAATCTCATGATATAGGGGCCGTCAGTGACGTTGCATTTTATACGAATCAGCATTTTGCGAGCTCGGGTCTCATAGAATATTCATTTGTTTTCAAGTTTAGTGCACAACTGGAACAAAATGCCTTGGGTTTTACATCTGTGCTTCTACTTTCATAATTTAATATTTTGAAATGTGCTTTGACAGACAGTCTTAAAATCTAGCTGTAGCCTGTCTTGGCGTTGTTTTATTACATAGTTAACTGGTTGCTTTGTGTCTATTATTTTACTGGTTGCCCGCGATTTCGCTCACTTGATATCGAAAAAAGAAATTACTTAATTCGTCGCGTACCTATTTATTCAATTTTTAAGACCCTTTACTATCAATATACCAAAACTGACGATGATCTATTGCTCACTACACATACGTAATCATAATTTATATTATGGTATGATACTGTGACAAAGACAACAGCCTAAAATGCTAACTAAAGCAATTTATCTGGGTGATGCTTGTATTTCTATGTATATTTAATATGTATCATGCCACTATTTGGCAACAGTTACCCTTATCCCATAATAAACAAAAAATATAATTTACGTGTCACTCTTGACGTAAAAGCTTTCATACTCAATAACTCGTATAAAACTCATATTTTACCTAAAAGCCAAAGTCCCGGAATGGTCTATAAAAATGGTAAATTACCTATTTGGCTGGTATTACCATAACAACAGGCTAAGCGTAATGTTTGGCCTTTTATGATAAGCACGTTGAAAGATGTATGTACATATATTTGTGAGTAGCGGACGCCCGTGGCTTTGCTCGCATAATTTTGAGATAAGTAGCTAATGACACTTCTAAGATTTCATATCACCTAAATACCAAAATCATGATGATCCGTTCAACCGTTTTTGCGTTAGGAGCGTATAGATAAACAGACAAACAGACAAAAAATCTAAAAACTGCTCAAACGTGTTCTGTTATCTATGGATTAAAAGTATACCCATACATTATTATTTTATTTATTTATTTTATTTACATTTTTTTTCTATGTTCAGACTTTCGTCTTTCGTCATCTTTATAATATGTATACTCGTAGATGGAAAATTCTCCCACGTAGTGGTGTGGGTGTGAAAACAATACATATAGAATAATCTGAATATAATGAGAAACTTTTTCGGAAGCGATTCATAAATTTTTGCTCAGCCACTATTATATTACATTGCTTTTGTACAACATATATTTGCGCTTGGCCATAACTCGCCTGATGATAATCGCCTCTTCTTCTTCTTATCGAATGAGAGTGGCCAACTCTGGAGTCATGAGTTTATTAAACCGCCCTAATGACCTCTAACATAGCTAGTAATGCTTTAATCGCCTTATCGTTGTATTTTATATCATCTAAATTTGTTAATCAGTTAATAAGTTTGTGTTTTGAGGACGAGAATTTAAATGATTTTTTTTTTATTTACTTGTTTAAAAGTTTTCATGATGATGATGAGTTCAAAATATTAGCATAGATATTCCGCCGTCATACAAGCTATTCATCTAAAACCCTAATGCTTATTTATACATACAATTAAACAAAGAGACACAACTAAGTCATGAATTACATCACAAGCATAATCAGGGGTCATACACTGGCCACGAATCGTTCATGAAACATAAATTACCTTTAGATTTTGGGGCCGATTCTTCATTAATCGACATAATCCACCGCGGCCCATCCTGTCCGCTCTCTAGATAAACGGAGAAAGCTGACATATCACTGACAGCTAAGATGTGAAAAGAATTCAAGTTTTTTTTCCATAAACATTGCCCTTTTTTATTATTTTGGGTTTTAAAATTTCACGCCACAATAAGAAGTGAAAATATGATTTGATTTCATGTTTCTATTTGAAAGTCTGTTTTATCAGTCAATGCTACGTTTTCCCTTATAGATGTGAATTCACATGAAGTAGCTTGCATTCATAGCAAAATGTGATAGCTTAAGAAAAAACAAATATCGTATGTGCACTAAGCCTGTTGATACAGCGTGTAGAAGTACCAATAGACTATACCTATTATATTTGTATATATGTAAATCACAAAAAAGAAGAATTAATAACCTCCTTTTTTAAAGTCGGTAAAAAACGGTCCAATTTTAGAATGTATGTGTGTAAAATATCATATCTTTTACCGGAAAATCAGCTTCAAACTAGAGCCTCAGCTTACAAGTTTAAGTCTCCTTTCGATGGATTAACGAAACAGCCATTAGAACAAGGCTTTAAAAAGCACAATGGCACAGCATAATGGCTTTCAAGATACGAGCCAGAAAACAAACATTTGTTACTGTCGGATACCGCTGGCGGTAAAATACTGGAGAAAAAGAGTTAATGTGTTGTTATTGTTAGTGTAGTAGAATTAACCATGTAGGTGAACGTTTGAATAAATGTAGCCTTTTTACTAAGTTCTATAGTGTTAAAACAAAACACAAACGATAGTGAAATTATCACATGAGGTGTTCGACCGACTAAAATAATTTAAACTAAACTTGTTTAACCTAAAGTAAATCATCAAATGGTTTATATTTTGTTAAATTGTTTTTCTTTGTTTTACATAGTATAAGATACTTTTGTAAATGCATGTACATTTGTAAATTATAGCTTGCCCAGGTGTATGCATAATGAAAGGCTTAGGATAATATCACCCAACACACAGGATATATAAAATATGTGTATATACGTAAGTGTACCCACGTTGAATTTTGTTACATAAATACATTATTATATATTCATATTCTTAATAATGCTTTTCCCGTTTTTACACAGCGTCTATATGAAAACTTAGGACAGCATAAGTTTAATTTTAAAATATCTTTCCTGAGATGTCTCGTAATAAATTCTCATACCTCACAGGTAAGCTAGGGAATAAGGTGTATGTGGATTCAAATCGTTTTATCAAAAACGCTGGCTGAATATTAACTACACTGCAGCAACGAAGTGATTGACGATGCACTAGTGCCATGAAATTACTTTTACACTACATTTATGTCTTTTTTTTTAACTCTGAGTAGGCTTACGATTGACTACAACTTTTTTATACCGGTCTGTAGTCACACGTAAACCTTTTACAATTACGGAAAGTGGAATAATAGTATATGATGTCCATTGCCAGCTGATATCGAGTAGATATCTTCACATCTTCTAAATAATGGGTAGCCAATAAAAAACAATGGCAAAAAGTCTGCACTACTTAGCGAAAGTTGAGCTGAAGTTCTATCAACATCTGGCGAAAATTGGGAGTACTGCCAAAACTAACAGATAAAGTTCCAGGAAAATCCGATAGCGAGTTCCAAGGAAGTAGAACGCGAGCTTCCGTGTACTACGTAAGTATGGAATGGAGTAAATAAATAAAAAAAGTGGATAGGTACTCTGTTTTCTGTAAGATTTAAATCTATATGAAGCGCATCATGCACATCACGATAAGAAAATTAAATTCGTACGAAAGGAATAGTGTTCGATTCGATAGTTTATAATTTGCCTTCGGGACTTTAATATGGCTTAAGACAAAAATAACTAATTTTGTTGTCAATGTTATTATTATGACAAATTAAAAGTTTTTTTTTATTGTATGTTCGTCGACCAATCCATCATGCATGCAAAGATGTTTGCTAATATGCTAGTTAATATTGCATGACCATGTCCATGCCAAAAATCGATATGATCCGTCACTCCGACGACTGGCCTGTTAGCTTAGTTGGTAGTGGCTCTGCCTTCTAATCTAGGGGTTGCGGGTTCGATTCCCGACACAAGTATTTATGCATTTTAAAAAGGTATAATTAATTTCTTGTGTTGAGTCTGGTTGTTTGTATGTATAATAAGTATGTATTTACAAAAGAAAAGTATATAAGTATTATATCCGTTATCTAGTACCCACGACACAAGCGTTTGCTTAGTGTGGGGCTAGATGGCGCTGTGTGCAATGTCCCGAAATATTTATTAAAAAAAAAAAAAAACTCCATTGTTGTAAAAATCTCAATCATGGATTACATCTTCACTTTTTTTAGATATTTTATGGTCCCTGGCTACCAAACCAATCAAACATGTAAACAGTGTCACTTTAGAAAACTCTCAAACAAATCACGGAACCCTTTTCAGCCAAAAGAGAACATGTAACTTTCCTGTCAACTGTGAAACCAGAAAGTTATATTGCTTAGTTTATGGAGTTAGGTAGAACAAGGGGACTTGCAAAAGTTTTGTCAATGAAACTCTATGCGTTATTTATTTCGAGCAATTTTTTGATATATTCTGCTTTCTTTTCCGCTCTCTCGAGATTTCTTTATGAAGAGTGAAATAAACGACAAAAAAATATAACGAAAAAGACTTTAAGATTTGGCAGATATTTATATGTACATATTTTTTTTTTCATTTTTTTTATACATACATGCCACATGGGTATTTTCTTTTTTTATCTTTTTTATTGTTTGCTGTATTATCTTGTAACCAGACCATATATAAAAAATGGGACTGCTGGTAAAATTCAAATAATTTTTGTAGTAGTAATGTGAAACAGAAAACTAATCAACGATCATTTAACGAGAGTGTTTTAGATAAGCATGAATATAAGCAGAAAAAATATTTATATTACAGCATAATTACTACATCTTTTATCCTATCCTCAACATCAGACTCAAATCAAACTCCAACCAAATAGCCAAGTATATTGATTTATTCATCCAGGCTTGTTTAATTAAATCGTAGCTGTTTGTAATATAGTTTCAACCTTGTTCCAAAGACAATTTAGTTCCCAGCTCACGGCTTGAGAAATCTAATTTAGAAAGGAGTGTCTCACCTCGACTCTGATTACCTTCAACAGATACAATATGTTTACTACACAATTAGAAAACGTGGCAAGAATATCATAGCATTTATCTTAGATTAAAGATGACACAACATCTGTCGCATATCAAACTTGGATGAGGCTGGCGAAAGATGGGAGCCAATGGCATATTAAGAGAAAAGTCTATATTCAGCAGTGAGACGAAACTTGCTGATTCTTGTTGGATGAATAATAACACGCCTTTTTTACGTGGAAATAATAAGAAGTGTACAAAAACATCTGTTCTGTAAATATGGATTCCAGTACACTTTATTTTCAGCTATGTCGGTCATGGATATTAAAAAAAATAGACCTCAGGATATTATTTTCTACGAAGATTGCTTCAGTAAAAGTAACGAGTATTGGTCAATGTAAACTTGATGTTTTTCTTATAAAAACGATAACACTTAAAGCGTGATGAACTGAAAATAATTGTTTTATTGATATTATTTGGCTTTTACATACAGATTACAGTTTCATGCGATATCTATGTATAGGTAATCGTTGTACGCTGCGAACCTCAGCTCTGGATTATTGATGTGGCGTGTATCCAGCCAGATTGCTTGCTTTAATTTCGTTTTAATTATTAACCGGTGTTTGCTGTCGTTTAGTTGAAAGCCTCTCAAATAGTAAGTACGGTATTTATTTAACCGTAAACAAGGATAGCCTCTGGCTCAGTTTATAATTTTAGTAACAAACTTTATAAATAGGAGTAAGTAATTGTTTGTTTAATTAAATTTAATCAAAGATTATTTGAATAGTATTTTGTCACTTCGAAATAGATCGTTTTGTCCTTTCTTATAAAAAAATTGAATAGAGCTACTCTGAGCTTTTTATAAAACCAGGTTAACAGATAACACAATATCACAATTTTAACTTGTAATTAAGTTACCTGACCAATAAACCTATTTTACTCCATTTCTGGCAACTGAACTCACCAGAAATAAAGTAAAAAAGTCCTTACGTAGAAGTTTGAGGCCCTTTGATTTAGGGCAGCCATGGCCAACGAGAGTGCTCGAACTCGATCGGTTTTCCGTTAAACCGGTGTTATTGACGTCTGAAGGAGCCCGAGGCATTGGTTCTTGCTTTTAGGAAATTAGTTTTCATTGTGGTCGAGAAATTAAGTCGGATGAGAAAAATATAAAAGGAAAGCTTTGTAGCACTATGTACCTACTCACATTCAAAGCTGTAAATAAAGCTTTGTTCTGTGTTTGTTCAGTAGCTTTTTTCTGAAATATTTATGTTTTGTAAATGATATTATTTTAGTTTTATTTCTTGTATGTGTATTACTGTTGTTTTGGGCGACTAATTGCCATATTTTTTAATGTATGTATATTTTTACTCATAAATTAGATTAGTTCCTATAAAACTTATATATTGTTTTCCCACGTTTATCTTAATTTTTTGTATTATTTAAAAGTGCCCTGTGTAATGTTATTTCTACTATTTCTTATCTAGAAAAGGAACAGCAACTATTATGATGGGGCACGTACCCCCGTTCAGAATAGCGCTATTGATTGGGGTTATCACAACCGTATTGTTGCCTCTATTTTTATTCACTGACGCGTTTGAGCGAACGTGAAGGTCTTTTTATTGGCTTTAACGTAATTTACAGTATATGGGACGGACCTTAGGAAGGGACTCACAATACATAAAGAATACTTTACTCTATGCAGTTTATCGAAACGATTCTTTATAAAAAGCAAAACACTTTTTAACAACACCGTATCTACATTCCATATCCGACGATCTGTCTTTTTTTTTACAAAATTTCTTACTCTATAGGTATTCAGGAATTGATTTAATATTTTATGTAGCATTATGCTAAAACCAATATAAACATTGTTTAGTTTGTTGGCGAATATTTCATGAACACTAAGGTTTAACATTACGAGTAGTCATGGCCCATTTACACATTCGATTAACTATCAAAACCATAGTGCCCAAACCTAGTTACAATTTTTGAGCCAACTTCAGTATTTCAGTCCTTCGTCGGCACAAAGGTTATTCACATCGTTGCAGGATAGGTTTGACCGACATAATCCCTAGAGCGCCATGTTATTACAGTGCAAATTGCTTTGTTGCTTTTTATTTGGGTACGGAATGTCAGCTCGAAATGCCCTTTGTTACAATTTTATGAATATGTAATTCGCGTATTGGATATTTTGTGAATAAATCATTTTCATTGTTCGCGTGCCCTGTGTGGATGACTTTGTTAGAAGACGTGACGTCTGTTTTAATTTTTTTAATCTTTAGAAATTAAATATATTTTAGTATCTTTTGGGCAGTTTATTGAACATCCTCTTTACAAGACCAAAGTCTAAACTCATCTAAAAATATGTGTTCTGCAGTTTCATTCAAATGAATTTTCTTTTAAAGTAATAAATATGCCTACTGATTTATTCTGTGGTTTCAAGTGGTATTTTATAATTATTAGAGAGAAAAAAATATGTGTACTTACGGCTACCAATATTTTTAAAAAAGCCACCTAATTCAACTTTCTCTCATGGCCATGTATAAAAAGTTAGATGTCAAACATACAAATACGCAAATAAGTATCCAACCTAAAAACGTTCGTACCTAAAAAAGTTACAAACATATTCCGGTTGTATTAAACATGCCGAGCCTTTCATCCTCATAAATTAATCGCTGGCAAAGTTAGGTAAAAGTTACATACGATGAGTGGGCGCGGAGTGAGGACGTCCGATCGATTCCAACCAGCCTTATTACTATACACAGTTACAAGTAACACCATAACATTTATTTTTTTAAATGATGATTATAGTGGACGCCCGCGGCTTCGCTCTCATCATTTCAGGTTAATAAGTAGCCTATATATAGTATACGACACTCCTAAGACCTCATACTACGTACATACATACCAAAAATACCTAGTAATAAAAGCCTTAGGTACTAGTACGCAGTTCATGGTTAGTAGTTGGAAATAGTACTTATGTCAAGTTTATTTCGTCTGTTTTATTATTCTGAATAAATCTTATTAATCTTAAGATTAGAGTTTACATAGGTATGTATATCCAAAAACATTAATTACTTTTCAGTTTTTAAGATCATGAACATACTGGTTTGAAATCCTATAGCAACTGACAATTGCCGATCATTTATTTACTAACCAAGGCAGATAAAAACTTGCACCAGTATAGGTAGTAGCTTAAAGATTTCCATTCAAAATACCATCATACGATTACATAAAAAGAAAAAGTGTGTTTACCTATTGGTCTGTTTGTTTCTCTTTTGCGTCACGACAAAGCGAATTCACTATCAGAGCGAATAATTTATCCTAGGCAACCGTGCAACATATTAGACTACAGTGGTGCTTAACATCAAGCAGACTCTAGTCAAACGTAAGATTATTATTCCGTGTTAAAAAAAGAATAGGATTCTGTATAAACAAATAACAATTCAAAATTTTTGGAAATGAAGTCCAATATAATTAGTAATGGGTTAATTTCATTTATTTTTAGTTATCGATAACCCAGTATACATATTACTAAATACGTAATATAAAGTGGCAGTTCGGAAGACTCGTTAGGAAAGTGTGCATCTCTGCCCAACTTGGCAACTAGTGAGCAACGTACAAATAGTATATTGTACATGTAAGTTAGGACTGTTATGAGTAAGTGTGTCGTAGTACATATGTGAGGTGAAATATATTTCAGTTATGAATACATTTTGGAATGTATTACATGTATGTATAGTAAAAACCGTAATAGTTCTATAGTGATAGGATATACATCGTTTTATTGATAAAATTTATGTACTTTAAAAGTAATGGCTAAGAAATTGAATGGGTCATTTATTTCTTTTAAAAATTATAATATAACTACAAAAAGCTCTTACCATACTCTTAAGATATCCAAACTATTTAGTAAAACTGCTACCACTACTAGAGTAAATATATCTTTATACAAAAGTGTTACATTCAAGACCGCAGTTTATTGTAAAACAACACTAACTTCATAACTTTTCTCCTTAATATTACAACTAGCTTTGTTGTGTGTTATAAGAAATAACTGGACATCATCACACAGGTACTGACTTAGATTGATGTCCAGGGTTCACCAACTATTGTATAGTTCTAAGCCCTATCTTATAGTACACTGCTCACACTCGTAGTACTGCTATACTTGTTTCTTTTTAATAAGGTCAAATAATCGTTTTTATTATTATTCTGCAACAAACCGGCTAGACGTGATAAAATAAATATGTAAATGAAACGCATACCTGTGATTCAAAAAACCATCCCACAATATTTTTATTTACGAGACATCCAAACAAGAAGCATCGTAGACGAAAAACAAAACAAAAAGCGTTCACCATTTGTTCATGTCATTAGCTTAACAAGCCCGCCCTCCAGTTCAACGAATGAAGTCACAACAGATTTTATTCACTACCCCCGAAACAAAGGTATTATAAACTAGAAACAACTAAGAAAAGGCCGGTCGCTGAGAAGATAGAGAAAAACTCTTTCAAGAGAGACTCTCTCGTTCTCTCTCTCTCCTTTAAGACAGTAAAAACAGACATCATTTTATGCCATTTTTTGTGTAGAATATCTACTAAACCATAATATTTGAAAAGCGGTTTACTGTGTATCAATTATCAACCAGTATATGCATGAATTGGAAAACACTAAGTATATTTATATTCAAAAAATAAAATAACCTTAGATCCAGATCATATGTATGTACGTTCTACAAATTCTTGAAATTTTATATTTATTTGACTTTTTATAATATTCTGTCATTTTTACCATTATAAAAATTTTAATACTTTTTTTGGAAAATTTTAGTCGTGTTTTAAATCTTTTAACTGATATATATATTAACGTTAGTTCATAAGTTGACTATTTCTATTGATGAGTAAATGATTATCTTATCTTACAATCTACGGGCCGATCAACAACCAACAAGATGACAATTCTTATCATTGTATTATTATTTTTGCTTATACCTATTTGCTATGCTTATATGTGTTGCAAGGACAGATAAACAATTAAACTATTATACCATAATAAATCAATGTATTTATAAATGTGTCTGAAATTGTCGACCTATTGAGGCGTCTCTCTTTAAGTTTTTTGCCCAAAACAAAACAGGAAGGCAAGGTTTCTTCACCCTACCACCTTCCCAATAAAGTCCAAGTTGGCTCTATGAGAAAATACAGTCGTGTTTAATAAAAGACCCCGCGAACTTGTGTTTGTTTGTTTAAAACTTTAAGCGAAAAGTTTTTAATTGATACCTCTCTTTCTTTGTCTTTTGAATTCAGCGAAACTCTTGAGCTCGGTCGATAGTTACCTACCTGGGTTGTCAGGACTACAAACTCGATTTTATTATAATGCATTTTTTTACTTGAGATAGGCCCGCACTTGACTACAACTTGTCTGATGTTAAGCAACGTTATAATCTACGATCTAGCACGCATGTCTAGAAAAAACCGGTTTACTCTATTTTGATATATAAAGAGATTAAAGAGGTTAATAGTTTTGCATGGATGCAAATATGGACGAGATAATTAGATTTTCTCCTCCACTTGTTAAATATTTATCGTTTTTAATTAAAATCATTCGGTCAATAAATGTTAGTGCTTGATAATATTTTTTTATACATGGGCATAACACCAGAAGGAAAATAGCAGGATACAGCAGAACAGAATATTGGTCATCAAGTTCTTCAAGGCAACTCAGCAAAAAACAACACTCTGAAGAATTCAGAACTTCCTTTTTTGAAGTCAGTTAAAATGGCAAACATAGTGGTTAACTTTTTTACTAAAATATGTGAATAAAGGAATAGTTACTATATTCCATGCTACCTCTATTACATAGACGGCGTACATCGACCTGTAAGACCTCAGTTCAACGGAGCACCAGATGTCTTCTAAAAAGCAATGTCACTAATGTTTATTGAATTGCTTCTTTTACTATTCTACTGCAGTTAAAGGAAAGTGATTTTTGTAAAGAATACGTAGTGAAGAAAAAATATACTTAAGAGATTGTTGCATGTTCTTAAACTGCTTTGAAATCTTTGATGTGTTGACTCTTATTCACAAGAAATTAAGACAAAATTTAAAAATTACATTACATATCAAAACAAATGAAATATGGTGACAATAAATGGCTAACATGGTTTTTAAAACTATTGATAATTATATACAATATAAAGTAAACTTAGCTTACATACATATTACGTAAAATTTAACGCAAAGTACAAAAATAGGTACCTTCCTAACCTAATATACATAAAGAAAATACTATATAAAAAAGAAACACGTGCAAAGATATTTTAATTAAAAAGTAATTACTTGGATGCAACTTAGATGCTCGTAGTTCTACATACTCGTTACTTGCTCCAGTGTTTAGTTCGCGCTATCTACATTGTATACTACATATTACGTAGGTATATACTAGATTCGTAGACAAAATAACTTAGATGTAATATTACTTATCTATCTATCTTCTAAAAACTTTACAGTCAATGACGATTTTGCAATCGTATTTTATATGATAAGTAAGCTTAAAACGTTATCGCTTCAATCTTACTCAATAAAATTAGAATTTTCGTGAATCAATTCTACTAAAAAAAATATACTTATGGAAGTACTGAAAAGAACTAAGAATATTAAAAAAAGATTTAATTTGACCAATCAACGACTAGTCTAAACCTACCACGCGTCCAAGGCGACATCTATGCTCAGTTCCAACCTATATTGCGTTATTTATATCGGACCTTAGATAATAAGATTCATTAGCCACATGAGCTTTTCTCGCTACAATAAGGTGTCTGTAGAAATAAATGCCAATGGTTTAAGTAGAACTTATGTTAACTGAGCAGAGGATATTCCTTGCTCGCGACATATTCTCGTAACATTAATGAGAGATATGGCTCACTTTATTAATGGTACGCTATATACTGTTTAAATTAAATGGACTTTTAGTTCAGCTTGCATTTAATATAAAACAGATGTGACGAATTTAGGACCTAGTAGTTGTTTTTATTGTGGTAATTACTTTATCCAAAATGTTCCAAACAGGATAATTACAAAAATAGTTTTTGAAGTAAGCGTTATTTTAGTATTTGTTGAAGCGTCTGTTGGGTGCTTCCGTGGGTCGGGCGACACGTTAAATTGTAGGTCCTGACTGTTTATGATAGTACGGCAGTCGTTAAGCCATGTCAGAGGCCCTTAGGGTGGCTCGATAAACTCTCGCCACCAGGGATGGCCACTCTCATTCGATAAGAAGAAGAAACGTGTTTGTTTTCTGGAAAAAATATGGTTTTAAATATATTTTTTTTTAAATACCTACGTTTATAATTGGTAGCAATAGTAGTAGTAGTAGTAGTAGTTACACATTGAAGTAAGTTAGAGTGAATAATGATGATCCTTTGTTGCTGTTAGATTTATTCAGTTAACTGTGCCAAAAACGCTTGTATCATGGGTACTAGATAGCTGATATAATAGAATATTTTTTTTAATTTATTTAATTACATCAGAGAAAGTTATGAAAAACTAATAGAAAACTAAAAATGAAATCAACAACACAATTAGTACAATTAATTACCCACAAAAATAACCTTTGACAAATAATCAAATCCGCGCCACAGAGCAAGAAATCGCAACAGCATCAGATAGTGCGGCCCAAAAATAATCGACTAACTCAACTATTTTTCTTCATAGTTTGATTGTCGCACAAGTGTGAAAGCGGTAGAACAGTTTAGTATTTGCTACTCGACACTAGATGGCAGCACTAAATAAGGAAATAGACTCGGAGGAAGGACAAGCCTGGAGTCATAGTAATAAATTGAACGTGTTCTGTATGTCTGCACTCTTTCGACTTATGTGCGCACCAACGCGGAAGAAAGAGATAACTAGTTACTATATAGATCACCTTCAAATGACAGTGTAGCCGTTTTTTAATACCTCAATTTAGTGATGTGCCTACGACGTACGAAATAAAAAACCGAAACCGATCCGAAACATACATTCTGTTCTGTCACGTTAACGATTATTCTAGTAGTTTCGCTAACTAAACCATATTAAAGTGACGTAATTGTAACATGTTTTCAAAATCGATCTTTTAGGTATAGTTAGAACTAGGTGAGAAAACCTGGAAAAGGATTGTGTAGTTCGAAATAAATAAAATAACTCAGATAACTTTTGTAGGTTTTTATTTACTGACCCTTAAACAATACAGTTTTATTTAAAAAATTACGTACTTTATCTTGTGGTTGTATATTGAAATATAAGTTCGATACTGAAACTCTGGAGAAATATGTAGTGTTTTTCCGCTGCGACTGCTCCTTAACCGACATCAAACAACAAACTTGAGGCGAAACACGTGTCGACTAGAATATCTTGCCGAAAGAGAACAGCAAAGCTTCAAGACACAAGGTGCGGTGTTGGGAAGATCTTGAGATCCACGGAGGCCACGTTGGTTAGGAGGTGAGGTGTGGCGGTGGTATATGGAGGAACACACCTAAAAACCATCAAGTTTGTTGTTTGATGTCGGTTAAGGAGCAGTCGCAGCGGAAAAACACTACATATTTCTCCAGAGTTTCAGTAACAATGGATTTCCGCAAAGTAACGCCTGATTCAATATCTTATCTATAAGTTCGATTTTGAGACCCGATTTTAACCGAATTCAGAACAATTGTGCACAACACTATAAACCAAACTTTTGCGTATTTTTAACATATAATGGCAAAATTTAATTGTTTTCCTCCAAAATGAGGTTCTAAAAGAGTAGAAATTTGTTATATTTTAATATTTTGATTCAGTTTTGTATTGTTTTGTGGAAAATGATAAAAACTCTAACCTGTGAAATGACAAGCTCTGGATTTCGTCACTTTTCTTCGAAGCATGGCTCTTACAGCCATGGGCAACGCACGCCATTTGTTCTTCAGTAGAAAACACTTCTCAAACAAACTCATTTAACCAAATATTCCAAAGATTCACGGTATATTCGCCAAAAATCCAAATCCACAGCTAGTATCCAAATTGGTTACTCGAGCTAGAAAAACCGGCTTCACTAACGTAAAGGGCCGAACAGATTGTATATAGTTGTCTCTTTTTAGCACACTAAAAACATTCATTAAAAAGAGAGGTTCCGATAGTGCGCCACACTTCAACTTATTACTATGTCTCCAGGCTTGTCCTTCCTCCGAGGGAAATAGATCTTAAATTGTCTGCTTAGTTCTTGTAAACTAAAATAGATGGGGATAATACACAATTTTGTACCCAGATGATATTTTCCGAGTGAACAACAGCTCTCCAAACAAGTCCATAATTGTAGATTTCTCCACTATAATCTACAAAGAAAAGTTCTTACATGCCATTAAGATATGTAAATAAATAAAGCTATTTTAAGAACTACCAAATTAAAGTGTTTTACGACATGAAAATCCTTAAGTAATTGTAGCATATTAAGTTGAACGGAATATATTCAGTACTCTAAATTTTAAGAAGCAAACAGCATCACCGAAACAACTTACTATATTCAAATACGAGTATGATCTCAAATCCTTAACCAAACTCAATTTCTCCATTATCATCCCCTACACCTGCGGTTCCACCGTGCCAAATCTTTGAAACCCGATACCTTTAGTTCAGTGAAGCATATTCTCTGAACACTAAATATACTTAACCAGCTGTGCCAGCGACTTCATCCGCGTGGAATAGTTATTACCATAAAAATAGTTCTAGTGAGTGAATCTTAAAAGATAGACATATCCTGTCGCTGTCATTTAGTTAGATCATTTCAAGAGAAATATTTATTTCATACATATTTTTTTGATATATTAAACCGTTTTCGCAGCGCACGCAACGGAAGCCCTCAAAGATAAATATTTCCTCCCGTTTTTTCCACATTTTCCATTGTTTCTTCGCTCCTATTAGTTGCAGCGTGATGTTATATAGCTTAAAACCTTCCTCGATAAATGGTCTATTCAACACAAAAAGATTTTTTCAATTCGTACTAGTAGTTCCTGAGATTAGCGCGTTCAAACAAACAAACTCTTCGGCTTTATAATATTAGTATAGATATAATATATTCAAAGAAACATAACGTACGAGTATATATTGAATGTAACAGCAGCAATATAAACAGCTTCTCCGAACGGTAGCTAAGCTCGATATGGAAGGATTTATGAGATTTACAGGTACTCAAAAGAGCTGCAGAGTTTGCAAACTTGCAAAGTCTTTGAGTTATCGTTTGAGATTTACAGGTGCTCTTAGATATGAATTAAACTCATGCAAAGATATTTTTTCATATCGAACTGAAATTCTTGTTTACTAAATTGGAATAGATAATTCTTATAGTACTCATACAAAAATATTTTAAAATAAATCAACGTTTTTGGCATATATATGTTAAGTATACACAATAATAAATCGAAATTAAATTGTTGGTTTGTCTCAGTAATTAGTAATTTATTACATATAAATAGTTGAAAACTTCTCTCTAATAATAAGATCTACTAGCATAGCAGACAGCGAATCAAATACTAAGAGGTATTGTATTCTTTCGCTAACTTTTACGGTCCTTATGCTAGTGTAGTATAGAACTTACTTTAAACTTAATGATGTGTAGAGTACATAAGACCTTATATTATGCTTTAAATGAGGTGTGAAAAGTTGAAAGTTGCAGAACTGTCCAGCTGCTTCCGGATACAAGATGGCGGCGGGTGCGAGGCGTCGATCTAAAGTCACGTTAAATTTTACGACCCCATCAAAAGGCAACGTGCACCGCTCGCTCTAATATTGTAACGATACCATGGATATTATAAACCAAAGACTGGTTTAAACGTAATCATTAACTTAATAATAGTAGTTTATGCAACTGTCATATAATTAAGTTACATATAATTAATTAACTCGTTACTATTATGAAACTCGCTGCGCTCGTTTCATATACTCACCCTCTTGTTTTAATACCCGTGTTATATGCAGTTGCATACACTACTTTATCTTCACTAATGCAATTAATCAAACAACAAAAGTAAAAGCTGACAATAGTTATTTTTTCATATAATTTTCTAGATTTTTCTGGCAAAAGATTGTGAGTTACTTTTGTTGCCAATTCTAGAATATCCGGAGGCGTACAAATATCATCGTCGCTATCCATTTTTAACTTTTAATTTGTTTTTAAAAAACAAAACACATTGCGAAACATTAAATTCACGCGTACGTGTATTGTCACAGTGATTTTGCCGCCATTAAAATCTAACCAACGAAAGCGCAGCGCGCCCAACCTGATTGGCCCTGCAATCAGGTTGGTCACGCTTTTTCGATGTTATAATGAGCTATTACGATATCGATGTGGATATTATAACATCATGTGAAATTGCTTAAATTGAGTGTTTTGTTGTCTGTGCTATAACAGTAGTAATTATAAGTCAAGTATTGGAAACATAAGTAGAATGTTACAACATTAGTGTAGATAAAATAATTTACCCAATTTATATTTGTATTATAATGTATCTGCACGAAAGGTTTTATTCAATAAACAATAAAAATTAATAATAAATACACTTACGATTAAAAAAATAACCGAATCTTCTTTTTCAAAAGGCAGCGTACCCAAATTGCTAGCTGCATTGCCCCGCTAAATAGCAAGGCTAATTTTTTGGACAAAAAAACTCTTGGGCCGTTAGGTCAGAGCGCTCTTGACCTCTACCAAGACCTGTCAGGGCGTTTTAAACTGGCTTCGCGTGACCAAAATGCTGACATATATTAAACACATGTGTAAATTTACTTTCCATATTATCCCGTCTATGACGTAAAATATCGTTGTACCGACAGCTACCGGCTACAATCTATCAAACATTTAGGTTAACTTCCAGTAATGGAGCGAATTTCTCCGATAATGTTGGTAGCAAGGCACTGAGCTTGCACCGTGAATCATGTGAATATGTTCGTGGGACTACGAGGTACGGTATATATCAATAATATTAAGTACAGCTGTACTTACTATAACTATACTTCAAGAGCTGCGTGGCCAGTATGGTCTGCTAATTAATGTAGGTATAGTTGTAATATACAAAGCAACTTCAGCACGAACAATAGAACAAACATATGTAAGTATATGTATGTACATACGTATATTATGTTCTCTAAGGCTAGGATACCCACTTGCAGGTTTTTGGTAGTTGGACAGCCCTGTAATCAGGGCTTTTGAAAACTACAATTTACTAGTTACGCGAAAGTTTTACGTACCCCTTTTTTCTCTAAAAAAACCTGGCCTGCAGTAAGTCCTCCTGAATGTGGTCGTCGGCGAGTCCTGGACGCCTCCTGGCATCCAGGCAAAGTCCAATTATCGGAACACACACAATGGATAAAGAGGGACACTGATTAAGTTCTAGCACCCGCGATTTTTAGATAGTTTTTGCGTAACGTATCTTCTGCTCAAAGGTTGGAGCAGCACTGTCGATGTATGAAAATGTCATTCATTTTAGAGATGCGCGAGCGCGGGGTGAATGCGCGAGTGACATATATTCGATTGTACATCGACTTGATGAATGTAGTTTTTAAGCAAAGCCAAGTCCCTACATTTCCCCCCACCAAATCCGACGTTCGGATTTCTCAGTTCTTACTAGCAGTGTCACTGTAAAGTGTACAAGCAGCTAGTGTTAATATGCAACTAAATGTTGTACAGTATTTCTCGTTGAATGTGATGAACAAGAATATTTTATGTAGCTCGAGAGCGTGTGGACTGTATACAATGATAGGATAAATGATTGTATAACGATATGAGTGGACTGTATAATTTTAAGTGAAAAGATATTGCTAAGTCTAATGTCTTAACTAACTTACTTCTAGGGAATTGTGTGAATTTACATAGAATTAACTATGAGTCATCGTCCAAGGGGAGAGGACTCAATTTGACCACGGGTCGAGTAAATTCACTATTCCTCGTGCGAACAGTGACAACACGGGTCACATTATCAGCTCCCGGATGGAGCTTTGTAACTCTGGCTAAAGGCCATTGAAGGGGAGGTGCTTCGCTATGAATGAGCACTAAGTCTCCCACCTTCAGATCTCGACATCCACTGAACCACTTCTGACGTTCCTGAAGTGTGTGGAGGAAGTTCTTACGCCATGAATGCCAAAATTTTTGTGCCATCTGTTGTACGATTTGCCAACGCGTGAGTCTATGTACAGGAGTAGATGTTATGTCGTATTCCGGTACGCTGAGAAGTTCGCGGCCTATGAGAAAGTGAGCCGGCGTGAGTATCTCGAACTCATTAGGATCTGATGACAAAGCGCAAAGAGGCCGTGAGTTTAGAACAGCTTCTGCTCGTGCGAAAAACGTTGTCAACTCTTCTAGTGTTAAAGACCGATCCGCGACCGTCAGTTTAAGCAGGTCTTTGCATGAACGAATCGCAGCTTCATATAAACCGCCAAAATGACTACCGGTCGGCGGATTATGCTTCCATTCAACATCTCGTGAAATGAAACCGGCCGAGATTTCATCTGTATGAGTACGGAAAAAGTGTGAAACTTCAGCTAACTGTTTTCCCGCAGAAACAAAGTTGGTCGCGTTGTCAGAAATCAGTAACTTACTTAATCCGCGCCTAGCAGTAAAACGGTCATACGACGCGAAAAAGCATTCCGTACTTAACTGCGTGAGAACGTCCGTGTAAATAGCGCGAGTTGAACAACAAACATATACACATAAATAAGCTTTGTGAACGCGCGCGTTTCTGAGAGTAGACTCTTTTATGTGAAATGGGCCTCCTATATCAAGACCTACAGCACAGAACGTCTGAGCATCTTGTGACCTAAACTCAGGGAGTTGACCCATAATAGGTTGTCTAGTTGTCGGTCTAGTCTTGAAGCAAGCAATGCATTGTCTTGTTCGCAATCTGATAACATTGCGTGCGGAAACGATCCAATATTTTTGAGTAAGTATACCCTGCAGTGTGCGGGGGCCTATATGCATATATGTGACGTGATAGTAATCGATCAGTCGGTCAGTGAAATTACATTTTTTAGGTAGCAGCACAGGATGCTTCGCATTAAAGGACAGCGTGGAATGTGCTAGCCTACCCCCCACCCTCAGGACACCATTTTCATCAACAAAGGGGTTGAGTTTCAGCAATGACTGCTGTGGTTTCTGACCTTGAGAGAGGGCACGTATATCTCCAGCATAATGATGCCGCTGCACCGCCTTGACGATTGTGTCCCGCGCCTGTCGAATATCACCGAGCGTGAGCGTAGTTTTACGCTCGACTTTGGGCGCGCGACAGTTATTTATAAACTTATGTATCCAAGCTACAACATTGACTAACTTAGTGTAGTTGGAACACTTCTCAGATAATTCATAAATAGGATCTGATGGCACGTTAGTAGTGACCATCACCTTTGATTCGTTCAAAGGTCTCAACTCCGGTACAACTTCGTTTTTAAACTCATCCATTGATCTGACTGGCCAGTCTGGACGCGCGGGCCAGCTAGGGCCATGTGTCCCTTCTGTCATGGCGAGCAACGCGGATGGAGTAGCTTCGATAGAAAGTACATCAGCGCACGGGCTATGTTCAGCGCTGGCGTGAAGTACTTTTGGAAGTTCATCTTTGTGTTTCATTGCCCGGTCAGGTGGTATATTTTCAACTTCCCGCAACGAATTCATCACTGTAGTCAAGTCATGAGTGGGTGAAAACCCAGAGGAAGTATAATCGCAAGGGATATTGACTTCCTCAGGTTGATCCAGCCGATTTGGTGTTGATTGTAGCGAAGTTGACAACGTGGATAGAGGAACAACACAAGGGTCGTTGACCTTATCGCGTAGTTGATTCAATTCGTTTATATCAGAATCACCTATTTTTGAACAAGCTGAAAAAGAGGCGCAACTTGTGGCGCGGGTGGCTACTTTTTCGCTGTTCGATTCGACTTGATCTAATGCATTTGTTTGTAAACACTCGGAGAGGCATGCTGGGGCATTGACCTCTGCGTTAAGTAAATCCAAATCAACATGCCCAGTGATAACGTATCCGTAAATAGAATGCAAGGCCGGGGGCATTCCAGGAATGTCTGAAAATATTTTCACACCGTCATAGACGTGCGGGAATATGTCCCCTGATATTAATAATTGCACGGGGCCATAATTGAGGAAGTCAGGGTCCGCTAACTCGAGATGCTGATAGTGATGTAGTATCTTGTCAGGTAGAACCATAGTAGGTAAATCGCCTGCGATATCGTCTACTATCACTACGTCCGTGGAACGCAGTTTATCTGATCCGTCGCGCGGTCGAATTCGACAAGTGGTTTGACCGTGGTTATCTACAGGTATTTTACCTAACGCCGTCGGTAAGAAGTCCAGTGCGCGTCTGTTTAAGCCTAACTGTTCACTTAGCTCGGTTGTCATGTAACCGGCCATTGAGCCTCCATCAATCATGGCACGCACATCGTGAAAATGACCCTGAACATCTTCTACCTGCACGATAGCAGTAGCTAGAAGTACTGTTGTATCTGATGTAGAAACTAGCGCAGCCGATCTCTTTTGACACGTGAGCGTATCTACGTGCAAAGATGAATGGTGGCGAGCTCCACACACGACACACGACATTCGGGACGGACAGTCCGTGACACGGGTATGACTGCCTGTCCCCGTAGGAACGTGCCTTTTCAAGCAGTTCCCACAAAGGCCTAGCTCGTTGACCTTAGCAGCGCGGAGCTGAGGCGTGAGTGCGTTATATATATCGCACTTATATATAGCGTGTGGCTTTTGACAGCAAGGACACTCGTTGGATTTCTGACGGTCGACAACGTCGGGAGCCTTGCTGGCCGCAGCTGATACGAAAGTCGATTTCGTACGAAGTGGTTTGGTCGAGTCTGGAATGTTAGAACTAACGTAGTTCTTGTGTGCAGTATGTCTAGGCGGCGGCATAGACGGCTTGACGTACACCGGCCTAGCATCTGACATCTCCAGAGCACGAGCCTGTTTTTCGACGAAGTCTAGTAACTGCCCGATAGCAGGAATTTCGTCTTGATCGATACTCAATTCAAAAGCACGGCGCGTGGTTGGATCCAGATTCCGGATTGCAAGTTTGAATAACAAAAACTCGGATAAATTTGCTAGTTTTAAATTACGCAATGCGGCTACGTTTTCCTGATAAACCTGTAAAAAATTGTTTAGATTTTCAGTTGAATCTGTAGTGAACGCCTTGTATGAAAGAATCTTATCAACGAATGAAGACGCAAGCGCACGTCGATTATCAAATCGCTTCACTAAACATTCCCAAACAATAGAATAATTGTCCGACGTGACCGGCATAGATTTCGCTATAGATAAGGCTGAACCTGTTACAGAAGCGATTAAGTAATAAAACTTTTCAATGTTTGAAAGAGTATTATTTTCGTGTATCAAACTACGAAATGTATCGCGGAACGTAATCCAGTTTTGTAATTGAGAATCAAATTTAGAAATTTGTAATTCGGGCAATTTTACTTGTCGGCGAGTGCTTTCACTATTGTCATTAGAGTCCCGACGCACCGATGATGGCTCAGATATACTATCACAAACCGTGCGAATAGAATAGAACAAATCATCAAATGCGTCGAGTTCGGTATATGTTGGTATATAGCCAGGTACATACAATTTGTTTATAGAATTGATTTCTTTGATGCAGCGATTATATTCTACGCGTAAATCGTCAAGGTCTTCAGCGCGAGATTTGAAATTGGGTAAAATCGTGGGATCTAAAAGAACCTTGGTTGACAAGTCGTACAACTTTTGTACACGTAAAAAACACATTTCTTTTGACGTAAGAAATGGTTGCAGCATTAAATCGAGATCCATAATATCGTCCTCTTTTTGTATTTTTCTTTTAGTTCTATCGGTCATTTTGATTGATTAAAATGTTCCCGACTACGAATTTATTTTTAAGTAACACAAAAATGAGAGTAGTTTTGGTTAATTTTATAAATTGCAAAATCACACAACTCCGAATATTACGACATTTCAACAAAATCAATTCATTGTACAAATATAGTAAAATAGACCTTATGACGATAGTGACAAAGTCCAAACTATGAGATAATATCGTTAGCAATTCTTGGGGTAGGTAGACATTTTTTAATGGAAAAAATGTGTTAAGTGTATTAGTATACGTAATTTTCTATAGTTTATGCTAGTAAACTGAGAATTCCGACTCGAAAATGGACAGCCCTGTAATCAGGGCTTTTGAAAACTACAATTTACTAGTTACGCGAAAGATTTACGTACCCCTTTTTTCTCTAAAAAAACCTGGCCTGCTAGTAAGTCCTCCTGAATGTGGTTGTCGGCGAGTCCTGGCTGGACGCCTCCTGGCATCCAGGCAAAGTCCAATTATCGGAACACACACAATGGATAAAGAGGGACACTGATTAAGTTCTAGCACCCGCGATTTTTAGATAGTTTTTGCGTAACGTATCTTCTGCTCAAAGGTTGGAGCAGCACTGTCGATGTATGAAAATGTCATTCATTTAAGAGATGCGCGAGCGCGGGGTGAATGCGCGAGTGACATATATTCGATTGTACATCGACTTGATGAATGTAGTTTTTAAGCAAAGCCAAGTCCCTACAGTAGTCAATAGGACAAACCATTGCTTATAAAATTTATGCTCTAGTTCTTTGTCAATTTCACAGCAATGGCTTTATTGACAAACAAAAAAAGAAGTGCACTAAAGTAAAAAATACGATTATTATTAAAATGCTTTACCTCAATTCTTATCGCCCAATCAAGAAGCAGCAAGTTAATCTGTAAAAGAGCAAACAAAGATTTTAGATAGCTTTTATTCATTAACATACAAAACATGCTTAGCCTATTCTATGTTTAATACGGTTTAGGAAAAACTACAGATTTGCAAAGTTTATAGATAGAGGAGTTTTCGGAAAATAATCATATCAGCACTTAACCTACAAAAGTTAATGACAAAGTTACTTAGGTCGACGTCGACGGTAAAATAATAATAATTCAATTTCATCAAGCGTAATAAGCTTTACAGCCAATGCGGGGCTCGTTTAAGACCCAGATATAAATCTTGGAACCTCATCGTTTTCTGGAATTTTCCATTAGATTTTATGGATTTCTCTCTTGTCCGCCATTAAATTATATCTGGAGGGAAAACGATTTCGCTGTAACCGAGTGGTAATAGCAGAGGAAATGTTACAATGAGTTATTGTGGAACTAATTTAGAAGCAATTTGCAGCCGGCCTATAGCAAGGGGGCATGGATCTGATAATTTGGAATTTATCTGCTGATATGAGGGAATAGTGTCGCTCGTTTTGGAATGGAAGAAATCTATTTCTTTCATTTGGAGGGTGATTTCTGAGTCACAGTTGTTTTGTCGAGGGGTCGCAAGGCAGGGGTGCAGATAAACTTGTAACTAATTAGATTTGTCTTATTTTGCTAAAGGTACAATGAACTTGGACAGTGACTATGTACGTGTTGTAGTTTTTAATTTGTAAGTTTTATAGCTTTTTCTTCACAGAATTTTTTTTGCTTATTATATAAGTTGTTTCCTTAAAATGTATCCTTAAATGATTGGTTAAATAGGAACCTAGGACAAACAAGGAATTAGTTAAAAGGACAGAAATAGCAGCAAAAAGCCAAACTTATTTTGTTTTAACAAGGTAAATATGAATAAAATGTTGATTAAATAAGAAATTACATTGTAGAAAAGATGACAATATGTCTAGTTACTCCACTGGAGAATTTACTAAGATTTTTGTGGTAAAAAAACCTCTCCAAGGCGAATATTATTTTATCCAACAAAAGACCTTATTTACTTAAGGAAGCACTTAGCAGTGATTAGGTTATGAACGACTAGGGTAGCCATTTGTTCTTATCTTTTCAGGACAAGCGTAATATCTGAGTAGACAGTGAAATGTCAAGCAAAGGCGTTCCTAAAATGTAATAATAAATATTACTTTACTTAGAAAAACGGATATACACTGATTAATGATGATGAATATTTAGTTTATGATATTTTTTGTGAAAACAGTCTCAGAATGTAAAATTTTTAAACATGGGTGTAATGAATTTATTTGTCACGATGTTTATATGTATGAATATTTTTAATTTTTCATTTCAACGTTTTTGTGTGCTAACTATTATCACTTATCACCTTCTACTGAAAACAATTTTTTTGATTTATATTTTCATTGTTTACATCCCCGATTTTATTACTCGTAAAGAACCGAAGACTCCCTTGATATCCCGGGCATTTACCATTTCCTCCCGTGGCGAGAGCAACAAACCGAGGCGCATTTAGGCCAGGATCACTATTATCTACCTATAAAAAGGGCAAGAGGATAAGCGAAAACAGATTTAATCTACGCACAAGGGGGCTAACATAAACCTCAACCATCGCGAACTCAAAATTGTTTACCTTTTGTTTCATTAAAGTTGCCATCAACAATGAAATACAACGAGTAAAAAGGCAGAGAGTGAAAAAAACCCTTGTATACCCCTTTAAGAGTGTTTTCCTTTGCTTGAATAACATCAGTTTTAATGGTTACGACCTTTTTTGCTGTTTTGCTTTAATTAACAGCCCTATCAATGTCTGGGGAGGAAAACCAAACGTAATAAAAACAATCAAAGGGAAAACAGGTATTTTTTCGCTATTATTCAGCACAAATCTTTGGCAAAGAAAAAATATTATTTTCTTGCCCACTTGTTTTATGTAGGCTATTTTAGTTATTTCTAGAAATAGATATGGATAACCTTTTTAAATTTGGTTACGATAATGAAATAGGTAAAAATGGAATAATCATTATTTATAGTAGGTAGTAAAGCTGTAATAAAAACTTTATTAATAGCAAGTTTGGTCAATAGAACATGTAAGTACATATTTTGTTGCAAATTTTGAGTTCGAAAAAAATCTGCATACTATAGGTTAACCTCTCTTATTCGATTAAAATAAGATTAGTCTATGCGATCAGCAAAAACCACATAAGTAACGTACATAGCATTGTTATAAAATACTTCTATCTTTCTTCTGTGAGTCGGATGACGGGTTAATTATAGGTCCTAGCTGTTAGTCATAGTACGGCAGTCATTAAGCCACGTCAGACGCCCTAAGGGCTGTTTAAAAACTTCGTGTGGGCCACTCTTAAACGATGAAGAAGATCATTAAAAATGAGTCAATCTTGGACACAACAATAATTTCTTTTATTATGTAATTTTTTGGTGTGCATTTAAGATCCATCTTATCATATCTTAACAATATCAACAAATACAACAAACAAATAGAGACATCTTCCTCAACAACAAAGATAACGGAGGCCATAACATGTAATCCCGCTACTCCTCGTTTAGTCTCAAGCTACGATTAAAGCCACCAGTCAGTTAAGAACCAGTTAATTAGGGAACATATCACGCCTTTTAATGAACACAGCCGATAGTGTAGGGGCTTTGGAAGATTGGTTGTAGTTAGGAAAAGAAATAATGAATTATGGTAACCATTTGGAGGGAACGGCTTCATAGAGTTCATATATTATTATGTTTTTTGGAAATAAGAATCAACAAGTGATTTGATAATCTATCTTTTCATTTTATTGTTATGTTTATATTTTTTTATTCACTGATAGCTTTAAAAAAATTAAAACAGGGACAACATTGATAAGCATTTTTAGTAATATAAAAGTCACAATATTTATAGTATACAGCCAATTTTAAAAGTATGGTAGACAAAACTATAAAAAGGTAAGACAGGAACTACTTTGCTAAATTTTCTAGTGATTTAATCAACTAAATCCCGAGTTTTTCTATCACCAATTTCCAACCTATTATAACAGAGACCATTAAAAACGTACCTAGAAAAATAACAATTGAAACCACAACTGCTCCATTGTTTTTTCAATCCATGTTCTCGTCCAAAAAGAAAAAAGCGTGGAACATTGGAAAACGTGATCTTTCCGCGTTTAGAAATGCAGCAGACAAACAAGTTCCCAAAGTAAATGGGAACGAGAGGCTTCCAACCATCGACGATATTACCTAGAGGCTTATATCTAGTTTAGTGACCTATAATATAATTTTATTAAGACCACTATAATCCAGCGAACTTCAAAGCGAGAGTGAATCGGTTCTTATCGGGTAAGCACACTCCATCTTAGGCCATAGCCTTTGCTTACTATTTAAAAAAAAAACAAAAGACCGCATTGTTTGTCATAAGTGCTATGTCCAATTCTGCATTCGGCAGCCTTATTTTAGAGTCAGTTTCATTCCAGAACAGACTTGTTCCGCCTGCGATCACTGCCACCAAAATTAAAACAGCAAGAATAAGTCAAAATAAAGAAAAAATAACCATTTTTTTGTAAAAAAAACAGAAACAACTTGATGGACAAATAATTGTATGATTTATCATGCTGATTTATTTATCTATATACCTATATATAATACTCAAAGGTGACTGACTGATTGACTGACTGATATAGTGATCTATCAACGCACAGCCCAAACCACTAGACGGATTGAGCTGAAATTTGGAATGAAGGTAGATGTTATGACGTAGGCATCCGCTGAGAAAGGATTTTAGGAAATGCCACTTTTAAAGGGGTGAAATAGGGGATGCAAGTTTTACTTCTTAATGCGAGCGAAGCCGCGAGCGCCAACTAGTTAACTATAAGAATGTTGTGAAAAATGTCACCATTATTCGACGTCTAAATAACGGGATGTCTATGTTTCCAGCTAGCAGAGAGTATTTACAGAAATTTAATTAGACTACCGACCCTCGGGCTATAATTCCACGCATTTTATTAATATTTTTTCCTCTTTTCTTGGTCACGGCAACTTGGTTTTAAACCGGATTTAAAAAGGAAATGGATTAGCCAAGGGGCGTTATAATAGAAACGCCGCGTAATGGATTTTGACAAATTAATGCATTGGCTTTTTAAAAGGGAAGGTAAAAAGTTTGTGACAGCAGGCGGTGAAGTCACTGCCTAACGTAATAATAATTTCTATAAAGATTTTTATTTATTTTTAGATATTATATTCAGTTTTTCATATAATTCACAATTTTCTTGTAATTTTCGCAAATTTGTTTTACTTATTTTGCCATATTTAATAAAATGAATGAGTTTTCTCCCGAAGACGATGACTAAGGTTTTTCTGTACCTAAGAACAAAAACAAAAAATATAGCTCCCAACCGGTCTTAGCAAAACACAATTTAGCTTCGTGCCCTCACATACCTTTCTTTGAACATTTTAATAAAGAAAAAACCGCGAGAAAAATACCTAGCACGGGTCTATTACTTATTTTATACTCTTCTTTGCTTTACCTCTGCTTTGATGTGGAGAAAAATATCCTGGAAATTATTAACGTCAATACATTTATATATAATTGAGGTTTACGATTGGATTTTCATAGAAACTGACGGATAGAAACTACTGGAAACTTACAGCTTTCTGAGACAAATATTTTTTGTGAATTCTTTACAAATGAAATTTTAACTTTTGCAAATGTCCGCTAAATAATATTGGTTTTAACAGAATAATAATAGGTCTTTACCTATGAAATTGCCGTTTTTTTCTTACATTTTAATCTGTTTGTAAGTTTTACGTACAGCTATATTTTTTCCAAATACAATTTTTATTGTTTCAATTGTTAAATAATGTACCTTTTAGATAAAAAAATGTATTACTAGTGCATATTACTTATAGGGAAGTCATTTAAAACACCTCTTTCAATGTGTCGTCGGTTTCACTACTTTAACTAGGTATATTTTTATCATATACTCTGTTTTTGAGAAATTGATATACGCAGTGCATAGCTTTTTTTCCATCTAACTATAGTTATCAATTGCATCTAAATCTGTTCAGACATTTTTCCATACAAACATTAAAAATGTTTGTATGGAAATATCATTTTTCTCAATTTCGTCATACAAATCGCCAATTTCATAGGTAAAGACCCATTACCAACTATATTCGACCAATATGTTTAATTCTTTGTTTGAATACTTAGGTACAACCCGTACAACAAACTTTTTGTTTGATAATCTATCTCCAGCAAATTAATAGTTTGTGAGTCTTACAGCCCAGCAAATTATTTGACAATCACTCGACTTAATGTACCTTAATGTGAAGAAAACACAAAACTCTGTGAACGATTAACGTCGATACAATTACCCATCATTGGGGAGCATGATTAACCTAAAAACATTTCTTTACCTTCGGTCAGTGAGGGGGAATTATCGACCTCGAGGGAAATACTCGTAAGACTATTAAGAAGGGATGATTAAATTGGGACCCTGCGTAAATAAACTGTTACATAAATGTATAATATACCTATCTGGTTGCCAAACTGATAATTTTTACATTTTCAAAGATATATAAGAACCGTCAGTCATTATTATATCAACTAGTGAAATTTGCATCCCCTATTTCACCCCTTTTAAAGCGGCTTTTTCAAAAATCCTTTCTAAGCGGATGCTTACGTCATAACATCTACCTTCATGCCAAATTACAGCCCGATCCGTCCAGTGGTTTGGTCTGTGCGTTGATAGATCACTATATCATTCAGTCAGTCACCTTTGAGTTTTATATATTTAGATATGAGTATATAGGTAATCGTTTGGCTTGGCTATCTATACATATAATAGAGCTGTATTAAAATCTAAAGTCTGAACATTAATGATATTTGAAAAAAAGTTGTTTGGAGATACTTAGAATTGATAACAGAACACGGTCCATTAATACATAATATGGAAAAGTCGTGTTATTATTTCCTAAAAATAATCAAAAAGTATAACTTTCTGTTCATTTTCAACCTACATAACATAATATCTTTATACTGGCACATACATGTGTACTTGTAGATTTCATCTTCCAAGACTTTCATTCAATGTTGTAGCGTCTTTGTACAATTCTAAAAACAAACACAAAAGAAAATGCAAAAAGATGTAAATACGCGTGTCGTGTCAGGTTTAAGTGACTTTTACTCCTTATTTTTCTTTACAAAGAATTTGTTAACGGCCCGATGTCGAAAGGCGAACGTAATAAATATTTGCGTAGCTTCAAAGAATTCTTGGGCGGAAAATAGCTTATTTCAATTACTCTCCCTCTGATATTATTATTTGTGTACAGTTTACAGCCAGAAATATAAATGTGTTCAAGATAATAGTTAAAAACGAATAGAATTGTGCATACATTTTCCTTATCTTCACGTTAAACATGCACAAATACTAACTAAAATAAATATCTTGAACACTAAGCTTCAAATACATTTAACCACTCAAACTTAGTCATTTTAACTTGTAAAAGAGTGCAAAGTCGCACAAAGAACAAAGGGAGGCAAATTATATTATTTTCAAACGTCTGTTTAACAAATCTATACTAATATTATAAAATTGAAGAGTTTGTTTGTTTGTTTGTTTGAACGTGCTAATCTCAGGAACTACTGGTGCGAATTGAAAAAATATTTTTGTGTTGAATAGACCATTTATCGAGGAAGACTTTAGGCTATATAACATCACGCTGCAACTAATAGGAGCGAAGAAACAATGGAACATGTGGAAAAAACGGGGCAAATTATTCATCTTTGAGGGCATTCGTTGCGTGCGCTGCGAAAACGGTTCAAGATATATAAAATATGTATGAAAGAATTAATGACCAAAATAACTTATTCCACGCGGACGAAGTCGCAGGCACAGCTAGTTGTGAATATTGATGTTGATTTTTTATTCCATAGAATTCTCAGTTGGTAATGTTCGTACATACAAAAGTACACCAACCATCACTTTATCGCCTACATAAACATGCCTTAGCTACTTATGTATATAGATTTTACGATAAGATTTACAACGGAGAAATCAGAGTGAGTTGAGACGATCCGAATGATCGATTGGATTCCGATTGTAAGACTTCTTTCAACATCGGAACATGAGTAGATATTGAGTTTTGATAAAATGTGATACGGATATCCTGTTTCCTGTATTTTTTCCCAAACTAAAGTAGATAACAGCGGAATACGGTTACATGAAATTGGAAATTGTAATTTGATCTATTCAGCTTATTGATTTCTTTTGGGGACTGTTTTGTGAATTGAATTTGTTGGTATTTAATAAATTAAATTCATTTCATATAGTCTTATCTCAACATCGTCATGTACATTACCTGTGAGGAACATTAGAAAATAAGGGCCTTGATGGAAATATAAATATAATATAATACAGTTAAGTATTTAATTCAGCTTGACAATACATTCTTGCACTCAAGTAAATGATGTAAATCCCCTTTTTTAATTAGAGACAGTCGCGAGTTGACTACTTTGAAGCGACACTCGCACATGCGACAATTTATTCCAAAGTTTTACAAATTATTATTTATTTTTTACAATTTATTCCATGCTTGTTCTTTACTACTGCTTGACATAACATCCTGATAATTATAAACTCTCGTTAACGCATCATAAGTCATCATTCAACAAAAGTGATCCTGACAGAGAAATTTGCTTCCAAACCGCTTCAGGCTTGTAAGCTCTAAGTAAACGCAATCTGAGTCAATATTCACAGTCAAGTCAATACTCTAAATTGGAAGTTTGCTTAGACAAAGACATTTAATTGACCGCTCAGAGGCCACGGGCTAAAATCAATAGGGACGTGGTCCTACCTACGTGATGGGAAACTATGAACAGGGGTCTGGTAAAGCCATGCTAGAGACAGTGTTTATGGAGGCCATTGTCAGTGCATGGGACCAGTAATGGGGTGGAATGGTAATGAAAATATTAAGCACAGATACAGTTGTTTAGTGGTGTGGGTAAGTGATAAACTATTGTACATTAGTTACTGGTTATATGTATCGGGAATTTACTCTAAATATTAACCAAAATTCGAGAAACGCGTTAAATCGTTAAATAGCACAACATTATTAACATCTGAAAGAAATGGACAACTTTAAAGTGATGAAACAACGACGGATTACAAGTAATTGCCCACGAAAAAAATAATTATATATATTTTGTTTCACAGAAAAGAAGCGTAAGACGAGTAATAGTATCGACCTTTGAAACTCGTTTATTATTTACATCATCCCGCGAAAAAGAAAAGTGAAGTCAAGTAAACTTTGAAGAACCTACCTTAAACAATCAAAAAGTCAGTCGCTACGAATGACATTTCAGCTCGGTAAGAAAGGCAAATATCAACAAGATTTCCTTTGGTATCCGCATAAAGTCGGGAAATAGGTTTTCGTGGAAAGCGCGTCGTAAAATCTCGGAATATATTTCACCTAGGGACCGGCGAACCGTAATTATTTAGAAGGCGGTCTGCAATAGTGTTCGATTGCCACAAACATTAGTATCTTGGCCTTTGGCAGGAAATGAGCGTCCGAGCCATGTTACATTTTCTTACTGGCTTGCGGTTGTGGTCGATTTTCTTTGATTTTCTTTTTTATCCTGCTTTAACTAAAAGCAGTATAGTTAATTCTTTAAGAGTTAGTTCTTTTGATTATATAAGTCGTCCATTTCACCGATAAACAATTAAAATGCATATTATTCTAATAACTCAATCATTCTTTGTCGTATTACCGTCCTTTTAGGAGAAATAAATTATTCAAATAATCTCGCAATTTCTTACGAATCCTTATCGAAAAGCAATAAATCTCTCAAACTTAAAAGACACATACATACATACACATTATAAACAAGTATAGTACCTACCTATAGCAGGGTAGGTGACTAGTCTATCCCCTTCAATTTTATTAGTCTACAAAGTTTGCTTGAAATATTGTTATCAATATCTAAATTACCTCTAGCTGCTACTTCTTCCAAAGTTTCTTGTTAATCTAATACAGAGTTACTGGATAATAAAGCGAAGTTTTTAGTATTACAAAAGTCACACGTCTTTTGCTACGCCTCAATACCTCGGGGCAACTGTATTTTTTTATGTAAAATTGTATGTGTGCAAGTATGAATAAATAAATAAAGATACACCTCTACGCATTAGTTACTTTACCAGTAGAGTTAGTACATAAATACGAATATTTTCTGGAAATTCGTGTAATTGAAAAACAATACAGTGTCTGATGTATTTTTTGTAAGACAAAAACTATTATGATTTACGTTACTACGATTATTTTTCCGATTCTTCCCAAATTACATTTATACTACTTGTACTAATTGAAAAACTAATGTCAATTACCAATAAGCCTGTATATGAAATGAAGCAAAATACGTATTCCATACCTAATTTTAAAAATGATGAATATCGAAGCAGTTTCACGTACATTTTTAATCTTAACCCTGTGGCTTCGGTCGGGGGTATTTTTATCCCTCGTTCTCTGTGAGCTAAGTTACAATTTTCGCGCTCACTCAACCTTGGGCGGGGGTTGGGGCGCACATTAGCGGGGAAAAATTAGATTTAACCCGACACCAGCGAGGCTCTACCTCTCTAGCACAGACTGGATAATATAAAGACTCTTTATCTTATTTTTCTAATATACATTAATGTCATCTATACTAATATTATGAAGCTGAAGAGTTTGTTTGTTTGAACGCGCTAATCTCAGAAACTACTGGTGCGAATTGAAAAATTATTTTTGTGTTGAATAGACCATTTATCGAGGAAGGTTTAAGGCTATATAACATCACGCTGCAACTAATAGTAGCGAAGAAACCATGGAAAATGTGGAAAAAAAACGGGGAAAAATATTCATCTTTGAGGGCTTCCGTTGCGTGCGCTGCGAAAACGGTTCAAGTCGTAACAACTATAATTTATAAAGCTGAAGAGGTTGTTTGCAAAAATAATCTACGCGGAAGTCGCTGGCACAGCTAGTTTTATATAAAAAGAAAGCGTGTATATAGATTTTACTGTTCCTCTTCCTTTCTCTTTCCTCTTGTTTTGAGTGGATTTTGGTATGGTGCCAGAATAATGTCCGTAGAGTGAATGTTTTTGGCTGCGTGTTCCATTATCTCGCTACAATATAGCGATGGATCGGTAAAAAAAGTGCAGTAGCTATAAACATGGAAGGTGAGATGAGTGCAAATGCTACTGTTTATGCGGAAACAATCCGTATGTAAACGCATCGGAACGGACCAATCAGCATGCATGTCTCGCGTGATATATGTACCAATGGGGATCGTGGATTTTATAAGCCTTTTTATGTTAGTTGGTGTTCCTTAATGAGTTGTCAATCGGGTAGTATGTCTGTTACCCTCTATCTATACATCTATTTCTCTCAGCTACTCCGCCCTGCCAGTTCATCCATTTTATATTTCCACAAATCCACTATTTCATATGAAACAAAGAACTTCGTGAGTTTTTATCTTACGTGTTACCATTTAGGTTAGTAGTGTTTCGGTATTAAAATCGTTTACAACTGGTACATGGGTGTTGAGTATATATACATAATAGGTACAAACTGTTGGTTCATTCATGACTGTCACGGAGAAAAACAAACGTTGTTTTATCGACTGAGTACTTTACAGAAATGTCCTTATATACGTACTGCTGTTTTTCTGCAACGGCTGGTATTTAACGTTCGAGAGGGAAATGTCAGCGCGTCGGCTGCATAAACAACTTCTTTCGGAAATGCAATTTATTTTGGGAAGCGTCGCCGACGGACTGCATAATTAAATTTTTCGGGTGCAAAGAAAACAATTTAAATGGAAATTAACATTTACGCAAACAGGCTCCGAGGGTGAAGCGGGCTGGTCGCGCCCTTTGTTCTCTGAAAGGGTTAACTTAAACGTCTGAGCACTTAACCCTCTACTCACACCTCCGCGAACATGTGCTTTACAATATTTTTAGTTTGCATTCAACTGACATATTGTTCTGTTAGCACAATAGCGCACAACTATCCGAGTTCTGCTTGAAAGATATCATTCCCCGTTTTGATTTACAGGGAGCGTTATGAACAAATTTTCTCGGCTGGTTTAAGCAGAGGCTTTGTGTATAGCCTTAATTATGTTAATGAGCTCAAGATATGCCTTGTTTAAAGCCGCGAATTAATCTTAAATGAATTTTGGAGAATAGCTGAAGCGAGTGCGAACTTTACCCGCTGGAATTAAACAGCCTATCACCTTGTAAGGGCTGATGCTTACTGAACCTGTTATGAAAAAGCTTTAGAGAAAAATTTCGTGTCTTGTTCGTCAAATTATTGTTGTTTATTACAAAGTTTGCATAAATTTGGATAAAAGAGCCATCATCGTTTATGTTCCTGACCAAAGTGCCAGCCATTTTTTAAGCTTGTTTGGCCATTTTTGTTGCTCATTTTATGTAGTTACGAACTAGTCTAAATTGATGAGTTAATTTAATTTGTGACATTTCGGAGAAGTTGCAGGTAAAAATTTCTGTTCAAAAATGTATTCTAGATGAACACAATATTTAGTCGAAACTAAAAAAAGTGTATACCTACATTATGTTTCCTACATTGTCATACAGACATGCATGTTACAGTAAATTACGGAAGGGGAAACTCAGGGCGTTGTCCGTGATCGATACATTTCAAATTAACTCTACTTTATAAACACGTTCATTGTAGTTTCAACACTTAGGAACGGTATCTTTTAATTTTACTACCCTTTAAAACATTATAAGCTGACATACAATACAGTCAAATCTGACCTAATCTGTTCACAGTCATTTCAATCTACTAACATTATATAATAGTTTGGAAAATTGATCTTAACAAAATTAAATTAATACAAACATTAGTAATTAAACACCATCATTACCTTTTACAAAAATGGGATTTTTTTATTAAAACAAACAGCAATATGAAAAAACATATTTAAGCGAAATGTATTAAGAATTGTCTTCTACAAACATTAACTAAAATGTAAAGTACATACGCCATTCTGTCTTGTCCTTGAAAATAATTAACTTACACAGCTTAGTCAGTTTACATCCTTTTGTCTGAAGAAGGGATTAAGCAGCTTTTCATTTGGCGGGTGAATGGCCAAGGGTAAGGTGGCGATTACACTACTACTGCTTTATCAAATTAAAAATACTATATATGTAGGTGTAAAGGTGTTACTATGTTTTTCATGGTAACACAAAAATACTGAGTACGGAATGTATTGAATGTACATACTCGTAGTTAAATTAGTGTATGTATATTGTTTATTATTGAACTAGTGGACGAACGCGGCTTCGCTTGCATTATTTCGGGATAAAACGCAATTTTCCTATAACACATCCGGAACCACATACAACCTACATACCAAAAATATGAAGATCCGTTCAGCCATTTTTGCGTGATGAGCGTTTAAATAAACAGAATAACAGAGAAACAGACAAACATTCTATAAAATCCTGGAACGTGTTCTGTTATCTATACGTATCGATCTTATCATACAATTTTGACAACGATTTTTAGCCCCAACCGTAGACATGTTTATAATCTTGTAAAATAAATCTAACTGATGCAACAGCTATTACATTTATCTGAAGCTTCCTCAATATTAGACTGTTTTATTTTCAGGAACACAAAATTAAATACAAAAGGGTGGTACAGAAACAACCGTAGTCCACGTTATTATCAAATGCACAACACATTAAATAGCGTTTTAATCATAACATAATTAGATACACCAGCTAGCGCGCCTTTTATGCGGTAAATGCTACGTTTCATTAGCAATCTATTGCTAACCGCGTAATCAAAATTTCAATTATTTCCCAATATTAAATAAGCAGGCAATGTTCCCTTTAATCGATATTTAACCAAACCTCACTTTGAATTCACGGGAAAACACCACAGGTATAAGTATATTACAGAGACACCTAACCATTTATCTATTCCTAATACGAACAAACGGTGCCGCGGCGCTATTAAGGGTGTAATTTTTGATCGGGGTTTTTATTTTAGTATACATAGATTACATAATTATTCTCTATTTTAGAGTAACTATTCTCTTAGTCATGATTATGTCATGAATGAGTATGTATTCTACACACATTATCACGTATGCTATTTTTATTTCACTTATCACGAGCTTTCAATTAGTATATTGTAAGTGGTTATTATTTAAGAAATCTATACTAATATTATAAAGTTGAAGAGTTTGTTTGTGTTTGTTTGTTTGAACGCTTCGATCAATTATTGATCGAAGTTTGAACTCGCTAATCTCAGGAACTACTGGTGCGAATTGAAAAAATCTTTTTGTGTTTAGTAGACCATTTATCGAGGAAGGTTTTAGGCTATATAAGGCCACGATGCAACTAATAAGAAACCATGGAAAATGTGGAAAAAAGGGGAAAATTATTCATCTTTTAGGGCTTCCGTTGCGTGCGCTTCGAAAACGGTTCAATATATCAAAAAAAATATGTATTAAAGAGTTATTTCTCTAAAAATGATCTAACAAAATGTCTGCAACAGTGTATATCTATCTATCTTTTAAGGTTAACTCAATAGACCCGTTTTTATGGTAATAACTATTCCACGCAGACGAAGTCGCGGGAACCATCTAGTGTTAATATATTTGTTCGAAAGTTATCCGTCATATCCAAGTCTATCCTTACTCGTAGGATAAGAATTTTCTAATCGTTTTCTTTTTAGCCGCCTATACAGTGTTATGTCGTTAGAAGCCACTAAACCATTTAATACTTTAGCTTATCATAAATATACACCAGCTTATATGTGTCAGACCGCAACTCGCATAACTTGTTTAACAACCCCGCTCCATATGAAAATTAGTTTTGTTTCGCAACCGAAAATAAATTAAAGTACCCTTGATTGTTTAGACAACAAAGTAAGATTTAATACCGCTCTGGGCACTGAAACCAAATTAAACAGTTTGAAATTCTAGTTTGCAACATTTTACTTGTGTTTGATGTAGTACACAGTTTGTAGGGTTAGTAACAATTACGTACTTAGTGTGAATAGATGAAGCTATTAATATTTCTTTTATTTTTTTTTACTTGTAATAGGCTCACGCTGGACTACAACTTGCCTGATGTTAAGCAACGTTGTAATCTACGATCTAGCGCGCTTGCCTAGAAGAAACCGGTTTACTCTCGACTTGAAGACCGACAAATTATAGTTCAAGGGGAATAGAGATTCGGGCAAGGAGTTCCACAGTTTGGCTGTTCGCACAATTAAAGTCAAAGCAAAACGCTTATTATTATTGTCACGACAATAATAACAATTATTATTGTCGTGAAAATATTGACTATTTTAGACGTGTAATCAATTCACGCAATTGTTGTTTAGGTATGAATGGTACAATAATCTTTATCGACTGCAATGTAACAACCTACATATGTATGTATTTAACTAAGACATAAAAAAAATTACTTACAAATCTTACAAATTCATATTGTGTCAATATCTCTATAAAAAATATTTATTTACAATAATAAAATATAAAAACAAGTGGAGGAAAACTAAACATACTACTTCTAACTACTACAAAAAGGGGCACTTAGAAAATCTTTAGAAAAGCCTAAAGATAATCTTAGTGCTCCAGCCCACTAAATAATAAAAAATAATTTAATTTGTTAGGCGGTGAATATCTTCTAAATATATATATAAAACTCAAAGGTGACTGACTAACTGACTGACTGATATAGTGTGATATAGATCTATCAATGCACAGCCCAAACCACTGGACGGATCGGGTTGAAATTTGGCATGCAAGTAGCTGTTATGACGTAGGCATCCGCTAAAAAAGGATTTTTGGAAAAGCCGCTTTTAAAGGGGTGAAATCAGATGCAAGTTTTACTTCTTAATACGAGCGAAGCCGCGAGCATCCACTAGTATAAAATAATAGTCAATTTAGTAACTACTGAAAACCTGATATAAAATTCTCTTTAGTACGGCTCTTTATAAAGGCTTCATTCGTAAAAATGACTGATATTACAAGCTTAATACGTGTGCCGAGCAAACATGAATTCCATTTAAAGATGAGCTTTGCCAGCGAATATTTGCTCAAACGTTCGCGGAGTCGTAGCAAAAACGTAACAATTAAATATTACCATCTTTCGGATCCATTATTAACAGTCTACAAAGATCCTTTCCTACTCCAGATTCAAAGAAAAAGCTTTGTAACAGACAATTAAGTGCAGCTACGAGAAATTAATTCCGCCTCACAGACGGGACTTGACGAAGATATTTTTCCCAATTAGAGCTGAAAATAGAATGAAAGTTTGAAATGGCGCGTGTATTACCAGAGTTTTCAGCAAACGACACGTTTGGCTCGGCTAATGGTGACATCTGCTCAGATATATGGGTTAACTTTACACCAGCCTCCGCTACAATGTTAAGAATTATTTATTTACTCTGTGTACACAAGTTGGAACATGAATATTTAACGGACCTTGTTCGACTTTTAAGCATTAAAAAATCAGACACTCATTGGAGCCGATAAAGTAATCGGTTCAGTCTTATTAAAAAACTAGTTTAAATTACGTTCATCCTTTTAAAGACAAACACACACACGCTTTATATAGAATAAAAAATAAACATGGGATTCTCCTAAAGATTTTATTCCCTCAACACATCGTCTAGCGAGTAATTTCTCGAGAAGAAGTCGTTGACAACATCGTTGACTCTCTCTTTAAATAAAACGTTTCCCTCAGATTCCATGATCCCTTCATTACAAAATTGATACTTGATCTCTGTCATCTTGAGAGCGTCTTCAATCGGCGCCGTAATTATCATCATTGATATTAAAGCCTCCACTAAGCCCAATACGCAATATTCTCGAAGATGTTCGTAGAAGATTTTCCTGGGGTAAATGTCTCGAACGTCTAAATTACATTGGCGGAGAACAGCTGTTAATGTTCCGTAATAAATATTTAGTACAGTTTCGTAGTGCTTTGAGAGAAATTCTCCCTCAGTGGACATGTAGAGGAAATATGCCAAATCTGTGACCGGAGGGGCGAAGCGCATCAACTGATAGTCCACGAGGATTACTTCCACAGGCTTTCTGAGCTGGAAACAAATTGAGATTTAATACCACGCGCTTGTCAGGCATTTTAGGATAATGAGATTGCTGAATCAACAATGATTTGGGAAAAGTCTGATGCAAATATAATGCTGTTTGCATCACTCGCAATGACTTTGTAGCTCATTTTATTAGTAATATTATACCTACTTATGTTAAGTAACATATTAAGTATCCAAAATATTTTTTTTACACGAATGCCTTATCTTCATACCGAATACTTTTGTAAAACCCAAAAAATGAGTAGAGCTCGTTTTTATGATTCGATCAGAGAAGTAAGCTTTTAATAAGTAATCAAATATGGTTAAATATATTTCGTACCTTATACTTATAAAAAATATTATTATTCCAGCAATCTCCGTGGCATAACGTGCTGTATCGCGGCACTGGCAGCGTGCATTTATGTAGAATCGATAGAATGCTTGGTGCGAGTTCCTTCAACTTGTCTCTGGCGACAGGATCTGATACCACGCTCACTGAGGCGTCGTAGAAACATTTCATCGGCTTAGACTGGTTGCAGAGGTCAGCGTACTGCACGTCTTTACTGTACAACTGTTTTATTTCCTCAAACTCGTCCGGATTGTCTCTCTCCATCACAAAAGATAGAGCGTGAAGCTTCGCCAAGTACTTCACCACCAATATCGCGTGTCCCAAATCAGTTTTGCGAAGTCTATCGAACATTTTGTACCCGTTCTCGGCGATTCCCATGATAGCGATACATTCTTTGTCGTATTCGTCGCTCGCAAAAATACAGTTCGGGAATTTGAGTCGCAATCCCTCGATGATTTTAAAATTACGCTGGAAATCCAAAAGTCGGGGCACAGTTTTGCAATAAAAAGTCACTTCTCGTTTGTATGACTTTCGGAATACAGACCGAGAGTCGGGGTTGTTGTGATATTTGATTATAATGTGATGAGTGATTTTTTGTCCGTCTCTCGTGCCGGTGATTCGTACGTTATAGATGCCTCCGAAAAATGTATCAATATCGTCCCCGCCAATCAGAATGGTGTATATTATGTCACTCATGTTCAGAATTTCGGACACTTTGTGTATTATTTTCACTGCACCTACATGACACTTGGATAGTTTTCTATAGGGCATATTTTCACACGTCTCAGTTATATTACACTTCCGTGATAACTACTAGCATGTAACAGCAGATATCCATTGTATAGATTTGTAGTGATTGACATTATCTTCTTACACTATCAGTATAGTACTAGCACTTTATCTTGAACTAGCTGATGCGCGCGACTTCGTCCGCGTGGCATAGTTATTACCATAAAAACGGTTCTAGTGAGTTAACCTTAAAACATAGACATATACTGTTGCGCACATTTTGTTAGATTATTTTAAGAGAAATAATTCTTTCATACACATTTTTTTGATATCTTGAACCGTTTTCGTAACGCATGCAACGGAAGCCCTCAAAGATGAATAATTTTCCCCGTTTTTTCCACATTTTCTATTGTTTCTTCGCTCCTATTAGTTGCAGCGTGATGTTATATAACCTAAAGCCTTCCTTGATAACTGGTCTATTCAACACAAATAGAATTTTTCAATTCGCACCAGTAGTTCCTGAGATTAGCGCGTTTAAACAAACAAACAAACAAACTCTTCACCTTTATAATATTAGTATAGATATGTAACGGCGGCAATCCAATGTTAGTGAATAGGATAATATAAATTAATAATATAAATAATTATAATAATATAAATTTTTAGTAGATCAAATAGTTCAGGCAACCCGTGACCAGCGTGCTGGCGCATTCTTGGCGCAAAGGATAAGCATTGCCATCCAACGTGGCAATGCAGCCAGCATGCTGGGAACGTTGCCTAAAGATATACTTTTTTATAGGTGTTTTAAGTTTATTATAAGTTTTAGTTTATAAGTTAGTTAAGTTTTTATTTTTAATTAGTAAAATTTGTTTTGCAAGTTTTTATCAATAAATATGTAAGTGAATGGGCTGATATTACATCAAACTTATCTTAAATATTTTTCAACAAGCTGAAGCCTTGATTAACTACTACATTGTGGATATTGGAACAAATGAGCTCACTTCGTATAATATGTGGCTATAACCTACCTAACCACAGTGTTTGTTTCATTGTTGTCTGAAAAGTGTTTAACTACTTTTGTTTCAAGAATAAGTAATTAATGAAATCGAATAAATGCAATGATGTTGAGCGCCACTGTAGCCTAATAAGTATGCAGTGAAAGTAGAATTGGATTTGAAGACAAAAACATGTTTATTTAAAAAAAAACTGTCATCGGATTCAACACATTCAAATTAAAGGTAGAACAAATCTTATCAATGTATAAGACTGTCTGGTTATATCATAGTTCTAAATACATCAGGAAATGTCATGTAGCATGACTAGCATACTCTTAGTAAGATAGTGTTATCTTACTAAGAGTATGCTAGTCATGCTTTTGTTACGAGTACTTTTGTTATTTTGACGTATCTATATTATTAAGTTTTATGAATAAATGAACTTTGTAATTTAACAATTGGCAAATAGTTTTTAATCACAATACACTACATCACCCCAGATAACTTTTCTTTTGAGTATTTTAAAGTTTTTTTTAATACACGCAAACAATATTGGTCTATTATGGGCTGATGATGATGATTAATAAATTGTTTGATTGATGCAAACAACGTTGCAGTTTATTATAATCTTACGCCTCTGCCAAGATGACACATAAAACTTAAAAAACAAAGAAACAAGTATACCTTAATTTGCCAAAATCAGTATACAATTTCCTTTGCCAGGCTGGAAGCTACTTTTTTAGTATGTTATTTAAAAATATTTAAATGTATACCTGCATTTACTAGCTCTGTATACGTAGACCACCGCGTCACTTGCGTTATCAGTGCGGAACAAGGAGCCCAGATAAACTACTCGACTCTCACAATACCTTTTGTAATGTCACTCAATGGCTGTCCTGCGAGCTCCTGCTACTTCTGTGCTCCTGGTACAGGTGGAGAGATAAGTTTTTAGAATGGAACGGATGCGAAAGTTTAACTTGGCTCTTGTTGTGATGTTTAGTCAACGTTAGCGAGTAGGTTGAATGAAACCAATTTATACATATAATAAAGCTAAAGAAGGTCAAAGATCTGTGCATAGAAGATATTAGAAAAAAAATGTTTGGGTATACTTTAAATCGATAACAGAACAGGTTTCAACAGTTTTTATAAATTCTGTCTGTTTGTCTATTTATTTAAACGCCTATCTCGTGAAAACGGCTGAACGGATCATCATGATTTTTGGTATGTAGATAGTATGATATGTTAGAAGTGTCATATGCTACTTTTTATTCCGAATAATGCGAGCGAAGTGGCGGGCGTCCACTAGTAAAAAATAAAGCAAAAACTATACAATTTGTTTACACAATCGATTGTTTAATATAAACAAGGCAGGTTTAACCTGCGTTTGGATTTAGAGAATATACATACGTGTAAGGATCAAATTGGAAACCTTTACGAATGAATGCTACTCGCTGGTACATACAAGGAATCAAATATCAAAACTGCATTTTCTAAAAATCTATACCTATACTAATATTATAAAGCTGAAAAGTTTGTTTATTTGAACGCGCTAATCTCAGGAACTACTGGTGCGAAATGAAAAATTATTTTTGTGTTGAATAGGCCATTTATCGAGAAAGGCTTTAGGCTATATAACATCACACTGCAACTAATAGGAGCGAAGAAACAATGGAAAATGTGGAAAAAAACGGTGAAAATTATTCATCTTTGAGGGCTTCCATTGCGTTCGCTGCGAAAACGGTTCAAAATTCAAAGAATGAATGCCCAAAATAACTATTCCACGCGGACAAAGTCGCAGGCACAGCTAGTTTATTATATATTCAAACCATACATTAACATATATGTGTGTACATATATCAAGTTTTTGCACTAGTTACATACAATTCATGCAATATATGTACCAGAGCAGGCGACCTTAATCGCTGATAGCATTTACTAAGCCTCTTGTGCATATAAAATGAGCCCTAATCGATTCTAAAGCGCTTGTCTGACCATCGCATGTTCTATATATTATACAGCATCATACACATTTTGTATTACCTATTACCTATTGCATCCAAAATAAGAAAAACTGGATATCACAACACAGGAATAGACCTAGTGTGATATCCAGGGTTTGCCTATCAGTATACAGTAGGTAATACACAAAGCCCTAGTTTATACAATACCATGTTAAACCTATCTGACTGTAAACTCCTTATAAATGTAGAAATTAATGCTTTTTATGTTTTTTTTTTTAATTATATTATAGTATTCTGTTGTAAATATCCTTAGGTTTTATTCTGTGTTCTGTGCCTTAGGTAAGAATTAAGCATTTGTTTCTGGAAAAAACTAGCCAAGTCTCGATGGAGCTGCATGTTTATCTCTTAAAAGTAATGAAATCTAGACAAAGTCGTTCCTAGTCGTTCCTTAAGAAATCAATTCTGAATCGCTTCTCTGCTGACCAGTGCTTAATCCACACCATCCACAACTCGTTTATTTCTTAGAAACCCAAAAGTATCTAACATAGGCTACTCTTTATTCCAGGCCAACTTTGAAAAAGACACAAACATCTACTAGTTTATTAAAGCACTATCTTATTTTTGAATGAAAAGGCACCTAAAACTTACACATGTCCAAATCCCAGTAAGTTAAGCTGAAATGCAAAATAATCGATTCACTTGTGCACATAAAATGATCTCTCGATTCCAGCACTTCTCTACTGACCAGTGCATATTCCACATACAGACAACTCGTTCTGTCCTTTGTCCCATTGTCGGTCAGAGCTATTCAAAGCAGCTCTAAATGAACTGAGATTGTGCACAGCCTCGATAACGTGCACGGTTGAAGATGGCTGACTATTTTTACTGGACTACTGCAGGGATTCGCTGCATGAAGAGTATTTTACTCCATTTATTTTACGTGTGAATGGAATTCAGAGATGTTTACATAAATTAGTCTCAGTTCAGCCGGAATTACATACTTATATAATTATTTATCAATCAGCAAAAGTACCTGTTCTCAGGTACTGTTCTGTAAATAACGTAACCAGACTCTATGTTCTTACAAAATGTTCTAAAGTGAGAATCAAATGTTACGAAAAAAAGTCATGTGCCATGAAACTGTTATGCTGACGGTTAGTATTTTTTCAAATAAATTAACATAGCACTTTTAGAACTAAGTACGGGCTTAATTCATACCAAAACAAACTTTATCTCTTGCATATAAATTATCCCAAAATGTCATGCCACGAGCCGTCTATGGCTAATTGTTTTGTTAGTATATCCTTTGACGGCTCCGTCGGTCGTGTTTATCTGGCGCATCCCAGCCAGCAGCGGTCACCGCCTCATTTGAATTATTTAGCGACCAGACGAATGTCCAGCGTATATCTTAATTATTAAAACTACACAGGAATTTAAGAGCATTTTCTGAAATTAAATACTGTAGTGCTTAACCACGGCTGAGGTTTTTCGTTATTATCTACCAGATTAGTTCTAATATGTTGAATTCGTTTTTAAAAAAAGTCACAAAATTATATTTCGCTGGATGCACTGAGATATGTATAATCATACCATTATTTAACAGTGAAAGTGTGTTTGTTGATATATTCGTCCGTTTGTTAGGCGTTAACGTCGCAACAGAGCGACGGATCGTCTGGATTTTTCACATGGCGATAGTATAAGAATCTAACAATTGCATAGGCTACATCTCGAAACAATACGGTCAAAACCCTGACCATCTTCTATTATATAACAACTCATATAAAATAATAAACACTTTTATTCGCACAAAATCTCATTATCCTGAAAGCTCTAAAATAAAATTCTACAAATGCACGTAAGTTCAGAGTTCATCAAACTGCGGACTAAGAAATGCATAGTTAGCGTACTTCTTAACTAGCAAGTTAACTGAAGCATACAAAAGTTCGCTCTTTTCTTTGCCATTAGTGAGAGCATTTAGAATGCTTTGCACACACTAGTCATTACTCTACAAGATGCTTCTGAAGTTATTCTAGGAGTTTAAGAGAGTTCAATCAACTGTATATTTATTTAGCTTTAAGATTTTACTAATGTGTAATTTAAGATTTACCTTCATGCGCACATTTTGATAAAATATAGTAGGTAACTCAAGAGTCATGGTCGTTTGTATGTATTATAAGTATGTATTTACAAAAGAAAAGTATATAAGTATTATATCCGTTATCTAGTACCCACGACACAAGCGTTTGCTTAGTGTGGGGCTAGATCGCGATGTGTGCAATGTCCCGGAATATTTATTTATTTTATTAGTTATTATATTCACTCTTGAGTTACCTACTATATGTTATCAAACTCAAGAGTGAATATAATACTTCGGTTAATATTTGATGCTTGCTTTTCTGTCATATCGCTCACTTTTTGCTCGTAGGCGTTACAGCGTGATATTAAGTACGGTGTTTATGGACATTAATATAATCAATTCCTTTAAAATGTATATGTATAACAACATATAAAACATGACCTGTGTAACAAAAAAAAAGTTCTTTAATATATTGGCGGAAAATCGTGTGACATACCTACATAAAAAATAATCGAGATCTACTGTCGTGTAACATTTATAAACAAAAAAAACATTCAATCTAATTAAGAACCTCCTCCCTTTAAGAAGTCGGTGGAAAAATAAGTTCTCAACCGTAAAATAAGCAGAAGGTACTCTAGTTTGCAGCTTTCGAACATGTCTTAACTAATCCAGACAAGCCTAGTTACCGTATACTCAAGCATGACCTAACTTTCACCCCCTCTGTGTTTACTTGCTGCTTTCCTAGAAGACCTAGGAATTAAGTCAAGATGGGGAGATTATGATGTGCATGCTCATGAGAGTTTGTAATAAACACAGGTTTTTAGTTAAACTGCTCTTAAACATGTTAGGATTTGCAGACGACGTGTGTTTGAAATAATGATTTAAACGTTCAACCAAAACTGAACACTCAACTATGGATCAGTTTAATTACTACAAATACAAAAATCTTTATTTCCTTTAAGTTTACAAAAAACAATGTGCAGGTGATACAAAAAATAACATAATATGTTCATGAAACATCAGTGGATCCATCCCAGAGGTTGACCCTCAGCCCCGAACTAAGCTGAAGCTTGTGTGTCGGATACTGGAGATCTTCCCCAAGGATGGAAGTAAAGACTTACAAGCATTAAGTATTATTCATCAAAGTGTAAACACCTACACAATACGATGTCTCTCTAAGGCTGCAAGGCCTGTTTTCGGACATCGGTACAGAGTAACTTAGTAGCTAAAAATAAATGGATAGTGGTCGCCGCTGACGCCATGTAACTTATTATAAGATTATATTACAAATACATTTTTTAAGGTTAAATTACTAGATATATTGAACACTAAAAATATGATATTCTTAAGACCACATACCTATAAACCCAGAAATCAAAATTATCTGTTCAGCAGTTTTTGGAGAGATTTAAAGTTTTTAATTTGTTACCCGAACGATTTTTTTCCTAATAACTTTTAAATTCAGTTATTTTACCCTCATCAACTTTATTATAGGTATAGATCACTCATGCAGTGAGTATCACAATATGACTTTAGAGAGCTAAAAAGAAATCGTATATATAGTTTTGCAGGCAGCATAATTATGTTGCAAAATTTGTTAATTCTGCTGTCACTAAACGGTTAATAGGGCAAAAAAATCATTTCAATTTTGCGCAAAATCACTGCATCGAAATTGGTAAGTCTGTGCCAGCTATTTATAGACGTTCTAAACACATTAGACGCGCAACATGAAACGGTCTACAAATTTGATTTCAGTTCCAGGTGGGGCCGTCTAGACGCAAGGAAATCAGCTTTTCACCGTCGACATCGCTTTATGCATAGAAGACACATTTGAGGGAACGTTTTCTAGATTTATAAGCCGATCGCTTGCGCGAGCGGAAACTGTGACGTCATACGATGAACATACATTTTATAGGCTCTATGCTTACAGGCTACTGTTTTACATAGCCTGCTTAAGAGGACGCCCTGAGATATTGGTAGCAAGAATTCGTATTTTACTCGACATGGACAAAAGCAACTAAACTAAAATTTTATGTTCAAGATTCATCATTTCAATTACTATATTTTACGAATATCATAACACCAACGGCCAATTTTTGTAACACAAAATAAATAATCAAAAAGATCTCTATAAAGTTGAGTATATAGATTTTGTCGGCGTTGGTTTTGGGTTAGAGCATTAAAATTTTCCACACATGTTAATTAACACAATCACTTTGATTTGTAAATAGATTATTTGAAACAAATTCGTAGTTTTTTAAATAAACGACCAAAACCATTTTGTCGCTTGCGCCTTTTCGGAATAAGTGGGGTTTTAGCGATACTTGCCACCCGCGCCTGTTCGGCGGTGCAGGGCGCTTGGACCTACAATTTCAGATTTATAGTTCGCCACTGCGTCGTCGTTGTTGCTCGTAGCAGCATTGTAACAGTCAAGGGAACAGGTGATGGGTTAAGTTAGTACTAAAACTCTTTCCTAACTCACCAAAGTCGCCAAACGTGGGTGATCAATTTTGTGTTATGAAATTATGGTCTTCCAGTTATTTAAATTTTAAATGGTTGAAATATAAACTAGTGGGTGCTCACGGCTTAGAAGTGAAACTTGCATCGCCTAGTTCACCCGTTAAAAAGTGGCATTTCCAAAAATCCTTTCTTAGCGGATGCCTACGTCATAACATATACCTGCATGTCGAATTTCAGCCTGATCCGTCCAGTGGTTTTGGCTGTGCGTTGATAGATCACTATAATAGTCAGTCAGTCAGTCACATTTGATATTTTATATAAAATAGTACTTCTAAATATTATTTAGAAGTACTATTTTTTATATGTATAATGTATGTACATACAACCTAAACAACCCTTAGTCTATTAATATATCATTAGGTTAAAGTTTACATTTTTTTAACTTCATATTTTTTTATCAAAAACAAATGTTATGAGATACTCATCTTACATAAGTGCCGGCGTCAGCACGTGTTCCAGCGTAGGAAGACTGTTTTCAGCTTTAAAGTTGTTACATTTTTCATTTCAATACACTTTTGAAGGCTCCAAATGGTAAAGCACTTTAAAAATCATTTTGAAAGATTTACTGATGCTACTTAGAATTATTACGTACCTATTTAAAGTTTTCAAGTTATGTTAAAAAAATTCAATTCAATCATTTCAATTACAGATTATTCCTCTCATTTTATCAATTAAATTTGTAACTCATACCAACCAAGCCATAAGCGCCTACAACTTCAATCTGATTTGATTGGATTTGCCATTTCACTAACACAAAATAAGAAAGTAATTTTAATCCAAATCAATTCACATAGAACAATATCCAACTAGCATAACATTTACATCAAAGAAAAGTAAAATAGAAAAGTGAAATCAGCTTTGAATCCAATTTATCTGTAAAACAAAGGCATTTCTACAATGGTGATGTTTATCTTTCTATGAAGAAACAATTCAATTACATTTTGAACTGATGACGCAGCCAAGAGAGGCTAAGTTAGAACCAGTGGAGCTGAAAAAAGATCGGAAACTGTGATCAAGATGTTGAGCATTTCTATTCGATTGATTCGGTGACGGTACACGTGCTAGCATGGACTGGTAAACAACTGTATGATGTATGTAAAAAAAATCAGGCTTGACCCATAGTTACTAAAACTAATTTGGACACTGTAGAGGCCAAGTTAACTAAAATTACTTCTAAGGATGCTTTAGTTGATATTAAGATATTACTTGCTAGTTAAGTTAGCCGTATTTTAAAAATATACTTTTATTTTTTAGGCAGCTTAATGCAAACCTCATCATGGTCAGCCTAATGAGACTCACTGCTGGGTATAGGCCTCTCCTCTTTTTTACGCCAATACGCCCTGTCTAAACGCAAACCTATCCTACTTAAAAAAACCCATTGTAGGTTTCCTGGTTACCTGAAATAGCAAGCGATCTAAGGTCAAAGTTGAATTATTATTATTACAAAATTATTCGTGAAACAGATGAGCAAACGTTTGGTCCTTGCTACGGGAGATCTCAGGGCTTGTAGCTTTTTTTCTCAACGATTGAGTCTTCCCATTCAAAGAGGAAATACTGCCAGCATCCTGGTATCCCTGCCGCACAGCGACAATAGCGGACGGTGTGCTGATTTTTTTGTAAATGTCTGTTTTTTTGTAAGTTTTTCTGTATGTTTAAGTTTTTGTATACACCTAAGGTGAAACTAAATTGAACTGGCTGCCAAAAAAAAGGATGCTAGCACACATGACAGGATCTTTGCAACAGTTTTACTTTACAATTTAACTTCTCCACGGTCAATAACAATGGAAATTATGGATAAACCATATAATGTTGATTTGCGAACTGAGAATATCAATGAAAATTTATTTTTAATTATTATATTATTTACCAAATAAATCAGTCTGTGGTAATCATTGTTTTGTAAATTGCACCACTTTGATATGATAAAGACAAGCGGATTAAAGTGCTAAGTCATTCGGTATATTTAATAAGTCAGATTTCATTCTTAAATAAATCAAATGGTATTTCAACAAAGTTTTTGAAAGTGCACTTTTTAATATATTTATTGGATTTAGGTATATACAAGAAAGAAGTATTTGGCTGATATGCACAATGTGTAAAAATGTGTTTACAAGTCTACTTTAAAGTCGACAGTCCACTAGTGAACTGATTACAGGTCAACAAAAGATTTTTAGTAAGTATTAGATGTATCCGTTTAAAAAAAACTAACAAACCGCAGCGAGTAAAAATATGTGGAAGTTAGTAACACATCACTTTCCTTATCTTCAAGTTTGACAAGACTTCACGACTGCATTAAATAGCTGAAGGACTAGACCAATCTAGTTATTACGGGGAACAAGATTGGGATCACCCCTCTGAGGAGCACAATAGCCTTGCCACGGGTAATCTCTCCCCAAGATCGAATGAAAGGGAAATAATGAAACTTTTCGCACAGAAAGAATAGGGGAACGAGACATATTGCCGAAGAAAAGCACCCGTTTAAATGCTATTCAAGATTTTAGCCACATTTTTTTAGCAGCGAGGTGACGCTCAAAGAAAAATGTAAGAAAAAGTCTTTTAATAAGCGACCTGTGTAACACCGTTTTTTAAGATAAAAACGTGTAAAATAAGGAAGATGTTTAACGAGAGTGAACAATTTTTGACCTAATCAGGAAACGTTTTTAGGTTAGGACATCATTGTGAGGAATTTCAATCAACTCAGTTTTGGAAAAACCATTTGTTGTGGTCTCAAAGACTTTGTATGGCTTTATTGGTTTCTGGGCCTTTGATTAGTGTAATTAATCAATATATTTTCCGCATATAAAAGGTCCTAGAGAAATTTAAACATCATCATCATCTTCAGCTACCTTCTTAAAACCGTGAGTAAGGTCATACTACACTAAAAAAAATCTTATCAAAATTACACCTGTTTATACTTTTTGTTCATCATTGTTTTGTTTTGTCTCGAATGTAATATGTACATACCTATATATAATTGCTATACATGTAGGTATAAAGCGTAATATAAAGCTTTCTTCTGTATATTAAAAATAAATGGCAACCCTCAGTGCCTTGGGAGATCTCAAATGCAATAGCCTATTCTGCATTCAAAGCTTAGGCAATCGCTTTTAAGAGACTACTCAATATTTAAAAGCGGTTGCCAAGCTTTCCTTGAGCTTTTATTTATTGTTTCCAGATTATTTTGTAGAAGATAAATTTGCAGCGTCAAATAACAAAGTGGTATTTTAAGTTTTTGTTATAAATGAAAATATGAAAAGAGTAAACAAATTAAATCGATTTTTTATTAGGATGACATTTTTTTACTGTATACTCTTAGCGCCCTCTAAGTGGGGTATATTACCACGCTATATATTTACTAGCCTGCTTTCATGACATCTTCAGAATCGTTAGGCTATATAAATCAAAATTAACCATAAATGTTTTAGCGTAATCGGCTGTTTGTCTCTAGTACGGCAGTCGTTAAGCCATGTCAGAGGCCCTTAGGGTGGCTAGATTAACTCTCGACACCAGAGTTGGCCACTCTCATTCGATAGGAAGATAAATGTGATAAATAATTCATAAATGTGATATTTAAGAAAATGTTTTATAAAATTTAGAATGTGTGTGTCACAAATCGTCACACACACATGCACAATATCAATATCAGAAGTGGTTTAGCTAAAAACCACAATCAAGCCTCAATTCAAGCCCACGAGCCACAATTTTCCCAAAAGTAGTAATGACCCAGTTGAAAGCAATCCGCTGGTTACCACATCGACATATTAATATAAAGGACAGGCATTGTCAACACATTACCCTAGAAAAACAGATAAATTAGTACTTATAAACATATTTGTTTTAAACATTTTTTTTTGTTATTTTTTTTTTATTTGGCAATAAAGGTCTTTCTGAAACCTGCATTTTTCTTGAAATGCCAGGAAGATTTGACCGTTCGAACAATTTTTTTTTTTACCTTAAATAGGCTTACGTTTGACTATTATTATAGCCTGCCTGATGTTAAGCACCACTATAGTCTAAGATATAGCACGCTTGCCTAGAAGAAACCTATTTACTCTAGATTTGAAGACTATAAATATAATGAATTTAAAGACTTTTCCATTTGCACCACTATTCTTTAACGCAATTAGCGACAAAATTACCTGGTAATAAAATGGCCTAATTTATTTGAGAGTTTTTGGGCACTTAAGCTTTAACAAGAATAAAAAGTGATTGAGAGACGTACACTTATACGAAACACACAACAGAATATAACCTAATGTCGTGTACAAAATAGATATTCATACCTGTACCCGGGCACTCGTTCACCTGGATGAATTCTTTAAATTGAAAATATGAGTTTAGTATGTTTTACTTGAAGAACTTATGTATATTAAATATAATATAATGTTTTTGTAACTTAGATAAACCTTAGTTATTCGTATGACATAAGACTATACATTATGTATTTATAATTAACAGCTTATTTTCACATTTAGGCATGTTTGTTATAATTTTGATACTTTTATTTTCTTTTTATTTGACGTGTAAATAGGCTTTATGAAAATATATGAATATGAATTTCATGTCTTTACCCAGCCCCAACTCAGCACCTAAGCTAGTCAACTGGTATTCTATGTGAATGTGTTTCCATGCACTATGGGGTGCAATTGGAGGGTGCATATCGATCTAACCTCCCTCGCCCTCGCCACTAAACTAACAGAGAATTGCTTCAAATATTGAGCAGTATGCGTTGAGTATTTTAAGACCCTGCTCGATAGGCCTTGACATTTTAGTTGCTTGTGTATTGAATAAGAATCTATACTAATATTATAAAGCTGAAGAGTTTGTTTGTTTGTTTGAACGCGCTAATCTCAGGAACTACTGGTGCGAATTGAAAAATTCTTTTTTTGTGGTGAATAGACCATTTATCAAGGAAGGCTTTAGGCTATATAACATCACGCTGCAACTAATAGGAGTGAAGAAACAATGGAAAATGTGGAAGAAACGAGGAAAAATATTCATCTTTGAGGGCGTCTTTTGCGTGTGCTGCGAAAACTGTTCAAGATATCATAAAATATGTATCAAAGAATTATTTCTCTTGAAATGATATAACAAAATGTCTGCAACAGTGTATGTCTATCTTTTTAGGTTAACTCTATAACCCCATTTTTATGGTAATAACTATTCCACGCGGACGAAGTCGCGGGAACCAGCTAGTAATTTATAAAGTTGAGAAGGTAGTTTGCAAAAATAAATACGATGCCCAAAATAACTATTCCACGCGGACGAAGTCGCGCGCACAGCTAGTGTAAAATAATATTACCATATCAAATTACTGTCTACGTATCAATTTTGTACGGAAAAAATCTACAGTAATAAAAAAGTCTAAAGGTACATTTACATTCATTAATATGGTGTAATTAATAAATGTGCGGAAAAACAAGTGAAAAATGGTCATTCAATTTGTACAAATGCCTATCTTTACTACGAAATTCAAGACACTATTTGTGTCTTAAATTTCGTAGTACACTGCGGTTTAATATGTAAGTTTTGGTACATAACCAAATTGTCTATATGTGTAAGTTAAGATATATAAAGTATTTTAAGAAATTAAATTTTAAAATATGTATTTTTCTATTTTGGGGTTTAACATGTTTCACGTAAACAAAAGCAAAAACATATCCAAGCATCACTCTTAAATTATTCTTGCGGAAATACTTGTTGTTTATTAAACGAGCTTACTTCTTGATACGGCTTCTAAACTTGAACTGAACAGGTGCCCGCAAGTTCAGAGGGTAATTGGTTTTAAAGATTCCGTGTTTTTGGGGGCGCGTTTGTAATAAGTCGGCGCTTTGATTAATTTAACAAGGAATTAGACTATTATGTAACAAATAGGAATGGTGAAATGGCAGTTGAATTCCGAATGATTCGTCTAAATAGGTTGTATATGTTATTGTCTTCAAAATTATTCTAGCATTAGAGCATGGAGTACTCAATATATTTATCGTCTGTACTTTTGCTTCTTGAAGTAAATTTACTAACCATCCTATAAAATGATGATGATGATGACAACATAAAATAAACAGCTTTTATTGTTTTGTTTAACTGAGATAGTGAGATTCACATTGGCTACCATTTATACCGATACAACGTAAGCAAAGTTGCGACTATACACTAGTATGAATAAAGGAACGTGTACCTCTAAATCTAATCCCAAAAACCGTAAAACACCGTTACATCAACCACGCCATATAGATGTGGTTGAAGCAGACCAAACATTACTCAACCCTGCAACGTAGGTGTAATCTGTATACGCACAATAGCATCACTGGTCTAATGAGCCGGTAGACAAGTATGGCCGAGTTGTCCTGTGGTCACAAGTTGATTAAGAACACCTTTTTTTTTTTTTTTAAGAACACCTGGATTATTCTAGGATCCTGTGTAGCAAAGCAGCAACATTTCCTGCCACAGCATAGAAAAGACATACTTGTACTTAATAAAAACATAGTTGTATTTCAGTTACAAGTCACTGTCTTATTGTTAGGATATCATCTGGGGAGTCCTTATTTTTAACACGACATATGCTTACGTTTGTCTATAGCCTGCCTGATGTTAAGCACCAATGTAGTCTAAGATGAAGAACGATTTCCTAGAAGAAATCTATTTACTCCAGATTCGAAGACCCCTGGGTCGTGAAAAGTAATAAACAGAAGAACATAAACCTCGCAATCTAGCCCCAACAACGCTAAAACATCGTTTCACTACGCCATCTATCGGACCAGACCGCATGTTAGTCAACCCTGCAACGTGGGTATAATCTGCACACGCACAATTGCACCGGGTCTAATGAGCCGGGGAACAAGTACCTATGGTCAAGTTGTCCTGTGTGAGTCACGGGTTGATTTAGAACACCTGCGGAGTTGTAGAGGAAGATTAAAAAGAAGTGAGTGTGTAATTGTGTTTATACTTAAATTCTTTAATTAAGTATGAACACAAATTACAAAATCAATTAAAAGACACTAGAATGAAAGAAAGAAATATTTATTAAAATCATAAATATTACAAAACAAATAAATAATTATTTCATCTTGTAACACTATGATTTCTTGTCATAATTGTCTTTACATATCCTTTTAAAAATATTTATAATAACATATGTATAATAAGTATGTACATACAAAAGAAAGGTACATAAGTATTAGGTATATCTGTTATCTAGTACCACGACACAAGCGTTTGCTTAGTGTGGGGCTAGATGGCGATGTGTGCAATGTCCCGGAATATTTTATTTTTATTTATTTATATGATCATACAAAATTAATTACCGGTTAAGTTCAAACTGTATTGTTGTATTTTTTCTCAACAACCAAACAACCAACAAATTCCACCTATGAGCTGATGGAAAAATAAGATAAAAAATAAGAATAAGAATAAAATATATTTATTGTCACATGAAACATAAAATAGACACACAATAAAAAACAAGAGTACAAATAAGAAGTTTCATGTCACAATCCGGCCCCAACTCAGCAATGCTAGATGCAAGCATACAGCGCTGATCTTCCGTTGGGACCGGTTGGTGACGTCACGCACGTAGATATATCATAATACACGTAATAACATAATAACATAAACACAGCGAAGTAGAAATACACACACAATATAATGAACACAGAAAAATATCACAAACAGATAGGCAATGAATTATAGTAGGTAACTATATATTGAGTAATATAAAATATGTTCTTTGTGAATAATCACGAGTTAATATACCTAGAACACCTCAATATTTCAGGAAGATTTACTGTTTTATAATCTCTTTGGTTTTATTTTTACTAGACTGCCAAATAAAATTGTTTATGTTGTTGACCTGGATGGTGATCAATTTTTTACATACAATTCATTTAAATGTTTTAATGTACTAGTTAACAGTGAAACAACACACATTTCTACTAACCAAAACATAGCCGTTTCAAAGGCAATTTCCTAAAAAGCCTGTCGTTTGATAAACACGCGCCAGTGACAGTGCGGTCTGCGCAGTCCGTGTGTGAAATGTGCTATGTCACCGCATGCGGCATTTCCACTGTCTGATGCATTTCACTTGAGCTTATGTTTATACCTACCCTGTACATATATGTTACTGGAAATTTCATGCCGGATTTTAGCAAAACTTGATTATAATAGGTCTTACCTATGAAATTGCCGTTTTTCCTTACATTTTAATGTTTGTAACTTTTACGTACTGCTATATTTTTTCAAATACAATTTTTATTGTATCAATTGTTGAATTATGTACCTTTTAGATAAAAAAAATGTATTACTAGTGCATATTACTTATAGGGAAGTCATTGAAAACACCTCTTTCAATGTGTCGTCGGTTTCACTACTTTAAAACTAGGTATATTTTTATCATATACTCTGTTTTTGAGAATTTGATATACGCAATGCATAGCTTTTTTTCCATCTAACTATAGTTATTTATACATTAAAAATGTTTGTATGGAAATATCATTTTTCTCAATTTCGTCATACAAATCGGCAATTTCATAGGTAAAAACCTAATAAGTATTTTGTAACATAGTACGTAAAACTATGAAAGAGATCTATCATGATTACTCATTGTCATCATCCCTTGGGATCCCACTGCTGTGAGTAAAGAACTAGACCAAAAAAGTTCAAAAACATGAATAACAAAGGGAAATAGAAACCAACAATTTTGTGCTACTGACGAATTCTGGTGTGGCTAGTTGGCAGTACCAACAAACTTAAAGTTAACTAGTATTATAGAAAAATCTAAGGAAATGTACTAAAAACTCTGCGTTTAGTAAGCAGTCTGTGACAAACATGGGATAAAATATCTATTAAATATACCAAACAGCTGTATAGAATGATAAAAAGCCCACGACATTCAGAATGCAGTTTGTCTGTAAGTAAAATGTGCTTTGTCACTATGCAGCATTTCGCTTGAGCTTATGCACACTTGGAAAGCTAACATAACATATCAAAGGCAACGTGTAGCTTTCCGAGAGGATCTCTATCCAAACTGGTGTTTGTAAAGCCATCTTAAACGGCTTAGGTAATAATGTTTTTAATTGCTTCAATCGTTTAAGCAATTAAAAACATTATTACTTAGAATAATAATACTTCACATTGCAGGTGTCTAAACAAAAACATCGCTTCCTAAACCAACCATATGAGAATTATGGTATTGTAGTAAATTTAAATATATAAAACTCAAAGGTGACTAACTGACTGACTGACATAGTAATCAACGTCTATCAACGCACAGCCCAAACCACTGAACGGATCGGGCTGAAATTTGGCATGCAGGTAGATTATGACGTATGACTAGGTCATGATCAGGTATGACGTATTATGACGTAGGCATCCGCTAAGGGTTTTTGGAAATGCCTCTTTTGAAGGGGTCAAATAGGGGATGCACACTTGCATCCCCTATTTGACCCCTTCATTTACTTCTTAATGAGAGTGAAGCCGCGAGCACCCACTAGTAGATAATAAACTCGAGGAAGCACTTATAATAAATCGGTACCATCGCATAGTACCTACGTACTCTTTGCGCGAGTCGCACTTGGGCCTTCTGTTTAAATCTCCTTAACTGTTATTTACCTGAAAAGAAATAAAAATCATATTGAGTTTGGATCCTTGTTCAACTATCAAAAAGATAATGAATAAATATTACACTTTCTTACATGACAGCCTAATGCTTGACTGAACAGGTACAGGGTTAAAAAAATACCTATCTATCAAATAAGTTCCAATCACAACTATTATTTAACATAGCTATAAATTCACTTTCCGCAACTAAAAATATATCTTCAAATGATCCCAGAGATGCGGGATTGCGTCCAATTCGCGAGTAAGTGACCAGTTCCTGTGACAGACTTCCTTTATACTCGGCGCTAACCACAATAGATTGATATAAACTCTCTGACGGAACGAATGTTTCCTGACAAATCTTAACATTATTATTGTGTAACAAAACAAAAAAAACACTAAAATCTGACAATTAAAACGGTGTTATTACGGTGCGTTTTTTAACATTTAATCAGTAGATGCAAGAGAGTGAGTTGATGATTTGTAACATATTTTTATGTTGATACTGCAAAAGTTAACACTGTAGTCTGTTCAAGTAGTGCATTACGTTCTCCCTATTTGAACAAAAGAAATAGTGAACAGAAATCTTTAAATAACAAAAAACACGAAGTACATGAGAATATGTAGGTACTAAAATCTTATCTGATCCCAAAATCGTATTATTCAAATTCTTATTCAATGAACAAAAAACTCTCGAAATTTATCGAAGCCCGAGCCACCAATAACTAATGTATTGCCCTACGACCGAGCATTTATTGAAAACGGATATTAGGTGCTTACCTACTCATTGTTATTTCATGTTATATGAGAATCCACACAAGATACATTTTCACATGAGTGGCGTTAGCACTTCTGCAACCTTCAAGGTGATTGAACTCGATTTTTTTAGTTTCAATTTCATCCACACGCAGTGGTATGTTGCAAGTACTCTACCTGCTCGAATGTACATAAATCTAAGTGTTGCCAATCGAGGAGCCCCTCGTAATTTCATCCGAGATAACGTTCCATGTAAATTACCTAATTAAGCATTGGATTTTGTTCCGAAACATTTGCAGATAAATGTTCGGTAACAAATCCCTCTTCCTTCCCACTGTTCGATACGGAATAACGTTAATGATAAAATTCGACAAGCGAAATAAGAACAAAGATATACGCGGTTCATTTGTTATTTCTTTTGGGAGCAAACAGAGATGTTTTTTGGGTAGGAAAAACACATTTCGTAACATGCTTAAATTTATTTGGTAAGTGAGATAAAGCTATAGATATATAGATAGATATACATTTTATTAAAAACAACAGCACAATACAGAAATTTACAAAAAGAATATTAAAACTTAAGCCTAGTGTCTTAACTGGCGACCTTATCACAAAAACGAACTCTTCCAGGCAACCAATCTGGCAGGGATAAGACGCAAGTATAAACCATTATACTCATAACATAGATTACCATTGTACTACCGTCTACCAAGACGGTAGTACAATGGTAACCTATATACAGTTTTCACCGAGATAAGTAGGTAATTACTTAGTATTATTACTTATTTAGAACTAGTGGACTATTCCCATTTCCCCAGACTTCTTTTGCGTAATATCGTGATATTTTAATAACCTATGTATCTTTTACTACCTGTACCTATGTCACAACCTTAAGCTGTTAGCCTAAGGCTGTTTACAAATACCCCTTTATAAAAGTTTGACGTAATCACAAAAAAGAATATTTCCGCAGCCATGTTTGCATTCCATTTGCAAATTAATCTCATCATACCCCAATCAACTACACATGAAAACTGCATACATACAAACTGCATGAATCTATTAATTTACACATGAATATGGCAAAACGGTCTTGTGATGGCGCCACTGGCACGTCAGCATAATTAGCGCAATAATGCGATGCAGTGAATTTGTAGTGCGGTCACATAGATGATAGATAACAGTCATGGTGGACACTTCATTATGCGAAAATCGCGAATCCAAAGCAAGTCTGCTATAATCAAATCACAAGCGGTAGACTTTTACCTCAAACAATATATTTGAAGCCGTTTTCACGATTATTGTATGTCTTATGTCCGCTTTCCACATAACGTTAATTGTGTGATAGAAATAAAGGCTTTTTTATTTTTTAATGTCCGCTTAGAACATAATTATTTATTATGGTATACTTACTAGTGCTACCACAGCATAGTAATGCTCGCATTGTTTCGGAAAATAGCTGAAAAGCCCAACTTTTGTCACTAAGACCCCAACTCCCTAGATTATAGCTATACCAAAAATCACGTCTCTTCGGTGCGGCGAGAAGGAGGAACAAGCAAATTTATGCTTCAAAACAAATATATTTTGAAACGAAAACATGTGGCGTACTAGAAGAGAGGCCTATGCTCAGCAGTGGGCGATAAAGGGCTGATGATGATGATAGATAAGTAATCAGGAGTTTCTCTGTTATTTTGTCCATGTGTGGCGATAATGATGGCATTGCTATGGTTTGGCTAACATGCCTAATTTTCCGGTCGTCGGACTGGATGATTCAATCAACATGTAGAGTTATTTTTGCAATGCAACTAATTAATTAACTAATTATGTGCTTGTGGCCAGGGAACGACATAATGACTACTATCAAAATTTGATAAAAAAACTATAATAGTTGACCAAATTTTAGTTATGACTACAAAAATAAACGTGAATTATGTACGAACCCGCAATGAATCAACAATATATTTTTAGTAAATGTTGGATTAATAGTCGTAAACTTTATGGCGCATAGGACTCGCTCATAAGCGGTTTAGATAAATGTTATTGTAACAGATGATGAAAATTTAACAATAAAAGAAAACACATTGTTAAGACTTACATACCTTACAAATGACTAGCTGGTGCGCGCGACTTCGTCCGCGTAGAATAGTTATTACCATAAAAACGGTTTTAGTGAGTTAACCTTAAAAGATAGACATACTGTTGCGGACATTTTTTTTAGATCATTTCAAGAGGAATAATTCTTTCACACACATTGTTTTGATATCTTTAACCGTTTTCGCAGCCCTCAGAGAATAATTTTCCCCGTTTCTTCAACATTTTCTATTGTTTCTTCGCTCCTATTAGTTGCAGCGTGATGTTATATAGCCTAAAGCCTTCCTCGATAAATAGTCTCTTCAACACAAAAATATTTTTTCAAATCGAACCAGTACTTCCTGATATTAGCGCGTTCAAACAAACAAACAAACTCTTCAGCTTTATAATATTAGTATAGATACAAATAAAACACTAGTTTCCCTCTACAAAACTAGCCAGAAAAGCGTCAAAGATATTAAAAATTTCAGCATGTTTACCCAGCCCGAGTATGCAGCATACACATCATGCTAAATATGAAAATACTTGGTAGAAAAAGAATGTACGGAATTTTCACTTGGAACATTTTGAGCGTAGTCTTTTAATACTTTTTGTGCTATCAACGCGTATCCACAAATTGTTCGCAAGAAAATATGCACTACGTGCATGAAAATAGCGCTCGGTTGTGTTAAACGTCTTCGCTTGGTTGAATTTCAAAGCGCGTGTTCAAAGCTTTATTTGGGATTTTACTGTGATATACTTCAGTTTCAACGTAAAATGAGGTCAATTCTAACTATTTTTAAAAAACTTCGAAAAAAGGAGGTTATCAAATCTTTTGTTTTTTTTTCTCTAATACTAAGCTACTATGGGGTTTTATATTATTACTTTTGAATTAATAAGTTGTCTTAAGTTGAAAATATAGGAACAGGCATTTTTACTAGACAAATCGAAGTTAGACAGGTTACTCTGAATAACTTAGATAAGTTTAGTAGCATTTATTTGCGTTTTTGAATAAATATGATTCGAGATAAATTTAGGTAAATAGAAAGTGAGAAATCCTCTAAAAAATGCATCTGAATTAACCTCCACTATAAATGTATAAAATATATCCGTGGATTAATATGAATATCTCTTAGGTATGTGTGCATGCATAAATTGAAAACTCCAAAGCTAAAAACTCCCATAAACCTACCTACACCTCGTCTAGCCATCTACAAGTCCCCAACGCATCTGTCTACTGAATAAAAAGTCCGCAATTTACTGCGAGGTGCGGAACTCAACAAAATGTATTATGGTGCCTTTTCCGCGTCGATAAGTAAATGTTACCCTTGTCCTGGAGTTATGAACCCTCCGTGGAGAGCATAGACGTGGAATAGTAGAGGACAGGCTTTGGAATTACATTTCCTTAAAATGAGCCAAAAGTCAGGAATGTTGATGATCATCAAAAGATTCGGAATTGAGTATGCGGGTAACTTAGGATTTAAATATACTGAAATTCGCGAAATCGTACTGCATACCCTTAATCACTGACGTACGTATGTCATACGTCACCTAAATGGTTTTTTGTTCATAATTTGAATTTGGGTAGGAATTTGGCCGCATCCTTTTTTGTAGTTTCCTAGACCCCAGTGATGCTTGTGTAGCGGAAAGGTGCGAACACGTAGCACGTCCCAAAGCAGGTGAGATTGACTACCTGACGTATGTCATACGTATGGTCAGTGTTAGTGTAACTTTTTTGATTTTTGTATTTGAGTTAATTAGTTGATAAAGTTAATCGTAAGCGGTCAAATACATCTCCTGGATTGTTAACATCTTAAATTTTCATCAAAAAGGGGGTCGTCGGGACTCAAAAAAAGGAAATCCCAGTTGAGTTTCCAGTCAAAAATCGCACATCTGCACTGAGCTATATATGATATCACGAAGGAACTAACTCTGATGTCCTATGTTTCAAATAAAAGTTCCGATGATATCATCGATCCACCATGAAGAGAATACCATTTAAACGAAGGTATTCTTGAAATAATTTCATAATATATCAAAAGGAGGTGTCTATTCTTTAGATAAGAAGTGCGGTAAATATAGTCGTTCAAGATGGTCTATAAGGTAGTCATTGGTCATATTCTACACTACAGTCTTTTAGATATTGATGATGCTAATTATTTTTATAATGTCAAACTATAACTTATCGGACCGTTTGAATTATATGAAAAATCTCGGGAAAAGTCTTGTTAAGCCGTACCTTGAGCAAAGATACGCTACACAGCAAATGTCACATGAGTCGTATCTTAGACAAGAATAAAGTTCCAGAAGTTGGCCAATCTATTATTGAGGTTCAGATATAAGATCCAATATAGAATTGCTACACATGTTTTAGGCAGAAACGTCGTAAAACCCAATACGAATGTCAAGTGTGCGAAAATTGGTCTGCTTGCAGTGCTCAAAATCGACCTGCAGCAACTGCTGTAAAAAAGTGTCTAATTTAAAGATATATGACAATTGTGATTTATTTCTAATTGAATTGGTCCTTAATAAGTAATAAGAGCTAAACGACAAAATCCTAATATTACACATTTTATTTTAATTGATTTTCAAAAAAAGTTTATATAAAATTAGCTATGCATATGTTTGATGAGTTATAATTTTTTTCCCAGTAATATTATGGCATCTCACTTTGTATAATATATGTGTATATAAATATAAATTAATTAATCCTCCAACCCCACTTCATGGTTGCACCAGAGGTCATACAAAAATTTGACGTATGTCATACGTACGTCAGTAGTAATGTAACAAAATGACACGTCAGTGGTTAAGGGTTAAAAATAAGCAAAAATACATTTATTGGCCGGTTTCTTGGTCTGTCATACCACAATGGTGAAGCATTGTTGTATTTTTTTTATTTTTTGTGTGGTGTTAAAGGAGTTAGTATACGATCCCGAGGTATGGCATAGGCTACTTTTTACTCCGATACAATAAGTGTGATGTACTCATTTAGTTTTTTTTTAAATTGAAACAGCATTAATACCAGTCCTTTACTAGTCTATGTCAATGGTGGGAAGCACACGGCCATATTTTTACAGCACACGTGGAAACAGTGTTTCAAGTCTGTCGCCCTTTTCACGCACACGAGTGAATGCTTCACGTGGTACTGAGATGTGATTCGAACAATAATGAAGAAGTATATGTTTTATAGTAGGTATCTTTTTTATAATAATAATATCCTTCAAATAAAAACCTTATCTTTAGCGAGTTATGTATCATAACAAAAATTGGCACTTATAAATTTACTTAATTGTATGGTAATACGTCGAAACCAACCGCATGTTCTATTACGAAAGTGTGACAACAGAACGCAGCATTTGTCAGTTACATTTGACAATAATATTATATACATAGTTAAACCAAGATAATATTATGTCCACACAACATACACTAATACATCTTGGTTTTCGGCACCAGTATTGTATGTACATCGTTTTTATCCCAACCAAGTTCCCATACTGCACTACCACTACAACACAAAAACACTCTTCGGCTGGATTACCACAGACTAGATGAAGGCAGACTTAACCCCAAGAGCCTGTTAGTATAATGGCAGAGAATCGTCAGCATTGTGACATTACCCGCCTTCTACATTAGCTGCCGTCGTTTGTCGCTCGGAAGTCCGACAATTTTGTATAACGGTCATCCTCTTAAATCACAAAGGAGTTTATGTTATTTACGAATTAAAATAACACAAAGGCCCTTGAAATGGTGTTGGTGGCTGAGAAAGCCAAATTGATGATGTATTTTGTTTAGAGAATGTAAATGTAAGAGATCCTTCATACACTCGGGAGATCAGGGTTGTCCACAGTTATTTGATAAGAAGAATGAAGGTATGTATGTATTTATGCCAAGGATTTTGGTTTTAGCTACGCATAGTTATTATTTTAATATTTATGATTAAAGAAAACTAATTAGTCGCGTGATTGATATGAGTAGCTTGATTATATCATCTAGTAACGCCACGAATTTTGAAGTGTCGATAGATTCATTTCTTTAGAAAGCTTTCTAGTTTTCTTTCATTTATCATGCAGACAGCTACTCGTAAATAAAAATTCTTCAAAGCGATAAAGATCAAATAAACAAAACAACATATCTCAGAACAATTAACATACAAAGGAAGACTTTTCACGAATTCTGTACCTTAGGTCATGTTACTGTGCTAAATTCTTTTCACGAAATGTTCGCATCATGTCTCAAAGTTAGCAGTTCTACCCACGCCTCCCCTGGAGCCTGAACATCGACAATATAAACCTGAGACCTCTGTTATTGATTCTCATGTCACACTACTGAGAGTCATGGCTACCTCGCAGAATTCATTCATTAGGGAACTTTTCTTAGGCAAGTACTTACATTGTAGTGGTCCTCTAGAACCTTCCACTATACAAATCGTTCTTTTAGCCATATTTAACTTAATATCGCGGTTTTTTTTTTAGTTTACTTCCAGAGAGTGCGTACCAAACTTTATCTAAATTGTAAGTCCTCAATCCATAAATATATTCTCAAGACAACAGATTGTTCGTGTAGATGTTTCGCACAAAATGTTTGACTGACCGCCTGTCTATGTATTTGGCCATCCTTCCTTCTCCTCCTCAGTTTGTTTTTTCCCACTGCTGGCTTTAGGCCTCTCCACGTTTTTTTTCTCCATAATGAGCCGTCTATTATATTATAATGTCGTTGAGTCTCGTATCGATTGTATACCTGTTGTGGACGGCTCCTGCTCTCTGCACGCTGAATAATGGAATACGTTATCTAATTGAATTTAAACTTGTTTTAAAAACGGTGTTTAGTGGGATATGATAACTAAAATGGTTTAACGGAAATGACTTGCTATACAGTTGGTATTCATAAAACTATAGATATGTGTAGTTTTCCAAATTTTCGTCATTAATGACCGTTCATAGAGTTACAGACATCTAAATGTATACTTTAATGTATTCAGCGCAATAAATACATGTATGTACCTATATGTATATCTATATTAATTTTGTATTTTGAAATTCCCATTTTTTCTCTCACAAATATGTAAGTATATAAGTAAGCCATGTCAGAGGCCCTTAGGGCGGCTTGATGAACTCTTGGCCACTCTCATTCGATAAGAAGAAGTATATGAGTTGCAAAAAATAAAACATTATGCGAATATTTTAACGTGTTAATGTGAGAGATTTGAGTTAAAAAGATGTTAATTCTAACGTCCACTCTGATTAAGCTCACAAAGGCGGCCCTCATTAATCATCCTTGAAATGGACCATAAAAATCTGGTTAAAATCCTTAAAACCATTCTCGTGTCTGCTTCGGATGAAACTTTTTCAATTTCCATTCAAACATGGGCTCTGAGATCGACATGATATGGTAATGGCCAGGCTTTGTTATATGTTACTAAATTAAAAATACGACAATCAATTTAGCGTGAGGTTTAGCCCCATAAAAAGTATGTAAAGAAAGTATGTCATGCAGTCAGGCAGTCTCCATTTGATTATAAAATATCAGTAATCGAATAGTTGTTTAATTTGAATTCTGAAGTGTTCCTTTTGTTGCTCTACTTAAACTAAACTAGAGTAGCTGTGTCATCATAAATATTGTTTAAATGAGGCGTTAATACGTTTTAAAATAGGTAATAAGTTTAGACGAACCCATTAGATAGATATATATATATAAATACTTTATTAAAACACCACATATAAACCAATATAAAAAACATTTAAATTAAAATTAGTGTCTTAATTGGCGGCCTTTTCGCTAAGGGCGATCTCTTCCAGGCAACCAATCTGGCAGGGATATAATCTGCAAACTACTGTTCTATGTCGACCGGCTCCGGCACAGTTAGCACTGAAACATTGTTTCAAATCTTCGCTGAATCATACTTAAAGTGGCTCCAAGTTTGGCACGACCGAGAGAGACGTCTGGTGAAATGTAAGATATTTCAATAAAGTTTTCAGTTTCAGCCTACTAGTCAACGACTTACATGTTTTTCTATACATTGTGAGCCTACTCATGAGAGCTTTCCTGTAAAATCATCCGTTTTATTTTATTAACCTTTCAATATAAAAAATACAATTCACTCATAAGTAATTGTTTATCACAAGTCTCATATAGCTAAGTTACTACATATTTCATCTTGTTTAAAAAAATCAAAGAGAAAATATCTAACGTTGCAACGAAGAACTGAATGAAAAAGACAAATCTTCAAGTGGTCTCCGACTGCACTACTTCAAACACTGAAAACACACTTTACCATAAAATATATACTAGAGTTGTCCTCGTTCTTTCTGCCTCGAACTTAAAACAAACTGCAGCGGGCTCATTTACATCAGCAAACAGTTCGCTCATAAATGAATGATAAAATATATATTTTTACTTCCCCAACTGTCAAGCGGGGTTTAAAAGGAGTATTCTATTCCCTCTGGACCTCCGTGTCCCACAAGAGCACTGAACAGTAAAGTGTCTCGATTTCCACAGTTCCATATAGGGTCGTAAAATCCGTTTATCTCCCTCTACAGTCGGTAACGAGCGAATGAAAGAATGGGATAGGGAACAATCAGAACAGCTTTCTTTAAACGGAGGGACCGCTCGAAGGACACTTTTGCGATTAATTTTTAAAACCTAATCCCGGTGAAAGCAATCTGTGGAAATTTTCTTTCACTTCCTGTTTTTGACCAGGTCTATTGTTAGTGGGTTATGAGTCGAAAAATGTAAAGGTTTTCCGAGAACAAAATCGACTTTCTTATTATAACTTCCGTAGTTAGTAAGTATATAGTTACACAAGACATACAAATTATAAATCAATTGATATATTATACAATATACCTACATACGTATACGATGTATATCCTGTATAGATATACTTATAATATTCAGTGACATTGTCTCGTATATCGTAGACGTAGACAAAATTGAATATGTATTGCAAGAATTTAATAAAAAAACAACGGAATCATGCCGATCAAACCAAAATATAATATTGGCGTAGGTGGGGCCCTTTATTTGTTCAAACGGCACATCACCCTACCGTGACGCACCCCTACAAAGGGAAGAAAGAAAGAAAGAAAATATTCCACGAACTTTAGAGAAATTGATTTCATGAGAAGAAAGACTTATGTAAGAATGTGTGTTTGTACTTTAACTAGTTCTTATTACAATGTAGGTGGAAGTAGTTTAATAATTAATTGAATAATTTTTAAAATTAGGTTACTACTTTATTATAACACGAGAGACTACTTTCTCTCAGCGTAGCAGCTGCTCGACATACTTTTTGTATTCTAAAATGTCCTATTTTAAATTAGATTATAAATAAGTGTTAATATTATAAGAATTTGTGTGTCCAATAAACATTATATTATTTATTTATTATTATGTAGTTGAGTAAAATAAATTATATTGTATGTATCCTATGTTATGATGATGATGATTCTATATAAATATAGCTTCATGTGCAGACTTATCCAGTAAGGCAATATAATGTAGACCCATTTTAGAAGAACTCACTCACTTTTGAAGAAGAAATTAACAAAAGTATATAAAAGGGTAAACACATTATTTATTGCTAGTGGGTGCTCGTGGCTTTGCCCGCATTAAGAAGTAAAACTGGCATCCCCAATTTTACCCCTTTAAAAGTGACACTTCTAAAAATTATTTCCTAACGGATGCCTACGTCACAACTTGCATACCAAATTTCAGTCCGATCCGTCCAATGATTTGGGCTGTGCATTGATAGATCACTATTATATTCAGTTAGTCAGTCAGCCAGCCTACCATATTTTATAGTTAAGTAAGAATAAACACCACACATGCCTTCATAAGTAAGTACGTATATAAATAACAACAAATAATTTCTCTATTCATACATAATCTCTCGCCATTTTCTAATAATATTAGATATGTACACTCACACACATACACCGTTCCCGGAAACTGGGCTCACGTTCATTCTATCAATCATGTTTTTTCACGATAATGCGTTGTCGATGTATGGTGTTTTACCTGTGAGACATTCGAGCCACTTTACCGGTTAACTCGATTAAGAATTTAGGATGTAATCGCGTTTCCCTGCCAAATGGGGTTACAAAATGAGGTGCTGTATTCGTTTGCATGGATTTTTTACTAATGGTTTAGTAGGCTTTTAAGGACTCTGCATAACAATATAACATTAAACGAAAATAGACCAACCATCGTTCATTAATAGAGTTATAAGTATAGTCTATTTCTGTCACTTCATAAACACTTTTATTAATACAATTTTAGACCTCGACGTAATAATACCAGCAAGCGAACGAAAACGTTATTGCCCTTTTCTGATAACTTTTAAGTACTTTACTTAATCCAACCTTGATTAGATTATTATTTGAGAACTTTAATAACACACCATTATGATCTTTTAATATTTAGTGCTTATAAATAAATATCACTAACATGACCATTTACTCATAAAATATACATTACATATCACCTACGTAATGAGGGCTACCGCGTGTAAGACCATCGCTAGATGCGCTTGTGTACCGTGAGGTTCAAATGTTCTCAAACTAAGCAAACCTCACCAATTTGCCGCTAGGATCGCTACTGGATCGTAAGGTTTGAAATGTCAAATGACAGTAGCTCTCATTCCGTATTGTTTCTAATAACAACATTAATTTTTACTTGAGAACTGGCACAATACAAAGTTATGGCCAAAGAAAAAAAAACAACATTAATTTCCAATAACGTTCAGCCATTCATTTGCCAAACTTATTCCGTTAAGTAACAGAATTCAATAAATACGCACTCGAACTCATAAATTCGATCGAGCAACTCCGTTCCACATTTGCGTCATAAAACGGTGTACTTATTCCGTCTTTCCACATAAAATCGTGGAAACGTGAAATTCAATCCCATATTTATTTGTATTTCACGCTTGAGATATGTTTGATGGAGGCTAGTAGGCAGAAAGTCTGCGATAAAAAAGCCTTTACGTTTAGGAAGATAAGTGATCTGAATGGACGGTCTTATATTACATACGATTATAAGCCATACAGCCTATTTGACTATTTCGATACTGAGTTATTTGGTCAAGTGCTAAACCCACACTATGGTTGTTTTACTTAAACTTTTATAGGAAAAGAGCAAAAATAATCACAACCGGCAGGATTCGAACCTGCGTATTTCTGGTAACCAGACAGAATGCCTATTTGGGTACTATATAATATGTAACCATTGGGGTAGGTACTGAGAGTACGGACGCTGAAGATGTAAAACAGTGGAGTACCTACTCAAGCAAACGCTGAACTTTCTCAGCTTTGTAAACGGTATAGCGTTTGATATAGTCAAATTATACATACATTTGTATTCAAGTCAAAGATACTTATTGTAGAATAGACAGCACAATAGAGTATACATATGTATAAATACAGAATTGGTGATAACATTACGTAATGGGCAACATATTAATGAAATAATAAAGAAATATTTCAGGACATATCACACAGCGCCATCTAGCCCCATACTAAGCTTACGCTTGTATCATGGGTACTAGATAACGGATATAATACATTTATACTTTTTTTTTGTAAATACATACTTATTATACATAGAAACGACCAGACTCAACACAAGTAAATAAAAAATTTAATATGCACAATTACTTGTGTTATGCGGGAATCGAACCCGCACTCCTGGATTAGAAGGCAGAGCCACTACCAACTGAGCTAACGGAGTCAATATTGGCACTGTAAATAATTGTTTTTGGCTGTTTAGTATTAACTGGGTGTTGTTCTTATAAAACATCAAATTAGAGGAAAATTTAACTGTAACCAACTTCTAAGGACGGAAAGTCATTGTTAGTTAGAGCGTAACTACAAATAGTCATTCAGCTTTTAGACTTGGCTTTGTTACCTGTTTGTCTATAAGCTTATTAGGTTTCAATGATATCAGTATCAACCTACCTCTCGTATCCTGTTTGCAAACAATTTCGTGGAAACCGTACAAGTCGTAGGTAATAAAGCGTTTTTGATCATACTTCAACAACAAGATATACATAAAAATATTTATAGCAAAAACTTTACATGGTACATAGAAATTAAGGCTCTGCCTTCTTCCTAACAACTGTGTTGCAGAAGGCAAGGTCTTCCAGTGGAACATTACTTAGATGTTTTACAATATATATGTACTTTGCTATTAATATATTATAATTAACCTTAAAAAAAGATCTTTGAATAGACTTTTTGAATTCTATGGCTTTTAGATGTCAATGCCTTCAACTCTGTGGTTTGTTTTTTGATTTGCCACAAATTAACTTTAGTTAACTATACATTACTCGTACCTACATTAATAGCTTCTACACAGTAAATAGACTAATGCAATAAGTAAATGCAAATTGCATCTAGTAGTAATATTCATCTACGAAAATATTTCTTGGAACCACAACTAAAGGTATTGTATGTACGCTATTGATAGATAGATAGATATATAATACTTTATTGTCACACACTTATAAAACAGAATTAACTAAAAATACTTTCATAAATTACTCTAGTGCCACAAGTGGCGGCCTTATTGCTAAAAGCAATCTCTTCCAGGCAACCATTGGATGGAGAGGAATAAATAAAGGATTATAAAGGACGTGGTGTACAACAGAAATAGATGCGATAGAATAAATAATATACACAAATATAATTATAATATACATAAACATAAAGACATACATCCTAATACATATTATACATAATTAGTACAAACATAAACTAATATATAGTGTTTAAATATATATAATATAAAACATAAAGATAAAGAATCTTTATTGATAATGTAAAATTGTAACATACATAGGTAAAAGTACTAATATCACAGAATATGCTACACAAATTACAATATCTCGTCAAATCGAATTTATAACATTAAGCTTTTATAAAATTTTAGAAGTTACATATGTCTAGTTTTATTAATAAAATAATGAAAATTTTTGTTATTAAAATCATGTCAAACATAATAATAGGTATGTAATCATACAATATGTCAACTTAAATAAATCTTGGTACTGTCACTTAGCTGTATAGGGGCTAAAATGACAATTTGGCATCACACTCCTTACTCAGTAGTTAATTACATAATTTCTAAGCAAGATTAGAATCAATTGGTAGTTGACTGTAGTCATTTTCAAAGTATTCTTTAAAACTGTATAGTGTCTGATCTAACAATAATTGTTTGACGCTATTGCAAAATTGCTGATCATTATTCAAAGACTGAATGTGTGCGGGGAGTTTATTGAACAGTTTCTCTCCCATTATAGTGGGTAGTTTCTTAGTCATACACAGCCTAGGCACAGTTGGTTTCAACAATACTCTGTTTATCTTGGTTCTATTTGAGTTATAAGTCTTAAGTTTAAACAAATGTGGATTTCTTTTTACAAACTTTATAATCTCTAATATATATTGCGACACTGACGTCAAAATCTTCAACTCTTTGAAATGGTTTCTACAAGACTCTCTATATCTACCTCCCACAAGTACTCTTATTGCTCGTTTCTGCATTATTAACACTCTTTCAAAGTCTGTTGCATTGCCCCATATACTTATGCCGTATGAAAGTATAGAGTGTATGTATGAATAATAAGTTACCTTTAGGTGCTCTGGGCTTGTTATTGGTTTCAACTGTTTTAATGCATAAACCCCTTTTGCCATTTTTTTACAAGTATTATTTATATGTTCTTTCCATGTTAAGGAGGGATCTAAATCGAATCCTAATAGCTTAACATGCTTTGCGTATATACATTCAGTTCCATTCTCTAATATTAATGGAGCTTCTTTCAAGTTTGGTGATACAGCATTGAAGGACATTATATTCGTTTTATCAGTATTCAGTTTCAGACCATTCACCGTAAACCAGTTTTCTAACTCTCTTAAAGTTTTATTTATACATTTCTGAAGTTCTTCATGTGAGTCAGCGGTTATAATCACTGTCGTATCATCTGCATACTGGATGACTTCTCCTTTAATTCCACTAAGGCATAAATCATTGAGAAATACCAGAAACAAGGTATTTCCCAATGACGATCTCTGCGGAATTCCTATATCTACTTTCCCTGGCGATGATTTATGACGTTGTTTGTCTATTTTCACTTCGACAATTTGCTCTCTATCTTCAAGGAATGATTTTATAAGTCGGAGAGGTTTTCCAGTTATTCCGTAAGCTGAGAGCTTCACTATTACAAGGTCATGACTCACAGAGTCAAAAGCTTTCGATAAGTCTAGAAATTAGAAGAAGGGTTGAAAAGGATGTTGTAAACAAGAGAGAGAAAATGGGTATTCCGGCGAAGGCGAATGGGCAGCCACTTGAGCTTCGAACGAAAATGAGATATATGATCAAATTTGCGAAGTCCGAAAATGAATCTGATACAATAATTTTGTAGCCGCTCAAGTTTGTCCAGCTGATCTTCCCGAAGATCGAGATAGCAGGCGTCCGCATAGTCAAGTAAAGGGAGAAGAAGAGATTGAGCGAGCGCAACTTTGGTGGCAGTGGGCAGAAAGTTCCGGAGACGTCTTAAGGACGCACCGGATGCAAATATTCTGGAACTTACTGACGTTAGGTGAGCATCCCAACTCAGCGTTCTGCCCATTATCAAACCAAGATTCTTTACATTATCACTGTATGGTACGACGATGCCATCAAACACAACTGGAGGAACAACCGCCCAGTCTATGCGAGATACCATGTGTGAAGTGCTAACAATAATGACCTGTGTCTTCGCAGGGTTAACTTTCAATCCATAGGATTTACTCCATGCAGAGATTCGACACAGATCAGTATTAATAGCTGCGACAGCTGAGTCAAGTTCACTAATCGGAGCCTGTGAGTAGATTTGTAGATCGTCTGCATATAAATGGTAGTAAGAAGAGAGATGTTGAGAAATAGTATTAATGAAAATAGCAAATAGAAGAGGAGATAGCACGCCGCCCTGGGGTACGCCTGCAGTTGTGTTACACCAAGAAGAAAAAGAATCTCCAAGGCGAACCCTTTGCCGGCGACCCACAAGGTAACTATGAAACCAATCGATCACCGATGAAGATATGTTGATTGAGCGTAACAATGCCAGCAGGATATCAAAATTAACGGTATTAAATGCGTTACTGAAGTCTAGCAGAGCTAGAACAGTAAGCTTACCGTTATCCATACCCTCGCGTATATCATCAGTGATCTTTAAAAGTGCAGACACAGTGCTATGCCCAGCACGAAAACCGGATTGGTAAGGATTAAGCAGGTCATGTCGATTAAGGAAAGAACTAAGTTGTCGATGGACAAGCCGCTCAAGGACTTTGGAAAGGAAAGGAAGACATCTAGATTTCCTAACCAAGGCCCTTGCTATTATGCAGGCAGACTAGGTAAGGTGCCTAAGTAAGCTAGGTGTGGCACTAAGGCAAGGCAGGTCATATGCCATTATTTTCTTTTCTTTATGTTTTGTGGATTTACGTTTGACTACTTCTCGCATGCTAGTAAAATACAAAATTGTAATTTATGATCTAGAAAAGTATTGTATACAAATGCCGAATTCATTAAAAGTTATCAAACTGCTTTAGAAATCCTTGACTTTTTTATCAACACGGGCTTGCACTAGACTTTAATCACATTAGCAGTCAGTATGGTCTAAGAAGTAAAGAGTTTTTCCAATAAGTACCAATTTGATATTCATTTATCATTTGAAATTCTTCTTTACATTGCAAGAAGTAGAGTGTATAGTACCTCATACACTATTGTATCCAGTCTTTCTAAGAAGAGACCTAGATAACTATACTTCCTATATAGGATACCTAGGTATACCCAGGGTAACTAGGTGTGACGGGGGCACTAGGTTGGAGTTACTCGGCGTAACGACTTGTATTCAAATGCACCAGGCACTGGCACCGTGTGGGCGGTATTAGTACTAAATACTAGGTTGTAAAAACTAAATAGCTACCACATAGTGGCGACGTTAGGAGATAAACGGGGTAAATTAGAACTAGTATTTAGTAATTTAATCATCTCTTCTTTTATAGTTGTGCTCCGGGGAAGTCACGAGATTTAGTTAGGTAACACATTGATAAAACGTCTCACGACAGTTTTATTATTAAAAACATAAAATATACCTTAAAGAAAGCACCTTCATAAATACATAACTCCAAGGGTAAACTTTTATATAAAAATTTTAAAAAAATGTAACGTTTAAATATATATCCTAATTTTTAAAACAGCCAGTTCAACGTTTATTACTCCTTGGGTAAGGTAACGTTTAGTTAAATCTATAATACTACAAATTATCCTATGTAGTCTTTATGTTTTAAATTTTACTATTTATAACAATAAAAAATACTCTGCTTTAAAAAAAGCAACGACCTGCTTAAATTGAGAACCGACTAAATTGTAGTTTGTTTTGATAACGCCGAAAAATCATAAAACTTAAGCAACTTTTTTATAGGTGGATCTTATACAAAAATAACATTTCTTTATAAGGAAGGAACTCTTACGACTAACTCACTAGAAAAAACATATTTATAAATTTAACAACAAAAAAATGTATGTTAAGTTCTTACAAAATTCTTTACTTTTTAACATAGTCACATAGCTGATCATCATTTATCTCAGAAGGCAACATTTAATCTATAGATTATATTTGACTTGGGTTACATACGATAAGGAAGATAAAAATGCTTCCATTACAAAAAAGGTAAAAGTCCTGCTAAACGGAAAAGTGGCAACATTATTCTTAGTTTTGATAACGCGGATAAGAAGGTGTCTTATAAACTATATTTTTTATACATTGGAAGGCACCATTATAAAGACATAATATGTTCAATCAGAAACGACAAAATATTTATGTTGAAGAAGCGACAGATGTTTTATACTAAAATAAATTATAATATGTAAGGAAGAAAACATGCTATCCTTCAGAAACTCGATTGAGCAAACATGTTTCTAAAAAAAAGTGCTTAAACGCGAAAAATGATCCACTTAAATATAAAGGCAGAAGCCTTCTCAAATTAAGAATTGACCGAATCATTCTGTTAGTTTTATTACAACAAAATAAACTGCTCTTAAAAACTAAAACATTACTTTATCAACAAATCACTAGGTGCGCTCCACCTTTAAAAAAAGTCTGAAGTCTGCTTAAATAGAGAAGTGACTTAATTTTTCAAATAGTTTCTATAAAGATAAAGATAAAAAGATAAAGAATCTTTATTGATGATGTAAAATTGTAACATACATAGGTATAAGTACTAATATCACAGAATATGCTACACAAATTACAATATCTCGTCAAATTGAATTTATAACATTAGGCTTTTATAAAATTTTAGAAGTTACATATGTCTAGTTTTATTAATAAAACAATGAAAATTTTTGTTATTAAAATCATGTCAAACATAATAATAGGTATGTAATCAGACAATATGTCAACTTAAATAAATCTTGGTACTGTCACTTTAGCTGTATAGGGGCTAAAATGACAATTTGGCACTCCTTACTCAGTAGTTAATTACATAATTTCTAAGCAAGATTAGAATCAATTGGTAGTTGACTGTAGTCATTTTCAAAGTATTCTTTAAAACTGTATAGTGTCTGATCTAACAATAATTGTTTGACGCTATTGCAAAATTGCTGATCATTATTCAAAGACTGAATGTGTGCGGGGAGTTTATTGAACAGTTTCTCTCCCATTATAGTGGGTAGTTTCTTAGTCATACACAGCCTAGGCACAGTTGGTTTCAACAATACTCTGTTTATCTTGGTTCTATTTGAGTTATAAGTCTTAAGTTTAAACAAATGTGGATTTCTTTTTACAAACTTTATAATCTCTAATATATATTGCGACACTGACGTCAAAATCTTCAACTCTTTGAAATGGTTTCTACAAGACTCTCTATATCTACCTCCCACAAGTACTCTTATTGCTCGTTTCTGCATTATTAACACTCTTTCAAAGTCTGTTGCATTGCCCCATATACTTATGCCGTATGAAAGTATAGAGTGTATGTATGAATAATAAGTTACCTTTAGGTGCTCTGGGCTTGTTATTGGTTTCAACTGTTTTAATGCATAAACCCCTTTTGCCATTTTTTTACAAGTATTATTTATATGTTCTTTCCATGTTAAGGAGGGATCTAAATCGAATCCTAATAGCTTAACATGCTTTGCGTATATACATTCAGTTCCATTCTCTAATATTAATGGAGCTTCTTTCAAGTTTGGTGATACAGCATTGAAGGACATTATATTCGTTTTATCAGTATTCAGTTTCAGACCATTCACCGTAAACCAGTTTTCTAACTCTCTTAAAGTTTTATTTATACATTTCTGAAGTTCTTCATGTGAGTCAGCGGTTATAATCACTGTCGTATCATCTGCATACTGGATGACTTCTCCTTTAATTCCACTAAGGCATAAATCATTGAGAAATACCAGAAACAAGGTATTTCCCAATGACGATCTCTGCGGAATTCCTATATCTACTTTCCCTGGCGATGATTTATGACGTTGTTTGTCTATTTTCACTTCGACAATTTGCTCTCTATCTTCAAGGAATGATTTTATAAGTCGGAGAGGTTTTCCAGTTATTCCGTAAGCTGAGAGCTTCACTATTACAAGGTCATGACTCACAGAGTCAAAAGCTTTCGATAAGTCTAGAAATTAGAAGAAGGGTTGAAAAGGATGTTGTAAACAAGAGAGAGAAAATGGGTATTCCGGCGAAGGCGAATGGGCAGCCACTTGAGCTTCGAACGAAAATGAGATATATGATCAAATTTGCGAAGTCCGAAAATGAATCTGATACAATAATTTTGTAGCCGCTCAAGTTTGTCCAGCTGATCTTCCCGAAGATCGAGATAGCAGGCGTCCGCATAGTCAAGTAAAGGGAGAAGAAGAGATTGAGCGAGCGCAACTTTGGTGGCAGTGGGCAGAAAGTTCCGGAGACGTCTTAAGGACGCACCGGATGCAAATATTCTGGAACTTACTGACGTTAGGTGAGCATCCCAACTCAGCGTTCTGCCCATTATCAAACCAAGATTCTTTACATTATCACTGTATGGTACGACGATGCCATCAAACACAACTGGAGGAACAACCGCCCAGTCTATGCGAGATACCATGTGTGAAGTGCTAACAATAATGACCTGTGTCTTCGCAGGGTTAACTTTCAATCCATAGGATTTACTCCATGCAGAGATTCGACACAGATCAGTATTAATAGCTGCGACAGCTGAGTCAAGTTCACTAATCGGAGCCTGTGAGTAGATTTGTAGATCGTCTGCATATAAATGGTAGTAAGAAGAGAGATGTTGAGAAATAGTATTAATGAAAATAGCAAATAGAAGAGGAGATAGCACGCCGCCCTGGGGTACGCCTGCAGTTGTGTTACACCAAGAAGAAAAAGAATCTCCAAGGCGAACCCTTTGCCGGCGACCCACAAGGTAACTATGAAACCAATCGATCACTGATGAAGATATGTTGATTGAGCGTAACAATGCCAGCAGGATATCAAAATTAACGGTATTAAATGCGTTACTGAAGTCTAGCAGAGCTAGAACAGTAAGCTTACCGTTATCCATACCCTCGCGTATATCATCAGTGATCTTTAAAAGTGCAGACACAGTGCTATGCCCAGCACGAAAACCGGATTGGTAAGGATTAAGCAGGTCATGTCGATTAAGGAAAGAACTAAGTTGTCGATGGACAAGCCGCTCAAGGACTTTGGAAAGGAAAGGAAGACATCTAGATTTCCTAACCAAGGCCCTTGCTATTATGCAGGCAGACTAGGGAAGGTGCCTAAGTAAGCTAGGTGTGGCACTAAGGCAAGGCAGGTCATATGCCATTATTTTCTTTTCTTTATGTTTTGTGGATTTACGTTTGACTACTTCTCGCATGCTAGTAAAATACAAAATTGTAATTTATGATCTAGAAAAGTATTGTATACAAATGCCGAATTCATTAAAAGTTATCAAACTGCTTTAGAAATCCTTGACTTTTTTATCAACACGGGCTTGCACTAGACTTTAATCACATTAGCAGTCAGTATGGTCTAAGAAGTAAAGAGTTTTTCCAATAAGTACCAATTTGATATTCATTTATCATTTGAAATTCTTCTTTACATTGCAAGAAGTAGAGTGTATAGTACCTCATACACTATTGTATCCAGTCTTTCTAAGAAGAGACCTAGATAACTATACTTCCTATATAGGATACCTAGGTATACCCAGGGTAACTAGGTGTGACGGGGGCACTAGGTTGGAGTTACTCGGCGTAACGACTTGTATTCAAATGCACCAGGCACTGGCACCGTGTGGGCGGTATTAGTACTAAATACTAGGTTGTAAAAACTAAATAGCTACCACATAGTGGCGACGTTAGGAGATAAACGGGGTAAATTAGAACTAGTATTTAGTAATTTAATCATCTCTTCTTTTATAGTTGTGCTCCGGGGAAGTCACGAGATTTAGTTAGGTAACACATTGATAAAACGTCTCACGACAGTTTTATTATTAAAAACATAAAATATACTTTAAAGAAAGCACCTTCATAAATACATAACTCCAAGGGTAAACTTTTATATAAAAATTTAAAAAAAATGTAACGTTTAAATATATATCCTAATTTTTAAAACAGCCAGTTCAACGTTTATTACTCCTTGGGTAAGGTAACGTTTAGTTAAATCTATAATACTACAAATTATCCTATTTAGTCTTTATGTTTTAAACAGTCCTTTTACTATTTATAACAATAAAAAATACTCTGCTTTAAAAAAAGCAACGACCTGCTTAAATTGAGAACCGACTAAATTGTAGTTTGTTTTGATAACGCCGAAAAATCATAAAACTTAAGCAACTTTTTTATAGGTGGATCTTATACAAAAATAACATTTCTTTATAAGGAAGGAACTCTTACGACTAACTCATTAGAAAAAACATATTTATAAATTTAACAACAAAAAAATGTATGTTAAGTTCTTACAAAATTGTTTACTTTTTAACATAGTCACATAGCTGATCATCATTTATCTCAGAAGGCAACATTTAATCTATAGATTATATTTGACTTGGGTTACATACGATAAGGAAGATAAAAATGCTTCCATTACAAAAAAGGCAAAAGTCCTGCTAAACGGAAAAGTGGCAACATTATTCTTAGTTTTGATAACGCGGATAAGAAGGTGTCTTATAAACTATATTTTTTATACATTGGAAGGCACCATTATAAAGACATAATATGTTCAATCAGAAACGACAAAATATTTATGTTGAAGAAGCGACAGATGTTTTATACTAAAATAAATTATAATATGTAAGGAAGAAAACATGCTATCCTTCAGAAACTCGATTGAGCAAACATGTTTCTAAAAAAAAGTGCTTAAACGCGAAAAATGATCCACTTAAATATAAAGGCAGAAGCCTTCTCAAATTAAGAATTGACCGAATCATTCTGTTAGTTTTAATACAACAAAATAAACTGCTCTTAAAAACTAAAACATTACTTTATCAACAAATCACTAGGTGCGCTCCACCTTTAAACAAAGTCTGAAGTCTGCTTAAATAGAGAAGTGACTTAATTTTTCAAATAGTTTCTATAACTCGGAGATCTTCTCAACTTACGCAACTTTTTATAAAGGCGGTCTTTTTGGTTTTGATGATTAAAAGAATACATTGTTTGTAATGAAATAAGAATATAAATGTGCTTATTTACTACTACTACATACACTATTGTATTCAAGCATTTTAAGGAAAGACCTATATATCTAGGCTTTCTATGTAGGGTACCTAGATATACCCAATGTACCTAGGTGCGTAACGATTTGTATTCAAATGCACCAGAGACAGGCACCGGTATTAGCACTAATACTAGCTATTTAGAGTTCATACTAAGTACTACCACATAATGGAGAGTTAAAAAGGTAGACGCCTTTGATTAGAGCTCGTAATTGGTTTCAATTTGAATTTTATATTTTTAAGAGCAATTTAAGTAAAATCGTTATTGTAGTGTAGCTACAAATACTGCACTCTTATATTAATACTTTATACAATTGTTTTTTATGCTTGTATTGGAGAAGGATTTTTTATGGTTTTTTTTTACATGTGATATCTGATGTTAAACAACGTTGTAATCTAAGATCTTGCGCGCTTACCTAGAAGAAATGTGGACAATAGTTTGATGGGTGACCAAAATGAGACTTACTTATATTTGCAAATTATCAGGCACTGAAATAAATAATGGTCAACTCAGTCACTACCGCCTAACGATGCAGAGTGAAAAACTGAATTCGCAATTTCACCGATACCAAGCAAATAGCCCCGAAAACTACGTAACGAATAAAAATTTCACTAAACTCTTTGAAACGGGCCAAAGCAAAATGCGAAAAAGAGATTCTCCCTCTAGTGGCTAAAACGTGAAATAGGACCACAAAACACAGAGTTACTGAATACAAAATATACGAATGGTACTCGTACACCATATTTATACCTATAGGTTTCCATCTGGTTGCAATGGTAGCCAGAAACCAAATTGAAAAGCGTTGTAAAAGTTTGGGTGCCTAGTAAAGTTTTAGATTTATTTTATTTGTGTCTGGTTTAAATACAACCCTGCGTTTTTGAATACCTTATAAACAAAATTTATATAATTTAAAAAAATACCCTAATTTAATACGTGCGTACGTGTTGTAATATATATTACTTATTTAATATTAACGGTAGTGGTAGGTATAACAAAGAGGTAATCAGTTATTTTCTTATTTGTTATTGAATTCTCTTAGTATGACTTCATATAATTTTTTTAAAGAAAAGCCAATAAATGCAATGATTTTATCATTAACATATAGGTATATATAATCAAATTATATATACCTATAATTTATTGAAACACCTTGCTATTTAATATATTGTATTCCCAGAACTGCCTTTCAAAGTTCTTGCAATTTAATTATGAAGTTACTCAGCCAAGAAAAACCGAAACTTTTCCAATTAAGTACAAGTATGGAAAAGAAACATCGAAAAAAATACATTAAAACAACAAGGCTTTCTACTCTATTTCCATTTATTTGATTAATTCCATTAAAGGTGTCTCATTAATTTGAAGAAAGGTATTCGATGATTAATTAATTTGATTATGGTTTCATTATGAATGTGGCATGCCTATATGATTTGATAAATATGATTAATATTTGATGTTTAATCAACATTAATTAGATGGGCATTAACGCGGGGTGCTATGTGAAATCGACATTTTATAAAAAATCTAAAAAAATAGAAGTATATAAGACGGAGCTAAAAAATTTTCAGTTTATTCAATTTTGATTCAGTGTTAAGACAATAAAAGACGCCAAAATACGATTACGTATACTTCGCTTGATAGTTTTATTTTTTGAAAAATAGTTATAAAAAATAGTTATAAAAATAGTATATATATATTTCACCTTTTTTCCAAGAGTAGTACAGAAATTTAAACCAATTTAATTATATCTAAATGGTAATGCTATTATTTAGAGGAGTAAAAACAGATCAATCAAATCAAAGTTTTTTATTTCTGTAGGCAATTACATGCTCTTAGAAACGTCAATTTATAATTCATTAAATTAGGTACATGATATTTATACTCAATAGTGTAAATTAATATAATTTATTCAGTTAGAAGTAGTATGTTTAGTTTTCCTTCATTTGTTTTTATATTTTATTATTGTAAATAAAATATAATTTATGAATTACAAAGATTGTCTATATCTCTAAATAAATCTTTATCATTGATAGCGTCTTTTAGTGTATAATAGGTTTTATCCATTAAGTATTGACGAACACAATTTAGTATCAAAGTCTTGTTATTACATTTTATTACATTTTGGGGCAATCTATTATATAACATAATCCCAATGCAGTGGAAACTGTTAGATGTTTTAGCTAGTCTTCTCTTGGGTCTACTAAGCTTCTCTTTATTTCTTATTTCGTACCAATCTGAGCCACTGAAAAAAAAAATAGCAAAAAATATAATATATAGTAAAAAAACGGTTAAATTGAGAACCTCTTCCTTGATCAAAGTCGATTAAAAACTGTTTCAAAACTAATGTAAATATCCTTCTAAAAGCTAATAACAAATTCCAAAATGCAGCTCTTGCCAAGGGGTGTTGCTACAAGGATGCTCATCAATTATTCCTGAGCACTTCGGCGCTGTCCTTTGTTGCGTGTCAATTTTAAAGGGCTCTCAATACCTACAATTTATTCAGTCGCAAATCAGGAACAAAGGAATGAAGGTGTAAGGAGGTGGGTATCTTAAGTGAACTTTTGGCAACTAACTATTTTTGTGGGTTGACGACATTAGAATAACCGCAGGGAGCACATGGATTTAATCTTCGCAGGACCGGGACGAGTGGCGTACAAGAAGAGTAGCCTATGCTCAGCAGTGGGCAATAACAGGCTGATGATGATGATGATTTGGCAACCTGACAAATTTTGTAGTGCAGACCACGGGGGTGTTGTTTTTTTATCTCCAATTCTATTGTTGAATCCAATCAACGGTATGCGTAGCTTTATTATTTATGAATAATAATATTATTATTAAAAAATAGATTGATCGGTGTTTGAATCTTATAATATTTTCCTTGCTTTTTCCATCTAGTGCGACTTTTTCCTATAAAGTAATTAGTAAACAAATTAATTAATTATGGGTAAGTGACGTTTCTTAGTATTATAAATCTGATTTCTTAATACGGCAAAGATTTTAATATACATTAATAATCTGCTATTGAGTCCCAAATACCTGCTCTAAGAAAATATTTAAGGAAATATTCTTAATGGATCACTACTGAATGGAAAAATATCCATTCTCCTTATTAGGTTAATTATCTAAACGAGAAAGGAAATTCTAACAAGTTTTATATCAGTGCTGAAAGTTATAAGCTTGTTTTAGCAATTTTTATGCAAGAGTATCAAACAAAAGACAGCACTTTTTATTCACTCAATATAGACTCATCTTATAAGATCGAAAGGAAAATGCAATAATTGAAATTATCACAAAGTACATGATAATAATGAAAAAAATGTATTCACACTAAATCACACACATTTTACTGCAGTCATAGTAATCACCACGTCCACCCACTTCATATAACAAAAAAAATACACTTTCGACTAAAATATCAAAAATAACCTGGTTTTAAAATAAACCATCATGTTAAGAATCGTATTTTTAACATCCACAAAGAAATAATTCCACCATAATCGACAAACCTTTCCACCACATTTCCTCTTAAACCCTCAAACATTTCCTCAAAAAAACACCCCAAAACACAAAAAAAAGTGTAAATAACACAAAAAGCGTCATCTTGATCGATATCCGTGTCCTTGACATTAGAATTGTACGATCCGAAAGCATCTACATAAATAAACCCACCTGTAATACTGCCAACGTAACAACGCAAACATCCACTCACTAAATCCTCATTTATATTGTTGTAGTATCAGCAAGGAGTTCACTTCACTATAGTTTTTTTTCTGTTTTCTCGTAGCTGTGAACGTAGCGTCGTAGAAGCGTAGCACTCGTTCGTAGCGACGCGCGCGGCTCGAGCGACTGGCGTCTACAGACGAGAACATACGGATACCCGGCAGCAGTATACGTGGGAATTGTAGAGAGATTGCTAGAGTAGTGACAAAGGAGGTGAGGTGATTTTACGATATGGATGTTTCCATAGTGGTTGGTTGTATAATATTTAACGTAATGCTGCATGGTTTGTCAATATTTAAAAATTTACAAAATAAAAACTTACAAAAAAACGTATTTACTTATTAAAAATTGTTTAATGCTAGTTGTTGTTACAAGGGCGATGTTTGTCATTGGAAAATGTTAGGAATCTATTTTATATCAAAAAGTAGAATACACTTAACACTAATTTGGTAAATGACATAAACTGATAATAGACGTATCATATTAAAAAAATACTCAGAATAAATATTTTCTACAAACTTTATGTACACCAACTTTTCTATTACCAAACAGCAAATCTCTTAGCAATAAGTATTTGAATGATTTTATAATAAATTGTAAGCATCTACACTTTTCCCCTATACTATACACCAAGGAGTCCCACACCGCGCAGGCGCGCGTGACGTCAGCGCGTCCCGCACTCCCTTCCTCTTGCACTTCTATATACTAACTATTATCTTAATCTGTGACATCAACATACTAACTGCTACCAATTCTGTGACATTGTATAGTGACTGTTACGTAGTCTATGGTCATAGTGTACGGCATAACTAAGGTGCCTAACGTTAAGAGCTACGCGCGGCTGAAATTTGAACTAAAACGTGCTACCAAGCTTAATCCTTTAATATTTCTTAATATTGTTCTGTTTAAAGAAGCGTGAAGCAAGCCAAAGTGCTGCCTACCTTTGTTGCTGACTTTCCTATGTCGACAGTGCCTCGTAACCTGTGACGTTACAAACAAAGTATTACGTAGTCTGTGGCGGTACCACAGACTATGTAATAGCATACAATTATACAAGCTAGCTAGTCTGTGGCATGTACGGCGTACGTCTCCGGTGGCGGACATTTGTCATAGATCATGGGCCAGGTAGATTGCATTGCATGCAGGGAACGGAACGAATTTGTATTTTTTTTAGTTGGCTACCATATGCATAGAGAATATAGTATTTTATGTTGTGTACGATTCGTTATATGGATGTGAAAGTAAATCAATTAGTGATCCAATTCAATAGGAGTTTTTAAATCATTAAAACATTTTCCTTTGGACCTGAGTTAAATTAACTCTTTTTTCGAAAATTTTCAGCTCGATAATTATCTATTACTCATCGTTAAACTAGCAATTAAGTCATAAAGTGAGTTTGTTTTTCTTACAATAGTTTCCAAAATGATTGTTTAATTACTTTAAAACACTATTTTTATTCTTACATACATCTACTCGTACTTAAACTGAATACAATAATAACAATACAGTTGATTGTAGTTCTTATGAGCAATTTTATCATGACATATATCTAACTATAATATAAAGTAAAGTGAATACAATATCTGTGTGACATCGATGACGGAGCCGGTTGTACGGAGCTACATCACGCGATCTCGGCGCATTTCTGTTAATAGCGCCCAATCTCGACCTGTGGGACAAGGCATGAGAGAAAGGATAATTTAGAGACAAGTACGAAGTTTGTGGAGCATAGTTTGAACTATTGGTGGGCTAGTTGACCTTTTTTAATTACTTTGAAAGTTGATTTAAAATGAGCGTGAAAAAAATAACTAGGCAAGATTAAAAATACCTACCAAATGTGACGAATTCTGGAATAAACATCTCTAAAATTACGTCCACTCTTTCGTTTTATGCTTGCGTTTTGATTGTAATTTAGTATTAGTGAAAATAAAACACACTAAAAAATTATCATCTAAATCTTCGTTTATCTAAACTGGTTGGAATTGCCACTGTGTAATATTAAGTAATGTACATTGATATCCGAAACAAACAAAAAATAAATTGTTCTGCTCATGTCTTATTCATCAAGCTTTCACCTCATTTTTTAACAAAATTTGCTACTAATGATTTTATCGAAATACATTAACAATAACTACTATTCTTCCCAATCATTTCCAAACACTAAACAAACCTATCAACCCAACCTCTCCTCTTTTACCTTGCACCACTTCCCCTTTACAAAGGGTCAGTGTAACAGCAGGGGTCCCTCACGACCCCAAACAAAAAGGGCTGCTCTACCCTCGAAGCCCCACCGCCCTATAGAATTCCGCTTAGATGCGTTGCCTACATGTTGCGATTTCGGAGGAAAGTTTGCTGTGTTTTTGTTTTCTTGAGCCCCGTGTAGTGTGTTGTAGATGTCATTGGGTTGATTTGTCGAATTAATTGATGCCGCAGGTAAAATTATTCGGAATGTACCTACTGGCATCTTGACAAAACTTGTAATTGAATGAAACCTTTTTATCGCCTTTTTTATGAGTAGAATTGGAAGATTTTCCAAATAACTGACGTGATTTTAAAGAAGCTAATCTAATTCTTTCGTTGCATGTGTTTTGTATACGAATGCAAGGATAAAAATTCTGCAAGTAGGTTACGGAGTAAGAAAAAGATTACTTAATTATTATATGAAGAACGTTTTTAAGCACCCAAAGAGCTTCTGAATTAGTTAGTAGCTAACGTAATAAATAAATAGGTAAATAACACAACACTCGCTTAATTATTTAATAAAAACACTCAAGTGATAAGTAGAAAATGTTTAAGTCAAACTTATGATAAGCAATTTATTCAGAGAGAAATACTTTGTAGGCTAGAGTCAACTTCATTCTACGACACATAGAAATACACGAAATCATAAAAACTGTAACCATCGCGATAACTTTAATATCTTGTCACTTTGTCGCCAACATATCACACAAAAACGAAATAGGTACAGCGTAATTTTTAAATCACAACCCATCAATTAAGATCATACGAGCTTTTCGTCGCCCCTTTTTACATTTATATCGCCTCACTATTAAGCTTTTAAGCTCCATGCAACTGCATATTGTGTCTCTTTTTATCAGCTTCCGTCAGAGGGCATTAGCGTTTGTTGACTATTTAAATAAATAAATAAATATTCCAGGACATTGCACACAGCGCCATCTAGCCCTACACTATTTGATGGGTAAATAATTGTATGAATTTATAGATGATAATATGACATAAATAAATCAGGGCGTCTTCGTCAAACAAATAATATAAAGATGAATTTAAAAAATACACAAAGAAAACATGCTAATTGTAGCGTCAGAAGTTTCGTAACGTGATTGTTAACGTAAAAGTTCTTGTGTAATCAGTATGTAGATCTAATGTTTAAAAAAAAAATATTTGTTCGAAAGATGTGGGCATTAGAATCAATTATAATATGAATGACATTTTGTTTGTTATTAAGTATACTGATAAATCGAGGTAGAAAAAAACATATTATGCAACACGACATTTTAAAATCTATTAGTAAAACCGTAAGCAGGAGTATATTTTTCAGCTATAAATCAGGTAATAACGCCTTCAGCGTGCACCCAGATGTTATCTACAACATAGTTCGCCTGACTGGTAAAGATCCATCAACATACGAGCGGTATTTTTTCCGAGAGTCTGACAGACACCCGAGTTTTATTTATATCTATCGATCAGGGAAATTGGTATCGGTTTCCATGCTCAAGAAGGCTCAGTGTAAACCTAACTGTTTGTGTAGGTACGGTTAAGATGCCTGGAAGAAAACACTTCGTTTTATTATTTTGATCTGTTTCTATTGGCGCTCGGCTGCATTAATCTATCTATACTTACCTAATTTAAATCAATCAGACATCCACGTTGCTATCTAGCTCAATAGCAATTTTTCTTCAAATGGATTCAGGTATTTGAGTGTACAAGAATAAACACACATTTACATATGAACATTTTTTGTAAATAATTTTACAGTAATATGATGACGATAATACAGCCACTCTCTCTATCTACTCAGTGGCATACATATGTAACTGAAACACACATCAATTGCCTTACATTATAACTTAAGTTCGAAATAAAAGGATTTTATTTATTTATTTATTATTAAAAACCAAATTTTTGTACGTTTCTTCGAACCGACTCTAAAAGCTATACTATTTAAAGCTATACCTACCTTAATTTCCCCAAGACCATGTAATTGAAAATGTGAAAGCCTTGACGACCTTAATAAATCGAAATGACAACAATAAAGTCGTCTTCTTGACATCTAACAGGAAGTAGCAATTCCAATAAAACAATATTGAAACGTCCGAAGGAGTCCGGTCTCCGACACAGATGGTTCGAGAATTACACTCGTAAAAATTTTACCTGACAGACCCAGTTAGGGAATTTCTCATTGTTAAGTTTCTTTGCACGCCCTTTGTTTGAAAGAACATAATTCTAATTATAGATGGCCACAAGTGAGAGTAGAGTGGTGGTGAGAGTGGGTGCTGAAATGACTGAAGAGTTCGGTATAGTAAGTGGTTTAAAGCAAGGAGACGCCCTGTCACCAATGTTGTTTAATCTGGTTCTTGAAAATGTCATACAGCATGTTATGAGGCTGGACGGCGGAGTGAGACTCAATGGGTTGCACCGAGTTGTCGGGTATGCCGATGATTTGGCACTTCTGGGCGAGCAGGAGCAGCAGGTGGTCGAAGCAGTTGAGGTTCTGGAAGCGGAGGCTAAGAAGGTGGGTTTAAAGATAAATTGCGACAAGACGGAGTATCTCCATATGCACCGCTATAGGAACAAGCGACTTCCCAGAGCAAACCTTAGTGTAGGCGAGACTGTTTTTAAAGGAGTAGACAAATTCAGATACTTAGGATGTACTACAACAGATACCAATACCAGAGAGGAAGAGATTGATATACGGACCCAGAACTCCCTCCGTTGTAGTGCAGCCTTGCATAAAGTCCTAGTGTCCAAGCTCCTTAGCAAAAACACTAAACTTCGTGTATACAAGACAGTCATCCGTCCAATTTTAATGTACGGATGCGAAGCGTGGACACTGACACAAAAGGAAGTGATGAAATTGCTTGTGACAGAGCGGAAGATATTCCGTAAGATTCTTGGACCTGCCCGAAGAGAGGATGGTAGCCTGAGGGTGCGGAAAAACGCTGAGATTGAAGAGCTAGTGGCTGAGCCCAATATTATAGGCGAGATAAGTGCACAGAGACTTCGCTGGCTCGGCCATGTAGAGAGAATGGGGCAGGATCGGGCAGTAAGACGCGCGTACTTGGGGCGACCGTGTGGCAAGAGGCCGGTGGGGCGTCCTAAGTATCGCTGGAAGGATCAGGTGGAGGCGGACCTCCGCAAGCTGCAAGTGACCCAGTGGGAGGGTCTTGCTCAAGATCGCGGACAGTGGCGCCATTTAGTATCGGAGGCCAGGATCCAGTTGGGTCGCAGCGCCAGCTAAAGTAAGTAAGTAATTCTAATTTGTTAATTGTTCCCGTTTCGTTATTAACGAAATGTCTTACTTGTTATTCGACGTGGAATTCGATTTTACGTACAATTACACCGTGATATTCGGAAGATTTCTCATAAATTATCATTCATTTTCTTTAGAATGAATAAGCATACTACGAGAATTACAATAAATTAGACGAGTATTCGTGGACATCACAAAGCAAAATGGAGTTATAAACTACCATCATTCCACCGCTACCAAATTGCACCTGCCCAAATTGCAGTGCCACTAAAAGTGAACGGGAAAAATGGAACTCCGTTCACCAAAAATCGCAAAATTCCGAACAATCTACTACGCTTCACCCCTTCTAATTTCCAATACAGGGCCCAAAAAGGCAAGGACGGATGCAAAAAAACGACACAAGCGACACCAGCGACAAAAGGCGACCTCATTCTCATGCAACGACTGAGAATAGTTTATGTTGTTTTGGGCGATTAATTCCAAGCTACGGATCGGGCAAACCACGGCGGAATTGCAGCGCTATCGATTTAGACTTTAGACCTCGGGACCTAGTTTTAAAGATAAGCTACCGCTATGTTTTTATTTATCAACTACGAGCAAACTATAATTATTGGATATAAAATTCGCTTGTTGTTGACTTTAAACAGAAGACCAAACTAGTAAAGTAAGTAAAACTATAAAAAAACAAATATTTGCTGAATATTATTATAATTTACAATGTTAGTGTTTATAATTTCCATCTCTTTTTCTCACAATATTCGGATCGACTTCGTATCTACAGAAACATCTCCAATAACCGACCTAACTAAATACAGCAAGCTAAGTAACCACGGGCCCGGTATTAACTTCATAAATCATAGCCGCTACAAATTGTTATCGAAAGAGACAAGCGGGGTGCCGCCCGCTCTCTCAATGGCATACCATTTATGAATAGATGGCAATGAAATAAATAAAAAGACTAATGACATGACAGTTGTGATTCGAAGATATAATAGAACCCCTTTAGTAGTCTTTCATTGTAATCGTATACCAAAAAGGTTACAGTTCAAAATTAGAATCCAAATAGGTTGAGGTTGAAATTATAACTCAAGAAGTATGAAAGTATGAAGTGAAAACCAAGAAACTTAGCAACCAGCTGTGATGTAACATAATGAGACACATCTTCGTCTCAAATTCAAAATTTATTCGCAATAAGAAACAAAAGACGTCGTAGGAAGTTGTTAAAATTGGAAACTTTGGTTGCCTCGTTGAAAATATGACGCAACGATTTGTCTAGAAACATGAGCAAGTATTGAAAACGTGTTCTGTCATTTCAAATGGATTAAGCAAGCGTGAATCTTTTTTCAAAGATTTTATTCTGATTTCTTATTACTTAGAGTTAAAAATGCTTATTTAAACGCAAAGAAAACATTCAAAATCTAATAATGACCATCCTTGTTTTGGTATTTTTCAACTTGAGTATATTTTTAAATAGACCTTTTACGTAGGTACTTTTAATAAATCCTAAATCAGTACAAAGGTCCAGCCACAAAATGGACAAGTGACCATAAATAGCCATTGTATCGGACAATAGTATTGAAGTGGCTGCCCCCGGCGGACAAATTGGTATCGTGACCAGTTGAAAGAGCTCTTTATAGACACTGGTATCATGGCTATCGGAGGTTTAATTTATGAGTTTGAGATTTTTTATACACTTATTAAATAAACACATTTTCCACAATAAAAATATAAATCAAAACGACTGTGTTCATTTACATCAACAGCTACTTATTAGTTGATCAAAATTAAAATTCTTAAACACATATTTACGTTACTATTTTCCTGTCAATGTTGTCTATGCAAAGTTGCTTAAAAGAGATCTCTCCTAGTGATAAGGTCGCCCCCTGACCCAATATTAAACTCTCAATTTCCGTATACTTGTGTTTATTTTTTATAATTTGTATTACAAGTCAAGTAAAAATATTACATAACTAAATTTAACTTCTATACAAGGTGTAACAGAAGGGTGTGACAATACTTATACTATACATACCTATGTATATATAGAATACAGCCCACTAGGTTTCAGAATTCTAAGTGTCATAGATTTCAAGTAATCATAAGTTGAAGTTTCATTAAAACTTTAAGACTTGCAACCCTACATCTTATCATTTTGAGCGTTCATTGACTTTTCTTTCATTGACAAATGACACGGCGCGACGGTGTCTCTCTGAGAGCGCGAGAGAGAGAGAATACGTTGCGTTAAAACTAATGCTAGAACGGGATGAAAGAATGTGTGCTTATTTCGGTTTCGTCACTCGCTAGGGCTGCCACGAAATCAAGTGAAAAATATTATCTAATTTTTGTATGGTAAAAAATATATGCGATTTAATTTTTCATATTTTGGTATATGACTCCTTACATGATATATATGTATACTCCTTAATATTGTCACACCCTTCTGTTACACCTTGTATAATCTTCATGAACTAATCATACTATACAAACATGGATATAGCAGAATAAATTGAAAGTCCTTTTATAAATGTGATGATAGTCCTCGCACTGTTGGTTTAGGACGCTTCATTTAAAAGTTTCAGGCAAGGACAACAGGTTTTGAGCGACATTCATTATCTCAAGTCAAGTTAATTGTTAAATTCTTCCTAGGTAAGTAGAATATAGGCTAGAATGGTTACATACTAGCTCTTCGGTAATGAAAACAAATAATATCTTTTAAATAAAAAAATCTAACTATACTCATTTTTTTATTTATATAGCGCTCAATTACATACATATTTTGCGTAGCTAATAGTGTTTATTACAACATTAATTTATCTTTACATTTAACAAATAAATAATTATACAAAGAAAATCTTTTTCTTCAAAATACTATCAATGTAATAGATGATTAAATTCGGTGAATCATCCTGTCTGTACTTCAAAGCAGAGAATTGTCATAAAAAAGTTTTTCAACTAATCGCATATAATTTTTAAAAATAACCTCCGAGTTAGAACATAATAACAAGAATCAGGTTTTTATGAATTTTATGCAGGTATTTGTTCCTATCCTAGAAAGGTAAAAAATGTGTAAGTGTGTAAATTTGAGGCCTAAAAGAGTGATGATGACGCGTTTTCCACAAATGAGAACGTGGCTCCTAAATTTTGAAGGCAAAGACGAAGAAGAAAAATAATCCTCATGTTCATACCACTGAATGAAAAGGAATAAAAAAGCCAAGCTCATAGATTAAAAACTAGATTTATCTACACTAATGTTGGAACATTCTACTTATGTTTCCAATACTTGACTTATAATTACTACTGTTATAGCACAGACAACAAAACACTCAATTTAAGCAATTTCACATGATGTTATAATATCCACATCGATATCGTAATAGCTCATTATAACATCGGAAAAGCGTGACCAACCTGATTGCAGGGCCAATCAGGTTGGTCGCGCTGCACTCTCGTTGGTTAGATTTTAATGGCGGCAAAATCACTGTGACAATACACGTACGCGTGAATTTAATGTTTCGCAATGTGTTTTGTTTTTTATATACAAATTAAAAGTTAAAAATGGATAGCGACGATGATATTTGTACGCCTCCGGATATTCTAGAATTGGCAACAAAAGTAACTCACAATCTTTTGCCAGAAAAATCTAGAAAATTATATGAAAAATTAACTATTGTCAGCTTTTACTCTTGTTGTTTGATTAATTGCATTAGTGAAGATAAAGTAGTGTATGCAACTGCATATAACACGGGTATTAAAACACTCGTTACTATTATGAAACTCACACTCGTGTTTTAATACCCTTCATTATATGACAGTTGCATAAACTACTAATATACAGGTTAGTTTTCATAACGTATAAACACTCATATCATTCCAATACCAATTAATTCAACAAGACAAGACATCGTATCCCGGATTCCCGTTCTAATCTATCGCAACATAACATCTTGAGCATCCAATTTAATAATGTATGAACATTTCTAATGTATGTTTGTACCTATCTCAACAGTCTGTCAGTCAGTAATTGGCAATACTCGTGGTCGGCGATATATCTTCATTAGATACCTACTAGGGTTCATCTAGCCAACCCATAATATATACTAGTTGAAAATACATTGGATTTTTTATTAGAAAAGCGATCCAGTATACTTACACTAGATCTAAAACGATGTTGTAAAACGATGTTTCATTTTCCGTATTAGATTTTTTGTGCTAATCAACATAGGTACAGACATAATATACAAAAGTTACACAATAAAAACTTTACGGAAACAATACTTGAACAGGAATGTTTGTGTTAATTGTTTTACATTATAAGCCGAAAATGAAATATATAGAACATAACTAGTAATTTTGGGCCGCGCATGCGGCCCGGCGTATGAGTTGAACCTTGGACTTTATATTTTTTGTATAAGAAATAGTATATGTATAAGAATTGCATTAAAAAAAAATTGGCGCTAGAAATAGGGTAAAGAGAAAAAATGCGATACAAAGTGGGCTGAGGATGATGATGATGTTAGATAATCTGTGACTTTGAATGATCTCGGTAGTCGTATACAACTTAATCTTCATATGGATTTGGAAACGCAAACTTATCATCAAACTCGGTCGGATTAAGGCTGTAGATGATGATGATGAAAAATGAAGTCAAAATGTCTCGGAGTTGTAAAAAATCAGTGACTATCAGACGTATAAATTAGACAAAAAATTGAATGCAGTAGAAAGTTGGTTGAGGATGATGATGATTTTGTAAGATCCGTTACATACCACCAGTTCTCATCATGTTTAGTTCAAGCACCAACCCGCTATCTCTTATAATTTTCGAGATCCCTTATGGTACTCCAAGGTCTGATGGCCAAAGTGATGGTGATACTCGGCTTTCGGCCTCGCATCCTCCTCACTTTGACGTCGCAAGTACTGCAGTTCGGCCTTCGGCCTCACCGCAGTACTTGCTCCGTCGTTTTGTTCATCCCTAAGAAAATGTATGGGATTTGTATAAAGAAAAAAATTTTTGTATGAAAGCCAAAATTTTTTTGTATGATTAGTAACATGCAAGCTGTTCTCATCAAATTTAGTTCAAACACCAACCCGCTATCTCTTATAGTTTTCGAGATCCCCTGGGGTACTCCAGGGTCTGATCGGTCTGAAGGTCGGTCTCCAACCTCGCATCGCCATCACTTCGACGTCGCAAGTACTGCAGTTCGGCCTTCGGCCTCACCGCAGTACTTGCTCCGTCGTTTTGTTCATCCTTAGGAAAACGTATGGAATTTGTATAAAAAAAAAAAAAATTGTATGAAAGCCAAAAATTTTTTGTATGATTCAAAACATGCATGCAGTTCTCTCAAATATTAGTTCAAACACCACCTCCCTATCTCTTATAGTTTCCGAGATCCCTTCGGTACTCCAAGGTCTGATGGTCAAAGTGGAGGTGATGCTCGGCCTGCGGCCTCGCGTCCCCCTCACTATGACGTCGCAAGTACTGCAGTTCGGCCTTCGGCCTCACTGCAGTACTTGCTCCGTCGTTTTGTTCATCCCTAGGGAAATGTATGGGATTTGTATGAAGAAAAAAAAATTTTGTATGAAAGCCAAAATTTTTTGGTATGATTGAAAACATGCATGCAGTTCTCTCCAACATTAGTTTAAGCATCATTCCCCTATCTCTTATAGTTTTTGAGATCCCTTTGGTACTCCAAGGTCAATTCCACCTATCACCAACTTTTCATTTATTCTATACATTCTGGACCCAAACGTATACATTTGCACCAAAAACGTCAACCCTGCACCCCAGCAACATGGAGATCTACTCACCACCCCCTCGAAATTTTCACATGTATGGCGGCCATCTTTATTTTTTGACATTTCGGAATTTCGATTTCAGATATGGAATCTGCACCCCAAAACACCCCCGAATGCAAAAAATCAGCTCCCTGCGGCCATTTTGAAAATCGGCCGCCATTTTGACGACGCCATCTTGGATTTTTGCAACTATTTCCAAACGTCCCCCACGGCCCTCTATGACATTTGGTCGAACACCCCCCACCTATCTCCAACCGTTCCAGAGAAATTCACATTTGAAATTTGTATGGCGGCCATGTTTTTTTGCACGGCGGCCATCTTGTTTCCACATTTTCATCACCTACAAGCAGTTCCCTCCAAAGTTACTTTGAACACTTGGAGCCTACCTCATCTCGTTTCGGAGATCCACCTACCTACTCCATGACCAGTTCCACTTTCTCCAAGTTTCGGATTTTTCTCGTGGTCCCATGAATCATACCTATACGATGACATATGACACTTGCACCCCACGAAACTCCTTCCCGGAGAACTACTATGTCAGTGAGTCAGTGAATGGTAATCCAATTATATATAATAGTATAATTTTTTTATACACTTTCGGATTGACAGTTGGTTTTCCATACAAAATCTGTAAATTTGAAGACATTTGGGGACGAGCGTCATTTATATATTTTAAAAATAAATCATAGCTTTCTCTTATAAGTTTAAAACTCTTTGGTCCTTCTTTATCTTTACTACCACATAATAAACTTAACCTACTGCAAAGAACCATGAAAACTAAATAAAAACACTGAGTCTGTTATTCAAATTCCTTTATTTGCAGAGCATAAACTGCAATAACCAATCTCTTTATGCAGCAGACAACTTCACAATTTGCGGTTTCGAGAGAGAAAAATTTCAATCTCTCTTGCTTGAAACCGGACCTCGCTAGTGCACAGTGTCGATGTATTTTCTTGATATAATTTTCCCCCAACCCCTGTGAGGTGAAATACGGGTCTCTGTTTTTTGTTTGCTTTTTGGCCATTGAGTTGGAAAAGTCTCGTTTTTACTTACAAGCTCGAGTGTAGATCAAATCAACCGAAACATAGCACTGCCTTATGTAGACTCAGTGTTGATATATTCCTAGTGTGGGAGGAAAGAAAATTCCATCGTACAAGTAATTCTCACAAACAATTTATTTTGATTTAGTTTATTATGACACACCATAAGTACGTATATAGGTTAGCCAAAAACAACTTTCTGACGATCACACAGTTATGGTCTATGGTTTTAAATTATCGTTCAAATACACAATAATATTTTTACAATAATTTTTTTTCTTTCACATTTATGTACTTGTTTATAAAAATATACATAATTCTATGCAGTTTTTCAATAAATTATTTCCATTTCTAGATATTTTACACTAGATAGACTAACCTGTACTGTACATATGTATTAAATAACAGAAATGTATAAAGAAATAGTTTGCTAAGATTTCACTTGTTCCTCAAAGTTAGAATAGAACACAATCATGCCTTGGGAACCCCATTAGCTCAGGCATACTCCATTTTAGACCGAGTTTTACCAAAACTTTGTAAGTAAGGTTACATCGCGCCCATCTGTCCAAGGTATTGTAAGGTACTCAATTTGCATATTTCCGAGTTCTAATGACAACTTCCTCATTATCTGTTGGTTCTGTATCTGTAATTTACATTTCTCTCTCAGCTGCTTCTGATCCACTGTTGCGATGTTTCACCAACTTGTTTCAGAAGTTGAGGAGAAAATGACACGCCAGAGTAGAAGAACAAATATGTATGTCTTGAATCTGGCGTAATTTTGTTACTGTTACTTCTTCTGCTTATCGAATGAAAGCGGTCAACTGGTGTCGAGAGTTTATCAAGCCAATTTTTTTTTACTGTTACTTACATAATAATTGTAAAAAATGTTATTTATTTCTTAAATTCTTGCTTAGGTACATTTAGTTGTTCATAAATTATACTTACAATTCATGCTTTCACGTACCTCGGTAGGCCTCTGGGTCCTGCACTAGGTCTGCTTGCACAGCCTGTATAGCAGGACCTCAGATTACTTCCCTCAGGACTGTGTTATAAGTGCGTTTTGAACATTTTTATACACACAAGCAATCTTTAGCCGAAAACTATAACATACATTTGTATGAGTATATCACTTACTTTTACACAAAATTTGCTTAGAACTAAAAAGTACAACATGTATTTACAATGACCACTAATTTGGACACTAATTTTAGGTATAATACTGAAAAAAACATAAATTTGGACGAATGCAGAATGTATACAAAAGCTAGTGAAATCCGAGGGTAAACATTTTTGGGTTGCCATGACTATAAGGTTTTAAGGTTTGTATTATACATTATGACAGTCAAGTAAGTATTTCAGGTAGCCTAAAGCAACACCTGGTAGTTGAAGACGGATCATTTATAATTAAAAATTACCGAAAATAATAGGGCGAGTACTTGTAGTTCCTACTATAGTTTTATTTATCATAAAAAATACATATTATCAAAATAAAACATTTAGATATATCGCATACATTAATAGTGGCAAGTATAATCTTTATTATTTTTTTAATCTTTAACATTTTAAAAAGTTCCACTTACAGTAATTGAGACCAACCTGTATGTAATAATATGTGATTGGAATTAAATAATACTTTTAAACCTTATCTAAAATAGCCACTTAAATTTGTCCGCGAATTTATTTAATCATAGATTTAATTAACTTGCTAGCGTACCGTGTAATCCTCATCCACTAATAACATTATTCGTTATCTTGTTACTGCTATCTGCTATAATGCCTAATGCCTACATAATGATGTTATCTGGAGCTAGTTATCTAACTATTATATTGGACACCTGCTTATCTAGACGATCCAGTTGGAGCACTAAAATTTCAGCTTTGTAGTAATTTGGTAATGTAAATAGTTATCAAATAAATCTTTTAATTCTTTCAGTTTAATAATTATATTATTGACATATTTAATTAATCAAATTAGGTAGTTAAGAATTATGTAATGTACAGGCAGCCTCGCTTGAGAGTCAGTTCTACTCCTATACCTACAGGCTTTTTTTTCAAGAAGCCACTAAATGCCTGGCAGTCATGTTTAGGGTATAAAATACTGTGTATATGAACACTCGCTGATACATATATTGTACATTAGTCCTACAAATTTTCATATTATACTGGGAAAAAACTTGATGAGGTTTTTTGTACCTAATACAGAAATCAAGGAAAAGTTACTACCAAGCTTTCCTAACGATACTAAAATTGAATATTTCCAGCACAAAAAACAGCTATCTGTATGATAACAAGAAAACATGAGAAATTTCGCCGAAGCCAGCATAAGTATGTAAGTGCGAGAAATATTCAACGCTGTGTTTTCCCGCGTCGCTTCAACATGATCAATCATAACACGACGGAAAATATGTAAATTTGTTTTGTGAGTTGGCGAGGCAATCTAGGAAATCCTCCGAACCAGCGCGAGAGGAGGGAATGATTTTTAAGTGGGGCTGGAAAAATACAGGCAAGAATTTGATGGCTTAAGATTTATTGCTTCAACGCGGGAACTTGATTATTAAGTCTTTTTTTTTAGCTGTCGTTAGAATGAAGTCTTCTTGTAGTAGAATCAAAATACTTCACAAAGCAAATAGTTTTAACGTTCTAATTAGTTATGTTCTTTATACATATGTACATAATATCAAAAGTTAGCAGGGATATAAACTAAATCCGAAATTTGAAAGAAAAGTAATTCAACTAGTTTAAATAAATATTAGGGGACATTGCTCACAGCGCCATCTAGCCCACACTAAGCAAACGATTGTTTCGTAGGTACTAGATAACGGATATAATACTTAATATATTTTTCTTTTGTAAATACGTACTTATTATACATAGAAACGACCAGACTCAACACAAGTAATGATAAATCTAAGAATTCATAATCACTTGTGTTATGCGGGAATCGAACCCGTGACCCTTTGATTAGAAGACAAAGCCACTACCAACTAAGCTATCAGGCCAGTCAACAGTCAGTATATGTATAAGGAACTAATAGCTTATGTACCTACTCAATAATTTAATTTTCATTAGTATGTCCGATGCAACATACATAATTCATGTTACATACTTAATAGCATATCATTAGTGTAATTCGCGTTTGTACGGTGTTAATTTTAAAAAATACAATTAAATAAAAAAACTTGTTATAAGTAGGTAAGTATAGTGAGTACTAAATCTATGGCCGTAACCTTTAGCGAGCGAATCCATTTCCAAAATGGCCGAAATATTCAAAATAGATGCTCTTTTAATATTTCCCTGCAGCTAGTAAACAAATGGTCGCGTGTTGAAGATGACAGACGGAATCAATGGGTTGGTTTGGTTGACAAATAAACGGGAACATCGGCTAAAGAGGTGCCGGCTTAACCTTCCATTTCCCTTTTATCTAATCCCTTTTGTAGTTTTAAAACATTACCATATAAAAAAAACCTTTTTTTACATGGAATGAGTTTTTATTTGACCAAATTTCGGCTGATGGTAAGCGATCATTATGGTATAAGCATACAAACCTATGTGTTTTTGCTTAGATGTCTTCTAGAACTAGCTATAAATGTCGTCACAACATGTTTCCTAAATAGGGAACATGCATGGAAAAGGAATTTGATTTTTGTAAATAAACTATAAAAATATACCAAAATACTAAACGAGCTGTGCAAACCGCATTTATATCCACTGAAAAATAAAGAAGCTATGACCAATTGAAGATTTCATTCCATCTCTTTCTTTCAAAACAGAATTTTCTATGTATTTTGTATGGCGTTAGTGTCATGACGTCACATGACATGTCGGTTCTCTCTGTCTAATCGTAAACTAAAAACGTGTCTAACTGCGTTTTAATTAAAGCTAATTCTTATAATTTCACTGTGCTGATTGTCTATTAAAAAGCTTTCATTGAAGTAATAAAAAAAAGTTGTGCATGTATTATATAAATAGGCATTAGAAGTTGAATTTTCTATAAAGTAATATTTATTAGTAAGTAATTTCAATATCATTTTCAGAATGTCCACTTTTTTTCCCAAACGTTGTCAGTGTAATTCATGGAAAGAGAGGGATGAAATGAAAATCCTCGGTGTAATTCTATTAATCAAATTTCTGGGAAAACCACGTGACATTTACGGGTCATGGATCAATTGGTTTATTCTTCGATATATAGGTGTCCAAAATACCCAAGAATAAACTAGTTGATCCATGACCGATCGATAAAATTCGATCTAAATTGTATAAAATGACCGCAAATATTGAATTTCGAGTGGGGACCGCACACGAATCGTTTTTCAAGACCGGAACCCATTTTACCACAATACCGGTAATCGGAGTCGGCTATTTCAACCAAAATTACACTCTAACCGCTTTTCCGACCATTTTCAAGCACACTGGACATATTTCAATTTGATTTATACCTAGTTAGGACTAGTTAGCTGATGTCAAATAATTTCATGATACGGGATAATTTGTAGAGCATGTGCAAATTGAAATTAAATTTATTTTGTGAAACCAAACTTTAGCTATTGTAAACAAAGATTGTAACCGATATAGTGACGTTGTTATAATGGTTTGTGAACTTTAATAATCATTATTTTAAAAAAATACAAAAACCGACTTCAAGTCTACTGACACTTTACTAAAAAAAACTTTCAGAAGACTTACCTTATAACCTCTTTTTTTTTAAGTCGGTAAATAAGAGTCACATTTCGATCGATAGATGACTAATATGGAACCTTTGACATAATCCGTAAAATAGATGAAATAAATTAATTTGCTAAACAAATCTAAGCCTATCAGAGAAAGCCGCATCAAAATCGGGCTGATAATTCAGAAAGAAAAGAAAGAAAATATATAGGTATTTATTGAGACACACACAAAACTCTTACTAAACTTACATGCTAAGAATGAGATGTCTCTATACAGCCGCAACTCAGCCTAATGCTGATGGCACAGGGCCACCAGCGCTGATATTCTGTTGTCGTTAAATATATAATAATAATAATAAATTTAAAACTATGAGGTATCAAATTACACTGGTCTCATGTACCAAAAGGGCTTCCTTGTTTTGGTGGACAAACATAAATTTTTATGACTTATTTTAAACATTTTCAAAGAACGCAGGTGAATTTTAAAAATTCAGAAGATGTAATGTATACAGCAGCGCCCCCTGGTGAGTTGTCATCGTAATACATAGCTTAAAAGATGCGCCCATTAAACTTCAACACATTACAGAAAACTGTATCAAAATCCGACTAGTAGTTTTGGAAATACCTATGGGTGAAATTGTTTTGCATAAACTTTATCAATTTGTTGGTGTTTAATGGGTTTTTTTTTTCAAAAAGTACTGAACCGAATGAAAAACAATTTTTATGGGACCATCTTGGAAACTATCCCCGTCGAATCAAATACGAATTTCTGCAATCGGTTTATAAATAACGGAGTAATCGAGAAAAATCCTAACAAAAAAAAACTTTCAGAAGACTAGATAAAATCTTTTTTTTTTGAAGTCGGTTAAAAGCAAGAAGTATTGGGAGTATATAAATTATTACAGGTAATTATGTATTTATTGTAGCTCCATTGTGTCGCTTTTGCGAGTGACATTTTAAAAATATTCGCAATAAACACACGCAATATAAAATTAAACTTAAAAGTCGGGTATCATTGCTTAGTTTTGCGTATTTTTGTACAGAAGTTAAACTTTTCCAGGATCGTTCAAATTTCCGCTTACACAGCAAACTATCGGCCACGGTGCAATCTAGGACGGGCATTCATTTCCGTTGCGCCAGCTCTCAAATCGACTTGTCAACGTTTTTGAGCATTTTGTGCACTTTTCTAAACATGAACAACGATTCCTCGCTAGAATACTGTTTTGTATATGTTGGTGGCGTACTTTCAAACACATACGTACCTATATGTATCAATATTTATTCAAATTCAAATTCATTTATTCTAATTAGCACCGTTCACGATTTACACTAATGATAACATAGATATAAATTTAATAATACAAACAAACACCACAATATTGCACATTAGTCAATTAAGGAATATCTATATAAAATTAATTATTAATCAGTCAAAAAGTTAAATTAAAGCAACAATAAGACACCTAAAAATAAAAATAAAAAGTATAATAATTATGAGAACAATACATACGAAGTGTTGCGTATAATCAAATAATGGTAGATTGCTTGAAAAATGCTGTCTCACAATATCGCAAGCAATCCCCCAATATTCCACTCCACGCACCATCAAAAAGATCACAGTCAGGCTTTACATCTAGAAGAGCGTTTAGAGTCGCAAGGGAGCGAGGTATTGGTGATACTTTATGCGCAACAGTTCTGCATTTGGGTACGTCCAACAGTTTATGTCGGCGGCCTCGCAGGAGAAAATCAATCAATCAAAATCCTTTATGAACACCATGCCTAGGAAAATATTTAGTATTAATGATGTTTTTTTTTTGTTCTATGAGTTTTACAATGGAATCTAAAATCATAGCTAGAATATTTTCTACTCCGGACTGTATTTGTGACGATATGTGTTATTTACGAACATAAGCATTACGAATTGTTTATAAGCATAATCTCATATCTTTTTTTAACTAGATCGGCCACAGGCTGTATTTCAAGATGTAGCACTTTTACTACTAGTACATGCTTAATAGTTTCAGAGCTTAATTAATTTCGATTTTCTCATACAATAAAACAATTTCATTTCAAGCAATGCAGTTGTTTCACATTCCTTATAAAATCAATAAAATCTTTAACCTCATTGTCCTTGGTGCATTGATTGCATTAATCTGAAGCATAAAGCATGCAACCAAGCAGAAAAACCGATAATTTACAAAAGCAGATATTCACAAATGACTAAAGTGTATCCAGCCAGTTCTCTCGCGTTCTTTCTGGACGTACTAAGGATTTTATTAAAAGGGGATTCTTGATTTACCTAGTCCAGTTAATAATCCAAAGTAGGGTTTGAAAGCGTGTGTATATTTCTATTTCCTCCACCCATTGGAAAATCTCTATAGCAATTTTTAACTCAAACTTTTTCATACTGGGTGCACAAAAATCGAATTGGATTTTGTTTACGAATCTGTAAACTATCAATGATAACACAAATACAATACAATTCTGTTCCGGTAACTGGGGCGGATATTTTATTCTGAGGAACTTAACCAACGAGAGCTAAGCTAGAATACAAAGAAGAAGAAGATTAATTCTAGAATTGAATTAATTAATTCCCACTAGATTTCCCGCCCCTTCTCTGACTACAGCCCTGTGTATCCATATATGAGCATGAATGGTAGATCCTGCTCCGGTAACTGGGGCGTGAAACGGAGATTTTATTCTGAGGAGCTTCTGCCAGACCACTCGGATGTTTCCACCTCGCTGGTAATACAGACATTTGCATGATAGTGTTAGTTTATACTGCTCTATTATCTAGGTGTTTACCTGCTTTATTGTGTAAGACACGGCTTCGCTCGCGTTGTCACGAGATAAAAGGTGACCTATGTTACGTCCTACACACTAGATAACGTGTATACTATCACGTTATCTAGTGTTCCGCTTTGGGATTCATTGCTACAGGTGCTAGTGACAACGATATCATTAGGCTTCAAATGTCTAAAACGAAACACCCCATCATAAGCAGCTTATTTTCAGATTTTCTCCAGTGACGTTTAATAAACTACATTCATAAATCATTCCCCTCGCATGTAGTTCGACTCGGCCATTACTGCGTGCAATCTGCATTCGATAAATGAGCTGACATAATTTTTCACCTCGATTGTCATTACTCAGTGCTGACCCACTTCTGAAACTGTTTAATCAACTTACGAGCTCTGGAAAAATGAGGGGAAAGCCAATACATTAAAATAACAACTACCTTACTATTAAAAAAACTGATTATTATCAAAATTGCTCAGTTAAACTTTATTTTTGCTCGAAGTATCTAAAAAAAAGCAATGCCGCAATAAAACAGTTGTCGCATCACTTATACACTATTTTTGAAATATTTTCACAGATCTTCTTCTTCTTATCGAATGAGAGTGCTCAACTCTGGTTGCTAGAGTTTATCAAGTTTTTTTTTAAAGTTTTTTTACAGATAACTAAAATACATACTAACCTACTCATCAATTTAAAAAAATTACTACAGACTACCAATAATATCAACATTGATCAGAACAAATAGGACTTTTAACTTAAAATTTGGCATTTGATTATAATTTTGTCTGATGGTATGCAAGCATTATAGTCTAGAAAGAAAGAACTTGCTTACCCAGTAACAACTAATGAAATCTCGTTTTAAAGACCGCTAGATTAAGAACAGATACTTTAATTAACTACTTCCAAATATTCAACACGTAATCAAATTTGGGTAGCTGCGTTTATTTCCATCATTTAACATAATTTATGGATCACAAAACAATGAGTGTTTCGAAATATCATGTCAGGTCTTAACCTAAACAGTATAGGGTGTTTGTCCTACTTGTTTTAGGTTCAACTTCATTTAACTTTGTAATTTCATTGTTGTTTTCTCTATATATACAGGTATCAGAAAGGTAATCAATTAGAGTAAGTAAGAGTTTGAACTAGAGACGGTTGGAAGAGATTACTTTCTGAGGATTATTTTCACAGTAAGTAAATAGCTGAGTTTTACAATTTTTTTTGCCATTGTTACATTAGGACATTGCACACAGCGCCATCTAGCCCCACACTAAGCAAACGCTTGTTTCGTGTGTACTAGATAACGGATATAATACTCATATACTTTTTTGATACATATGTTCGTACTTATTGTACATAGACACGACCAGACCCAACACAAGGAATTAGAAAATTACAATTCATAATTACTTGTGTCACGCGGGAATTGAACCCACAATCCTAGATAAGAAGTCAGAGCCACTGCCACTAAGCTAACAGGCCAGTCAATATTTGATATGGGAGTAGTAAACGCATTTTAAAGTGTCACAGGCTGATTTTATATCTCGTAATAACGCAAAATATTTATTCAAATTTCGCCTTTATAAAAATGGTTTTTATTTTAATCAAAAATACACATACCATATACATATAAAATAAATACAATACTCACAGATATAAATTGCTTCAACTCTAAGTGTACTTTACAAAAATCACTGAGCAAACGCTGAGCTATTTTAGAGACAACTTATTTCACTAGGAACGCCAATGTAATTCTCCGCCGTGATTTATTAAAGCAAAATTTCAAACTGCTCTCTAACCAAACACGCTAGCTGAAATATATACAGCCTTAAAATATAGCCTTTGTATCAGCTTCATTATCAATTCAGTAGAATTTTTAATTAATAACTCGTTGCGCTCTCAAAAGTTATACAAAGCTATACCGTGCACTCTTCATAATTAAAAACATTATCAAAAATGTCTAATTAAGATAGGAAAGCTTTTATAAAATGTTCCGAGTTATTTTTATGTTAGTATATCCGCTTCTTTTTAATTTTCCTGGTAATTTTGCTACAATAAAGTCACTTTTACCTCGCCATTTTTTTTACGCACATTTCTTAGCTTTTAAAAATAAGGCAAAGACGCGAGTAGTTTTATGTTTGTTTAGGACACTCCGATTAAAATTAGCTTTTCTTAGATTGTCAAATGTTTAACATGATAATATCTACTATTAAAAAATAAAAATAGTGATTGGTTCTGGCATCGCGTGCGTTGTTTTAGATTAGTTAGGAAGTAGCCTATATCTCTTTCAGGCCCCTACACTACCGCCATACCTAAAACACCAAGATCCAAGCGACTGGCGCTTCATTCAAGGAATCTAAACATTAAAAAAAATAGTTTTCTTATAATAATAAAAGCAAGAAACAGCCTATACCCAGCAGTGGGAAAAAACCGGCTGTGGATGATTATGATGATGCTACCATTAATAATGATTTAATTCTCAAACTTTTTCACAGAAAATGCCACCTCAAGTGGACCCTATCATCAGCGGGGTTCTCTTCGAGACCGACACACAAACCTCAGACCTAGGGCTTGACAAAGATGTCTCCAAACTGAAGAAAGCAGCCCCTCGAAAGTTTGAATATGTCTGGTTTAACATATTCTGGTTCTTGTACCTTCACATTGCTTCGCTGTATGGACTTTGGCTAGTGTTTACATCGGCTAAATGGCAGACTAACGTTTTTGGTAAGCATCTAAAATAGGCATTAAAAATCTTGACTCTTCTGCATTCTGTGCTCGCATAATTATTATTTGACGGTTCATTAATTAAGAGATTAAAAGTCATATATTTATTAGCCAATATGTAAATATTATCACGACTTAATTATTATGTCGAAATCTGCATTGATCTGCAAAACCTAAGTATTTGAGTAAAATAGCAAATACTGGTTTACTTATAAATATATTACCTTCTGGATAGCAGCAAAATTGTTAATTCTGTCTGTAATATATGTACTTACACTTTTTATATTAGTTAATGATTAAGACAATAACCATGTAATGATAAAATACAGTTTTATACCAATTAATTACTAAGAAAATTCAATATCAATCAAATCAAAGGTACATAGGTACAGGTACATTTTGAACTGACACAAATATAATTCATTGTAAACTGACGAGACAGTATGATAACCTTCGATGATTACCTTCCGTAACTTTTAGTTCATAAGTTGGATTCTTCTATTAGTCAAAAAAAGATTATCTTTTTGTTTATTGTTTTTACAGCTTTCGCCGTACATTTGATGTGTGCAATCGGAATTGGCGCGGGCTCGCACCGCCTCTGGACACACAGGAGCTTCAAGGCCAAGACTCCTCTCAGGACAGTGCTGATGTTATGGCAGACTATGGGATTCCAGGTAACAACTAAAGAACTAAGTTAATTCAGGGTTTAGATGTAGTAAAGAATTAAATTGAGATAAATATAAACCCTTTTTCATTCGTTAGAAGAAGTGTTTATTATTTTAGATATGTACCTACCTAAATTTTCTAAAGCATTTTTTTTTTCAGAGCACACGCTCTAATCTTGTATTCGTTTGCTTGTTTGAAAAATCAGTAATATTAGGCCAAAGTAAGTAAACGTAGTTTTGAAATTTCTGTATTTAAACAAAAAGATATGATTATTTTATGCTATCCAGTTGTTTGAACTTATTTACCTTACTTATACTAGAAATATGCATGTATGTACTTACTAAGTATATAACCACTATTGACAAAATATCTATCTAAGTACATAGTCATTCTTATCAGTTCCGATACAGTTCAAAGGCGATCCATACAAAAGCTACATTGAACAAATTCGACCATTAATTCCAATTTCCTTTCACAAATAATTTGATAAAAGACGTAACAATGGAGCCACATAACAAAATAAATAAGAATGGTGAGAAATGATTAATGGAACCACAAACAGCTGGCCTTTGAAATTAATTTTCCTTGTGAAAATGGTTTAAGAGTAAAAAATGGTAATTTAATCAAATTAGTAGGTGTAGGCTCGTCGCGGAGACGTCAGAAGGAAAATTGTTGCGGTAATGGATCAAAATCATTCTACTTGTGATCACTTATATTTCAGCCTAACTAAAACTCTATGCAGACATGGTTTTCTTCATAACCTTCCTAGACAAAATTATTATCTAATTTAGTTTACATAAAAACATGCATCTTATATTTCAATAACTATAAAATAACGAAGGAAGAAATGATCAAAATTATGTATACCATACCTACTTACATATATTAAATAATCTAACAACGTAAAATAGCTAGATAACGTGACATATAAGTCAAAGGCTACCTCAAGCCAGGGTCTATATTCTGTTGCTAGAGCCATCCCTAGAGTCCGTGTGTAATATTAGACTTAGCACCTCTGTAGCATAATTTTTAGCACTCCTTAACATCGGTCACTGACTCGTACTATATATTCTGTGCTCGAACTAATGATTATTCAATTCCCAGGACTGCATCTTCGAATGGGCTCGCGACCACCGCACGCATCACAAATACGCTGACACAGATGCTGACCCACATAACGCTGAGCGAGGCCTGTTCTACTCCCACATGGGCTGGCTGTGCGTTAAGAAGAGCCCAGAAGTCATAGAGGGAGGGAAGAGGATAGACCTGACTGATCTTTACGCTGACCCCGTTGTTATGTTCCAGAGGAAGTAAGTTATTTTCACTGTCTTACTTTAGCAACACGATTAACTCTTTAAATACACATTTGGCTATCGTGGAATGTCGTATCAGGTAAGTTGTCACTTAGATTTTAAACCAAATACGCTGACGTTAACGCTGACTCATATAACGCTGAACGAGGCCTTTTCTATTCCTACATGGGCTGGTTGTGTGTTAAGAAGAGCCCAGAAGTCATAGAGGGAGGGAAGAGAATAGACCTGACTGATCTTTACGATGACCCTGTTGTTATGTTTCAAAAGAAGTAAGCTATCTTTTCTAGCTGACTTGTATTAATACTTTCAGTAAAAACAAATGGGTATTTCAGTTATGAATAAGATGTAGAAACTAACCCGCTATGACTGAGCGTTATAGCATGTAGGTGGCAATTAGTGTTCCCACTTCCATTATCACAAATGATCCTATCGGTATGTTCCTTGTTGTAAATTATTTCATCGGATATATTATCGGTTACATACCCATTAATGATTGGAAAAAAACATTTCTTGCCGTCCTTTATATCATTTCAGAGCATATTTTAGTTGCTTAATAAACTTAATCAAGTCTATAGTATGTATACCTAATACCTATGTATATATGTATTGTGTATTCAATTATTATAAAACTAGTGGACACCCGCCCCTTGGGTTGCATTATTTTGAGATAAAAAGTAGCCTATGACACTCGAACTACCTATATACCAATAATAATGATGATCCGTTCAGCCGGTATTGCGTTAAGAGCGTTTATATAAACAGACAAACAGACAAGAAAATTAAAACTGCTGAAACGTGTTCAATTATAAATTTAAAGTATACCCAAACATTTTTTTTCTAAATTCTTCTATGTTCAGATTTTTGAACTTCTTCAGCGTTATTATATGTATAGATAGATAGGTATAGATCAAATTCAATCCATTTTTCCAGGCACTACTTGAAGATGATGCCGATCCTCTGCTTCGTGCTCCCCACCATAATCCCCATGTACTTCTGGGGGGAGACCTTCACCAACGCGTTCTTCATCCCCACCATCCTGAGGTATACCTGCGGGATCAACGTCGTGTGGAGCGTCAATAGCTTCGCTCATTTCTACGGATACCGCCCTTATGATAAGTAAGATTTTCTCTCATGTGCATACATAATTAAATTTTGCATGTACTTATACTTATGTACATATTATTATGAACTAAATTACTAGTAACTGACGCATAACTCTGTACCCACCTTTTAAAAGTGGATTTAGTATACCTATTAATAGGAAAAACTTTTCTTTTACGACTTTTGGACATTTTCTAAAAAAATGTTTTTCCATACATTTCGTTAGGATGCATTGATTTTTTTTTATCAGCTGATTTCTTTTTTCAAATTTCCAAAAAGCGAAGGCTAAAGTTGTTGGTTAGTCAGAAGAAAAAAGACAAAACATAGTTTTTTTTACTACTTACCTACTTAGGTAATACGAACTATTATTTTTTAGGTTTCTTCCTGAACAATTTCGAAAGTGTAAAGACTCGCTTTTATATGTTTACATAACTAAGCATTCGAAGCACACCTAATCTGCATTTGAATAAAAGTCCAAAGTTTTATAGGCCGCGAGCCCAAAATTAACTTTCAATCAGCTAGTGTTCAATAACAAAGGCAACTCATTCAATCACTGAACCAAATAGGTACTATGCGAGTCCATCAATCCTACATACACATCACTCACTAATGAATATTTAATTACCTGTTAATTGGGCTTTCATTAAATTAGACAAATAGACCTAGAGTAAGTAGGTAGGTAGCTACGTACCTACGTATTATTTGATTTATAATCATGAAATCGCCATAAAATTGTTGACGATTTCTCTGACTATTTTTTTTTTAATTTCTATACACTTTTCATCAGACTAGCAAAAACACAAAAGTGTCACTTCTCGATCCATCTGATTTGGCAGAATACCAGATAATAGCTGCACAGAGCAACTTTACTGCCATTAGACTAAAAAAAATACCATAATTAAAGTACGCATAATTCCTAACTCATCCAATTTTCCTAGGTCACTAAACCCTCGCGAGAACATCGGCGTGTGGATGATCTGCGTGGAGGGCTACCACAACTACCACCACACCTTCCCGTGGGACTACCGCGCGGCAGAACACCCCATCATCAACAAACTCACACCAACCATACTCTTTATTGAACTTATGGCAAAGGTAAAGAGGATTTAATTGGTTTTCGATAGAGTTCGTGTTCTAGGTACAATAAATTTAAAAAAATCTCCCGCGTTAAAAATGGCGCGAAATTAAAACGAAAAGAAAACAAAGATGACAGCTCTACTGCCTGCTGTCATTATCACTAATGGCTTTACCTGTCCAATTTATTTTGCCTAATCCCTGTTTTAACTATTTATGAACCACGGTGTTACAACAAAAGTAGCATACTATTATATCATATAAGTATCATCATTTACAGAGTTTAAGTTATAGTTGCAGTTCAACAATGCAGCGAACGAAAAAGGAAACAAACATACATACGAGTACATTCAAATCAGAGAATTGTCCAGCTGTGTTACATGGCTCTTAAAAACAAAAAAACTTGTATAATATGTTGCTTTTTCGTCTCTCCAGATCGGTCAAGCCTACGATCTCAAAGCAGTATCCCCCGAGATCATCAAGCAGCGAGCGCTGCGCACAGGTGACGGCACCCACCAACTGTGGGGCTGGGACGACCCCGCCTTCACTGAGAAACTGAAGGAACAATACGCCACTGTCAACTATAAGGAGGATAGGAAATGTGGATAAAAATTCATAGATATGCTAATTATTAGTAACTACTAATTAATAATTAGTTATTTCCAGTAATTTTGTGATTTCGATTCTTAATATATCTAACACACGTGCCGGTGTACCTACCTATGCTTATACCACATAATACAGAAGTAAATATTTACAACTGAATCTAAAGTTTTGCATAGAACAGCCTGCTGTATAATAATGTAATACCTAAGGTTTTTTTTATAAATAGACCTTATTTTGATACTTTCCTATCCTACATTATCATTAGTTACAAACTACTTTAATGTATCTATATAAGTAGCAACTTGGAACTAAGACTGTGTTATATTTTTTAAGATTTACATACAGAGTATGTTAATAAAGTATTTAAAAACTTCGTAATGTAATTTCCTTGTTGAAAAAAATAGTGACTTCCCAACCTAAGTAGTAATGTGCGTAGTTTAGTGTAGTATCATAAGTGTTTTAGACTCATAGTATTTCTGAAACTATACGTATAAAATACCAGAACTTAAGTTACTTATCTATCTAATTAATTCTCTCAACTTAACTCGAAACATACCACTACATAACATTGTTACCTAATTAAGCAGGACAACCCGTAGCCAATCCCTAACTTATTAAATAAATTGAAACAAGGTTAAACTCTTTGGTCGAACGCAGCTGGCGGGCGTCATAAGCGATAAGCGAAAATCGATAACAGGCTCTTCCATTAAGTGAGGTATAATTAATGCAATGCAATCATGTGCTTACCGGAGCACTAGTCTGGCGGTTAGTAGAAAAAGAAGGGTAGTGTGATAAAAATAGCAGAGCTAATTAAGCACTGCAGTTTCTAACGTATAGAGTAGAAAATAAGCGTAAGCTGTCTCTTTGTTCCAAGAAAATAAGTAGGTACCTACCTAATGTAAAGAAGCCTTAGAGTATACATAACTTTATGTATAACTCTAAGAAAGAAACATTGCGACGGACATCCACAACATTTTATTCAATATTTTCTTAATCAGATAAATAAACAAAAAGGACTTATTTGTAATTTCAATACTAGTGTATGCACGTGGGTCCACTTGAGTTGTGTGTGTGATAAAAGACAAGCCATGTGTCTATCGAACAGTATGTACAAAGGTATCACCATAATCAAAAGTCACAAGGGAAAGTTGTGCTACTATGACGTAATATATGAAAATAGTTGTTATTTTAACTACTGCTGTTATAATACTCTGTAATATATTTTTTGTATTTGTATATAAGTTTATGCTTTATATTATTAAGTATATGAATTTTTATTCTGTTTTATATATTTATTAGGTATATGTATTCGTTATTTATGTTTATATGAAATGTTTGTTATTTCCTCTTTGTTGTACACCACATTTTTCATTTACCTTTATGCTTATTTCTCTGCAGCCAAAGGTTGCCTGGAAGAGATCGCTTTCAGCGATAAGGCCGCCGCTTGTTGCACTAGCTAAGATAATAATTTGTTTTATGTACTGTTCATTTTTAATGTTTATCTATCTATCTATATAGGAAACAGGAACAGCCCAACGAACACACTTGTAGTTTGTATAAATAATGGCATATCGTCAAAATAAATAATCCAACCGGGACGCGCGTGCTGACTCGTCCTCCTGATGATGGAAACCTCAGATTTCCGAAACTTGTCGAACTAATTTTTCGACGTGATTTTTGACGTTAGTGCTAGCCGGTTATTACAACTAAATTAAAATAAATAATCGTTCATTTCTTGTTAAGAAAAATAAGAAAACTTAAAATACGCGCTATGTATGAAAACAAATTGTCAATTTTTTTAAAGCTAAAAGAACAAAAAAAACTTAGCTGTCACTGCTGATGTGTCAAACTTCAACTTGTCAAAAAATATTTATTTACATACGTCTCAGATTTACGTTTTGTGATACTGTGATACTCTCTAACTTCATGGTGATACTGATACTGCTCTATTTCTACTATTTTCCTTTCCAAAGAAAAGAAGTAGGTATATTTCTTGTTATTTCCTTCAAAATAATATCAAGTCAAACGTATAAATTTATAAATATAGGATCAACATACGCTACCCCCTAAATTCTCTTGACAATTTGAGATAAAATGTTTGAAAACAAAGTTGTGATCAGGGGTTCTTTCTGACTACACAAGTATACAGAAATTGAGATTTGAGATTATACTTACCTACATTTTAAAAACAAACAAAAATGTTATCTTCACTCATAAAAGAACATCAAGCTAGACAAGCTGCAAAAAGAGTAGTCCAAGGTAAGTAAATAATGTTTTGCAACTACACTCGTTTTTGTATAGTACCTATATTATATTTCATTTGTAAAATATATGATTTCAGAACAAAAACGCAAGGATTGCATAGCAGCTGCCAATGATTTGACACAAGCTCTTGTAGACCACCTGAATGTTGGGTGAGTAGAACTGTTTGTTATCTCCTCGTAAGCTAATATATTATGTTACTTTCATAATGTTAGTGTAACCAGCCAATTCTCATTAAATTTAATTATACTGGTACTGGAATAACAAAAAACAGTTAATTATAAGTTGTTATAATAAATCCTTTGTTAACATTTTAAAAAGTACATAGAAAATCCTAGTATGATTTCACTGCTGAATAATGTTGTTAGTTTATGTATTTGGGACATACTGCAAAAAAGTAGTAATGTTACATAGGTATCTGGATGGCCAGTTTGTCTTTATGAGAGCCATGGTATGGTATTGTGATACCAGTTCAGTTTAGACCGAGGCTCAGTAATATGTATTCATGTTTCAGTGTTGCTCAAGCCTACCTTAACCAAAAGAAGTTGGATGCCGAAGCAAAACTCCTTCATCAGGGCGCCATAAACTTTGCTAAACAAACCCAACAATGGCTCGCTCTGGTTGAAAACTTCAGCAGTGCACTTAAAGAAATAGGAGATGTTGAGAACTGGGCACGGAGCATCGAAAATGATATGAAGATTATTCAGGATACCTTGGAGAAAGCTTATGAAACAACACAAGAACAACCTTCCACTGTGGCTGGCAGTGCACAATAGTTACCTACCTAATTTCTAAGTTAAACAAAGTTTTTTGTGTATATCTGAATCACATTCCTTTATTCTTCTTGTTCTCAATAAAAAGCTAATTAAGTGCTATCCATGCCTTTCTCTTATTACAGATCAAAATTTTATATAATTACTAATAACATGACTTGGATACATAAGTATTTCCCAAACATAACTTTTCAGATAGTTTTAAGCCATGTACTTACAAGGATATATCAAAGGCTATTTTACTTAAGGCCATAGAATCACAGGCCAAGAATGGTATGTAAGTATAAAGATGTCACATGTCTTTCAGTGTATAAAATGGGGGCATAATTTCTTTCATGCAGAATAAAATGTAGTGTGGAGCCAATCATGAGCCAATTCATTGACTGATTCTGGTTGTCACTGTCAGTTATGTCAAACTAGTCAGCTGTTCCATGTTTTTATTGCGAATTTCCTTCTTTGAATCTAATTAAAATTATTATGATGGATCAATAAAGTTTATGATGTGGGAATTATTTATTTATATGTATTGAGTCATTGGATATCCTGTGCGTGTGTCATATTGGGATACTAATTCATTATAGTGCATTCATACATGCGCATGGCAAGCGTTTTCCTACACAATTTCACACGAACTGAATGTTAGAATTTCACACAGTTTCGTACCTTATCACGAGTGTTTAATAACCGTGCCGTCTACCAGTTATCATTAATAGACACTGGCTTATTCATTCGAACCAGTTAGTCGTCGAAACGCAAAGGCGAAGGACTTGTAAATTGTTAAGAAAACATCAGCATCATGTCTTCAGATTCGACGCCCACTGTTCTTTCAATTCAAAGCCATGTGGTTCATGGATATGTTGGGAACAAGAGCGCAGTGTTTCCTCTACAGGTAAATTATATTTAATTAGTTAAATGACCTGTGAACACATGTTTAATGGCCAATAAAAAAGTGTTTAAATGACTTTAGTGTTAATTAAATAAACTACTTAAATATGTTGATGCAATATAATGCATTCCACCTTGCATGTTAATTCAACTTTGGTTTTTATTTGTGTCATAATTTTGCAAGAAATTTCATATGTAGAAATGCAATCAACTTATCATCTTCTTTGCTAATTCATGATAAAACATCTTCAATATATAAAAATATAGTACCTAGTGTTCCAAATTTACTCTAAATTAATTGAGGCGGTAGAATATAAGACTAACAAAATATGCACACTGTGTCTTGTGTATATCTCATTGCATATTGTTTGTTTTGTTAAATTTATGTGTATGGTATATGTGATTATATATTATTTTATCTTTACTATTAACCCATATTGTACCTATTGGTTCGTGGGTGGCAGGTTCAAGGAACTTTATTAAAAAATTGATAACTGGAACTCCTTATCAATGACTTGAGTGTGTGTTCATTTAAAACCAACGGCCATGACGAAGTATTACATTGTTTCTCTTATTCAATCAACCTTGCTGTTTAACCTTGGAGTTATATTGAAGACTATTTGTGTGATAAAAACTATTTGTGTTTTTATATAACATATGTCTGTTGAGTTAGGAATCTATTAGTATACACAATTTATAAGAAAATATAATGGCTTTACACTATGCTTAATTATTGTATGAAGTAATTTTTTAAGCATGAAAAATTTATTATTACAAAAAACTAACATTGTTGTGTTAATTGGTATGAAGTAAATAGAGAAATATATTAAATTTAGTTTATTAGTGTATTAAATTTGTGTATGATATCAAAAGAAAGTACTTTTTTGTAGGTAAATTGTCTTCTTGAACACGAAAAATTATTGAGTTACATTACCTTATATAAAAAATGTTCTTGTATAAAAGAGCTGCAATCTAAATGAACAGACCTGCCTCATTAACTAAGTAATTTGATGACAATCCATTTGTAGTGTCTTTTCATAAACACATATCTGTAGCAATTTTGTTTTAAAACATTGCTAATACCAGGTTCTAGGTTTTGAAGTGGACTTCATCAACACAGTGCAGTTCTGCACACACACTGGCTACAAACACATCAAAGGCACTGTCATGCAAAACAATGAGCTAAATGAACTGGCAGAAGGTCTAAGTTTGAATGATGTTGACTATTACACACATTTCCTGACTGGCTACTCAAGATCGCCTGAAGCTTTGAAACAGATTGCTGAGTTGATCAAAAAGTTGAGAGCTAAGAACCCGAGTTTGACCTATGGTAAGGCTTATTTTTAACCTACTTAAAAAAGGAGGTTATCAAGTATTCTGATTTTTTTTGTGTATCTTGCCTAAATATTCAATCAAATCATTATTAAAATTGCATTTAAATGCCACAATCCTTCACTGTATAAACATATTTTTGCTAAAAATTATGTAAACCTTACCTAGAAACAAATGGTAAGAAAGCAAAATTGAGTTTGTTGGTCTTTTTGTACCTATCCATACCAAACAGTATTTTTGGAGAGCAAAAAGTGCAATAGACTGACTTTAGCACAGAAATAAAATGAGTGAAGCCACATGCATACACTAGTGTCTTTATAACCAAGAAAAAGACTAAACTTGTCCCTTATACTTCCAGTATGTGATCCAGTAATGGGTGACAATGGCAAGATGTATGTCCCGGAAGACATCCTGCCAGTGTACCGGGACATCCTCCTCCCCCTCGCAGACATCATCACTCCCAACCAGTTTGAAGCAGAACTCATGACCGGCCTGAAGATGAACAACTTGACCAGTGCTTTGGAAATAGTAAAAGCATTGCATAATAAAGGTGCTAAAGCAGTGGTGCTCTCGAGTACAGATCTTGGAGATGATACACATATGATTGCTGTTGCTAGTAGTGGAGGTATTTTTTTTTTCTTTTTTTTATCTTGAAGTTCTAATGTCATTGGCTGATGTAATACTGTGTAAAAGCTGTAATGTGGGCACTATGTTTAATTTACTGATGTTTAAATTAAAATAACCTGGATGACATCAAACACAAACTGATTTAAAAAAAAATTGGTAACTATGATAAAAAGTTGCATAGGTATTTATGATGATTTTCAAAAACCCATCTGATAAGCAAACCAATAATCATTTTAATTTATTTCTTATATTTGTATAACAATAAATTAAGTATTACCATGGAGTATGGTCCAAGGTATAAAAGGCATATGTTACCATTTAGCCATGAGTCACGTCAAAGACCTTAGCTAATTGATAGGTAGATAGATAACACTTTATTATAAAAACCAAAACAGGAAAAAATACAATAAAACATAAAACTAAAAATTAGTGTCCCAATTGGCAACCTTATCGCTCAAAGCGATCTCTTCCAAGTAACCAATCTGACAATTGAATGAAAACTCATCACCATAGTCGTCCACTCTAATACTACAATAGATCATGAGCTATTTTGTCTAGTGCGTAACCCGCACTATGCCGCCAGCCGCTTTGTCTGAAGTGTTTAGATATGAGTTTAGATTTTCGCGCCTGGCAGTTAGTAGACCGTAGCCTAGTGGTTAAGGGATTCTGAAGGTAGCAGAAACACGCAACTTCGAATCCTGCCGGTCGTGATTATTTTCGCTAATATTCCGATAACAGTTTCAGTTGGACTACAGTAGATTACTTATATAGTCATTTTTTTTTCTTATTTCCAGGCACCTCATACAAGATCGACATCCCGAAGCTAGACACAAACTTCACTGGCACCGGTGACTTGTTCGCCGCATTGTTCCTCGCGTGGTGGCACAAGACCGGCAACGATGTCAAACTCACGCTGGAGAAGGTCATCGCTACTCTGCATGCGGTGTGCAAAGATACTTATACTAAAGCTAGAGGTAAAAAAATCTATTATATCTATTGTCTTTGGGCCATCCATCCTTTCGCTTGAAAAGGAATTACTAAGGTAGGTATGTGTGGTGTGCCAAAGATACTCATACTAAAGCTAGAGGTAAGAAAATGGCGATTATATTCCATGGTTGATTACTTTTGGGTGGTGGCATATTTTACACTTGTGATGCAGATTGCCATCGCTTCTCTTTACATTGTACAAAGGCTAAAGGTAGAACATTATTTTACTAGGTATATATGTTGCGTCACTTATGGGTTAGGATCGTCTATAAGTCCCTCCAAGGGTTTCTATTGAGAGAGAATTCTTCATCGATTTGTGATGATGATGTTTCTCTGGTGGTTTTATAAATTCTAACTTATGTGTTCTTTATTTGTTTGGGACGCTATAAATCGGTATATCTAGTCGCAAAAGTAAAGATATATGCTAAAGCAACCATTGTCATCTAATGTAGATAATCTTTACATTCATTCATTTTTGGGATTTTTGAGTCTTCATTCATGCTGATTTTTTTGGATGATTTCAATGGATCATGGCCGATTCACTTGGATAGATTTGGTTTCCTCAATTTTTATATGTAGTGGTGTGGTAAGACCAACGGGTTTGATGCTACTTGCAAAAATTGGGAATGTAGATGTACATACTATATCTGTTCTCGGCTTTAAAACGACCTTCGTGTCGTGCTATCTAGTAATAATCGCTTTGTCTTTCTCTTGCGATTGTCTGTTTCAAAAATATTTTTTGATAAGATCTTGAGATTCTTTTTCTTCTTGATTGTGTGGGCGCGGTATCTTTGATAGCATCGTCTTTGTTTTAGCCATTTTGTTAGAGAATCCTATGGCCTCTCTCAATTCAGCAACACCGGACAATAGATTCTGCAATTTTTGGAGGGTCTTTGCTGTTTGCAACTGCAATTCTAGAGGTAGGAAACTATAATGAAATCCTCACAAAGTACATTTTTCTTTATTCTGTATTCTTTCACCAAAGCATTGCTAAATAAATCTCAGATATCTTATGATATAGCTTTGTCGTAGACGTATGTGCCTTCTATTTAACTAAAAAGCCCTTACAATATGTATAGATGCACCTGAGACATACCTAATAAGACTATCTTTTTTTACGTAAAAAGAATGATTACAAATAAAATTATTTGGTAGTTATTTGAACTAAAAAAAAATTAACATAACGGTTTTTTTCTTATCCCTGCTTGGGTTAAATATTTCTCTTTTTATTTTCCAGCAAACCAGCCGAGCGGTGACATCCCGTGCAGACTAAAAGAGCTTCGAATAATCCAGAACAAATCCACGTTAGAAGACCCCAAGATAGAGATCAAGGCTGTACAAATCAACTAAAGTAAGGTACAAAATCAAATGTAATGTATAAAGAGATCGCGGCACAAATAGGATCTCGGACAATGACCTTTGTAGGCCTTATAACAAAACGTGGTTTGAATATAAGTCTAGACCAAGTCCGTTTTAGTTGTTCGAAAATTGACTGTCTACTGTTCAAAATGTACCAATGTTAAATCAAAGTTCCAATTATTTGTTGACATTTTGATTGCTTGTATGTGATGTCTGAACAACAAGAACCCACTTTTTATTTTCAAAGTCCTGCTGGACTAATATTTAAACCGCGTTTTGTAATAAGACGGTGTTATCTCTGTTGTTCTCAAGCAAAATTATTTGCAGTCAAATGCACAAGTGCGACCGAGACGGCAATACGTTTACGTGTTAGTAACAGAGATAGACATATATACAGGTCAACGACCGAGATTTCATTTATATCGCGACGGGAGTTTAGTACAAGTAATATTTATGTGAAATGTGTTACAAACAATGTGCAACAAAGTATAGGTAAGCTAAAGGGTGTTTATGCTTATATACATTATGTCAGTGACAATATTACGGCAATAGAAATAGATTGGTATATTTATATACTTAGGCAAATATACAGAGTACAATCTAACTTAGAGCTTATAGAGCTTGCCTACGAGTTTGGCTATTAGTGATGTCTGTCTTTTACGAACAAATGGGTAGACTTAGCAGAATAAGTATATTATTTTCTATATGCGTATCCTAAATGTGAATGGGATCATAGCAAATTTAGAGTAACCTCTATATTATGTGTGTAAACGTGTCGCCACGTGTCTCTTAGTGTGTTCAGGCAGTCTCATTTGAGATCCGGATTCATTCCAGTACAGTACAGGTATACTCTATTTGGGCGGGAATAGGGAATATGCACAACCATTTTTTTATTACTTCAATAAAAGCTTTTTAATAGATAGACAATCAGCATAGTGAAATTATTTTTTATTTACAAAAATCAAATTTCAGTTGCATGCATATACCCTATTGCGGAGAGGGGCTCGTTTGCCCGCGAAACTCGCCCTTTTCGAGACGAAGTGACATCGTGGTAGGTTTTAGTCGGGAGTGGAGTCTCATTAGCTCCGAGCCCGACCTACCCAAAGGGCTCTCCCTTTGGGTAGGTCTGTGTATATGTCTGTGTTGCGGAGATCTGTGAATGCATTTCTTCCACGGAAAAAAAAACATACTTCATTTATGCTTATGTGAGTGGCGCTTTACACATTCTGGTGTTCAAACATCTGATATGATTAAGTAATGCAAAAAAAATGTGTTCGGTATAATACCAGTGCTTCATTAAATTCTAATTTATTATATTCTATTCTAACTTTATTCTAATGAGTAGATAAAACAGGTTACTAAAAACTGATATAAATTTCGTTATAATTAAATGTGATAAAAAAGTAAAATTAATCATTTCATAACTGACATGCAATGATACCAACATTCATATAAATTAATCTAGAAATGTAGTCTAGAATAGTCCCAGCAACGCCACGTTTGATAAAATGATAATACAATGTTTACGAGACATAGATAAAATTAGAATACCTATATTATGAGTTGTCTTGAGATAATGTTGCTATGTTATAAATATACAAGGTTATATTTATCAGCTTCAGATATAAGTTATTAGATGTGATGTTTATCAATATAAATGTCTTGGATAAGTGACAATGAGTTAGGCTTTAGAACGTGATTTGCTAATCTCAGCTAATGTTTACACAATTGCAATGTTAACCTCTAGCCAAAATGTGTTTTTGCATTTATTAAAAGCTTTTTAAGATAGATTCCATGTATGTAAACCAATATTAGCCGCTTTACGTATGAAAAATAATGAATGAGCAAATAGTTCATTAAATTCAGTGTATTATTATAAAATGCGGAAAAACTAAACTTTAATTAAATGAACTAATACAATATAGAAATTGACAGATCATCATGATCATCCACAGCCCTTGGGATCCCACTGCTGGGTATAGGCCTCCCTTTGTATGTGCCATCTGTGTCGATCTTGTGCAGACCTCGAGGGTCGACACCCTCGACTTTGACGATGTCGTCGACCCATCTCGCGACCGGACGACCCACTCCTCGCCTGCCAGTTCTAGGCCGCCACTCTGTAACTGCTTTACTCCATCTGTTCTCAGTTCTCCTAACCACGTCTCTATAACCACGTTAAGACGACGCAGTGGCGAACTATAAATCTGAAATTGTAGGTCCAAGCGCCCTGCACCGCCGAACAGGCGCGGGTGGCAAAAGTATCGCTAAAACCCCACTTATTCCGAAAGGGCGCAAGCGACAAAATGGTTTTGGTCGTTTATTTCAAAAACTACGAATTTGTTTCAAATAATCTATTCTCAAATCCAAGTGATTGTGTTAATTAACATGTGTGGAAAATTAACGCAAACCAACGCCGACAAAATCGATATACTCAACTTTATAGAGATCTTTTTGATTATTTATTTTGTGTTACAAAAATTGGCCGTTGGTGTTATGATATTCGTAAAATATAGTAATTGAAATGATGAATCTTGAACATAAAATTTTAGTTTAGTTGCTTTTGTCCATGTCGAGTAAAATACGAATTCTTGCTACCAAATTCTGAGGGCGTCCTCTTAACCGTATAACCACGGATCTCGGTATTACGCAGTCGGTCTATGAATCTGATGCCAAGCATGGACCTCTCCATAGCTCTTTGCGCGACTCTGATCGTGTTAGTAGCATAATTGACAGATATGAGTAGAAAAATTACCAGCAGGGTTTATAAATTGCAAATACTAATATTCTTACTGATTTCACGTTACCCTGTACAACAATTCCGAATGCAAATCCTACTATCTGATAAAGTTCTATCTATGGAACATTTATCATTATGTCTATATTGTTGTATGATCATATTAGTGTTATTAATGTGGTTGATAATATTATATCACTGTGGAAAATATATACATATGTAATAATGAGAGATAGCTATAGATAAGTTGATAGAGATTATGGGAAATTGGTAGAACCATATAGGTATATCTGCCATACCTACAGGGGTACAAAACGTGGTTTAACTATTATTAGTCAAGAACTCTGAAAGTATGCAGTTCGTTCTTGTTGTACAAAATTTGTTTACTTCTGTCATAATAATCAAATTGTCAAAATGTTACCAATGATAAATCAACGTTCTAATTTGAAGTTGACATTTAGATTGTTTGTATATGATGTTTGAACAACAAGAACCGACTTTTTATTTACAAAGTCCCAAATATGTTTTGCGAATTTTCTAAAGTCAAAGAACAAAGTAGTTGCTTAAATATAATATATATAATTATATAATATACGTGGAATAGTTACACTATTTTGAGATGATGATTGATATATACTTACCTACTTGATAAATGTAAGCTATTTAGAACAAAAATGTTGGTTACTTAGTATACATATACGAATGCAATATTAAATATGGAATAAATATGAACAGTAGCAGAACCATATCAATACAAAAATATCAAATTATCTGTTACTGAAACTTGAATAATATTAAACGTCCTGTGATGCGACAATAAGATTAATAAAATCTAAATCAAGTATATATTTTAACTTTTATGAATTATACATGCATTTGTAGAAAATAATGTAATGGAAAATGGCGTAAAATCAGTTGTTAAACTTAAGTTTCTATCGGAAACAAACTTGCTTTTTTGGTTTTCTATTTTTTTGCTAAAACTCTTGTTAAGTTTATAAGCAATAATTTTTACTTAGTATAAATAGATACCTACATGTCACAAAAAAGTTTTGGTACAATGGACCATAAAAAACATGTCTTCCAATATATTGTATTTACTTAGCGATTACTGTGATAGTGAGTAATAAGCTTTTTATTTAAAGCTTAGTTTCTAAAACACCAAAACAATATAAAAATAACTAAATATGATATGGACATTTTAAATGCCTAATCAAGAGTTTTTAATGATTATTTTATTATTATTATGTTAATTATTTTTAAGTGCTGAGTTACACGAATCCACATTAGCTTGATGTTATATAGGTACTATAAGTTATTTATAAAACTAGACATTGTACCTTCTAAAATTGTATTAAAGCTAAATATAATAAATTCAATTTTAACAGATATTGTAATTTGTGTAGCACATTCTATGATATGAGTACATTATGTATGTTGCAATTTTACAGTTTAAAAAAAAGATTCTTTATCTTTTTATATTTATTTAGTTGTAATGTTGACATATTTATTGTTAAGTAGGTACATTCTAGATCACGCAATAAATATTTACTTCGTTGTTGGAATTCTAGTGTTCTCATTTTAAACACATAAGATAATAAGGTAATTTTAAAAAATAATTTGTAACTGAAAATAGTGTAATTTTCAGTGGAACTTTTACGACAATCAATAACAGAAGTCATCAATTTCTTGCATTGCTTTTATCGGCCCTGATAATTATAATTACTTATGAGCCGAGCCGACAAAACCGATGACTTATCGAACATAAGTAATTTAATAACTAGGTAAGTTAATTATAGGTATAATTAGACATATAGGCGCCCTCCACGATGTATCTGCCCAAGAGAACTCCCCTAACGAATTAATCCTACGGGGGAGTCACAACCCTCGATTCATGAGGAAAAACGACTCAAGAGAGAGATCTTCACAGATAATAATTACTTACCTAATTAAGGCGGATGATGCATGTATCATAAATAATCTAAAAAAAAAATCAGAAGACTTGATAACCTCCTTTTTTTGAAGCCGATTTATAGGTAGGTAGGTAGTACCTAAATAATATAAAAAAGGGTTTAAAGGTTTTAGGTAAGTAACAGATATTACTCAAACGACAAAAGAAAACAACAAAAACACAAAATTTACTTCTCAAACTTATATTTAGCACAAAAGGGAAACTAAACCAACAATAATGGGTCCTGAAATCTATATTTGACAGTTGCAAAGGCACCTAGACTTAGAAGGACCAACACAACATGAAATATCCATAGTAAGGAGTTGTAATACTTTAGTATGGTTGCTGTACTATCTAGAACGAAGCACGGGGTCAGATAGATCAGGCACAGAACTCGCATTATTGAAAAACCGATGTCCCACGCTACTTTCATCTGAAAACGAGAAAAAATATTGTATATTATTATTATTATTCCTATGTCCTACATTAAATGTAATGTAAATAAAAAATTAATAAATAAATGTTCCGAGACATTGCACACAGCGCCATCTAGCCCCACACTAAGCAAACGCTTATTAATTAAATTATTGCAAATGTTATTAAGTATTTATGACTATAGGAATTGTTTTTAGTAGTACGTAGTGTACTATTTGTCTTAATACTGCAGTCGTTAAGCCAGAGGCCCTTAGGGCGTTTCGATAACTCTGACACCAGATTTGGCCACTCTTATACGAACGCATCTATGTAAGTACTTACAGGAATTGTAGGCAGGTATGCAAAATCAAACATATTTTTAGTAACCAAATTAGGGAGGTTTTAGTTTGAAATATACTGACAATTTGATTTATTTATTAGTGACTTATTGTAAAGAATTAACTCGCTTCCTCATGTACCGAAAGGCGATTAGTAAACTTTTTGTTTGCAATAGCTGATTTTTTGTTGCAGTTTGAAAACGGAACAATCAAACCAATAAATATATTTTCGCTATTTATAAATCGTAGATATGATGATTTTCTCATTACTAACCTGTCCGCTGGTATTAAAGAGCCCGCTATACTCCGTCTCGAGGTGTATATAGGCCCACAGGGTGGTTGACACGATCACAGTGCCCAGCGAGCCGCCGCACCACAACGACCATACTACGAATGATATTGCACTCCTGCAAAGAAATATAAGTTAAGTTATGAGTCTGGGAAATTGTAGTAGCCAGTTTCGAGCTACCTTTAGAACCTCTGGTATGATTTGTCGGGACCTACAGATAATATTATATTCAGATCCAAGAAAATGTCAAGAAGTAAAAATCTTTTTAAGATCCATCCATTTGATAGTCAACCGTTGCGTTTCTTAACTTTAGTAATATCGGCGCGGGCGTTCCATAGGGAAATCAAAGAAGAAATAAAATTTGATGGTATTGGTAGAGTACTTTAGATATACAGTTATCAGAGTAAAAAATAATAAAATTAATGTTCCTTTCTTATTATTAATTACTATCGAACTGCCATTTAAGATTTTTCAAGACAAGACTGAAGCTTGGCTTTCTTTTCGTAAACGCGCAGACCAAAGATTAGAATAAACGCCGGTGTCATAAAAATAGAAGAATAGTCTTTAATTATATGCCTAACTAAGCGCTTTGCTTCTACCTTCGTAGTAAAGACAGCGAGATTATGGAACTCTCTACCTGGAGCCCTTTTTCCTGAAAATTATAACCCAGGGGGTCTTTTAGGTTTCTCCTAGGCAAACGTGCAACATCTTAGACTGAAATGGTGCTTAACGTCAGGCAGGCTGTAGTCAAACGTTGACTTATTCAGTGTAAAAAAAATAACTAATAAAAGTTTAGTCCTACCTCATTTCTTTACTAGCCTCCGCCATGTTCTTGTCGAGATGGTTGAAGAACCAGTACCGCACAGTCATGTTCCAGGCTCGCACCGTGTCGATCATCTTCGGGCCCATCAGGAGTTTCTCCTTGTCGTACGACTTTATCATCGTGAAGTTGTACTCTTCCTCCATCGCTGCTTCGGGGGTTATGCTGAAAATAATTATATGACGTATGACTATAAAGTAATAGTCAGTTGTTTGATGGTCTGTTAATTGTGTGCCCATTGAAGATCACTAGATTGTCGTGTTTTTTTTGGTATGGTGGTGATATAGTATCAAGAACACACATAGGAGAGTTTTTATCCCGACACAATACCCACACGCAAAGAGTAAGCAGTAGATAACATAACAAGGAAAGTGCTTATGTGTCTGCTAGTTGATCTTTGACGCCACAATGGAGATACGTAAGTACACACATCTCGTGCGGGTGACAAGACACTATTATAAGAAAATACTCTTGTTTTTGTACGTATTAATATATTGAACCTAGAAGAAGGTATTTTTGAACCCAATAAACGTGTTTGTATTGTATTGTATTTTGTATACATATTTTAATTTGTCGGTCTTCAAGTCGAGAGTAAACTGGTTTCTTCTAGGCAAGCGCGCTAGATTGTAGATTATAACGTTGCTTAACATCAGGCAAGTTGTAGTCAAGCGTGAGCCTATATCATGTAATAAAAAAAACCTACCATCGTGTATTTTCACCAAAAGTGGATACCTACATCTTACATTTGATGTGATGATTTCAGTAAAGTAGGGAAAGTAGGTACTTAAATTTTCACGATTGTTCTTACTTTACATAGTTAAATATTAAATGGTAGATATTTACTTCAACAAACTGAGCCTGACTGTAGGTCCATGTCCAGGTATGGGCAGTGTCCTGGCCGGGTACACTCCGAACCCCGCCTGGGTACACACGCACGCACTCAGCAGCATCACTATCACGTTCTTCAACACAAACATCGCGAGGACGGGTATGTTGTACAGGTAGCGGCTCTCCGTGTCGTAGCTGTAGAATGCTTTGTTGCTGTACATCTGAAGAAACGAGGGATTTTATAAATTTCTGATAACATCTACGAGTATACTAATATTTTAAAGCTGAAGATAGATAGATAGATAAATTCTTTATTAAAACACCACATACATAAAAAAACAATACAAAAACAACATAGAAAAAATAAAATGTGCGTTTTAATTGGCGGCCTTATCGCTAAGAGTTTGTTTGTTTGAGCGCGCTAATCTCAGGACCTACTGGTGCGAATTGAAAAATTATTTTTGTGTTGAATAGACCGTTTAACGAGGAAGGCTTTAGTTTATATAACATCCCGCTGCAACTAATAGGAGCGAAGAAACAATGGAAAATGTGGAAAAAACCGGGGAAAATTATTCATCTTTGAGGGCTTCCTTTGCGTGTGCTGCAAAAACGGTTCAAGATATCATAAAAATATGTATGAAATAATTATTCCTCTTGAAATGACCAACAAAACGTACGCAACAGTATATGTCTATCTTTTAAGATTAACTCATTAGAACCGTTTTTATGGTAATAACTATTCCACGCGGACGAAGTCGCTGGCACAGCTAGTAGCAAATAAACTTATAGGTACCCTAGTGTCCACAATAGTGCGTTATGTATTATTTGACACTCTTAACTTATTAACTGCCGACAGGTGATGCAATACAAGGTGATGCCTACTTCCTTTAAAGTAACAATTTTCTGTGAACATGAACACATATCAGTTTTACGTATTATAACGTCAAGAAAAGTAGATACAAAAATCTTAAATATTACTACAAATGGCGCTCCCCAGTACCTAGTCAGGTCATAAATTCTGTCACATGTTTAAAATAAAATAATTGAAACAACTTTATTCTTTATGTAACCATTTATATACCAAAATGAACTTAACAAAACATAGATTCTTATGACAACAAAGTTTATTCAAAATGACCTCCGTGATTTTGAATAAAGGCCTTCAATCTGCGCGGCCAGTCGTCTATCGCTGCACGAACGAGGTCCATGTCAATATCGGCGGCTGCCTTAATCAAGGATGTCTTGAGTGACTCCAAATTGGGATGAGGCTTTGAGCACGCCTTTTCCTCCAAGTGTTGCCATATCTTGTAATCTAACGGATTCAAATCTGGACTGGAGGAGGGCCAGTCTTCGTGCCGGATGAAGTCGATTTCACGCGCTGCCAGCCAGTCTTGTGTGCTCTTCGCTCTATGAGCTGGCGCCGAATCTTGTTGGAATACCCAGTGCTTGTTATTGAACATGATATGAGAAACAGGTTCCACAAGGTTCGTCAGGACTGTATTTTGATACACAACTGCATTCGTTTTTACACCTTTCTCACAAAAATGTACCTCTGTTAAGCCCCAATAAGAAACTCCCAACCATACCATGAGCGAGGATGGAAAATGACCTCGTTGGACACGCGGAATACGTTTGCTCGCTTCTTCACTACTGTGTGCGTAGACCTTATCATGTTGTTTGTTGTAGCTCTCTTCTACGGTAAAATTTTTTTCATCCGAAAAAAGAATTTCCCGATATTTTTTTCCCGCGTACCGCTTCAACAAAGCGCGGCATCTCTTCAGTCTCAGGTCCATTAGACGAGCATTCAAACGATGTCCTGTTTTTCTTCGATATGCCCGAAGCCCTAAGTCTTCATTTATCACCCTTTTCACCGTGGTTCTGCTTAACCCCATCTGAAGGGCCAACAGTTTCTGCTTACGTTTGGGATTTCTTTGAATTCTTCTTGCCTTCACTGCTGGAGTCCTAACAGACCGAGGGCGACCACTTCTTGACCTGTCATCTACACTAGAGTCTTCATTGTATCGTTTGATGGTACGATAAACGAATCTTTTGGTTATATTCAAATTTTTCAGTATATCAAAAATTTGAATTGGCGCGTAACCGCAACGATGCAATGCAATAACTGCAACACGGTCTTCTTTAAGCGTCCACTCCATATTTAAAAATGAGTAAAATTCTAAAAAGTATACATTTTTATTTTCATGATCAATACGAAATTCGAATTCAATAAACTCTTTTGTGGCCAGCATTCTAAAAGAAAAGTTTTTACTGTGTGACAATACTTATATGACCTGACAGGTATATTCAATACTTTTGTCCCACCTGCATTTACTCATGAATTGTAGATACGTATGTACCTACTCACTAGTACTCACTGATTCCGGTAGACTCTTAATTAATTATTTACAAAAAATAAGATTTTTGTATACGTATGTAGGTACCTTTTGCAACGAAATGTTTTAACGGTAATAATTAGATAGATAGGTATCTTAGAATCTTCTCTTACCGCAGTAGAATATCTCATCCGTAAGAGCGCGTAGGCGACAGCACATACAGCTACTTTTTTCAACTTATGCTCCGTGATCACACGAAAGTTGCCCATTGAGCCAAATGTACCCTTCAAATGGTCCATGTACATTTTGTATCTGTAATATGGCCCTGAAATTATGAAAAATAAAACTAGAAAAAATACAACAAATCTGATCCTGATCTATCGATCGTAACATCCGCTGGGTATAACAAAAGAAGGCCTCAAATAAAACGGACAAAAGTTACGAGTGCCTATGCTTATAATACCTGAAAGATTGCTTTCAGCAATAAGGCCGCCACTTGTGCCACTAGAGTAGTTTGTGTATGTAATTTTACTATTTTGTTATATGTGTGTGACAATAAATAATTATCTACATATCTATCTTATAATGTCCTTTTAACACAAAAAAATATTAAAATGGTTACCTACTAATTTATACGGATGAGAAAATCATCATACCTACAGCAAAAGTTTTATATGTACTTACGTCTATTTGCCATTGTAATATTTAGTATGTAGGTAGGTTACTTTTAAGCACGAAGTAAAGTGACGCGGGCAAAGTGGCTCTACCAGTTACTATATAATCTGCAGTAGGTAGATAGGGAATTCTGGATTTTAAAGCCACATTTTTATTATTATTCTGAATAGGACTAACCTTTGTGCAATCCAATAAAACAAAACGTATACGAAAGCAGGTCTACCAAGGAGATCTGCATTATCAAAGCCATATCCGATTCTCTAGAAAAAGTTTTTCCATCTTTGCATGAGGAATATATTTCGAAAGCAATGCCTACTAAGCGCAGCGCTATGTTCTGATGCAGGATTATGATGTATTTATATGGAGACAGGGAAACGTGTAGGTAGAATAGATGAAGCCAGGTATATGATAAACTCAATACGTGGACATATCTGAAATAAAAAAAATAAGATGATTTTTTAATGCCTTAGGTACTTAATATGCATAAAGTAATAAACTAAAATATTTTTCCTCCTCCAGAAATGCATTCACTCGTAACTACTGAACTAGTTTTGATAAAATTTACCTGTGACTAAAGACACCGATCTTACAACAATCATAACAAAAACGTCTTGTTTAGTAAACTTGTAGTTTTCGAGAAATCCGTGGACAAACAAATACTCGTACGTCATCATCATCATTATACACATATTTACGAAATTTAGCACACGTGTTCAGAAACTTAATTTTATACAATTCAGTAGATAATTAGAAGTATGTACATATGCAGTATGTTTAGTTTTTCTTCCTTTGTTTTTATATATTATTAGGTATTGTAAATAAAGATTGATTGATTGATAACGCTGGTTAACGCTTTATCATAGACTAAGTATACTCAAGTAGACCAGCAATTCCAATACATTAGAGCGTACGCCGATTGTAAGTTCCAATATAGATCACTAGTTGTCACTACTAGTATGCAATGGAGACATATATAAAATTAATTTGGTAAGTGTTGGTTAAAGAGAGAATCTTGCCTCGTTGCAGTACAGTGCAAAATTGTTAGATGGCGCTATTAAACAATATTCGGGACTTAGCTGTTTATAATGACATAATGACACGTTGCCAGCTCGTGCACCAATATTCTTTGTGAGACGTTGCCGCTCTTACCTATTCGTTTTTTGTTCGTGTCGTGGACTGATGTCTTGGTGATGTGCGTTTTATTTGATTAAAATATACAGTGCTGCCATTTTAGCGCTTTCCGCTGAATCTGGTTCTTTTTGGGATAGTTTAGAGCGCAAAACACATTCTGAACTTTTTTTTTCATAGTAGTTATTTATGCTAATTACGACATGCTAAAACGAAAATTTGTAGTTGGTTGAAAATTATGTTATCGTTAAAATGTTGCGATATCAGAGCACAAAAAGAAAATCAACAAGAAATACCTACAAAATAAAGTTCGCTTTTCTTGTCGTTTTGCTTTTAGCACATTAGTGCGTTATCTACCTAATATTTTTAAATATAATAATTATTATGCAAATCTAGCGCTTTTTTGAAGTCAGTTAGCGCGGAATGAGCTTTTCTTTCTGGCAACACTGGCTGGATATGAAATTGAAAATTGTGTTGCGTGTGAGATTGTCCTAGTTTGTCCACACAAATAAAATTAAAAGCTGTGTAAATAAATGTATATTGGATTTTTTATGGTCAGAAGCTCCGCAATTATTAAATATAAGTGGCAAGGAACATTTAAGATACATTATCTATCAGATGATTTTGGTAAAGATCCACTTTTACTGTAAAGATAAAACAAAAATGTCCGAAAACAAAATAGGCCACCCAAAATTGAAGATTTTAAAAAATAAATGATAATTCTATAATGTTGTGTTATTGTATTACCCCGCTTTTACAGTTTCCTGTAAACTGTACCTACATCTAAGTGTCTTTCCTACCCTATACCTAATAACCAAGTTATTTAGTACCCACCCATCAATCTCTGGTTGCCTATTATTTTTACAAACAGCAATGCCCAATATTTTTGCTAACATAGTAAATGCAAAACCATTTCTAGGAAAAGGACTAACCGTGATCATTTAGATGCTAAAAAGATGTAGACTTATTTTAGGCTGTTAAGGAAATATAATTTTCTTTTTATATTTAGGTCTAGCAAATTTTCCCTCTCATGATTATCATGTAGGTAGCTATTTAAAATAGGTTTAGACCACAGACAATAGGAAAAGAATGGACATGAAATACCTACGAAAAAAACGTGCATACCTAACGTGAGCCTGGCACAAAGATGGCGGCTTGCCGTAGGGATGCGCGCATTATAATATCGATAGTTGAATTGCACGGTGTTTGCAGAATTGAAAATTGTCGAAAATGAGTTTCGGTTACATTTCTTCAGTTTTATTTACGTGGAAATGCGACCTATAAAAACGCACACGCTCAGTGACATTTTATTTATGGCAGGGCACGTGGATACTGTACTGATGCCACTGCAATTTAATGAACATCCTCTTTATTCTGTACTTGTACATGTTCATAATAAAACGAATTTTACTATGGTATGTTTATCCCATTAATTACTCCCAGTTTCCACCGCTGCGATCACGAATAAAAACTGCAGCCTTGTGATAGCCGTGTACCTATATCTTACCTGTGGGCGTAGTATGCGACCGAAATTGGAATTAAGATTGAGTTTCGTGCGGACTGCCACTTACTGCGGCTCGTGCCGGGGCATATGTATAGGAGCCTTGAGTATCACTATTACTGATCAGCATACCACGCCTTCAATACCAACACGGTCTTTAAGTAATTAGTTACCAAAGAAAAGAATAAATAAATAGGTACTTACTAAATACAGATTTTTTTCTCGTTTTGCAGAGTATACTTAATTTTATTAATTACTTAATACTTTATTTATACAACTTGGCACGATCATTCATAATAAAACGAAAATTACCATTTCACACAGGTTTATTAAAAACTATAATAGTTGTAAAACTGTAAAATTTGTATTTTTTAAATACAAAGGATATGTTTCAAATCGTGTTTCAAATAAGACCATGTTGAGCCCTCAATGACAGTCATTTTCAAGTTGTAAATAAAAATACAAATATACACATTAATCAACTATGAGCATGTTGAACCCTCAATCACAGTCATTTTCAAGTTCTAAAAATACAAACTATATACAAATATAGGTACACAATAATCAAATAAGAGCATATCGGACCCTAATAAAATTGCCAGTAATTTACTCATTACGGAATAATATGATTTTGTTAAAGTAATTGCGAAACGAAATCTTTTCTGTGGTTTTCTTACCATAGTATTTAAACCTCAGATCCATGTAAGTTTGGACTATAGATTTAATAAGTAAAAGTCTGTGGGTCGTGTCATGTTCGGAATTCGATTTCAACAAATTGGATTCATCAAAATGTTCCATGAAAAATCGAAATGCATGCAGATAATACTGTTCAGACCGAAGCTGCTTTTGAAAAATACCTTTAAGGATTTTTTCAATTTTAATCAGAATATTCGTCACGTCTTTTGACGGGTAAACCAATCCACCCCTATTTTTCAGAGTTATTAAGCTTTTTTGTGCATCTCCAAATAACAAATTTGCGCAAATATCACATTTTACAGAGCGAGCCAACTTTCTAGATATGAAACCGGCAATATAAGTAACTACGCTTTCGGAGTAGTTGGGTAAGTTATTGTACATGCAGTGTATAAATTCTTCGAACAACTCACTATCATCCTCTGGCAATTCAACAAATGAATTCCTTTCTGTTAGTTCGTTTATGGCCGTGACTGGGTTTGTCTTACTAGAGCAGGTTAATATGTTAATTTGCTCTAGAGGAACGCAGTTGCCAATGCCCGCATCCCTAATTTCAGCTCTTATTAACAATCTTTTAAAAGCGGCCCTAAATTGAACCGCATTAGGGTTATTATTAAAGCCACCTCGAGCTCGGATGGCAGAAAAAAACAACTCGAGGTGGTCCTGGCTGACCTTGTACAGTGGCAGGTACTGTAAAAGTTTGGTACCGGCAATCAAATATTTATACAGTTGAATTGCACTGATCATGTCCACAATAAGTCCTACAAAGCCTGTTCTTCTTCTGGAATCGACGAGTTTCTGCCCAGATGGCAGTATCAGATTCTGAAGGTAGGTTGTGGCACCTTCGAATAAAGCTTCTACCAGACCAACATTTCCCGAAAATATAGCCTTTTTCCACCCCGGTGGTCTAATTAATCGGCTGTTTAAGACATCAAAAACGCTGTTTATTAACCTAATGAAGTTAATTGTGCCTTCACCTCCTTGAAATTCCGGGATTTTTAAATCAGCACAATGCTCCAAGGCATCTGCCACCGAGTCGCTAAGAAGCTGCGTGGCAAGTCGTACCTTCATTTTTTGTTTTTGATATTGTATGTGGGCCTTTGTTAATTTTGTGGCCATGTGCAGTCCTGCGGCTTTCTGCAAATTTAGTAGATGTTCCAGGTAGATGTAATCTATTTTCCTGCCATGCATATCGTAAAACACCCTCAATTCACCGAAAGCATTTCGGACTAGTTTGATAGCATGACAGGGATCAATAAAAGCGTGTATGATGCTGTTACTGTAAGTAAATGTTACCTGGCCTGAATTGAAATCACAGCCTAATGCTGAAAACATGCTTAAATTTGCAGCTGGACCATCGCAGGTCAAGCTCACAACTTTGACGCCGACTTCTTCACATTTATGGATGCATGTTTTAACTAGTACTGCTTTTTGTTCCCCAGACAAAGCCGTTATGAAAAAGTATCCCACAGGTAACTTCCAACTACCGTTTATACAGGTCAGCAGTAACACAAGACACTCATTGGCTACTTCTAATGAGTCCATATCGCAATCAATCCCAACGTTAACTCGTCCATAATAGGTTTTAGTTTGAGGATCCCAGCAAAGAGACTTTCTAATAGCCATTTCATCCAAAACCATAGCACATATCACTGGCATTTCACTTGTTTGAACTTTGTGTTTCAAAGCATTAAAAGCCTCTGTACAAAACCCAGGTTCAGCGTTTACATTCTGATACCACCTACTTAAAGTTCTTGGATGTGGCAAACAGGAACTGTACGTACGACGAACAAAGTTATAGGCCTTTGGAGATAAAAAGTGGAGTGTCAGTGCAAATTTTCGAATTTCTTCGCTGTATTGTCTTTCCAAAGGCATTCCTACCGATTTCGCAATTTGCCTTTTTAGAAAATCTTTGGGGCCTGCGCACTGCTCCAACACAGCCGCATGATCATCATTCACATAATTATTGTCTTTTAAATCTTTCATTACAGTTTTAAAATCTGCTATTTTCTTACTCTGTCTTCTCACTTTTTCATTTAATCTTTTTATTTTTTTTTCTGATTTTCACATTTTAATTTTAATTTTTGAATAATTTCAAGCGCTTTTTCCTGAAACAAAAAAAAAACACATTGACTTCTAGTTTTTTGCAACTTCGTACAAGTTTTTTGGCCTAAATTATTTTAAATTACCAGTTATGCTGCCCGCAGTACCTATAGTAACATAAAATAGAAGACTTACATCTGAATAGCTAGAAGTGCTGCAGATAGGCTCCTCTTCCAGTGCTTTGTGAGAAACAAACTGATGTTCCTGGCATTTATTCAATTGCGCTGGTAACTGTAAAGCAATATAACAATAATTTTTAATATTGAGTGTGTTTGTTTTCAAAAATCAAGATTGTATAATATGAAGTACGATACTTAACATTGTAAAAAGGATACTTACATCTGAATAGCTAGAAGTGCTGCAGATAGGCTCCCCTTCCAGTGCTTTGTGAGAAACAAATTGATGTTCCTGGCATTCATTAAATTGGGCTGGTAACTGTAAAGCAAAATAACAATAATTTTTAATATTGAGTGTGTTTGTTATTATTTGCGCTGGTATCTACACAAAAAAAAACCTTATATGTTTAATAATATTTACATTGCCAATTTAATCACTAACACATGCACACATTTGTATAACTTGCATTTTAACACAGGTACATTTATCTATTTTGTTCTATGTACATTTAAATCTGAAACTTTTTATCAGTATTTCAACAATATAGAATTACTGCTGCTGACATGATTCTCGTCCCTTGTCATCAACTGGTTTAGTTCGATTACTTTGTCAGTAAGTAGGTAAACACTATAAACTTATCTGGTCTATTTTCAAAACTTACCAACAACTCACTTGAAGGTAAAGCATCATCGCGCAGTCTTGTTACATTTAAAGTTCGGTTCAAACATTTGTCTTCAAAATGCAGGGTACCGCGCGCGCCCCCGCCCCTTGTGGTTGACTAGCTAACACCTCCGCGAATTTTTATTTCGGAAAAATCCAAAATGCCTCAAGAGGAACCGGAACCTACTCTGCGCGACATCATGAACATTGTGACGGAACTAGTGACAAAGGTAACCGCTATTGAAGCATTACTTACTAATCACAGCACTATTACATCGAACCAAGCAGACGAAATCATCAAAATAGTGAGAGACGAAGTAGTGGGTAAGTCCACAGCTAACTTATTACCAACACCAATAATTGCGGACAAGGATGCCACACCGACTCCCACTGAAATGCAGCGTCCGGTACGACAAGCGCGAAAGCGCGCATTTGATGCAATTACTGAAATGACTACTAGCAAAAAAGCTAAAGTGACAGACGTGGAGCAGGCTGTGAGAACAAAGGCGACTGATAAAAAGGCGGGTACGTCGCTTATTTCTACCGCGCCAGCTGAGAAGACGTCACAGCAGCGGGCCATAAAACCAGCGGTAGCCGCTGCCGTGCACGATGACTCCGATGGTCAATGGCAAGTAGCTGGATCCCGGAAGAAGCGCAACCAGCTCAACAAGCGTTCCAGACCGGTCACAGAAGGTACGAGAACTGAAAATCATGGGCTTGAAGTTGCTGATAAAGTCAGCTATATTCAAGTGTGGCAATTTAAACCTCAAACTACAACGGAACAGTTGAAAGATTACTTGAACAGCATTGCCAAAGCTGACTATTTCGTTGAGAAACGACAACTAAAAACAGACAAACACGCATCTTTTATCATAGGCATGCCAGAAAGCGTATTGTCGCAGATTTCGTCGCCTACTGCATGGCCCAAAGGCATTAGGTACGCGAACTGGTTTTTTCGCGCTCGCTCACTCGCGCAACCTGCAGAGCAGTAGGAGCGAGCGCGAGCACCCCTATTGTGCAGGCGCCGCGGCTGGCGTGAAGTCGACGGCGACCGAGTGTGCGAGCAGGCCTGTTCGTGCGCAAGCGATGCCGGAACTAACTACGAGCGACACTTCCGATAAACACGACGACAGACGCAGTGGCAGTAACGCATGCGGCTTTGTACGAGTATGTCACCAAAACATTAGATCGATAAAGAAAAAAACTAGCCGACTTGAAGTGGCATTACAACGTGATTTAAAATGCGATGTTCTATGTATTACCGAACATCATTGCAGAGAACACGAAATAAAATGTATGAATATAAATAATTTTACGTTAGCATCTTACTACTGTAGACCCGTCATTGAGGACGGAGGGACATGTATCTATGTTAGTAATAAGATTAAATTTAAGAAACTTGACTGTTATAATGATTTGTCTGTGGAACGTATTTGTGAAATAGCTGCAGTAGAATTATTAGCTGAAAATTTACTAATTGTATCAATCTATAGATCGAACTTCTTTAGTACTACATTATTCTTTCCTATTGTAAAATGCCTTCTTAACCATTTGCGTAATTCAAACAGGGAATTTGTATTAGTAGGCGATATTAATATTAACTTCAATGACGCATTGGACACTGATACTAAGAGAATGAAAGACCTGTTAGCTGTTCATAATCTGTGCAATATCGTTGATTTTAGTACTAGGGAGACTGAGTCGACTAGCACCTGTCTCGATCACATATACGTGAGCTGCGACGTGGTGGGCCAGGTGCGCGTTTCGGCCGCGCGCTGCGGCCTCTCCGACCACTACGGCGTGCGAGCTGTGGTGCCGTGCTCGGCCGCTTTGGGGCCCGCGCCGCCTCGCTTCGCGCGCGCCTACACCCAGGCCAATCGATGCAACTTTGCTGCGGCACTAGACAGCGTCGACTGGGTAGACATTATTAAGAGAGATTTATCACCGACTGAATTGTCCTTTGCCATATTGAATATACTCAAAAATAAAACTGAGATTTGCTTTCCATTAAAACGGATGGGAATATCGCGAACTGAAAATCAGTGGATTACTGATGAGATTTTTCAGCTTAATGCATTATTGACAGACATGCGTAAACTAACACTGAAATTTCCGTGTAACTTGCCTTTAAAATCTAAGATATCTGACTTCGAAACTGAGTACGATAATATGCTGCAAAAAACACGGGCTGATTATTATTGTAGCCAGATTCGTAAATCATCAAATGTAATTAAAAGCATGTGGGATGTAGTTAAGGTTGAAACCGGGAAATCAGGAAACAAAATTGACTACTCGGATGTGCTGGCGCGACCTGACGGAACAGCATTTAATGATAAGCAGGAGGTAGTGAATGCCGTCAACCTATATTTTGTGAACGCCGCGGCGGCGAGCGGCGCGCCGGCTGCCGACGTCGCTGGTCGCGCCGCGCGCTGGCGGCCGCGCGCCCGCCCGCTGACCGCTCATTGCGGCTCAGACGATTCACGCCTATTGAAGTACTGCGCATCATGACTCAGGGAGTTGCACGTAAGACATCCAAGGATGCGTACGATTTATCAGTCTCTCTTCTTCATGATGTCGCTGCTTCTCTAGCGCCCATATTGTCGGTACTATATAATAAATGCATCTCATCTGGCTGCTACCCAACACACATGAAATATGTTAAGGTCTCCCCTTTATATAAAGGGAAAGGTAAAGTTGAAGAAGTAAACAACTATAGACCGGTTTCAATAATTCCGGCTATAGCTAAAATTTTTGAATACGGGTTGAGCTCGAGGCTGACTGAGTTCCTCGCTGAGAGCGCGGCCCTCTCAGACAGGCAGCATGCTTACCGGAGCGGCCGCTCCACCACGACGATCACTCGGGAGTTGCTGCGCAGGATCGTTGACGCCAGAGAGAAGAAGCAGCAGGTCGCCGTGATCTTCTGCGACCTCTCAAAAGCGTTCGACGTCGCTGACCACGGGGTCCTTGCTGCCAAGCTCAGGCATTATGGTGTAAATGGTACTGCGCTGCAGCTTCTGGTAGACTTTATGGTCGACCGAAGTCAGGTAGTCGTGGCTGAAGGCGGCGCCGTGAAATCGCAACCACTGAATACGACGATTGGAGTAGCTCAGGGCTCGTCAATATCGAACATAATGTTTTCGATCCTCCTGAATGACCTCCCGGAGACTATTAGTGCTCATATACTCATGTATGCCGATGACGTTGCAGCCGTGGCCCACGCAGCGTCAATAGAGGACCTAGAAGACAAACTAAACGTAGTGGCTAACGATCTTAATGAGTGGTTCTATACGAATGGCTTAATCCTCAATGTCAACAAAACACAGTTCATACACTTTATCCTCTCGGGGCACACAAGAAGACCCCTTGAAGTTACCGTCGGTGGAAGTAGAATGAAGCAGGTCAATGAAACGAACTTCTTAGGCTTCCAAATTGATAGAGCTCTGACATGGGCGAGCCATATCGATAAGCTATGTACTAAAGTTGGACGTGCGTGTTTCGCACTATGGAGACTATCGGCGGTTTTACCGTATGATATGATAAAAAATTGCTATTTTGCATCGGTACACTCCCTGCTGAATTATGGAGTAGAATTCTGGTCCCGTTCAGCAAGCTGGGACCGAGTCTTTAAAATGCAAAAGAGAGCTGTGAGAGCTTTAGTGCGGCTACCGAAAGGTGAATCAGCATTACCTCTCTTTAAATCTATGCATATTTTAACATTACCGTCGATGGCATTCCTAGAAGCCGCGATGTACGCCTGGGAGCACCTGGGGGAGTACGAGCAGCACGGAGAGAGGCTGGCGGCCGACACGAGGCGGCCGCGACACCTGCGCGGGGTGCCGCACAGCCGCGTCAAAGCAGCGAAACTAATACATGTGATGGCGACAGGTGTATTCAACATTATCCCTGAACAAATTAAAAATGCTCCTTCAAAACAAGCTTTTAAAATAAGGGTTAAAAAATGGTTGACAGAGAAGGCATTTTATTCACACAATGAGTACCTACCTCGTGTGAAGTGATGAAATATGTAATAGGTACATTGTTTTGATTTAAAGCTTTGAATTTATCCGACATGATAATTGATTTCTTTATTTTAAGTATTGACATGTACCTAACTGCTATTTGTTATAAATAAATATCTGTATCTGTATCTGTATCTGTACAAATAAAAATATGTTTGGTTGTAGTATTCAAATTTTCAATACCAAGTATATCCAGCCACTGTTCTTTTCTTTCTTTACATGTTGGCAATCTAAAATCAAATAAAAGAAATCGAGTTTAGATAATATTCACCTGTCGCTAAGTTATCGATACATTGAAAATGCCGTACCGCAACTCTATTTACTATGACGAATGATTTTCTTAAATAATCGCCTAATATTATTAGTAAAACAGTAAATGAATAGAGAAAAGCACGTTTATCTTTATAAACTTTCCCACAAACAGCAAAATATTTTAAAATAATAGAAAAGACAAGATATTTTGAATGAATTCGTTTACTTACCTGTGCAACGTTATTTTGGGATGTTTTGTGTTGCTTTTCATGCGGCAGCCTAACACACTGCACCTACCCATAATAAATGCAGTATTTTGCAAGTTCACACACTATAAACAAGCACAATTTTCGCTTAATATCACTAAATTTTCTTCAAAACTCTGTAATAAACAAGTTACGATGACAACTGATGTACTTGTTGTTGGCTGTGATAAAACATGGCGACCGGCCGCAGTGATACATTTTGTGACGTCATCAGCCATTGATAAAACTACTGTTGTGCTCTTTTACATTATGATTGCCCTCATAAGATAAAAAGAGATGCCGATATGTCAGTAACTACTGTTTGTTATGCCGAGTCCTTTCTTTCTTCTTTAGTCTGAGGTTTAGACATATTTTTTTAACAAGTTTTTTTAACCCGTAGCGTAGGTACATTCACTATGATAAATTACATATGGTCAAAAAATTATACCTTTTCTTGTTAAAAAGTTTGAACCAAACTTGGTATTATTTCATTCAGATTTCATAAAATCAAGCATTTATTTATTTACTTACATTCCTCTCGTGTTTTAATTGTCAAAGCCAACGAATAAAAAAATAATAGTACATAAATAAGCTGTCAATGTCATCAAAAATATTTATTATTAACGGTAATTTTGTTTTATGCGTCATCTAGCGTATTATGGATGCGATAATTCGAATGCTATCTTTCATTCGACAGCAACGCCATCTCTCAATAGCCTGTGATAATTTTACTAAACTTGAAATTTATTATCCAAAAAAATACAATCGATTTAGACCAATATTACATATTAAAAAATACTATAGGACTTTTAGGCTTAAATAACACAATAAAAAAAATTTTTTGTTGGTGTTCTAGTCCGGAATATTTATTCCCGGGCTATTTAGCAGCGCCATCTACGAATAATACGTAATTTCAAGCTTTTTGCGTTGTACGCTCTAATGTATTGGAATGCTGGTCTACTTGAGTATACTTAGTCTATGGCTTTATTGAACACACAAATAAAATAAAATAGAACACAAACAAGAGAAAATTTAAATCTTATGTCACAAATGGCGGCCTTATCGCTAAAAGCGATCTCTTCCAGGCAACCGTAGGATGGAGAGGAAATCATGTCAAAGAGAATAATAGACGGGGTGTACAATAAAGAACACATGAAATTTAACTACCTACTAAAACTTAAACAATTTAAAATAATAATAAACTACTTAATCCCATACATAATATACCATATGTACATATACTTCGGAATAATTAGAAATTAAAAGTAATTAAAGTATTGTTATTAGTTGATCTAAAGTTAAGGCATTCTGATAATAATTGCTACACCCTTCTTTCTATAGTAGGTACAGTCAAGAAGGCGTAAGCTGAGCTTTGCATTTGTGTGGGTGTACATAGATAGTGTAGGTAAGACAACCGGCTTAGAGCGCGGCGCCACCTTAGTTTGGTTTAAACCGGTTTTTACTGTTTTTTGTCAACCGGCTTAAAGCGCGGCGCCATCTCACTCCCCCGCCCACCTGCCATACTTCACCTCTTGTACTGATAGCACCGTTACGTGTTTCATTTTAAATATTTAAACAAAATAAAATTAAAAAAAATATAAATTCAATACGTAGCGAAAAAAACGTATCAATGAATATGGATACAATAATGAGGTTAGCGAAAAAAAAAAATGAAACTATCACTATAGAAGAATGGAAATATGTATGTGACCACGCAATAAAAGAAGGAAAAAAAGTTTCATGGATACGACGCCGCTGTTGATAATAATAATGTAACGATACATTATTAACACAAACGACACATAAGACGAGAGTGAAAATTAAAACGATTGTGATAAGGAAAATTATGACGGTGCAATTTCCGCTGTAAAAGAATTGCTAATATATTTTTTATTTGTGAATTTTATATTAAAAAATATAAATTAAATTTGTTTTAGGATTTTATTGTCTGAGTGTACTTTTGGTGATCACTCACACAAATGCAAAGCTCAGCTTAGACCTCGCGGCCTGTACCTACCTGTCTTTGTTGATGTCGGTTATAAAGAACATGGTTATTTAACTTACCGTCTATCGCAGAATTTGATTATGGCAGCGTTTATCCACACCATAATTATAGTATGATAGAGATAATGTCCACAAACTAGAAAACATATTAGCATCCCAACACCCGTTCCATAATTCTTTTTCACATCAATATTTGTGATATCTTTATAATAACTTCCGAGAGTGATGCTTATTATCAAAGTACTCAAGTAGACAATGTCTTGTAACATTTTACAATATTTTTAACATTTTCGATAAATTTTTCAGTGTTTTTAGCGTTGTTATTTCATTTTGGTTTCGTTTTGTAAAATATTTTGGTGATTTGACAGTGAAATTAATGTGAAATCTTGATCAGTCATTATCAGGTACCAAAAAGATTATGGTATAAGATAGATTTTTTTTTTCTATTTTTTTATTTACAATAATAAAATATAAAAACAAGTGAAGGAAAACTAAACATACTACTTCTAACTACTACAAAAAGGGGCACTTAGAAAATCTTTAGAAAAGCCTAAAGATAATCTAAGTGCTCCAGCCCACTACCAGAGGGCAGCGTACCCAGCATGCTGGCCGCATTACCACGCTGTATGGCAATGCTGATACGTTGAGCCAGAAAAAGGCCAGCATTTTGGTCACGCGTCGCGTCAACCAAGCGCTCCGAGAGGTTTTGGAAAATAGTATGGGCTCCCGGACCCCACGGCCCCAAAGTCTCGACTCCAAAAGGCTCAAAGATGTAACCTCGGCCGAGGTTAGCATATTTGCGTCTCTTTTGATGCTCGGCAATAATAGCCGCCGCTCCAGCCCGACACCGTGTCATAGACAGATGAGACGGCGCCAATGTGTCGACGCAAGTTGCGTCCCACACAAGGGGCCGACCCAACTTCCAGGGCACAAGAGTGATAAGATAAGATAAGATAGATAGATAAACTCTTTATTGTAACACAAATTGCCAAAAAAAAAGACAAACAGAAACACAAAAGACTTAAAAAATAGTGCCACAACTGGCGGCCTTATCGCTAATAGCGATTTCTTCCAGGCAACCGTAGGATGGACAGGAGTCGAAAGAAATATAAAGGATGGGGTGTTCAAAAAAGAGAAAATATATACAAATAATAAAATATTCAATATTGAAAATACATAATATTGAATATTTTATTACAAATAACACATACCTATTACATATACGTGCAAATAACTATAAATATATAACACATATACATAATATTATACCCATATACTATAACGACAAAAGGAGACAACTATAAACACACGAATTCAACAGCAGATTATTGAGCTATTGAGTAGGTACCAGTTTTTAACCTGAGTTTTGAAAGCCTTGAGAGCTTGCTTGATACACAAAGGCAAGGCGTTCCACAAATGAACAGCTCTTGCTGCGAAAGAATTTTTATAGAAAGAGGTAAGTACTGGCCGTTCTTATTCTTAAGACTCCTAAGTCTTAAGAATAAGAACTATATCCAGAAGATGGAAGACCAGCGCTGGTTGCCATGCAGCCGGCATTATCGGTTGTATTGTGGCAGATATGTATTTTATTTAAGTAGTTTTAAATATTTCTTGTTTGTACTCTTTGTTTATGCTCCAATAAATGATTTTCTTTCTTCCTTTCAAAAAATATCTTTGTTTTTTTTTCAGACTGGAACTTACCTAAAGTACAATCACTTTATACGTGGAATCCCCTATATTCCTACCTATGTCTATTTCGGTCGCTCCCACGCGAAAGACTATTCGTCTCTCTCGCACAGGTCGTTATTATGCCTGCAACAGCAATACCTCAGGACAAGAATAAATACCAGAGATAGTTATATATAGGTCAACTACGTCCTAAATGTTATAATGTAGTATTGTTGGAGCCTATCATTATCATCATCATCAGCCTGTTTTATAGCCCACTGCTGAGCATAGGCCTCTCTTCTAATACGCCACTCGTCCCGGTCCTGCGCAGATTGGATCCAGTTTTTCTAATATCGTCAACCCACCGCATTGATGGGCGACCTCTGTTTCTATAGCCAGTCATGGGTCTCCTGTCCGTTAATGTTTTGGTTCACCTTCCGTCTTTCTGCCTCGCTATTGGAGCCTATCTTAAAGGTAAAATAAAGGCTCATTATGTATAAACTCACTACAAAAAGAAACATCAAATTGATTAAATAAACAATTTACTACACATAATGTAGGTTCACAATAAAAATATTCCCTAGCAGAGTACGGTATTGACTGTCTGACGCAGATTTAGCCAGTTGAGGGTCGATCCTAATTACAAGAACATTCGCACACTGTATCGTCTCGACACGTTATAACATGAAACCAGAAGCCCTTAGGGCGGTTTGAATACTCTAACACCAGAGTTGGCCACTCCCATACGTTCCTACAACGACATTAATAATACCTAAATGGACCGGCCTAGGCGAGCACAAAGTTCAAGCATGTACTTTTTACAAAAACTTAGAGACTTCTCTCACTTGGCACTTAATTCTGTGTTCGGCCGCGAATGAGGCGAGACGTTCATTGACATGCGACGCGATCCATAAATATAATAAAAATGCCTTCTTGTGCTTTCCGAAAGTGTAAAAGTAGCAGTAAAATACATCATAAAGCTTCAGGTAGTTCGAGCGCATCTGTGAGTTGGAATTTGGAATAAACTGTAGGACCGCTTAGGTCTTATCAGGTTTTCATAGTAGGTACAGTAGTTTATAATTCAGTTAGCCACTCTCACATATCTTAATTTAACTAAGTATTACTTTTCATCGTAGTTAATAATTTTACTTCCACGTCAATCGTCAGTTATTTCATGTATATGTTTAAAGCTAACTATTATTTTAATATAAGTTTTGTAAAGCGTAACAAATCATCCTTTCCATAATTTTAAAATCGACACCAAGGCGCCACTCAAGGATGTACATTATATTTGAGCCAAAATTATGTCATGAACACTCTTCTTCTTATCGAATTAGAGTGGCCAACTCTGGTGACGGGAGTTTATAAAGCCGCCATAAGGGCATCTGACATGAACACTCTGAAAACTATTTAATTTGTCGGACCAAATCAAGTGCACATAGCTAATTGTAATTTTAGCCGTTGATGGAGTCAATACAGTGTGCAAATACTATTAATTAACCTAAATTATTACATACAAATAGATAATAAAAGGCCTACTTTACATGGAACATACAAGTTTTTTAGTTCTATCTCGACCACGATAAACGTATGACAGTTATGTTATAAAACAACATCACTTCGTTTTCAATTAGACACAAGTGAAAAGCAAAACCAGTATTTTTTTTTACCTTCGTACTGATTGAAACTTAGAACAGTTACTCATGCAAGTTATTTTTTGTGTAATTTTTATTATTTTTGACGTAATTTTTGTTACCTTGGCACCCTTTTACAGTGTCCAAAATTAGTTTTAGTAACTACGGGTCAAGCCTGAAATAAATGTCTTTCATTTTATTTATTTATTTAGAGGTTACTTTGCTTCCTTGTATCTAAATCAAACGCTTGTGTATTCTTCATTTATAAATGAATCCTGTTTTATTTCCAGTTCAGTAAATGTTGAATTGTCAAGTCGGTGGTAAACCAATTATTTTAACCATAAGACATAACGTTTTGCATGTTCTGTAATTGTTTTAAACCAAGACAGCTACTTTGCTAAATGAATCTGTACTAGAGTTATCTTTATGAGTGAAGAAACTTATAAATGCAATATTATTAATATAAATAAAACTATTTTGGCATAGCGGAATGTAAAATATCTTTCGCTACTTTGGCCATATGATACAAACGTATCTAAGTCATAAAGCTACAAATTTATTGCTGAGAAATCTGGTTATATGTATGTATTGGTGGAATTAGCATGCACAATGTGTAAATTTAGATCTAATTTAGCTATATATCTTTACAAATCACTATTTAATACAGATAAATAATAATTTTATATTTAAATATTGCCCTGTAGCGCGATGAAAAAAAACTACGAAATAAAGACTCGTATAAGTTTCCATACAAAAAAGATTTGCATGAAAACAAGGAACTACATTCACTCGACAATCTATCTTTCCTACAGGTATGTCGTGCAAACTAATTTTATAATATTTGTCAATGTTTTCTATTCCACTATCTCTTATAGCCCTAAACATATTCTACATATTTATTTTGTTATTTATACAATACAGCTTTTGAGGAAGGCGAAAGAGAAATAATACGTATCTGTTTTTCTAAGACTTCTATCAATTTAATATATTTATAATAAATGTTGGAACATTATTGAATGATAATTTGTGGTATGTGGAGAAGTATCTTGAGTCAATACGAACCAATTCACACTCTGTCAAAGATCGCTAGACATGATGTGCAAGTTACCATGAATGGTTTTCATAAACAAATGTAGCCATTTTGGAAACAGGTATAGGATCACCAAATCGCTGTTAAATTGTTAGTATAATAAATTGATATTTGATATAATTATAATATTATATTAATATTAAAAAGCTGAAGAGTTTGTTTGTTTGAAGGCGCTAATCTCAGGAACTACTGGTCCGATTTGAAAAAAATAATTTTGTGTTGAAGAGACCATTTATCGAGGAAGGCTTTAGGCTATATAACATCACGCTGCAACTAATAGGAGCGAAGAAACAATAGAAAATGTAGAAAAAACGGGGAAAATATTCATCTCCGATGGCTTCCGTTCCGTGCGCTACGAAAACGGTTCAAGATATCAAAAAAATGTGTATAAAAGAATTATTTCTCTTGAAATGATCTAACAAAATGTCCGCAATAGTATATGTCTATCTTTTAAGGTTAACTCACTAGAACAGTTTTTATAGTATAACTATTCCACGCGGACGAAGTCGCGCGCACCAGCTAGTAAATTGATAAAAGTCCATGAAAACAGATGCAAAAACCTTGAAACATTATTCGCGAAAGTGGTAAATGTACGCGTCAGATACAACTATATACTATGCAAACCATAAACATATCACAATAGATAGATTATATCGAGAAACAAAACACAGCCATAGATCTAAACAGAACAAGCGACTCATATTATACTTTAAAAGTTTTTTTCAATTTTTTTTAATATGTACATAACATTTTATTTTTATTTAAACATAAGCTAAAAGTCAAAGTCAAAATACTGACAATATTTCATTACATTTCTCTAAATCTAAATAAATAATAATTCAATTTGCAGAATCTTTAATCAATGTATAATACGAACACCCGAGGCGCCCGCGCCGGTGTCTTGGTGGTCCGCTCGTATTGAGCCGCGCAGTCACGCACTCCCACGATTACTGAATATATGTTATGTATATTCAAATTTTTTAGCATCATAAAACTTAAGTGTTATTTCAAATTGAAATTATTGTGCCATTTTGCTATTTAGATCCATGTCTGCGATACAAACAATTACCCTATAATACTGCTCTAACCGTTAAATAGCTATTAGATTACATGTTTACAATTACTTAATTCCAATAAAATCAATCGTTCCAGTGAAGTAAAGTTCATTTGACTAGCATCTAATAATAAAACTTTGATTAGCGTCATAGCAAGTACACGAATAAACGGTTTGAAAACTGCATATATACACAGTGCAGAATTACCGACTCACTAATAATATATATGTATATCTACAGTAAATAAACGTATGTATATCTAAAGTAACGATTACTTAGTATAAAAAATTTACATAAACATAATGATGGCAACAAATCATCAGCTAGACTAAACCTGCATCAGACTCTGGTTTCCAACGTGTCGCGTTGACACGTCAATGGAACGTAATGCATAACATATAAAATTCATGTGGCCATGCCATCGTATAAATTGACTATGGAATTACGTGTATAAATAAAAATAAACATCCAGGCGGCCGCGGCTCGGACACACAAACAAATACTGAATATAGCACACAATAATTAATGCACTATTAATGTTTTACTCTACTGAATGCTAACCAATCACTGACACTAATAAAGAGTTCATGTTATTTTCTGATTGGCTAGAAACCGGCAGAGATTCAAACGCAGTATTGCCTGTGTGCCCGTGCTATGGACACAAAATATACTCACGGACATCGACGATGATTTAAAACTTGTCTAAATATTGCCATACTTCTATTGTTATTATTTATAACCACACCTAAATGTTGTTAGAAAAGTATTGCCTCTAAATATTATATGAAAAGAGATATTTAGAACTACTTACATCGGTATCTATTTATAAATAACATCGAAACTTAACTAGTACAGTTGGTTCAGAACACAACATGAAAACGCTATTGTTAAGTACCATTCAATAAATAATTACAATTCAAATCACGCTGAAATGTATCTGACCACCATTGAAAACTACACGTATATATTTCATGGGTATCAGAAAGTTGTGAAACTCTGAAAGTGCTCAGATACATTCCATGCATGATGTGCCTACATTGGTTCCACATACAAACAAGAGAGGACCTAGAGACGACGATACAAGAGGTCGCTCGCTACAGAGAGACGAGAGAAGACAACACAAACTGTTCAGGGTCATAGTTTATATTCGTGTGCAATACTCGGACCGTAACCAAGTGCTAAAACCTCTAATTACATAGTTCATAAATTGATTAATTTGAAGCTTCTATACTTTACGCACGACGAACGATTCGATTGCGTTAAAATTGTCAAGACGATCGCTAACTTTTATTATTCGATCGACCGATAAGTAATAGTTACATTTTTTATTTTAGTTTCAATATACTGATCTATTACATAAACACATATAGGTAGTCACTACGCTTATCTACTCGAATTCATCAAATATTTTACAATATCGACTACATAGTTAAATACGACATCCAGAAGGTTACGTCGATAATTACAAAACGTCAATCTGTGCAAACGATTACAAAAGTACGTTCGCCGCAGTCGGAGGTGACGGCGGCTCCGGGTACGTATCGTACACTTCGTTCGATCGGCGCCTATCACATTAATTCGTACGACAATAAAATGCGAGCAGCATTCGTTATATTATTATAATTGGCAGTCCTAAGAGTCAGTGTGTCAGCACTAGGAGCGGTTAGTATCGTCAGTTCAGTACGCGGCACTACACGCACTCGGCACTCACTTGATGAGCTGGGCGGCGCTCTTGGAGCGGCGGAACATCTTCGCGCCCTTGTTGGGCGCGGGCTCATGCTAGTTGTTCCCGTTGGGCGGGCGCGGGGGCGCGGGGGCGGCTGCGGCGGCGGGCGGGGGCCGCGCGCCTGGCGCCGGCGCCTCCGCCCGCCCGTCCGTGCCGTAAATCTTGCCCGCTTTCTTGGCCATGGACGCCAGCAGCTCCTGCGAGCACTTGTGTGCGGAGCGCAGCGACTGCGCCCACTCCTTGAGACCGATCTCATCCTACAAATGAGAAAGCACGATTTTATGTAAAAACGAAAGTGAGTTTGACCGTCTGTTGTACATTTTTTTATTTTTCACTGCAGGGGCGATACGAATTTTCAAGATTTTAAGTTTCAGATTTTTTTCGTTTTACCAGCTATTTATACTATTCATTTCAACACATTAATTAATAAACCTCCCATAAACACAATGATATAAAACTGAAAGTCGAAGGTAATCGATCCCGTGGCCGCAGCCTAACACGTTGAGCGAAAATAATAACAACCGGCAGAATTCGAACCTGCGTATGTATTTTTGCTACCGTCAGAACATCAATTCAAAATATCGTCATTGTCCAATAAGTACCTATAAATTAAACAACCGTGCGTAGATTTAGTCTTGTCAAATCAAAATAACTAAGTTACCGTGTTAGTGAGCACGATCTTGGCATCGTGTCGGGTCCGCAGCACGATGCACTGCTCGCCCTTCACGGATACCAGGTCGGAGGACACATCCTCCACGGTGTCGAGGAGTAGCATCTCCGGCTTGGCGCTATTCTCGAGGTGCAGCTCCAGCCGGTTGGGGTACAGCTTGGCGTAGCGCGTCTGCCACGCGCTCGCGAACGGACCGCCCAGCTTCTTGATGTAGCCGTGCAGGATGCAGTCCGACTCTGGAACGATACCATATTATTGTTAGTCAAAAGACACAGTATTGACTAAGCTGTTAGCTTAGTTGGTAGTGGCTCTACCTTCTAATCTAGGTTTGGGGGTTAGATTCCAGCATGACACAAATATTAATGAATTTTTAAATTTAAAATTACTTGTGTTGAGTCTAGTCGTTTGTATGTATAGTAAGTATGTTTTTACAAATAAAAGTATATAAGTATTATATCCCTTATCTAGTACCCACGACTCAAGCGTTTGCTTAGTGTGGGGCCAGATGGCGCTGTGTGCAATGTCCCGGAATATTTATTTATTTAGTATTATTAGACTTTACGTAAACAACATTACAATATCACTAGCGAGAAATCTCTTCGGTCCATTTTATATTCGTACCGTAAAACAAACATGAATTGATCCATTATTTAGATTTAACCTTAACACAATTATTATCACTAGTGAAAAATTTTATTGAGACATTATACTTATTTTTGCTGTGATTGTAATTTTGTGTGTGTAAATTAGATAAATAATTACTTCTTTTGACATTTATAAGATTTTGGACATTTGTATTAATATGTGTTTAATAGTTGAATGAATGGACTCTGTCTGAAATAAATAAACGCTTATTATACTCGTATTTTCACAGGTTGAAAGTACACAGTACAATTGGCACTGGCCGAAGGTAGAGCATATACGTAATAGCTGTTCTTCGTCAAAAATCCCTGGTAGGCACTTTCAAAAACACCACCTACCTTTCTCATCAGCATCGAACTTCTGTTTCTGCTTGGCCTTTCTCTTCATCTCCACCTTGTCCGCCTCCTGGTTGATGGTCTCGAACACCGTCTCCGCCACCTCGGACTGCCAGCGCTCCGAGATCACCAGCGAGAAGTCCTTGTACTGCATCTGGTCGGCTTCCGTCAGCTGGAATGTTACATAATTACATTACAAATATGGCTTAGTGACTCGTAAAAATATTCAGTGCGTTCAAATCGTATCATGAGAACACAACAAGATTCTTGTCTATTAAATTCAAAATTAATCTTGTTCTAATTATTTTATTTTCTTGTTGTTGCCTCAGAGTTACTTTATGTCTTTTCTCTGTTTGCTTCTATTTCATCATTATGTTGCCTTGCCATCACAGTCATTGCAGCTTGTTGTTAATGCTAACTAGACGGAAGTCTACGCCAGCGAAAGTTACGTACTCTTTCACTTCGGATTTATGCACTCCCTTACTTCGCCGACTGTAAATCTTTTGCTTCGTCGATTATATACTCTAATACTTCGTCACTGCGGCATTAGATGTAAAATTACTTTGATACCTTCATTATATCCTTTTCGTTTCTCGACGAAGGTGATTTGAGCACTCATACTTCGCCAACTATTAATCTCTTACTTCGACAACTACATTCGTTATTTTGCTTCGTCATTAAAGTGACATTACCTTAATCCCCTTAGTATCCTCCTCGTCGAAGCTGCCGATGTCGAACGCGTCTGCCGCGTTGACCTCCCCGCGCGGCGGTATCAGCGGCGGGGTGTACTTCTGGTGGTACACTTGCTGCCAGTCTATGCCCGCGAAGAACACGTGCTCCTTCACCTCGTCGGCTCTATGGAAATGAATTAAGATTGTTTTTTTTTATCCTCAAATAGCTTTATTTACAATAATCTTATACCTATATAAAAATGAATCGCAAAATGTATTGGTAAGCGTATAACTCAACAACGCCTGGACCGATTTGGCCAATTATTTTTATATTGAAGTTCAAGGATGGTTTTTACGGCGAGAAAAAATTGACAAAATGCCGGAAAATCCCTAAAAACCGCCCTTTCTAAAGAGTACAGCGCTTTGCTTCTACGTTTATTGTACGGACGGCAAAGCTCTGGAACACTTTACCAGAAGCTGTGTTTCCTGCGAACTACAATCCAGGGGTTTTCAAATCTAGAGTTAATAGGTATCTTCTAGGTAAACGTGTTACACCCTAGGCTGCAGCAATGCTTAACATCAGGCAGGCTATAGTCAAACGTAAACCTACCACACATAAAAAAAAAGTAAAGGAGTCAACAGACAAGGCGAAGTCTGTCGGGTCCGCTAGTAATACATAAAAGCAAGGGAAGAAAAACTAAACATAGGTACTACTTCTAACTACAACATAAAAAGGGGAACTTAGAAAATCTTTAGAAAAGCCTAAAGATAGTCTAAGTACTCCAACCCACTGCCAGAGGGCAGCGTGCCCAGTATACTGGCCGCATTACCACGCTGTATGGCAATGCTGATACGTTGAGCCAGAAAATGGCCAGCATTTTGGTCACATGTTTTGTTAGATTGTTTGATTATCATGTGGACACAACACAGTGGACGCTTGCAAATAAGTGGTAGGGTACGAAAGTGTTGGGGGGATGACCGTGACAAGCACCTAACGGATTGATCCACAAAAATAGCTCGAGATAGAGAAAAATGAGACGAGTGTAGGCCATTGCTATGGCAGTTAATTTTGATTCTTTTTAACACTTTCTTATTCCTATAAGTTTATACTACAAATAATATATGCAATAAAACAGACAGACAGACAGCGGAGGCTTAATAATAGGGTCCCGTTTTACCCTTTTGGGTACGGAACCCTAAAAATTAATGCCTGCTGTAACCGTTGGATTCTGCATCCTTTGGTTTTTTCATTTTCTGGCTTAATACGTAAGTCGTGCGATGCCAGAAAATGTAAAAAGTCAAACACAATCCTAATGTCAGTTAGCTGTCATTGTCACCTTCTGGCCCAAGTCGATTCGGCATGGTCATTGCAGATAGTGTGGCCAGCTTAACTAAATCCCGAAATTAAAGGAACCTAGGCTATTATTTGATCTAGTTCATTATTATAATTTGTTATAATTGGTTTCATAAAAATAGTAATAGTCTATTGTAAAATATCTAAACTCATCGTAAATCAAATCTTAATCGATTTCTTTATTAGTACTCCTCAAAGTTCAGTTTCGTTTAACATTTTCATAATTGTGGCTCTTCTGGATTGAGAACAAGGTCGCATACTTAAATAGCAAAGGTATAGAGTAGAAGTTGACATATTTTAGAGTTGAAGGGAAACTTCGTTTACCCCTATTTGAGTCACACTAAGGGAGATTTAGTTGAGATGCGGCAACTCCGGTACGGAAGGTGCTGGAAGGCCTTGGTTCTGAGGGGAAGAGCCCGCCGGCACCAGCCGGCGGGGCTTCCAGTTCTTTCTTGGCTAAGAAGATTCGCTGGAGACCAGTCGCTTGTCCTTCCTTACTCGTTTGACTCGCCGGGGAGACTTAACCCCAAGTGCTGATAGTAAAATTTACAAATAGAAGTGCGCGATCTTTGAAACCCTCTGCCGGTAAGTCTACCATCCGTAGGCTTACATCTTTCCCCTTTGTTCATCAGTGCACACCGTGATCAGTTGTTCTCCTTGCTCACAGGTTCCAGCTGGCTGCCGAAAGCCTCTAATCTGCATAGTCACATATTTTTATAACTACCTACAGAACTTCTGTACAACCCCGTCTCGGGTAAGTAACTTGTACCATAAACCTTCAATTTATCTATAGCTCACCTGAAAAACTGTGATCAGTGATTTATTCCTTGCTCACAGGGTTTTTTATACTACCTCTGAAACTCAAGTGAGGGTGCCTCCACCTTCGCTACACTACACTACACCCGACGGTCTGCTGGTCAGCTCCGCAGCCTGAGGGTTGCCTAAACAACCCCCTGCGCCGCTGCAGCAGCACCTGGCTCCGGGCCATCTGTATCTCAGGGTAACCGTGGGTAGGACGAGCCTACCCACATTCAAAATTTTATTGTATTGTCCATTAACATTTTAATTGATTTATGGTTGCAAAACTAGTGATTGTAGGCTCGAAACACACCCTGAATAGCTTCTACTGCTGATCTAGCTGGCATTCAGTAACTAAGGCGCCCATTTATTGTACTAAAATCTAAATTCTGTAAGTTTATTTAGCCCTTCAGGCACTGCGTTGATTATATTGTATTTTACCTATCTCCTACAAAGTATCCTTAAGAAATAACCTGTTTAGACTATCTATTATAAAACTGTAATGTACCTATCCTGTTCTCTGTTTTCAATATAAAAGCCCTTCCGGCTCTGTGACACATAGAAGACTATTTTTTTAATAAATAACCTTATCATTCTCAGCCTCTTTCTTTCATTTACCTATCTACCTAAGAATATGTAGGTTTAGCCTCTAAAAAGGTTACACTGCTTGCAATAAAAAATGACTTTTTTATTCCAGGCTCAAGCGGTAGGGTATTATTAGGCTGTCGTGTCAATTTATCTGCTGGCGTTCCAAACATACGGTCCGAATTAATGAATTAAAGTAGGGACAAGATAATAGGTCACTTTTGACATTTCATCAAAATTCAACAACGTGACCTTGTAACGGCGGGCATAAAATAAGAACTGCACAATTGCTTAACTTTTTTCAATTACTTTTACATATTTATTGTAATAATGACCGATACGAGTAATTTTACGATTTGCTTTCACTAATAAACCATTCTAAACATAATAAACAATTTCTGATCTAAAGAACTGAACGTCGTTACAATGTTGCGTCAGTCAACCCTTTTTCTTTTTAAACACTAGGGATGTTACTCTAAAAATCGAAAGCTGATAGGATTGTAAGTTGAATCGAATGCAATGATTACTTGTGAAGAAAAATCACCATAAATTTATAACCACGTTGTGATTATAGTAAAACCTAATTATACATATTTATTATTCTTATAGCAGTTCCGATAGTTCAAGTGAATAAAAGCAATTTTTTTGTTAAATTACGTAGGTACTTGTCTTATTTTGCTCCTTTAATTTATGGAAGAAAAAATAATAATGGGACAGGGATTCGCATGATCATTTTTAAAATTCACATATGTTTCAAGTCTGTATCGATTCATTCGATTCATTCATTTAATCGATGTTTTTAAGCAGGTCACCTCACTATGAATATAAAACTGACATCTGTCAAAAGTGACCTATTATCTTGTCCCTACAATAGTAACGACTTCCTTAATGAGTCATCAATTAAGCAAGAAATATAATATTATCTTTTAATCTACAAATTTAATGCGCACGTATATTAGTATAAACGCGTAGACTGTCCGATGAATCGTTTGACGCAAATTCATCTAAACGATAAAGGGGTCAATGTGGTGCATTGACGATAAACCAAGGAACAACGAGATCAATTGATTTGAGGTCAGCACATAATTCACGAGTGACGTTTATAATTTGCACCAATTATTGCTGGCCTTATCTAAAACTACCAGAGTAGTTTATTGTGTCTGTCTGATACATAAATATTCCATTGCGTTAATATTCTCTGTTAATGTATAGCTGGGGAAAAAACTGCTTATCAGAGAGAGAGTGAAAGTTATGCCAATAGACCATTGACGATAGTCCGAGACAAAAAAATAACCTAAGTGTCTATAAAGAGTTTGATTTACTTTCATACTAAATCTATACTAATATTATAAAACTGAAGAGTTTGTTTGTTTGTTTGAACGCGCTAATCTCAGGAACTACTGGTGTGAATTGAAAAATTCTTTTTGTGTTGAATAAACCGTTTATCGAGGAAGGCTTCAGGCTATATAACATCACACTGCAACTACTAGGACCGAAGAAACATTGGAAAATGTGGAAAAAAACGGACAAAATTATTTATCTTTTGGGGCTTAAGTAGCGTGCGCTGCGAAAACGGTGCAAAATATCAAAAAAATATGTATGAAAGAATTATTCCTCTTGAAATGATCTAATAAAATGTCAGCGACAGTATATGTCTATCTTTTAAGATTAACTCACTAGAACCGTTTTTATGATAATAACTATTCCACGCGGACGAGGTCGCTGGCACAGTTAGTATCAAATAAATCGGATCAGCCGTTCAAACGTGAAGTGGTAACAAACATATACATATATACAGATACACACATGCACACTTTCGCCCTTGTTATGTTAGTAGGATAGGAAAGTAGGAAATAAGATTTTTTTGGTTGTATGTAACACTGCATTCGACTTTATCGCTATAAGTATATTGGTTTTTTCAGGCAACAACTATACAAATAAAATAGATGTTCCGGACTTCTCAGACAGCGCCATCTAGCCCTATATTCAGCAAACAGTTGTCAATAATAATCACTGGCAACAATCCTATGGGTCTGTAAGACTTCGCGTTCATGTAATTGGCTTTACCTGGTATTTTCTGAGCACAATCACAGTAGCTTCCCTACAGGTGGGAATCGACCCAGTTCTAGGCATTTGTTAGCCAGTGATAGGTACAGCTCCCCATCTTGCCCCAACAGAAGACCAGCGCTGGTTGCTTCCACACAACCAGCATTATGCTGAGTTGGGGCTGTTTTGTGGCAGGTTTTGTGTTTGTTTGTATATCTTTACTTTTTTTTTCTGTTAAATCTGTCACAATAAATGTTATCTTTCTTTCTTTCTTTCTCAATAGTATGACGACGATTACATACTTGATAACGTCCTTTTTTGAAGTCGGTTAAAAATAGGTAAGAAAAAAGGTTTTAAGTTAACAAAGCCACTCACCCCCGCCCCTTGCAGCCTAGCCGCTTGTTGATGTCCCTCTGCAGCAGCCCCTCCAGCAGACTCTTGAGGCTCGGGCTGAACGAGTCCGGCAGCTCCACGTTCTGGAACACGTTGTAAATCTATTGCGAGACATGACAACACTATTCTTTGCTTTGTAAGATACGTGCGATGATATAATATATATGATATGATATTAAAATGACGACTTATGATAAATTATATGATTCCTTCTTAACGTTCTTCTTCTTCTTATCGACTGAGAGTGGCCAACTCTGGTGTCGAGAGTTGATCAAGCCGCCCTAAGGGCCTCTGAGGCAAACAGCCGGGACCTACAATTTAACGTGTCATCCGACCCACGGAAAAGCCCAAAATGGATTGCCTCCGCTAGCTGTGCTACGGGCGCTTCCTAACATTTAGATCGTAAATTGGAATTCAATTGATTAGATAATCTCCAAAATCAACTGGTTCGGGAACTGACCCCATAAATTAATGCAAAATTCATTTATTGAACGAATATTGAAAGACACAGCATATTATGAATCCTCCGACCTTGTGATAGCTGTTGGACTGTGTTACAATGATACTTTACTCTCTTTTAGATCCTAAATTGGATTTAAATTAATCAATAAATGATTCAACCACTGCTCTCCAAAAGCAGGTGGATTGGGAGTACCCCTCTAAATTGGGAACATGTTAATGAGGAACAAATGCAAGTATCCAAGAGGAAGCTCGCTTTTAGACATTACGCACGGGAAACTGTACAATAACATCATACTTGCATCTGACGTATCCGATTTTGTTACTGCATGATAGAGAGATGTAGCACACTTGCCCAGAAAAACTTATTTACTCAGTTTGTGAAGATCCGTGGATTGTATTTCACTGACACCATGGACATGGTGTATAATAGACCTACCATGTACCTTTACCATGGGATGAATCATAAGCTGAATAAACGGACCACTTTGAAACTCTTAGTTTTTCTAACTAGTAACTATGCTTTTTGAAAGCCGTTCAGACAGTCTTTGAAACTCTAAAACTAGTTGTTTTCTTTGTCTACCCTCCATAAGTCCAATGTTGACGACTAGCTAGATTACAAAGGTTCGTGACGTGATGATGGACCAATCAGCATCGAATATTATAACGTCATATGTACATCTGACCTATCGCGTATATAACAGAGTGCAAATTTACCATGGTGAGAGTCATGCGGTCGATCTCGTGCTTGTCCTTGGTCTTGTGCTGGCGGAAGGGCGAGTGCCCCTTGAGAAGCTTGTACAGCATGCAGCCGAAACTGAACCAGTCCGCGGAGGAGTCGTAGCCGGTGCCTTTGGACAGCACCTCGGGGGCCATGTAGCCGTGCGTACCGCTGGAAATATACATTACACAAATTATAAACAAAAAAAATATGAATTTCGGAATAAAACCCCAGGGACAATACAAAAAATCACGTCGCTCGCTAACACAGTTTCGCTTTTATGACTTGAAACAAAGCTACAATACAAGTAAATCAAGATTGTTGATCATCAGTTTTTCTAGTCATAGAAAGTAACTTGACCCGGTACTGATATCATATGTAACAAACCAAGTTGATATAATAGACTTCAAGTACCATCACTCGATACACAAGAGAATCGTCATATGTTGGTTTGTTTGAGTGAAGTTCTGTTTATTCCTGTTTACGCCGCGACTGATCATTGTAATTATGGAAGTTATATACATATGGAAGAGAAAGTGTCACAACCTCCTTTTTATTCTGAGCCAATGTAGGAGAAACCAGGCATAAGTATGGTTGAAAAAGTCCATATTCATAATTTTCATTTGCATTGTAAACTCACACGCTAGCATGCGGCTTCTTCTTGGAGAAGTCGCAGGCGAGCCCGAGGTCGGATATCCGCACGTGGCCGTGCTCGTCCAGCAGGATGTTGGCCGGCTTCAGGTCGCGGTACACGATGTGACGCTTGTGCATGTGGTCCAGACCTGCGGAGATAATTTTTTTAATAATATTCCGGGACATTGCACACAGCGCCATCTAGCCCACACTAAGCAAACGCTTGTGTCGTGGGTACTAGATAACGGATATAAATACTTATTATACTTTTCTTTTGTAAATACATACTTATTATACATACAAACGACCAGACTCAACACAAGTAAATATAAATTTTAAAGTACATAAATACTTGTGTCATGCGGGAATCGAACCCGCGACCTCTAGATTAGAAGGCAGAGCCACTACCAACTAAGCTAACAGGCTAGTCAATGAGATACATGTAATGAGAAACATGTTCAAAAACAATCGACACAAAACTACGAATGTTTATTTGTATATGACTCCTTATACAATTTTTGTGAGTTTGATTGGTATGGAGCAGGAAAGAATACTTTCTACAATTGTTTGTTGTATGATAATTTATTTTATATGCTGAAAAACTAAATAGAGGTTGTTACCAATCAGTGATTAATAGATAATCAAACCACAAATACTTACTGCTTAAGCACTTACGATGCAAATGTCTATCAAAATCTGGAAACCGGCTAAAATTATCAACTTAATTCTCATGTTGTTTTTTTTGTACACTGTGCATTTGACCACAGGTTCACCTGAAGTCTGAGGCGGGTCCACCTGGACTGCGGTTGGGACGGGAATTGCGGAGGAGTATTGCTCGCTTGCCCGCGAAACCCGTCCTTGCCGAGGTGAAGGGACATCGTGGTAGGTTTTAGGTTCACCTGAAGTGACACTGGCCAAAAGAGAAGCAAGCCTGTACTGATACTGGTTCTCAAACGTTATCAAGTGCACACGTACCTAATATGACCTCGGCAGCGTAGAACTTCATCTCCGCCTCGTTGAAGACGCCGTGCTGCGAGAGGTGGTAGTGCAGGTCACCTCCGTTCATCAGGTCGAGGATGAAGCACAGCTTGTCCGGAGTGTGGAACGCGTAGGTCATGCATACGATGAAGGGGCAGTCCACCTGGAAATAGATAACAAGATTTTATTAATGAAAGTCTATCCGTAGGAGTCTGTCTCTGTTACCTGGAAACCTGGACCACACTGGACTTCAATGAAAACCCAGCTAAGTGATAGTATGTACTTGAAGTATGTATAAGAGCTTATATAACTTTGGTGTCGAGTGTTGGTCACTTACATAATTACGGAGGGTATCTCATTGACACATTAAAAAGATTTACATTTCTGCATGTGGTCATATTATAAGGATTAGAAAATTGCGTCGCATTTGATGCTGTACCAAAATCCCTCTTCCAGCGAATTCCACTACACAAATTCGAGGGAAATATCGCATGATTCATAACATAACTCTTAATTAATCATCAGCTTGCTATTTGACGCATTTAATTTCCACCTGATGCATTCGAGGAAGCCCAAATTAACTTTGCGGATGAAAACCTTCTTAGAAACGGTCGCGTGAGAAAATTAGCGGTAATAATATTTAGACGGGTCCGTGAGTCACATGTGTTGGGCAAACAATCGGCATAGAGCAGCGCCGTGATTAAAGTCCCGGATTGGAGCAGTCAATGTGACAAATATAGCCATTGGTGAGACGAGCGGCGCGGGCCTGGCTAGGGAGTTAAAGGGGCTACGTGGTTATTAGCATGTAACCCATGGGTCTTCAAATCTAGAGTAAATAGGTTTCTTCTAGGCAAGCGTGCTACATCTTAGACTATAGTGGTGCTTAAAATCAGGCAGGCTATATCAAACGTAAGCCTATTTAGTGTTAAAAAATTATACAAGCAAAGCCTATACTAGATCACTAGTATAGGCTTTGCTTGTATCCTTTAACAAAGTATAGATAGATAGGCATTTCAAGCCTGCCTTACGGTGGTTACTCGGATGCAAAAGCCGATGGATTTTGATACTAACATTCGTTTCAGTTTTAGTTTGAAAAACGGTGAACGATAATATAATATGCACTTCTTATGTACAAGAGTTAGACCAGCTGAGAAACACTACTAGGAAAGAAAATTATTACATATTTAATTTTACTTTACTTACTAGCATTTCTCAAATAGTTTTAAACCAACCGATCAAAAGTTAAAAAATATCGACAACAATTTGGCACAAATATTGATGCGTCCCTGGATTTTGTTTTTAAAAAGATCCCCCATTCAAATCGGAACTGAATACGACCGCTGAAAAAGCGCAAACTATAAACCAACATCGAAATGTGGAGTCGGAATGGCAAGCGGAAATATTTAACTGCACGTTGGTTATGATGCATTTGTTTACGGTGATTGAATCAAACTAGTTTATTTTTAAACCTTTGAACTGGATTTGTGGACATAATGGTTGATCGATCGTGACAACAAATACAAGATCGGATAATTAAAACGCAATAAAAAATTCTTCAGAGGTATGTTTCATATATCTGCCAAAGTATTCTAAACCTTTTACCTACGTAAATAATTGATTAATAATAAAGTTTGTAATTGCTTATTTGAGATAAAATTAGCACAAAGTTGTATGCAGTAGAAGACGTTAAAACTTCCATAGACCAAACATAAAACCGAATTACTGTACCTACATTTACAGGTAGATAGCGTAAGTAATAATATAAACTTGCTTTAAATTTTGAATAGTGGTCTTGTGCGATCAATATAACTTCCACAACTTTATATTGGCTGCAATCTTTATGAGCGTTTTATTTCATTACCACACATGTGTAATACTTGCTCATACTAATTACTTCGTCGCATACATTCACGATTATTATCTTATCCAAGTAACGAGGTAGGCTTATATATTCCGTAATGATAAATTCATACCGTATTAAAGGATTCCCTGCTCTACAAATTATCAAACAATATCTTGATTTATTTATGGAGACGACATATTTGTGTTGGCAAATTGTTTGCTCGCTGAAGGACTAATTAACACAATCCTAGTTCGGCTTAAAATAGCAAACAAACTTTGTACTTAGCAGAATGAGCTCTCCTATTGTTATTCTCGAGGGGTTCATACAATGTTGTAAGGAAAATGTTCGTTCACAGTAGTGTGGAGCTAGGAAACGAGGCAAGGCGAGCCCAGGGAAGATAAAACCACGCAACCGATAGTGTCGCTCGACGCGACGCGGCCAGACGCCGCGGCGCCGCACAACTCAGACAAACTCTCGTAAAAGATAAGCTACATCTTCGGCAAAATGACCCGAGTGCATTAGAATTTAACAACGTCTCCGCGACGAACGAGCCACGTGATCGATATGTGGTTTCCACGAGAACGCCTCCATCCACGCAAAGCTTTTTAACTTTCAAATAAGGCTATAAATAGACATATTCAGCGCATACACAAAACGTCGAGGAAAAAGAACGCGGTCCGGAAAGGTTTTCACTATTTGTATCAATTTACAGAGAGATCACTGGCTGAAAACAATGAACGAGTTTGGCAGACGGCCCAGAAACTTGTATAAAACGTTACATTAACTCGGTAACGTCAATAAATCACACAATACAGTTTCACGGGCGATAAAGGTAGAGAGAGGTGCAATCTATCGATGTTATTCATCAAGTAAATCGAATCAGCCCGCGACGGGCATCTCATGTGATAGAATATCGATAAAATTTGTCATTCGTTTCGGGTCGGCGCTATAAAGCGGAGTTTGCTTACACGTAAACATAAAATAAAAACGTTTTATTACCTCACAACATAAAGTTTTTAAACAAGGTCACGTAGAAAGAAATTTCATGGCGAAAGTCGACTACTGCCTATATACGGTAACACAACTAGTGACGGGCGCCGCTTTATAAACTTCGCTTCGGAAACCGGCGGCCTTGTTCAACTTTCGGGGAAGCTTTTATAGGTCACGAAGAATTAAATATTATCTACCTACACGTATGCTGAGCTTTTAATAACATGCTTTACTTCGCGTAACAATGTTCCCGATTCATAATTTAAAAGGAGCGTCTCATTTGAAACGGATCGGGAAGGAGAAAGTATCTGCAAACGAATGTGACATTGATTGACGCAAGAAAATTGCGAGCGCAAAGAGACCACAGGGTTCCACTGATTGGGCGGCTGACTCACAAAGCTGGTGGCGGTGTAAAATGAATTTGTGAATTGGATTGGTAAAACAAAATGCAGCGGAAGCAGTGGGTACTAGTACAAATGGAGGGCGCTCCAATTCGTTTCAGTCCAATTGGCCGGGTATCGCCTATGTCCCCGATACCGAGCCATATAAATATACGTATGATCCCATTGTACCGCTGAATCAAAGCAGCTGTGATCGATAAGCAATCAGATATGAATTGATATAGCCACTGGACGCCGGACATCGCGCCGTTTAATAACCAAACTAGCTGGGATTTATGATGGCTATCTTACATATCATTTCGCTAGAATATCGCCAAGGTTGATACCGCGTGGGAAAACATAAAATACGTATTATTGCAGACACGGATTCTGTCATATGTGAAAACTATAGGAGTGGAGCGCCTTGGTGTTCAAGGAATTGTGTAGAAAAAGAGTATATTTAAAAAAACCTGCCTCAAATCTACTTCTACATGAGAAAGATGACAATAAAATCAATCAATCCATCTCAAATTACAATAATTCCAAGTTATGTTACAACTATTGGTTCACCCATTCTTTAATAGGCGTTAAAAACAATTTATTCCCAATCAATCTTTAGGTTTCAAAAACTGAGTTTCTACAGATTCTATACATTATTTTCAGTTTCAGGAGTCTATTACACTAATAACATACGAGTATTAATCTCCGGACACTACAGGTTGCGTGTACTTGCGAGCTAACCCTGGACGCGGGGTCAGAGGAAATATGTCCAACAACTAAACTCACTTTAAAATTCTAATGCTCCCGGCCAGAGACGACGGACATACCCATAGTGATCATGTTAGGAACGTACCATTGTATCTTATACCATTTTTATACACATAAAACTATATTGGTCATTGGCCTGTTTCTCCCGCTTTCACGCTGCAACGGGGCGACTGGTCTTGGTGATGTTTGGTCCTGACAGTATCTACTTTACTTTTGACTTAAGCTACCTTTGGAAACAACACGAACGAAGACGCGGACATCCACTTGTAAAGCTATGATAGCTAGCAAAGGCATGTACAATTGTACAAGGGATTATCATTAAGCTAAGCAACTATCGACGAAAACAGTCTTTGGATGGGTGACCAAAAAGTGGGCATACAATTTCGTGGATCAATTTCTAGTTCCTAGCTATTTTTATTAGGGTTTTAAGCTATACGTATCAAATACTTATAGGACAGTGAAAACTCTAGACACCAGAGTTGGCCACTTTCATACGATATGTTGGGAAGAAACCGTTGTATATGTATAAGCAGTAGTTTACTGTCAAGACGTTCGAAGTTAATAAATAATGCATTTAAGTTTCAATGTAAGTCCAATCGAATCGAGGCCACAGTCGTAATGGTTTTTCTGTTTATGTCATGCCATTTTATAGGGCTGAAGATGTATCATATATTGAAGGATAGTTGGTTAAAGCTACAATGTCATAATGAGAGAAAAATGGTAGGTAAGTTCTTGAAATACTTATGAAAACGAGAAAATCTACCAATTACTGTTATAGTAGTTATAGTTCCCGTAAGCCATGATTTAACTCGTCCTCCTGATGATGGAACCCGCAGTGTTCCGAAACGTGTCGAGCTAATTTTCGACATAATTATTGACGTCAGTTCTAGCCGGTTATTACAACTATATATTAAATCTACTAAATTTCAGAGATAATTTGATCGTCAAAAATAATGTTTCGGTTCGCAATCTTACTAACGCTTACGAATAAGCAAATAGATTTTTATATATGTATGTACCAAAACAAAGTTATTTTTTTCAGATTTGTTTCGATGACAAACACTTTCTTCAAACATCACATCATATGCGTCACCTCTAGCCAGTAGTGACACTGTCGTTACAGGCATTCTGGTGGTTAAATGCTTGTCATTATAAAAAAGCCTTAATCTTGACAATTCAATCTTTGCTTATCTTAAGCTGTACTTTACTAGGAATACATATTATGTACACTAGCTCAGATACCTTGTAAATTTTATTTGAACCATTTTGAAATTGAAAAAAAAAATATTATCTTGACAAGAAACATCACATGTTGTCTGCCACGCTGTTCATTAAATTAGCGTTATCCAGGTAAGATGAGGCATCGCACGAGGTACAGATGTAAATAGCACCGTAAACATAATGTTAGGGCGCTCGGACACACTGGCCTTTTGTGGGTCGAGTTTGCGCGCTCCCTCGCTCGAGGTGAATAGGGCTTCGTTTGTCTTGTGTGTTTCAACTGGTTGTCGCCCGCATGAATATAATTATTAATCGGGGATTAGTAGCCTGTGTCAAATCTATTGACTGACCATAACCACCAAATTTCATAAAAAGGGTGTAGCCGTTTGAGGGTCAAAGATATACAAAAATATAACAGTTTGCCTAATGTTAAGCACCACTGTGGTCTAAGATTTGCTAAGAACACACTTGCTTAGAACAAACTTATTTATTACATTATTTATTCTAAGATTTAAAGACCCCTAGATTATATATTAACTGCCTTTCTTCCTCTTTGCCATGTTTTCAAATTATGGTGTCGGCGGCTGAAAGTTGAAAATTCACTGTTTTTTTATATTATTAGTAATTATATGATGGTGATAATTAGCAATTAATCTTATGCTTCCATGGCAGTGCAAGAGCTGGTAACCACAGCATCACCATCAACGTCAAGATGTTTGCTAAAGATGTATCTCGACACCAATTTCCCAGCCGTCCTGGCGATAGAGTAGCAGCCCTACTATCCCCTTAACCTATTTGTAACGAGACGATTCGGAAGCTACCACAGTTGATGCCAAAGCTGTATTGACAATAAACTTTTTTTTATTAAAAATGTTTTATCTCGACGTTGTCACATATATTCTTAGGGAAATATCGGTCGTTCTTGACAAACTTTTTTCTCTTTGTTCTAAAAGCCTTAGGGAATACTTTTGAAAGTAGGCTTGAAAGGGAACCCGGTGTTTTGAGCGGAGCAGGATAATTTGCATTTTTAGCGCAAACCTCAGTTTGTGACCGATACTGCTACTTATTTTTTTTATTTTTGGCGTCATGTACTATACATACAATAATTGAGCACTACCGTATGTCAGATGGTATGCAAAAGTCCTTTATAAAAGACTGTTATATTGACTTCTAAGACAGTTTGAAAATTGTAACCTCTTATTGTAAGGCCATTGGAGCTTTAAAGCGAAAGTACCCGTTGATATGATCACTTTAGGCCACAGCTATTGCCTACCATCAGGCTAACTGAAGTCAAGTGTGACCTGTTTAATTTAAAAAAATATAATTGAAATAACTTCACATGATATAATATTTGATTTGTGGTTAAACTGACCGTAAAAGTGTAAAGTCATCACAGTAACTGATAGATAGGTATTTTAATGCAACCGAAACATTAGCAGATGTTTTCGTTTTATCGATATAAACAATCCGCACCACGTTTCACCTGTTCTATGTATTTTTAACACACTGATGGTTTAGTATGAATGAAATCATCGGCGTCAATACATCGACGGGCTTCGCAGCTGCGTCTATACGTCAAATCATAATTTTGTAGGAAATATTAATAAACATATAATGAGCACAATTTAAACGCATTTTCTTGTGCGAATATTTGAAATTAAATTACTGACGATAACAATAATTAATTTATTTTATGGCTGTTGGTATTTACTTTAGTACTTACACCAAAGTATTGTCATAACATGTCCATTATTCTCTAGCCTAGTCCCTACTTATTACACCACAAAAAAAACATCACGCCATAAACGAGTAAAACAGAGTCAGGCTCTGCTTGAGATAAACAATTTCACAAAACAGAAATCTATCAACAGCATCATCCATTCCACCCAACAATGACACGATTACATGATATTAGTGCTTCCCACTTACTGACCCCAGAAAACAGCAAATACACGTAATCACCAAGCACGGAATGGCCACTTAAAAACTCCGCGTGTACAAACGCCAGTATCAAAACACGTCGATGTTGCCAAATATGTTGGCTCACATTTGGCGACACGTTTTCATGATGATATGGTTGCTTGCCAAGCGTAAACTATAACAACATGTTACACAACTCAAGGCCTTTATTGGGAAGCCTACGAAACAGCCACAGGGCGGTAAACAAACTTGCGTCCGCTCTAAGTGGCCGGAAGAAATATTAACTTTGATGCGTTACGTGAATATACATTATGATAGACACAAAAACCAATACGTTGTCGATACAAGTAAGTTCTCCGTAAACAAAATCAGCTTGAAATGCATCATCATCATCATTAGTCACATCACACACAAACATGGCAACATACGTTTGGCTATAATAAGTTACTTTGCCGTAGAGACCATGGGCAGTTGGAGTGGTGACGCTAAAGATTTCGTCAGGGAGTTAGGCCGAAGAATTGACGAGAAGACGGGAGACACCCGCTCGGGATCATTTTTGGTGCAAAGGTTAGCCATCGCGATTCAACGTGGCAACGCGGCGAGCGTAATGGGAACCTTTGCGCCGGGAGCGATCCGGGGTGGGCTCTTTGATTAATTTTTGTTTGTTTTATTTTACTTCATATTTTATTTTAGGTAGGTATATTATATATTTTAATATTATGTTTAGGACTTGTAAATATATAGGTATACTATTAGTCAGTTACTTTATGTTTTATAAGTTATAAATAAATATTTACTTTGCAGTTTGAAGATCTTGAGAAGAGAAATTTACCAATATACGCATATGTCGGTTTCTCCAATAGAACAGTGGTGATGACTAAACTGAAGTCATAAAATTAGATATGATAAAATTATGGCAAAATAGAATGAGGAACTGAAAATCTTAACAATTAGTGAACAACGTTATAACTTTGAAGATACTCGAGTATCTTCCGAAGAGAAGCAACATCGGAACCACCGATAGAAAATATGAGAGCGGAATCCTCGCCCAACGTCCGAAAGTAAAAAATGATGGTACGCACTGTCATAACATTTGATATTTACTATCCCCGGGATAGCTTACCCTGAGTCATCGGCGTACATATCCGACTGCAGTTACCGCGATGGTTCCATACATTATCATAAAACGTTATCATATCGGCATTAGTTCGTAACTGAGACCTAATATCGAATCAGGGCATAAATCAATAGTTACGCCATAGTTAATTTATCACAAATCCGTCTAGACTTGGATGTAGCGGTACGGAAAGTACGCACGCCGTCGAATGTTATATTATTTTTGTGAGCATTCTCATGTAAATCCCTTTGTTTGCACGTCCCGAGTTGTTTGCTCGGATGTCGTACGATGAATAAACATCATCCTTTATATTCGGTAATGATTCTCTGGGTAAAATCAATCGATTCTTATACCGTGACCCTGAATTTAGTCACCTAAGCGACATAGCTCTGTTTTAGATTTCGACATTATACGCACAAGCTAACAATACACAAGCATGGTACGTTGGTACATAATCTTACTAGTAAAAATCGTAAGTCTTCGCGTGATTTATTCCTTATTTCATTTACAAATGCAGCAGCACTAATCTTTGAATAGATGATAGAGAATCGCCTAACATGTACCAAAATACTGGGAAGATAAAAGAAAAAAAAGCAGCTAAACTAATACATGTGATGGCGACAGGTGTATTCAACATTATCCCTGAACAAGTTAAAAATGCTCCTTCAAAACAAGCTTTTAAAATAAGGGTTAAAAAATGGTTGACAGAGAAGACATTTTATTCACACAATGAGTGACTACCTCTTGTGGACTAATTTTGATTAATGGATGAAATATGTAATACATTGTTTTTTTTTAAGCTTTGATTATGACATGATAATTGATTTATTTATTTTAAGTATTGACATGTAACTGCTGTTTGTTATAAATAAATATCTGAATCTGAATCTGATAAGTAAGATATCCACATAAACTCATCAAGTATCATTACATAAGAGAAACAGCCGGATGTTACTAGAATAACATGAAACATAATCGCGCGAAATGGACCAATCCAAGCACATACTCATCTTTTTATTGAGCCAATCTTTGCGATACAATATGAGGAATGTATCTACCACGTAGACAAACATCAATAACAAATGATGATTGGAGAATTTTTGTACCAATGTTAAGTTCAATTATTTTTCACAATCAATGATGGTAAGCAAGTACATAGCTAAATATGTACAATAATACGGATACGGTAGACAAGAACTCTCTGTTTGTTTGGGATGAAAATGATATAAATAAAAAAACCGGCCAAGTGCGAGTCGGACTCGCGCACCGAGGGTTCCGTACAAACCTGCAAGGTTAAATATTTTGTGATGTAACTAAAAATTTATGGTTTTCGTAATTTTTCCTTTATCTATGCTATAAGACGTTGCTTCGTACCAAATTTCAAGATTCTGAGTTCACGGGAAGCACCCTGTAGGTTTTGATTCCCTTGCAAGTGTCGAAAATTTGCGGCATAAATGGCTGTATCTTTTGATTGCGTTGGCTTAGAAGTTTGATTTTTTCACAGCTTCAAGGGACAGTAGACCTGAGTAATTGATATAAATTTCAGCTTCATACCTCTACGCGTTCCTGAGAAAAAGGGTCTTGACAGACGGACGGACGGACGGACAGACGGACAACAAAGTGATCCTATAAGGGTTCCGTTTTTTCCTTTTGAGGTACGGAACCCTAAAAAGAATTGCACACAGCATGATGCTACTAGTTACTACAATATAATGCTGTTTGTCTAGTACAGCAGGCGTTATGCCATGTCAGAGGCCCTTCGGGCGGCTTGATAAACTCTCGACACCAGAGTTGGTCACTCTCAGTCGATAAGAAGGAAATATAATTATGCAAAACAGTTTGTTGCTTTCGATTCTCCACGGGAGACAATTATAGCGAAGAAAGCACTACATCAACTATATGCATGTCATGTTTGAAACAGCGCGCAGCGGGGAGCCTCTAGTTACACTAGTACAACATAATGTAGCACGGAGCAATCAAAGCACATATTTATCGAGGCGACAATGCTTGGCGCTCAGTTCGTTGCTCGCGATTAGGCCACACTCCAGGGGAGATATAGGCGGGAAGGGTGCCCTATTTACTCTCCCTTTCGAGAGCTGCTTGAGATTCTCACAAACGAACAGCTGCGTGGATTATACAGTCTTTCCTCGCCTCATTCAGTTTTTGCATAGTGCGAAATCTTAATGAACATCGATCAGAGATGGATTGCGGCTAGAAGTGTGTTTTGTATGTGATTTAGTATGCACTGGATTATGATAATAGACTTGCTACAGATCTTGAAAAAGGTTTCATGTGTGAATTCTTCATACTTTCCTTATTCAGTTTTTGCGAAATGGGATATCTGAATGAACATCGATCAGCGATAACAATGTCAATGGTAAACATGTCAGAGGCCCTTAGGGCGGCTTGATAAACTTTCGACACCAGAGTTGGCCACTCTCATTCGGTAAGAAGAACAAGAGATAACTAATAAATAAATATTTCGGGATGATTTAGGCCCACCAATAGTACGAGAAGAATTTGACAGAGCTCTACAAAATATACAAAATGGAAAAGCAGCAGGAGAAGACCAAATTCACATAGAACTTATCAAATATGCGGTATGTGACCCTCTCTTAGATGAAATATTTAAACTGACCCAAGAAATGTACTTAACAGGTAACATTCCTAATGATTTTCAAACCACTAAAACAGTACTTCTACCCAAAAAACTTAACACCCACAAATGCGAAGAACACAGAACACTAAGTCTCATATCACATGCTTCAAAAATACTCATACAAATTATTCACAATAGACTAAGACCCATTGCCGAAGAAAATATTACCAAAGACCAATATGGATTTAGACGAGGAAAAGGAACACGAGAAGCAATACTGGCTCTAAGACTCATCACTAACAAGCGAATAGATCTGGGTATAGATACACATATTGCATTCATTGACCTGGAAAAAGCTTTTGACAAAGTAAATTGGAAAAAGATGCTTACGATTTTAAAAAACATTGGAGTAGACTATAGAGACAGAAGAATAATATACAACCTTTATAAAAATCAGCAAACCACAATAGACATAGGAACTGAAACCACAACAGCAAAAATACGACAAGGAGTAAGACAAGGATGCCCACTTTCACCAACTATTTTCAACATATTTATTGAAAATGCAATTAGTAAAATCATAGAATCAGAAAACGGTGGAATTAAAGTGAATGGAGAGCGGATTTTCTTTATACGTTACGCAGATGACATTGCAGCTTTAGCCGACAATAGAAATGAACTGGAAAAACTAATCAAACAAATGGACGAAGCTTTTCAAGAAATAGGCCTCAAAATTAACTCAAACAAGACCAAAACTATGACAATCACCAGAAACCAAATTTACAATAGAAATCCCATTAAACTGCACAATAACCCAATAGAACAAGTACATTCATTCAAATATTTAGGAAGCGTAATAACAGAAGACTCAAGATGCACTCAAGACATAATAACCCGAATATCCATAGCAAAAACAGCATTCAACCGGAAGAAACATTTACTAAAATCCAAAATTGCAAAACACGTAAGAAAACAGCTCATAAAATCTTACATATGGAGTATTGCTCTTTATGGAAGCGAAACTTGGACCATGACTCAAAGAGATAGAGAACGAATAGAAGCTTTTGAAATGTGGTGCTGGCGGCGGATGGAGAAAATTAGTTGGACAGAAAGAAAGACCAATGAAGAAGTGCTGAGCATGGTCCAAGAACACCGTACAATACTGGCAACTATTGAAAACAGAAGAGGGAAGATGGTTGGCCACCTTATACGACATGACGAATTTATAAGAAACATCATGGAAGGAAAATTGGAAGCCCGAAGAGGAAGAGGAAGGCCGAGAAGATCATACATGGACCAAATAAAAGAAAAGGCGGGTGTCATGTCGTATAAGGAGGTCAAGGAATTGGCAGAAGACCGGAAAGGATGGCGCATACTCCACAGACAAGGGCCCGGCCCTTAAATTTATGATGATGATGATGACATTGCACACAGCGCCATCTAGCCCCACACTAAGAAAACGCTTGTGTCGCGGGTACTAGATAACGGATATAATACATATATACTTTTTTTTGTAAATACATGTATAATAAATACAAATACTATATGCTATAGTATGGATATGTGTTGTTTTGTATGTGGATCTCAATTTATTATCACATAGATTATTATATTACTTAGTAGAGTCTTGCAAAAGATCTTGACAATGGTGTGAGATTAACATTACTGTAAATTCACAATGAAAATCAAATTAGAGGTTAACATATAAACTCCCTTAGCTGTACACACAGAAAAACTAAGATTTATTTATTTTGTTGTGATCGATATGCATAGTGTCATTGTCGTCTTATTGGTAACTATTCCTTAATTAGTAAAGATATATGTAGCAGATTTCCTTCCTCAGAGATACGAAATCATACAACTCATATATATATACAAATATATATATGTATATGGTTGCCTGGAAGAGATCGCTTTTAGCGATAAGGCCGCCATTTGTGGCATAAAATTTAAATTTTCTCTTGTTTGTGTTGTGTTCTATTTTATTTGTGTGTCCAATAAAGCGTTAATCTATCTATCTATCTATCTATATACCTATATCATAATCCAACATTTTTTTTTTTAAACTTACCCGACTGTTTCGAGGAATTGTAAAATATCTCATACCCTTACAAAGCTTCCCAGAACGATGTAACATTACTATGATACTAAGGAATGCTAATATTTTTAGATATTGTACGTTTCCGAGAGACATTCAAATCTCGAAAGACTTTTCAGAGAAATGCAATTTTCAGGATTCCAGCTACTGCAGAGTTTATATCGTTTAGTAGAGTTTATATATAAATTTGACTTGTTTGACAATATGTATTATGATGATTTTTATTATGTTTATTTGATTAAGCGTTTGTAAAATAAGTATTGTTATCTTGTAACTGTAATAATTAATGTAATTGGCTTCGGCCGTTTTGATATTATTAAACAAGTACTAAATACAGCATGATTGTTTAAAGTCCTATAAAAATATGATTTAAGAGTGTTATTAATTTGTCTATGTGGTATATTTTACAATAACACATTAGTTAATAGGTAGTGATATATTCATACAAAAACATATTTTAGTTTTCTGATAAAAATTGCTTGTGTGTATACAAATGTTCATAAAGGCACTTACAACACAGTCCTGAGGGAAGTAATCTGAGGTCCTGCTATACAGGCTGTGCAAGCAGACCTAGTGCAGGACCCAGAGGCCTACCGAAGTACGTGAAAACATGTATTGTATTGTAAATATAATTAATGAACATCTAAATGTAAGTACCTAAGTAAGTTTTTATGAAATAAATAACTTTTACTTTACTTTACATGGATGTATACGAATATTTAATTTTATCTATAACCATTCATTTACTCCTGACCGAATCACAGACTGTCCAGAACTTCCATTGTATCCATAATTACAATTAAATCCGCGGGGAAGTGTAGTATCTCTCAGTGGATAGACAGAAAATTATTTACTGCAACACACGATATAAATGAAGCATACTAGTGCTGACTAGCAATAGAGACTCTACAAAATAACTTCCCTGCGTACCGCGGAGGAGTGACGACCCTCAGTGATGAGGAATACAAGTGAACAGCCACTAACCCCAGCCCTGACTAGGAAAAGAGACTCTCCAAAATAACTTCCCCTGCGAATTGATCCCGGGAGGAGTGACGACCCTCCGTAATGAGGACTAAAGTCTAGACTTACCCCGGTACTGACTAGCGACAGCATGATCCTCTCGTTGAGCGCGAGCGTCTCGCCCTGCTTCATCTTAATCCGCTTCTTGTCGAGACACTTCATGGCGTACATCTTGCCCGTGTCCGCTTTCCGGCACCCGTATACCTGAGGAATATAGAAATAAGTTAATAAATGTTATTCTATGTACTATAAAAGAGAAAACTTGTGGTCCTCCTTCACATTCAAATGACAGGATTCAATGTGGATGAAATTTGGTAAAGAGATAGATTATACTCTGGATTACTTATTACAAACAGGCTAGGCTCAATCGGCAATAATACGATAACATCGCGGGATAACAGTAGTTCAATAAATACAATAATTAATATTTTCATTTGTTTATCTACTGCTTCACTGGCAGAGTCAAGTCATTGTCCAGTAGATAATTTCTCAAATGTCTCAATTATACAAATCAATAGTGAAATATATGTGTGAAAAATTATAAATCTCTTATGTGGAAATGTGATATCAATAAGTTTATATATTTACGATGCGATTGAAAGAGTAAAAGATTGCATTCCGTAACAGGCGAACCTTTCAAACCCAATTGCATTCGATATCTATTCGTATCGAGCAAAATTCAATGCATTTATCGATATTACATTCGCGGTCGACGGTTTTTGACGTGTATACTTTTAAATCGAGTTCAAATAAATTTTATATCAAGTCGTGGAATATGAATTGGGTTTTTTTTGTTACATATCGACTAGATTTTTAACAATCATTTAATGCATTCATCGGTAATACATTGGCAGTGGATAGTTTTTGACTTTAATACTTATATCGAGTTCAAATATTTTATATCGAGTAGTAGAATTTAAAATTCTTTTTGTATTTTTTTCCCTCATATTGTCTAGTTTTTTAACGCAATGTTGGTTAGGTATACATATACCTATTGCACATTCATCCTTAGCAACGGAAAGGAAATGTTTTGCAAACATTAACGTCAAACGAAATCTATTTAGGTGCAATGAAATTACTAATTAGTGTACATACAAATAAACGAGGAAAATATAACAATAACATTAAATTAGTTAAAACATGTACTTACGTTGAGTCGCATCATAAGCGGTTTATGACAATTAACCAAACAGGGAATAACCATTTAGCCGTGTGCATAATAAATTGGACATCCTATTTATATCTCGGTGATGTCAATTACAACATTGATAATATGCTTCCATGTGTGTGTATTATTTTGCATTACCTTTTTATGGTAATATAATAAACTGTAGACTAAGATTAACACGGCTTCCCATAAAGAAGGCATCTCTTAGTCTGAAGACGTCTTAACTACGTTTGAGTAAGAAGGTTGTAAGATAAACTAGACTAGCTAACTAATCAATTATCAGCAACGGTAGGTATAATACCGATATCTGAAGATCCATACTATTTACCTACTGGTTTTCTCAAAAAAGTTCTTCCCACGAAAAAGAAACAAAATCGAATATGGTTTCATAAGACATATAGTGTCATAAGACGTAATTTTAATTAAATTAGAAACATACTGGGAGATGACTCTGGCCTCGTAACACAGCCTAACGGCTACCACGAGGTCAGAGGATTCGAAACATTTTGTGACAAAATTTCTTTGGCAAATTTGTATTATATATTTTTGTATTTGTTTCATAGATTTTATTAAAAATCCTATCCCGTCTCTTTTCCTCTTTAGTTAGTTGTATGCAAAACTTGTTAAAGTAAGATTGCTACTGCAAATATATTTATTTTGCGCTGTTTTTGACAAAACTTAAATAAAATCGTCGAATACCGTCAAACGTTTAAAATACAGTATTCGTTGCCCGTTCGTGGCTCGGAATGATAAACTATCAACATTATGATCACACACTCCACTGCAGGCGTAAACCGTATGATGCACTATGCATCATTTTATATCGATTCAAATCCAATTTACGTAGTGATTCCTGGCGTTGATGGAAACGTAATCAGCTTTGCACGTCATTCGTAGTAAACAATAAACATCTTTGATCGCGATTTGGCAGAACTCGGCATGTTTTATGAGTTTTGGAAGTATCTTCATCCGGATGTTTAAATAGTCGTAAAGTTTATAATTTACTCGCGGGACAATGTACCGAGTGTTTGCTTGAACGCCATTGTGTTTTCAAAATGTCTAATATTTTCTAGAAATTATTAGGCCTTTGGATTTGGCTCACTTTATGACCTACTTCCGTTTCGATATCTTCGATAACTTATCATACATATATTTTGGATATCTTCAAAACAAGATTATATATTTGATCTAAGATCGCATTGCCATTGTTGTCAACTCTCTTATTGAAGTTAATGCTCTATTATTAAAAAAAGTAATCCTGAATTATAGCCCAAACTAAGTAATGTTTAATTATTTAATATTTGCATTATAACGTTTAGTGACATTTTAATATTTTTAATCTAATTGGTCGTGTATTTACTTAGTTTGTGTTATAGGGTATATATTTATAATTTTGCAATTTATTATTTTTTGTTATCTTCTGTGATTAAATTAAAATTAATTGATCTTTTTAATGTTTAATTAATGTTTTATTGATGAAACTATCGTGAGACATTCTTATCAAAATGTAACTATTACGCGTTAACAACATACGCGAAATTATACGTGAGTAGAAACCGTGATAGGTGCAAATTAATATTTGTTAAATTGAGTCTTAGATTGTGCAAATTTACAGCGATTGTTTATGATATTAAATTAAATTTCATTAAGTATTTGGCCAAAAGGAATCACTCCTTCCAAACAATATTTTATATGGCCGGAAATAAAACGGAATTTCACCATCGCCAAACTTGTACCTACAGCTCTAATTCTGCGAGATAACATTAGAACCTGAATGGAAAACACTGCAATACTGTTCGTCCCGAGACCAATTACAGCGAGTAGAGGGGACAAATAACAATCTCGTTTCACATTTACAATATTAAGATAGCTATTAGAGTTTCATCCAATCTGGTGGCAATGAGAGCACCAAGACGTTAGGAACCATTACGGCACCGTTTCAATTTACCCCCACCTACTACAATAACAGTTATATCTGCTACACCAATAACAATAACAAACCTCACAACTCCGAGGAAATGCTTAAAGTGCACGAATTTCTAGCGAAAACATCCAAGTTGGCATCTGTCATGACTCGAAACTCGGCTAAAGTGCAACACTTAAATAGATACTGTAAGTTGACCTACATAGCCTCTATTCACATTCTATACGTAGGGCGATCTTTATTACGAGGTTCTCGAGCCGAGATGAATATGGATTTAGTTGAATGTACTGGGATCTGGAATGGAATTCTAATTTGGATTTAGGTCCAGCGGCCGGCGAGTTGACATGTTCATTTCACGGTGCCGACTTCGATGTTGACAACGGAAGCTAGACAATAGACGGCGGGGCCATAGATTGTTCCTTTGAGATGTCAATTGACGTGACACGGTAATTTACGCTAAACCAGATCAAAGCGTTATCTGATACTCTAGAAGCGGCCATAAAAGACTCAATGACGTGTGAGTAGACGTGCTTCAGTTTGTGAAGTTACGCAGTTCTTTGTGGAGTTGGTACGTAACGTATACCTACGTATTGATTTTTGTTGCTAAGTACGTTTAGCAGGCTAGTCCCGGCCCCGTGTTCCAGAGCAGATACGTGCGATCATTACAGGTAAACTTGTTAGTTGAATCAAATTTGAGAAGGGTTCGCGTTGTGAAGGCGGTACGAATCGGAATTTAGTGTGCGGCAGGAGCAGTGGGTTGTGTTAAACTAAACAGCGTGCATACGGTTCATTTTGAAAATTAAATTTTAGTTCATACAATATTTCGTTCAGTCTCAAAATAAGTAAATCCTAACCAAAGAAAACACTCCATATACGTCTTCATGGGGTCAATGAACTTTCATATCTGAAGGACATTCAGCCGTTTTTTTAATGAAACTATCGTACATAAGAGATGGTAATCCAGTCAGTAGACTCATAAAAAAAAAATCAAAAATATATTTATTTACCATGGAAATATTAAATACATTGGTGCACTTATAAGTAAAATATGAAAGAATTATTCAGGTTATAGATTAGTTTTAGTTGCATTTAAGTAGCTGTGATTTAGGAAATAATTATACAATAGCATGCAGCGTTGATTACTTTAACCATAGCATTGACACAGAGTCAGAATTCTAACAAGCCTGGTTGATCTTTGTAGTCAAAGCTACGAATAATTGATAAATAGAAATGTAACTCCTAACAAATATATCGCGTCGAAAATGCTTCCACATATCATAGTACTCGTACACAAAGCTTGCTCGTGATTGGTTACTACACCGCATATTACAGAATGCTGCTTGGACTCAGTTGGTCGCTAAAGGATTCTTCTAAAGAACTCTTCCCACCAACTAAACCGCGGCAGCGGCCGTTGACCATTTCGTAGATTTTTTTGCTGATTTACGTGTCTTTGTTATCAAATTGGTGTGTTAGTGTTGTGTTGTTTTAATTTTTTACTGATTCAACCATCAATAATTTGATGTATTCTTTAATTGACTAATGTGCAATATTGTGGTACTTATTTGTTTGTTTTATTGCTATGTTTTAGTTTAATTCACTTAATTATTAAAATGTTATCATTAGAGTAATTCGTGTACGGTTTATATTTGAAAAAATAAATTTATATTTATAATTTTATGTTTCTATGTTCTCAATTATTCTTAGTCTACGATATAATCAGTGTGTCGAAAACAGTAGCATCAAGATAACACACTCACCTCTCCGAAGCCCCCTCGACCTATGATGCGGTGAACACTGAAGTCGTTCATTGTGAGCGTTATGTTTAATTCTAAGTTTTTCCATTGACAAAACCTCGTGTACTTATCGCTGTAACAAAAAAGTTATCATTAAATCGTCGATGCATATTCTAATAATGACAAAGACACTATGATTAATGGATTCTTCAATTTACATTTAGTTTTTACGACAGTAAAAGCATTATAATCGTAAATAGCCAAAATATCCAAATGTCGAAGCTAAAAATTGACAGGGAACTAAACAAAAAAAAATAATACACCGTAACTTTTAATCTTCTTCTTCTTATTGAATGAGAGTGGCCCACTCTGGTGTCGAGAGTTTATCAAGCCGCCCTAAGGGCCTCTGACATGGCTTAACGACTGCCGTACTATGACAAACAGCCGGGACCTACAATTTAACGTGTCATCCGACGCTCGGAAGCGCCCAATATGGAATGCCACTTTTCGGTCACCCACCCGCATACTGACCTCGTCGACCAATTAAAAATACTGCCTAACTTTTAATGAAAAACATACTTGTAGCCATAGTTTATAACAGTTTAAGTAAGTAATTGGTAGAATTTTACTACTTAATCCACATCGCAACCAATTCCTGAGTTTTCAACGCCGATTAGTAATTATTGTAATTAAAAACATTTCACTCACCTTTCTAGAAACATTTTGAAAGGCTCCCCCCGTAGTTGTTGGAATATTTCTTCAATGTACGGCTGAAACACGTGTAAAATAGTTAGAATTGTTATGTAGACTAGTAGTTTGACCTGCATAGATTTGCTCAAATGGGCGGAAAAATTAAATACATATTACTTATTTAGATGAATGTTAGGGAATAAAAGGCCACTGTGTTCGCTTTTGCGGGTATCTCTTCAGATAGATGGATAGAAAATTATTTATTGTAACACAATCTTCAGGTTACCTGATGGTCAAATGCCTCATTGACCAATTTAAAAAAAAATGCCGGGAGTAAAAAAGTTAATCATTCGCCTTCGCACAGTCTACTTTTAGTTCCGATGTGCGGCGGTTTTGCTGTTCGCCAAAAAAGCTGAACAGAATTTGCCGGTAGTAAATAAGGATGTAAGTATTTAAGCTTTGTAAGTATGTGTAAAGCAACCCTTACTTAGTGAAGGCATGATTCAACGATCACTGTATTTCAGATAAGGGAACTTACCTCAAATAGATTCGGTGGTACTTCATGTTTCATTAGATATTTCTGTACGTGCGCTATGCATTCTTTTGAATAATCCTGAAACCAACAATTTGTATTTAGAACAAGCATACAGACAAATTCACAGGTAAATTCAGAACAATTTTCATTGTTCAATACATCACTTATTGCTGTAATGTTTCTTTCTATTCGTGACTTTTGTTTTAGTAGGTACCATAGAATATAATATATCAAGATTGACACGTATAAAACAAAATATTACAATTTCTTCATTTTATCTTAATGAAATAAATTATAAAGGTTAAAGGAAACTCTTTGATTGCGACTGATGCCATTATTGTTATATCTTGGGGAATTCCTATATTTTTGTTGGATATTACGTTGTGATTCATCAATTTAATAATTAAGCAGGCAATTGATCGATTTCATAGATTAATGACGAAGATAGATGGCTTGGCTGGACAACTCTCTCATAACAGGCCTAACATCATCATCATCATTGGCCTTATAAAAAGAGGCATTCACGAGCATTGAAATAAAGATATATCTGTAACTAAATATAAATATATATGGATGTAGCACTGTATTTGTTTAGAATTTATTTGCGGTATTAAAATAGGTAAGAGCAAAAAAAACATGAGCAACCATAATTCAACAGTTTAGGTTTATTAAGGTTCAAATAATAATTATACTTTAATAGTATAATGAAGTTAGAAACTAACACAAACCTAATAACAGAGTTTACATGTGAGAATGTAGGCTAATCGTTATTGTTGAAATATGTAAATGAAATCACTTTTGAATAATACAGCCATAAAAGCAATATCCACCCATTTTAGATCATTAAAACCAGATCTGCTATTATAGTTCGATGAATAAATGTTTTGATTGAATGGTATCGCAATCTAAAAGTCGTTAAATTATATTGTTTATTAATGATATGGCATCGTTTGGTTTTGTTTCCAATACCTACATGTAGTTATCTATAAAAGGAAAGCCTTTCAGTAGAAATAGTCATACATAGTCAGAGTAATACTTGGTTTTCTTCTTTTTCGTATCGTTCTATTGTTTTTAGGAGCTGAACCAAAGAGCTAGGCAACCAAAATAAATTTTCCAAAAAAAAAACTTCAGTACTTTAATTTTCAAAGTGATTTTTACAAAACTTTTTAACTAAAGCGTAAAAACAAGATATGCATCATTATACCAGTACATATGTACTTCAAAAATGTACAAATAGCACGCTTCTATACTTCAACAAAACGAACACAAAGGAGTACATTGAAACAAGCATTCACGAACAGGACATCGTTAAGATTTTATTTGAATACGTGACAAGGAAGACTTGGCTCGTGCGTCAGGTAAATTGGCGATTTAGACACAAAGACCGGGGGAAATGCACGTTTATTCCATGTGGACGTTTGGAACAGGTAAACTGAGGACAGGAAAGACAAGGTGATCATAATAGTATGCGATATGCAGTTTATTCCATATGCAATTGTAAAGCAGTCATTGTTAGTATTTATTCGTACTGTTTGACATAAAATAAAAAAGTTTCTTTGTTCCTTTTTCTGACGAAATTACGGTTAACAGTGATTTTCGGTATTGAGGGCCCTGAGAGCGACGAAGCCACATTTTATCTATTATGACTTGACTTGTAAATTTCTACGATTTACCAATAAACATGTATATCTGTAGATCATAAACTGCAACATGTCTTAACATTGACTTAACTTCAGGCGCGAGTCTCATCTATCATAAGAAACATCTATATCTGTAGATCATAAACTGCAACATGTCTTAACATTGACTTAACTTCAGGCGCGAGTCTCATCTATCATAAGAAACATCTATATCTGTAGATCATAAACTGCAACATGTCTTAACATTGACTTAACTTCAGGCGCGAGTCTCATCTATCATAAGAAACATCTATATCTGTAGATCATAAACTGCAACATGTCTTAACATTGACTTAACTTCAGGCGCGAGTCTCATCTATCATAAGAAACATCTATATCTGTAGATCATAAACTGCAACATGTCTTAACATTGACTTAACTTCAGGCGCGAGTCTCATCTATCATAATAAACATGTATATCTGTAGATCATAAACTTCAACATGTCTTAACATTGACTTAACTTCAGGCGCGAGTCTCATCTATCATAATAAACATGTATATCTGTAGATCATAAACTGCAACATGTCTTAACATTGATTTAACTTCAGGCGCGAGTCTCATCTATCATAAGAAACATGTATATCTGTAGATCATAAACTGCAACATGTCTTAACATTGATTTAACTTCAGGCGCGAGTCTCATCTATCATAATAAACATGTATATCTGTAGATCATAAACTGCAACATGTCTTAACATTGACTTAACTTCAGGCGCGAGTCTCATCTATCATAATAAACATGTATATCTGTAGATCATAAACTGCAACATGTCCTAACATTGACTTAACTTCAGGCGCGAGTCTCATCTATCATAATAAACATGTATATCTGTAGATCATAAACTGCAACATGTCTTAACATTGACTTAACTTCAGGCGCGAGTCTCATCTATCATAATAAACATGTATATCTGTAGATCATAAACTGCAACATGTCTTAACATTGACTTAACTTCAGGCGCGAGTCTCATCTATCATAATAAACATGTATATCTGTAGATCATAAACTGCAACATGTCTTAACATTGACTTAACTTCAGGCGCGAGTCTCATCTATCATAATAAACATGTATATCTGTAGATCATAAACTGCAACATGTCTTAACATTGACTTAACTTCAGGCGCGAGTCTCATCTATCATAATAAACATGTATATCTGTAGATCATAAACTGCAACATGTCCTAACATTGACTTAACTTCAGGCGCGAGTCTCATCTATCATAATAAACATGTATATCTGTAGATCATAAACTGCAACATGTCTTAACATTGACTTAACTTCAGGCGCGAGTCTCATCTATCATAATAAACATGTATATCTGTAGATCATAAACTGCAACATGTCTTAACATTGACTTAACTTCAGGCGCGAGTCTCATCTATCATAATAAACATGTATATCTGTAGATCATAAACTGCAACATGTCTTAACATTGACTTAACTTCAGGCGCGAGTCTCATCTATCATAAGAAACGTGATTTTGTTCTTTTACTCAACTTCTCGCAAAGATTATAAAGCTTCTCATGCCCTAATTTGTATAATAAATCTACGAGTAAATCCGTATCGGCTTTCAAAATCCCGTACTACGATACAAACACAAAGTTACACATAGATCCTTTTGAAAGCCGGCCGGGGTGCGAGCGAGGTTTCGGTCAACATTCGGTTCAAAGATGAATGTACAGTTGACAGTCCACTAACGAGGGTCATTATACAAACAAGCGCAGTTCCAGACGGATGCGGACACAGGGGCTCCACAATTTCTAATTAAAGCCGTGCGACCGCCGGCCGCTGGCGACGAGTGCACTTATCATAACTTTGACCTGAACTAGCCGTAATGAGCACGACCGTTGACAATTGTGGGGAAACTTCTGCTGGAAGGTTTTGCGGCAGAGCGTGGGTTTTGTTGGGCCATGGATGGAAAAATAGCAGCATGATAGAAGCTTAGTAGCTATGGGTGATCTTTGTGTAGTTAATGTCGTCATGATTTGATCTACCTACACTAACTATCTACACGACACAATTGCTACTATCTTACTGTATTTCAAAGTTGTTAGCTGCAACAGTCTGTGAAACTACTGCCCAACCGTCATGAAAGGAACCAATACTGTTTTTTTAACTAAAATAGTTTTGCACTTGACCATAGTTTGCCTGATGGTAAGCAATAGCTACGGTCTAAGATGGATCGTGCTTACCCTATAAAAACCCGTTCACTGTCGCTTTAAAGATCGTGGGATTATAGTTCGTGGCGAACAGGGAGTATATATAATTATAATACTGTAGTACTAGATAGAGGAGGATCTGCAACAACTCCATGCTACCGAGTGGCAGGAGATGGCGCGGAACCGAGAGGAGTGGCGTCTCTTTGTGTCGGAGGTCAGGATGCACTTTGGGTCGCAGCGCCACATTAGTAAGTAAGTAAGTAGTACTAAATGTAATCTTAGTGCATTTCCGATGCTACAGATCTATGTATGTATGTGCTCGAAAACTGCAACCGAAGAACACGTTTCCAAAGCATAATACATGCATTACAAAGAAAGAACCTAGCGCTACAATCGGATCGAATGTTAATTTTCTCTTTTTGCTGCATCGAAATCTGCATAACGATGCATTCGCCAGCTGAGTTGCAAAGCTCGCGGTAACATGGATAATCTTCTAAAACTGGACCGCTATGTGAGAAGACCGCAGCTTGCGATGCACCTGCCCAGTTATTTCTATTTTTGACACACGGGTTTCATATTTTAAGTAAATCCTTTTGAGAGCTGTCTCATAAATTCAGGGAGGATGACGATTTTAATTTCACTGCATATTTGCAGAATGTTGAGTAAAGCCAGTATAAGTACACTAATGCGATATAACTGATATCTAATAACAGCTTAAACTATTGCATGAATAGATACAAGTATGAACATCCATGCAACAGTCAGTGCATGAATGGTAATTCAGATAAATCATTAGAGCTAAAACACTTACGTGTGAATTTGCTAATAATTCCTTCATGATAAAATTGTCATAAATATCTCTCGCAATCTTTCTTCGTTCTTCTATACATTCTTGTTTTTCATACGATTTAATCTGGAAAAAAGCAACAATTCATTCACATTTTTCATCCCCATTTTTTGACGTAACGTGTGATGGAATGTTTGTAAATTATTTACCTCTTCATAAAATTTTAATTGTGGCACTGGTTCTTCTGACGTCTGTTCACAAAATTCCTTAAATAATAAATAACCTGAAACAAAAAATATTGTATTACTCACTGAAACGTGATATTCTGACTGGGAGAGAATGACACGGTATTTAAAAAAACGTCAATACCTAAATAAGTCTTATTATGTGGCAATAACTAAATTTTAAATAATACACACATATTCCGAATCTTCTACATCCCAATTTTGCATAAATGCTGAGAAGCCTAATTACATAATTATATTTAAACTTAAGTTTAACTCAACCCCAACATAGTTATTCCCCATGCATCCCCTATATTTATAAATCGGACAAAACTTGTCGTAAAAGGACACGAAGTAAGTAAATGTAATTTGTAAAAATTGCCGTAAAATGATAGCGCATAAATAATATATGATTTACACATGCGTGGCAATACCATCTGTTTAGCGCACACACGTCAAATAAGTAATGATGCGAGTCGATTACATATCAATTGCTAATTCGCTCGTAAGTAACATGCGTGACCGGTAATTATCACCGCTGACCGTACGGTGTGCGTCAAATTGTCGGCAGCTAGTCTTCAATGCCAGCCTGTTCGTTGGCAGAGCGAGAAAAGTGAGCGAATCGTCTCTGCGTGATATTGTAACATTTTGTTTCGAAGGAACTCGTAAATAGGTATCATCATCATCATCATCCGTCCTTATCCCACTGTTTGAGATCGAGAAAATGGAGCGAAGCGAATATGCATCAAATGGTTACAATTTATAGGTATCACCATCTTCTTTATCACACTGCTGGGTAAACTAAGCTTAAATCTTTGTATGCGCCAGATACATCGAATAATGTCGTCGACCCATCTCGCTGCAGGACGACCCTATCCCGACAATTATATACATTGAAACCGTGCATCTTAGTCTTGATACCTACAGACAAATATTTCGGAATGCGCAATATAGGCAGTTGGTGCCGGTGATGTAAAATTGTGCGTTTTTATTGCGAATCCAATATTAGTTATACTTAAGTTCTTAATTCACTTTACTTTTGAAAGAAAAGAAAAGAAAGAAAGAAAACATTTATTGTGACAGATTTTAAAAACACACAGGAGTAAAATCATAAAAAACAAACATAAAATCTGCCACAACACAGCCCCAACTCAGCATAATGCTGGTTGTATGGAAGCAACCAGCGCTGGTCTTCCGTTGGGGCTTTTGTTTTTAAATGTTTGTCACACAAGTTTATGACCTATTTGTTTAGGGTTTTACAAAAAGAAACAATTCACACCTACAAAAATATTTCCATTCACGAGGTCTACCGTACGCACAACCAGCGTTAAACAAGTTCAGCAAATACACACTGCCGTGACGCAAGTAGTGTACTTAACCCTAGACACGATATTATTATGACTGTTTGCTGTGGAGGTAAACAGAACACAGTAGCCGTTGAAGTGTGTATAGTTTCATTGAAGACCGTAAATCATATTTAACACTAATAGCCATATATCAGTTGTCGTAGTGGTTCATTCGTTTGCGAATACCAAAATTAAGGAACTGCCGTCGCGGTTGTTTGATGGAAAAAAACTTGCTTAACTGAAACTAGCTGAATGCTAAGCAACACGTCAGCAATATAGCGATTGACTAGAAGAAACCTATTCAGTAAGTTACTGTCAACTTCAATAACTATCGGACAACTACTTAACCACATAGAATTAGTGGTCAAGTAAACAGCTTCATTAAGTAAGTAGTTAAATAAAATACACCCGTATTTTTACATGACGCAACTTGCAAGGTGGAACTAAAACATTATTATCATTTTAAAAACTCATCTAAACTTCCAACTAACAATATATACCTACGTTAGTACTTAGGTTATTATATTATTTATCAAAAAGTGCAATCTTTCAGTACGGAATTAAATTGGTTCTATAAACTTTAGGTTAGGTAGGGACTCCCGAGACATAACAAAGTGTCCTATGATAGTTCTTTCTCTGCGCACGCCGTGAAACTGTGGAACGCTTTGCCGCTAGATATTAGGAAAGCACCATCCCTAGATGTCTTCAAAAACAATGTAAAGGAATTGTATTTATCTTCTTTGGTTGTGACATAAATTGCTATATATGTTTTTTTTTTTATTTTGTCTCTTGTATTAAGCTATTATTATGTATGTAAGTATGTATGTAGGTATATATTTCTATGCCGTAACTAGATATCATGTAGCCTCTTTCTGGCAAAGAATGCGCCGTTCCGGCAACAGTATTCTTGTGGCTGTCTCTGACGATGTCCGGAATCCAGTGTTTAGGCGCTGGATATCTGTTCACATGGACCGAAACAAAAAGTGATCGCATATGTGCATTTTATTTTATATTTATTTTTAAATTGACTCACCCCTAAACAGTGTATTAATTTTAAGTAGTGTAAGTTTACGGGTGCAAGCCTGAAATAAATGACTTTTATTTATTATTGTAATATTTGTTTATGTTGATTCATATCCTAGTATAAACCTTTTGATCTTTTTTTCATTTAATATCTTAAAGACGTCTCGTCCTACTCACTTAATTTATAAAACCAAAAAAAAGATTTGAATTTTGATTGATTAATTTGAAGATTATATCCCTACCAGATTGGTTGCCTGGAAGAGATCGCTCTTAGCGATAAGGCCGCCAATTAAGACGCTAATTTTAATTTCTATGTTTTTTTGTATTATTTTTTATATGTGGTGTTTTAATAAAGAATGTATCTATCTATCTAGGTAAGTAGTAAAACACAGGGCACTAGCACTAGAGACTAGTGACGTCCGAGCGGCCCCCGGCCCAGTTTCAGATAAGCCTGGATTAAGAATGCTTTAAGGCTAAGTACCTCCAACCAAAGTTGCAGGATTATTCGCGCGGAAGTAATTGCCGCTGTCAGCTTAATTATTATTGGAGGAGACCTACTTAAATAAGTGTATCTACTTACTTAACGAATGCAGTTCTTTTGGTCATCTAGTAGTTACATATTTAGCGTACTAAGTTGGTGGAAAAACCTCCGAATTAATAGGAAACACTAGCGGACCCGACAGACTTCGTTCTATCAGAAAGAAAACGGCGGTTTTTAGGGTTTTACCAGCGATTTTTAGATTTTTCTCGCCGTCTAAACCATCCTTGAAGTTCAACATTAAAAAAAGAATTAGACAAATTGGTCCAGGCGTTGTTGAGTTATGCGCTTACCAACACATTTTGCAAGTCATTTTTATATAAGGTATATAGAAGAAGATAATACATATAGGTATAACGGTAAAGTGTCCAAAGGTTTGTTAAAATTTACGCCAGTTACGAATAACTAGTTATCACTTTTCGAAAGTGCTTATTTCACCAATGCCTATGATTTATGCTAGCAATACATAAGTATATATTTACTGAGATAACAGTACGAAACATGCCTAGGTAAATAATTCGTAATACATATTTGTAATGTAGGAAGTAATCGACGCGAAAACGTCAGCATTTCAAATATTGACTGGTTAGATGAGAACAAATTGCAAATTCAACATAACTCCATACTGGTAAATTGACGTGTTACATGTAGGTACATTTTGATTCTCAAGACGAGCCGCTACCTTTGTTATTTTAACCCAAAACATTACCGCGTTTGGAGAAGATAACGATTTTTATACATTGGGCTTCTATCTGAGGTACGTACATACGAGAGTACTCAGTTCAACCTACATATCATTGGGAGAAATATACGATTGGCATTTCTATAAAACATATGCATATTCTGGTACTAGCCTTATCTTCTTCTTATCGAATACGAGTGGCCAACTCTGGTGTCGAGAGTAAATCAAGCCATACTAACATGCCTTACTAGCCATAGTATTAATTATTTCGATGTTTTTTTTAAATCAGCTGCTGGCAGTTGCCTACGTATATAAACCATGTTTTCGAAGACGACTGTACCAACTAACCAGTTAGTGGTGTGGTAACATTACATATTGGTAGTTTCTAAGACTATATACCGATAGCGAGCCGGCGCGTCCTCCCAGTGTCCCCTGCACCCGGTAAGTTATTTACTGTTGAAGTAGGGTCCGTAAATTGCGTTTGCAACTCCCTCTCTGCAGTCTCAAGAGCTTTGCTGCAATTTCGCGTTCCCTAGCAAATATCGGCGTCGAGAGCGCCTCTATCTATACTTATACGCAGGCTCTAGTGGCTACTATAACATAGGTACTTACTATGTTACTAGCGAGAGAGGCTCAGCGGTTCCAGTGTCTGCTTTTCATCCAGACGCACTCTGTCTCTAATCTGGCCCTACACCAATAACTTGTATTTTCAAGTTATGTGTGGATTTTTACTTGCTTAACGGTGAAGGAAAACATGTTTGAGCATCACAATATCCGAGGACATTATGTGTCTACCGTGCATCGACCTGGGCGCCCACCACGATGTATCTGCCCAAGAGAACTTCCTTGACGAATTAATTCTGCGGGGGCGTCACGACCCTCAGTCATGAGGAAATAAGACTCAAGAGATAGATGTTACTACTTTGTACTACAAGGTTTTACAAAGTATGGTTGAAGATAAATAATGGTTATGAAGCAAAAGAGTATCGTCACTTTTGCAGTAACTATATATGTTATGATTTTATTAGCAAAACTTATGAAAAACATTAAAATAAGTGATATAAAAAAAAATCATAAAATACATGATACAGTTAACCAGTCCAGATGCGTTAGTAAATAATTACAATACAAAATTAATTACAATACATTTTGATGGAATAACTATGATAATTTATGACCTTCAACTGGTGGCAAATTGGCCCAATTGTACATATTAACTAGCATTACATTACACATAACAACACCCTATCCTGCGCACCCTATACATACATACATTCAGTGAATAGAAATGCCAGCCAAATTTGATTTGGTTCCGTGCTTCGCGTTTCAAACAAACTATGCGTGATCAGGTTCGACAATAAAATGTTAGAAATTCATGTAGAAACCAGACGCATTGCGTGACCTACTAGTTACCTACAGTACGCACACGATACATTTTGGAAGGCTCTAGCAAGTCTCGTGGATAATTCTGTCTCAATTAAACATGGCAAGGAAACGCTGAATGCGGTACTCTTATCATTCGGACTGACTGCTCAAGGTTCAACAATAATTTAATGGGTCTATGTAGCGCAAGTATAAAATAATGCCTTTGATGTGCTTGAACAGTACAACTAGAAAACTTAATATTCTGATATGAAAAGCGTTTCGTCAGGGATGTAAGGCCAGTAAGAAAACGCATTGATTCATATTGCTATTAGTGGACAGATCATGAAACTTAATCGTTTTAGAGCGACTGCGTTCAAAAGATACAGCGTCGTAACATTAATTCCGGTCGTGACCGAGCCGGGATCATAAATCAAAACCGATCTGCGGGGCGAGCTCCATTGACGCCCCCGAAAAAACTGATCCAGCCGGCTAACATACATACAGCACCCTACCTACTCGAGCCAAGTAAATACGACATGATATCATATTCGGTTTTGACGAGGGTCGATAGCAATACCATCTCGTTACAGCACGACGCTAGAGACCTGTGGAAGTCCTACATTCACTCTCGAGACGATTGAGCTCAGTCGAGCGCTCGTACACGGCAAATAATGCGCGAGGTAGCAGTAGCAGACGTTTCAAAGTCTGTGTAAAGAAATACCTTTCAACAACATTTCAACGGTATTGTCTGGCTGGGGGGAGGATGATATGTGGGTCAGATAAGGACTCGCGCGTATTTCACTCGTGCTTTATCTCCGTAGACGTGACAAGGCTTCGCGTCATCGACATCGCTCAAAACTTGAAGAGGGCAGGAGCAGAGGTATTTATTTAGCTGTCGCGACTATTGATTTTTCTTCCCTTTTGTATGCCGTACGTTCTTTCCATACAAATAGACGTTCGAGTTTATGGACGGCTTAAAATAAATATCGAATAAGTACGGCTTCATTTTATCTAACACTGTGACATACTACAATTCACTTTGTATCTACTCGTAAATAACCTATTTTTAAGCTACAATATTTAAAAAACCAATTTAACATTACGCTTAAAAGTTAACCACAATTAAAAAAAAAAAAACAAGACTTCATTACACGACCGTTCCACTTCTAACACTACTAGCAGAATTAATTCCTCGATTAATCATATCGCTAAAGTGGTATTATCGTCTCGGCTTCTGGCACATAACTACATATGTATGTATAATAACATATTGTTTACAGTACGTTATACTAACTATAACACATACACAACATAGTAGCGTTCATGTGCTCAACCGAATTACGGCTGACCTAGTGAGAAGGCTAACAAGTTTACAGAGGCAATTTCATAGACGTGAAAATAATTTAAGTGCATTATTGAGCGTTTTATGTGGATAACGAAGTTCAAGATGCAATTTGGCTAATGGAACAACGGGATGGTGGGCAAACCTTCAATGTTAGGAACGCCTTTTTAAATTGCATATAGAAAGGCGTTTAGAGAAAAAGGTTGAATATGATAGTGTAGTATTATAAGTACCTACTTAGTAAAAGTAAAGTTAATAGTTACCATAAGAAGTTTGTAAACCTTTCTTGCACAAGTTATTGAACCTAATAATTCTTATCCTTCAATGTTAAACGCCATTTTAAATCGCATACAGAAAGGCGTTTAGAGAAAAAGGGTCGAATAACTATGATGGTGTATTAATATAATACCATAACAAATTTGAAAACCTTTCTTGCAGAGGTTAATGAACCCCATGATGCCTAGTTTGGCAGTCATAGATATTACTGAATTATCGTAGCCTGAAGTACCTAAGTACTTGAGTAAAGATATGTTGGAAGGACCAGTTTGAGGAGTTTCTGCAACAGCTCCATGCTACCGAATGGCAGGAGATGGCGCAGAACCGAGAGGACCCTCTTTGTGTCGGAGGCCAGGATCCACTTTGGGTGGAAGCGCCACATTAGTAAGTAAAAAGGTACTTACTTAGTGAAATCTAGAATTTCTAGTGTGGATATTTCTAATACCTTACATATCAAATTACTTCCCCTTTTTTAGTTCCTTAATTAGAGACGGTAAAAACTGTTTCTCATCTATTCACCAGTTTTTTTATTGTTATCGTAACGGTGCATATATCTAGGTATTACAATTTTAATTATGAGAAACTAGGCAGGTAATTATGATTTAATGGGCTTGTTTACATCAAACGATGTAATCATAAAACGCCGATGCCTATCGAAGCATATCTGTGACTAACTACAAGAAAATTGTATTTAAAATACAAAGTTCCTCAGTTAAATGTTCCGTATGTAACAACTTATGGTAAATTGGGATTCCGTCACGGGCCGAATAAGTACTTAACTCTGTAAAGTTTACTAATTTTATCTGACATCAATGTACGCTATTCACTCTAGCACCAATTTCTCTAACACCACAAGTTGAAACCATTACCAATATTTTATTTGTAGCAAACTACCGCTGGTTTCTAAGAGATAACTTTTCTCTAAGACTTAGCATCTATGTACATATATACGTATATTGTACGTATGTATATAAAAAGTTAGAGGTTCCTCCAATATCGTTGGCTTCTCTCGAGTGCCCGACTGTGATGCAATAGGATATTACTTCTATTACTTAGGGTCTTGTGTTCTGTGTGTCGAGTTGATAACAGTTTAAAAGAGTGGAACTTATTTCTTTAAACCAACTTATTTCCTTGAATGGCAAAAATAAGAAAGAAACATTTTTATGGAAATGAAAAGCTCATATATACTAATATTATAAAGCTAAAGAGTTTGTTTGTTTGTTTGAACGCGCTCAGGAACTAGGTACTGGTTCGAATTGAAAAAATCTTTTTGTGTTGAATAGACCGTTTATCGAGGAAGGCTTTAGGTTATATTACATCACGCTGCAACTAATAGGAGCGTAGAAACAATGGAAAATGTGGAAAAAACGGGGAATATTATTCATCTTTGAGGGCTTCCGTTGCGTGCTCTGCGAAAACGGTTCAAGATATTAAAAAAATGTGTATGAAAGAATTATTCCTCTTAAAATGATCTAACAAAATGTCCGCAACAGTATATGTCTATCTTATAGGGTTAACTCACAAGAACCGTTTTTATGGTAATAACTATTCCACGCGGACGAAGTCGCGCGCACCAGCTATATTTTATAAAAGATTTGACTTCTAGTTAAAGTTCTTGAAAGTAGTGTTAAATATTTGACATTAAAAAAAATAGTGTACTTATAATAACACTACTTACTTAAGTAGTTAGGTATGTAAGCTTAGTTTTTTATTAAATTAGTACTCAATATATTACTCAAACCTGATTTATAGCCAATATACTAAGTATTACAAATGTGTAGATTAATTACATAGGTGAGTATACAGAAAGTTGACTCACTCAATTTAATCACTCAAATAAAAAATAAAATAGCGACGTGGAGAAATGAAAAACACCATGCAAAGCTATTTGCATACTTTAGTGGATATTCCCACTGATTCACATGCAAATTGGTCCAGCGCAAACCGGACTATGCAAGCCACAAGGCGCAAACTATAAGCATAACTTTTTGATAGGCTCCAGCTCATAAATTAGTGTGAATTTAACAAATCATAGAATGTTTGCAACAAAAGTAACCAACCTTTAGAAAAAAAATATTACTTACTGAAGTAAAATAAAAGATGAGTAAGTAAGTAGGTATATGTTTAACGGCCGTTTGCAATAACTTACCTATCTTCAATCTCAGATTAAATATCCTACCAATAGTTACTAATTTTGCTTATTTGCGTTTCAATAACAATGGATAGTTACGGCTTATCTATCCGTCATGCCTAACTATCTGTCAGAGGGCTCGGAGGGAATATTTCTATCCATAGATTACTATTTTCATAGAAGATGAAAAAATCGCATTTCTATAACATGCTATCCGTAACTGTCAGTAGCTTGAACGACTGACAGATTGGGTTTTGGCCTATCCGACTGAAACGGGGGTTTTGTTGACGGATTGTTCAAAAGAACTCTATCGTATTTGAATTTTTTGTAATTATCGTGTGTGAATTTTGTTATTAAAGTTTAAAATGGATTTTAGTGACGATTCGGACAATGAGTTTTACGAAGCCGGGTTCTTTGATTCGTCTCCAATTGCCGACATGAGAGTCCAAGGAGTTACGTGCGCGTAAACCATTTTGCCGAATTAAATAATCATGAATTTACATATAGATTTCGGCCAAGGAGGCTGTGGTCTCCAAGTGTGCATTAAAAACTACAAAGGCAGTAATAATTGCAAGCAGTATTACACAATATATGCAGAATGCAAGGTGTAGCTGAAGTGCACCCCGAAGTTGTGTTATTTATCTCATTATCACCTGTGTTATTTATCTCACCGGCACCGTCAACAAGTAATATGTGAGTGAGTGTAGGTCACTCTGAGCGACAAAATCTGATTGATAATTACACATTTAACTTATAATTGTTGTTTAATTTATATTAATGTTATATGCACTTTACCTATACTATTATTTACTTAAATTCTGACCTAAGTAATAGGTGTAAGTAGGTAGTTAGGTTAGGGTAAATAAAATGACTGTAAAATTACAATTAGATAATTTATTCTTATATCTACCCATCGAGCATACACCCCAATATCTAACACTAATCACAGACATACAGAACCTACCCAGAACTACTATACCTACACAGAATGAAACTAAATAAGGAATCTTTATTGATAAGGTAAAGTTCTTGTAGCTTGATCACTGATGGACTATAGTTATAACAATTTATTAACACTGAAAATGTATTATTTGGTCCATAGAAAAGCAATGCACTATCAATGAATTACTATGACTATAAACACAACAGCATGTCTATAATCCGCATGCTATAAAAATGATTTTATCTTAAAACAGTCATACAAGATGTATTATTTTATGGACCTTAGAAAAGTCAGGCAACAGCTGATCATGACAAACAAAACATGCACTTTAGTGCTGCCAGTTGAATTTAAAAAAAAAGGCTAGGTTGACCCACATATTAATAGCGTTAACATTTTGACAGCAACTAAATTATCAATATTAAAACAGAAAAACGTAACATTACTCTTATCTTCATATAAAACTTTTATACTCCTTTTTTTAATACCATATCTACAAACAACTCAATAATATTGCATTGGTTGTGTCATTCTTAAAATGAATTCCACAACTTTTTGCTGTTCCGTTGCTTTTAGAATTATCATGATTCAAGTTATAATGTAAAATAAAAGAACTATAATTCTTGCTGATTATCAGATAATAAAGCTAATTCTAGCTCTTTTAGAGCTAAATCGGCAACACTGGTGTGCTTTGAAATGTCATCAGTGCGTTGCGTTTTTACTTTATCAATTTCATACTTATGTTTTTTTTCTTTATGAAAAAATATTTTTATTGAAATACATCTTAAAATTGAATTATGAAATTTTACACTCAATAAAGGTACACTCTTTTGGTCGGAAATAAAATTAAATTGTTTTGTGAGCTTTTACATAAATAAAATGAGGGTTCAGAATCTTTACAATCCATAAACGAAACGCCCGGGAGGACTGTCGATCTATCGGTTGACTCGGATTGACATTTCGCAGATAAATTATTGAAATGCAAGTATGGATAGGTGTTTAATCTTTAAAGAACTGTAGATAGCAACCGGAGATTAAAGATAGGTAGGTTATTGCAAACGGCCGTAAATGAGTGGTCTCTGCGCTCGAGTTTTTAAATGCCCGCAGGAAGTCTGGCATGGTTTATCAACTACAGCGTGGTTACTACTATGACAACAGCCAATGCTACCTACTATTAGTGTTATCAAACCCACAAAAATGGGTATAAGTAACGGTTTTTGTGACGGTCACCCATCTAAGAATTGACCGCGGCGGCAGCTTTCTTTGGTATTCGCGAACGGAATGCGCAATAAGTACACAAAACCACCGATGCTTCCATTTGTGACGAGATTTGAGATTCTTTGTGAATGAAGTGCGTTTTTTTATACAATTTTAGTATTTTCTTGCTGATGTTGCAGAAAAATTTATTAATGAAAATTGAAATGAAAATTTTTTTTGAGATGAAAATTATTTCTTTTGTGACAAGAAATTACATACGAACACATTCAAGAAGGTAAGACAAACATATTTTGCACATACACAATTTCCTGTCACAAGCCGGCCTCAACTCAGCATGTGCTGACTAAGAACAGTCAGCGCTGGTCTTCGAAACATACACTTGTTGTGGCAAAGCTTGTCCATTCTACACTGTGTCAACGGCCATAATCCGAGTCGTGCGTAGTCGACCGTCTCAAGGCATTGCTTACTGTAATCTTGTTTACGATACAAATCCCTGCAAACTGGATGCTACAGATCCGAGGCTCTCTTCTATGTGCTTACATTGTTCGGAGATTATATTCTTTGCGACTAGTTAGTCGCCCATAGTTATGGGCGTCTTTGAATATGATGTGTAAAATCATTACATAATTTATAGTAGATACAAAGGTACAAATGCACTACTACCTTTTTGGAATTCATGTCAGAGGTCTTCATAAAGGTAAAAATAACTTGGCTATCAGGAGTTGGATCCAGAGCTTGTTGCTCATAATATTTGTAATTTCTATATTTTTAATCCTCTTATGTATACTGTATATTGTATACCTAGCTATCTACAACTTCTTTGGCTGTAAACTTCTTTTTCATCTTTAATAATAAGACAGAGAAGTAAACAAGTACATGCATGTTTCTATTTCTCCACTTTATTTTAAGAACACATTTAACTTACTTTGTTAGTAAGTACAGGTTGTTTTTATTTCCATGAAAATTAGTCTCACCACCTTTATTTTCAAGACTTTTGTAGGTAAGAAGTATTGACTATCCAAAATTCCGCATCTTCTTATCTATTGAGAGTGGCCAACTCTGGTGTTGAAGAGTTTATCAGGCTATTACTAGACCTGGCTTAAGGACTGCCTTAAATCCCACATAAAAAATGAACATTAAAATTGAACCATGGACATAGTTACCAGATTACCATTTAAAAGTGCATTGCCTGTCGAGCAACACTCTTTCACGTGTTCAACAAAATAAAAGTACAGAACTCCCCCGTGCGCCGCTCCAACGCGATTAGTTTAGATTGAGCTTACGCTTGCACTTAGGATGCATTCTAGTGCGATAAAATTACCTAACTTACTAGCCTGGGGAGCATGAGAGGAGATATTCTTTGCTTTACTTTACAGGACTTGGTGCCGAAGTTGTTTCATGTTGTTAAGAGTTTAGTGTAGAGTGTAAGACTTTCGTTCTTGACTGTTAATTACCACATTGTGTGTCCGTTACTTTACTAGGTTATATTTAAATTGCATTTAAATTGTATTTAAATTGTATGTATCCTTCAAATGTTATCATATCAGCTTCATGTTATTAATTCTGTATACTCTTCATCTATTTTCTCTTTTTACTTCTTTTTATATTTGTTAACTTTCTTATTTAACTCTTGCCCCGCGCATCTCAAAGGGTCATACCTGAAAATCAGCGCTGCAGAGCAATCTGCAGCATTAATGCTGAGGTATGACCTTTTTTGACACACGGGATACATCAATGTAACATAATACCTTTCTTTTCTATCTGTTGTTAACTTTTGTATGTATATATTGTTGTGTCCTGTGTGTCCAAATAAATGCTTTGAATTTGAATTCAAAAGTTGATCAATTCATTTGACAGTAATTTTTGTAAAATTATATATAGACATGCTTTTCGTGTGTGTTTTTAATACATACATACACACCTAACTATTTTATTTAGTAACTTGTATCACAGCTTGTATATTCTTTAATTTTATGTAATTATGTTCATAAATAAATTGTAAAGCTCATTCTTAGTAGATTTCACTAAGCAATTTTGTTTTTATAAGTTTTACCTATATATTATTACATACTTACTTTGAAAAAATTGAGCCAAATCATAGTTTCAAGTACTTACTTAAGCATATTATATAAATTACTTTTGAACTCAGTACTTAAAAAGTTGTTTGTAAAGTAAATAAAGTAGGTTACCAACTTATTCATTACTTATGTATTTTTCATATTTAGATTTTATAGACTCACCTAGGACTTGATTGAATATTTTATCAAAATTTACTTCATTCTTCTTTTCCATATATTTGTGCATTACACTCCTTACACTGAAACAAAGACAAAAAAGAATTGGTAAAAACATCAACTTCGTAAAATAAATTCTAATTTTATTTAAAAAAAACAGACAGAATTTTGTATTGTTACACCAGTAACAATACTCAATTCTACTAACAAATCTATTAATGTGGGCAGTCATTAATGGAAAAATTAAAATCTATCAATAAAAGTACCATAGGAATTGATTTATTGAAAAATTAAACTGATTGTCTTTCAAGACCTTGGGTTAGTTTCATAAAATAAATTCTCATCCCAAATTATTTTATAACTTTATTGTTAATTACTTAAGTACTTAAATAACCAAATATAAAAGGTTAAAATGTAACAGCTGCTTAAGTATGATGATACTTATAGGTATCTAAGTAATTTGGTAAGTTGTTTGTTCTGCAGACTCCTGATACAGATGATGCAAATATTTAAGTAAAATATAAAACAATTTAGTATTTCGGAAATTTCATAGGTCTATCCATTGTAAAAACATTAAGTTCATTATATATCAATAGTGGATCTCTGTGGTTTCGCTAACATTATGTCACTTCCAGGACCTCATACTAATTACATGACTAAAAGTTATTATGATCCTTTCTGCTGTTTTCGTGTTATGTGCCATAAATAAACAGACAACAATTCTAATTACTGCTGAAACATGTTCATAAACAGTCAAAGTCATTGAAGCAACAGATGTGATTAAACATTTCAACAGCTTTAATTTTCTATTAACATCCTACAGGTGGAAATACCACAAACTCAGGATTCCTACAATAAGCAACTTGATTGTAAGAAAATCTGAAATACGTATTAAGTACCTAAACTTAATAAGGTGTTTAAAGCTTATAGGCCATTAAATACTGACATACTTCATTATTTATTATACTTTGTGAATTGGTAAAGCACATAAGTAATATTTATAAATATTAAATATATTATGACAGGAATTAATAGCTTGATTTCTTGGGCTCCTTTATAACATAGGTAATCACTGAATCACAGATGTGAACAGAAAGTTATTTTATAGTTTTGTTTATGATGAGCGAACTAAGTATATATTATTATTTTTTTACCGCTGACTTGAACTTTTTATCCTCATAGCTATCTATCTGTGATCAGACTTTGGCAGGTCTGAGTGAGTGACAGAAAGTCAGTGAGTTAGGTAGTAGGTATATATTTTAGTTGGTGCTTAATAGGTACCTACTTGAAACTTAAAATACAAAACCACCCTTCAAATTTATGTTCATAAATTTCTCGCATAAATTTAGAGTAAATTATAAATCTATTTATACTCATGTATATCATAATGAACCTTCATATGTATGAAGGAAGGGCTCAATTAATCAAACATAACACATTGCAATGTAAACAATACATTATCAGCAGGTCTGGTAAATAATAGCACATGCACACACCAGAACATAAATTACGCAGTTATAGAGACAAGATAACAAATTGTTGTGATTTACCCTTATCAAATAAAACACCTGATTTGGGTTTTAGTGACAATGTGTTTTATAGCTATACTAGTGGGTGCCTGCGGCGTCACTCTCATTAAGAAGTAAAAATTTCAGACTGATCTGTCCACTGGTTTGGGCTGTGTGTTGATAGATCACTGTGTCAGTTATTAAACCTATTTCGATTAGGTATTTAAGATCCCAATTTTATAGGGTTCACTCCTAATCTACCTGATTACTTAGAAAGAAGCAGGTTATTTGAATGACATCCAATAATCACCATACTTAATTTATGATAAAATGTAGCTATGTTTTAATCACAAGTGTAATTTTAATTGACTTATCTCCATACTAAACTACATCCAAATATGTTTACCTGTTGATTTGTATGTTAGAGAAACTTAAAGCAAATGTATTGCCATATTATTGCTTACTTACTGTCTCTCTCTTTCTCTCTTAATATTTTGTAAAATGAGTTGATTTTGAGCATTTAATCATGATTATTATATTTTTTTATTCATCTATTTCACCTATGTACTATGACGCTATGTGAGGTGACAATCACATTTTTGTTAGTAAGTTGTACATAATAAGTACCTACTTATAGGGTTTATTATTAAAACTTGTGAGACATTCTTATCAATATGTAACTTATCTTTAAATTACACATGAGTGAAAACCATAATACTTGCATACACATACTTAAGTATAGGTTGCTATAATGTGTTGAGCTAAAAAAAAACATTTACTTATTAAAAAAAAAAACACTTACTACAATGCCTTTGTAGACTAGCTTAATGATAAATCATGTTTCTTCGAGGTTTCCACAATCTATCTACTTATTAATATAACCTATTTGCAACAACAAAATAATCCAAACATGTGTTGTTATAATAACAGAAAAGACTCATAATGATGCAAGATCAATATAATAGTGGTGATAAAAATTCCTGCACTAACTTTTGACAGTAATTAAATCTTGTACCTATCTTAGATTTTTGTAAATTATTTGCACATTACAAATTTTAACTATTAAGTTATATCATTGATCATTAGATTATGTGTATTGCATTTGAAGCAAAACAAGAATTGCAATGACTAAAAGTTCAATGACCCCTGAATGTTAATGACCAACTGAAACACTTGAAACTGTGTCAATGGGATTAAAGATAGCTATGTAGGTGAGTAGGTAACCTGTATACAAGATAATACTAGATCTAGGGCTTCTACATGGTTTATAACAGTATATTGTTACAGAAAACGTTAAGTTGTCTCCTAGAATAATTAATGTACCTTCTATCATTAATTAAACTGAAGTTCAAAGCCATTTGTAGACGTAAAGTAACAAATTGCAATACGAATTTCAATAAAATCAATTTTGTAAACAACATGATAAACTTTCGATAAACAAGGTTAGGAAGTGCCCTGCCTGTTCTAGCACTCAGACGAACTTGTGGCGAGTATTACCTTGGATCTGGTAGGACTATTTTTTTACTAGCTCGTGCCGCTGGAGTACATTTCGACTTCTCCATAGCCATCAAATAGCTGACATCTGCGAGAACTGCTTCGAGGTCCGCCATTTTGATACTGAATTTATCCCCTTCACCAGACAAAAAACAACACTTAATCACAACACAACGGACCAGTGAGGGACAGTCCGTTCTCAACTGATAGTCATAACCTTTCTCACATGACGACTCTTCACCGTTTCACGGAATTTGTTGATGAATGGTGACACATGCTGATTATTCACTATCACAATGATTTTATCCACGAACATAGGAACACGAAATTACATCGCGAGGACCACGAATATGTATAATTACGGTTTTATAGCACTAGTTATTTACAGAAAAGCGATTTATGTAGTAAATAACAAAATAGAAACGCGAAATTCGGTCCACTCCCGTCACTCAACACGACTGCGTACACACACAGCACACACATACACAAATTCATTTAAGTCATGCATGTATGTATAAGACGGCTGACACAAACTCATGGAAACAAAAATAGTGATGTTCGAAACTAAGATAATAGTATCATACGTCAAAGACTTTCGAAAACATTCGGAAATTGAAAACAAACTGTTTCGTGGAACACAATGTTACGCTAAAGGCCTGTTCACACGCAGCGAAGTACAGTAACGAGTTAACTTGCGTCATGTTCTAATTAATAAGTTGATATAGTAAGTAGCGTCCACAAGGGGATAAGTTAAGTTGTGAGCAGCAAAAGAAAAAGTAACATACATCATTTGCGTAAAAACTCTAAATAATCACTAATTGTTAGATAAAATTTAATCTGTTAATCAGTTTTTGTGTATCATTATTGTTTATGTGTAACTAATACTGTATTCTCTCTCTAACTCATATTTTTGTAATCACATTTATGTACTTAGATGAAACTGTGTACACATATTTTGGAATTTGTTCTGGATCAAAACCAGTTTTTAATGTTTATTTAGTTTATTTAAGAACACATTCTGTTTTGTGTGCCATTATAAAATTAATAAATAAATATGTAGTTGTCAATCATATTCAGCAAATTGGCACTATTGTGCTTAACTCAAATATAATTTCATCCGTCTATACGGTCTAAACACTGGCAAGTTAAGTTGACGGGGTGAAGGAGACGCGAGGGAGGGGCGACTTATCACTTGAACTAGCCGGAAAATAAAACCGAGCTCTATCCTACTGTACTTATTTGACAAGTTGCTACTTAACTTGCGTTTGCCGTTCACACGTGTTATGAACTTAGCACACTCCGTGACGCAAGTTAACTCGCCACCTTACTTCGGAGCGTGTGAACAGGCCTTTATGCTCGATATGCCATAGCCTATGAAACCTTGTAAATAAATAAGTTCGTATGAGAAGACCAACTGTATCAGAGTTTTCAAACTATCCTAGAGGTAATGTGGAGTCATGAATGTATATTTTCCATAGCCTCTTGGAAGACTTTAGACACTGTACCTAGTGTTAACTGTGTTGTAGAAGGCAGGATCTTCCAGGGGATCAATTTGTTTGCAATACCTATATATCGTTTAAAATTATTAATGTTAGGTTATGTTACATAGGTATATATTATTATGTGGCTATCCTAAAACTAACTTAGCCTAAATATACATATTATTACGTATATAAGTATAAATATAAGTTAATAAAACAATTCGATAATGTACATTTATCGAAATAATCACAAAAAAATTATGGTAGTTAGTAGTAGCTATAATACTACTAATACTATAATACTTATAAAAAATATTGTATGTCCATAATGTACACAATTGTTGATACAATTTATTTTATAAGATCTGTACACAACACAGTTGAAAAATAAACGATATTCTGAATCTGATTCTGACTGTAACAGTAAATAACAGTTAGTAATAACAGCTACCATCAGCTGTTATTTTAGTTGTTTCACTACTCACTAGTAGCAGAATAGAAAACTATTAAAAGAAAGAAGTAAAAAGTCATAGACAAAATGCGTTCGAAAACCAATAAAATTATTTATCTCTAGGGTGGATGAACCAGGGAATGGAGCGAGTAAAAATGCAAAAGCGAGTGTCACTTTACAGAAAAATACATAAACGAGCACGTCATCAGAGTACACCTTACTTTATCTGAGCCTTACCCGGTAACCAACTAGGCATTAAGATGATGATTATTATTTAAAATTGTATTTCACCCCAATGAGTTGTTTTTTTACTTCCCTTTGGCCTAGGCAGTATTGTTGCAATTTGGCCATCTGAGTTAATGTTAACGTCAACGGAATTTTAAGTCAACGTCAGTCAAGTCATCTCATTGGCATTTTCATTTTTCAATTCCCTTTTTTTAAAAGGGTAATAGGTAGTATTTTTTGCTGTTGCGCTGTTGTGAAAATTGCTCATGCAAATAATCTGCAAATAAAATTTGATAAGGCGCAAAATTATTATGAGAGTGCCGGTGGAATAATAGTTCCGATATTGACAGTGCGTGCAGTAAGTTTTTGTAGTTAATTCGGTGTACATTTTGTGTTTCACATTTCGGCAGCTTTCAACATGTACAAATACTCATAAATACAGCAGTAAAACTGAACGAATTCATTTGAAAAAATAATGAATATGCTAGTAACCTAACCTCAAGGCTAAACCAATGCTGGAATAGCTAGTTTGCAAGCTGACTAGTTTGGTTGGCTTAAATTTAAATGTGACTTACTGCCTATTTTCATTATGTAAACTACTTCAATAGCTATGTCTTATTTAATATTTTAGTGATGCTGAGGTATTGTCCCCCAAATGTGACCCTTTGGGAGGTGTGGGTCGACCATGGCATCTCCCAATGTTTTATGGAAACCATATCAGCGGCCTTCATTGGGCTCTTCTTGGCATCCTTTGGACTTATTCAAATTATTATGTACAAGAGGTAAGAAATTTATTTCGTAAATGTTACACAATTATTAATAATATGTATGTTTTTATTGATTACTCTCTCATTACACAACTAAGTTCAATAGTTTATTAATATGCTTTGGATACATACTCTCAATACCTGGTTTGGTTACTCAAGAAAATTTAGTTAGTCTAATATTATATTGTTTGGGCAGAAAAACATTCTGTTATAGTGTTAAAAAGAGATTAAAAATTTCCTGGAAAGGAAATCATTGGCACTTTACTTATCTTAACATGTTTGAAACACATTTTGATTAGATACCTACTTCTAATATGTTGTTTTATGAATGAGAATAATATTAGTTGGTTTGATTGTTCATTACTTTGTTATGGTTACTTTCATAAAGATTACCATGATTCATACATCGAAAGAACAATACAAATTAAGCTGACACATGTCGTGTTCTGATAGTTTGTAACCTCTAAAATGAGTTAAGCATGTGTTTAAAATAATTACTCAGGGATCTTACTTTTTTCCTGTTATTAAGAATTTAGTTGTTTTCCTCATACCTATATAAATTTATATGTAACACAATGGGGTTGACCCCTAGCTGCAGATACTAATTTATTTAGGTATACCAAGGTATTCTAACTAGTATCTTGAGTAAATGCCTGTTACAAAAACAATACCTACATAGTCAAAACATTTGTTTGCTTTTTTTTAGATTACAGTATTAGTACCAACTTGTTTTTACTTTTCTAATTTATATTATATTCTTTATTGGGAGTTTAATGAAAGACCATCATACAATGTTATATACCTACACATATTTAGAAGTATATATCTCAGCTCAAAATTATTTAGATCAACTGTCCAATTTGAGCACATTGGACAGTAACTAAAGAACTAGGTACTATTGTAACAAATCCCAAGTTGTATCTCTTTCTTGAGTCGTATTTCCTCATGACTGAGGGTCGTGACTCCCCCGCAGAGTTAATTCGTTAGGGGAGTTCTCTTGGGCAGATTCAACATGGTGGGCGCCTAAATCCTTCCACAGAAACTCCTAACAAGCTGTAATCTGTAAATACATTTTTACTTTTACAGACAGGTCAAATTGATGGCATCTTTTTTGAAATAGTTGGTTAAAAATAATCAATATACAACTTGATAATCATAAAGATATTATAGGAAGTTTATCTCATAATGTTCTATAAATTTTATAATGTCAACAAGTTTGGTTCAGTCACGTAAAGATAAGAATGACAAGTGTTTGTTTAACAGCCATGTTATAAGGTTAAGACCACAGGAGTGTTACGAAATATAGAAATACTTACATGTTCCTTAAATAATAATAAAGGAAAATTGTATTTGCAGTAAATTGTTTAGTATGTATATTTGAAACTGTCTCAATTATAGAATTATATAAGGAAATAGCGAGTGATGTGCAACATAAATACTTCAGAGACTGTATACTATGTATTTATTATTTGAATTTATGATTTATTTTTTCCCTAAAATGTATGATTCCGTTTTTTCTACACACATTGTTTTATTTGAAAAGGAAAACAAATAATAATAAGTACATAATTATTGTGCATGGGACACTGTAATTGTTTTTTGTGCAGCATATTTAAGTTATACTTCCATATGTTTTATCAATATAATAAGTAGTGTATCTGTTAACCATGGGTCTCACCTACATACATATGTATATCCTTACCAAATTGGTTAACACAACCTTTTTATCTATATAATTATTAGTTTGATGTTGCAATATTTCAGTATCAATAAAGATTTCTTATCTTTATCATTTAATAATAATTATACTCTTGCTTATTTATATACAGTCTGCTTTTAAGCTATTTATCTCACTTCTGTCTATTGTAGTAGGTACCAACTTTAGCAAAATTAGCACACTTCTGGTATGCATAAAGAGTAGGGAAAAGAGTAGTTCTACTTCAATCTTTTTAATGGTTTTTAAGAGAAGAGATATATATCAAATGTAAGATAACTTTGAACATCAATTAATATGAATTTGAAGGGTTTAATAAATAATTTTAAGAAGCAAATATAAAAATGGGCATTTTTCAATATTTCAACATTTTTTTATTTTTTTCAGATATGCAACAGAAGTAGTAGACATTAGATCTTCAAAATGGTTTGGTGTTCAGTTGTTCTTTACACTATTCATACCAGTACTGGCTGTGATAAGGTTCATCCTGCAGGCTTCAATGTTCGATGGAGGACATGTTTATGGTTATATGGTATGTTATAAATAGTTATAATGCTTGGTAAAACATATGAAACAAGATAAACATATTGATTGGGAATGTTACTTCAAATTTATCCTGCGAGATGATGTGTTGAACTTTACTGAACAAACTTTTGTAAAATAATTAAAAAAATATATATACATAGAAAAGAGTTTCATATGTCTTTGTCAAAACTAGATCAACCTAGTACTTTTTGCCACAGTATTGTTGCTAACAACATTATAGATTTACTAAAACTAAAAGGAATCTAGTTAAAAAAATCATACAGTTGTTATTGACTTAGGTTGCTTATAGTCTTACCTACAATGAGTTGGTTTAGTGTATGAGGACTTGTGTTAGGCATAGATGGCGCTGTTAATATTATTTTCTTTTTTTTTCAGATTGTAGCATTACTAGTAACGCTCACGGCTTTTCCTCTATCAGCATACCTAGCTATCTTAGAGAGAAGGTATCTACTGCCCTCTCTGCCTCCGAAAGGACATGGATTTGTGCTCCTGGTGTTCTGGGCTTTGATCTTCATATCCGAGAACCTGTCCTTCTTGAACCTGAACAAGGAAGGATGGTGGTGGCATTTGAAGAAGTAAGTTTGATTTATATTTTTTTATATATTAATACCTTCATGAGACAGACTCAATGCACAGTCCATTACAAATTCTTGCCTTCTTTCTATGATATAAAAAAAGCCTTTATTTCTATTACTCTTCAAGTTATAGTTACAAAATAAGTAATGAACATGATATTGAAACCCATTTAAGTAAGTATATTCTTCATCACATACTATACTATGTGCATATAAGAATTTATACAATGTTTGTATACAAGTTTTTGTTTAAGTTTAGGTAAGTATAAAAATTTAGATTTTATTGATATCAGACATTTATAAATAATAAATAAATATTCCGGGACATTGCACACAGCGCCATCTAGGCCCCACACTAAGCAAACGCTTGTGTCGTGGGTACTAGATAACGGATATAATACTCATATACTTTTCTTTTGTAAATACATACTTATTATACATACAAACAAAAATTATATACCAGCATAGTACATATTTTTTTAAATTTATCAGAAAAGTACATAAAATACAATGTGCAAACCAGAATTTTATTTATACAATATCCTAAATTTTGATTTTATTATATCAGATACATATTTATTTACCAACAAAGTACATCCATTTCTAAGTTTACTATCAAAGTACACAATATATGTACAATGAGCATAAAATCATTTATATACATAGGTGTGATACACATTTGTTTAGGTAACTAAGTAAATACAATACTTCTGATTTTATTAACAATCGTTCTAATTTAACAGGCGTCTTTAACTTATTCCTTTGCTGGTTGAAAGCGGGTAGCATTTATTGTCATTGATTTGCAGGAATGACCGTAGAATGAAATCACAATAAAGTGTCTATTGTTTTCACTGTTTATGGATTTATTTCACTTGTGTTTCTATTTTAGTTTTATTTTTATGCATTATTGGTTCACTGTTCCGTTTCCACGGGATATTTTAGTGTCAACAGAAGACAGATACAGACAGTATTGTTTCTCATTTACATCAATGATGTATCTGCAGCTGTGAGTGATGTAGATATATCTGCAGCAGTGAGTGATGTAGATATATCTGCAGCTGTGTGTGATGTAGATATATCTGCAGCTGTGAGTGATGTAGATATATCTGCAGCTGTGAGTGATGTAGATGTAGGTATAGTCTTGTTCGCAAACGACACCAGTCTAATTATAAAAAGCAAATCTGAATGTGAAATAGGATGTAAAATCAAAAATGTAATTGATAGCATAAAAAGCTGGTTTTCAGCTAACAACATGTTACTTAATGTAGAAAAAACTCACATCGTTAATTTTAATCTCGCAACATATGTTAGAAATCCACCAAACGCTACCTTACAAAAGGTGCTCGAAGAATTAAATCTTACCCTATCAAGTAATGTAAAATTCTTGGGAGTTCAACTAGATAAAAAACTTAATTGGTCAACTCATATTGATGAACTTGCAAATAAATTAAGCTCAGCTACTTATGCCATCAAAAACATTAATGAACTAGCTTTATTTACAATAATAAAATATAAAAACAAGTGAAGGAAAACTAAACATACTACTTCTAACTACTACAAAAAGGGGCACTTAGAAAATCTTTAGAAAAGCCTAAAGATAATCTAAGTGCTCCAGCCCACTACCAGAGGGCAGCGTGCCCAGCATGCTGGCCGCATTACCACGCTGGATGGCAATGCTGATACGTTGAACTAGCCGGTAAACAGGCAGCAAGGACTGTTTACTTTGCATACTTCCATTCTCTAATGACTTATGGATTACTGTTCTGGGGATCAGCTGCTAACTGTCATACAAATAGAATACTAGTACTACAGAAACGAGCAGTGCGCTATATCCTGGGCTTAAAATATTTAGACTCATGTCGGAATAAATTTAAGGAAGTAGGCATTATGTCAGTATTCAGTGAATATATATATCAAAATGTACTCTATGTTCTCGAGAACTTAGATCAGTTCAACACAGTGGCAGATGAATTGTCAGATAGGTACGAAATAAGAAATAAAGAGAGGCTTAGTATACCTCAGAGAAGACTAGCTAAAACATCTAACAGTTTCCTCTGCATTGGGATTATGTTATATAATAGATTGCCCCAAAATATAATTAAATGTAATAACAAGACTTTGATACTAAATTGTGTTCGTCAGTACTTAATGGATAAAACCTATTATACACTAAAAGACGCTATCAATGATAAAGATTTATTTAGAGATATAGACAAATTACTTTGTAATTCATAAATTATATTAATTTACACTATTGTGTATAAATATTTTGTAATTGACGTTTCTAAGAGCATGTAATTGCCTACAGAAATAAAACTTTGAACTGAACTGAACAGAAGTCCAAATACTTGTTTTTGGGTCCTTATTTGTATGCCTTATATTGTCTACACAATATAATGTTTATTATTAATTTTTACACTGAATAACACTATTTGCGCTCTAATTAGTCCACTATTTTTATTCTTGCGATATATTTGACGCGGAGCTGATGTTTACTTGTCGCGCCTTCTAGCGGAACCTCTTTCCTCTTTCTACGATAAGTGATGGTTAAATCTGGTATTAAACATTCTGAAAGTGCCCTATAGTCTCTAATATGGCTTAACGACTGTCGTTCAGTAACACACAGTCCTGGAAACCTACAATTTAATAAGAACCGCTGGAGCGCTAAATGCAGTACTATTTTTTGGTTACCCATCCAATGACTGACTGTTTTTTTTTTATTGTGCAATAGTCTAGTTCCCTCCGCGTGGCGGAGGCCTTTGTTTAGGTTTTTGGCTATATTTGCAAAGTATTTATATAAAAGACTGACTGTGTTAAATTTGCATTGGTAATCACATGAAATTTCCTACGCTAGCTAAGCTACAGGCGCTTCTTATAGTGTTAAATTAGAAGTGGCGAATTGAAAAATAATAACAGAATCTAATATTTTTTTCTTAATCAGAATCCGCTTGATAATAATACCCATATCTAAACATAAATAAATAAATATTCCGGGACATTGCACACAGCGCTATCTAGCCCCGCACTATGCAAACGCTTGTGTCGCGGGTACTAGGTACTTATATAATTTTTTTTTTGTAAGTACGTACTGAACCAATTTAAATAAAACTTGGACTGTAACTTATATCACTATTTGCGAGTGGTTATAATATCCTGTTATCAAATACACATATAAGTAATTGTCTGTACAGATATAAGAGTCCTTATAATGAATGCATCTATTATAAATTATCATAGATATGACCTAGTCATGGAAGCTTAGTGTTTATTATAATGCATTCCAATTGCATTATAGCGTTATGTTATTGCACAACTTTGTGATTTTACCTTAGATATCAGATTTAGGATGAGATCACCCTGTCTAACAATAAGATATGAGTATATCGAAAACAACTTAAAACCATTAAATCCTAAATTATATAAGGCTAAATTAATTACGTGACGATAACTAATGTTGGTTCTACAACCTTACTGAATTACCGTTTGATGACACATTTTTTTAAATAAATATTTTTAAATGGAAGTTTTGTCAGATGACTCCTAGAAACATACATTATATTATACTCCCGTGCTTGGACCACAATGTGACCGGCCTGCCAATCTTACTTTATTTAGTTTAAAATATAGTTCCAAGAAAGAAACAGGCTACGTATCCCGAATGCTGGTAAACCCCCGGATCTCCACTAGATACCAATTAATAATCTTCTATACATAATAATGAAGTTGAATAGGGTCAAAAATCTGCACAAAGAAGATATTAGAAAAAAGTTTGGTTATACTTTAAATCGATAATAAAATACGTTTTAGCAGTTTTTTTAATATTTTTTGTCTGTTTAGATTAAACGCTCATCACGCAAAAACGGGTAATTATATCATCATGTTTTTAGTACGTAGGTGGTATTAGGTCTTAAGAGTGTCATAGGCTACTTTTTATTTTGAAATAATGCGAGCGAAGCCGCGGGCGTCCACTAGTCCTCAATAATTCTAATATTACTGTATATTCCACAGTTTACAAGACCGGCTAGAGATGGCGCTGTTCGTGGGCCGCTACGTGTCTTGCATGATCATGTTCATACTCGGCATGAAGGCGCCCGGCATCGCGCACCCGCTCCAATACCTGGATGATGATGATGATGCCAGCAGGATGCTGCCGCCCAGGGTATGTCATATTTAGGGTTTTTTGAAGCTATGAATTACATTCTTAGAGTAGACTATAACATTAGTGTAATTAAATTACACTAACATTGTACTAGCGAAAGTTTAAAACTATAATATTAAATATTAGCACGTAGTAACATGCGGTAGCCTCGTGTAGCGAAGCAATAGAAATCTCACATACCCCGGCAGTACCCCCTGTACGGACGGGGATCTATGAAGATTTCCCCCTCGGAACAAAAAAACCTCGTGTAACGAGACGGTGAAGGCGCAAAGGGAGGCTGAGGAGCGGGAGGGGACGGTGATGGTACCCCTCCCGAGGTGGATCCACTCAGACTGTGGACTGTCTGGGCGGGAAATGCGAATGAATATTGCTCGCTTGTCCGCGAAACCCGTCCTTACCCTTGTTGCGAGGAATGGACATCGTGGTAGGTTTTAGACGGTAGTGGAGCCTCTTTAGCTCCGAGCCCGATGTATCCCGAAGATTATTCAGTGTTGAAATTTTGTCGATATGAGCTTAAAAATTCTACCTTTTTGATTCTAATACTCAAGCAAAACTTGAAAGCTGTAAAACTATTGAAACTTGACTGGTACTTTGTCAGTTTTGACAACACTTTTGTAAATATTTTTGTAGGTTAAGATGTCATGTCCATATCAAAATCATTTTAGCAAAATTAACGGTGAATATGAGACTAAAAATAAAAAGGTAATTCTTGCAATTTAAGAGAAATATTTAGGGGCTACGAAACGAGTTATATTTAGGTTATTTATTAGGTTTTAAGTGATAGCATTGACAGCAGAGATGGTTGAAGATTTAAAAGCAGAGTTGTGATTACGTTTTTGGTACAAGAAACTGTGAAAATGTTTTATTTCTATGAGCCACCTGTGAGAGTTTTTGAGTTTTTACAATAGTATAAGATGTACTTTAGAGTTCCACGTTGTTGGGAAGTAACCAATTATGGAATTGCTATTATTTTCATATTTTTATTGTCATTTAATTATTTGAATGATTGCCTCGTGACATTTGTTTATTTTCACATTTTACCTATCCAGTAAGAAATTTTTAAGACAAAAAATAATAATAGTAATTTAATAAGGTACCACAAATAGTGGTACTTTTAAAAATAAAGACTGTTCAAGTGTTCACTCAAAATTTATTCAACAAGACAGAACACGCGAAATCTTAATAAATAAGTGTTGTAAAAAAATACTCCCGCTAGGTGTCCCAGTCGACAGCTTCATTTCGATTTTAATTTATTTATTCAAATTAGCAGCGTTTACACGAATTACACTAATGGAGTAGTTACTGGTTCTTTCTTCAGGCATTTCGAAACAAAAAGTTTTTATCAATCTATATTGTCCTGGGCAAAGGTCTCCCCCGACTCCCTCCACGAATCTCGGTCGAAAGCCGCCTCACGCCAGTCACTCCGAAACCGGTTAAGATCGCCACCCCAGCGGGTTTTGGTCCTTCCTCACCTATGACGCCCCTGGGATTCTGGGATCGTGACATAATCAATCAATCAATCAATTTAGCTTTATTGTACACCAGAAAAAAATACAAATTTACAGATATAATACTTAACCTAGGTACATTGGGCGGCGTTATCGCGTAGAGCGATCTCTTCCAGGCAACCTTAGCCAAGACATAATTAGGACGAATTTATGCAACTTAAAATTACATTTTTAGTTATTTGAACATAGCTAAATACATACAACGGTTTGTCGCAGAGGACAACATAAGTTTCCGTCGGACATACTTTAGTTTCGTGTTGTACTTGTGCGCAGTGGTTGGAAACAAAAGGTCAATAAAAGAGTTTGTTTCCAGGATGAAAACCGCTCCACATTCCGCAATGTGTGGAGCAAGCTGCGCACGCTGCTCCCGTTCCTGTGGCCTAGCAAGAGCGTCGTGCTGCAGGTGTACGTGTTCATCTGCATCCTGGCGCTGATGGCTGGCAGGGTCATCAACCTGTTCGTGCCGCTCTATAACCAGTATATTGGTGAGATATCCTTTGTGATATATAACTAGACTGATTGATATACCGATTGATTGATTGACTGACTGACTGATTGATCGACTGACTGATTGATTAGCTGACTGACTGATTTATAGACTGACTGACCAGTATCAATAATTCTCTCATTCATTCACATTCTCTCACCAATGTGAGAGAATGTTTTATGTCTATTAAATCTCCTATGAAAATCTGACTAGACAAGAAGACAGGCTGCATCCGGCAATTTTCCTGAGACGTGGTGTTGCCATGACAAGCTAGGGATTTCGCGTGCTTGCTACTTGTCGTTACTTCATACCATGATCGTCGCGCGACTGGGCTGGTCGCAGCGACAAAACGCCAGTGCTCGCGACAACTTATTGGGTAGTCTTAGTAACTAGTCTTCAAACTAGATGTCTCTTGCATTGGCGTCAGCTCAACCTCTACATTGTATAGAACAAGACCTGCTCCCTCTAATGGCGTTCAAGCTATTCGTAACTAGAAAAATGTGTAGGAACTAAAATTCATAACTTACGAGTACATTTGGTATTTAGCAATACTGAGATCTTTGGCTAGGTCCCGGAAGTTGTATTTTTGTAAAATTACTATTTGTTGTTGTTCCTCTTAGCTATGTTCCCAATGTATGATGTCGGCTACCGACCATTCCATTTAGCAGGAAGCCAGTGCCAAATACTTCAAAAACGAGATTTTAAATTTTTTTTTTTTCAAAAAGTCTAGTTGCATACATCTCTTTTCCTCTACAGTATTCTTCTTATCGAATGAGAGTGGCCAACTCTGGTGTCGAGAGTTTTCAAATCGCCCTAAGGGTCTCTGACATGGCTTAACTACAATTTAACGTGTCATCCGACCCACGGAAGCGGCCAAAATGGAATGCCACTTTCCGGTCACACCCATCCAAGGACTGACCGCGTCGACCTTTGTTTGACAACAACAACTTTTTTATTGAAACTAACACAATTCCCCTCTGCAGTGGACAGCCTGAACCCCCCGGACTACTTCCGCTGGGACCTGGTCCTCATCTACGTGTTCCTCAAATTCCTGCAAGGGGGCGGCACTGGCGGCATGGGGTTCATCAACAACCTGCGCTCGTTCCTCTGGATCAAAGTGCAGCAGTATACTACTAGGGAGTTACAGGTGAGAACTAGAAAATTCAGACGTGAATAATCGGATACCCGATCTTCTTCTTATCGAATGATAGTGGCCTATTCTGGTGTCGCGAGTTGTCAAACCGCCCTAAGAGCCTCTGACATAGCTTAACGACTGCCGTACTAGCAGTGGCGTAGCGTGCCTTGGTGGGGCCCCGTATAAAAATTTGTTTGGGGGCCCTTAGGAAGGGTAAAGATTTCTCACAAAAGATAAAAAAATATGTTTGCATAAAATTACAAGAAATATTTGTTCATCATAATTATCTATGTCAATTTTTCCAAAATTTTTACAAATTAAAATTAAATATTCACTTTCCTTGCCTTTTTTTCGGCAAACTGATTTATTAAATCATTTATAGCTGATGATGACTAGTTTTTCTATAGTTTCTGCCTATATGGACAGTAGTGATAAAAAAACGTCTCTATATCTCTACGTATTGCTTACGCACGTAGGGGGCCCCCGTGGCTCGGGGGCCCCGTATAAATGATACGGCAGATACGGCGTTAGCTACGCCCCTGCGTACTAGACTAACAGCCGGGATACCCGATACAGTCAATTGAATACTGATTATACCTACTAAATTAAAAGGTTTGTTATGGGTTATTTTTTAATTTAGTCCATGTATAGCTACTAACTTGAATAGCTGGATGTAATTGAAACTGGCTCTGTGGGTCTTAAGAAAAAAATGCTACGCATTTTTGAAAGAATAATCAAACCGACTTCAACACTGAAGCAGACTTTATTGTTGTGATTGCTATTTGTATTTTCATAGAGAATAGAAACCCTTCTGTAAGTGAGTAATTATATTATTTTTATTGAAAACTAGCTAGCCCGGCGAACTCTGTTCCACCTTAGAGGCAATAAACAAGATATTGGATTTTATTCAATTCTATATAAAAAAAAATAAAACGGGATTAAAGTATCCTATGTCCGTCTCCTGGTTCTAAGCTACCTCCCCACCAATTTTCAGCTAAATCCGTTCAGCTGTTCTTGAGTTATAAATAGTGTATCTAACACCACTTTCTTTTATATATACCTATAGATTACAAAAACCAGAAACACTAATTTCTGATGGAATTTTCTCACAAAAATCTTTTTTTTTGTAGCTGGAACTGTTCAAACATCTCCACGATCTACCCCTGCGATGGCATCTCTCAAGAAAGACCGGGGAAGTTCTACGAGTCATGGACAGAGGAACAGATTCCATAGACAATCTGCTCTCGTATATACTCTTCTCTATCGCACCTACGCTGATTGATATATTGGTCGCAGTTGTCTACTTTATATTGGAATTCAATGCCTGGTTCGGGTTGATCGTGTTTTCTACAATGATTCTTTATATAAGTAAGTAATTTACAATTCTCCCCCATATCTAAAAGCGATTGTGGTTCGGAGGTTGAGGCGTCTGCTTGACATTCTGAAGCGCTCTGAATCGAATCCGGCTTTATATTAATGACTTATTTTCAAATTATGTGTGGATTTGCACTTGTTTAGCGGTGAACATTATCAATCAAGCGGAAAACATCGTGAGGAAACCGATACGTTTGAGGCCCACAAAATCCGAGGACATTTGGAAAGACCTGGGCGCCCACCATGATGTGTCTGCCCTGAATACAAATCCTTATAAATTACTAATACTGTCTCAATACGAGGCAAGTCTTGTAATCTAAAATTCTAAATATATAAAACTCCAAAGGTACAAACTGACTGACTGACTGATATAGAAATCTATCAACACACAGCCCAAACCACTGGACGGATCAGGCTGAAATTTGGCATGCGGGTAGATGTTATGACGTAGGTATCCGCTAAGAAAGGATTTTTGGAAATGCCACATTTGAAGGGGTGAAATAGGGGATGCAAGTTTTACTTATTAATGCGAGCGAAGCCGTACTAGTTCTTGCATATGGATTTTTTTAACTATGATTTACTTAATTCCAGTCGCAACGATAGCAGTAACAGAATGGCGTACAAAGTTCCAACGCCGCATGAACCTGGCCGACAACGAACAGAAGGCGCGCTCTGTCGACTCCCTGCTGAACTACGAGACTGTCAAATATTACGGGGCTGAGGCGTATGAAGTCAGTTCTTATAGAGAAGCTATTGTTAATTATCAGGTGAGAAATTGTATGTTTATTGTTAGTGTGGTGATATTATGAAGGTGAGAAATTGAATGTTTATTGTTAGTGTGGTGATATATGAAGGTGAGAAATTGTATATTTATTGTATAGTGTGATGTCATATGTGTGAGATTGTTGTCAAGACCGAACCAGTTCTAGATTTTAAAAGAAATAAACTTGGATTAAATATGCGCGGAATAGGGACGAGTAGCGTGCGAGAAGAGGTCTATGCTCAGTAGTGGGCGATAATAGACTGACGATATTACTTGTTAGAATCGTCAAATTCCATACACCTATTAAAAGAAAATGTGTCGGTGCCTTGGATTAACAAATCGCTTTTTAATCCATGATTATGGGCAAGATTTACTGGTGATCTGAGCTAGTAATAATAAATGAATGCTGTAATTTTATGAATTCTTTTACAGAAAGAAGAATTTAAATCTTTGATCACGCTGAATATGCTGAATACAATGCAAAACATCATCATTTGCAGTGGTAAGTGAATTTTACGCATACATTTTTCTTTGCCTTTCATGAGATTCACAATATTACACCTTTTTATAACATGCGTCATAAAAGTTAGCAGCGTTTTGAATTGCTTTAAATTAAACCTTCCCTGGCAGGGTATATAATACAACTGCTACATAATGCAAATTTATTTATTTTAACCACATTGTTAATATATTTCAACCATATGGTTGAAATAACAAAAAAAAATACTTTTCATTATTTGCATTATGTAGCACTCATATTATGTACCCTGCCAGTGTATACTACCCTGCGTATAATATATTACGATTTTAATCAAGATTAATGAAATAAATATAAATATTTCTTACAAAGCAAAAAGTGTAACTAACGTGAAAATGTTTCATATATTTGTACTATGCTGAACATATCTTCTTCGCAGGTCTCCTCGCCGGCTCTCTCCTGGCGGTATCGATGGTGGTAAAGACGGGCGAGCTGACCGTTGGTAAATACGTCATGTTCACGACATACATCATACAGCTGTATGTACCGCTCAACTGGTTCGGCACTTACTACAGGTGAGATTCAGTTTTGTGTTGGTGGAATGAGAATGAAAATCATACACATTTAACAATTAAAATGTAACCATTGATATACTGAGCAAATGAGCAATGTTTACTTTCTATTACGTTTGCATGTTATGTCTGGATGTTCTCATAACATGTATGATGATTTGTCCTTGTTTAGGTTGTACTCTGTATTTTGTTACACTGTCATGATTTCATTTTCCTTGTATTTTTAGTTTTAAAAGAGCTGATACTGGAGTACAATCTTCTTCTAAGTCGTGACACTCTTGGCAGAGTGGTCGTGGAGTACAATTTCTGATCGTAAAATATACTGACGTTTTTAAAGGAGCGTGTCGGGTTACCTATTACGACCAGTGATATTTGGAAAACCCAGAGTAATTATTCAAAAACGATAGCATATCAACCAAAGTCATTTTTTAGTAAAAATATACTGTTGGGAAAAGTTGATACCCTCAGTTTAAATATATATGATTATGAAGTCTACTACGATTATAATTGGCTAATTTTCACATGTTCTCTTCGACAGAGCAATCCAAAAGAACTTCGTGGACATGGAGAACATGTTCGACCTGATGCGAGTAGACGGCGACGTGAAGGACGCACTCGGAGCACCCGACTTGTTGATGAGGCGGGGCAGCGTGCAGTTCAAAAATGTGTCCTTTGGATACGGGCCGGAGAGGCTAGTTTTGAATAACATCAGCTTCAAGGTTCCGCCTGGGAGTACTGTTGCTTTGGTAAGTTAAGTTATAGTATAAAACTATTCCATAGAGTGAATTATTCAGTTATAATTGGAGTACCGAGTGGCCAAACAGTAAGCATTCTCAATTGTAGGCCAAAATCATCATAAACCATAGTCTAAATGATTATCAAATGTAAACCCACTTATTAATTTAAACATTACATTTTATAGGTGGGTCCCAGCGGCGCCGGCAAATCAACCATCATGCGTCTCTTATTCCGATTTTACGACGTCAACGAAGGAGCGGTGTTAGTAGACGAACAAGATGTCAGGACAGTGACGCAGGCGTCTCTGCGCGCTAACATCGGCGTGGTGCCGCAAGACACTGTGCTGTTTAATAACACTGTCAGGTGAGACTTGTGTTACTACTTCATCATCATCATCATCATCATGTGCCTTTTATTCCGTCTCTACGACGTCAACGAGGGGGCGGTGTTAGTAGACGAACAAGATATCAGGACAGTGACGCAGGCGTCGCTGCGCGCTAACATCGGCGTGGTGCCGCAAGACACTGTGCTGTTTAATAACACTGTCAGGTGAGACTTGTGTCACTACTTCATCATCATCATGTGCCTTCTATTCCGTCTCTACGACGTGAACGAGGGGGCGGTGTTAGTAGACGAGCAAGATGTCAGGACAGTGACGCAGGCGTCTCTGCGCGCTAATATCGGTGTGGTGCCGTAAGACACTGTGTTGTTTAATAACACCGTCAGGTGAGACGTGTGTCACTACTTCATCATCATCATCATCATGTGCCTTCTATTCCGTCTTTACGACGTCAACGAGGGGGCGGTGTTAGTAGACGAACAAGATGTCAGTGTTAAACTTAGCACAAGGATAGTATAAAATAAGAGAAATCAAATTTAAGGCTTTTGGAGTGCTTTGATATTGAGCCGGTTCGGTAAAATAAAATAATATTATAGACATTAAACTTGCTTCTAAATATTTATGAAAATCCTGGCAGTAACTCAAACTCAACATTGTAAGCAATAGAAAATGTACAATTATGCTTATAATCACGTAAAAGTGTGTCTCCTCTCTATCTCGTATTGTAAATACATATATGATTTATCGAACAATAAACTTGATATGAAAGATATTACGTATATCTAGAGATTTTTATAGATAGCATAGTATGGTATACCAAAATACGCACGTTTCTTCACTTTTTCATTATATTATCTTGAAATAAATTATTTCTTTATCAGATCTGATAAACATTTGTTATCGTTTACACACAACCACAACGTCATATCGATGGATTTTGTACCACTTAAAATATACATGAAAAATTAATATGTGAATAGAATCTCTATTCTATTCACAAATTTTAAACTTAGAAAATACATTTGATTCATGATCATTTTAGTTTGCATACTTAATAAAAAAAATCGCGTAATTCCAAAAGTGCAACAAAAATTGTTGTATATGATATTAGGTACCTAGTAATGCTATTTTATTACTGTCACAGGGTCAGACATGAAAAATAGGCGTATGATATTTGTTGGGTCTCGCGAGGTGTTTATAAATTTTTTAAATATTAATGTGTTTCTAATTAAAATTTAATGTCTATTTCCAGATACAACATCCAGTACGGGCGCCTGGAAGCGCCGGTGGCGGACATCATCTCCGCGGCTAAGAATGCCGACATACACGACAGAATACTCACATTCCCTGATGCTTATGACACACAGGTACACTTTTATTATGTTAAAGGTTAAATGTTAAGAAGAAGAATTTGTCGTGTTTGTTGTTGTTTTGTTTTTTGTGTTATTTGTTGTTTTTTTTTGTTTGTTGTGTGTACAGGTGTAACGTTTCACCATTCTAGTCTAAATAAAAATGTTAATGTAAACATTAACTTCGTTATACAATCCTGTTTTCTAACGAGATACAAATTGGACAGCTTTTCAGAACGTTAAAAGTTTTAAGTATCCATAGATTAAAGTAAAACAACCATAGTGCAGGTTAGCACTTCATAAATTAACTCATAATTAAAACGCGAAAGGCCCATTTCTCGTCATATCAGGTGTCCATAGTACATCGATATGAGTGCTTGTTAGACATATTCTGACAGCGCAAGTGGCGCCATCAGCCGCTCAGTCTGAAGTGTATGGAAATGAGTGTGGATTTTCGCGCCTGGCAGTTAGTAGACCGTAGCCTAGTGGTTAAGGCGTTCTGACGGTAGCAGAAATACGCAGGTTCGAATCCTGCCGGTCGTGATTATTTTCGCTCATTTTCCAATAAAAGTTTAATTTAAAACAACCATAGTGCAGGTTAGCACTTAATATATTAACTCATATCCATAGATTAATTGAATACCTTAGAGGAAAATCGGATTCAGAAGCTCATTTTTCAAACTGAATGTACTAACTTTCGTTAAGTGTACGTATGACCTATACGTACATATTGGTACGTGTGTGACGTCATTATGCTGACTTACTGTTGTATTGTGGCAAATATGTATTTTAGAGGTGTAGTTTTGTATTTTTATATTTATTGTTTTTTTATTTGTGTATTATTTGCTACAATAAATGTATTTCTTTCTTTTTATCATCATCATCACCAACCCGCTATCTCCTATAGTTTTTGAGATCCCCTGGGGTACTCCAAGTACTGATGGTCAAAATGATGGTGATACTCGGCCTTCGGCCTCGCATCCCCCTCATCATCATCATCCACAGCCCTTGGATCACACTGCTGGGTATATGCCTTTGTATGTGCCATCTGCGTCGTTCTTTCTTATACCTTCTAATAATTTTGTACCAGGTGGGAGAGCGTGGTCTGAGACTGAGCGGCGGCGAGAAGCAGAGGATAGCGATAGCACGCACCATACTCAAGGACCCTGCCATAGTGCTTCTAGATGAGGCCACGTCGGCATTGGACACCAATACTGAGAGGAATATACAGGTAAAATAACTTTACAATAACTTGACATCATCATCATCACCCACTGCCAGTTTTTTCCCTCTGCTGTGTATATGCCTCTCTCTCTTCTGCTGGGTATAGGATCTCGTCCAGGTTCGACACGCGACAGATATTAAGTCTTCTATCCATCTTACGGCTATGACCTTGATAATACCATTAACTTGACTTATGAATTAAATTTGTCTGGATTAATATAATATACACATACACCCAAATAGCTGCCTAGTTAGTATCAGCTTTCACCAATTCTTTAGTATATGTATATATGACTAGTGGATTAAGCTTTGCTTGAACTTGATCCATACTCAAGAGGCACCTAAAGCGGTTTAAAAACTCCAAAACATTGTTTTTGGCTTCCCTGTCATTCATGCATACACACTTATAAATACAAACCGACAAAATATATGTTCGTTTCACTCTATCAATAAATGATGTCATCCCTTTCAGGCGGCGCTAGCTCGAGTGTGTGCGAACAGGACAACGATCATTATCGCGCACAGATTGTCCACAATCATACACGCGGACGAGATACTGGTGCTCAAGGAGGGGGAAATCATCGAGAGGGGGAAGTGAGTATCGATTTAGTAAAATTAAATCAAAGTGTTTGTATGTATGTATAATAAGTATTTATTTCCAAAAAAAAGTACATAAGTATTATATCCGTTATCTAGTACCCACGACACAAGCGTTTGCTTAGTGTGGGGCTAGATGGCGATGTGTGCAATGTCCTGCAATATTTATTTTTATTATTTTTATTTAAACAATAATTAAGAAAAGTCCTTAACGGTGAGCGTAAAAATTCACGTAGTAGTTTCATACTAGCTTTCCGAGTATCTAAGAAAAATAAATCATTCAAGTGTGAACTTTTAATGTATGTCTATTAAAACAAAAGATATTGTAAAAGTGCTAAACCTTATTGTGTATATGCAACCCGCTTACCTAAAAGAAACTTATATACTCTGCGTGTGTTAGTGTGTATGTCTCATTCTAGAATCATGTTATTATAATCCATTCTCTCCTGCGTCGTAGTTCCTTATGGCTGAGGGTTGTGACTCCCCTGCAGAATTAATTCGTTTGTAGAGTTCTCATCCCAAGTAGCAAATCTACGTCACAATGACGTCTATTTAAAGTCATCTCACGACGTAAAGACGTCATGAAGTGACGTCTCAGAGGACAAGAAAAGTACGTACATTTGTCACAACCTCACGACGTCATCTCAGGACGTTGATATGACGAATATATAAGACTGACCCATGACGTCTTCAAAGACTGAATATGGGACGTTTTTAAAAGACATTCTTTGGACGACATTTCAAGACGTAATAATGACGACTATTGAGAATAGACGTCTTGGTGGAAGCGTTGATACCGCGCGGCGTCGGTATCGGAGCTAGTGTAAGGTAAGGTATTGTATTCAAGATACTTGTCCCAACAATGGTGGAAGCAAGAAGCAAGATCTTTGCCACAATACCAGGAAGGAGCTCGGATAAGGAGGCTTCTTTTTTCTCCTCTCATTTGATCGACGGCGTCACTGAAAATTGTGGGCGATGGCAGGATCGTGCTGTTTGCGTGTGCTAATCCTACTAGTGGCGCCATCTATTGGTAATCTTTGGAAACGGTGCAAATGACTGTGTTATAGTCTCCCCCTCTGTCTCTGAAGACGACCGGGCGAGGAGACAGCTACTGGTTTGTCTTCTTGGGCCTATCTCTTGCTTTAGCAGATGGCGGAAGAGCAGTTGTTTCCTATCGGCTTTGAAAAAAAAAATATAACCCTAAATAATTTTTAATTAATATATATGACCCTAAATAATTTTTATTGTCCCTAAATTGACGTCAATAAAACGTCCACTTTGTGGTGAATATGGTACGTCCTGATATTGACCCTAAATGAACGTCAGTAAAACGTTCACTTTGTGGCGAATATGGTACGTCCTGATAATGACCTTAAATGGACGTCAGTAAACGTCCACTTTGTGGCGAGTATGGTACGTTCTGATAATGACCTTAAATGGACGTCAGTAAAACGTCCACTTTGTGGCGAGTATGGTACGTCCTGATAATGACCTTAAATGGACGTCAGTAAAACGTCCACTTTGTAACGAATATGTTACGTCCTGATATTGACCCTAAATGGACGTCAATAAAACGTCAATTTTATAGTGAATATGGGACGTCCATATACTGACTTTAAATTTACGTACATGAGACGTCATCGACGACGAATTTACGACCGACCCTATTATGACCTAAGAGTGACGTCGCTGACGTCACTTTGCTACCTGGGATGTGCAGACACATCGTTGTGGGCGCCCAGAACTTTACACGAAAGACACATGTCCTCGGATATTGTGGTCCTCAAACATGTCGCTTTCCTCACGATGTTTTCCTTCACCGCTAAGCAAGTGCAAATCCACACATAACAACAAAATACAAGTCATTGGTGTAGGGCCGGATACGAACCTGGGTGCGTCAGGGTGAAAAGCAGACAACATAAAAGGTACACTCGCTTACTCTAGTCTTATTGTACAAAAATAATCCGTTGCCTTTTGTAAAACAAAATCTTTTCTATAATTCCAGCCATGAGTATCTCCTCGAGCAAGGTGGTTTCTACGCATCAATGTGGCAACAACAGCTTGAGAGCAGAAACAGTACTAACAACAACAATAACAATGGCGAAGGTCCAGAGAGAACGGAAGGAACTAACCCACCTGCCCAGTAAAATAAATAAATAATAAACCCAATTTTCTACTACAAAATGTAAGAAAATTGGACCCGATTCTAATCTCTTCCAACTAATATGACTCTTCTAATAATTACTGTTTTTTTCTTAGTAAATGGTTAAAAGATGATAATTTTTAGAATTGTCGTATTGGTTTCATGATGTGTTGGAATTCGGGTAAATGCTGATTAGGAAAGGGTGTGAGGTATGTATTCTGTTGTTCACATTTTAATTTCAATCTATGCACGAAACACACAAACAATAAATTTTATGTGAAGTTTAAGTGAAAAATACTGTTTAAATCTCGTGTGAAAAACGCCTACATGATTCATTTCCGCTTACCCACTCACTACATAAATGTGTTTAAAAAATAAGCTATTGATAACCTATCTCAGTGAATTCTTTTGGAAACAATATTGTCTTAATGTGTTTTAAATAAATTTGCACCTTAAAGCTATTGGAAAATGGTTGAAATTACGATGCGAACAAAACAGATACCTTACTTCCTTCATCGTCAAAGCCTTAGTACATTTACAGCGGTGGAAGGAACCGACTAGCTTTGTGAGTGAAATTGTTTGTTGCTCAATTAGGTAAGAGACAATAATTGTGAGGTTTTGGAATTTAGATACTATTTCACCTATTCTCGGGTAAACCGTAACTTGAGATAAACCTAATTCGACGATTTACTAAGATAATTTGATAATATAAAAATCCATATATTAAAATATATGATATTTATTATTTATGATTTTATTATATAAAAATGCAGATATTTTAAGGTGTATCAAAATTGATTCGAAAAAACCGTTATATGAATTTTATAGAAAGTTACATGCAAAACAAAAAACTGATCGAATTTATTCTCGTTGCGTTATAAATCACTTTTAAGTCCTTAGTAAAGCTGATATATTTGTTGTATTTGTAACAGTATTTCTATAAAATCCCTAAAATGACAGGGAAAAGTAACATGAGCCGTCTGTATGTCATTTCACTCACAAAGTTGGTTGGTCAGGTGATAGAGGTTCGTGGATCAGTGTGTTCTAGTGATAATCGAATCGTAGTGTTATTTGAGCTCTAGTGTCAAGTCAATTCGAACAATACAGTGTGATAAGCAATGGGCATGACAGATCGCTCGGAGATAGAGCATTTGGACTGAGTAAAGGAACCCTGGGGATATAAGACGTATGATCATTTTTGTCACAATTTTTTTAGATGAGATAAATTACATGAATTGGTTTTTTTTTAAATTGATGTTGTTATGTATTGTTACCAAAGATTGTTATGCTATTTTTGTCTATTTTAGTGGACTTTTCTTTCCGTTTTGATGCAATTTGTGAAATTAATTCATGAGTTATCAAGAGGAGTTTATAATTTAGCGATTAGTGATGTGATTACTGCTCAGTATATTTTGTGTAATATACGGTAGCGTTATGTGATGTATTTGTTTTTATTATGAAAAGTATTTTTTATGTAAGTATATCCTTTTTTATTTATTAAGTTTTTTCACGTCTTGTATCCCTGGAGGTAAAACATTGCATAATCAATATTGATGTACATTTTTGCAAAAACCAGTAATAATGTACATAAGTTGACATTGTGATGATGTAACTATAATGTACCTTAGTAGTATTAACATATTTAAATGTGATGGGAAATTTTTGTGCTATTTCAGTGTTGATAAATCTGTTTTTATGAATGATTTGTTTGATTTTTTAAGAATTAAGAAATATTGTAAACATACTTTGAGTCTATAATTGCTTAAGTGTAGGTATGTGTAAAAAATCAGTAAGGGAAAAATATAACAACGTAGGTACAATTTTACAAAAGTTACAGTTTATTAAAAAAGTAATGATATTGTGACAATACATTATTATTGAGTTGAAGAGCTAAATTTTCGAAGGCACTATGAATATAATCGTCAGTAAAATAGCTTGTCACAAACTTTTGTCAGTCAATTTGCAACGCCCTGAAAGACTTATCAATTTTGCCCGTGCCTTCGCTCGCTTTGTGTTAGGTTAAAATATATAGCTACCTTATGCTATTACCGTACCAAAAATCACGATGATTCTCTGATCCTTTGTGGCGCGATAGAAGAACAAACAAAGCAATAAATATACTTTAGCAATTATGTAGTACTTTGTACTTGTACCTGATGATGATTGGTGTAAGCTACACTTCGTGATCTGCTATGTGACCGCGACTTGCGCTCGCGGCGCTCCGGAGACTTCTTGTGTTCCTGCAACCAAATATTACAGATGTAGATAAAAATGTTATGTGTGACCAAAAAGTGTAGCAATCAAATTCAATACTTTTTTTTCAACACAAAAAATATTAGTGAAAAATCTTATAGCGAAATAATATTTTTTTTAAATGTAATAATGCTTTTTTTGTAAGTTATAATAATAAAATTATATTTTTTACTTTATATAACATGACGATGAACGTAATAAAATATTTTTTATTGGATATCTTTAAGCGCTCGCGCTCGCACCTACAGCGGACTTTCGATGTGTCTGGCAAGTTGTAAAAACCATTTAAACTGTCCGGCTTTTGAGGTAACATTTTTTTATAGGTTCCCAAGTAACATATATAAAATTTAGCTTTTATACTGTGACGAAAGTATAATTATAATTTGTTAAACTTTAGGGGTGTCTGGCAGGGGGTAGCAACTGTCATAAGTGTCCGGCAATGGATGACGAGATTTCTAAAGTTATCCCTAATAAAATATAAAAATATTGAGCTTTATACTTTAACGAATTTAAGGTACTATTTTATACACCTTTACTACCTGTTACCTGCCCAAGTAACCACTACCCAAACTATATAGTCCCTGGTCGTTCTTACCTGTATAGGGGACACGCACAGAAAAATATTCAGCTTTTATTAAATAACGAAGGTCTGGCCGTCGTGGGCTCTTAGGCTATTGAGAGGTTCGCTTGCCCCTAAAACCCGCCCTTTTCAAGACCAAGGGACATCGTGGTAAGGTTTTAGTCGGTAGTGAGTGGAGTCTCATTTGCTCCGAGCCTGACATAATATGTCAGGCTCGGAGCTAATGAGACTATTATGTACATACATAAAAAGGCATGATTGTAAGAACTGTGTAGATGATTCCATCATTTTATTCAATTACCCACTGGTAATTGAATAAAATGATGGAGCACTGCACTCAGTGCTTGATGAGATTTTAAATCAGATTTGTTTTTGAATGTGATATTTTACAAGCATGCACCTACCAGTACAATAAAATGATTACAACTTACAATATTCTCCTCAGAATATAAAGGAGAGTCCCCGGGAAGGCGGATGCCTTTTGAAATATTTGACATCAACTCTGTAAGCGGACGTACACGTTAGCGCAAAACTTACAAATTTTCATATACATATGCATTTTTCAGTACTAAAACGGGATTTCTTAGCTGTCGACAATGATAAACGTTGGCGAACGACAATTTAACAAAATTGACGTAAAACGAAACTAGCATAATTATTGTTATGAAATTTTACACGACCACTCTTTGATAACAGAAAATGCCATCTCCCGAAACGGCTGATGAAAACGTTGTTTCCAGAGGTAGGTTATTAATTGTTCTGAAATTTTGACCTTTAGCCTATTCAAGAATGAAGATTTATTATGCATCAAATGAAATGAAATGAAAATTATTTATTTTGTGACAAGAAATAACATACGAACACATTCAGGAAAGTAAGACAAACACATTTTGCTCATACACAATTTCCTGTCACAAGCCGGCCTCAACTCAGCATGTGCTGACTAAGAACAGTCAGCGCTGGTCTTCCGTTGAGACCGACGGAGCAAGTCTACGGACTGATTCTAAAAAATGAAGAATACAAACTTAAATTATGAGTTTGAAAATAATGATATTATTATAATATGTAAATGAAAAATACTATACGTTCGTACACTACCTTACGTTAAGCAAAATGCTCCAGTGCTTTAATTTCTTGCACACAATACGCGTCTAAATATAATTATATTAAAACCAAAATAACATTACGAAATAAATAATTAAAAATACATGTAAAAGTAAAATATTTCCTAAATATAGAGTTATGTACTCTTTCGTGCATCAAAATACGTCCTGTTTTTCGCCTGATACTCCTGTATTGAGATTGTTGGGCGTTTCTTTGCGAATTCGACGCTCCTGATGGAAGTTTCTGGTCTATGTTCTATGTGGTCTATGGTTTTGACGTAGTCTGAGGATATTTTTCTGGCCATTTTCTTCCCGTGCTGCAGACTTAGCACGTGTTCGTAAGAGTCGTGTTCTGGGACCAAAGAAGGTCGGACATAGTTTGTACGGCCTTCATCGCTTTCGTTTTTAATTCTGTAGTTTGATGAGAACAAAAGGAAATTCTTGGGACATGATTCTGACGCGGGCCTGTAAGGAAGCAGTTGTTTTGGTCATCATTTACATGTATTATGTATGTATGTTTGTTTGGAAAAATGCAGAAGCAATATAGACATTTTTTTTAAACGCTCAAAACACAAAAACGGCTAAACGGATGATCATGATTTTTGATATGTAGGTAGTATGAGATCTTAGGAAAATCATAGGCTACTTTTTATCCTGAAATAATACGAGCAAAGCTGCGGGCGTCTACTAGTAATTAAATAAAACCGGCTGCACCTTAAGTCAAATATAAAATCCTTGTAAAACACTCTAAAATACATATAGTCAAGTGTAACTACATGTCTTTAGTGATTTTTTTTATCACGAAATAGGCTTACGTTTGACTATAGCCTCACTATAGTCTAAGATGTAGCACGCTTGCCTAGAAGAAACCTATTTACTCTGGATTTGAAGACCCCTGGGTTATAATTACCTGTAATCCTTCAAAGTAGGTGGTTCATCATCAGCAGCGACCTCATCGAACAGCCTCACCAGCACCGACTGCCGCGTCTCAGGGCCATCGCGGGTATCATCTTCATCATCACTCTCTTCACTGTCACCTGCAAGAGATCCCTCCATGTTATAAGGCCGTCAGATGTAGTTTAGCATTTATTTTTCACGTTAAATTATAGGTTTTTTTATAAACTGGATTGGCTCACGCTTGACTACAAGTCGCCTGATTTTAAGCAACGTTATAACTTAAGATCTAGCGCGCTTGCCTAGAAGAAACCAATTCACTCTCGACTTGAAGACCGATTTATTATAGTTCGAGGGGAATAGAGATTCCGACAGGAGTTCCACAGTTTGACGGTTCGCACGAAGAACGGTAGTTAGTTATATACGGCAATCGTTAAGCTATTTCAGAGGCCCTGCTTGAAAACTCTTATACTTACTAGAGTTGGCTAGGATTGGTCACTCTTAAATAAAGAAAAAAAAATATTTTTCTCTGTTGTTCAATAAAGTTATATTGTACTGTTACCTGGAGTCTGCGAGGGACGGTGAACGAATGCGGTTGGACGCCTCCTTACTTGGCCGGATGGTTTACCCGTGTGGTGTTGCGATATGCGGACTTTTCTGGAACAAGTTAAATAAAGGTTAAGATTACCTACTTAAATAAAAGTATATAAGTATTATGTAAGAATTGCCTCGTGGTTTGTATGTAAGTATAGTTAGTATGTATTTACAAAAGTATATAAGTATTAATATCCGTTATCTAGTACCCACGACACAATCGTTTGCTTAGTGTTTGGCTAGATGGCGATGTGTGCAATTTAGTGTGGGGCTATATGGCGCTGTGTGCAATGTACCGGAATGTTTATTATTTATTTTATTTACTTTATGGACTCCTCCGGGGAGAGTACGAGGTTGCCTTTTTTGAGGATGCATATCTTTCACATAATAAACAGGTCATATAGGAAATACTAAATCAGATTTGTTATAAGAAAAAAAGAGAAAGAGATTGTAGTTCTTGTTTCTCTATACTGGCGGCCGTAAATACCATCGCCAAGTAAATTAAAAAACAAATACAAAACGAAGAATAAAGGCACCTTAAAAATAATATAATAAATAGACTAACACAAAGAAAATTTAAAAAAATAAGTAAAAATATCTAATCACCTCTGTCTCTCCCCTAATTCATCATCATCCTCATCGTCATGTTCTTCATCCGGAATTTTCTGGAATACGTGTATTTTGGCCAAGTCGTCCGGACGTACGAAGCCGGTCTGACGTCTCTTTATCTTGGCGCGCTGCCCTAGATCCATGTCCTGAGGTATGCTTATGGACACACTATATAAAAAGAAACAAAAAAGTAGACACGAAATAAAACATGAATAAAATGTGCATATTTTTTTTGTGAACTTATACACAGCTTCTAGTGTTACACCCTAGGCTGCAGCAATGCTTAACATCAGGCAGGCTGTAGTCAAACGCAAACCTATCCCACGTAGGAAAAATACGCAGTTTATGTTTTGTTTTTCTATATCAGTAGGTACAGGATTTTCTATTTTGGCGTCATACATAAGTATATATGTACTTTTTTAAGGATTAAATGATAGCCAATACCACGTCACCATAATAAATTAATAAATATAATACTGGATTATTAAAGAAATTAGCAAGATAATAATTTTCGTCAGTTGTTTTTTTTGTGAAGTATAACTTACGTTCTATGGTCGTGACTTTTAAGGTCCCTGGATGCGATTCTGTAAATTTAAATAAACATATTGTAGTAAATATAAATCCTAGCAGAAACACTGCAATCATTATTTATGTCTATAGGTAAGTCAAAGGTAATATTTACTTGATCCTCCTCAGTCTGTCGTCAGAAATTAATTCAGACCTGCAAATAATAATATATAAAACAGATTTATTTCAGGCTTAACCCTTAGTTACTATAGCTAATTTGGACACTGTAAAGCCAAGTTAACTAAAAATACGCCAAGATAGTAAAAATAAAATTCCACAAAAATATGTATGAGTAATGTTTTGTAGTCGTAAAAATAAGTCGGGTTTTCCTTCCTGACGCTATAGCTCCAGAACGCACGAACCGATTTCCACAGTTTTGCATTCGTTGGAAAGTTCTCGGGCTCCGTAAGGTTTATAAAAAAAACGTGGCGAAACTGAGTTTTCCGAGTTTGCTTGTCTTTTAATAAAGATATAACATTTAAAGCGGTGACGATATTATAGTAAGTACGTTTATAATAAATTTATATTTATAAACTTTACCTATAGTAGGTACTTACCTACGAACATCTGCAAATATATTCGCCTTTGCTTTAACACCTTTACCCATATTTTTCACCACACTACCAGCAAAACTCATTCGGTCTATGTTATTCCTGAAAAACAGAGATTAGATCAGAGTTTTTATAAAAATAACGAGTCGTAGTAAAAATACACGGTAAAAAAAATACTTTAAATATCGTTTTATCATCTCTTTTTCTTCCCCGGAATCTTCATCATCTGTAAAATAAAATACGAATTATGTTACTGATGACGAATTTAAAATAAATGTTTTCTACAGTACATAATCTGCGTCATAGTAAGAATAACATAACATACAAATAAAAGCTACCTCTAATTGTTAGCTCCAGCAATTTTCGTCAAGAAGTGATAACTTTTTGTATAAAATTGATATTTTTTAGAAACTAAAAGTAGACTGCCTTGTACTGCTGGTATTCTTAGGTAACGCTGTATTATTCTTGAGCACATTACATATTATAATGTAAATATATTTACAAGTGAAAGTATTATACCCATGCCACAAGCGTTTGCTTATTATGGGGCTAGATGGCGCTATGTGTAACAACTTGAAATTGTTATTTATCTTATTTACCTGAATCATTCGGGCTGTCATCGACGTATAAAATGTTGGAAGAATATTCCAGCTGCTGCTTGTTGGGAATCAACGTCTTGGCTGGTTCTATCAGATCACTCTCCAGACAATAGTCGCCTTGGAGGAACCTGAGGAATTATTGAGAAATATCCATAGCTTTACTTACGATATTTAACGTTTCTTTAGTTGTAATAACCGGCTAGCACTTGTGTCAATAATTATGTCGAAAAATTAGCTCGACAAGTTTCGGAAAACTGAGGTTTCCATCATCAGGAGGACGAGTCAGCACGCGCGTCCCGGTTGGCCGCCTCGTCCAGACGTTACGTTATTGACGTAAGTGCTAGCCGGTTATTACAATTATTTTTACGTTTCTGTTAATTAATCCCAATTAAGCTGCTGCTGCTTAAATAAGTATATCTCTCTATCTATACTTATTAATAAGGTACGGACAGATAAAAAACCTAAGTTCACAGCTTGTCCAAATTGTAATAAAATTATTATTTAATAGATGTTCTTCTTTTAAAATGTTAAACCTGGCTCTTTTTCATGGAGAATCTGCCATCCATATGACATTTGGTTAGAGAGATTCGCCAGAGCCATATCAGAGGCCCTTAGGGCGGCTTGATAAATTCTCTGCCTGAGTTTGATTCTCATTCGATAAGAAAAAGAAGAAAATAATTCTGTTTCACGTCAATAAATAGCTTACCTCTTAAGATCAAACTGAGAATCCTTCTCTTCTGGATACTTGACATCTGTAAGCGGTATATAAAAAGGCTTTATAGGCCTCACGACCAGACTGGGTGGTTCTTGCATCGACACAGTGTGTGTATCTTCAGTTTCTTCATATTCATAGGATTCTACATCAAAGTCGTTGTTTTCTTTAGACTCTGATGTTGGTCGAGCTGGTGATGAGATTTGTTGAGATACTGGTCGGGAATTAACCTTGCTTGTTTGGAGTTGCTGCTCTATGTCTTCTTTGCGGCGGTTGAATCTAGAAGGATACATCACTGAGTATACTTATGGTATATTTCAAAATAAGCGAGTTTGGCTCAGCGGTACAAGTGTCTGCTTTTCATCCAGAAGGACCCTGGTTTGAATCCAGTCCTAAACCAATGAATCGTATTTTCAAGTTATGTGTGGATTTGCATTCGCTTAGCGGTGAAGGAAAACATCGTGAGGAAACCGACATGTTTGAGGACCACGATAGCCGAGGACATGTGTCTTCCGTGGAAGGACCCGGGCGCCCACCACGATGTATGTGCCCAAGTGAACTCCCCTAATGAACTAATTCTGCGGGGGAGTCACGACCCTCAGTCATGAGGAAATACGACTAAAGAGAGATGGGTATACTATCAAAATATTGTTTTGCGAAAAACTAAGGCGCGTATGTAGTATGCCACCCTGTGTGACTATGTATGCATTTGATACTAGCTTGGCTTTTGACTAAGGCTCGACAGCTAGACGCCGGCTTTTATTAAGTACGCTGTTAGATGAACTTCTTATAATCTCCTCAATTACCTTTTAGTTTCTCGAATAGCGTTGGCATCTTCTTCTTCTTCTTCTTGCTCACCCTCTCCTTGAAGTGCCTTGAGCCGCTCTAGCTCACGCATTCGAGCGGTTAGGAACACATTCTCCAATAGCTCCTACAATAAAAGGGTTAGCATAACCAATAATTCCAAGCATAAGGGTGGCTTGAAATTTGAAAATACTATTAACATAAACATTAAAATTTGCCGCTTGTATATGGGCTTTAGCCTGTCTTAAAAAAAGAAACAAAAATGATACATATCAAAGGTTCCAAAGTAACATACGCAAAAAAATGATACCTACATATCAAAGGTTCCAAAGTAACATACGCAAAAAAATGAAACAAAAATGATACATATCAAAGGTTCCAAAGTAACATACGCAATATGTGGTTCGGAATTAAAACCAATAAGGGTAGGTAAGGATCTTCGAACAAATTTATGATAAAGCTAAATTAAAATTTTGTCTATTTCGAATAGGTGTCACCAGAAAAAGACGTTGTATTTTTGTTTCCAAGACATAAGAACACTGGTCACCTCATAAAACAAATCAGCAATTTCATTCAGATCTTCGATATGCTTATCAATATATTCATTAGCCCCTCTATTGATTATGATATCTTGACAATCCATATTGAAAATGCCAGCTTTGTATATTATTATTTCAGAGTTAGGCGACTCGTAAAAGCAGGGCACTGCTTCTATTTTATCTAAAGTCTCTTTTCCTTCTATAAGTTGGCCGAATGCTACGAACTTTTTGGCCATCCATGGAGCAGGTTGCAGGAGGACGAAGAATTGGGTGGAGCATTCCATGTTCCTGGAATATTTGAAGAGTTACAACACTATGATGCTTACAATTTATATAAATAGTTTCGCCCTAAAAAGCTGAATGTTTTTTGTCATTATCCCTCAAAATTTGGTGTACCGGGTCCCAATCTACCAGACTTGGTAGAATACCGGTTTTCACAAAAAGCGACTGCCATCAGACCTCGGCAACCCTAAAAGGATATCCAATATGCGGTTCGTTGGTTCGGATTCTAAGGGCTGTAGGTGTGGATGATGTTGATGATGATCAGTAAAATATCCCTGAAAAAGGGCTATAAATCACTAACAATCCTGAATTAGCCATGCCAAGCACGCCTCGTCTATCATGTGAGACTACGAAGTTCTCGCAATCTAGATCAGTTTCCTTCAGCCCGTAGCCCCCTCCTTGTATCCAGCCATCTTTGACGATGCGATGTATGGGGGTGCCAGAGTAACCGCCTTTGGTCGTTTGACAGAGACGGAGGAAGTTGGCGCTTGTGTAGGGTAGGATGTCGTCATAGAGCTGAGGAATAACATATTATACAATATACATAATAAGTACATGCTTATTTAGATTGGGCTAGATGGCACTGTATATATTTACAGCTTTAAGATACAGTCATAACCATGAGAAATATGGGCTTTCTAGACAATTATTGTTTACATATTTCAGAGTGTTTAAGTAAGTTTACGAGCAGAGATACGGCACGGCGACATCGGTTTATGGTGAAAGTTCCTAAGACCCACACGAAACGGTACGCTTCTACCTTTATTGTTCGTAGCGCAAGGTTGTGGAACTCCCTGCCTGACTCTCTGTTGCCCACGCTCTATAATCCAGCGATCTTCAAAGTGAGAGTGAATCGGTTCTTTTCGGGTAAGCACGCTCCATCTTGGGCCATAGCCTTTGCTTGCTATCAGGCAAACTATGGCCAAGTGCTAACCCATTCAAATTAAAAAGAAAGTTTAAAATTATTTTCTTCTAACAACAGGTAGGCTGTACTGTACCTAATTAAATTTAGGTAGGTACCTATGTCTAAATAGACCTGGTTCGTATCTAATGTAAGTAGGTACTTATGTAATGTGGTGGTATAAGATGGTAATGTCTTACCATAAATATGAGAGATCCGATTGGTTCGCTATCAATAGCTATGTTCATATAGGCACACGCTCTCTGCAACAGATTATAAGATAAGCTAAAATTCAAGATAAGATTGGTCCACAGATTAATAATAGCAGTTTATGCAACTGTCATATAATGAATGGTATTAAAACACGAGTGTGAGTTTATGAAACTCGCTGCGCTCGTTTCATAATAGTAACGAATGTTTTAATACGCGTGTTATATGCAGTTGCATACACTACTTTATCTTCACTAATGCAATTAATCAAACAATAAGAGTAAAAGCTGACAATAGTTAATTTTTCATATATAATTTTCTAGATTTTTCTGGCAAAAGATTGTGAGTTACTTTTGTTGCCAATTCTAGAATATCCGGAGGCGTACAGATATCATCGTCACTATCCATTTTTAACTTTTAATTTGTATTTAAAAAACAAAACACATTGCGAAACATTAAATTCACGCGTACGTGTATTGTCACAGTGATTTTGCCGCCATTAAAATCTAACCATCTATAAAGCGCGACCAACCTGATTGGCCCTGCAATCAGGTTGGTCGCGCTTTATTGATGTTATAATGAGCTATTACGATATCGATGTGGATATTATACCATCATGTGAAATTGCTTAAATTGAGTGTTTTGTTGTCTGTGCTATAATAACAGTGGTAATTATAAGTCAAGTATTGGAAACATAAATAGAATGTTACAACATTAGTGTAGATAAAAGAACATTACGCCATAGAATACTGAAAAAGCTATGGTTATCTTTATCTTTACGATAACCTTAATTAAAACTCACCCCAGAATTTCTAATGAATCTCGAAAACTCAGTTATTGCCTCCTTTCTATAATCCAAAGTCAAATGGTACGTATAATTTTGGTTTACAAAGTCCTTAAGTTCAGGTTCGCCACCAAAGAAGTCGTCGTTTTTGATCACAGCCACAGAAGAGGTCAGACAATACGCTAGACCTCTGTAGCGAGTTTTTAGATCGTTTAGTATTGTAGGCCATTCTACTGTGTTCGTACCTGTTGTGAGATTTAAGTACCTATTAATTTAACACTATAATAAACAAAAAGCAAGTCAGTAAAAAAACTGAGTAGCAGAATCTTGTAGGTACGAAAAATGTATTTCGATCTCTGTTGCTCTAATAGGTATATTTATTCGTTGTGCTATACATTTGTGCAAATGATATATAAATCTATACAAACAATAAAGGTGTAAAGGATCAAACTCTCAACTTTGTCACAGAAGATATAAAAAATTGGATATATTTTAAATCCATAACAGATCCCGTTTCAGCAGTTGTTACAAATGTTGTCTGTTTATTTAAACACTCATAACGCAAACGGCTGAATGGATTATCATGTTTTAGCTAGGTACCTATGTAGGTTCGTTTAGTTTACTTTTTATCTTAAAATATTGCGAGCAAAGCCACGGGAGTCTACTATTAACCAATACAGTCATACCTCTAAGAAACTGGTACCTACATACAAACACATTTATTTCGTGGTAATAGTGTATCTAAGAGAAAATTAGAATTACCATGTATATTCGGAGGATCAAAGGAATCTTTTCTGTATTTATGTAGACCTTTTACCAAGTGGACACAGTGAATAAATTCTTTTGTGATACGATCTCCAAATACAGTAAATTTTATTTTATTTACGCTCGCTTCTGGAAGAACTATCTTTTTCCCCTTATCTTTTATAGTTTTCTTTGGATACTCGGGGTTTCGAATGGAATTGTGAGCGTAGTTTATCTTGTTAAAATAAGCATCTTTTATGTAGCGGGACCAAGGATGTTCAGAGGCGCTTGTTTTTTCTTTAATTGGTAATGCGGGTCTGAAGGGATTCATTTAACTAATTTAGGACAAGACAAATTTAATGAATTATGAATACAGAAATAATAATGCGAAGCACAGAACGCAGATTTGTTGATTTTTGTGTGACACTCAGATTGAAGTTCATATTTAGATAGCAAAAAGGTTGGTTAAATGTTTAAAAAGTGAAATTCGTAAGTTTTCCAAACATTTTGGCGCCGACTTTTTCATACAAAAAATAACCAATAAATAGCTAGCAAAAAAAATCTTTAACCAATAAAAAACCTGTAAATAATATAGTCGTTTCAAACTTTTTTCCGAAAAATAATATCAGTGTCAAAATAACCCACAATCTACTGTCAGTGTCAACGTCGAGTAAAAGAAAATTTGATCAAAACAACATCAATGTAAATCTGTTAGTTTATTGGTGTTTTATTGTTCTTTCTTCATTTATAATTAACCTCAGTTATCAACAAAGTGCTTGAAACACAGTGAAATGCCTTTTTGTGAGATAGCTTTATTACATGATTAATTAATTAATCAATAAGGATTGAAAAAATGGATACCAACTTGACTCATGATTTTTCTCAAATTTCTAATAAACTTTGTAATATATTGTATGTGAAAGATTATAACAAAGCCCAAGCAAATAGTCTTATCGATGAACTTAATTCTAAACCATTTAAAGCTCAGTTATTTGTTCGGAAACATGTAAGTCACTTAGGTTATGTTTTGTATTCTTGTAAGTGAATCATGCCTTATAATTGGATCTACAATAGACTTTAATGTAAATGAAATATTATCAGACTTTTCTTTAAGATAAGTTTGTTTCTCAATACTGTTTTAATGATTGCAGGATGCTACAAGCTTGGTTACAGTGCTATGCTTCAATATCAAACCGGCTGATGAGTTCTTAGCTGCAAAGACATCTCATTTGATAAACAGCATTATCACAAAACAAAATGTTCAATTCACTACAGATTCTGTGTTGAAAGTGATATCATGGCATATAGAATGTTTGAAAAAATGCTCTTCAATAATATTACCTGATATTCTGCACAATTTACAGTGCATTTTGCAAGTGATTCCACTATCAGCATCTATGTATAAGGTAAATACTGTATTTTTTGTGTCTAGTATATATAAAAGTATATTAGTATAAGAATGTAAGTACCAAATCAAATCATTTTAGAATTTGTTAAAATGAAAGTACTATATAAACATGAACTACTTAAAGTCTAAGCTTAACATTTGAATGCTTATTTTTGTTGCAGTTAATCGAAGAACTAATCAGCAAACAAGGCATCCTTCTAAACTTCATTGAAACAGAAAAGACAAGTCTAAATACAGGAAATGATCAACAAATGTGCCTTACTGCATTAAAATGCATCATTCCTTTGATATCTGTGGTAGATGACAGTAAAAATGCAGATACTTATAGTGTAGCTTCTGAAGTTAAGAATAAAATCTCACAAGTAGTTTTAAAGTTGTTAATGAAAGGTTTTGTTAAGAATCAGGATGAGTTTTTGTATTGTAAGGTAAGTTAAAATAGACAGTTTATATGTCTGCCTGTTACCAAATACTTTAAGAACAAATATGTATAATGCACATGAGATGAAAACTAAACTTACTAACCAACTATAAATCGAGAGATTTTCAAAAAAAGTTACAAGATAGAAGTACATTTTTAGTACCATAAATACAACTTCTTTACCATTATTAACTGACAGTGATTTGCCTGCCAGTATGTACCAATATTACCTTATTCTAATAATATCTAATATGTACTAATATACCTTATTCTTTTCTTGTCTTACAAAGACAGTTTACTTAGGGAATTTTGTTAATGTACTTCCTTCACTAATCAATTAACTGATTATAAAGATAATAATAAATAAAAAATAAAATATACAAAATAAAATAATAAGTTTTCTCATATTTTTTCAGATAGTAATATCAGCATTAAGAGTGCTGACACAGTTATACTTCAATGACCAGACCATAGATATACCTCTACCAGAAGTGATTGGTATTTCACGCCATTTTGTGCTCTATGGTCTAGTAACGCAAGGTCTAAAACCGGAGAAGATTATGCCAGCTCAGCAGACTCTAGCTGTTACACCAGTTGTACAGAATAGTAAAGGAGGAAAGGTAAATAGGTACTAAGTTTGTGTTAAGTGTCTTTTAAATCTCCATAAACTACTATCACATCAACCACAATTCAACAAAACTGATCACAAAAAATATATTGGTTTTGTTTAGTATTGAAAACAGTATAAATTGGTTTACAAGACTTGCTTGGAAATTAATTAAATGGTATAAGATCAATTCCACCGCAACAATTCTGTAAAAAACTAGTTAAGTCTTGAAGAGACTGCTTGTATATCTCTAAAAGATTTGTGACTTGACCACTAATAAAACCCAATTACATTTTCTAGAAACAGAAACTAAGGAAACAAAGGAACAATGCAATAGAGAGTCTCAAGAAAGAGATACCAGTGTCTGACCGTAGCCTCATGAAAGATGTTGACAACTTTGAAAACAACTCAGCATACACTCCTATCAGTAGAAACTACTTAGAACCAATGAAGGCTAGGAATGTATGGGCTTTGACCAGCGATTCTGACATGTCAGATGTGGAAAATAGTAGAGAGGCTAAATTGATAGCATTGAAGTCTAGAGTCAGACAGAGTGCTTCTAATTTGTTGCTGGTACTTGTAAAGGTGAGATTTTGTACTGACTTATTTATGTATTTAACTGAGTCCAAAAAGAGGAGGTTATCAAGTCTTGTGAAAGCTGTTTTTTGTGACTTATCTTCAATGTTGTTGGAGTTATAATAAGTTTCTTTACATGTGCTAGACAATTTTTAATCTTGTATGAATATGACAGGTCACACTGTTGAATGCTACTAGTTTTTCATTTGTTACAAAACTTCCAAAATATAGGTGAATCATTGCAATGGAAAACCCTATGTTTGTACTTTAGATAAACGAAAACTCTTAGATTTCTTTGTCAGTTTAAATCATAAATATTCAGGATTTATTCACTACCTGAAACTATATGCTATGTGAAGGATCTTTGTGGTAAATAATTATGGCAAGTTGTAGTAGTATGCCAATAAATCTACAAAATTACTATCTATGGCTACTTGAGTATTTCAAAAATTAATAGAAATAAAAACCTAATAAAAATAAATAAATATTCCGGGACATTGCACACAGCGCCATTTAGCCCTGATCATGGCTTTATAAACATTCTCAAGTTAATTTAAAATATTATACCATTGCAGGTGAGAGAAAAGAAAGAGATATTTGGCTACTGGTGGGCGCTACTCCCGGACTCTCCCGACCCTCAGAGCAAGGCGGCCGAAGAGGCTAGCAAGAAGACGCTAGCGTATTGTGCCGTGGTAGACCCCATCGCTAGCAGCCGGGCAAGCGTGCTGAGCGTCATTCTAGCGCTGCTGTCTGGGTCTAGGATTTATTTGTCGCAAGCTGAACATAGGTAAGCATAAATGTAGCATTCTAATGTTAGCTCTAGTATGAGTCTATTAAACAGAATATAAACTGGCACATGATTATATTTACTGTCGGCACAACTGCAATCTCTAGACTTTCCATATACAAAATCCAACTAAAGATAAGTAATCCGTTAGTATGATATTTAATAATAAGCCATTACAGTTACTTTACTACATGTAGCGCAAATCTTTTGTACACTATAATGTTATATACGATTGTAAGATCGATAAAAGTTTTTTTTTTCTAAATAAGCAGACTAAGTTTTTTTCTATGCATATATGTTTACACTTCATTGTTAAAAATAATACCTGCTGTAGTGTAGTCTATCTCTATTCTCTATTCTATAGTATATCATCTATTCCCATGTTATAAAGTGTTCCAGAAATCACAAACATTTTTCTCATCTTCCAGTAAAAAAGACACCGCCTCCTTTATACCATTCTCCGTCTCCCTCGGCTACGTCATCACCTGCATGCACAGAGTGCTCACTAACATCCTGGACAGCGAGCGCAGTCACGCGGTGATCATAGTCACGTTGAAATGTTGCGCGGCCCTGCTGCAAGCCACGCCGTACCATAGGATGAAAGAGGGGCTAATAAGCGAGCTTGTGATAGCTACGAGGAAGTTTCTGGTGCATAGAGGTAATTCATAATTATTATTTATTTATTTGCTCGTCATTTTCTTCTTATTCACTATTATATTACTTGTGTGTGTTTTAGCTTAGTGCCTGTTTTGCAGACTATTAATAAATAAATAAATAAAGTTTGTTGCATATTATTATTTAGTGTAGCTAAGCGAATTAAGATAATCTTTATTAAACAATGCCTGTTTAATAAAACCAATGTCCCGAAATATGTGATGATTGTAAAGAAATGAATAACTACCACTTACATAGAGGTAGGTCTAGTTCATGAATAACTACCACTTACATAGAGGTAGGTCTAGTTCATGAATAACTACCACTTACATAGAGGTAGGTCTAGTTCATAACTTTCTTTTTTGACCGAAGAATTTCCAAGAGAACACCATCATTTTAACCTTATTTATATATTGTGCGCTTGACAAATATCTCTGACATAATCTGAGTTTATTGCATCAAAAAAGCTTTTGTGTTGCTGTAAAAGTCAGCACCAGAGACTACCATTCTGATAATACTTAAAATTTTACTAAACTCTGCTTATTTTGTGATTCCAGATGTAACCCTTCAAGTCGGTGCTCTCATCACAATGGGCTGCGTTCTCTCTGTCGACCCTAAAGTGCCCGAAGTCGTAAAAGCTATAGAAAAAGACTCGGCACCACAGATATTAAATACCAATATCGTAATTAAAAAAGACACAGAAGAATGTGATGATTTCGAAGAGGGCTATTCTGATGATGAAATGTTTACAGCCAATGAAGAGAGTGAAGAAAATAGCAAAGATAATGAAAGTAGACACTACTTTAGGAGCTGGATTTTGGATATCTGTTTCAGGAATATGGGACGGATTTTTAGAGGGAGTGAAATTACTGTAAGTACAATAGTTACACAAACCAAATGCCAGATGGATATTTGAGCTTTTTTGTGTGTAAAAAATTACACAGTATTATGATTCCCATCAAAGAAGCAAGAATAGTAACACACAGTAATAAATACATTATTATGAAAGTATTGTAAATGGATATGCTGTTTTTATGTTACATACATTGTCGATGACTGCATATGAGAATATCGTCTTCTTTGAAAAACATACAAACACTCATAATGTGCAGAGTATAGTATATTGTGCTATCTTAATGTAATTTCAATACCTTAACACACAAAACAATACATTTGCTTGACGCGACGCAACAGTAAGGGTCCCACATTTTAAAAGACTTTAATTACCAACCAATATAAATAAATATACCTAAATTTTTTAATTTATATTAAATTTACATCACCTTTTTTTGTATTCCCAGCGCTGCAAACCCTCCGCCATACCGGTGATCTTAGAATCTCTACAAGTCCTCTCAGCTATAGCCTTCCACCACCTTCCAGAGCTCCTACACAGCCACATGTCTGTACTGGGAGATATACTGTGCGAGGCGCTACAACATGAACACCAGGATGTCATAGTACAAGCTGCTAGAACTGTTAGCATTGTGGGTGATGCTGTGCAGAAATTAGGTGAGTCTACTATTAACATGAAAAGAAAAAGACATAAAAACCCTTGATTACTACAAGTACATGCAGGAACATAAGATAATCGACATTGCTTGGAAATAAAACAACAGAAAATCAAATACTTCTAAAATGATGTTAAAAAACGACAGTTGACCAACTTATTTATTAAAATTAAACTATCTAACGTGGGGTATAAAGATAAAGATAAAGAATCTTTATTGATAATGTAAAGTTGTAACATAGGTATAAGTACTAATATCATAAAATATGCTACACAAATTACAATATCTCGTCAAATGAATTTATAACATTTAAGTAGTTTTAATAAAATTTTAGAAATTACAATGTCAATTTTATTAATGACATAATGAAATTTTTGTTATTAAAATCGTGTCAAACATAATAATAGGTATGTAATCATACAATATGTCAACTTAAATAAATCTAGGTACCTACTGTCACTTTAGCTGTATAGGGGCTAAAACCCTACAATACAATACAAATACACTAACAACACAACATCAATGTTCGATTTGTTCCTCTTAGCCATGTTACCAATTTTATGAGGTCGGCTTTCGATCTACCTGATATAGCAGAACATCGGTTTACAATAAATACAATTTCCGTCGTGAAATTTGCATAAGGACTATGAAATCTGGCTATTTTTGAATTTGATAGCAGTTTTTCTACTTTTTTCAATCCACTTCTTTACTCACTTCCAGAACAATCCGAGCAGGCCCCTCCACTGAGCCAATGCGTACAAATGTGGGAGAAACTAATCACCCCTCTCTCCGCGGCGCTGCAGTGCCACGACAACGCGCCCGCTAAGGCCGTGGTGTGCGACTGTATTGCCAACATTGGGGAGAAGTCTTTCAAGGAACTACCGGTAAGTCTGTGAAGATTTGAAGTCATTGAAGTTATGAATAATGAAGTCTTGTTTTTAGTGAAGATTTGAATCATGGAGTCTTGATGTCAGTGAACTTTTGAATTATGAAGTCTTGATGCAAGTGAAGTTTTGAACCATGAAGTCTTGAAATTTGTGAAGTCTTGACTTGTTATGGAATAATTCAATAAAACTCCACTGAGCATATATTTATCTTACATTTCATAAGAAGTCTAGGATAACCGCTACGTCCTTCATTGTTAGATAGATAGATAATTATTTATTGTAACTCAAATATAAAACAAAATTAATAACATTACTTATATAAACTACTCTAGTGCCACAAGTGGCGGCCTTATTGCTAGAAGCAATCTCTTCCAGACAACCATCGGATGGAGAGGAACAAATAAAGGATTACAAAGGACGTGGTATACAACAGAAATAGATGCGAGAAGATAAATAATATACACAAATATAATTATAATGTACATAAACATAAAGACATACATCCTAATACATATGATACTAAATAGGTACAAACATAAATTACATTATTATTGTTTGTTTCCAGCGTCGTCTCCAAGTGCTGTGCTGCGCCCTGCTGGTTGGTTCGTGCAGCGATGAGGACGCGACGGTGCGCGCCGCCGCCGTGCGGGCGCTCGCTATGGCCGTCATGTATAGAACTTTGAGAGAGGTAACACCATAGAGTAATATAATATACCAGGAATAGAGAGCCATCTTGTGCAATTTTAATGCCAATCAAATTGAAGCGCCCTCTGCATTTCTTGACCAAAACGTATATTGTATATATATATATACCTAGTAATACTTACGCTTATACATACATAGAACTTTTTTTGTATGTTCGTCAATCAATCCACCAACATGTAGAAGTCGGAGATGTTGTCCAAAAAACACTGAAGTCTTGAAGCGAAGTTTAATCTATCTACATAGAACTTTATTTATTCCTAAAGACCTGTCCAGAATTAAAATCATAATAAGATCAATTTCCGCCCAGTAAAGGTAATAGTGGCAGAACGGTTAAAGAGCGGAGCTTACGGATTATACCATCAACCCTTATTGACCCACTGCTAGGTATAGGCAACATCCTCTTGGTATCAAAGTTGGCGGTCTTGTGCCCTTTGAGTTCAGAGAGAGAGAAAGAGAGTGTACATATATGCAAGCAGTTAATTATTCGACGTTTTTAGAGTAACTAGTGGGTGCTCGCGGCTTCGCTAGCATTAAGAAGTAAATCTTGCATCCCCTATTTCACACCTTTACAAGTGGCATTTACAAACATCCTTTCTCAGCGGATGCCTACGTCATAACATCTACCTGCATGCCAAATTTTAGCCCGCTCCATCCAGTGGTTTGGGTTGTGCGTTGATAATCACTAAGTCAGTCATCTTTGAGTTTTATATGTATGATGAGATGTTTTCGTTCTCCAAAAAAAAAACTCAAATCTAAAAGCAATAATAATTTAATTTTAGTACTGCCATAAATTTTAGTTATTTGATCAACTTGTTTACGCATTTGTTCGTGTTTCCAGGACATATATTTCGTGAGTGACTGCGGTGAGAACGTGCTGCGTGCGCTGGCGGAGCCCGGCGCGGTGGTGCGCACCAAGGCCGCCTGGGCGCTCGCCAACCTGAGCGACGCACTCGTGCTCAACATGTAAGTACAGTTTTAAATATTAAAATATAAAAAAAATCCTGGACAATTGTAATGGAACATGTTTTATTTTATTTTTTTATTTAGATCATTAACAGACTTCCCCAATAAATTATTTCTGCGGAGAGTCCGACCCTCCGTAATGAGGAACGTGACTCGTGGAGAGACTTCGTGTGTAAACCATTTGAAAGACATGCCTTTTGCTAATCAGTTCAAAACTAAAGCGAAAGGTAGAAGCATAAACAACTGTACAATAATGTTGTTTTGCAATAAAATTTTACTTCACTTTCATCATCATCATCATCAGCCTAATGGGACCCACTGCAGGGTATAGGCCTCCTCCCTCTTACGCCAATACTCCCTGTCCTGCGCTGTTCTTGCCCAGATGTTTCCTTCTAACTTGCACACTGTACAAAGTTTAGTTTATCTACTTATATTTTTTGACGTAGCCTCTATACAGCTCTATCGTATATTATATAATGTATTGTAATTTTTAGTTTACCAATTTCTATGACACTACTTGACGATGCCTCTTTACAGCTGATAGTAAAACAAAGATTTTATTTTAAATACGTAATTAATTGACCTTTAAAAAAGTCACTACCTAAAATTGTATTTTTTTTCCATGGTACCTAATAAAATGTAATAATTATAATAATTTGACGAAATAAATCTTGAAATGTGCTTTCCCTATGTGAATGTAACATGACATGATTTTGAATAAATTATTTCATTTCATTTCTAATATCATCCAGCCACCGTTACACAGGTCTTCCTACACTTCACTTATTTCACTTTAAGTCACTTAACTTTGATCTGACCTTAACAGCTCAGTACTTATATATTTCTTTGTATGTGATTGTATATTTAATATATAATATTATTTCCAGGGAAGACCCAGAAATGGAATCCATAGACGACGACCTCCTGCTCCGTCTCTTGGAGGTCAGCATCAAATGTGCCGGCGACAATGATAAGGTAACGCCATAACATTACTTATCTATGGCTGTAAGACAGATCAAGGTCAGTTTACTTAGATAACGGGGAATGTAGAAAAAAAAAGTATAGGACGAGTGACATCTTTACATGTAATAAAGCTGAAGAAGTTCAAAAACCTGTACATGGAAGATATTAGAAAAAGAAATGTGTAGGTATTCTTTAAATAGATAACAGAACACGTTTCAGCAGTTTTTAGATAATTTTTTTTTTGATTATTTAAACGCTCATCACTCAAAAAACGGCGGGCGTCCACTAGTGTTAAACAAAATCCATTGTAAATTTTATTCATGTTTTGCTTCGACTTTTATCGTGCGAACTGCCGAACTGTGGAACTCCTTGCCCGAATCTCTATCCCTCGTGAACTGTAAAATTTGTCGGTCTTCAAGTCGAGAGTAGACCGGTTCCTTCTAAGCAAGCGCGCTAGATCGTAGATTACAACGTTGCATATATCCAACTAGGATAGAAGATATATAAAAGTAAGATTTGTTATAGCCATGCTTCAGCCACGTGTATGTATATCACGACCGACGACCTGAGGAAGGTGGCTGGGAAGCACTGGATGCGTACAGCAGGAGACCGTGCAGTGTGGCGATCATTGGGAGAGGCCTATGTCCAACAGTGGACGAATATAAGATAGGCTGATGATGATGATGTGTATCACGATTAAGTTTGTGCCAAATAGCAAGCAAAGCAATGCGTGGTGTGATATAAACTAGCCTTGCCAATTATATAAATAGAACATTGAATCTATCAATACATTATTAATATGTTGTCAAGTGTATTCATCTTAATTTGGATTGCTTTATTTACAATAATAAAATATAAAAACAAGTGAAGGAAAACTAAACATACTACTTCTAACTACTACAAAAAGGGGCACTTAGAAAATCTTTAGAAAAGCCTAAAGATAATCTAAGTGCTCCAGCCCACTACCAGAGGGCAGCGTGCCCAGCATGCTGGCCGCATTACCACGCTGGATGGCAATGCTGATACGTGAGCCAGAAAAAGGCCAGCATTTTGGTCATGCGTCGCGTCAACCAAGCGCTCCGAGAGGTTTTGGAAAATAGTATGGGCTCCCGGACCCCACGGCCCCAAAGTCTCGACTCCAAAAGGCTCAAAGATGTAACCTCGGCCGAGGTTAGCATATTTGCGTCTCTTGTGATGCTCGGCAATAATAGCCGCCGCTCCAGCCCGACACCGTGTCATAGACAGATGAGACGGCGCCAATGTGTCGACGCAAGTTGCGTCCCACACAAGGGGCCGACCCACATCCAGGGCAATCGGATTGATGTTATAAAAGAAAAGTGTATATGTATGTATGCTCACGTCATATGAACCATCTAAGGGGTCCAGACCCTCAGTTATTAGGATTACAAAGCAAGGAGGATGAAAATATATACTTAGTAATATAATATGTATGTATTATTTCCGTTATCTAGTACCCATGATACAAGTTGAAGATTAGTATGGGGCTAGATGGCGATGTGTGATATGTCCTGAAGTATTTTATTTTTATTCAAAATTTAAGTTACATTCCTATGATTACCTAAAGAATACAGAAGTACTTAATATAGAATAAATAATATCTTGTGAATTATGAAAGTTATAATCGTCCCAATCTTTTCAAGAGCTATATACCTATTTATAGGTATAGAATTATTCAAACCAGCTGTGTTTTAGAATGTAAAATAAAAAATAAAGTAATCTAATCTATATTTACAAGTCTTAAACATTAGATTAAACCAAAGTTACCCATACCATACTAAACCATAGTTAGTTAATATACAATATACACAAAAAAATATGAAAGTATAAAAATTTAATAAAATGTACCTATACATTTTTGCCACTTCTATAAGTATAAAGTTAAATAATCTCTTTGTTAATCTTATACAATTTAAAACAGACATATAAACGTACTAAATTTATCACCACTAGATATAGACTCGAGTTAGCTACAATGTAGTATGTTTAATATTTATCCACGTGCCAGCCAAGCATACATCACGGGTCAATACTCTCACACGGACTTAGGTTAATCACTAATTACTTTAATCAGTATCTTCTCTCAGTTCTCAATTATCTTTATCAGTTATAGTCTGATAAAGATAATTGAGAAGAGGTCGTTTCTAAAAGATAGGGAGAAAGGGCCATAGGTCGGTGGAAATTTCCTTCGGCTTGTGTCGGGAATCCGTATTGATAGAGTTGTCTCACATTTTCTTATAAGTAGTAGAACATTTTTTGTTTGTTGATGCCTTTAATGCTAAAAAATGCTTAACATCTATGTAAACTAAAAATATGGACAATATTGACGAATAAATCTAAATATCCTGTCTCTTCTCTATCATTTTGAATCGAACCTGTTTCGTTTTTTCTTGCGAAATAACCAGATAATTTTGGAGTAATAATTTTAAAGATTAATCTATATATATAAAACTCAAAGGTGACTAACTGATTGATTGACTGATATAGTGATCTATCAACGCACAGCCCAAACCACTGGACGGATCGGGCTGATATTTGGCATGCAGGTAGATGTTATGACGTAGGCATCCCCTAAGAAAAGATTTTTGGAAACGCCGCTCTTAAAGGGGTGAAATAGGGGATGCAAGTTTTACTTCTTAATGCGAGCGAAGCCGCGAGCACCTACTAGTATAAAATAAGACATTCATTTGCACAACTTTTATGAATCAACAAGTAATGGTCAAAACTTGACTTATTGGCTTCCGATAAAAAGTTGTATTTGTTTTCTCCAAAAACCAGTTTGAAGCGGCATCCATTAAAAATCAGAGCAGCGGTCAAAGTTCACCATGAATTCTGATAAAACCGGTTTGACACTAAAAATCGGTTAAAACAATATCAGTTCAAACTGGTTTCGAGCAATGATTGGCAAGATATGTTTGCAAAACATTATTATCTGCGTCTAGACAATCTTTAACCCACTAGCCAAATATTTACCATGATCGTATTGTATGTATAACAATACTGTATTGGCGGCGCTCCGTCGTAGTCTTCGACCAAATATGTATAAATAATTGATTTTTGATCTGAGGTCATAGTATTTACATAGAAGTAAAACATTAATAAAAAAATACATAGCAAATATGTATGTTAGGCCAGGATTAAATCTTCTCTTACCTGCCTTATTTATATCATTCAAATCGGTACAGCCAGCGCAAAAATGTAGCAATCAAATACACATAAACTTTTGCTTGACCGAAAATAGTTTTCGTAGTATGAGGTCTTAAGAATGTCATTGGCTGCTTTTTATCCTGAAATAATACGAACGAAGCCGCTAGCGTCCACTAGTGTTAAAATAAGAAAGCAAAATCCATGACAATTCAAATACTTCAAACCTTTTCAGATAAAAATGAGCGCTACCCGTGGCTTGGGAAACCTTCTACGTCTAATAAAGAACGAAAACCTACTTCGTGCCACGCAAATGAAGTCTTTATGCGAGACTGCAATAGGGAAGTTATTGGAGTGCGCGTGCAAAGTGTCCAACATGAAGGTGCGGTGGAACGCCTGCTACGCCATGGGGAATGCTATGAAGAATGAAAACTTGTTTACGTGCTTCAATGGGTGGCAGGTAAGGGATTTATTAGGACTAGTGTATAATAAATTGAAATAAGAGGAGTAGAAACTACAGATATATTGACACTAGGGGCGTGTTGTTACATGCCTTGTTAAATCGAGATAAAAAGCAGCCTGTATGTGAATCCAGACTTTAATCTATCTCTGGGAGTCTAATTTTATTCAAATTGATTCAGCTATTCGAGCTAAATTTTATTTACCAAAGTACGAAACTTAAGCCATTTATAGGCTTTAAAAGGTAAATAATGTTCTAACAAAAGTTAAGACATTCAAGATAGTGGATTTGGTATGTTCAATTTTATTGAGATTGACCATGCATGTCTTTTACAAACAAAATGTATTAAAAAAGGAAATTTTCATGTTCTATCTAAATCCCTCTTTTCCAGGATCAAGTATTCCCCAACCTGTGCACACTAACGCAGGAGTGCAAGAACCTCAAAGTGCGTATAAACGCGTGCGCGGCGCTGCGAGCGCCCTCCCAGCGCGCGCACTACGGCCGCAACTACACCGCGCTGTGGAGGGGGCTCCTGCTGGCCATGGAGAGTGCAGCCAACGTAGACGACTTCACGGAGTACAGGCATAAGGATAACCTCATTGAACAGGTGAGATACAGATATAAATAAAGTTATATTGCAGTTAAGGTATTCGGCAGTGTCACTTCGACTTGGCGGTCAAATGCTGGACTCTAGTTTGAAAAAAAAACACCGAATTTAGCATTAATTTAACCCAGAAGCCGTATAAAAGACCTTTCATTTCAGAATTTTCTGTGGTTGAATATCCATATAATTGTGGATAAACATGGATGTCGTTTAGCAATATCTTTGTAGTTCTTTTTTATATAAATACTTGACATGTTATTCTTTGCTATGAATGAAGATGATTGTGATTATGAAATAACTTCCTGAATGTACCAATTCTGCGAGGAGTCATAACTCTCTGTAATAAAGAATAAGACTCGAAGAGGAGAAATTATCACCAAGCTTTTACATTTATTTTGTTTCAGCTCTGCGTAACCCTCTCCCACCTGTGCTGCCTGCTCGCCCAGTCAGATCTCCCCGACATCTTAGACCCACTAGTCTTCCATTACGACTGCGCCAAGTCTCTCTTCACACAAGTCTGTCGCCGACTACCTCCGGAGAATACATCCTGTCTGCGAATACTACAAGCGGCTAAACACGTGACGGTAGATCTAACTTGTACTAGCGATGCGCAGGCGCAAGCTTTGAGTATGCTACAGGATATATTTATTTGGGATATGTGAACAGTAAATCTTATTTTTTCAATAACGACCCGACTTTTTGGTGTATTTATTATGGATTTCCTGGTGAATATCCTAACTTATCAATTTGACTGTATTAAAAACTCTATTCACACAAGTTTTGAGTTTGCTTGCAGGATATATTTATTTGGGATATGTGAGCAAGAATCTGTTTTTTTATTGATGATAGTATTTTTGTTGTATTTATTATTGAATTTCTGCCAATATCATAACTTTTTAATTTGATTTTGCCCAGTATCTATGCAGTATACACACTAGTATGTAAAGTGGTAGGTATTCGATTTTAGGCGCTTCTGTGGGTCGGATGACACGTTAAATTGTAGGTCCCGGCTGTTTGTCTAGTACGGCAGCCATATCAGAAGCCCTTAGGGCGGTTTGAAATCTCTCGACACCAGAGTTGGCCACTCTCATTCGATAAGAAGAAGAAGAATTTGACTTTGCCCAATTTTTATACAGTACACTATACACACAGTGGCATTCGGTTTTGGACGCTTCCGTGGGTCGGATGACACTTTAAATTGTAAGTCTCGGCTGTTTGTCTAGTACGGCAGTCGTAAAGCCATATCAGAGGCCTTTAGGGCGGCTTGATAAACTCTCGACACCAGAGTTGGCTACTCTCATTCGACAAAAAGAAGACACAAGTATATCGCCGAGTACATCCTAAATCCCGCTTTGAGTATGTTACAGGATATATTTATTTGAGATATGTTAATGAAAAATCTTTTAGCTGTGTACTTAAAATAATAATTTTTGATAAATAAATAAATTGAAATGCTAAATGAATTTCAATAAAAATCTACTTGAGACGTAAGATAGAAGAATACATTTTAAGGCACTGCTTATATAATACATATATAGTTTTTAATATATTCAAGTGCATTTGATCAAATATTTGCACTGTACTTTCATTTAAAATGTGATCACTTTCTCATAATATTTACTCAATTAATTTATTTAAATAAAATATTTATATCGTTCTCTTAATTTGTCATTTGTTTTCCTAACCTACATAAATGTGACATAAAGATAAGTAATTTATCATAAAAAAGGTAGAATTCGTATTAGGCCAGGCAAAAGATAACTTATAACTTTTTTTTAATAATCTTTATTAGATAGGCTACCACCTAAGGTATAATTTATCACTCAATAAATAAATGTTTCAGGACATATCACACAGCGCCATCTAGCCCTTACCATACTAAGCTTACGCTTACGTGGGTGCTAGATAACGGATTAAATACATATAATAATTAAATACTTATACGTTTTTTTGTAAATATATAATTTTACATAGAAACGACCAGACTCAACACAAGTGATTACAAATTTTAATATTCATAATTACTTGTGTTATGCGGGATTCGAACCCGCACCCCCAGATGAGAAGGCAGAGCTACTACCAACTAAGTTTACAGAGCAGTTCTTAGTTTTTGAGGATTTCTAAACAACAGTGAGTATGGCATGTGTGGTGGTATTAACTGTTTACTCATTAGTAAGTACTGACCTTGGTTTGGTTTGTTCGTTCACCCCAATTGTCACATTGTTGTAACTTAACAAGGATCTGTTTGTGAAGACACTGTAGTATTTTTCCTATCATGAATTGATGGATTCTGTTCTGTATTTTCATGTATGTACCTATGTCTGCTGATTTCAATACATCTAATATTTATGATATGACTTATACAGACTAGTAGTTTCGTCTGTATTTTATGATACAGACGATTTTGTATACACAGGGTTCCCAGCAAGATGTTTCACAAAGTCGGAAAAAAATCGCTCGGAAACGAAACAAAGACGAATGAACATAGACACACAATACAAGACTGTGATGCCCTTTTTTGTGACCCAGGAAAACCTATTACAGGTACCACCCAACCCCGGAGAGGGCGGATGGTTATGTGGGAAACTCCGCCTCACTCCAAAGGACCTGTGGACGGGGTGCACCAGGTTTCCCCAACTAAACCCAAATCCCCATATGGAGAGATGAAATTACTTGGGCTTACCCAACGTGAAGGTATCCAATCATCGCACCTTAAGACTGTGATGCCCTAATACAGCCTCAACTCATCCTAATGCTAATGACACAGGGCCACCAGTTCTGATATATTCTGTTGCGACTGCCGGTGACGTGAAGCACTCCAATGTGTTAAAGAAAGATAGACATTTACCAGTCCCTTAGGGCTCTACGATTGGTGAAAATTTGCCGAATCTGTGATACACCCTGCTTATATCTGATTCAGAATTTTTCAATTTGTGGTTTAATTCACCGCTCAGACTTTGTTGGTTTTTAACCAACTTAAAAAAAGCAGGTTTTCAATTCGACGGAATGTTTTTTTTTTCGTGGGATAGGTTTACGTTTTAGAGCCTGCCTGATGTTAAGCATTGCTGCAGCCTAGAGTGTAATACGTTTATAGGTACATGTATGTTTATAGCGAGTCTTACTATATACTACAGCTTGTATAATATACGGGCGGTTCACTCCACGTTAAAGAAAAGTCACGTAAGTCTGTAGAAATATTTACATTATGTAACTAGGTAAGTACTGAAACTGTTCTGCGCAGTTTGTTTGTGTTTTTCCAATGATCAAAGTCACATTGATGCTGGCCATGTCTGTTGCTTTGCCATTGAACTCTGGCTATTGTTATCAATGCATATTCTAGCATTGATTTATATCTTGTGCTTGGAGTGAAATGTTCGCGGTGCAGTTGAATGAAATGTATCTTATTTTGTGATATATAACGGCACCTATAACGTAAGTACAGATATAAGTAGGTATGTAGAATTGTCTTATTCGAAACCTATTTTTTAGTCTAAGAAACTGTAATATTTTCTTCGAAAGATTCTAACGTGAGGTTTTAGGTTTTATTGATGAAGAAAGAATAAGAAAATTTCTATAACACATCTACTCGTAGGCACTCGGTAGATACGAAAAGAATGACGTGAAACCTAAATATCAAAAACTCAAACTCAGCCCAAACCACTGGACGGATCGGGCTTAAATTTGGCTTGCTGTTATGAAAGAATTTTTGGAAAAGCCACATTTAAAGGGGTGAAATGCAAGTTTTACTACTTAATGCAAGGGAAGCCAAGAGCACCAATTAGTATTTTTATATGAAGTTGTGTCTACTTTTTGTTTCCAGTGTGTTGTTCAGGTGTTTCAATATTTCAGCTGAATATTTTGAAATAATATTAAATTCATCGTGTTTGAAAACGTGACTTTTCTAGGCGGGCTAGTTCTTAGTCACTGTCTTTTTTTCATTCCAAAAAAAAAAAAATCAGCAGGCACCCTTTGAAAGTCAAAAAAGCATCCGGTAAAAAGAGCGGTACCGTGACAGCACCAAAAAAAAAACAACAAAAACAAAGACAAGCGCAAAAGAAATAGCCGCTGAAGGAAACCTCTTCCCAATTTCCCAGAGTCCCGAGTGGCTCTGAGTCCAGCCCCTCGAAAGAGCTTAGGTTCAAATGAGGTACCTACCTCCCCTCTCTGGGGGGGGGGGGGGGGCAGAAGATCTGTCGATCGATCGAGTCACTGTCTGGGATGGTAATTTTTTTTTTTTTGCTTCAAATTGTAGCTGTCCAATAATACGTTGGTACATACATATGTATATTCAAGGTTAGGTTGAAAGTAGTCAACGTTTGGTTTGTTAATTTTATTAAGTATAATATTTATAATAAAACTAACTGACTTATAATTCAAAAAACTGAATGTGTGTCAAATAATCTATTCAAAAATCAAAGTGCTTGTGTTAAAATTAACCTACGAGGAAAATTTTTATGCTCTTTATTTATTCGAGGAAAACTTTAAAGTGCTTACGCCGACAAAATCGATATACCCGATTTTATAGAGATATTTTTGATTGTTTTATAAAAGTTGGCTGTTGATGTTACGTATCCTTGCAACCAAATTTTTAGGGCGTCCTCTTAAAACTAAATAAATAAATATCTCAGGACATATCACACAGCGCCATCTAGCCCCACACTAAGCTTACGCTTGTATCATGGGTGCTAGATAACTCTCATACAGACTTTAGTTAACTAAAACTTCTTTGCATAAAATTAAATTTACCTACATCTTAAGTCCAGTTAGCAACCACACAGCCCGGTAGACGTGTCCAATATTGTAATCAGTGCGTCCTCAATAGTTATCTACTTTTTTCAGACGGGTCTAACGTATCTGGAACAATCTTACCTATGCTATATGTAACAAGGCTATTTAGACCGATAGCTGACTACTGAAACTAATGCCATTCCAAATTTGTGTTATAATTCAAGGATTTTTTATTCTCTCTCTAAGGCCCGCTTACGTAATACTCTTTTTAAACAGATTTAGTTGGCAATTTTCTCGCCTAATAGCTTTAGGACTTTATAATGTATTGAGACAGTGGCGCCCTCCTATTCAACATAAAATATCTATAACCATAAAAGTCTTGTTCCACTATAACAACTCTTTCCTTGAGAGGTTTCAGTTTGATTGAACCCATGATTGAACCCCATTGAGTGCTATAAATGGATATTGATTGAAAATAGAATGTACAATGTATGTAAGTACAAATAAATACTAATAAAACAGCTTTATATCTTAGCTTAGACTAGTGGATGCCCGGATTTGCTCACGTTTCGGGAGTAAAATAGTTCGTGTCACTTTCGGATCTCTTTACTAACACCCCACTAAAAATAACGACGATCCGTTGCTCCATTGTGGCGTGAAAGAATATCAAACAGATGAACAAACATATTTTCGCTTTTCCTTAATAGTATGATTAATAAGTATCTGGTGTATTGATCTATCTAGTTTCATCTGGTTAAAGAGATCCCATAGTTCACATCGGGGCAATGTTGTTGCGACTTATTTCATAGTCTAGAAATGGACCTTGTACCTACCTTTTTGCTATTACCTTCATCTGTTTATTTTTGTCTGTTTTCAGCAAATTGTCGGTTAAGAAAACAAAAAATATTAAAGCTTTCTATCTTGCTTGGAGAGGAGGCCTATACTCAGCAGTGGGTGAACACGGGCTGACATGATGATAATAATCTTGCTCGTGTCTTCCGTTTTGTAAAAATGCCCACCACACTACTGAAGTAGGTTAGATACTATTAGATATTACGATCCATTTTATCTCTAGGATCATATTACGATCCACCTTATCTCTATTGCTAAATGTTTTCAAAGATTTAGGTACGTTTTTCAATCGCAGACATTTTCAAATTGGCTAGAACTAACAAAACAATTTAGAAACATTACTAGTAGCTTCTTATCAGCGATGAAAGTCAATTGCACAATTTATCAAATTGTAAAGTGATAAGTCCAATTAGTGGGGCTATTCCTGGGGTTATTGACGCAAATAACATATCTCTTATTAAAGTCTATACAAGATAAATAACTTAATACATAACACGCATACAATTGGAACTAAAATTTCTGAAGAAACTGAGAATTTATTGTGATTCCGTGGACTATAATATTGTCATCTTCAGAGCGAGAATAGATCGGTTCATACTGGGTAGCACGCTTGATTCTAGACCATAATGATCGCTTACCATCGCGCGAATTATAACACGTCTCAAGGCTAAACAAATTTTAGGGTCGATATTATTTGCGCTAGATAGGTATTGAGTATTTATACATCTATCGTCTCTCTATATCTATACATATAATAAAGCTGAAGAGGGTCAAAAATCTGAACTGATATTAGAAAAAAAATGTTCGGGTAGGTATACTTCAAATCCATAGCCGTTTTCAGAATTTTTGCGCAAAAACTGAACGGATCATTGTGATCTTTGGTAGTATGAGGTCTTAGAAGTGTCATAGGCTACTTTTTTATCTCAAAATAATGCAAGCGAAGCGTCCAATAGTCTTCTTTATGTTATTCAATTAATAGGTGTGTATCTTGTGTAGGTAGTGGGAATTTTATTTATTTATTTATTTATAACGGTACACATAACAGAATGAGTTCATATATAAGCTTATGAATATGTTTCACTATTATTCTCCTTCTTAGATAAGTAAAGGAAAAGTGCTGCCACCTACAACGTTTTATCTTAAATGGACTTAATTTAACCTGTGGCTTATAGGTCGACTATAAATACTAAGCCACTTAACTAATTAGCTGGGAAAGGCTTTCGTAATTGATCGGTTGGGAGTGTATACAATAATATTGGGTTAGTGGTGGTTGTTTGTTTACCTAGTTATAATGCGCATTATGCTTAGAAATAATATACTTATTAAAAATCCGTTGATGATAATACTTTTTATTGAGAAACCACAGTCATTGATAATTACAAAAACTTTGATTATTATGATGACCATGAATGTAAAGATTCCTGCCTATGATTAGTATATTATAATGCATGCCATCTGTTCCAATTTAGGGTTTTTTTCTATAATATTATAAAAAAAATATTTAGTTCGTGTATAAGAATCGACATATGTTTAGAATATAAATATTACCTTATCCTTGTAAGCTTTATAAAATACGTATTCTGCATGGGATTCCCATTTTCCTCAAGAGGCGGTGAAATGACAACTTAGTACATTAATATTATTTATTTAATTAAACACGTGTCTTTGCTACTCGCTTCATTATGCCATCGTACTAATTCACAGAAGTTTTTTTTACATAGAATGGATTTGCACTTGGCCATAATTCGCCTTTTTGTAAGCAATTATTAGGGTCAGGGAGCATGCTTACCCAGTGAGAACCGATTAATAACCTTTTCTACCTTTAGAGTTAATACAGCTTAGCTCTGGCCTTCTCTTACAGGGATTTATTGTTACCTGAGAATTATAATCCAGGGGTCTTCAAATCCAAAGTTTTCCCACTTCTAAGTTATCGTGCTACATCTAAGATTCCAGCAGTGCTTAGGATCAGGCAGGCTGTGGTGAGAATGTTAACCTGTTTCATGTTAGACCCGGGGAACTCTGTTCCGCCTTAGAGGAATAAATAAGCAGATATTGGGTGTTAATCAATTAAATTAAAAAAAAAAATAAACCGAATAAAAAGTATCTTGGGTATGTCCGTCTCCTGGTTCTAAGCTACCTCCCCACCAATTTTCAGCTAAATCCGTTCAGCCGTTCTTGAGTTATAAATGGTGTAAATAACACCACTTTCATATATATACATATATAGACAAACGGGTACAAAAAGATCACAATCTCACAATTTTCTTCTGATCTATAATAAATAAGAAAATAAAGATTTAATTTTTGCCCACGTCTGTTGGTCAGTGGAATGTTTTAAGGAAAAGTTCAGGAGAGGTTATCTTGCGAAAATAAGAACTTTTGAGACGGAATCATTTAGTGATACTGAACTATTTATAGACATGTTATCATTTAGTCTAAATAGAAATTTTCCGAAGTGAATCACTGTGTCAAAACGTGATCGCACTTCTCTTAGATAGGTACTTATTTAGCTGATTTATGTTAAGTCCGGTCTCGAGAAGAATTTTGCATGACTTTTTATCTTGTTTTTTTTTATTTAGTTAATTATTTAATCGGCATAGATAATTACATGTCTGATATAGATAGGTACTTATAGGATCGGCATAGATAGGTACTTTAACTATCTATTTACCAAATTTTATCTCAATCGATCCATCCATTGGCGTGGAAAAGTCACTAACACATTATTGCACGCACACACTTTTGACTGTACAACATTCATTAGTCTTGAATTGGCTGATTTGCTGTAATTTTTCCTGTATTGTGGTAGTACATTCTCCCACATTCTCCCTAAATTGCAGTAGCAATTTATAGTTTATTGTATATTTTACTGGTAGAAAAACATGATATTGAACACCGAATTGTAAAAGGTGTCTTTATTATTTTCCCATACATTCTTACTTAAAACAGATAATCGTCAAGTTTCCCCTTCTACATTATGTGACTATAGGCCATCCTACCTCGCATATTCAAGAATTTCAATATGGCTGCCGGTTACAAAACTACTGTATCTATTGTCTTCAAGTGTTTATCGCGATACCGAATTAACTTATATATATATATATATATATATTATGTCAAGAATAAAAGGGTATATGTACCTTAATCAAATGCGCACTACACTATACTATAACACTAAACTATCATGGTATATGTACCTTAATCAAATGCGCACTACACTATAGTATAACACTAAACTATCATCTATATTGTGCGTGATTCAGTTTTATTTTAACTAAAATGATGAGGAAATGTATCTGAAAACATCTGAATAACAAATATAATACGGAGATATTTTTTAGTAATTCTAATTCATTTTTAATACTTTTTAAAACCGAGTTTTCCAACCTTTGTCTATGCCTGTGTTGTATATTAAGAAATCCCTTAATGAGTTAATTAATTGGGGAGCTACGACCCTCAGTACTGAGGGAATATGACTCAAAGGGACTTGAAGATTCTCGTTTTGTGTTTTTTTTTCACATCCTTTCTATGTGTAACTATATTGTACTAGTTAAGATTTTCCGAACGTCTTAACTTCCGAAGGTTAAATTATTACGCAACCTTTAAGCTTTGGAAACCTGTCTTATCTATTTAAGACTCGAATACAATTATGTCTATGTCATGTCTGAGATCGTAAATAATTGTTTGATTAATCTGGTTTTAGCTAGTTTTCTTACATACTTCGTCATTATAGCCAGTATTTGTTTAAACAATGAAACAATGGAGTGAACAATTTTTTTTTGGGTAAACATTGCAATTTATAGTTTAAAAAACAATATCCCACATCGATCATGTTAATTCATTCACTATAACTCTAATCAGAGGTTTTACGGTTTTGAATGCTCCAGGCACTCCACTACAGATAATTATTACTAGAATTGTGAATTTTTTTAGTTTTATTAGGTAAAAAATAAATTTCTTTCAATGGATTAGATTAGGATTAAATTCCTAGCTCGATATTCGACGGTTGATGATTTCATTGTTTCTTTGAAAATTGTAGCCTACCGTTATATTTTGACTGTTGTCGTTATTTTTGTAAGCTTGGGAATACTACTACTACTACATGCAGCTTATTATGACGAAAACCAAGATAATGGCACAAAATATAACACCATGATGGTAAAAATACGAAGGTTTGCAAAAAGTCAGGGATGGAGATGAACATCATCATCATCCACAGACGGTTTCATCCCACTGCTGGGCATAGGCCTCTCTCTTAATACGCCATTGGCTTCGATCTTGCGCCAGCCTTATCTAGGTTTGACCTTCGACAGATGTTATGTCGTCGACCCATCTTGCAGCCGACGCCCGACGTTCCGGTGACCAGTCATTGGCATAAGATAAACATAATATATGTAATTCGATTAGCTCTTTACAGATACTTACATTATTTATAGATAGGAATAGTCCTGATCACGTGAGACTGGATGTGGTTATAGACACGTGCCAGCGGCAGAAGTAATTAACTTACCGATCACGTTTGTAGGATTACTTTTAGAAGCAGGTTTTCAGTTTCGATGTATGAAGCGCTGCTTTTATACAAAAAAACAGACTTCTCGTTTCATTATTATAATCACTTTGGAGGCGTTCGATTCGATTTGATGGAATACGTAATGAAACTTGCAGCTAGGATGTATTTTCGCTAAGATATGGAAAATCATCATCATAGTACTTATATGTATGTATTTATTTACGGCAGCCATCAAACCTTGTTTTATCATAGAGGTTTGTAAGAAGGTTTGAAAACTCGTTACCATAGAATGAATTTTCTTACGAATATACATACTTTTTTTAATGTTTCATACGTTAAACTAAATACTTTTTAGTGGCGTAAAGGGAGGTGGACACTGATCCCATTAGTACTTGTAGTAATGGAGGTCAGTGGAGATGGAGGTTAAAGCCCAGCAGTGGGATCTCGTGATGTGGTGATGATGATGAATTTCACTACCGTCTGCCTGATGTAAATCTGTAGACTAAGATGTAACACGCTTGCTTAGGATAAACCTATTCTCTTTGGATATGAAAACCACTGGATCATTGTAGTGAACGTAGGTGTTAGGAAGTTCCTAAGTTTTATGTTCTTACTGTAAAGCATGCAGGTTTTTATAAAGCTTAAATATACATTTATGATCGCTTCGATCACTCTTTCAGTTTTCTATATCTTATATCACTCTGTGAAACTCAGCAAAGTCTTAGATTACCAGTCTCTGACACGTGTTTATAAAACAATACGCAGAACGAGTTGGGTGTCGACGGCGGATATAACTTTGTACCTGTCAGATGATACCAACTTCAAATATACAATTATACATACTACTTAAATACATTGACATATTATTAAAAGGCAATATCAATGAAGGCAAAATAATAATGCTCCTTAGCATCAGGTGATCTAATCCAGGATTAAATTAGCCAATCGCCGGCAAATGACAACTCGTATAGTTTGATATGATGGAAAAATTAATCTAACCGACAACGTTTTAGAAACAGGAGGTGTTCGTTAAATCCAGAAACGAATCTATCGTATTCTTATAAAATTTCATTAAAATTGGTTTAGCCATTTGAGTGAGATGAAGGGCACACAAACAGAAAACGGGTATCAAGTGAAGTATTATTTGTTTCAAATCAGAGTTCCCCTCACTACGTTCTTTATGTGTGGATTTTGCATTGTTGTTTGAAATTAGATTATTCCTTAAAAATATGCGCCTGGCGTCAAAGTAAGCCAGTCCATTAGTAATCTATGTATGTTGATACTTAGACATACAGAGGCAATATTATTTTGGTTTTATATAATCTACATTCTCATATCGTTTTGTAATTGTAATATTAGTCCCTGGTAATTTGATATTATGGTGGCGACTTGACGAGGTTCTTAGAATGCTTTTTACCGAATTGCATATTGCTTCTCAGAAGTTGCTAATGCTTATGAGCCGATTAGGTCTGACAGAGTAACTTTGTTCAAACTTCTCTTGTGTAACAATGTATGTAGTTAGTCTTAAGAATATTTAACAGTTAAGTAGCAATAATATTACAGATATTTAATTTGTGAATTTATCAGAACTAAGTATGTCAGTCAACATCTAAAATTAGGTATGATAAAAAGATAATTCGTTAAAATAAGATTGAAGACTATTTTGTCACCGTCCATCTTCAGGTGTGTCTTAGTTAGAAGTGTTTTTGAGTCCTATTTTTAGTCCGATTTTTATTTAAGCACCTACGGACAAGAAGTCGCTTATGCGGGTTTCACTTCAGCCAAACGTGGTCTTCAGACAAATGACAGATAGCATAGGTAAAAATTGATTCTATATTTCATTAATTAAACATATATTTTGCTCCAGAAATGTAAGGAAAAACGGATTTCAGGTCAAATTAAAGGACTTCTGTCGAAATTCATTACAGATCAATTTAAATTGATATTGTCAGTTCCTGCTGTCAGTCACTTGACTGGTTACACAATTCCTGCTGAAATCTAACTACGAATTCCTCACCATACTCAACTTTGTTGATGTAGCAAAAATTCTTTTATCTCAAAGTACTAGTATTAAATCCTTTCTCAGATTTCAAGACACGTGCAGAATCATGACAAATGTAAAATTTCGCCACAAATCCGCGGAGTATATTGTCTTAGATTTAGTTCTTTATCAGAATATATTTGTTTTGGGTGATAATGATAACTCAAGTCGGTCTGCGGATTTTGTTGATAAGTTATCTTATCTGCGACATAGTTTCCGTGAAACCTAACTTAGGTACCTTTACTGATAATGAGTCATAGTTATTACATATAAATGTATATTTAGTAATTTACTCATAGATTGCATTCATTGAGACGGTTGAATGACAATGCATTGATAAATATTCAAAACAAATATAATATAAGTGCATACTCAGCTTATCTGTTGGGTTTTCTATGGAATGTCCTTACCATATTTTCTTTTAGGAATAACCACCTATGATGACCAAGCGATACTTCAATGAAGTAGGGCAAAATGATGTTAAATAAGTTACACAATAGTTATATCAAGGGATTTCCTGATTTATGGATTATATCACACCTAAAAACGTAAAAGGTAAACTTCAGATATAATACTTTCTATATCATATATGTAGGTACCATATAACCTTCTTCGATGATTTCAGTATGCAAATGAATTCATGGTATTTGAAATACGTTGGTAGGAATCCTTGAACTTAAATCGTAGCTGTTATCGATCCCCGTCTTTGGTTTACAGTTATTCTGGTAGATCGTTAAAATTTTATCAGCCTGTAAAACGGCTAACTGTAGAAAAGTCGGGAAATATTGGCTTTATGCTAAAACTAGTTTGTTTTGTAAGCAATTAAATTGAGAAATTTAAAGAATCTTGAAATTGTACCTATGTATATTGCGTTTACTAAAAAAAATATATTTTCATTATATGTATAAACTTTGTAGGGATTACTGACGTTACTGCTCGTATGACGCGAGCACTGGCCCAAATTTTCCATTGATTTTGCTAAATGTCTATTGTACGAATGTCTTTTATTTACATTGCCTTTGCCATATCTGCCTCATTGACTGTTTTCAGGACGTGTGTAGTGTATGTAACAGCTGTGTTTTGGCCTTGAGGGTTGAAAGGGGTACAATTTGAAAGGACGGAAAGTGACAAGTCCAAACAGTCAAGGGTGTGAGTTAACCCTCGTTGTACTTTGGCCAGAAGGGGCAGTGCTGTGACGTATGTCGACGTAGACTTATCGATAGCGCGGACGCATGCGTAACTCACTATGCATGTGTGAGTGGACGTCTAGCACGCGGTCGGTGCGTGCCCTCTCGCCCTCTCTGTCACTCTCTATCACTCACGTAGTTCCCTCCTCTTCTGGTACTACAGTCCACCGGGGAGCTCCAGTGAAGCTTAAAATACCTTCATCGTGGCGGCAACCCTCAGTTGTTCTGTTGCTGCGATCCAGTACGGTTGTTCCCTGCTCCGCGCTACACGTTCGCCGTTGTGACTTTTGAAACTGTAAATTTGTGCAGCCCAAGATTACCTTGATCACAAATCTGTGACCGCCACAGCTGTTTGAATTTTTTGAGTGAGGTAAGTTGTATGGAATGATGGCAATGATAATTTAGGTAAAATATGCTTGCATGAGGGATAAGTTTAAGGATATAACGAAGAAATTAGCGAGGTTGATGAGTCGAGAGATGTAAAATTAACGGTTCCTGCGAAGTGGAAGCAAATGGCCGACGTCGTGGGCCGGTAACTGCACCGAGCCGCGGCCGCTTTCTCTTCCATCGGCTAAACAAATCACTTTCTAATGTTTGTTTATCCATAGCATGTGGTTAGATCTAGTAAAGCCAATAGTTACTGATAATTTTCATTGAGGAAATTAGTTTTTAAGATAGGTAATAGTATCACTGCATGCATAAAGAAATGCTTTCGAAACCTGCCTAATAGAATTTTAAGATCATTTTATTTCAGTCCATATGGACACTCCAATGAACAAATAACAAAATACGATCTGGCGACTTAAATATTAATTCTCAAGAATCCTTGCAACGTAGATTTTGAAAAGGTTGAAAAAATGGTCTGTCGTCTCAGACATTTTTTGCAATCGGACATAAATGGGTCAGCTACCTGCATCTTTCCAAGTCTTTATACAGCTGTTTTTATATCCGAAACAACAATGAGGATATTCTTAGATTTATATTTTCTGAGAAACGTTTAGCTGTTCCATGTCCCAGTTACATACAGCGCGACTTCGTTACTGTTGTAGTAATTTCTAGAAAAGTAGGTACCTACCTACTAGAAGTTTTTGTAAGTTGAAATAGCTTCGGTAAAAACTAGACATGGTGTCTAAAATTTATAATAACGAAAAGGTCATGTAAAATGTTACTATCGATGTGTCCTTTTATAAATTTAGGTTAGAAATATTTAGGTACTAGTTTTTCCTTATGGTTAGAAGCTAAACATTTATGCGTGGTAAATAATGATACCTTGTCGAGTAGATTTCAGTCAGTTTAGCGATATGAAACTTAATATTTTTCCAAGTTTTTGATTATGAAATTTGGATCATTTTGGCGGAACTATCTAGAAGTTTTTGCCCAACTTTTAAAAATTAGGAAAGTATATTATTAAAACAGTTCAAGGCTTTTTAATTAACAATTAATGCAACTTCTCAGAGTGCAGTGTACTTGCATACATAAGTAATATCCGTGCATAATTAATGACTAGTGAATCACCTTTTTTGTGAGTGGAAAATTTTCATATTGTAACCTGAGTGGTTATCCTTAGAGCGGTCGACTTTTCAGCTGTTAAAACTTACGTCATTGAATAATACTTTTTATTCAACCGATACATTCAGCAAAAGTTAATATTGTATTACTAATTTTTTTGGTAATGTAGTATTAAATATTTTTGTATGTAACAGGGAAAAAACAATAGAATTATAATCTAAATAAATTTAAAATCAAATAATCAATAATCCGGGACACAGCGCTATCTATAGCCCATACCACTCCATACTTAGCAAAAAATCCAAATCTTTATGCTATACTTATTTAGTTTTGGCAAATTGTTTATTTCTAAAATTGTTCAGTTGCTAATGATCACTTACTTTTGCGGGTAGTTATTAGCTATACCTACATATAAATTGATTTAAGATACTTTATGACTTCAATTATGAGCCTTACAAAACAAAAACATTTTCTATTTCTAGGTATACCTACCTATACATATTCTTAACATATAATAAATCGATCCAGTCAATTGAAGAACCATGGAACAACGTTTTCCGTTCGAATAAGATTACAATTATTTCCAATAGTCGATCTATATGGTTAGCACAGTCAAAATTGCAATTGCCTGTGATTGGCTGGCGGTTCACGGGATGAATCACTTATAAAGATTGTTAACTAAGCGTGAGGTATTCCCATTTTAATAGCAACATGAACGCTTGGCTAGTTTGTTACTCAATAATACAGTTGGTTATGAAACAGTCGTGGACTGATAAGGATTTGAATATCAACAAGGAAACGTGCCTTTGACGGAACGTGTGTTAAATTCATTCATTTACATAAAGGCAGTTTAAGTTGACTAGTTGTCGCCGTCGGTTCGTATTGCTTTTATACAATTTTAGGCATTTTTAAATGTAGCTATTATATTGATTTTTTTTCTCCTTGTCTTCTCAGATACCCAGAGCCCTAACCCAAGATGCTAGCCAGCCAGACCATGGAGCTGCAGAGCGAGGAGACGCCCCTGGCGCTGCAGAGGCTGTGGAACCTGACCAGAGCCCGTCTCGCTGGAACTTCTACCTTGGACGAGGAACTGGCACTGGGAGAGACCTTGCCTGTTGCTCAGGTATACTTTACTTGTAAATGTACATAACTCTTGTTGTTTTTTTTTGGTTCAAGCAAATGTTTGCCCTTTTTTTAGAAGAATACAGCCAAAAGTAACGGTGTTTGTCCACACCACAGTGTGAAAATAGAACACCGAATACAATATGAAGAAAATAAATAATTACAATACTTGCCATGAACCGTGATAGCTTATTGTGTTAGTTCTTATATATTTGCTTAGCGATGATCGTGTCATGATCATTCTGATATATCCGGTTGGTTCGCTAATATATTTGGTAGTCACAATAATAAATCGATCGGCCACTTCCGACAGTTAAAAATAAAACTAGACGCAGAAGCGAATAACCAGATTGTTCCGAATAAAATTATTCGCATTCTTCTCGCGCGGTAACGACGTGAATGACCTCATTTTGCCAGACGTGATCAAAACGTGACTCTTTCTATTTTAAATAAAATAAGAATCAATTAAAGATTGCAAGGACGCAACAAGAATGATAAAACACTATTTAGAAATCACGATAATGTTAACTTACTAGAAGAAACCGATTTGATTCAATTGTTTTGAAATTGTCGCTACTATCTGTTCTTGTACATACTTAAAATTCTACTATTAGTCTACTTTTTTAAAACTATCAAAACTTTTAGGTATTTACAATAATACATAAAAACAAGGGAAGAAAAACTAAACATTCTTCAACTTCTAACTACAACAAAAAAATGGGGGGCACTTAGAAAATCTTTAGAAAAGCCTAAAGATAGTCTAAGTGCTCCAGCCCACTGCCAGAGGACAGCGTGCCCAGCATACTGGCCGCATTACCACGCTGGATGGCTGAAGCTGATACGTTGAGCCAGAAAATAGTGTACATGTTGTTAAACTACTTAAATATTCAAAAAAAATGCTGTTATCCTAAGTATGCCAGCGTATCGGGTATCCATTAGCGAAAGTGTACCTATTATACATATTAGGATATGTAAGTCGGGTCGTCCCTCTTTCGCGTATTGTTATGAACATCGAGGTTATGAATAATTGAGCTGGGTATTTATTTTATTTATAATGGTACACAAAACAGAATGTGTTCCCAACTTAACTAAATATACATTCAAAACTGGTTAATGGTATGGTATTATTTTACTGGTATGGTGGTAACATAAAATCTGATAGTGACGTAAGTTACTTTTTATCCTGTCATTTTACGAACTAGTTAGTTACGGACAACATATTCTTCACATCACTGTCGCCGAATCACTCTAGGCATGCATGAAATATAAATGAAGACCCTGTACTATCGAGTGAGTCAAGGACTTTACGGATCGATTATTACTTCGATGGCCTCTTTTCTTATCATGTCTGCTAACAGTGATTTATTTTTCTCCGAGCTCATTGAAGATACGCTTTTATTACTCATCGTCAGTCTTTTATGTAGGAGGAATCTTGACCTGTTTAAAGATAGTACCTATCTTATTCAGGAGGACTGTCGTCGTTGTAAAGATAACTTTTTCACTAATGACGCCATACCTAATTAATTTCTGATGAGTTTAGTCTATGATACTTATACAAAAGAAATAGAAGAAATGAATGAATGTGTGAATGTTTTAATGTAGATAATATATAAATTTGACTGAAATAGCGAGATTACGCCGTCCGAACATTTGTAGAGTTAGTATATTTAATGATGTTTGACTATATATTATGATGATAATTATTAAGTTATATTTGATTACCTATGTGTTTGTAATAAGTATTGTTTTAATCAATTAATGTAATTGGCTTCGGCCGTTTTGATTGTTATTAAATAAATAAATATACAATGTGTATATATAGCTGTATCTTATAGGTTAGGTTACCTACATGTAATACTAATTTTGTTTCTTTTTGTTGCAGGAACTTGAAGGAACTCCTAAATCGTTTATTCCTGTTCCAAGTGACATAGAGAGCGATGGCGAAGAAGCTTTCCCTGAATTGGAAATACCTGTAAGTTTTATTTTAAAGTTGTATTATTCATTAGTAGGTACATAAAGTGGTAAGTAATTATTTCAGCTGTGTGTACTAAACTACTTATCAAACGTGTAATCTTCAAGAAAATCTTGACAAGGACGTTCATCTTTACATAATATAAACCAACATTGCTTCTTACTGAACAAGTCAACGCATTTTAAAACACACTTTGCATAACATTTAGTCTATTTGGAAACCTCCTCTTTTTTCTAATCTTCTATCAAAATTGAAATAGTTACAGACAGTAAACTTACATGTAACCTTCCGATACTGCTGTCAAACACATCAACAGTATTGGTTACGTATACAGTACGTTACAGTATATTTTACTTTGCAATCAATAGGTCAGTTTATGAAACAAGAGTTGTTTTGAGTGTCATCATCCGCTACCTCCTGCCGTGTTTACTAATTGATGTGGGACACACACCCCCAACGTACGTGGCACGATAACATTTGCGTCATATATTGACCCCCGTCTAGACTCGTCACAATAGATTAGTTTCAAACAAGTGAAGGAAAAAACAAATTCTCAGAATCCTATTTTATCCATACTTCTAAATTTATGTCTATATAGAGTCTAGAGTGTTTAAGGGATAGCAGTATGGATGTCATACTGCTATCCCTTAAACACTCTAGACCAATCGAAAGACAATTCAAACGGAACTTATCACGCTTCTTCCAATCATTCTACTTCTAAGTCTTCAGGGTAACTCGGAGGTCACAGCCTTGATTAACAACATAAAGACGATTTCCGCCTAAAAAATACGTGTAGGCGAAGCAAAACGTGCGGCTTGAAGACTGAAATGCTTGAAATAGCTCACAGAAAATAGTTCCGCCTACAGAATAGCAATTTCGCGGTGGACTTTGTACTGTTGTAAACAAACCAATCGTTTTTCATTAAAAGATGTGCGCAGATGCTGGACATTAGAATACCTTGCAATCACAGCTCGTGTCTAATTCAGACACAATTGAAGATCATTTGAGTTGTCAGGATCTCGTTCTATTTGATTGGTCTTGTATAATGGATTTCCAAGATATATAGTTATGTAGCTATCGTATCATGACTATAATTTAGTTGAGATGTAAAGAAATCGATCGCTCAGAATCAGAGTTACAAATGTCTGCAGCAGTTTCAAAACTATTTCAACAGCGCAGCCGGGCTTTTATTTACATACCGGAATAGATTACTATCGTCTTTCAAAATTTCGGCGGCGCCATTTCGTGATGTAATATACTACAACATCGCTCTTGGCACGAATATTGACAACATGATACGAAATGCTTTCTTTGCCAAAGGGGCGTTACACTTTTATTAATGTTTTAGTTTAGCTTCCTTTAATCATTGTCATATTGGCTTTTGGTTTGGTCATTGTGCCACTATTCTATCTCAAGTAAATTATAAAAAAATGGCCTTTAAAATTAATCATGATATTTGCGAAGTATTGGTTGAAGCTCTTGAAGACTCGCTATTCAAAGGCCCTCAGGATATCTGTGAAGGATTATTAGCAGTGCCTCAAGAAGATGTAGTTAGCGTAGAAGATTGTGAAACTTTGTTAGCTCTTTGTGACGAAACTGACGGTCTACTCAATTTTGCTGAAGAATACATTGAATCGGTCAGTTAACGAACATGTAGTGAACACGAACATCTGGAAACTCCTCTCGTGATCAAGTGATCGTGACAACATCTAATGAATTTAACGAATCGATTTTTCCGTTTTCTCACGTCACGACAATTTATGCTTTTGAGACAATATAAGTCAAAAGAGCAAATTAGACACCCTCAGTTATATACCTAACTTTGTCGTTCTGGTGTGTACCTACAAAAATATTATCTAGGCATTTCCAATTCCCAAACAAAGTTGATTCCGTGACAAATGGTAGTATTATCATAAAGAGACAAAAACTTATCTGGTCGTCTTAATCGTTATCATTACCATTCATTTATGAGGTTTTAAAACTTTTCTGACTTTATAATTATTTTCAGGAGCAACCAGAAGTCCCGTACAAGAGCTTTTGGTTGGACAGTCCGCATGAGAAGGAGGTTATACTAGACGCCAGCCTCCTTGGCGATGTGCCCGCGGTATACCGCGTGCCGCAACCTGGCCCGCACCAAATGCCGGTCATAGGGGTGTACATCGACCCCCGAGTCAGAACCGGTTTCCGGTACAAAGTTAGACCCATGCAGGTGAGAATACAAACTTGACATATATGAATAATCGTATCACGTCGCCGCCTGGGGAATCGTCGTCCTTTTTTTTGAAGTGATGATGATTGCGTTTGGATTATCTTTCTGTAAAAGCAATAATCCACATTTCCATATATTAATTTTTAATTTAAGCACTCTTATCGACGATTCCTCAAGTTATGTGAATGTTGCTTGCCCATTCGAATATGTTACATAAAATCGTATTGGAAATGCTTTTGTACCATCAATGGAGCTTTGCTCTCGTAAAATTAGAAAGACTTTGAAGATCCATAATAGATACTGGGGCAAAATTTTAAATTTCCGGACTGCGAAAGAAACGGCTGCACGATTAAAGGCGTAATAGTTGGACTGAGTTTGGATGGATTTTGAAACAGACAACTTTAGGCATTCTATCGTGCTTATCTAGATTAGAAACATAAGTTCCTTGTAACGTAATTAATTTGACCAATTTCATACAATCTATAAAAAAATAAGCCATTAAAAATTGGTTGTGGTTAGTACGGAACATCTTTGCAAGGTTAACATTTTCAGAATCATGGATGGTGAGTTATATTATCTTACAAAGATGTTCATGGACTGGACGAAAATTCTTACATCAATAACAACACAACAAAAATAACACACTCCTGTCCACTAATGATAAATGAATGAATGAAAACAAGGAAAAAAATATAGAAGAGTTTTCGTATAGGTCCATCTTTCACAACCACAATCAAATTTAAAAGGTGTCCTAGTTTTAAACTATATTACCTACAAATAGAATTAATGGTCACGATAGTCAGTAAGGTTGTCATGTAGATTTCATAAAACACCTTATAGATATACATTGTATAATGAACATGAAAAAAACTTTTGAATTTATCTATCTCAACAATGCCATATATATTTTTGATAATATTGTACTTGGTAGTGTTATTTACAGGCTATTATTTTACACACAACGTCAGTATTAGCAATGTAACTTTCCTCAACTAGATTGCAATGTAATGGCAACCTTACGAGAAGATGTCTGAAGTTTCTGTTAGATTGTTTGGGAGATATGAATTCAAACTCAACGGCTGACCGCCCGCGGCCTGTTTCAGTAGTTCGGATCGATTTGGCTTAGAGTTAGGGGGTGCTAGTTCAATGAGTAGCGGTGTCCGTTGCTGAAATTTCCAGAAAGCAAATATCATCAACGACCAACACTGTTGACTCGCCCGCGTTCTTTCGCGACTGGTTGTTTGCACTGCCGTTGTAGGCGATGGTTTGTGGATCGTCCAGTTTTTCAGACCCCCGCCCAGAGCGGAGATCACAAAACTTCAAGATGCGCATGGACCAGAGGGTAAAGTGACATGGCCGCCGGCATGACATGTCCTCAATAGGTAAACCATAAGTATCATCGCCAGTTTTTCATATTGTATAAAATGTGCGCGGATCTCGTTGAGATTGTTTTTTCATTCCATCGAAATGTGGGCGTTATTTCATTTTGGGTGCACGAATACAAAAATCATTAGTCAACTTTGGCACTGTATATCCCGCAAACAAATTGCAAGGTTTATGAAAAAATAATCTAAACAGATCAAGCCGTAATTCTTCAAAACATTGTAAATAACTTTTTTGTTAAAATTTTTACATATTGAGAAATAGAAATCATACAACGATGGAATTTTAAAAATAAATTGTTTCTATTTTGTTCAAAACTTACTAATATTTTGAATAGTGAAACAATTAAAGTCGATTCATAGTACTTTTATTTTTTTGTGTTTTGACGGAGTAGAGGTGTATAATTTTCTTGATGCTTTCAGGCTGTGGATGCTCCCCCGCTGTCCGTGAAGCCGAGGTACTTGTTTGGAGGCAAGGCCCTCACTCTGCAGTCCATCGGACGTGGCTTTGCCCGTCGCCTCACTTTTGAGCCATATGGCTCCACTCTCAATGACAACACTAATTACTTCTGGACTGACTCGAGGCCTGAGGGATTTGTATTTGAAATCGAGGCCGTGTCCATCGGAGACAAGTTCACCATTTATGATGCTAACCACGAGCCTCAGGGAATCATGGAAGTTATCCAACAGCAGGTGTGTATTTTTTACGATTACTTGTTCTCAACCACTAAAACCTAAGTATATGAAATTCTACAAAATCTATTCTTTTCCATTTCACTAAACTAACGTAATTATTTCATCTTTACAGAAAAATCAGATAGAACTAGACCAGAAGATCTCCGAAGACGGAGCTATTGAGAAGAGAGTGAAGATCAACACTCTTTGCAAAGTCGAGTGGTACGAGAATGATGCTACTGCTAAGCTGGTTCCTGTAACTGGAGTAGCCCTCCTCAAGAAAGGTCGAGGAAATGCCACAGTCACTAGAGTGGTCAACGTGGCTGTTGGAATCAAGCAGCTGAAGAAGGGATACGAGCTCAAGCCTGGTATTGAATCATCGTCTAGAAGAATCAAGGTCAACGGAGCTGATATCAAAGACATTCCATGCCAATACTGCGTAGTTGGGCTTGAAAAGTACGAGCTGCCTGTTGTTGGTGAGTATCATCTAACATCTGATTGTCTCATAGCCAGCCTCGGTTTAAAGCAGATTTTTTATCAATGAGAAGTAGTTATTCTTTAAGGTTTCTCTAACCCTCAACGTATAGTACAAGTCAGTGACGTTGCAAATATTTTAAAGAGTTTTATTTTCATTTCAGGCACATACATCGATCCTCGCATCATTCCTGGTTTCCACTACCGCGTGCGCCCCGCCGGCAGCCGCCGCCACTTGTTCGAGGGCCGCAGCATGCTCCTCCAGTCCGTGGGGATGGGCTACGGCAAACGTATCACCTTCAAACCTGACACTCTCAACGCACCTGAAAACTATTTCTGGTCTGACTCACACCCTGAAGGATTGGGAATGGAGCCGCGAGCCATTCATCCAGGAATGAAATTCACCATCACAGGAAACGGGGTATGTAACTAATAAGGATTGTATGACGTAGCTCTGGAATGTTAAATTCTATCTTGGCAATTCGCCAGCATGACTCGACTATCCATGTGGACTCATGTGATCCCGTTTGGTTGTGTTTACTCACGATTTATTTACAAAATGTCAGAGGTTAAATTCACTCTGGACTGTCTATCCTTAGAGATAAACTAAACTGGCATGTTGCCAGCATATTTTGGCAGTGATAAACTCTCTGCAATTGCTACGGTTTATTAATAGATTTGCTTTCCTTACAGGGTCTGCTCGGAGAAGCGAGCGTGTTCCGCGCCGATCTGCCCCAAGTAGAAGAGAAGACTGAATATGTGGAGGTTCCCGGGAAGCGTGGCAAGGCCGTCGAGAAATACATGCACGTGGATGTCACTTGTCACGTAAAATTGGCAACCACTGGAGGTGGCTCGGTTGACTCCGAGGTCCATCTCATGAAGGTGTCGGGAGTGGCACTTATGAGGAAGGAGCCGGGTCAATCGGTGGCTAAGCTGGTGAAGGTGTTCAACGTTGGTCTGGACTCGCAGTTGAACCTGCTGTTCGCACACTCACAAACCGAGCTGACCTTCCACCCCCTGCCCTAAGCCGCTCCCGGGTCCCGAATGGTGGCGCGGTACTGCGGCGCTCGCTGCCGCACTGTGCCATCATAACAACCCACTGGCATGACAGAGGCTCCGTCAAATGCCAATCGATTGATGACGAGTTTACAACCGAGGACCGGCACAGCGACATGCCTTTGTCTGCAGACATGTTGAACTCTGTAATCGTCTTACGCATTGCGATCTTCTGTGTCGGCGTTTAAGGAACAGGCTGTTACATTTGCCTGCTGTATTTCAGAGAGGCATGGTCCTACCAGATACCTCTACATCGGTTGTAGACTCGTATCGGCTGTATGCTGAAATAACAAGCTCGAGCGGTTGTCACCAGAGCTCGATAATATTGTCATCGCTGAAGGCTGCTCTCAACTATCGTTCACCTATAGTTTAACGTTTAGTTGAACACTATCTAGATACTAGTTGTCTTTTAATTTTCGAAATGAATATCATAAGTTTAATTTTTGTTTATTATTTAAATGAAATTTGAATTTAGTATGTATAATTTTTAATGTTTCGAATTTTTTCAGTTACTTGTAACAAGTAGATAACGTTTTATCAGGTATAGAAGTCTTTAAATGCTAAGTACTAATTTTGACTTTTGATTTATTTTGTACTTTAAACAAACATCAGTATTTTATTGTTAATTCGTAGATATATTGGACTGATTTCATGATGACTTTGGATTAGACTCAGTTTTTTGTTTGACATGTTTTGTAAAAATATAAAAAAGAAATGATATTAACTGTGAGAAAATATTTGTAACGACTTTTTATTTTGTATTTGTATCTTTTCACTCGAATATTTTGAATTTCAATAAACAATTACAATCAAATTATTCTTTCAGCGTTTTTTTTAAATTATATTTACACGTATAATTATACCACCCTTTTCCTTTACCTTAATCAGGCCTTATAATTTGTACTTATCTACATTAAGATATTGAATCAGGCGTTACTTTGCGGAAATCCATTGTTACTGAAACTCTGGAGAAATATGTATACGTGTTGACTCTTCGAACCGACCGACCGACCGACGGTTCTTTCGGACCGACGTTCGAAGAGTCAACACGAGTCCTGAGGATGCCTCGTGGAGAGGCGAAACACGTGTCGACTAGAATATCTTGCCGAAAGAGAACAGCAAAGCTTCAAGACACAAGGTGCGGTGTTGGGAAGATCTTGAGATCCACGGAGGCCACGTTGGTTAGGAGGTGAGGTGTGGCGGTGGTATATGGAGGAACACACCTAAAAACCATCAAGTTTGTTGTTTGATGTCGGTTAAGGAGCAGTCGCAGCGGAAAAACACTACATATTTCTCCAGAGTTTCAGTAACTTATCTACATTCTCCAAAGGGAAATAACATTTCAGTATAATTCCGTTATTAAAAAGCGAAAGTGGTTGGTTGATTGTGGCTCTTTCATAGGTACCACAACGGAGAGATAATCTATCATATTGTTTATATGAACATAGTATAGGCCCCTAAACGGCTATAGGCTATTTCAGAACGTCTTTTAGAGTAACTGTAATAACGTAGGTACCTAAGCATCCTTGAAATTTGAATGCTGGTATTATAGGATTGATATTATAGGAGTTAATGTCGATTGTCATGAAACGTAAGGTCGCTTTCTTTGGATAACTATATGCAAAGAGGATCCCTGTATGAATTACCACGGTTGATCCTCGAAGGCAAGATTCCGGGAAAAAGAAGCCCTGGCCTGGCAAGATTTAAATGGCTAGACGACATCAAGAAACGGACAAAGCTAACCTACCCGCATCTAAATGAAGCAGCATGGAATCGCAAGAAGTTGTGCCAACTGACCTCCGAACTGCAAATTGCCATATGAACATGGCACCGATGATGATGACATTAGGAAACATTACATTGCACAAAATTAAATGTGGTGCACTCAGAATGCACTGTAAACTTTCGTCTCCTACTATTCAAGTGTTGTAAGCCTAAAGTAGTTGTACAATGAAGTGAACCTTTAATTAAATTAGTAAATCATATATTGAAAAACTAGAGACAAGCTTTTGCAGCACTTAGATGATGCTCAAATTTAATTTTTAGATGTAATATAATAAACATGATGACGATGATGTAAGCCTCAAACTGTATAAAAACTAGTAGCGACATCTGGTGGATGTAACAAGAACTTCTTGCTATGCTAACTTGGCTATATGCATACAATGACGCTCATTATTCATCATGGTACCTAAAAGTGGTGGCACGAGTTAAAAAGAAGCAAGCTCAACAGATGGCGCTAAACTTAAACCAGACCGTGAAATTTTATGAGTTCAGTCGCCTCTACGAGAAGCACAAGCTCTACCGCGTGTCGGAACTGTCGGACAAGTTATGTGTCTATGTAGAGGCGAGTGCCGCGTGGTGTCGAGTAAACTTTAGCGGGAATACTTTGCCGGCGATCGGCATCCGCGCTGGGGGTCTCCGCGCCTCTCGTGCTCCCAAATCTAACTCTACGAACACCGCGATGTACCAAACTGGATAACCAGAAAACTGTGCATCAGTGATAACGAATTTACGATCTTCAATTTTTTAAGTGCAGATACAATGGCGAAAATTACGTGCGGAAGTGTTTTATTTATGTGCGTTTTGTATAGTGTCACCAGTTTCAATCTGGAACCGAGGATTCCTGTGATAAAGAGCGGCGAGCCGGGATCTTATTTCGGATTTTCTGTCGCCGAACATATCACCTTGAACGACGACGGCAGTAAGACTAGCTGGTGAGTTGGACTTGTAGATTGTAGTAGATTATCTACATCTAATGGTAATGAAACTAATCTTAAAGTAATGAGCCGAGTGATGTCATAGGCGAAGGTCGACTTCCATATGTTTCTGCTGTTTTCGCTTGAATGTAATACAAGTCAAGTAATACTAGAACCGCACTGTACAACTCGTATCAAAATTTTATCAGGAGTTGTTATCGCAAATTTATGAAGTCATTGTTTTAAGTCGATATTTGCCTCCTTGTCGAAGTTCGCATTTTCTGCAGTATTATTCTTCAATGTGTGATTAAGTTACTGACTATGAATATGTATGAATCTTGGAAAGATTCAAAGTATTTCAACCTCGCCACGGTAGAGTCGGTCTCTCCGAGTTATTTCTTCAATGATAACGGTCAAAATTATAGAGCTAGAGATTTCGAGAGGCACTTATCGCTGTCAATAGACACTTAACTACGATATTGTTGTGTTTTTCATATTGTCTTCAACTTGGACAATAGTCCGGATTTAAAATAAAACAATGTTAACAAAAGCTCCGGATGTTAGGATTGTTTACCTGTGAACCTACAAGAAGAGTTAAAGTTTTAAAGATGAGAATTGTCTGATTATGTACCTACTTGGGGATTACCTATGTCTGCAAATACAAAAAGTTATAATATTAGTTGTCTGAAAAAAGTAAGGATTATCGCAGGGCATATTCTTTGAACCTGTACTGTTTTTAGTGCACATTAAAGAATACGCGCTAAACTACCTACAAGGCAACAAACATTTAACGATTAAATTAAGAGTATTAAGTACTTATTGATGAAATACACATACTAGGTACAGTTCATTGAAATGCAATAGAGAGCAAGGCGATATATTTTCTCTCGTCTGCGAGAGATTTGACCTACTGAAGTTGCTTGGCGCCTTGCGATAATTATGTGCCTGCATACAAATAAATATCTATTGAAACAAATTGTTTATATGTATATTTAAAATACTTAAAAATATTTTCATTGTACACATGGAAAGTAGTAAGACTTATTAAACACACACACAGACAAATTACGATTATTATATACTCGTACCTAATACATACCTACTACGGCATTATCTAATACAGTTTCATACGAGTTATAAATTTATTCATTTACGTAGATAATTATTAAACATGCTATAACAAACAGTAGAATCGTCGATTATTAACTTATAGGTAGTGTAGGTATAGAAAAACACAGAACAACACGGTAAGATTTAAACGCATGACTCACATTTCATTGGATATGACGTGAGATTTCCAAGAGTTGTCTATTATTTCTTTGCAAACATAAAATGATTCAGCATCCTTACATTCAGCTAACATTTCTCCGATAAAGGTACCTAGGTACGATTTCAGCGTTTCCATTTTTCTGGAACTATTCCAAATTATAGTAAATGTGGGTCAGTTGTTCTATTCTTTTCCTCAAATCTGAAAATATTCTAAAATTATATTATACTTTAGTACTTTAGTTTCGACCATTGAATGCCGAATTGTACAGGATTTTCATTCCTTTTCAAAATAGTACCTACTGTCATGGACCACTATTTGATGGTATGTTAGATTAAAGATCTATAAAATCTATACATACATATAAAATTTATAGTGAGACATAGTAGAGTCAATATAATATTTCCTAATAGACAGGTTTGGCTCGTGTACGGTAAAATTAAATAATTACCGATTGCAAAGTGCTATTTTAGCAGAAGTTGTATGCTGATCGTAAATTTTAACCGCTCACACGTGGGTTCTAAGTTGTATAGCCTTGGAAGTAACGTAGGTGTTACACGAAGCCTCGAATTTAGGAGTTTGCCCACAAATAAAGACATTTTCTCGACATTTCACACGATATTGTAACATATTTGTTTATGGAAATCGCTTTGAGACCATTTTCGACATCGGACAGCGGATTCTTTATTCTTTTTATTGCGTGTTTGCTGTATGTGTTGTATATTCTAATGTGAAAGATGTAATCTTTGTTGTGTTCCTTGTAGTTACGAATGCTATATCATTTTACATGTATTATCGGTCTTTTCTTTTTGCGAAGATAACTTGTATCTATATTTTTTATACATGCGTTGTTATCTTAAAGCCACAGGGATTCCAGTCAATTGAATTCAACATCCCTCTTTAAACCTCACGGCTATTTTCACAAAGTGAATTTTTCTTTCACACTTTCTCTCAATAGTCGATAGTTTGTCCCCTAAGTCCAATTAAATTGTTCACACATCGTGCCCAGCGGGAAGTACAGGCTCAAACGACTCTGTGAATCTCCATTAGGGTGTTTTCAACGTGGGGAATCGTTTTCAATGAATATCAATTGATAACCAATTCGGTGGGTGTTGAAGTTCGCTTTGCGGTTTCGATTTGAGTAAGTAAGAGTTGTAGTAAGATGCTTAAGGTATTCTCAACTCTAACTACTTTGTTTTTGAGTGTAAAATGGAAAAGTTTGGTGTCTGTTTAGTAGCGTATTGGTCTTTGGTGAAAATCACAATAACAATAAATATTTACGATGCAGTTCAGAGAAGGGACGTATGTTAGCTCTACAAATCAATTAGAAAATGGTCCCACTGTGCGTTTTCTACATTTTCTAATTACTTACCGGTGGTCATATTAGAGTGTACAACTTACGATGTATTTTAACTAGCAAAAGGTACATCATATTAGGTATGTTTCAGTGACTTTTGAAATGAACAGGCTCTCTTCATATATTTATTGCAACTTAATGGAGAACGCTTTTATACAAGAAATAAATTCATGTATTGAAAATTCATCATACATGTTACATTATTTTATTTTGAGAAAACCAAACCCAAGTTCAAATAATTTTAGACAGCAATGAACTAACAAACGTGCAAATATTAAAAATACCATGCCCAACTAAACAAATCATTGAGTAACTGATAATTTAATGCCGACAATTTCAAACGATCAAATCTCCCGATAACAACTAGTAATCGTAAATATCATATATTTACTGCAAAATAATTATTTACGCGCGGCATTAGTTTGAATGGCGTATAATTAACTATTCAAAATAATGTTGTCTTATCATTACAACCAATCAAAGTAATAGTCTGTAAATGTAGCCAACCCTGACGTTTATAATTTGACCAGCAGTCTAGACTTTACACTGGAACAGTCTGTCTAGGATTTGATTGAACATTTTACAAACTATGTTACTTAAAGACATACACCTATGGATGATTTGTAGCAAATTCTTTCGCTAACAAGCACATAAGCAAACTTAAATTGTTTAAAACGTTATAAATTAACTTGGTTTACTTTAATTAGCACTAAAATTGTGAATGAAAATATAGTACCACAACCTGCAACTATATGTTTGTGTGTAACAAGAAACGGAACTAAAATAAACCTTTGTACTTGAATAGAAATCAAATACAAATAGTTGGAGACCAAGCGTGTTCCCCGCGCTGACTCCCACACAACCGTGGGCGGTGGCAGGTCGAACCACTAGTCAACCAGTCAACCGAGCTTCACTGATACACCACTTTTAACTAAACCTTACTTACCAAAACAAAAAAGAAGCTTTAAATCTATTATTATAAGGTAAGGAATAGACAGTAGGTCAAAGGCAGTTCACATTGCTCTTCAAGATAAAGGTGTTACCGGTAACTCAACACCGGCAATTTATTTAAATTATCGTTGCCAGAAGTCTTAAAGAAGTAACCGTAATCGCTATACTTAAAGGTAATGTTGCAATGTCGTCTTAATTAAGTATTCTTATGGCCATTAACGCCGGCTAATAGGCAGGTTGAGACATATTTGACGGGAGCGAAGCGTATTTTACACGTTAATTTTAGTGGATGCTCCGTTATGCATTTCGATTTAAGAACAGCTTTAATTTAAATGACGTTGATTTGATTTCTTTACGAGCATTGCTTGCATGATTAAAATATTAAAAGAAATTAAACGAAACTAGCACATGACGTAAAACGGAAAGATCGACTAAAGAATAAAAAATACATTGGCAGTAAAAATCAATAAATACGACAATACCTACTTAATCTGCAAGAATGTATTTTTTGTTCGATCATGTAGAGAAATTATCTTGTACCTGTATTAACATAAAAAAATGTTCCATGCAGAAAATACTTAAGGCTGCTACAAAAAAGGAAATGTAAAATGATTGCGTGCAAAATGTGACAGCGGATAATGTAAACGTTAAATCTGCTTGCGGAGATGAAATAGCGTTCATTTACAACTTTCATATCCAGTTTTATGACATGCACAGGCGCTGGAGTTTAGTTTATAAGGTACATAGTTAAGCACTGCTAAAATATTGTTTACAAGTCTTATTATCGGGATTAAATGTGCCTTAGATATTGTGTAGTAGCCATGGTAATTCGTCCTAATTTTTCGAATCAACAATTTTTTACTCAAAATTTAACTTTTCAGAAGAGCTGTATGTCTTTACGTCTTCCTCTCCTTTCTTTAATTTGTTTATGTAGTACAAAAATCTTACACAATTCTCTCTTATATTTTTCGAGAACAAGGGATTTCATTGCATTAAATGTAGATGACTATCATTTTGAAGAGAGAAACCTTGAGTTTGGTACAAACCTTAATCAATGTTGATTACCGACAGAACTCAGAAACAGTTATTCGGATTGGAACGTGGGTGCTGTAAATGCAAGCACCACAGTTCATTGCAAAGTGTTTTGCATTAAGGTGCAGTAACATTGGTTAATATTCATACAAAGTGGTATAAAATAGTTAGATTTAAACACAAAAATAAATAAATAGATGTACAAACAAACAGATCAATACCCTTTTATTACATATTACGTATATGCAATGTATTATAACATATAATTTATTTATTATACAAACTAGTGACCACACAGTATAGTAATTTAATGATTTCTGAAAAACAGTATACATTCTTTCTAAATCATACAGCAGGCATGCAAAATACAGGGTGTACTAGTATACTTGTAGAAGACCAAATTGATCTCTAACAAATAATTTTGGGACATATTTCTGCATCTGTAATTGCTTGGTTATTGAGCTTTCTGCTTTATTATTATATACAACATATTGTATATAAGTGATCTCTGGCAACTGCCCCTTACGTTGTACAATGTAAGGTAGAGTGTGATTGGTCGAATGAATCATAAATCGTTAATCTTAACAGACTTATTGTGAAGTTATCGCGGCCTGCCAGTTATTAATGGGACTCGGATTGATATGTACCACTTTGTTTTACCGTCAATGGAGGTTTGTTGTGTGTATTTTTAAGGTAATCGGAGCTTATTATAATAATATGAAAATAATATATTGATTGATAAAAAATGTGTCCCATCTTAGTTATTGTAAGACACATTTTTGACAAACTTAAAGTTAATTCAATTTAAGTTAATTTTTCGACGTAATTTTTGACGTAAGTGCTAGCCGGTTAATACAACTAAATTAAACTTAAAGTTAGTTACTAAATATTCACAATTTAAAATTTTAACACTAGGTATAAAAATATTTCGTTAAAAGTTATCACAATCAATCGTAAATTACAAAATTTTCTTAGCTATAATTTTATTTTTAACATTGCGTCAATGTGTTCAAATATTGTTCTAGTAATTATTTTGGCCGGAATAATTAACTCGGAATTAAGAGGAAAATCTAACATTATTATATCAGTTACTATTAATGTAAATTATCTTGATCTATGACCTGTGATATCTGAATCTAACCTATCTGGATGTTAATTACAAATAATGGCTATATACGTGAGATTACAGGCAAACAAATTGCTTGATAAGTAAGTCTAAGTGGAGATCTGAACTTTACGTTTAACTTAGTTGCAAGGTACTTTAATGATAGACAATTTGACTACGGTAAAGTTTTCAGAATAGTTATATATCCGTTTAGACGTAGGTATACTTCGTATGATTACTTAGAAGTAACTTAAAAATTGAAGATTTTTGAATTGTTGTTTGTAAAGCTTATAAGGTAGGTAGTAGTTTATTGGTACGATAAAAGAACATATTTTCTTGAAATAAGGGTTATTCTAAAGGAGTTGAAAAGTTGTTAAAGTTTTCCAACCTCCTAAAAAAAATGTTTCCCTGAAGAAATCAGCTGCTACAACACGAGAGACCACTTTCTCTCAGCGTAGCAGCTGCTCGACATATTTTTTGTATTCTAAAATGTCCTATTTTAAATTAGATTATAAATAAGTGTAAATATTATAAGAATTTGAGTGTCCAATAAAAAAAAATAGGGATCCTGGCCGGGAGATCCAAAGTTTGTGCTATAATCAAAACATGGTTCAGTTAAATTTAACAGTTTAACTAACAATATATTTCGTACGTCGATAATGTTATCAATGTAACCTAATTCTGCTCCATATGTCCCTATTCCATAGATAGCTGAGATACTTTATTATCCGCTATATTGTTATTAATTTGATGCATTTTGTAGGTGAGTGTGTTTATGTCTGTTTTATGTCTGCTTTGTTGGTACAAACAAACTGATAAAGGGAATTTTATGCATTTTGCTCCGTAAAAGGTGGAAGAGTATATGTATTTACTTTCTAGTAAACTGTTTGGCTAGCTAAACAGTTGGCAAGGACATAACAATTTGTTTTTTTTTTGAGGATCAGTTTCGTTTCATGTAGGTCAGGCTTCTTTTGATTAAAAATTTGCTTGTGTGGATGTCACTAAAAGCAACGTGATCAAATGCCTTAAAATTCAGTGTAAAAAAAGCTTAGTAAGTTTCGTATTAGTTTATCTCATATCAGCAGTCTTTCAAGGTTTGTACGAAGAACAAAACACGTTTAACGAATTACACTCGTTTGATATCAGACGGTCTGTTATAATAAATTATCCCCAAGAATCTCCTGAGTAGTAAAAACATAAGATTCGAAAATTTCGGCCGTCGCTCGGGCGTTCCGAACATCGGTCGGTTCTTTTATTGGTTTATTTTTTGTGGCAGGTCTTTACGCAGCCGGATCATAATAAACTTATAGAAACATGCCAGTAAAGTACCTTGCTACATAGCTCAATGTTCTAATAACATTCAAACTTAAATTAAAACCTACAGATAGACAAACAACATGGCGCGAGTCAATTTAATAAAGTAACTGTGTACTCCTTTAATACTTAAGATTCCCAATAGAATAGAATTATCTATTTGTGAATTAAAGTAGGTAATGTTTTCAGTATTTAAATTAGTGTAAGTACTAAGTAATTTCAACTTAAAAAAAAATACCGAACAAATTCTAGTAAAATTGTATCCCAACTGAACTTGTTCTTCTGTCCATACAATGATCACCGCGCCCGTTTTATTTCTTTTTGTTGGCTCAGCCTTGTGCGGTGTGCAGCCTTCGTTAGCGCGTGCAAGGCCATCCAGACTCTTTGGTCTCGCCCACAGTTTTTTAGCACTGGCACGCTGAAAAAAAAGAGAGTCAAAACCTCTTTCGTTTGATGCCAGCTTTATAGTTTCTTACCCCCATTTCTTATGACCGAAATTCTTGGTGTAATAAAACTTTTTTTTGTGGGAATGTAGAAATGAGATTCTCCTCGTAAATTACTTTTGAATTCGAGTTTGTTTTTCATTTTAGATTACCTTCAAAAAGTATTGAAGGAAAACATTGCAACTGTGAATGCTTAGTAACGAGTTTCTCAATAAAATTATGATGTTATGTTATGCTTGCTGGAACTTGGTTTAATTTATCCCTTTATCGCTTAGATAAACAGATAACAGCTATGATAAGCCGTGATATCATGACCGTCCATACGTTCCCCTATTTGCTCACTACTCAAGGCAACGTTCGTAATGTGAATTTGTTTTATTTATCTCTTTAGTCAGTTGTGAAGGAAAACATCGTGAGTAAACCGACATGTTTAAGGACCACAATATCCGAGGACATGCGTCTTCCGTGGAAGGACCTGGGCGCCCACCACGATGTATCTGCCCCAGAAAACTCCCCTAATGAATTAATTCTGCGGGGAGTCACGACCCTCAGTCATGAGGAAATACGACTCGAAGAGAGAGTCAGTTGTAGCAATTTTTATACTAATCCTGTAACGTTTCTATATGAAAATATTATTTCTTTTGTTTCGAGTAAAAAGGGAACCAAAGAAAAATAACGCACGAATTGTTTCAATCACCACACACATATACTTAATATTGGAGTAATAAAAAAAATCTGAAGATTTAAAGTGTATCAGTATACGCTAACAAAAAAAATACAACCTAGGTATCCATAAATCTTCCACCATCTTACCACAGCTAGAGAAATAAATAAGTATATAGTTACAACAATTTACTGCGGCAATCTTTTTCAAATTAAGACCACAAATAAAGAGAGAAGTCGAAAGGCACATCAACAACGTTCGTTTTCGACAGGTTAAACGTTCACCGACTCGATACCATAATTGCATACCAGTCAATTCATGGAGTTTGTAACTATAAGATACACCAAGCAAAAATAAAAATATGTAGATTCGCAGCAAAGAGGTTTAATTACGCGCGCCAACAAAAAAAAAACAAACAAAAGAAATACTCGCTCGCCAATCCTGTCATACGCGAGATCGTCTTCAAAGAGTTCATATTAGTCCATCCAAGCAGGTCCCATTTAAAATGCGATTTAGCGAGGCTCGCCCGTTGCCAAATGAGCTGAGTTCCCAGGCCATTGTCGACGCGAGCCTTTTAAGGTACCTCCAGTCATACAGGCCGATCACATAGATCTGATGAGTTTATTTTTGTTGCTGCCGCCCTTTTGAGCTTCTATGTGAATGTGTGATAGTGTTGTGAGCAGCTGACAAGAATATGACAATGTGTTGTTCGTAACCAGCTTACAGTAAGAACTTACGTGTGATGGTTTGATAAGGGAAAAAATTGGTACCTAGTTAATTTTGGTGTACTTACCAAAATTGTGTACGTCTATGCGCCAAACGCTGGAAAACACAATTAACAAAGGTTTAAAAGAAAACACTAAATTTTACGACAATAATCATTTAATATTTCCATACATATTTAAAAACAAATGCTATACATTTTATGTTTTATTTAATATTGGTGTACTTACCAAAATTGTGTACGTCTATGCGCCAAACGCTGAAAAACACAATTAACAAAGGTTTAAAAGAAAACACTAAATTTTACGACAATAATCATTTAAATCCTATTTCCATACATATTTAAAAACAAATGCTATACATTTTATGTTTTATTTTTTACGTGTTCTCGTTATCTACAGGAAAAAAACAACCAATTAATGAAGTAATTGTTTACATTGTATAAATGCTACTGCCTGTGCAGCGGAGGGTGCATTCCGTCTAATTGGTCGTCTGCCCCGATATGGCGCGGCCTCTGTCACACGCCGACCACTTTCGCCCTCGCTGGCGGCGCAAATATTCATACGTTACATTACAATGTTGTATTGAAAAAAAGAAAAGGTTGTAGGATAAAGTTTCTTAGTAGCTTTCAATAGAATATGTGACTTAGATGTAGTGTAGCTTGACCTAAGTTAATAGTCTTACTAACTTAGTAGTTACTTACAAAAGGTTTTGCGTTAGCTACATTTATTAAAATGCAATAATTATTAAGTCATTCACGTTACAAATAGAACTGAAAATCTTGTCAACGGTAGATATGCTTTTGCAGAAAATGTGGGGCAGCGCATAAGCCTATTTGATATAGAAAATATATTAAACTTCTCTTTTTTTGTAAACATCACTTGTTTTATTGTTTCAAATTATTTATTTCAGACAAATGTCCATAACAATAATATAAATCACAACCTAACTTATAAAACTGTCAAAACATCCTTTTAAAAGTAACTCACTAACTGTTGAAACAATTATTTTCAAACTTGTTTTAATGAAAAGTTAATTCATTGTTCAGATTAAGAACCATCGACTTTGTTCTAAAAATATGCCAGCATTTCAAAGAAACTGTAAAGTTTGTCAAAGTTTCAAAGTGGATGTTTGCTTACAAGACATATACGAAGTACCAAAGTCAGTTTGTAAACTGTCTGTTATAGCGTGTGCCTTAGTTCAAGGTTGGACTTGTTTTCGTACGAAAGTCAATGACTTTGTTCCACTTCCTTAGACCTTGTATTCACAAGGCATATAAAATTGATAATATGATCGATAATAGTAATACTACATGTAATATTTAAAATTTTAAGTGAGATTTCTCAAATAGTAGGTAATTTCCACGATGAAAAACATCAATAGATAAAAGAACCCGTGTATGTAAATACGCTATGTTTATACGACATCAATTAAATTATATTTTAATTAAATTGGAAAAATCTTCAGTCAGTTCCTTAATTTAATTTGAAAATCAGTTAGTATAAGCTGTAACTAACACACATATTATAAAACCTTGACTTCATAAAACCTACACATACCAAAGAGGTTCCTTCTCGCCTAACAAAGAGGTTGGTACAGCATAGCAGCTCGTTTCACAGCTAGTTAACTTCATGGATCGCGATTGTAACCCTAATTATGGATGTCATGACATACATTGTATAACACGATATAAACTCAATTTAATTGGGTACGTTTACCATCAACAATTTTAGGAGACTAAAAAACAATTGCACCAAAAACAAGATAAAATCTCACTTTATTATCAGTTTAATTTAATAAATATTTAATTTCAACTAACACATACATAAAGACCTTGACTTCATACTACATACCAAAAAGGTTCGTTCTCACCTAACAAAGAGGTCGGTACAGCAGAGCAGCTCGTTTCACAGCTAGTTAGCTCACGGACCACCATTGTACCCTTGTTATGGTAAACTCATGGTGGATACCTTGGCCGGAAGGACTAACGATATTGTTCCTTGTAGCTGTTTGATGGGTAATATGGTCCTTACTATTTTATGTTAGGTATAAAATGTATGTTTTGTGAAGGATTTGCTATGTATTTTGTTTCATATCATATTTAATCTTTAGTTATCCATAGTAAACAGAGCTTCGTACATATTCTATGGTTCACGTAATGTTGTAGTCAATATTTTTAGGTAGCTAGCTGTTCTCCTTTTTATATTATATTTTATTTCTTCATATTTTAGGGTAAATTGTATCTAACTGTATTGTGTCGTAGGTTTTAAACGAAGATAGCTGTTATGAAAAGTCATAAGTCTTTCTACCAGCAGTTAAACGAAATAAGGTAAACTCATAGTTCGTGTACGTGACTTCTCGGAATGCTTTACAATAATCACAAGACTACAATGGTAATACAGGTAGAGTTAGCTCCAGGGAACAAATGGTTTTCAATCTTTTGTTATGAATTTGTTTCACGATCAATTGCAACAAATTGTTGATATTTATTATGGTGACGGTACAATGTTCAGTGTGTACTCATAGTGTTATAAAGTAAAAATACCTATGCCAAATAAATTAACCACGCACGTTCGGCTTACTTATTTATTTTACAGGCCTAATACATGGATTTATATCGATTTTTGGATCATCTCTTTCTAACATGCCACAGCCATGCTATTAAATAAAATAAAAATACCAATACTTGATATTTAATTAAGTAATTACATAATTAATTAATTCAATGCATCAGAAACTACTCACGATTTTCCTCTCAACATTCTTCAATATTTTAATTCCTTTGATATTTACCATCTAATTGTTCATTTAACAGATCTTCAATCGCACGATTCTCGAATAATACATCCAATAAACCTACAATTTCCAACAAATACAAGGGCAGCTAGACGTAAAGGTCAGACCTTGACTGGTTGGGTCCAAGGGTCAACAATATGCTATGATAGGTACATACGTCATAAGAAAGGCTGATGGTTTCCATCTATTACCTGCAGGGATGGCGAAGACAAGTGATTTTCCTTTCATGGTCTAACCCATGGGAACTCCTATAACCATGTCTGGAAACAAAACTGGAACTTGTCTATACTATACTAATATTATAAAGCTGAAGAAATTGTTTGTTGGTTTGAACGCGCTAATCTCAGGAACTAGTTACTGGTGCGAATTGAAAAATTCTTTTTGTGTTGAATAGATCATTTATCGAGGAAGGCTTTAGGCTATATAACATCACGCTGCAACTAACAGGAGCGAAGAAACAATGGAAAATCAGGAAAAAACGGGGGAAATATTCGTCTTTGAGGGCTTCCGTTGCGTGCGCTGCGAAAACGGTTGAATATATCAAAAAAATGTGTACAAAATAATTATTCCTCCTGAAATGATCTAAAAAAATGTCTGCAACAGTAGGTCTATCTTTTAAGATTAACTCACCAGAACCGTTTTTATGATAATAACTATTCTACGCGGACGAAGTCGCTGGCACAGCTAGTGTAAGATACGAGTATGTAGATAAACAGATGTTAGTATGCGGGATATGTGTGAAGGCAATGATGGACTGAATTAATACACTTACAAGCATATTATGTACATTCCCGTGTTTTGTTCGCAGAAAACAGTTAATGAATCTAGTCATTTTTGGATACTTATAGATGTAATTATTAACAATGTATGAGCATAGCGTATAAAAAATAATTGTATTTGTATAATCTACCAACATATACCAAGAAGTCGGAGATGGTGTCTAATAAACACTAATCTCATCAACAAATTTAAAACGAAGTAGGTATACATAATGCCTATGAATATTTCAGTTTATAACATTAAACAATCCTTGTAAGCATCTGTTTCAAATAATTCCTTACAAATAGACAGAAAATGTCGAGACAAACACGCCTTATGTAGACTATAAGCACACGCTTCGAACACACACAATCCATCCATACATCAAGTAGGTATATACCTACATACTTACATAAAATAATTATGTAGATCAAAGTCGACCTTCAACCACCAAACTGTCAAACATGCTATGCATTGTTTTAATTTGTTCCCCATAAGAACAAGGCATACTTAAATGGCGCCAGAATTAGGCACAATGGCGTTCTTAGCCATGTATGTTAGTGGTGGAACCAAGCTTTGCCGAAAAGAATTATAACTGCGCGTGCCTCACTGGCGCCAAAATGAATGCCTTTTGAATATGTAATTGAAAAGAGTGTTAAGAAAATGTAAGTGTATGTGCTTGAACAAATTGCATTAACATAATCGTAGTTTTGACATAATATACCTATATACCTGTATGTACTCGTAACTTGTTTCAGAGTTTGTTTCAGAAGTTACATCTAAAAGTCTGAGGAGACATAGTTTAGTTAAAATGAAGTACTGATGTGAATTAGTTATTTTTAATTGGTTTTCTTAACTAATACGTAATGTTTGTAAGAAAAACAATGAATCAAGAACATGGCAGAATGTTATATAAAATTTCATATACATAGATATTAGATACATTGCTTAAACGTCTTATTAATAACTAGTGGGTGCTCGCGGCTTCGCTCGCATTAGAAGTAAAACTTGTATCCCCTATTTCACCCCTTTAAAAGCGGCTTTTCCAAAAATCCTTTCTTAGCGGATGCCTACGACATAACATCTACCTGCATGCCAAATTTCAGCCCGATCCGTCCAGTGGTTTGGGCTGCGCGTTGAGTGATCACTATATCAGTCAGTCAATCAGTCAGTCAGTCACCTTTGAGTTTTATATATATTTAGATATAGATACAGTTTTTCTATGACATGATACTAAAAACTTAAGTAATTTGCAAGCACTGCTAAAATGAATAATAAGCAGTTCTAACAACACGAGTAATTTTGCAATAAATCCATAATTGCGTGTTTACACAGAATATTGTTATTATCTACAGAATTAATTAACAGTTTGTATTATAATTGTAATAGGAAATAATTTATTAGCTGAACCCAATTAAATAACAGGTGACGCATACAATTAATTTCAGCATGAAATAATCATTTTCAGTATTAACTGTGAATCATAGCTAATATCTATTTAATTAAGCACAACACATTCATAACATTTTCCTGTATGAGGTATAGAAATAAACAAGATCTATTTCAACAAGTTAATTCAGCTACCGAAAATGATTGTAATATAATTTAATAATAAATAAATGTAATATGTATAAAAATCCTTGTGAAAACAAAACGTGAGTAGAGCCCCATATATTTTAGAAACCAAACTTTTGTACCTTTCTTTCTATTAATCTTAACCCATTTAATATATTAGAAACCCTGACCATCCATTCAGCTCAAAGATAAATAATGCAACACCCCTGCTGTTCTCAAGCCTACATCTCAGCTTGCCTCGGCGACACTCTCCTTGCCCTAGGTCCGCTATAAAACAGTTTTAGAGCTAAATAGCTCAGAGTGGCCAGACTGGTCCAACCTGATGGGCTTTCTGTATTTATCCGATGATAAGGTTAAAGTGGGCTGTAAAAAGGATACGAGGCTAATCAGACTTGCTAATGGAGGAGATTGCTAGTGTTGTAACGGCTCATGCTTTATAGTGATGATTTTATGATTGCGAGCTATTTTGCTTTGCAATTGAGCGCGGAGATACAGCCAGAGCTCTCATATTGGCTTGGATTGTGAAGTTTTCAGATATTGCATTTTTTTTTCATATTGTAACTTAACTTACAAGTTATAAATTCGACCTGTGACCATGCGGCAATACGCAGTTATTGAATTGGATACAATTTGTGGAGGTATTATGATAGGTGAATAGAAAACATATGTAATAAATTTCACAGGTATATTTGTATGTTAAGCGGTACAAGATTTATCGAAAACTGTGAGTGATATTATTTACGATTCTCGTTTTGATGTGTTTGATTTGATCCTAACGAATAGTGACACTTTTATCATAATCGAATCGAAAAAAGTATAAAACGTTAGACTATTAGAAACAGTTAGATGAATACATGGCGCTAACAGATCCGAGAATCTCGTAACCGGACCTAGACTACAAGCTTGATTGAAAAACCTTTATACAATAACAAAATTTCAAGATATGTACATATTACCTCACATTTAAAACGCGACCTAAAGACAATTCATATTCAAATATCTCTAACGAACTATTTGAATAACGTATTCTTCGCATCGCTGACATAAACGCTTTTTAATACTCAGTTAAATACATAATTTATGTACTTATTATTCCAGTATTGGGCGAACGCGTGCCATTTGTCAAGAGCCAATAATCAGTGTTTTCTATTAAAGTAAATGTAGAGTATTAACCAGTTTTTAGAACCCACTGACTGGGCAGGTGGAATCACCGTTAGTGGATTGGATACAGCGATGTATGGTTTTTGTTTGATTTGAAATATGTCGAGGATACATCCGTATGATACGATTTGCAATAAAGATAGACTCTCCTAGCTTACTGTACTGAGCTTTAAGTCAGAGCACTGTTTTTATGAACTGTTCAGGTAGCTAGCACAGTAAGTAATTAAAAATAAATAATATAAATATTTCGGGACATTGCACACAGCGCCATCTAGCCCCACACTTAGCAACCGCTTGTGTCGTGGGTACAAGATAACGGATATAATACTTATATACTTTTCTTTTGTAAATACATACTTATTATACATATAAACGACCAGACTTTCAACAGGAGTAATTATATATTTTTAAATTCATCTATACTTGTGTCACGCGGGAATCGAACCCGCAACCCCTAGATTAGAAGGCAGAGCCACTACCAACTAAGCTAACAGGCCAGTCAGATCAAAATTAAATCAGTATTATGTACACATTGACATGGGTGCATTATTTTCCATTGTTTATGTACATTTTAAAATTCTCCAGTAGACTTGAGCCCGCTTGAATAACGACTCTTAAATACATTTAACCATTTTTGTACAAATCAATTTTGTTGTTAAATGCGTCTACGAAACGTGCAATTGTGTCTTCATAAAAGTAATGCTGATGCAAAGCTGGTTGTTAAAACACGAAAGACATAGTTTATTAGATACTCAGGGCTAAGTAATGCATTTTCGTTCAGTTTTAATTAGCCATTAAAGAAAGAAGCGATAAAGACTAATTACGTCTATTTAATTTAATTGAAAGTATTTTAAAGTCCTCTCGTTAGCTGATACAAAGTCGCATACTGTAAGCTGCCATATGTTTTACGTAACTGTGTTTCTAATGGCTCTTAGTTTTTCTCGGCGAGATCCAGGGCGCACGGCTATAATTGATCAGGCGAGACGTATAAAGTAGGAATGAAGGGAACAGTACACCGTGCGACTAACTGAGACGTAACTTATTTGGAAAACTGTCTTAACTTATTTATCATAATTATACTAAAATATTATTTAAGTATACAAGTACTTTTGATCTGTGTATCAAATAAGAAAGGAATTGACGCATTTAATTTATTTATTTTTAAATACAAAATCTACTAAAGGAGATACTTTATTATAAGAGAAGATTGTTAAAAATTCAGTCCGTAAGAAATTACTCAGTAATAAAAATCAGTTATTATCTCATATCATCATCAGCATTATTTATTGAGTATACTAAAGTATCACAACTCTATCACTCAGAAATGTCTCTGTAACTTTGACCACTAAGTTTTTATTTAATTTTATTATTGATTCTCTCTGTGAGTCGTGTTTCCTCATGACTGAGGGTTGTGACTCCCCCGCAGTATTAATTCGCTAAGGGAGTTTTCTTGGGCAGATACATTATTATTGATTAGTTTGTTGCAAAGTCGCTTCACAAACCCCGCTCGTCAGTAAAAGGTGGTTTAGCGAGATTACTCGTTACTCGAATGTACCGTAACGACTATTAATCTCCAGTTCTGTTATCTCATTTTGCAGCGTATGTGCGTGCTGTTAGCTGACATCGTTGCCGATGATTACACCTAGTCGGTCTAGACTTGCCTTTATTTGATGTTGTGTTTGGGCTAGAAAAGTAGGAAGGTATAAAAGCACTAGGCCAAATTATGTGGATTACGAACATACAAATATTTATACAAAAAATCTCGTACATAGGAGCATAACTATCATGTGGAATCGAGTAAATTGTTTGACACGTATTACATCTTAGATCATAAATATTAGTCGTATGTACACACGTTAATATAATCTTTAAATGAAATCAATTATAGGCCTATCTAAAAAATAAGCCAAAAGATAATCTAAGTGCTCCAGCCCACTACCAGAGGACAGCGAGCCCAACATACTGGCCACATTACCACGATGGATGGCAATGCTGATACGTTGAGCCAGAAAAAGGCCAGCATTTTGGTCACTATTTTCCTTAATATTGCTTTTCAAGGTTGCATAAGCAAGCATAGATATTATTTCATAAATATCTAATTGGTTTTGCCTCTGCCATACGGCCAACCGACTTGATTTGCACTATAAACGAGTACCTATACAATATTGATGTATATGAATATCCATGGAATATCCCATTAATTAATAAAAGCACAAGGCACTTTCTAACATCACAAATCCATCCGAATCATATTTTACGATCACTATCGGCCGTCAATATAGTATGTTTGGTCAATTTATTACTATGTATAATACATCATTACTCCCCAAGGTTGGAGGAAGATTACTATGCGCTAGAAGCTCGTTACTCGTAATGATGCGCGTATGATATCATTCTACGAGGGTTGACTTAATGAGGTAAGTATAGGAGAAATGAACGGAAAGCGGTGGATGGAGAATTATGATTAGTGTTTGTGGGCTTCGGATCTACTTATATAGGTATGTAGACGTAGTCACTTTTTTTAGACTGGACAAATTGGTAACTAGTTTTTCAAAACCATTAGTTACTTGAAGTAAGTAAGTTAATATTGTCTGAAGTTTAGCATACCTGTACTAGAATGGTACATTATATTGAGTTTATTTCTTAAATAATTACTTAACGAAACACGATACGATTTTAAGAGTCAAGCGATTACTTGTTTTGTTCCACAATGGTAAACGTTTAGGGATTTTCTTTGGGGTTTTAGGGAACATGTAGGGAAGCAAAGGTTTTACTTGTCTACTATCATTAAAACCGTATTTGCTACGATTTTCTTCAGTCGAAGCGTTAATTATCAAACCAAGATATTCTAAATTGGACCTCAATAGAGTCTTATCAGATCACTTGATGTCTTTATGGCTCCCTTTGATGCTTAACATAATCATTCTAATCTAGATGCAGTAAATCGTATAGATACAGTTGACACCTCGTATTATTTCCTAACTAGTTTTATTATACGGCGATGCGTGACAAAAGAAGGCTTTGCAGGCTTTATTCAAGGCTTTCACCGACTAAATAACGTGCTTTATAATGTATCATGAAATGTAATGGCCACGTGAAATATTTTACTCTATGGTCGGTATTAGGGCGATCATTTAAATTAAAAATGGTCGTAGTAAGAAGAGAAATAGCCGCGGTAAAAGTGAGAAATTTGGAGCGGATATAGGAACGTACTTATATGAAACTTGAATCGTTGAAGTGATATAATTAACTGGAGAAAAATAACTATTTTGTTATGAATACATAATTTGCAAAATATCAAGTGGAAACTATGTAGACTTACAGTCAACAGTGCTTATTATTATACATATTATGCATAACATTGCAATAATTTTATTTATGGTTAATAGAACTTTAAGGTTTCTACACATAAATGATTATGTCAATGCTTAATATCTCATTCACCCACTTTCTTCATCAAGACAAATTTATAGCGTAGCAATAGTTCCTTGACGGCGGACATTTTATGAACAATGAAACTCGAGAGGGCTCAAACATGTTGATATTTATAGCAGTTGATGATGTTTCTCGGAAGAGGCTGATCTGAAAATACAGATGAGATCACACAAACAACTCCCATGCTCTTGAAGATGACTCAATAAGTTATCATGACCGCTTACTTGGACTAATTAAGTTATTTTGAACCGTGACTTATTTGTTTAATTTGAGATATCAAGAATTCTGGCGCCTCGTAAGTAGGTACCTATTCGGGTAAAATACAATTTAAAATAATTGTGGTTAATCTAATACGGTTGTAGTTACATATGGAATTTATTGAAACTCATAGGTATAGCCCGGATGTTATATAGGTAATTTTTGTTTAGGATGTTGGAATTAAATAATGCTTTTTCATATTTTTTTGAGAAAAGGAGTTAATTTTATGTATGTATATTGGTTAGCGGAATGAGATGCTTTTGTAAACTATATCTATTTTTCCTCAGACAAATACAAGCGCTTTGCTTCAACTTTCATCGTGCGAACAGCCAAACTGTGGAACTCCTTGCCCGAATCTCTATTCCCCTTGAACTATAATTTGTCGGTCTTCAAGTCGAGAGTAAACCGGTTTCTTCTGGGCAAGCGCGCTAGATCGTAGACTATAACGTTGCTTACCATCAGGAAGTTGTAGTCAAGCGTAAACCTGTATCAAGTAAAAAAAAAAGACAGATTGATTGACGTTAAAACTACACATTATTATATCTGTTATCAACTTTCAATTTCACTTTTTTTTCTATAACATACATAATATTAAACGAACAACTTAAACTTACATACATCTAACTAATCTACGTATCTACAGGCATTTAAATTGAATAGTCCCGAAGGCTGTGTTCGATCTATTTATCGGCGACTGCATTACGACTTCCTGTCGGTACTTCTACGAGAACTTTAAAGGCTTTGGGTGGAATTAGATAACTTAGATACATAGACAATATAATATAGAGATATCTAACTATTATGTCTGTCTATTTGTTGTCCTTTAAATTTTTAAGCGATGAGTTCTGGAGTGGAGACAACGTAGTATAGGGCGCCCTACCACCAGGTGGAGCGATGACATAATGAAGGTGGTAGAGACGAGAATCATAAAATCATGCTAAGTGAGAAGTAAGAGAAGAAGTAAGGAGACGCATATGTCCAGAAGTGGACGAATGTAGGCTGATCATGACACTTGTCAAAGACCCGTGACTTTAATTTATCCATCCTTTATATTTTGAACAAGATACGCTGACGCTTGACTACAACTCGCCTGATGTTAAGCAAAGTTGTAATCTACGATCTATCTATACTAACCATTCTGTCAAGCCGTCAACCATGTGTTATGCGTAAAACCAATCAGCATCCGGTCATATCACGCGTTTATAGCAACTTTATTTGACAGATTTATCCCGTGAATTGGAATCTGTGCTGATTAGATTTGTTAGTCTTATGTATTTTATTACATTTTCACCTTAATGAGAAGTCCATTGGTAATAATATCGTTGCTCAGATAGGTGGTTGATAAAGTCGTTAAACATAGAAGCTTAATATAAACCAGCCCGCTAGTTAATTGATTGGTCAAAAGCGGATACGGGTGATAACATCTGTATGATTTTGATTGAAATGTGGAAGCATTTTGTTTGATTAAATTAATGTAGTTTGGCTTTAATTTTTAGTGAATTATGGGTGTATAACAATTTTATTGTATTATTTAATATAAAGGTGCTAGTGGACATGCAATTAGTGACTTACTTGAATGTGCAACAAAATAGTAACGTTTCAGTGCGATAGATCAATATTAATTATTAAATAAACGCCTTGCATTTTGTTCAAATAATAAATAAACTGACAACATATGTATATATCACTTTGCTTCATACGTACAATGTACATTCTTCTTCTTCTTATCGCATAAGAGTGGCTTACTCTGGTGTCGAGAGTTTATCAAGCCGCCCTAAGGGCATTGTATCATGACTGGAGTTATAACTAATTTGTGATATTTCAATCAATTTTTATGATAAAACAGGTCATTGCCCGAATCATTTAAAAGAAAGGCACTGTTTATGTGCATAAAAATTACCAGACTACATTAATTATCTTGCAAGTCAAGTTTACTAAGTTCATTTACCTAAATATCTACATCACGACCGTCCCTTCCGATTTATTCCACCCAATGATAATGTAAAACTGGGGTTTTACAGTTCAATAAACAATATGTATAGACACTTGCAAAACGTGGTTTAGGTAACTTTAACTCCAGAACTTAAAAATATGCACTCCGTTCTTGTTGTTCAAAATTTGTTTACTTTTGTCATAATAATCAAATTGACAAAATGTTACCAATGATAAATCAACGTTCTAATTTAAAGTTTATCATCGTATCATTTTGATGGTTTGTATGTGATGTTAGAACAACAGGAACCGACTTTTTATTTTCTAAGTCCTAGACTAATATTTAAACTGTGTTTTGTTGTAAGACGGCAATAGTAATTAGTAAACAGGCACTATAGCTAGCCTGTATACCTTACATAGCAAGTACAAATATATCTATACTAATATTATAAAGCTGAAGAGTTTGTTTGTTTGTTTGAATGCGCTAATCTCAGAAACTACTGGCGCGAATTGAAAAATTATTTTTGTGTTGAATAGACCATTTATCAAGGAAGGCTTTAGGCTATATAACATCACGCTGCAACTAATAAGAGCGAAGAAACAATGGAAAATGTGGAAAAACGGGGAAAATTATTCATCTTTAAGGGCTTCCGTTGCGTGTGCTGCGAAAACGGTTCAAAATTCAAAGAACTAATGCCCAAAATAACTATTTCACGCGGACGAAGTCGCAGGCACAGCTAGTTTGTATATAAGCAAGCACATCACCATAATTCAAGTTTCATTTATTCATTTTAAAACTCCTTATTTGACATGCATCTATTACAATATTAATTTATGCATTAGTCCTCAACTAGGCTACATAAAACTTAATTATTACAATTATAATAACCGCATAGATTACGTACTATAACAGCAATACACAGATCAATCCGAATAGACATAAATTCATCATCATCATCACCTTCTTTAGCCATTGTCGAACCACTGATAGGTATAGGCCTCCAAATCACATAAATTACTTAATTTGTACCGGAAACAAAACATACAAACAAATATAGAGAACGTATGTACGTCGTACCACACCTACCTACTCCAGCATTACAAAATTTCGGCTGTCTCACATCTCGAAGTACATTATCCAAGGGCCTACTTATGATCGATCGGTATGCATGCATTGCCACCTGGGCCGCGCGGTATTCGCGTGGGCGCCACCAGAACAACTCTCGTGCTATTTTCTTTCTCTTCGCGTCTGTGTGTGTGTTTGTCACCTAAACATTGAGGTAGAATTGTAATGGACTGGCCTAAGCTGAGCACAGTACTTCAGCTCACAAAGCGTTTACAAAATGTGGTCACAGCATAAAACAAATTGAGATTATGTCAGTTCATACACATACTTGTTGGTTTACTTAGTCTATATGCCTACATTCACTAGATATCTAGTTTTCCGATAATGTCTAGTCTTAATGCAACTATGTTAAGTAACCGACAATTGGAGGTGGTCCTGTGTTTGACTCATCTGAAGAAGCTCTAAATGCTTCGAAACGCGTGTCACGTTAATCAAAGCAAATTCATCTAAATTGCAACCATAACATAATTATTAGGATCTAATTGTGTTCATATATTAGGAAATATATGGTCCAAACCTCTCTTTTATTGTGTTATGTCGAGCTTCTCAAACTGCGTTAGTGTGCAGCCTATCTGCATTCTACAACCCGCTAGAATTTCTCCTTGCCAATCGCAGCGAGGTTATTAAATTAGCAGCTTGTCTATAAAAGAACACCTGCTGAATAAGGAAACTATATTAGGACCTTATTTTTCAGCACTAAATACGATATAATTCATGTTAGTAAATAACAATATATTCTTACAAAGCTTAATGAAACTGAAAAATAATTGAATTTACTCTTAGACGAATTATATCGAATTGAGTCCGAGTTAACTAACAAATACTGGGTTTCGACTCCTACAGATGTTTAACAGCTAAGCTGTAGCAAGCCATAAAAATCAAGTGCCATTCTGTAAATAGCCCGATGAAGCTTAACTACATTTAACGTGCAGACATACCAAACTGACAGCTACATGCTAGACACATGTCTTTGTTTAATGCCATTCAATATGCACTCGGACTTGCAGCCCTTCTCCTTATTAGGCGATAATGGTGAACCTACATACGTACACCACAAAATGCTGTAATTACGCGTCATAAATCGAACACATCAGCGAGCTCCGGAATCACCATTAATCGTCATTTGCCTTGTTATCCGCTTCGCCGCATAACCATAAAATCTTAGCTGATTATATGTAAAAGGCCTTATTTCCATTGAACTTTCAGTTTGTATTTTTTGTGCCACTCGTGGCACGTAAATATATAACGAATCAGTCCATCTTTATGCCAATTTCGGTGTGAATTGACTCTCATGTAGCCATATTTTTGGAAGCCGTTCCCATGTTCTTACAGACAGTTACTTTTGATGTTACTACATCGCATCCTCCTCTTACGCCGACGTAATTAAACGCCTCTCATAAAAATTGACGCTTCCCATATAGGATGCCATTACGCAGCACCTCGAGGCAGAGATGGTGGCAGAAATAATAATCGATTGTCGATGAGTACCGTACAATTCGATATCGCACAATTAATCGAGTGCTTATAAGGCGCAAGGGGCGGAATCACCATCGATAATAAGCTGCCGACAGCGATTTATTACGAATAAAATGGTTACAAGAAACTCGATGCCCAAAAAAATGTACATGGCACCGAAAAGCTGTAAAATATAAATTGCATTCAGAAACAGTAGGCGAACATGAAAGCGAGATTTCTTGGGACGTCCGCTTCATTAACGAATTTTTGTTCATCAATTATTTTATTCATAAAGCTCGATTGTTTTATGCCATCCTATGGGAAACGAAGACAATAATGTTATGCGCTCATTTATTAAATTACTGATGAATATTCATGCAATTTATGGATGAAAAGTATTCCATAGTAAATTAATGTTAATTTTAATCAAGTTTTTTATTTCTTGTTTTACCTTAAAACGTAACTTGAGACTGTAGTGGCGGTGTAAACGTTAATTGAGTCGGCAAGCGCACAGTTATCTACAGAAATAATTGAAGTCGGTCGGAAACATGCAGCTCCATTAATTTGATGTGTTCATTTGGGTAACTCAATTTGTTGACGTTACAAGAAAGTAAACTTTCAATTTATCTGTACTGCAATCATTTCATTTAAGGTAAGAAATAACTCTATTATATAAATAAATAATTCTAATGTAGGCTTACGTTATCAAATTAGTGGATTGCTATAAAAACTAGACTTTCACTTGTGATCTCTTACCAAAATGCGTAAATCTAAGAAGACATGTTTACCATTCTTGTTTAATCCTTAAAAAGCACACATACTTACTCGTACATTGTAAACAGTAATATCAGAAACCTATAAAGAATAGTATCATAGTAATGTAATATGCGTTGCATACAAACCACTCGGATTTGCATTGATTGATGTAGCGTTGACTTATGATGCTATCATTGCGACATCTGTGTTTATAAATCAAGGTAAATAAAGCGTTAGTTACTTTAGGCATTCCATTCTCGCTTGAATTGGATTTATATGCAATTTTATTTATTACAATAACCTTATTAATTTTGTCTTCTGCTATATAGACTTACATTTGCGCTCTGGGTAATCTACTACATTGACTTTTCAAGAATAAGTACCTACTACCTAAGTAAGTCTGTAAGGCTTGCACATATGTAATAAATAGATAAATAAAAAATATTCATTTTAAAACATGTAACGTGTCAAAATTCCATCGTAGTTTTATGACACGAACACAACTCTAGCATTACTCGACAGTTTTAATAAAAACATTACGTAAGTAAACCTTTATGTCAACAACATCTAACCATTAATTAAATATTTTATTGCAGAATATATGAATTTTATGATGCATTCTGTTGTGTCGTGGCCCTCGAATGAAATATGTAGGTACTTTGATGTCGTAAGAACGCCGAACGCGCAATTCATCAGAATTTTATTTCTATTTTACGACTTCGCTTTCCGCGTCTACTAATGCTTCGCTTACGGACATTTATTGGAATCTATAATTCCGAATAATCTGCTGTTAGAAGTGAATTCATGGCGTTTACATCGAAAGCTTTAGTAAACAACTTTGTTCAACATTTCTTTCACGGAATGTGTAATCCTTTGTGGGGAATGAACGAAACGCATTCTTCTTCCGAAAAAGGCATTTGTTTTTTTTGTTCCCGGTATTTCTGATTTCGTGGCGTGCTGCCGTGGCTTCATTGTTCCCGTGTCGGACACTGCCCCTTGTATTTACCACGGCACTACCAAAAGTTATTCCTGTCTGGTCAGAGATCAATACATCTTGAATCTCCTAAACATACGGCGCTTAAACGTCTTTAATTAGTACGAAAGCTTCCTAATAAAGTAATTTAAAAGCTATCAACTGGAAGCCCTTTTATGAGCTTCATTTAGATAAGGCGATTTATTGGACTTAATGGTACACTTTTTTAAGTGCTCCGCTCGTGCCTCATACTGAATGAAACGTATCTGCTCAGATAACTAATTGAAATATTGGTTTTAACTATTACGATGATCTCAAACATGTTCTCCAATTATTTAAAATATCTGGTAGAAATTTACTGAAATGTTTTAGCCGATGAGTAAAAATATATAATTTTGTGTATTTATTGTAATTTTATATTCAAAACAACAAAGTTTCAATCACGTCTTTACTTACTATTGTATTTTTTTTTTAATGAAACTGATGTTAAGCAACGTTATAGTCTACGATGTAGCGCGCTTGCCTAGAAGAAACCGGTTTACTCTCGACTTGAAGACCGACAAATTATAGTTCAAGGGGAATAGACCCCCATACCCATGAAAGAAAATAGTATTACTCAAGCCATTTCCCCAAAAGTTCAACAAAGACTGCATTAAATCAAAATGGACAATACCCAGAACGATTTTCCTCAGTCACGTTCGTCGAATGACTGGCATGAAGTATACTTTTACCAACATATCTATACACTTTGACTGCGGAGCCACTGTTACAATTTGTAAAGAAATCGAGAAATTTTGTAAGTAAAATACACGTTTCCCTATTTGACCACTGTAGCCAAATAAATTTGTCAAAGCACAAAAGATCAGGGGGTGGTCACGTCAGATATATAACAGGACAGAAGTGACAGCAAGAGCTTTAATTACTTTCGCTTCAGTATTAAAGCTGCAACAAAAGCTTTTCAAGTGAAATGTTGTCAATAATGGTTGCCATTGAATTCGGACGTTTGAGGGGAAATAATACATTTAATTTACTATGCTCGAGGGGTCAAAGCTTGGTTTCTATTTGTTTGTTGTTAGTGCTTTTATGTTGATCTATTAACTACTAAAATAACTCTACCATTTAACTTTTAAGGATTTTGTTAAAATTGTCTGTTTTCAAAGTACATATTTATCTTCTTCGTACATATTTGACTTCGTCCGCGTGGAATAGTTATTTTGGGCATTATATTTATTCTTGCAAACTTCCTCTTCAGCTTTATATATTATAGCTGTTACCCACATCTTGAACCGTTTTCGCAGCGCACGCAACGGAAACCTTCAAAGATGAATAATTTTCTCCGTTTTTTCCACATTTTCCATTGTTTCTTCGCTCCTATTAGTTGCAGTGTGATGTTATATAGTCTAAAGCCTTCCTCGATAAATGATCTATTCAACACAAAAATAATTTTTCAATTCGCACCAGTAGTTCCTGAGATTAGCGCGTTCAAAAAAACAAACTCTTCAGCTTTATAATATTAGTATAGATATGTATATCAGAGAGTTGTTTAAGGTTCTACAAAACAGACAACTAACCATTCAGTACAATGTATTCGTAACCCTATACATGTATGTAACTGAATATCGTTGCTTACACGATTATTTCCTTTGTTTTAGGTAAGTGGTGCCAAGGCTTCTGAATCACGTCAATATGTATATAAACATATACATATATACAATACATATATCCTTGAGTTCAACCCACGTGCTTCAAGCAGGTAATACATATTCATGCTTTATACTATAACAGAGTTGACACAGCGGTCGGCTTGGATGCATATTAACAAGTTCATAAATAAACAAGTACTTTATAGATAACTTCCAACAAATAACTGAACAAAACGAGTTTTGTCATTTTTATGTTGGATAGGTTAAGGTGTTTAATTTGCTGGCCAATGGTCAATGGCAATGCTATAAGTTTTGTGAATAGAGTGCTTTCAAAGTTCAAGTTATTTACATAATTAAACTACGTATAAATTTCTCTATAATGCGTGAAGAAATCTGGTGGCAGTGGCAGCAACGTTATGTTCTATATTAATTAATTTATGAGTATCTCTAGGATAAACAAATATTTGAGAGTTACCGTTTCTTTGTTGTTTGTATAGAGATTTTCCGCCTTGATATCACCATGGACACTCTACATTAATCTGATTCTGCATGTGTACTTCTGATTATCACTATACAATAACAGCCACACCGCAAGTTATAGTCCTAAGCGAAACTTAAACAACTAAACAACACAAAAATAACAAGCAAAAAAACATGTTCTATTTAGTAAAGCCTCTATAACCGCCTCCATAGAATGACCGCAGTGACCGGAGTGCCAGGTGTGGTGTACTGCCTACTGGTGTACTGAGCTGGACAAAGACTCCATTCATGGACAAAACGAACAAGCTGCGTTTTGTTCGACACTCCGCAAATACGAGCGCAGGCTGTTCGGGGTTTCAAGTTTTTAATAGAGTGTTGAGACTGAACGTAGAGTAAGTAATATTTTTTTAATCATAGGAAATTTAAAATTACTAGTTTTGTTCGTTGATTCTTGGATTATCATCATCATCATCCACAGCCGGTTATTTCCCACTGCTGGGTAAAGGCCTTCTCTTGTCATAATTAGTGAATAAATCATATTTGCATTATTATGTCAAATCTCATGTCACGATTTGTTGTAAATTAAATTATGTTCCTAAAATGATAGCAATAATTCTGTTAAGTAGGTACCTATTTTAATATGGATAGGACCAAATTGTATTTAGACTAAATTTACATTATTACATCAAAGTGCTAAACAAAGACACCCAAAGTACCTATTGCTGCTAATCAGTACAAGGTTTATACCTTTCACTGTCTACCCTTACATCAATACCACACGTAGCTCTACAATCTATGCTAATTTTAGACCTCGTTTATAAAAATATTGGAACCGAATCAGAAATATCTGAGCACAAATAGCGGCAGCTGCGAGGCGCCGGAAAGGAAGGAATTAGTTGAGTAAACACACTGACAGACTTATCATCACCTTATTTATCTAGCTGATAACTGCAATCGCGGAGAAAGTTAGTATTGTGAGGTTCTGTAATATTGATATTTTTTGATACTTTCTGCTGCTTAGGGTACTTTGACCGCTTTAACTTTGATTCCTTCAAAATAATATTGAGATTGGTTGTTTTTTTATAATGATAAACTAGTGACCCGGCCCGGCTTCGCGCAGTTACATTATGCATGATAAAAACCTGATTAAATTCTTCTTGAATCACTAGTTACCCATTAAAAAAACTGCATCAAATTCCGTTGTGTAGTTTTAAAGTTTTTAGCATACAGACTTAACTGTATACCATGTAGAGATTGTGATATAATAAAATGAAAATTATTATTGTGTATATTAGTATATTAGTGTTTCACTATATTATAGTTCCCGTAAGGCATGATTTAATTTAGTTGTTATAACCGGCTAGCACTTACGTCAAAAATTACGTCGAAAAATTAGCTCGACAAGTTTCGGAAATCTGAGGTTTCCATCATCAGTTTAATAATAGTGTTTGTAGTAATTTGAAGCAAACACACCTTATTTCCTACAAAATATTGTCGAAGTATCATATTCTTTATTGTTGATTTTAGCACTTCCGATAGAAATCGGAATCAAACACAAATTTCCGTTCCAAAGTTTCTATTGAACCATAACACAAAAACGTACGGCAAGGAAGTATTGAAAAACTGTTTGAATTTTTTGTATTGATTTCTATGAATAGACAGTCCTTGACTATTGTCATTCACTCAAATACAACAAGCTCTAATTTTACGCATCTTTTGTGAATCTGTATTGGTTCTTCTAATAAAAAAAAAACTAATAAGTATCTAATAGATTGTAAAAAAAAAGTTTGTATGAGAGTGCCCAACTCTGGTGTCAGAGTTTTCAAACAGCGCTGAGGGCCTCTGACGCGGCTTTACGACTCCCGTACTGCTACGATACTATAGCCGTACTATAGCTTATTATACTATTTCTTTCAACACAAATCTATTCAATATCAAGAGACCTACTTACAGGCAGCGGAAATAAATCCCTCTAGTGGCAATAAATTTGCTTCGCGTAAACAAACGAGGCCTAAATAAATAATGCAGCTCATTGAACACCTTACATGTGTGTCAAGTATATCAATAAAGCTGCTGATGTAGATTTTAAACTGGTATGTGTGAATATGTTTCGTATATTTCAATGAACATTGCAATTTAATAAAGTTAAAATCTGTTGCTTCGTAAGTCGTGACATTACGATATATTTAGTTAAGAACTATAGCAATATAAATTACATTGTGAGCTGTTATACGCCATATACAAGTATGTAGGTAAGGTACATTATAGATACAATGTACAAGGACATAGTATTTAGGGTTCTTTAGGGCGATATTCAAATGGAAAGACGAAAATCGTCAACTGAGTTTTTTGCGGACATATTAAGGCATAGGCATAGGTCTGATAATTTTTAGGTAAGTTTTTCGTGCCATAGGCAGAAATGCCTAACATCAGGCAACCTCTACGCAAATGAGAATCTTTACTATTTTAAAGTAAAGTAAAGTAAAGTATCGTTGTAGTAGTAGTAAGTAAAGTATTAAAAAACCATCATAACAATTAAGCTGGTTAGGTACTTACCAGCCGTCTGATAATTAGCTTATCACCGTCATAAGCAGTTGGATAAAAAAATAAAAGATCTTCTTATACTTAAGCGAGCCTCGAGCGATCGTCCTCAATTCACAGTCAATTTAAACTTCAATTTATTTGCAGAGCAATGAAAGTAAGTACTCTTGCAAGAAGCAAATTCGTTGCTCTCGACTGGTCACGCAGTTTTTTTTCAATACTTTCTCTCGACCCTCGAAGACCATATATCTGATGGTAATGCTTGGTTACCTATTATACTTATTTTATCAATGACAACATATACTATAGACTCTCTTGACTGGCCTGTTAGCTTGGTTGTGGCTCTGCCTTCTAATCTAGAGCTCGCGGGTTCGATTCCCGCATGACACAAGTATTTATGTACTTTAAAAATGTATAATTACTTGTGTTGAGTCTGGTCGTTTGTATGTATAATAAGTATTTATTTACAAAAGAAAAGTATATAAGTATTATATCCGTTATCTAGTACCCACGACACAAGCGTTTGCTTAGTGTGGGGCTAGATGGCGCTGTGTGCAATGTCCCGAAATATTTATTATTTATTTTATTTTTATTATTATTCTTATAGTGATAAAAATTGGAAACACTTGCTTCAACTGATGGTCGATAGAAATAGAACATGTGATAGGGCACCTAACCATCACCACAAAATTAAAATATCTGATTGCTGGTGAAGCCATCGCATTGCCAGACATCATATACGCATCATTGATTGGATTTGATTTGGATCATATATATGGAGGAAATAATGGCTAGCCTGCAATAGGCTGTCGTAATTGATGTAAATAGGTATCAGTTTTTATTGGTCCACGTGTGGCAAATAGTTGACAAATTATATTTAGACTTACTTAAAGTTGATATATCCGATAAAACAAGGTTTTCAAACAAAGAGTTGAACCATTTTGCATAGAAATAAAAGTAAAAAATGTATTTTGCTCGGTAATAATGCAATTAGCAGTCCCTAACTATCACTGTCTATGTTGTTATCTGAATGCGATGCTCTTCCACATGAGTTGACTCATCACATTACTGCCGGTTTCTGGGGCGGAATCGGATTTAGCTTCCGGACACACTTCTGCTTACGTCTCCAATAGGGTGTGAATGCTGATGGGAAAGCTTTGTCATTACTGGATGGACTTACGTTTATTAGTTATGGTTGGTTGCTTCATTTTTATTGGGCAAGCGGAATTGTATGAGAATGTAGGGTGTTTTTATGTTTGTATGTAGGTATATAGCTTGGGCAAATAACTAACTAACCTAAGCTTAGCTTGTAAGAACTGTGCAAGCACAGAATACAGAAGAACAAGTATGACTCACAAAATATGGATCACTTTGTAGGCGGAAATAAATAAATTTCTTGACAAGTTGGTAAGTACGAAATGTGATGACGACATATATATTTAACATTATCCCTGGACAAATTAAAAATGCTCCTTCAAAGCAATCTTTTAAAATAAGTTAGCAGAAAAGACATTTTATTCACACAATAAGTAGGTACCTATGTACCTCTTGTGGATTAATTTTAATTGATGAATGTAATCTATAGTTATAATATTATAAAGCTGAAGAGTTTGCTTGTTTGTTTGTTTGAACGCGCTAATCTCAGGAACTACTGGTCCGATTTGAAAAATTCTTTTTGTGTTGGATAGACCATTTATCGAGGAAAGCTTTAGGCTATATAACATCACGCTGCAACTAATCCTATTAGTTGCACCGAAGAAACAATTGAAAATGTGGAAAAAACGGGGAAAATTATTCATCTTTGAGGGCTTCCGTTGCGTGCGCTGCAAAAACGGTTCAAGTCGTGGGTATAAGCTATAATTTATAAAGCTGAAGAGGCTGCCCTAAATAACTATTTCACGCGGACGAAGTCGCAGGCACAGCTAATATGTAATACGTTGATCTTTTAAGCTTTGATTACGATTAACATAAATATGTGATAGTTTTTTCGAAATTTTGATTTATAGTATTAACATGTAACTGTTGTTTGTTATAAATAAATATCTGAATCTGAATCTAAACCAAACTAGCTAAGTGGTCGATATCAGCCAGGCCTGCAGGGTGGTTCACAAAATCGGAAAGTTTCCGCTCGGAAACGAAACGCCAATAAACGACGTCATAACTGACTTATTTTAACCAATAACAGTCATCCACCAATCATAGAAGTTACAAGGAGTTCTACGATTGGCGTTTCGTTTCCGAGCGGAAACGTTCCGAATCTGTGAAACACCCCGCAGGTGTCAAACCAACTAGATTATGAAAATCTTATTTACTTACACATACAGCTAAAAAACTACAACTGTAACGTGCCACAAAGATCCAGCGTATAGGTACTATATACTAAACCCATTGCATACTGCATTCCTCATAAGCCCCGTACACTGGCGTGTGCCAAGCGCCCACCGGTAGCTTGCTTCATGCATCGATGAGCGCTTTATGCAACGACTATTTAAGTGTCAGACGAGTATTTAGGTTCTCAAGTTACTACTTCTATAACCAGCTAAAGTCCATATAATGTTTTTTTCTTAAACAGGATATATAATATAGCTACTCGTAAAAATACAACTTAGATTTCGTCTGCCGTCCACACAATGCCTTTTTTCGGCACAAAAAATAAAAAATATCCTCTTTCTTTCTAGCAGAGTGCCTAGATTTTTTATTGCGATAGAAAGAGAAACACAAACCAATGAAGCTGCTTTGTTTTTACATGACTGTTGAATAAAATTAATATGAAATAATACTGACTATAAACTCGAATGCAAAAACAGAACAATCGCTAACGTAATTTTTCAATATCTTTTTTTGAAATGCGTGAATTCTCTTGGTATACATAAGTTGTCTATCGGTTATGTTGTCGTAGGTTCCACTAGCACGTGGTACGCCCAGCGGTGCTGCTTGCATGATTATTTAGTTTAATTGCCATAAATAAGTAGGATGTTTGTACTTTGTACGGAAGCGCAACTAATGACCAACGCTGACCGCTTTGGAACTGTTTTGGAGTCTTTTGTAGTGGATTACGTGAAATTCTAATATTTTAATGAAATTCCTGGATTACGTTTTAGCCAAACCTGTAAATTATATACATTTTTATACACTACACAATTTTTATTATTATTTAATCCTTCAGTTTAAAAAAAAACTAAACAAAGAACCGACGTTACTGAGACAAGCTAAGTAATAAGACATTATACCTGTTTCTTTTTTTTTATTTTGGATCTCAAGATTTAAAGACGATGATATGACTTAATCTAGATGAATCAATAGAATCTAATGTCATTCTTCTATTTATAAACAAAAAACTACATTATTTCAAACTATTCGGTTGCTGGCAAAATTCAAACTAGCTAGCCTTAAAGAAAATACCATTTGATGAGTATATCCAAAAGCAATAGCAAAACTACAATATCCTTAACATTACGAACCTACACATGAATTATAGCACGAATAGATTAATAAGTATTTTTGTGCCGGTACTAAAGTAAGTGACAACATTAAAAAGCATAGCAACAGCAAAACGAAAATCGAAAAAAAAGACATCGACATTGTCAAAGTCAAGGGTCCAACCTAGATGAGGTCTGCACAAGATCGACGCAGATGGCACATACAAAGGGAGGCCTATACCCAGCAGTGGGGCTGTGGATGATGAGGTACAGCAAAACGAAAGATCATGAAACTTATCTTCTAGCTGTTTTCAGCTACGGCGACCGTTTTCTGCATAAGTCAGGACGCCATTAATAAAAAAATAAATAAATAAATATTTCGGGACATTGCACACAGCGCCATCTAGCCCCACACTAAGCAAACATAATTCATTGTCATAATTCTAGTGTATGTTACATAAAATATAGGTTATATGTAGTGTACATAGATTAGCAAGTATGCATACCTCGTAAGCCGGTAAGTAGCCACTTCCCGTGAGATTAATTCGCGGAATATATTGCCATGCGACACTGGGAGGTATTTAGCAGGATCTTGTGACATAGATTTATGGTAAGCTGAACTGATGTCATGTGTATGCTGACCTATGTAATGCGATTATAAAAGAGTGTTCTGTACTTGAAGGAAGAAAAAATTTATACTTGGGTGGTTAGATAACTTGAGAATTCCACCTTACCTTTTCGAAGGGATGTAAAGAAAAATGTATGTATGTAGATTTATTGTACTAGGTATTACATTTTTCTTGTAACCAAAGGAAGTAGAAGATTTTCGTGAGATTTTCACATCTCAATGTCACACAATAAGTGTTAGGTAGGTACTCTTTATGCACTAATAAAAAGCAGATTACTTATATTTCATATATTTTTATCTCTTTTTTATAAAGATGATATGCAGCTTCTAAACTCCCTATGCTCCAAAATAAAGAATCAGCAGATTCTATTCAAAATAACGCATAATTGTAAAATATTTCACAACAATTTAAATTCACATCAAGACATCCAATCGGCAGCTATCAGTAAAACAAGTTAGGTACTCTCGCAAGCTGTATAGTTGGTATCTTGTGCAATCTCTACAAGTCAATTTGCGCCCTTCTTTAACAACATGTATAAACATTATTAAGTAAACAAGTTACTGATGAGCCAAGAAAAACGTTGGCCAGAACGTTGCAAAAGTGAATGGTGTCTTGTTGAGTTAAAGTGAATGTATGAGCTTTATTTCGGTAAAATAAGATGTATTTTCTATATCGAATAGTATTTTAATAGTACGTAAGTAAGTAGTACCTTGATTAAATCAAATATTGCAACATATTTAACATAAAATACAATGTTCTAGTTCAAAGTTTAACTCCTACTGCATTCTGTGGTTGAGCTAAAGATTATAAATTTGGATTTAATCTTGTCCCTAATACATATTATTATATCTAAAACCTGTTTTTGTCAAATCTATATAATAACACTCATCTTATCATATTTAGAGGTGAGCAGAAATTGACAAAAATCCATTGATATATATTTAACTAATTAAAGTAAGTAATTTAACAGTTAATCACCCAAGTCTAAATCATGTAACCTCGAACACAACACCCAAAATAAAACACTAATAAAAAGCCTCTGCTATTCTTATCATTTGCCACCTACACTCTCGTAAATTTAGCTTTATGAATGAACTTGGCGTATTCAAATTCAAGTTAGTCTCTGAGATAATGGGTAGGGCCGCTTTCCACAGAATCTAGGCCAAATAACTACGAATAATAGACTCTATAGAAACGTACATAGAACTAAATTTTCAACTGGGAAGAACTATGTAGATACATGTTAACGCCTAGTTTAGTATCTAGAGCCGCCACTACATGAATGTAAGTATTTTTTTCTATACCAATAAATAATTGTGAACCTAAGTAAAGCAACTCCACAAGATGGACAACCGCCGTCACCGCATTTGATTTGGTAGCCGAGACTTAGCCCTTTACCGTCCTTTTACAAAACGCGGTTTTAATATTAGTCCAAGACTTTGAAAATAAAAAGTCGGTTCTTGTCTTACCCAGCTTTGGTCTCCCAGTATAGCGGTGCCGTCATATAGCGGCCGTACATTACGGACTCAAAAAGACGGCACCGCAATCGTAGGAAACCAAAGCTTTAGCACAGTCTAAAATTGTTATATTAAGGCTTTAGCGACCAACTGTAATCAAGCATTCGGCAGCGTTCCGTTATTTCCGCCATCTTAACCAATCACGAGCAAGATTTGTACGAGTCGTGTATGAGAGAGAGAGAGATGTGGAAGCAGTTTCGACGCGACATTTTGTAAGTTACTTGAGTTATAATTCTATGAGACAATTATTCTTAGCAAAAAAACAACTGATCCTACTGACTGGTGTTTTATTCTGTAGCGTAATTAAATATTTGAAAATAGTATATGTAATGATATTCTGTGACTAAGTGAATTTGAAATTAAGCGCAATGAAGTGAATGACGCGCCAAATATGAACACAGTTTATGAAATATGATGAAAACGTATTCCATTATTGTAAACATGGCTAATATAATAAAATATAATAGTTAATTAGACATAAGTACTTGTAAAATTGTCAGAAAAGAGTATGTTTGAATAGATTATTATTTAAAATATTTTTTCAGTCTAGGTACCATATTAACTATGCCCAATGATTCTGAATTTCATCAGGTCATTGCAGGATATTTAGGAAATAGCACACACGTTTTTTTGAGTCACACATTTTTATGAGAGATTCGTTGATTTTTTCATTTTCACATATACTTTCTATTAATGTGCAATCATTAATTAGCAACCATCATCATCATCATCATCATCAGTTCGTGACCGCCCCCTGCTGAGTATAGGCCTCTTCTCTAGCGCGCCATAAAACACGATCTCCTGCCAGTCTAATCCAGGATCTAGCTAAATAAGATCTAGATATCTAATACATATACATACAAGTAAGGTCTACATACCTTCTTATTTTTTGAAATTTGAACATGAAATTGGCTCACGCTTGACTACAACTTGCCTGATGTTAAGCAACGTTATAATCTACGATCTAGCGCGCTTGCCTAGAAGAAACCGGTTTACTCTCGACTTGAAGACCGTTTCCCGCACATATGCCTTGCGGTAATTGTTTGCCTACCGTATTGTCCGCTAGATGAAAATGCCCCTAGTTTGCTGGCTCAAGTTACTTGCCTTAATGGCATCTTTAATGGAAAGATAGAAAAATAATTGATAATATTAAAATGCATCTTAAAATATATGTTAGAATGTGTTATGCTGGGGCCACACTAACGAGAAATGGCATTAATTATCGCGATAATGAACGTTAACCGTAGGTGTAGCCACGACTAAACGTCACAATTTGACAACGGCATCAACATTGCCGTTTGGCGTTTGGCGATAGCTCCAGTGGCGGTACATCAAATGCTGGGGCCACACTAACGAGAAATGGCATTAATTATCGCGATAATGAACGTTAACCGTAGGTGTAGCCACGACTAAACGTCATAATTTGACAACGGCATCAACATTGCCGTTTGGCGTTTGGCGATAGCTCCAGTGGCGGTACATCAAAGAGATGAACGCGAGAATTAATGCGATGAAGCGGCCACACTACGTATTTCAGTATGCGTCGTGAGCGCGACGGGATCGCACGTGTTTTCGACGTGTTTTCCAAATTGTATGTTTTTTTGAATACGTAGGTACCCCATAGCCGTTATGGAGTGGAGTAACGAGAAAGTGATTTCGTTTCTTGAAATTCTTCAAACTGAACCATGTTTGTGGGATACAAAAATGAAAAGTTACAAGAATCGTGGAGGGCAACGTGATGCTTGGCAACGAATAATGGAATTATTACCATTTAAAACAACGATTGAAGAAATGAAAAAGAAGAAGGAAAGCTTAATGGGTTATTATAGAACGCATTTAAACAAAATTAAAAAATCTTTGAAGTCCGGAGCCGGTTTCTTTTTTTTCATCATTCGGTAATGATTCAGTAAATTCAAATAATAAAAATTTGCACTCATGAAATACAGAGCTCGGTCAACGTCCATCTTGCTTGGGATATAAGTAAAATCAACGGCGTTTTTAACGCCAAAAATGGGCGTTCACGTTGACCATTCAAGTGTGGCCACCCACTTTAACGCGGTAAAAATTATCGCAATAATTGTCGCGTTAATGGGCATTGACGTTAAGCGTTAGTGTGGCCCCAGCAAAAGAGATGAACGCGAGAATTAATGCGATGAAGCGGCCACACTACGTATTTCAGTATGCGTCGTGAGCGCGACGGGGTCGCACGTGTTTTCGACATGTGCTCCAAATTGTATGTTTTTATTAATTAAGTAGTTATTATTATTAATACTTAGTTACTTACAGTGTACGATTCCTGTGCATTTGTATCATCCACCATCTTCTTTTTCTTTGTTTCTTTTTTTTCATCATTCGGTAATGATTCAGTAAATTCAAATAATAAAAATTTGCACTCATGAAATACAGAGCTCGGTCAACGTCCATCTTGCTTGGGATACAAGTAAAATCAACGGCGTTTTTAACGCCAAAAATGGGCGTTCACGTTGACCATTCAAGTGTGGCCAGCACTTTAACGCGGTAAAAAATATCGCAATAATTGTCGCGTTAATGGGCATTGACGTTAAGCGTTAGTGTGGCCCCAGCATTACTAAGTGACAATAAGCATTGAGTAACAATTGGAAAAAAATGTTAGGAGAAAATGTCCAACCGTAAAATGTAATAAAATCAAATTCAGATTAATAGTACAAGGAACGCTTCTTGATCTAATTCAAACGAAATAAATTGAATTGTACCATCCCACATCTTACAAAATTACACGCTCACGACTCCTTTTATGCTCTTGTATGCTTGCAAATTGTCGTTCAGAGATACAACACAATAATATGTAGATAGACCATTTATACAGGTAGATACAGAATGTTTGTGTTAGTACGTTGACTCAACGTCTGGGCAAATACATTGCAAAAATGCAACGCTTCAGGCTATTTGCAAATGGCTATCTTTTATGTACATATGTATGTATTTACATGTTCATATCCTACGAAAGAAAAACATGTTTAGTTGTGAAACAGTTTCATAACATCGAAATTTTGTTAAACGTATAAAAATAGTATACGTATTCCTTTAAAAAACAGCTAAAATTTATGATGTGATTAATGATTTATTCTAAAAAATGCTAACCAATTAAAAACAAAAGACTTTTGACGTTGACGAACCCTTCGTTCCATATTTAAAACAAACGTTGGGGCGTGATAGTTTAAAATTGTGTTCGTATTACAAATATGATTGCATGTTCTGGTATTGTTTTACAGTCTTTTGTTTGCTTCCCTTGTGTTGTACCGCTCTATGATACAAGCTTGACTCGGCAGCTTTTGACTTTGATTGAATTTCGAACAATAATAGACGAGTTTTGAAATGAGGTTTCATTTGAAACCATAGAGTATATAATATAGGACTTATATTAGTGTTCTATACAGAATGCAATGAAGTAATGAACAAAATGCTTATTTTATATTTCGTTCTACTATTTTGCAAAAACAAAATTTTCTCGCACAAAGAAAAATTGTTTCCGTTCAAAAATATGCAAAAGCTGACCACTTACGAAGGTTTAATAGCAAAGGGCTTTGTTTCTATTGTTCTGTTATGGAATGTAGTTTACGACGTGTGCTATACTCCTTGCACAGCAAACAGGGCACTTCCCGGTCGATATGTAGGAGTGGTACCGATGCACTTACTTATTGGTTTTGTGAACCCAATAATTTATTGGTTGTACAATTTGGTTTGTGAATATATTTTCTATCTTCTTCTTCTTATCGAATGAGATGGGCCTACTTTGCTGTCGAGAGTTTATCAAGCCGCTCTAAGGGCCTCTGACATGGCTTAATGACTGCCGTAATAGACAAACAGCCGTTTTTTCTATAAAATTTGGTGGTTATATTAATTGTCTTGAGGCTCCAAGTTATCTTATTTTTTTGTTATTATCGTGTCATGCCATGCATTTAAATAAGTTTTTATTTATCATACCTATTGAACCGAGTTTTTAAGAAAAAAAAAGTAACTCTAAACATGTCTGAGTAGTCTTCTTTCTTAAAAAATATGTATTTAAGGCTTCCTAATTTCTAAAAAATAGGACTCTTAACCCATGAACAAAATAACAAAATCCTCAAACTATTTTAAGCCTACTGTTAAACTTATCCTACCAAACAAAGTTACAATAAAAACTATTTTTACTATCACCTACATATTTTAGTACCATTTTACGACAGGATATAGATTCCAATACTTTTACTACTGACATTATTTATATTTGTACTGTATGTACATGGACATCTGTAAAATATGGTAAAGATTAAAGATAAGAGATTTGGAAGCTACCTACTTATCTATAGATAGACATAATTTACAGCCCTTATATGGTCATAAATACAAATATTAATATGCATGCTTATTATTATGTGTATGTACCTTTGTATACTATGTGCTACCGATAATATTATGCTAAGGTTATTTATTTGATTTAAATAATAAGTAAACTTATATGTTAACTAAACGGTTTTCACTCACGTGTAATTCGGGTATGTTGTTTGAACATACGTTCTGAAGATGGATGTCATAACATCCGAAAAGCGTAAACAACATACGCGAATTACACGTGAGCGAAAACTGTTTAGTTAACATATTGATCAAATGTCTCACGAAAGTTTTAATATTAAAATAAGTAAACTTAGTTAAGAAAGGGATGCATGAATTTACTGAACAAATAAATTGTACGGGGATACCACAACCCTCAAAGTAATAAGTAATACGCCGAGAAGAGGTAGAATATATTGAAATAAATAATTAATTAAATAAATATTACTTACTTATTAAACTATTATTAATCATCATCATCGTGTCAGCCTGTGTTTACCCACTGCAATTTTTTTATACATGAAATAGGCTCACGCTTGACTACAACTTGCCTGGTGTAAAGCAACGTTATAATCTACGATCTACGATTAAATATAGGCCATTATAAAAAACAATAATTATTATGGTTACTTGTTTCAAAATTTAATAAGGTGAGACTTATACTTATTGTAAAAGTACATATAACTTACTAACTTTACTTTTCTCGTATTTTATATTTTATCCGACTAACACTACCGAAAACACAAAGCTAAAAATTTGCATGCAACTCATTCGAAACTTGTCATCCATGATTGATATTCCTGATAGTACCTGCTAATATTCTATACGCTTGCCTATTTGTTTGGGACGTGACCGGAAAGCGCTGATCAATGATAAGGATTTCGTACAGCTTAGCCTAAACCGATAGAGGTGCTGTTTTGAGAATTATAAAGTTTCACTTCGACTATAAATTGCCTGTAGCTAAATTTAAAAATACTTATATTGATTTAGTATTACGTATAGATTTTGATATTTTAACCCTTGGGTGCCACTAGTTTACAGAAAATGTTTAAAATGTTTTTCAGACAACCCATTTAATCATCTTTTTCATAAAATTATAGAAAAGATAAAATATTTTAAAAATTTAGATAAAAATTTTCCTAGTTTTACTGGTTTTACGTATATTCAGCATTATAAAAAAATAGCAATCATTAGAGAATTTGTTTTGTAGTATACAATTTTAACTAGAATAGAATTTACTGACGGATTAAGATTCACAAGATAGTAAATCAACGTAGTATGTTCATAATTACATTAGGAAATTAAGCAAATGAACGCAATAAATTACCACTTTCTATTTTACGATGCACATGAGTGGCAAAGGCCCTAGTTATAGTAATTAGCGCTTCTGAGTGTGGATGTAGAACTATGAAGGTAATTGGCAATCAAATGATTCACGCAATAATAAGTGGCGTATTACTGGCTGAATGTACAGAGCTATTAGTAACTACTCGAACATATGTACTAGTACAGTCAGGGTTAGGCATAGCCAATGTAAGCAACGCCGTACTTCGATATAATATTTTATGTACGTATTGACGCTTAATTCTTGCATGTTTCGTATCAAAATGTCCCCAACCTTTCAGTATCATTCAAATTATAATTATTACGGAATAACCAATAAAAAAAAAAAAAAAAAAAAAAAAAAACATTTTATAGGTATCGCTAGTTTCTGGACAATATTAACATTCATTTACTTATGTATTTTACTTTATCATTCAGTAATAAAACAGCAATAGTTGTTGTTAATTGAAAAGCAATAGCTTAGTACAGCACATTACGTGGAGGTGCGAAAATGAGCTCAGATTTTACGAGCAATCGACAGCATTCAGTTTATGATTGATTAGCTCAATAAATTACAAAATTCAGCTCAAACATGAGTCTAGTCTAGATCTAGACCTGCGCCAAATATGGCCTCCATTATAAAGGCGCCACTGTTATCTTTGGAAAGGTAATGGGCCTATTAATTTTGAACGGCACTTCAAGATAAATATGAAATGACAGGGAATTTGCATTAGCTTTCAATCACCAATTAGTGGCAATTTTTAATGGCTTTTTAAAGGTTTTTTGTTTTTGAAAGTAAATTGCATTGCTTTATTAGAGCGATTGTGAGAAAATATATATACCTATCCGTAATTAACGCTAAGCGTTCGTTTTCTTTTGTTTTCGTTTGCTAGTTACCCATGAGTTGTTTACCTGAAAAAAAAACACTGTTTCCACAGAATTATAGGCAGCCTTGAATTTGTGATTTCCACTTAATTCAGCTACTATTTTCCCTCGACATATAATTTGTCGGTCTTCAAGTCGAGAGCAAACCGGTTTCTTCTAGGCAAGTGCGCTAGAACGTAGATTATAACGTTGCTTAACATCAAGCTAGTTGTAGTCAAGCGTGAGCCTATATCATGTAAAAAAATATATTTTCCCACATCCTGACCTGACCTATAAACCACCATTTAGCCACGTGCCCACACTATCTGTTTCATGTGTAGGGCGTAATGCAACGAGTCGAATTATTAATTAGCACCATTAATACACCAACTAGGTCAGTGGGTAGTTATAACCATGCTAATGTCACTGGCTAGTACCACGCTCGTTTTATCTAGTAGGGAATATAATACAGAAACCCCTACCTAACCTTAGCAATTTATCAAATTTGTTTTTAAGGTGTCAATCAGTATTTTGTAAAATCAGAGAAAACATGCATAAATTTGATCGAGTGTCAATTGATATAAAAATGCTATACTTATTATCGTACGCATCAGTATAGAAAGTAAGCTATATTTAAGTATATTTAATAACTAATGTACTCTCACTGTTTTTTGATAAAAAAAATATTTGTATTGTAATCTAATGTTCTAATCGTGCTTCATCTAATACTTGCTTAGGATGTCTACATACAGGCCTGTTAGTTAGAAATCCAACAGATTATACATATTTACTTAGTTAAGGTTTTCTCTGGTAGTAACATATATTGATTTTCATTTTTCACTTAATTTATTAACTACACCTGTAATTTTATTAGTTTTTCATGCTTCTATTATATTAGTTTTTCATTTTGCTTTGTGTGCATTGGAAGATGAAAAAACCTTAATATTTATTTATAGCACCAAAAAAATCACGAGACTTGTTTCATACTGGTCACCACATTGCATCTGCCCAAGAAATCTACCTCAATTGATACGTTTTTAGGAGCCGTGTTTTCAATATATTTAGGCATCCAACACATACAACGTCGTAGTTTTAACTCGACAGGTTGGATAGTTAGCTGGCAAATAGAGTCTATTGGTATGCTGTACGGTTCTCCCTGATCCTATCTGCTTGTATGGACTTTCAATTATTATTTTAGGAGTTCCAGTTAGAAAATGTTTACAGAATTATAGTATCTATTGAGTTGGTTAGGAATTTTTAGCTTATTGTTGCTAAGTTGGATAGATTTGTTGAATATAAGAGCATATTATTGAGTACTTTAGATAAGCCAATAAAATTATCAAATGTTAGTTAAAATGTTCGACAAATTGGCAATGTTATCATATTGGTATTTTGTTTTGTTTTTTTTTATATCGTGGTTGGTTTTTCTAATTTATCCAAATAATAAATTGGATACCAACTTAATTAATTCATAGATAGGCGTTTTATTGAAATCAAAAATACTTTAAAAGTTTATTGGCTTTCATAAACGTAATATAATTGAAATATAGTCCAACCACTTTATAGTCTATTTATGTCTAAAGAAGTAGTAAATTTTATTTGTAATTTGTATTCAATTAACTTCTCTAGTGTAAAAATGGGGTTTTAAATGTGTTTTCTCCCAATGAGGTCTTAAATTAGGATCGTTATAGTTCTCGATCTAATTAAAAGATATAAATAGATAATGCTTTTTAGAAAGTATTGACTAATTTGAAATATAAACGCAAGAGTTATTTTCAATATGTTTAAAAGTAGCTTAAAGCTAGCAGTAACATTTCTCATGTTTATCAAACATTGGCCAAATGTGCGCTGTTTCCACAAATAATTGACATTTAGCGTAATTTTGGCTAAGTCTACATTGTTTGATCCTCTAGCTTCTTTTCATTAATAAGTATGATATCACATCACTTTAATTAACCTTTCCTAAATACGAAACTCTTTTGCCGCGATCTAAAAACGATAATTCAAATCTTACTAGGTAAACCAGCTGCATCGAAGACGATAATATTCGTCAGGATTCGAACCTGCGTATTTCTGCTACCGTCAGAACGCCTTAACCACTAGGCTACGGTCTACTAACTGCCAGGCGCGAAAATCCACACTCATTTCCATACACTTCAGACTGAGCGGCTGATGGCGCCACTTGTGCTGTCAGAATATGTCTAACAAACACTCATATCGATGTACTATGGACACCTGATTATTTTCGCTCATTTTCCAATAAAAGTTTAATTTAAAACAACCATAGTGCAGGTTAGCACTTAATAAATTAACTCATGATAATATTCGTATCAGGTGAGTTATGGTCAACCCATCTCGTTAAAAAAAAGAATCAGTATGGACACGAAAATGACCTCTAATCTTGCAGCGTCCATACTAACATAATACAGAATATAAATGCTCCCACACTTAGTTAAGCAGATCTAAATCAGATCGCGTGTAGCATTGGCAGAACATTTCGCATGTAACCCTTGTATACAATACAGCTGTAACATGAAGCTTCCTGCAAGGAGTGGCGAAGGCTTGGCTGCACGCTACCACTGGATTATATGAATAAGCTAAAAAACATGTTTTTATAAGCAAAGTGAAAATATGTTTGTTGGTTTGACAGTTATTTTTATTTACTCTCAAAAATAAGTTTGAAATGGATTTGAATTTTTGGTATTGGGGTAGACAAGGTTCCTAATAGTGACAGGCTTTTTATCTTAAAATAACAAGCGTACACTAGACAAGCTATAAAATTTAGTCTATTCGTTTATCTCTCACTCTTAAACCGAGCAACGTACAATTGTGGGTAGAAGATATATATGTAGTTCTGAATTTAAGTTAAATACCTAACATTTGTCCTGAAAACACAAATACACAAACAGACAAAACCGCGAGTAACAACGACTTACAAAGAAGTGTAAAAAATGACAGTAAAAAACACCGTTTCAAGGCTGAAATTAAAGCTCGTTTTAGTAGTATCGCGTGGATGAGTAATTGTTTTGGCAGATTTTTTGACACGATACGAGACATGGAGCTTTTATGAAAAGTGTAATGAAATTTTTGTTACATTAGTCGTTAGGTTAGTTGCATTTCTACGTATAAAATTTAATTGATGAAGCTGTAGGAAAAGGTTTAGTTGGGTGAGTTTATGACAGTTAATATGTGAAGGTGATTATAACTGACGACGCGATCAATAATGGAGCGAGTGTGTATCCGTGTATACAAATACAAAATACAAAATCATTTATTTTTTTTAAGATATTTTTCACAAAATGTTTTTGAATCCTCTGACCTCGTGGTAGCCGTTAGGCTGTGTTACGAGGCCAGAGTCATCTCCCAGTATGTTCATAATTTAATTATAATAACGTCTTATGAGCTAGGTTACACAAACATTTTTTTTATTTTGTTTTAATATCTAACTACCCTCCATTTGTGTATAAATTCAAGTGGTATGACAACAAACAGTGTAGGCAAGCAATGTAGGCAGTCACTCACACACGCACAATCGTACAACTCGCCCCACCATCGACTTCTTAATCAACTGACGCATAATGTAAACACTAGTTTGAAATTCATGTGCCAAAATAAATCTATGTATTTTGTCAGCCACCAGTATCTTTCGATACATATTTATGAAGATGCCGTTTTGTTAATTAAAAAATTGAGGTTGCGATATTGCAGTGAGCGGATTTATTTAACTGCAATGAACTGTATAGATCACGGTGACTCATTTCATCTATACTTCTATACTAATTTTATAAAGCTGAAGAGTTTGTTTGTTTGTTTTTTTGAACGCGCTAAACTCAGGAACTACAGGTCCGAATTGAAAAATATTTTTGTGTTGAAGAGACCATTTATCGAGGCAGGCTTTAGGCTATATAACATCACGCTGCAACTAATAGGAGCGAAGAAACAATAGAAAATGTGAAAAGAACGGGGAAAATTATTTATCTTTGAGGGTTTTCGTTGCGTGCGCTGCGCAAACGGTTCAAGTCGTGGAAAACAGCTATAATTTATAAAGCTGAAAAGGTTGTTTGCAAAATAAATATGATGCCCTAAATAACTATTCCACGCGGATGAAATCGCTGGCACAGCTAGTTTTATCATATTCTGAAGAGACTGAAATGAGAAACTTTAGAAACTTTAACCATAACATTTTCTGCTTTCATAAAGGTTGATTTAGGTTTTTTTTGTTTTAAATAGTGACAACTGATTTTTATGCATAGCATTTTTATTTTTTTCATGATAAAATCAGCCATGTCCTATTCTAATGGTTGATAATATTACTTTTATTAGCACCTTGTTATTATAATTGAAACGACATTTTAATGATATATTGTAGAGTCATCATCACACCAAAATGGACAAAACAATGATGATACTCTCAGTTGAATATAGTATTACTCCGAAGTCTTTAGAGCTACTAATAAATACACACTCGCCGGCGACTGTGATTGAAGATAAAAACATTATAATTTTAAATCGAGCTTCTGTATATAAATCCTGAGGCTTCCATTAAGCTGAGGAATGGCCAGAGCCATGAATGAGTCGGCTCGGGTGTATTTATGAAGTGGCATGTCTGGGTTGCCATAGTTTATGTATTAAGTTTTTATATTTTAGAAGGTTTGTTTAGGCTTCCAAAAATCTTATATTATTGCGGCTTTGGTAAATATCTGTTGTATTCAGTGACATTGAATTGGTGTGGTCAAGCATGTTCAAATAGAAATACGAGTAAAACACTAAAAACTCAAAACTGAGATTTGTCAAAAAAATAGGAAAACGAGCAACAAATTTGTATAACACTGAAATAAGCCGGCCAGTATCTATTTTCGTAACATCCAGTAGGCACTATCAATTGACCCAGTAGTGCAAAAAGTGAATTGCCGTCGAGTTAAGCCGCCTAATCTGGCGTTACATTTATTCAACTAGTTGCTATGGCCTCTGACTCATTTGTCAGCTATAAAAACGCAATAGATGTGGATTAGCGTCAATCAGCACGTGTGGTACATTCAGAACATTGAACTCTATGATAAATGATGTGCTCTGTGCTGAGATTATTATAGCATGGTTGAAACTTAAGCCGTAGATCCGCCTTCTTGACAAGGGAGGGGATAAATCTTTGCCACGAGACAGATCTTCGAATAGTGATGGGTAAATCCATAGAAAAATCTGTTTTCAGAGGAGTGTGCGTTTGTCAGTGTATTGTGTTTACTATCACATGAACCGCCTTCTTGTGTGTGTACTCTTCAAATATAAAGAAATATCTGATATCATGCAGTGTTTTTCACAAATCTTTAAATTATACTCTTACCTATCACGTTTGCTCCCTACATGCATTTACTCCCAGACTATGGATACAGGTGCGCCTCAAATGAAACAACACGTTCTACAAACTTTATACCTCCATTGTTTCTACACAATAGCGGGTAATTTAATTAAGTTCCAGACAGAAAGATAACGAAACTTTGGATGATATATTGCACGTAGTTTTCATTTAAATTACGAACGTTTCGTTTCTTTTTTAAATACTATTTGTAGCTTGTTTGATTACAGTAGGTATGTACTTATAATGTTGCTACCGTATATCTACGTATAAAATGTTATATTCAATATGTACAAATGTATATTCATATGTATATGACTTAATACATTTTCATCGTTTACTTCTCTTGATTAAGTAATTACGTAGATGTAATATATTGCAAGCACCATCTTAGATCATAGCATTTGCTTACCATCAGGCAAACTGAGGCCAAGTAAAAATGCGTTTCAGTTAAAAAAACGAGTATATAAAAAATAACTTTTCCAACTAGACATTGTGCTTCAATTAAATAAATCTGTAATTTATAATAGAAGGATATAGTTTTAGTAATTTTTTTGTGACTTTTCGTTACACCTAGACGCTTTAAATTAACCTTCAAATGAAAAGCTTTCATGGCGTTCTTAGAAAACATAATAACTTTTATATTTCTGTTAGTACTCAGTAACTACGATTATGAATCTCAGTGTGAACATTCTCATGCACGCCCACTGAAGTTTGTACAGGTACATGTGGCATTCGATCTGTGGGGTGTACCATGGATCCATAGACGTTAGTTATCAAAGACATTCAATTACTTATAGGAACATATCTTCTATTCTCTATATAAACCGTTCTGTGGATGACATGTCCTGCGCGGACTAATGAGTAATCCGTGATATCTCGCGTCATCAGCGATAGATCAAATAGCATGTATTCCATGACATTCTTATGTATGTATTTGTTTGATTTAGTAAGTAACTAACCTAAAGCATAGACATAGGTACCTATTAGCCACATTCAGACTTGTAGTTTCGGAATAAAATTCAGTAAGTACTTATATGTAATTTTTGGGATCTAGTACTACTTTTACAAGTCAAACCTCCGTTGCTCCATGAAGAAGAAACAAACAACAACAAACCAATTTTTTTTTACAAGGCTGTGTTTTTATTTCAATAATGAGGAGCCTATCGGGTATGGTATGATTATCATGCATGATACTGATGGTGAGATAGTGGTAATGACACGACCAAAACATTTTATTAACTTTCAACATGTGATTAAATCCCAATGACGTCAAGATTCTAATTTTGTATCGTGTGCTCATGATTTATTTTGGAAATAAAGATTTTTATTGCTTTCGAATTCATTTACATTGGATTTTGTGTATGTGAAGGTGGGTATAGTTTGTATGAATGTAAAGCAAGAACGGTGTCAGTTACTTGAAAAAGTTTTTATAGTTTTCAAAGTGTGTATGTACAGTACCATAAGGATTTTTTCTTTTCTGTGAAGTTCTTAACTTATTCCAAATTTTGATCAATGAAAGCCAATTTTTTCAGTTTTTGCCTAATTTTGATATTTTGCAACTCTGATTTAATCATCAATGCTACTACTTTTATGATATCATCGTCAGAATCGAAAGTACTAGCAACAAAATAGTGAGTCAAGTTCCCAAAAGGTGCGTGACATCCGACAGAAATGTATCATTACTGTCCAAATTATGCATCATTGAGTCATCAAATCGACAGGTAATGCGTCAACTCCACGGGAACAGGGTACCGGGCGGTTACTTACATGCACTGTACAAACAGGGTGATCCGGTTAGAAAAGAAAGACCGTCATTTATTTGACAGACATTGTCCTCACATACAAATCTGCTATAATCAAACTAAACATAAACTAGAAAAACATTTTACATCTCTAAATTAAGCTTTACTTAAAGATTGGGTCAAAAGTCAACGAATTATTTTCCTTAACAAAACTTAGCATTTAGAAGCATTATTCTATTGTTCCTATATGCACCCTGTTCACCTCATTCCACGTGTACGCCAATTACCCGGCGCAGTGATCCGCGAAATGGTCTGGACGCCTGCGCGCGCGCGCCGTACCGCCGCATGCGCCGCTACAATAGCGCCACGCTCGGCTACTGCCGGCACAAATAGCTGTGAAATTGGACCATTGGGTGGTCGATTAAGGCAAATGCAATGATTGTAAGTAAATTAGATGGTTAAACTATCTTTATTTCCTGATAGGTTAGGAACTTTATTAGGTACTCCCTTTCAAATCATTTGTATAAGACACTCAGCGACTGCTAGTACTGTGAAATTGGACCATTGGGTGATTTATTAAGGTTGTTTCTAACAATGATACCAACTGAATTAGATACTCGTACTATCTTTATTTCCGGAAAAGATTAGGAACTTTATTATCATTTCGTATTCTCTCATTTCATTGTTTTAAACCATTACACTTCTGAGTTGGTTGTTATTGTTTTTCTCACGTAAGGTACGTGGTTTCAATGCGCTGAAACTAGTAAACAATGACAAACTTTTAACGTATGTATCTATCGTCATATTCTAGTCACATTAGATTGTTCTCTCCGAATGTTGTTAAAACAATTAAGTCATCGATTTATTATATTTAGCGATCATGATGTCTTCCAAAAATAAGGTACTATATTTTACTCATTTTAAAAAGCTTCTTTATGACACGTAAAGCAGTAAAGCTTCTTTAATTAAAACCGAACGGTCGTCTTGTTCCCCACATTGTTTTTCCACGATCACGCGCTGGGCGCGGCTAGTCCAAGCGCGCGGCCCGGGGCAGGCCCGCCCAAACAAAATGAACCATACAACCTGTGTGGTCGCAAATTACATGTACTTACGATAATCTGAAATTTTCAACCACTTTTTTAATACTTTTTATCCGACGAAGACGAGTTTTTAAACTTCAATAATGATTTAAGAAACCGTAATTGATTTCTCTTTCTTTCTTTTCCAATTTTTGCGAGGCTCGCGATGAGTAGGTAGCGGTTGTTTAAGGTAGTAATTTTTGTTTAATCAGAGTTTAAATACCAGTTAAGTCGCAGGTGGGTCGGCCACACTGAATTTATGGTTATGCAAAATACTTCTTCTTTCTCCCATATTTTCCGACTTGATAAAACCATATATTTCGGTAACCATATCAAACTGGCTCGAAAACTTTAGATTATTTTACTTTAGACAGCCACATAGTTATAATTTTTTAACTATACGCCTGTAAAGAGAACACAAGTTTCCATATAGATACATACATCAGGGTCAAAGCACACTTTTTTCGCAAAGCAATTTTACATTGGGTTTGATTAGGTCAATATTAAAATTATAGTAGATTGTTAGTAGGTACATTATTTGTAGTGCAGAAGCAATAGACAAACTCTATATTTCCAACTAACTGTACCTAACTAGACTATAGGACTACTTTAAGTCTAGACAAATCGGTTTCTCCAATCTATAGCTCTCAATACCCCATTGACTGGATATCGATCTCACGTCGCTTCCATTTATCTTTGAATAACAATGGCCGTGCATTCGTATTCGACTGGTGAACCCATTGCTTTAATCTGATGATCTGAACTTTGAAGTCTGTTGAAGCGCCGATACCTTTGGGAATATGGTCGATGTTCACAGATAGCTAAGCTGCTTTTATTATACGCTACACATAACTTATAAAACTTTGAAACAACTTTAAAAATCATTACAAAGAGCTCACAGTTACAATTTTCTCCGTACTTTTTCAGGAAGGCTGCCAGGAATATATCAGAACAAAAAAGCTTCTCTAATCAATTAATTCTCCAGAGGAGTAACGACACTCCGTCATGAAGAAATCTGACTCAAGTAGGAAACGGAGCTGCATCAAAAATATTATTTAGACTGTAGAATAGCTGTAAATGGTCAAACAACTTTACCTGTATAAATCGCTGTGGGAAACCCCGAGCGAAGCTTATCAGCAGATTACTTGGAAGTGAATACTTATAATAATAAGAGTATACTGTGAAAGATTTCTTTGAATTTGAATCGTGGAATTATTTGTCGATGAATTATACATGAGGACGTTTAGTTTCTTTGTATTCCTGAACCAAAAATCAAGAACCAAATTTAATGATTTCTATGTAACAATCAATTATATGTATCAATATCACTTAGAAAAAGACCTTTTCCGCCCATTGCACAACTAAATCAACCAATATGCCGATTAGGTTTTGTTTTCAGACAAAATATAAACACATAAAATTAATCTTTCTAAAGTGTTACAAGAAGCTTCCTAACTCAACCAGGCTGGGTCTGACAGCTACTAAATGAGCCAGCCGCGAGTGGGCGATACATCTCGAAGATGAATGAAACCATTACAAATATCCACGACGGACACAACAATGAAAATGCTGATAAGCACGGCGTCTACTCCACGCCCAATTAATACTACACATGGATAAAGTTAGAACTAAAAATTTATAAGAACTGGGAAATGAATACGATACTGAAATTGATACAATAAATTTAATTTGCGAAAATACTAGAAATATAGAACAACATCAAATCTCACATTTAGAAAAGAAACTATGATAGTTATCAGATGATAAAAAAACAACTAAGTACCTACATAATTAATAACAAGATCACCATTTAAATAAATAATACTTAACAGATTTACAAATTTAATGTCATATATTTTATGTAACTATGATGTAATTCCAGAAATTTATTAAATCTAAAATATACAATTTTTATTTCTTATCCTTAATGGTTTATTATTTTTAATATATTACACATCAAGAAAATGTTTAAAATGCTGCCACCAGTCGATAAAAATTATCTTACGCGGTCGCTAGTAAATAATCTACTTCCAAATAGTTCCGAAGTTTGTAGTAACAGGAAAAACAAGAGTGGTAAATCAGCTAATTGATATCCGGTCTTATTCCTTTTTCCTTGCGGTTTCTTTTCCATTGACGCTCAAGTTTCCTCGCAGTTTGTTTTGACTGCGAAATTTACTGATCGTAAGTTTTACAGGCGCGCGGTCGTTGCCCGGTGACGTCATAAGAAAGAGCTTTGAACATCCCATCTCAGGTGGATGTGTACGCTACTCTACATTTAAATAGCTCAGCTATACGATACGAAAATAGTGCAGAGTGTTATTGCTATGTCTGTAGGGAAATAAACATTCGCGTACTATCGCTACGCCCATTCCGTAGCAGAAATACGAGAATTTTCACTAATAAAAACAAATGCGAAACGATCTCTACGAGCCAACACAACAAAGTAAAGCGTCGTTTCGAATCTATTCAAGAAACAAGTGAAAGACACGACACATAAAACAAAATTAATGGCCGTGACGTACTTAGCTTTTGTTTGCTCCATACGACAACACTTCTCACGCTTCTTTTGATTTACACGCCGAAGTATTTGCTTCAATCTAATGGGTAAACATTTAAATTACCTACTCCATAAACAAATAGTTGTTACCCTCGCGTCTGAGAGGTAACTCTATACGGAGGAACTCATAAATGCCGTCTTTCATCTCGCCTAGCTTATTACACAGTTTATAATGTAAAGGCCGTGGTATAAAGCCATGGGTGTTTGGAAAAAAGTAATCTGACAGCGGATGTGTGGATGAGACTGGGTTTTGAGGGCAACTATTTAATAGACGCTACCGTAATTCGATACTTTAATTCCAACGATGGAAGCCAGATCTCGCTCGAATGTATTATTAATATACGACTTGCCTTATCTCATACCTTATGGCAGCTTTAAAAACTTGACGACGGGTTCAGAACTCTGCAAAACAAAAAAGAATATCAACCACACTGATAATTTTAATACCATAAACGGATGCAGGTACTTCGCTTATAAAGGGTCGTTTATACGTAATTTTATTGGGTAACTAATGTTATCTTAACTGTATCAGGTACTTTTCTTATTATGAAGTTAAAGTAAACTTAATATAATAAGCCACTTATGATTTTATCGCGTGGAACCATGTTCTGCTATTGATACGGAAAATACTTAACCACACTTATTAGCATAAATTATGATTTGGGCTTACAACTTTTCCTTCGGCTTAAAAGTCATATAAAACAATGATGAGTATCTTTACTTGATTTATTTATCGTTAAAACATACAGTGTGTCAAAATCAAAATGATTGCTACAATTACTCGGTTTATAAACTTGATCGAATCTCGAATCGATTCGATAACATCTCGTGGGCTATTATTAGTAAATTTAAATCAATTATTATAATTATATTTGACCAGTTATAGTATACACGTAGGCGTAAAACAAGGCTCGTAATGAATGGTTCTCAGATAAGCGGCAAAACACTTTAGATTAAAATAGAAGGAGTATGTATCAATGAACGTAGATACGATATTTCCACTTTGAAGTCGATTACAGACGCATGCCGTAATAAAGTTCTGTTTGCTGTAGAAAATACATAATGCAACTCTGTGGATACGAAGAAAACAAATGAATTCCAATCAATATATTTTAATAAATATATTGTAATATATAAATAAAGATGTGCGATTTGAAATCACGGAAAAAGTTAAAAGAGGTCTTTCTATAAATTAACATCAAAATCTTCAGTTTTCTGTAACTGAAATCTATTATACTTTTGCAATACTTTTAATCACAGATTTTTGTGTCTTATTTCTTGTATTTCTATGATACCTTATTTTTTAGCAAGGGCATTCGTGCCCACAGAATAAATAAATAGAAACGACACAACTACATAATATAACCTTTCTTTATCTCTGTTACAGGTAAGTGCAACCTTTACGATCGTTTCTTCCATCGTGTCAAAGGTAAGTGAGTGAATACAAACGAGTGCTGAGAATGTGCGTGGGAGTAGATAGAAGATAGATAGAAAATTCTTTATTGTAACACACGATAAAATTAAAAGGAAAGAAGAAAAAAACACTTATACTAGTGCCACAAGTGGCGGCCTTATTGCTAAAAGCAATCTCTTCCAGGCAACCATTGTACAAGTACTACATGTTTGTGTGGACATAGACTGAGAGAGTGGTCTTTCTTTGAGATGAAAACTTGTCGGCAAAGGTTGGTAGAAATACCCACCTGTAATTTGGGTGATTGGGAGCATTATAATTATGTTGCTAACTTAGTAACACTGAAGGGTGCAAATAAGTAAAAAAAAATCGTTAACTGAATATTCTGTTCAGATTATAAGAGCACATGTCATAACATGTAAGGTATAGTGCATACTACCTATGCTTTTCAAGAATGTAATTCTAATCCTATTCTAAAGCTTTTGTTTCTCAAATTTTTAACTCTAAAGTAATACTAGAGTCTTGACTAGATAATCTTAATCAACCCTATAGTGTAGGTATTGTCCAGGCAAACATACATATGTAAGTACGTTTATTCCTTCTCTGCGCTCATTGGCTGAAAATCATAATCAATATTACAATGATTACTTGTCCCCGTTTTGCATAAAAAAATAATAAATAGTTACACATACTCAACATCTTTATGTAAAACCAGAGCCGCTAGTTATACAAACGACATATAGAATGCAAGTCGGTATCGTCAAAGAGACGAGATGGTCCGACGTCCCGCAGAGAACAATGTCATATTACAACTAGTACTTGAGGTCTTGTGTAACTGTGGATGGACAGAACCAATGTTATTTACATGTAGGACATCATGTCTGATAAAGTTTATGAATACAAACGTTTGCATTTTATATTGAACATGTTTTGTTCTATTTCGACTCATGAAATATAATAATTATATCATGAGATTTGTTTTGTGGTAACGATTTACGATGAAATGGTTCACAATAGGTAAGTTGAATCACTAACACTTTGACAAGCCAAATTCTTTATCATTTTAAAAAGCATAAACAAAGTCCTAAAAATACCTGGTTACACAATTTTCTTGTGCAAAAATCCCGTATCAGCCGTCAGAAGAAAAAGTACGCCATAAAATTTAACGGCGAGCATTGAAAATCAATAATCCTTAAATCGGTACTTACGTCGGATTGAAATTCTGCAAGATACTGACATTGGAGTCGTGTGGGAACGAATAAATGAACTATGACGTCATGTCAATTAGACTCCGCAATATTGTAAAAGCTCTGACACATGCTTATCTATGGCAAGAAAATCCACTAGTATTAAACATAGTATTATCTCTGACACACACATTTAAAAAACACACAATAACCTAACATACTCAAGATGTTTTCATTCACCATTAGCTTGTGCAAATCCACATATTATAACTTAAAAAACAAGCCATACGTGTAAGGCCAAATTTGAACCAGGGTTTTTAAGCCGCCGGGCCACGCTCGTTTTTTATTTAAAACCTGATCAAAACTACTTAGTCTCCAAGAGAACACTAAGTTTACCCTGCTGCCTCCCCCGGGGAGAGTGCGGGGATGCGTAAATGCATTTCCTCCACGCGAAAAAAAAGTAGATCATTAAATTGTACAAAATAAAGATAAATTTATCGGTCTCTGGGTAATATTCCCTACAGTAACCCATAACCGTCCACGCAGTTTACGACGGTTGTTATTTAACGCGCCCGCTACCAGGGTGTCAGGAAGACTGCGGTTTGCCATCCACTGTATAACTGGTATTACACATTACATTGCTACTCCTGGTCAGCGTAATATACCCCCTTGCTGACCTGAGGGTAAATATTCATCTTGGATATGGTTCTCTAATATTTACTGTATTAGTTGGTACATTTTCAATAGATTTTAAAAAAAATATGTGATGTTCAAATGAAAACCAGTAAAAATGTATAAAAAACCAACTGATCGTAAACTTTAAACACCAAACACGAAAACCACAAATCTTAATTGAAATGACCTAAGAACTAAGAACTTTTTAACATTGTCAAAGAAACAAAGGTACATAAATGTCTGTTTTGAAGCAGACATTAGTTAACATGTTAACTAGCAGCCGTTGAGTACTGGGTTTGCATGAAAATTTAACTGATCAGCTACTTTCAAAGGTCAATGAATTTATATCGACTCTTTAGTACTCAGTTGCACTTCAGTGATCTTACGGTATTCAGACGACTTCTTGCTTCTTTGGTCTTTGTGACATCAATTTTATGCGTTTGTCTAATATATTTTTTATATTTTGATCTTAAAATATGACATCTTTTATTTTATTCTAGGTATGTCAGTTACAAATTAGAACTCGCACGAAGCGCATTGTAACTTAAAAAGAAACTGCCAAAATCCCCATTTTCTAATAAGTACATAGGTAATTAAAATTCAGCGGTCGTCAATATCTTGATATAATAGGTTTTTTTATGATACTTCTTACAATTTAGACTACAGTGATGCTAAACACCAAGCAATATATTTATTAATAAACAAAAAGGTTAATTTCTTTTTTTAAAGTTTCGTCACTTTGCCCATATGGTGCGCATAGTTTCGGGTTGTTCATGTTTAGTCGTAAAAAATAACGTCCAAAAATACTCTGACACAGTTAACTTTGTATTCATCATAAAATTCCGATACAACTTCGATTAAATCCAGTTTTCATAATGTCCGTAACACTTTTTTGATAGAGTTATTTATGACAAACTTTGATTCGTGTTTAAATTATTGAGCTAATAAAAATGTAACTGCCATATTTTTACCGCTCATGCTATAGATGTGCATTTTTAACCAACTTTTTTTTAATATAAAGCGCCATCTATCCCCACACTAAGCAAACGCTTGTGTCGTGGGTACTAGATAACGGATATAATACTTATATACTTTTCTTTTGTAAATACATACTTATAATAAATTACAAACGACCAGACTCAACACAAGTAATTATACATTTTTTAAAATGCATAAATACTTGTGCCTCGCGGGAATTGAACCCGCAACCCCTAGATTAGAAGGCAGAGCCACTACCAACTAAGCTAACAGGCCAGTCAAAAATGTAACTGCCATATTTTTACCGCTCGTGCTATAGATGTGCATTTTTAACCAACTTTTTTTTTATATAAAGCGCCATCTAGCCCCACACTAAGCAAACGCTTGTGTCGTGGGTACTAGATAACGGATATTATACTTATATACTTTTCTTTTGTAAATACATACTTATAATAAATTACAAACGACCAGACTCAACACAAGTAATTATACATTTTTTAAAATGCATAAATACTTGTGCCACGCGGGAATTGAACCCGCAACCCCTAGATTAGAAGGCAGAGCCACTACCAACTAAGCTAACAGGCCAGTCAAAAATGTAACAGCCATATTTTTACCGCTCGTGCCATAGATGTGCATTTTTAACCAACTTTTAAAACGGGAGTTATCAAATCGATCCATGTATGAGTGAGTGATATCGCCAAAATTGGCTCCAAGTTTAGTATGTTCATATGTTTGGGTTTCCTTTCCTACTTGTGCAAAAAATTTGGAAGCATTACGACTGCGTATTTGCATTATGTGTTTTTTTAAAACTATAAGTGATATCGAGATGATTATTGGGTATAGATTAAACAGTTTTCAACTCGGGGCATAGTGTAAGTTCTATCGAAATTGGTTCAATATTTTTTGAAATATTGCAAATGCATATGGGTTAGAATAGATTGATGAGAAGGCAGAGAAGTCGGTTTAATATTTTCTAATTACCACTTGTGGTTACTTCTGTTCTGGTCTACCGTTATCTCGAGTAACTTCTGTACGCTTGATGCGGTCGTGAGCCTTTCAAGTGGCTACACTAACTTAAAAGGTTCAAGATTAGAACTGTTTAAGGTGTTACTGTAATCTCAAGTGGAATGAGTGGTTTCTTTGCCTTCCAGAGCTCAAGTATTTCCGGTAGCAAAAGAAGTGAGGCTAGATTTACTACCTATTTTATTTTAAATCATTTAAATGAATTATTGGTACTCAAGCGAGTATATCGGCCTCTTGTGTCGTATTCCTGATGAATGACTCATGTAATCTTACTTTGACATGCTTTAAAAGATCAAAGTGCCGCTTTATTAAAATTCTGTTCAGTCACAACTATTTTATACAAATTTATTGTGAAAACAGCATTTCTTTTTGAATTTTAATTCTATATTATACCGTAGCGTTTATTTCGATGTTGTTTTATTATGCTAATCCAATTTCACATTTCAACGTTAACGTGAAGTTGTGATCGCAGTTCAAGAGAAGAAAATTTAATATTCTTGTGTTAGTTCTTGTTTAGGATTATCCGGTATATCCAAATAGAATATATTGTATATGTATAGCTATCAGTACCGACCACCCACTTTGGTATTGAGATCGGTTTCCGTGTTGTAGAAATAAACAGATCGATTGTATGCTGTTGTGATTAGAGCCGTATGTTTGTCTGTTCGTCGCTATTCATTTCCGTTTGAAATTGTAATTGGTGTGAAATGTTGGAGCATTTTTAGAAAAAGATGAAAGTTTTGCCTTGCTTTAATCACAGTTTAATTTTTAAATCCATGCGAGGTAAAATAAAGTAATTTACGGGTAAAAGAACAATTGTAACAAGCATTTCTATTCCTTTCTAAACCTTATAAGTCGTCGTCTCCTACGAAGACATAAGTATTTCAAGGGTGCTTCTTCTTTCATTAAAAAAAAATATCCAATCTAAGGCAACAATTCCTCTTTAACAAACAACTAATCTGCTTTCTATAAATACTCGCAGTGAGACACTAATTTCCCAGGAATTCGTTACCATAAAACATGGTGTTAAACACACTACCACGCACCCCGTGCGCGCCATGTGATGTGTTTCCTCCATGACTCATGGGAGGGCATAATGAGAGTAATTGCCTCTTTTCTCACATTGTGATTCATTATTAAAGCAACGAGACCCCACGCACTTAACTTTATTTTGGTTTTACTCTTTTTAATTGAAACAAATGATGCACAACACCCGTTCCCTTATTAATTGATTACAGAACATGAAAACATACCAAATCCGTTCAGTAATCCGTTATATAAACCGTGAAATACCGTAAGTTATACGTTGCATCATAGGGCTATAACTCTTTTCTTTTTAATACGGAACTGACACGGTTTGTGCATAATTTTCCATGTAATGTGAGTCGTAATGAGCTATTTATATGACATCAAAACAATGTCCGCCGGTAACTGGCCCGTGGAGAGAAGGGCTACGATTGGCGATTAACATCTGTACAACATGTGCACGTCTTGCACGCTTCTGGTAAACTGCCTCATTTACACACATAACTTGTAACCTCGAGTTTATCTTAATATATATCATAAATAGATGTTTTGTTACGAAATTATGTCTTTTTAAAATTGACGTTTTTTTTTTGGAGATCGGTAAAATCGGGATGATGTTTGTTATAAGTTCGATGACTGTCAATGACAATGCCATGAATTGTGTTGTATTTTTACCAACGGATCAAGAGCTTTTACGCGGGTCATAATTCATATAGCCAAACAAGAAACATATTATCTATTTTGGAGTTCTACACAATTACGTCAATAAAGCCAAAAGTTTTTTTTTTCTGATGCTGGTCATAATAGTTAGTAGCTTTTTAGATCGCATTGGGATAAGAAACGTACTCCAAAAATATACTCTTAAGTTTTTTGTGCATAAAAATAAAACAACTACTTTCCTTCATGTTATAAAAGCACAATTTCTTTTATTTTCCTTCTATAGAATTATGTTATAAGTCAGGTTAGTAAGCGGTACATTTTTCACAATGTCTGACGGCTTTGGCGGCGGCTTGCCACACTGAATATCGCAAAACTCTTGTTAATTTCACGGATGATCGATCAAGTTGACAGACATCTGGGCGCTAACAAGATACCAAAAGAAGCTCTCTTACCAAGTAACACTTTATCGCTTATAAAATAATTAACATTCATGATCTCAATTACTTTGCGTTTTATTTTCATAAGAAAAGATCATTATCGGCGTCATTCTTGTGATGCTTTCAACAGATGCTGCACTGTAGTTAGCATCATAACAAATTAGTTCTGAGTCAGACTTCGAAATAAGCATTGTGTCTTATTTTCCGTCGTTCATTATAAGTTTTAAATATAGAGATAAATCGTGAGCATTCTGTCGGGGGAAGTAAAAGTAGTAAATCCTCTAGAAGGTTGACATTTTGCATTGTTTGGCTGCCGAAATACCACCGTGGTATTTACCTCCTGGCCATTTATCACTAGGGCATTGACCGGACGTTTCTTAGTTCAAAGGGAAACGGAATGCACTATTTTCAATACATGCATTTTTTTGTGTATAAATGTCTTTACTTAACTTTTAATTTAATTTGTCAATATTATAAGCACTAGACCTGGGAGAGGAGGCTTATGACCAGCTGTGGCTCGACAAGGGCTGAAGATGATGATGAATATGATAGTCCAAATTACTGTTAAAACATAGTACTCCTTTCAAGTGTACACCAATACACTTTAACTTTTATTTACTCGTAGTTTCAAGATGTGCAGCTTACATAAACCTAGTTTATCAAATTACAAACTAAACAACACCAAGCAATAAACGTACATACTTTATAAGGTATGGCCATACAAGACAGTGCATCTATTGCATGGCTAGATCACGTATGCGTGAATGTGCAAAAATGAATTATTGATGCACATCAATTTTACAGCTGAGTTATCATTTCAGATCAGCATTATATGAGCTATTCGAGCTCTTTGTTTCTCTTCTGAGAACCGACTTTATATGGTGTTGCAATTGTATGCAAATATTTCAGCATTTGATAGAGTTGTTGTTTAAACTTACACAATGGAGCTTAAAGCTTTATGAGTTTAGATACAGTGTAAGTTTGAGATATTTGGTGTACATTGTATCGGTAATTTATACGTTAATTTACATACATACTTGACTAATGTTGGTTTGGCCGTTTCAGTTTATATTCACTCATATCGATGATCGATGTTTACATATATAAAGATGAATTCTTATAACACAAGTGGCGCCAATGCCTTCTTAATTCGCAAGCTTGGAAATGATGGTGCTTTTTTAAATTTGAGTCTTATATATTGTATAATTCTTTACTACAATGTAAATAATTGATCGATGCTTAATATCAGGTGAGTTGAAGTCAAGCGTGAGCCAATCTTACAAAAACAAAATTATTCTTTTTTTTTTTTTTTCAATTTATTAGAGGCTTTGTCGCAGAGCGACCATATCGCCTTATAAACACTATAACTAGTACAATCACATTTTTTACTGTATGGAAGAATTAGGTCTATTAAGACCTAATTCTGCCAACTTGTACAATGTAACAGCCCTGTCAGAAGTCGGGCTTGCTAGGATACAGTTACAGAAACCAATTTGATACAATTCGTCTTGAAACCACCATTCCCTCTGAGTTTCGTTCCGCGTACATTCCACCAGTATATGGTATACATCTTCCCGAAGGCCGCAGTTATCACACGTTGGAGATTCCGACTTGTTCATCAAATACGCAAACACATTTGTTGGAATGTGCGCTGAGCGAAGTCTCAGGGCTGTCACCAATACATTGCGACTTAATGAGCTATTACAAAACCAGGGATACTTGAGAATTTCTGGTTGAATAGTCCGATACCAAATACCTTTGTCGAGAGACCGTTTATCAAAGTATTCTTGCCACAATATTGTACATTGATCTTTGACCCGTTTTGTATAGTCTGAAAAAAGCGGTGTCACCGTAAAGGGAATTCCATCTGTCGTCGCTTGCCTGGCTAAAAGATCTACAGCATCATAAAAATTATTCTTAACACAGCAATTGCCAATTGCTTAGGATTCCCTTCTATTTAGAGCATAACAAACACTTCTGGTCAATATCACTGATCAGCGAATCTATAAGTGCGCACAACCAAACCTATTTACAAATGGTTCTATCAAAGACAATATAATTCAAATGCTACTATTTGTAAGAAAAGTTTCATTCAAAATATTTTTTCCTACACCTTAATTAGCTATTTAGCTTACACGGTGACTGACAAATCAATAAAAAATATAGCCAAATATTTTTTATCACACGTGATCGAAATTTAATTTTAAAAATCTTTGTTATTAATATGCACTCTGTGCTTATAATAATGGGGTATCTACTAATAATTACAATTACTAAAGTATTTCTTCTAACATCTAGTAGGCAGGTTGCAATCAAACTAAAGCTTCTTCTAATTGAGTGGCCAACTCTGGTGTCGAGAGCTAAACAAGCCGCCCTTAAAAGTTACATGGTTGACATGGCTTAACGACTGCCTTACTATGTCAAACAGCCGAGACCTACAATTCAACGTGTCTTACGACGCAAAATTAATCTAAAGCTTAAAAAATAGTCATCATTATATTAATAGTCAGTTAATTGACTATATGTACACTACACATACATGTGTTAGAGTTTCCTCGATATAATGAGGTGTCTATGGTCTATGTGGTTGAGTTAAGCAGTGGGCAATGCCCAGCCCATTCAGTAGTTCCGACTCCGACCGCGTTAACCTAGATACGAGGAAGCGGCCCTTTGCTTATTTATTGCTTTCTATTTTTCGATAGCTAAACATATTCGCTGCAATACTTTGATTGTAAACATACCAGAACAGCTGATAAAGTTGGCCGAAAAATTGATTATGTGATGAGATTTACGAATATGTATGTGTTATTGTAAAATTTGAATTTTGATAAATATAATACTAATAGAATCAGTTCGCTTATCTTATATATTTATTATTACTTATATAAAGTTTATTTATCAGTTCTTCTTCGACCTAAGTCTACTTTTTAGTAAAAGTTATAATTTTGATAGATATAAAACTTAGTCTGTGTCATGGTAAAGTACTATCAAAACAAAGAGAAACGTGTGAAAAATCTACAACTAAATATGAACTTAGTTTCTGTTTGTCGAAACAGAAGTGATTTTCGGAAAAGTTATGCGAAGTCACGTTTTCCGCTTAGGTGTCTCAAAAGGTTAAAAAATTCAACTTCTCCCGTGGGCGACCTTTCGTAACAAACAGAAAGCTCGATAAAATGTCTATAGATGGAAACATCGGACATACTTGAATGGATTGCGTGTGCTCGAAATGTCCAAATTTATATGTTTACACTACATTTATATTAGGAAAGAATATACGGTAATTGTTGTGTGATTTTATGGAGAGATTACATTAATATTTTTCATAGAAATGATTATCATATAACCTGTAACCGCATAAATATTATCTGAATACAAGTTTTGTAAGCTACTGCTACTTAAATCTACGAAAACAGCTGCAGTAGACCCACGATAAGATATTCGTAGGATAGGTACTCAGTAGTGAATGACAATAAACTGATAATAATGTTGATAACTGTATAAATATTTATTTAATAGAACATTCATTCATACTTGCATATCCATATGCAACATGAAACCGCACTTGCATAGCTCCACCAATCACACAATCCTATCACACAACAAAACACACGAGCTTCCAAGTTAAAAGTTAATTAAAGTTGCCAAAACAAGTCCTCGGCTGATAAAAGATGCGTTCGCGCACGTTCCTTGCAACTGTATGCTAATCTGGGGCTTGGTAATAAATCTTGGCCAATTAGCGGACTGCAGCCGCCTCGAGAGTTATCTGACGACAAAGCAGGCCGCACTTAGCATACCTACATCTATGTGGTGAGGGTAAGGAGTCAGGGACAAGGTGGAAGGACAAAGTTTAGTGGGACCTTGATAGGATAGACAGTAGACTAGCTACTACTTCTGTTTGGATTTATTCAAATAAAAAAACTCAGCTGCAATTTAAATGTAACAGTATTAAAACCCCGTCTGGCTATGTAATAAGACTTTCTGAAATGGACCGTAGTAACAGTAGATTTCTTATGAAATCTAAGCAATCGCGATATAGAAAACACAAGGAAAATGGAAATTGAGAATAACAAAGCAGTGCAGTTTTCTCCATCGCCCCCTTCTCTCAAGTAACTTGATATTTTCCGGCTTATTCCCCTTGTTGTGTACTGCGTTGTTTATTTTGTGGTCAAGTAACACTAACAAGACATTCTCGGCTACCAAACAAGGATTTCGTTCGGATAAGCCCTGGATTTCTTGTAACAACCTACGAGTAACAAATACGGTTGAAGTACAATTTACATTTTGTTTTTTATTGTATTTGTACCAATACAAACAATTTAAGAATCAAAGATTTACGATTTAAATATTTTTTTAACTAACATTATGGTACTAATACTAACACAATGTGTTTATATGTGCTTAATAGCTGTGCGGCAAAACTACTAATTATAAAATAAAAAAAATAAATAAAAATTTGTTTATTTTTGCATAATTTAGTTTCACAAAAAGATATTGGAATCCAAAGCCTCAAAATTGTATATCATATATTGTATTCGCACTTAAACTGAATACCCGATTCCAAATTCTTTGAATCTTCGTGTTCTAATTAACAAACTTACACAACCTGAGATTACATACCAGCTCCATACATACAACAGTCACCATATTTTCCCTTTAACGCCATCCGAATTAATGGAATTTACACCATAAACGCCTTGCACGCCTTTTCGCGCAATCAATTTGCCTTTTACGAAAGAAACCTCCACACTTTTGAGCCGTTAAAATTTTAATAGCCCCTTATACAAGACTAGAGTTTGGGGGTTGATATTTACGATTACAGAACTCGATGTAACAATGGTCTAACAATAGGGAACAAGACGACCCATCTAGTTAATTTCGAGTAGACACCTTTGTCATGTGTTTTTGTTCGCGGTCATTTCCATAAATTATAGAGGATGGCACGGCGTCGTGTCGAAGGTATGGTAAACTACGGTAAGAGATTGTACCTGCCATTGTTATGGTAAGCAGGACGTGCCGAACAAGCTCTGCGGTAGATATGACCGCCGATATTTGTTTCTGCCCCGGCGGGTGATGGATGCGTTTCTAGACAATGCTCGGAAGCTTGAGAAACTAAAATCACATTACCATTCACCTTCACTGATCAGGCTTCATGCCAGGGTAAAAGCAATAGGCAGGTGAAATTAAATAAGTATTTCTATGACCTTACTTTAACTGCATATTCTATGCATGTATTTGTTATATGAAATAGGGAGGATTTTCTCTATCTCCACAATTCACATCTTATCTGATGTCATGTCTAGACGAAAAACAAAATAGGAACCAATAAGCCAGACAACGTCCGCCCCAGCCAACTACCAACAAGCGCCTAGTTATCGAATATCCAAGTTAGGGCCCAATTAGAGTTAGAAACTCGACGGAAAGTCTATGGGTTTCATTCGTTTTCAGGTAGAAGAGGCCCGTATTGTTCAGTCACGTCTGCAGCCAATCAGTTTAAATTTCTCCCGATATGGGGAGCCTATACTTATAAGGCCACGTCTTGTATTATTGAGCTCGGCGAGGCGCACAAAACACGCGCTAATTGGCTGTAATGTCATATCGCATTGTTAATGATTTATAATCCAATGCAGTGGACTTTAAATTACGCTCACGTATCAATCTGGAAAGTTATTGCGCTTGATATTCTAAGGAATTTCATTCGTCTAGACTGTGTGGACTTTTTTCTGCACTCCAAGATTAGAAAGATGTGATATAGCGGAATTGCTGTCATGTTATTCGACATATTTGCACACAGATGATAATACCGACTTATCTCATCCGTCCCCCAGCTTTATCCTCCATCCTCCGTGTCATGAGGTCGTTGACCTGGCCCACTGGCCTAGTTCACATGATCCGAACATTGGTATAGGACTATAGATCACTCGAGCGAGCTAATATAAGCTTCCTGCCACGACAATGTAGCACCAGAATTGCAAGGCCGAACGATTCAACTAATTCTAGAACGAGTTCTTGACCGATATTTTCGTTAGTATTTTTGCAACGAACATAAATACTAGACTGTCGCCTCCAGTGAAGTCACGTTCGTGTAATAGCAGATGAATTATTTCTGGTCATGTTTACAATGTTTCTATTCTCGTCACTGGATCATTTTGCATGCGCAGTGAATGAAGTCAAATATCTCGGTTCTCAAGCAGTATTCTGTAACTTATTCATGTTTTGGCAAGAATCAATCAGTAAGTTGGTATATGTATAGTGGGCTGTAAAGAGCAGCAGCTCGAGCGGGTTATTTCTGTTCCGGCTCAGATTATTGCAGTAGCGCACTGTATGCAGTGACCTGGATCCCGGGTTCATTCCAACGTTCTAATTTTACATTTGACGCAAAGGGATGACGTTGGTCTTGAGAAGTTGATATGCAGTTTGTCATTGTCGTGTGAACTGTGATAAAATATGCGTGAGAAGTGCAATCATAGCTCTGTCAATAAGGATGCCGCAAAATATCTTGTCTTTATGTTTGATATTATAGTGGCAGAGCAATATACTAAACTAGAAAACTACTAGCATTTATTTTCACATTGTATTTTTGTATATTTTTTATTGACAATACGAGTATATTCCTCGGATGTTTAAATGCTTTAGATAAGAAAAATACGAATTCGTAATCTCGTACCAACCTCAATTCGATTTTTCATGAAATGTCCATTTCTCCATCAGATTCAATGATATTAATTTTACTCATTCATCACACATTCATTTCTTACTCACATAAGCATCCCTCATCATTTCAACACAAACCACTCTTCACTCCAAAGTCGTCATCAGCCCATGATACTTTGTTTCGTCCAATGTTTGTGTTCCTAAAAGCTCAGTCATCACTCTCCGAGTTTAATTGTCAAAACACACCGTATTGACACTTACTGATCGCTGGAGTGCGTGAGAAAGGCGCGGACAACGCAAATATTGGTAGAGGTCGGCGCGGGCGCATACCAGTCGCCCCTTTAGAGGTAGATAAAGTTTGGGAATGCAATGCAATGTGATATCGTGGATGAAAATAATATTACAAAAGTGTATAACAATACAAGTTAAGATAAAGAAATCAAATTTCTTAACAAGACATAAGAAAATTGATTAAGTTTCACAAGGCATTAGTAATGATAGAAATAAGCTGCTTTTGAATTAGTGCACAAAAGAATTTGTATACGAGACCTATCGCTCTTGCAATATCATAATTCGCCCAAGTTCAAAGCACCACTGTGGTCACCTACATAGTTGTAAGCTACTGTCATGTAATCTACGCCCCAGCGGCGTGTGCACCGGTACTTCTCATTACTTGAGTATACTGACTACTTGCAGTGCTAACAACCACGGACGAGATGTTATTACTAAAGGCAACCGGTTGGAAGATTCAAACATTAGTGCAAGAACTTACTAGTCATAGTGTAAAGGCAAAAGATTGTGAGTATGCGTGTATGCTTGAACTGACTTTGATAACATTTGGCACGGAACCAGATTAATAAATAGGTTGCGGATGGAAATGGATGGAAATCAATAATATCTTGACGTTAGTGCGTGTTGATTTACAACAATATCCAACTTAATGTAAGTTGTACTTAAATCAATGGCAAAAAATGTCTTTCACCTCATTTTATAATGGACCACAATCTTCTTGAAGTACCTACTATTATTAAACCTTACAATTCAAACTTTTACACACCGGTGTTTTTATCTATTGAGTAAATGTTTTTGTGCGTGAGTAAGACCAATTGAGCTCCAAGTGTGATGAGTGTTGAATAACGGTTATCTTTCTCTTGGGTCAAAACATTGTAAGCCAAAAATGCTAACACAAACGTCTTTACCTTATACTGTGCATACTTTATTTCTTGCTTAATCAATTCAACTGTGGGAAATATAGTTTCATAAATCCTTAGTAAGCTTAAAGTAACTTGCTAATGTTTATCAATTAACATGTCTGATCCAATCACTATAGTTACCAAATCATTTGCTTGTACTTGTTAAAGCTTAGATGAATGGAGTTAGCAAATAACATCTACTTGCGAAAGCTCATCCGAAAGCTTCGTGTAAGTATATAATTATCAGATATTGCCATGGGCGAACATCGCGAACTTTCTCGTCCGTAATTTGGTTAGAAGATTAGAACATTAGCGTAAGTTTTATTGTACAAAACAGATAATAAAGAGAAACCGAAGAAAGTCGTTGTAAATCGTACACACGATACGAGGTTGAACCTATTTAATTTATAGATATCCCACACAAAGTGAACTCTGAGTTCTACACCCACACTGGAGTCATAATTTTAATGTTTTGTTTATTGTTTTTATGTCATAACATAACAAAACGAATCATTAAAACTTGTGATGAGACGAAAGTTGTATCATAAAGATGAATAGTTTTAATTGGTTTCGTTTCTTTAATAGTTGGTACTTCCTATTAGATTTACACAATGTTAGTAAAAGATAAAAAAACATTGTATTTAGTAGATATATATCCACGAAGATTTAAAAAATACACAACACAAAATTTGTAGATTTGCTATTTACATATGGCTTCAAGCAACCTATATCTCATAAACAAACAAGACATGAAGACAATTTTATATGGAACAAATTAATATAGCAGCGAGTCGGCGAACCAGTCTGGACGAGGCGGCCAACCGGGACGCGCGTGCTGACTCGTCCTCCTGATGATGGAAACCTCAGATTTCCGAAACTTGTCGAGCTAATTTTTCGACGTAATTTTTGACGTAAGTGCTAGCCGGTTAATACAACTAAATTTAATCATGCCTTACGGGAACTATAATACAGTGAAATTAACATAATTTATAAGTTTTATTACCTTTATTTCATTTACCTACAGTTGTAAATTCCTGTAAAACTAAATATCTTCTTCCTCCATTTATACATAGGTCTTCTACAGCTCTAGACTGGCAGTAAACCGCGTAACCGCGTTGCAGATTATCTAGCGCATAAAGTCTGCTGTTTTTATTACTACAAAATTGTTAAGTATTTGCTTTAGTGTTAAATATTTTTGTGAAGTCTCACTTCGCTTAGGTAATTAATGGCAATACTTATAAAGATATAGCAGAGTTAATTTGGTCAACTTTTAAAAAGTTTATTTTGCATGTCTAAGCTGTTGGTCATTGGACAGCAGTCATTACGCCAATTCAAAGACTGGTGTCTGAGGTGACCACTTTTATACAAACTCCCATTTCTAATTTTTGAGACGTCTATAGTTTTGTTTTTATTTCGACTTAACCAGGACTGGCCGAAGTTTAATAATAATCAAATTTTCTCAATTAACCCTCACTAAAACAATAACAGATAACAGCAACAATCCTGAAGCAATTCAACCAGCAGACTCGATCCCTTGGAACCTGTTTCGTTTGTAAATAATAACCGATGGTGCGCATTAGTCAGGCACCGAGTGGGCGACCCGGTCAGCTAGACTAGTGCTAATCGGACCTGGGTATATCTAGGAAATATTGCAAATAATAATATAGTATAGTAGTTATATTGTCTTCTTGTTGTGTTATTAAAGTCATAGAGAAAATGATGACGCGGACATTTAGCGTGATTTTAGTCTTTCAAACCTATGAGGTAATAAGTAAGACTATTTTTTTCAGTAAGTAGGAATGCTTCAAATACTCTTAGGTGCATAAAAAAATGCTATATTTTATTGATAACTTAATTTCAAATTATCTTTTACATTTTCTTTAAGTATAGGAGCGGTAAATTATCATTTTCCAGCTTATCCGATATTACCATCCATATTTGTGTAAGATTTTAACACTGCTTTCTCAATTTCTATTTAACACTTAAACTATAAATTTCAAAGGAAACCAGCAAAACCATTAACTTGTGAACTAAATAGGATAACCAAAAGCTATAAAACACGCAAGTCATTCCCAGCAATGGGAACTAAAAGATAAACTCCGGCCCAACCGAGATTTCAAGTTATGCACGCAAAAGCGAACTAAGGCTTTTACACACTAGCGAAAAATGTATTTAATGTTCAAACTACATACCCGTACTTACAAAAAAAATAATAATAAACATTATTGTGACTAGTGGAAATTAATATTTACATAAATTTATTTTTTAAGCACAATTATGTTTATTATTAATCTTCAGTGGCAAACTTCGTGCGTGTGTCACAAACGACAATCCAACTGAATAGGTAGATAGATATACACTTTATTAAAAACACCAGCACAATGTATTCTGTGGCACAATACAGAAATTTACAAAAAATATTAGTCGTTTTTCATTATTTTGTTTCATAAATATATATTGTCTCTTGTACGTACATACTTGGTTTTAGATACCTGCGCATACGCACGCAAAGTCCGGTAGAAATCAACTCTTTAAACGCAACTAAATGTTTGACCAAACAATAAACCCACAACGGGAGTGAGTAGCTGTGCGTGTGAAAGTATGACTTTAATATAATTTCTTAGACACAAAATAACGTTTTTTTCGAAAAAAAAAGGGGAAGCATGTTTATGTGTCTTACAGTTTTTTTTATTTCCACCAGTGTTTCTCTCATTATAAAACGCATATTATGATCAGTACTATATAGTTGTGTATAAATTATTTTTTAAATTAACTTCCAAAACCTGTTAAAATAAAAATAAAGTCTAAAATAAAAATAAAATAGGTAATACTTATAGTATGAAATGAGTTAATAAATGCACTAACTAAAACCATGTCTTGATTTTATTAATGGCAACTCTTCATTCTATTATATCCTTTTCCTTCCAAATCGAAATAATATCGTTTCAATTAGAAAATATGGCGCCTGCGGCCATAAAAAGTTAACTCTATCTTTCCATTGACAGTAATATCGGGGCTTAAATTAAATGAGTACCCCAAGTTGAGTTTGTACTCGACTGTGATAATAAATTGAGTATAGCTTTCTGGAGCCACTGGTAATTGTGGTATTTACAATGCACGATACGATTTCAGATATCACTACCCGATATATATTTTTATAAAAGAATAGAAGAACTCTATATTGTATTGCCAAATATAATCGAGTAAAAGATACATAACGGCAGTAGGGAATAGGTGGAGACGAGAAGATCAAAATCAGGCATAGTGGCGTGTCTTGGAATAGCGTAAGTCCAGAAGTGCACGGCTCCAGGCTTATGATGATGATGATGAATAGGTCTAATTTAATTTCAATATTAAAACGAATATTAATAATATTATTAAAATATTTGTTTGTACACGAAAATAAAGCTTTAAGCACGATTCAATACCTTTAAAGGCCTTTCCTTGAAAACCATATCTCTAACAGTCCAGTGTCTTGTCAACAACTATTCGACATGTCCATCGGTCCGCACCACCTTGTATCGATGTCTGTATCGTCTCTAATAAAACACCTCCAGCCATCGAGTATAGAGGACACGGTCACTCGGCCGCCGTTACTCGAATGTAGATAGCCCGATATGGCCTACACTATGTTACTGAGACTGCATAACTCTAGGATCGATTAACTTGTCTATTTGAAACGAGTTAGTGGATCTAGTTTTTGTGTTCTGTAGTGGTTTGTGTTGTTTTGGTTCACAGTTTTGTGAGGGATTTTATTTAGAAAATAGAGTGATGTACATGTCGATTTTCTTGATAGAAACTGAACTAACACACATTGGATTTAGGGTGTAACAAGCTAGATTTACAGTGTGTTTATATCTATGTACTCGTAAATACTCATAACTTGTTAAAATTAGGTACTTACTATAAATTACAATTCGATACTAGAATAATACCTAAGGAAAGAGCTTCTTGACAATGTACGGTTTGTCCGTAAAAAACAAACGATGGCAAAAAATCGCAAATTTAAACCGCAAGTTAAATCACGATATTAAAATCAACGAGGAAGAACACAAGAACAGTTGGCCACGAGTAGTCACGACGGGCAGCCATCGCTGCGCTAATGAGAGATCGTGACATCGATAGGAAAGGCGCAAGCGTGTCTCAACACTAATGGAGACATGGTGGCTGCTTGCTCTTTGACCAGCCTGCTGTTTTAGAGGCTACTGCTACTTTTAGAGGGTTTTATCTAGAAAATACTTATATTTGATGAAAAGTCGTGACATCGATAGGCGCAAGTGTGTCACAACACTAATGGAGACATGGTGGCTGGTTGCACTTTGACAGCTGCTATTTTAGAGGCTACTATCACAACAATAGTCAAGGCTGCTTACTCGTCTTTCATTTCTGTTTTGTGGTACTTCTGTCAGTTTGCAAAAATACTTACAAAGTAGGTACTTTACGATTATCCAAGCTATGCGACAGTCATTTTGAGTGTCTGAAACTTTAAATTTTAAGGAATACATTGCATTGATCCGAGTGTAGTTTGGTTGTATTATATTTTAATCCTTTTCTAGAAGGTAGTAAAATTATGTTTCCTTCTGATAGTGATTTAGTTCTTCAGATAAGATAGATACAAATATATTAAATATCTATTTCAACAGAACAAAATCTTGAAAGTCAGCCTCGTTATAAATCTACAAACAGATAGCTATTTGTTCAACAGACTTTTATTGTAAGTCTCCAGAGATAAGGCAGATTATGAGCCTCGTATACAAGATTATTTCTATCTTGTATTACAAAATCTCTCGAGCTCTCAAGTTATGAGTTCGTGATACTGCAATCTACACAAAAGACTTTCGTACTTTCTTGCCCACAGATTACACCGAATAGATAACGCATCAAAGAAAATATGTTAACCTCTATTTCCTCTCTTAAATTAATGTAAAAGACATCTTTATTCAAAACAAATGAAATTTAATTAATTTTTTTTTTTTTTTTTTATTTATTTTAACCAATTTTGAATGTGTATTTGGCTTATATATGAACTCATTCTGTTATGTGTACCGTTATAAATAAATAAAATAAATAAATAAAACAACACAAAATTAATAGTAACAATTACAAATAGAATATATATAGGTATATATATATATTAACAAACTAATCTACTTTTTCAAAAGGTAGCGTACCCAAAATGCTGGCTGCATTGCCCCGTTGAATAATGTAAAAGTAATTTAGTAAGAGTAAGAAAAGTAATCTTTGTTTAGTCAGTAACACCTATGACGCTGTGAAACTCCAAAGAATAGCCATTCTCAATAAGCTTGCAATTTTTGTTTTGGTTATTGGCTAGCAATTTTGAGTGTTTTAACTTATATAAGTGGAAATCTGAATATTAATTCTATCATGGCATATGATAAAGATAAGATAAAGATAATGATATGCTCATGTACCTAATGATAATTATAATACTAAATTACTAAACTTGATGCGTATTGCATGCTCAAGCACCGATCGTTCTTACATTTCGTCATGGCGGGCATAATGCGGCTGTTCCTACAAGCTCAGGTAAGCCGTCATTCAGACACAGGTAATACATTCTAAATGTCACAAAGATGATGCATAATGGATTCTGTGCCTTGAGGTGTCATCTTCAACTTGACATGGCATTTTCAATCTTCTCACTTTTATTTTAAAGTTTATTTTAGTTGAGATAGAATAGGGAGTTACGTCGGGAAGATGGTAAACAACATCTTCGGTGACAGGAGTGCTTTGGTCACGAGCTTTGACGAGTAGATGCCATAGTTTTGTTTTGTGCTGCAAGTAATTAAGTGCTGTTATGGAAGCTTTACGGGACAGCTTAAAAGGCTGTCCGAAATGTCCAAGTGAAGAACAAAGTAAGAGAAAGTAGTCATTAGGGAATGTCTATTATTCATCCATCAAAGAAAAGTATGAAGATAGCACCAGTGATGATGAAAGAAAAGTAAGAACCTCGCTTTCGTTAAAAACAATACAGAAATTAACTTGCACAAACTCGTGCTACACAAATGCATTAAATTGACTTGACGGAAATTAGTTAAATATGATAAATTAAATGCGTGTTTTATAACAGAACTGTATTTTATTAATTACCTCATAAAAGTCAAAATATATTTTGTCAGGAACATGTTTCTACTATTGCAACTTAAAAATATTTAATTTCCATGCTGAACCTCAAATAATCATAACCGCTTTGCAATAAAGGATTGTCAAATTGAAATTAAGGCTTTTACGACTGTGTTAAACGTTGCAATGCTTGTTAACTGGCAACTACAGAATTTGTAACTGGCAACTACAGAAACAAAGTAGCATCCAATGGGTTTGTTAAGCCAAGACAAGTCGGAACACTTGGCTTATTTCCATACAATTTGTGCCACACACGACGTAACGCGTGCCACAGTTCTGCGAAAAGCTTTTATTAAATTGTCCACCGCATTTTATAGGTCTCCGTTCAAATTCCTCGCATTTTTTGCCTACAATGCTCTGCTAATGAACATTTTTATGTGTAACTCGTTAGTACGCAAGCATCTCAAGCTCATGGAGTTTCCGGAAACTCATACAAAATTACCATAAGAAAGGTACAAGTATGGAATCGACAAATGACGATACATGAGATCTTTTAATTATATGTACTTACTTGGTACGTTTCGCATATGTTTATCATAATCATATGCTAACAGTTTAATTTCATTAACAATTAAAAATAAGTTAGCAATAAATTGGCAGCTACTTACTGCTTTTGCATTTTCATCTCATATCTTCAGCGTTTTTATGCTGTGAGTAAAAAATATAATTTTCCGATAAGTAAGTAAACAAACCTCAGTACTTTACGTTGTGGACTTTCATCCCCGGTGGTCCAGCGAATGGTCACCACAAACACTCCACACCCATTGTCCAAACTTTACAACCGCAGTGTAAGGACAATTGATATGCGGGACTGAAATAAACAAATAAGCAGAGACTGAGATTTCGAAACAAAGTAGTTGTGTTAATCGATGTATGATGGATATTAATGATGATTAATAATTGAATGAGCGTTTTTGGAATAGATGCACTTTGGAAATACATCAATGTTGCGAGTGTACCAATTTTTTAAACTGGTGTGACATGGGATAGGTATAGAAGTTATACAAAGCTTCAAGCAGTGAAGTAATCGTTGAGTTAAGCTGGTTTGAACGTGCCATGTTTGTTTTTTTCTTTTCAAGTTATTTACGTTTTTTTAACTCTTACATCTGAATTTTGAAACCAATTTCTCTCTTATTTGTTATAATAGTAACTAATTAAAAACTAAACCTTATAGTAAACTTAAAAAAACTTTAAATTAACAACTATATAATCTAAAATATATACAGGTATTTACAAACAATTCAGCACACCTTCCAATTATTTGTTATTGTTTATTATAATAGATATTAATATTTTACTTCAGCATCAAAAACTATTCTGAGCGATATTAATTTAATTTACATTGTACTGGTAATGTAGGCGCCGACAGGCTGTCAGTTGATATTTGTGGCGGATGGAACTCTGGTTTATTTCTGCCTTATTTGTGAAGAAAGCTCCGGGATATCGGATATCGGACTGCATTTTAACCGCTCTCTCTGTACGCATACTTTCCAAGGTAAATTTATTGTAAAAGTTGTACAAAATGTGCGTAAAGAAATGTTTATGACTTTTTATTATTTTATCATAAAATTAGTAAGATATAAGTTGATCTTTGAATATTTACTTATCAACAAGTAAATATTTAAAGAAGTTAATATCAATTTATCAAACAAAGGTTATCCATCGCGATTCAACGTGGCAACGCGGCGAGCGTATGGAAACCTTTGCACCGGGAGCGATCCGGGGTGGGCTCTTTGATTAATTTTTGTTTCTTTTATGTTGCTTAAAATTTTATTTTAGGTATATTATATATTTTAATATAATGTTTAAGACTTGTAAATATATACTATTAGTATTGATTAAAAAAAAATATCAAACTATTTGATACTATTATATCATTACGATACGATTCTTTATATATTTGCTAGTATGTATAGGTATCGGTTACTTTTTCATTCAATCATGTTTGTATTAGACATACGGGTTTGTGATTAACTTTACCGTTTGATCTACAATAATTTTGACATGCATTAAGTATGTAAACCGTATCGCATCGGGAATTTCTACAGCTCATTCATCCAAAAACTCTTTGTTTCAACCATGTAAAAGTATTAGTTTAATAATGTGCATGTAATTCGATGGTAACAATCAAAATTAAATTCATTGAGCTGCCATGATGAATGCGTGGGTACACAGTCACAAATGCATAATTATTAGTGTACATATGTGTATATGCTGGTGCCATGGATTACCCCTGTTATCCCTTTCATATGAGATTATGTTGAATTTATTAAAAAACATGAAAAGGAGGAACTAGATAGCTAAATTTGAGACATCGTCCTACTGATTGTCAATATTAGGTACTTTTATACAAAAAAAGACTTTTAAACTTCCAATATTACAAAAAATACGCCAATAATAGTTACTTTTTATTTTAGGTTACATCAAGAGCATTCAATATACCTATAAGTTAAGTACTAGTGGATGTTGGCGGTTTCGCTCGCGTGGTTTATGAAACCGGAAATGTAGCACATGCCTCTCTCAAGTTATATATGTTACGGAACCTCAATTGTACAATGGTGCCTCCTTGCCGAACCTCTATTCGTGCGATTTATTTATGCATGTATTTATTCTAATAAACATTCTGATTCTGATGTTTGATTTCATTATTTACTACATTTACCAAAGGGATATGGTAATTATACATAACTAGTAGATGCTCGCGGCTTCGCTCGCATTAAGAAGTAAAACTTGCATCCCCTATTTCACTCCTTTAAAAGTGGATTTTTCAAAAATCCTTTCTTAGCGGAAGCCTACGTCATAACATCTACCTGCATGCCAAAATTCAGCCCGATCCATCCAGTGGATTGGGCTGTGCGTTGATAGATCACTATATCAGTCAGTCAGTCAATCAGTCAGTCACTTTTGAGTTTTATATATTTAAGATTACCGGTAAATGTGGATAATTCACTACATTTACCGTGTGCGTTGGTAATTATGAATAATTACCGGTAATTATTCATAATTACCGATTACTTACATTTACCGTAACATATACATTATGTACTACATAATGACGACTCACTATGATTTTCGGTATTGTTATCACCATACCGTAAAGATCCACACAACATAATCAGTGTCGTAGTTTATGCCTACGAGACGTAGTATGCGTGTATGCATCCATTCACTGTATCGCAACATCTTCATTCGGCTCTGGCCGCTCTTTGATCCTACAATTGACTTACAGACAATTGATTGACAGAGTTATCGGACCGAATGTGTTTGTACAGACGTTGATTGTGAAGGGGATTTCATTTACTCAATGAATGCTGCTGATTACGTTAATAAGTGAATGAGGGGTGTGTTTCGCTATCTCTATATGTACTATGTATAGTATATTTTCGTTAGTATACACAAATTAAAGTTGTCTCTCTTGTAGTTTTCTGATTTTGTTTTGCATTTAACTCCTGAGCGATACTGTAACCTATACCGGTTTTTGTTATACCTGATAATAAATTTAGCATTATTTGTATGTAAAACCCATTTTATTATACCGCGATTATCTTATTTTAATTACTATGCCTACCTAAAAACATAGCTTAGTATCTTACGTGCCTACGTTTCTAAATCATAAAAAAATGCTTTTGCTTATCAATTAAGTGACTACCACTGGCTCGTCAAACCTTGAAAGTGGATCTGTTTGCGCGAAAACAAATCATCCATTAACCACCAAAATGCAAGACCAAATGTTGACGCTTCAACAACACGACACTCCTTCGTGCCGTCTCTTGTGTCGGATCCTGGCCCCGCCCTGAGGTCGATAAATCCCCATATCTACTGATAAAGCTTTCTACAGTATTGCACAACCATTTAGATAGGTAATACAATATAAATGCATTTCGTTTTGAGGTGGGTGGCCATCAATCTTACAGTCGGCGGTTTACGGTCACTCTTGTCTCCTTAAGAATGTCTTAATGTTTGCTTTAGATGCCGATTGCGTTAAGGCAACGTGAATGTTGGTGGAGATTTATTTTTCTTTGTGCTTGAAGAGATAGTGCGAATGGGAGAAGATGTGGTTCTAATAAATTTGAGTGAGTGTTTTGGTCTCAGAGTGTGCTTGAAAGCTACAAAAATAACAATAAAAGAATGACAGTAGTAGTAAACTTTTACCATAATTTGCAGCTTATACGCAAGATCTGTGTCAAAGAAGAACACTAACTACCGAACAGTTATTAAGTCATTTGTTTTGATCATTTTTGTTTGTTAAAATGTTATTAGTCTTATTACACTAAACATGTCAACAAACCAACACATCGCTATTAAAAAGTTGCATGAAAAACCATGACAACATCCCAAAAACATTACAAAATCAGTTATTTCGTTGGCAAACTTCGAAAGACGTTAGTTAATCTATGTGTAATACAACGAGCGTAGGCGCAAGCCGCAATGAGGGCTCGATCGATGGGGCATGTGGGAGTGGTACTGAGTAAATGAGCCCTTTTGTGCACCGGAATTACAGATATTATGAGGGTTTGACCGATTACCTTTTGCCTTTTGCAGTCCGCTTTGGGAATTATCTGGGTAACAAATTGATGTTGGTAATGGATGGTGGTCTGTTGTACTGTTGTGGTTGCAATTATTCTGTATTAGATTCCTACATGTATTTGATACTATTTACAATTGCTATACCCTTTTTCAACTATAAAAAGGACATGATATAGGATAATAGTTTTTATTTAATATCTATGGCAACACTTACACTTTTTGCAACGCTATAAAAACTTTTAGAAACTCTGGAACAACGAACAAATATGTAGGCATTTGAAATCTAACAAAACTTTCATTGTAAGTTGAACCCTTGAACTATTATTTGTCGGTCTTCAAGTCGAGAGTAAACCGGTTTCTTCTAGGCAAGCGCGCTACATCGTAGACTATAACGTTGCTTAACATCAGGCAAGTTGTAGTCAAGCGTAAGCCTATTTGATGTAAAAAAAAAAAATTGTTAGTAAAAAGTGATGAAACTGTACCTAAATTTCGTGTTCCGACCGTGATGAAAGTATTGCGTCGCTATAACTCAACTGACTTACGGTTTGTTTAACTTATATTTAGGACAGAGCCTTCCCGGGACCAACCAAATGTTTAGATAACGCAATGTCGCAACTCCAAAACAATGAACTCTTAATTCTGTTCCTAGTTTGGTAACCTTTTTAATGTGGGTGGAATAATGGATACTTAATTCAAAAATTGTACGCGAACAATGTCAGAGTATTAATGATAGGTCGGGATGGTAAACAATCAGTTTGCTGCGTCACTTTCTATTGTAAAACTGATCAAAGTTGGATGAAAAGCGCCGAATTGAGGGTAGATGAAAAAGGTTTTACTGTTGATAGTAGATTTAATATATTGTATGCTGACTACTTCCGGTGATTCAGTCGGCGCGTAACGCTTAATGCAATGCAAGTACAATCGATGCGAGGGGAAATCATCATCTTACAATTACACTTTATAGACTTACCGTTAATCATTCGCTCCATGACTAAAATATTTCCTAAGTTTGTAAACCTGTTCTGTTTTATAAGTTTTCCATCTCTCAAATAGTTCTACAGTCTCAGAAGTTTGTAAGTACATATAAAAAGAAATTAAACTGCATGACAAACCAAGAACTCAAACTGACCCTTTTCTGTCTCTCAACCAATTCATTTAACCTCATTACGTACGCGGTACGTTTGTTACGGTAGAAAAGAGCGACGGGTGGCGCTGGTTACATGATTAATGTTGATTTAAATGCATAGGGGCAATAGTAGATGACTGGATGCACAATCATAGATCCCGCTGCAGCCCGTGACTGATCTGAAATTGAATATTGTTATCGGTTTACTGATTATAGAACGAGTAATGGGGTTAGGTCTAAAGATGCATTTTTGGACACAAGAATTATGTGCCTCGAAGAAGCTTAAAGAAAACTGTGTTGGGCAAAATTGACAAAAAGCTTAGAAAGATCTTTGCATGTAAAATATATTATCATCCAATTATCGTTTTTATTTCGTTTCGTATCTCCATACACTTCCCGGACATCTACTTACTACCTATAGATGTGACTTCTTAATTAGCAATATACTATGTGATTAGTTAATTAATGTCGTACGTAACAAAATTTATCACCAATCAAGTAAAAAACTAATTAACAAACACAGTGGTTGCTTCTGTCTAACTAATAAGCCCCTTACCATACATAATCATGATCGATAAGCTTTTTGTTTAAAGTTTCTCATTATAATGATTTGAATAATTTAATTGTATTCATAATATTTTATGTATGTACTTTTAATTTATTTTTAGCCAATGTGCAACTATTTACAAAGCTTAGCACAATTAAGAGACCACCAACAGTTAAATGAAAAAACTAACAAATTGAGGCAACATCTCACCAATAACCTGCCTGGTATGAGAAAGAAATCAAGAATGCCAAAAGGTTACAAAAATATGATACAATTTTAGGAAAAAATATAATAGTGTAGTTAAAAAATGTATGGCTAATTTAATCGTTAAAGTGTTAAAATAAAACAGCAGTTTGTTATACTGAAAATGCCATTCATCGTGCAGCAGTCGTCATGATAACAAGTCGGACCGTTATCTTGCATCTTGTTTAACTCAGTAATCAGGGATCTCGGTAATTACTCGGTTTTGAGGTCCTACTGTAGGTCGTCATGCATGGGCTACCGGATATGGTGGTGTATGGCAACTACTCGTTGAAATATGGTACGAAAATGTCGTTTATTTATGTGCTTGCTTAATTTGAAACATTTTTATTCCGCAATAGGCTAACGTTTGATTACAGCCAGCCTGATGATAAGCACCACTGTAGTCTAAGAAGTAACACGCTTGCCTAGAAAAAAACCTATTTACTTTATATTGTCTTTAGATGCAAATGTTATGCATCAGCGGGTTAAGTAAGATTGAATCTTAAGGACTTCTCGAAGCTTAAATTTCCCTATCTGCATTAGTTATGATGTGTAATTATTTACCAACGGGCAAGTTCCTATATGTATAGTATATGAGGTATTTCAATATATAAGTAACAGTTTAGTAAAATATTTTATTGTTAGATGAAATTAAATAGATTTTTAGTGTACAGACTCTGCGCCATTTACATTTTGATACCGATTCTGTTTGTCTGAGAGGTATTTTTTTCCTAGTAGTAAATTTTATTTTATACCTTTTTAACGAGTATTTTTCCTTTATTTCCAGGTTGCTAGTCGGCGCTCCTCTTGGCAAGAACCTGCAACCGAACACGACCAGGTCCGGGGCCCTGTGGAAATGCGCCCTCACGAGCAGAGAGACCGACTGCACGCAGATCATCACGGATGGACGACGAAGTGAGTTCATGTTACTGGTTTTATCTATAACCAACTCTATGAGTATAGATGAATTGGCAGAGAGATACATATACCATGAGTTTCATCAAGCATTTGCCTCAATTTAAAGAAAGCACGGAACCGCGAAGTATTTTCCTAGGTCTTTCCTAACTTTGATTTTCTTTTGATTTGATAAGTAGAAATAAATATTTAAATGACATTAAAAACCCATTGTGTAGATGTTATAATATAACGATAAGACGCGATGCTTGTTGTGTCTCATAGGTTTCTATCAGCATCAAGAGCAAGCAAAACATTTTATGCATTTGGTCTATTTTGCAAGTGTCATGATGTCATCTTCTACGTTCCTGAGATTTCCGAAAATTCATCGATCTCTCAGTGATCTCTATTCATCTATCGCATAAGACTGTGTTGTGTACTTTAATCTACTTTATTTCTTAGAGAAAATGGAAACAAATTAACAGGATTGAGTGTAGTGTACAATGTACATAGTAGATTATTTATTATCAACGGTAGATTTATTGGTAGTATGTACTATTTAAAAAACTTAGACTTAGAATTCCTAGGTCTTGTTTTATGACACAGTAATTTTAGAATTTAGAACACTTTAGTGGAATTGCACCGTGTGAAATTATATATCAAAAATACAAACACGCAGACGATCAAAACTAATTTGGGGCGAGATTTTTGGGACTAGAAGTATTTATGTTGTTTCGAGTGTTGTAGAATAAAGTTGGGACAGACGTGTAATGTAAGTTTTTAACTAAATGTGTTCTTTTGTCGGTGGTGCGTGAAACAGCGAAGTACGGCAAACTCAACACGAGTAAGTGAGCTGTGGTCTCAACCTCCTTTTAATCATTACGCTCTTCGACTAATGACTAATCGCTGTTCTTTGATTCTACTAATTGCAATTTAAGTTCCAGCTAAAAATTCATATATTGCCACGCATGAGCATTGAGCATCTTTAACCAGGATGGTTTGAATGTCGACTTTATTTTGCGTAGCATTATTATCTACACATAATGTTAACCTGTACATAGTTTTGAATACAAATTCGTTCAAAGTTTACACATATGTTAAATTATAAATACATAGAACTGAAATATATCAAAAAATGCAGTAAAGTTTGGTAAGCAAGTCTTATAATAGCCTTGAACGAAAATGTATTCATAAAGTACTTTAGAATGTAAATGCACTAACAGCTTGCGTAAGCACAAATCATGCTTTAGCCAAAGCACATTTTGTAAGTTTTATATAGGTACCTACTTTACCTTTATATAATTTAGTTTATATGTATTTGTCACGAATTGTAAAAATGTATATCAAGATGATTAAAAGTTGTACAGGCATAGGTTTACTTGTTAGCGTTTAAAAAAATATTTATTTATATGTCTTTTGTAAGTAGATTACTCTGATGTAGAAGTTAGAGGAACGATTGTAGAAAACTTAATGATAGATTGTACTTAGAGTAACTCTTAACGACACTTTAACAATTAACGAAGGTGACTGGTTAGTTGTATACTTTATAACAATTTTAAACTATTACAGACAAAATTAATGAGCTTTATGCACAATAGAATAATAAAATTAAAGACCAAATTATGTCTGGTTTAATACATTTGTCATATCGTCTAACAAATTAAAAAACTTACGAGGAAATTAAATCGGGCCGTTAACAAAACTTTGTAGGTTATACTCACAAACTTATCGGTGGTGTCTCCTTGGTATATTAACAACGGCCATTAAATATCAGCTCAAAATTAACAAGTAGTCTTTGATAACATTAACACGAGACCACACTTTTGTAGCCGTATTCACGTAATTTCTTTCAGGTTGTCTTTTAGCAGGAGTATTTGAGGTCCTGTCACATGTCACCTTATCGTTTTGTTATAGCAAATCGTAGTTTGTAAGATCACAGAACTTTGGGCTGCATGATTGCTATGATACTCGTTAAGCACGATGTTTGTGCATTCTGAAACTGAAACAGAAATTGTATTATTCTGTTTAGCACATTGTAAATCTTTATCATTTTGCTGTAAAGAACTATTTCTTGCATTTCTGTTCACGCCTGGTTGCAATGCTTTGCATTCGCGGACTTTATCATCACCAAAATGTAATTAATTTGTGTTTGGGATTTATTTTTTCTTTACTGCAATAGCAACTAAATTAAAAACAAAGATGCTATAGCAAATATATTTTTTAAATCAAAATTTAAAATAATAATCATCATTAATTATTGGAATTGGTTCAAATAAAATTTTAACGTTTGAGTTGAGTTTTTAATAACAAGGTTTTTTTTGTTTTCATTAAAAGTAATTGTGTCTAATTTTAGCTTAAAGCCTTGACTAAGCATTGACTCATGGCGTATTCCATGAAATAACATAAGTTTTGCTGAGTAACGAGTTGAAGAGGAATATTATTTGGCTATGATTCAAGCGTGCGCTTAATTTTAACTGCTTTTATATTGAATGACGAATGTTCTGATGAGAGTGTGTTGTGTAGGTCTGGACTCGGATCATCTGTCGGGGCCGTATCCTGATGAGATCAAGGAAGGACAATGGCTTGGAGTGTCAGTGAGGAGTCAAGGGCCGGAGAAAAAAGCTGTTGTGTGCGCTCACAGGTAATTTTCCAATTTTTCAAGTTTCTGGTTGATCCCTATTAGGTACTAACCCACATTAAAATCAAATATCAACAACAACAACTCAAAAAAGGGAATGAAACAACAAACTAGGTATGAAAGAAGTAAAAATATTTTATTTGTTGACTAGCAAATCAAAACGAATATGTTGAGTTAATTTATTAAGTGCTAACCTGCACTATGGTTGTTTTAAATTAAACTTTTATTGGAAAATGAGCGAAAATAATCACGACCGGCAGGATTCGAACCTGCGTATTTCTGCTACCGTCAGAACGCCTTAACCACTAGGCTACGGTCTACTAACTGCCAGGCGCGAAAATCCACACTCATTTCCATACTCTTCAGACTGAGCGGCTGGTGGCGCCACTTGCGCTGTCAGAATATGTCTAACATCTATCCTGCCGGTCATGATTATTTTCGCTCATTTTCCAATAAAAGTTTAATTTAGAATAAATGTTGAGCCCTAATTTTAATGATGTTTGCAAATCATTTCCAGGTACATCCGGAAAGCTGGTGAGCTGCAGCTTGGGCAAGGGTTATGTTACACCCTGAGTAACAGCCTCGAACTCGTGGACATTATGGAGCCATGCCGAGGAAGACCTCATACAAGGTAAAGCAATTTAAGATTAGAAATACTAATATTATCTGAATAAAATATCTGAGATATAAACGCTTTGAGGTTCTGATGAATAATGTTCTCCTTTATCGTATAATTTATGATTTTCGACGATAACATACCTAAGTTTATCCTATCCAAGGAAAAAAATAAAAACACGATTACCTACAAGATATATTTAGCAATCAATATTGTTTTGAAGTATACAGTACTAACCTAACTTTAATACGGCAGTCGTTAAGCCATATCAGAGGCCCTTAGGGCGAATTGAAAACTCTGACACCAGAGTTGGTCACTCATACGAACTTACTTACTTAACAAATTGAAACCTATCATTACAGAGAACACGAAGAATATGGCTTCTGCCAAGTGGGCACGAGCAGTTCGTTCCTGGAAGACGACACGCTGATCCTGGGCAGTCCTGGACCCTACACCTGGCGAGGGACCATCTTCGCGCAGGATGCCAGAGACGACCTCCTGGATCGAGACAATGTTGTGTACATGGGACCTGTGGAGGATGGATCCAGTCCGGTGGAGAAGTACAGTTATTTGGGTGAGTTGGAAATTGTTTCTGCACTAAATAGATGAGGGCTTATTGTTTTTCGGTCGATTAAAAAGATATTATTTATGACAAACATAAACTTAGCTGTCGGATATTGAATTTTATTGTTTAGAAGAAGAAGGGAAAACTTACAACAGATCTGGTTTATCAGTTCTGGACAGGTTGTCATTATCTATGGTACGATAAACTGAGTTGTAGCCTGCATCCTTGCCTGCAGTTTTGGAATTGTAGTACAATCTAGCGTAGGTACTTCACCAAAAAATCGGTTCAATCTACCAATCAATTGATACATGTAACACTCGAAGTTAGGGACTACTTACGCCATCTAGGCACTAAGGGAGGAACCGTGTATTGCGTCGTGGAAACTTGGGCCCGCGTCGCTCGCTCTCTCTTTCCCACTCGTGGTCCCAGCTCGTATGCGTGAGCGAGAAGAAAGAGAGGACTTGCGGCGACCGCCATGAAGGAAGAGCTTCGGCAAGACAGATACCGAGAAAAAACGGGAACGGGATCGACCATTTTTACTCGCGCGCCGTTTTCTAATGTAAATTTTGTGAATTTATTGGAACTGCAATAGAGAAAAGTGTTTTACCTATTACGGATGTTTTCTCTTCATCCGACCCGTAGTTTGCGAGCCTAGGCAGTCAAATCCATAAGTTTTATACATCATATATTAATAAACTTCTCATAACACTTATTGTTACAATTTCCAGGCATGTCAGTAGCTGGCGCCACATTCTTCGGGGGCAGCAAGCCTTCCTACGTAGCGGGCGCTCCTCGCGCGCACGGAACCGGCCAAGTGGTTGTCTTCAGTAAGAAAGCCACAGCAGACTGGGGCAGTACGGACCTGTATAAGTTGAATGTAACACTTCTGCTAAAGGGAGAACAGTTCGGCTCTAGCTTTGGATACGAAGTTGCGGCTGCTGATGTTAATGGTGATGGGTAAGTTTGATTCTAGATGTTTTGGTTACACAATGTAAAATCACGATTGAATATCTTTTTGCCCATTTATGAAACTATAATATTAGATAAAATATTTGAAACCCTAACTGTTTTTTCGAAGACAACTGCTCTTCTAGGATTTTACACGATTTTTTTTTTCAATCTAAGATCGACTAAACACACTTACCTAAAAAGAATCTTAAGGTTAAGTCTATTGGATGCTGCGACAGCTATTTATCATTATAACTGCCACATTTGAGGTTTTATTGTTGTTTGAGATTTATTTACAATAGGTTTTGCTCCTGTTCTTCGATTTTCCTTAATATGATGGTGATTGTGTAAATTTAACATTTTCAGGATGCCCGATCTCCTTGTGGGTGCTCCATTCTACTTTTCAAAAGACGCCGGTGGCGCCGTCTACTTATACCTCAACAAAGACCAAAACTTACCAGAAACTTACAACCGCAAGCTAACTGGCAAGCAAGAATCACAGTTTGGCATTTCCATAGCAAATGCTGGAGATTTAAACAAAGATGGTTGTCAAGATGTGGTTATCGGTAGTCCATATGAAGGCAACGGAGTAATTTATATTTTCATGGGAGACAGAGAAAAGGGATTAAATTCTAAGCCAGATCAAGTTATCACGGCGGAAGATTTGCCGGTGCCAGTGAGAACGTTTGGATATTCTTTGTCTGGAGGAGTGGATCTGGATGCTAATGGATATCCTGATCTGCTGGTTGGCGCTTATGAAAATGTAAGTTCTAACTTTTGTCATATTCCATCTAAAACTTAATTGATTAATGTGATGAAAAAGAAACCTGTCTTTAACTAGGTACTTATACTGTTGTTAAATATTGTGCAAAACAAATATGTATTTAAACATTTTCATTAGACAGTCTCCTGGGACCATACTTTGTATCACCAAATGTATGTATTTATTAACCTTTGACTGCCCTGTTAGCTTAGTTGATACTGTTGGTAGTGACTCTGCCTTTTAATCTAGGAGTGCGGGTTCCATTTCCGCATAACACAAGTAATAATGAATTTTGAAATTTGTAATTTAATAATTCAATTACTTGTGTTGAGTCTGGTCGTTTCTATGTATAATAAGTATGTATTTACGAAGTGTGTATATATGTATGTATGTATTACCTAGTCAGGTCATAAATTCTGTCACATGTTTAATATAAAATAATTGAAACAACTATATTCGTTATGTAACCATTTATATACCAAAATGAACTTAACAAAACATAGATTCTTATGACAATAAAGTTTATTCAAAATGACCTCCGTGATTTTGAATACAGGCCTTCAATCTGCGCGGCCAGTCGTCTATCGCTGCACGAACGAGGTCCATGTCAATATCGGCGGCTGCCTTAATCAAGGATGTCTTGAGTGACTCCAAATTGGGATGAGGCTTTGAGCACGCCTTTTCCTCCAAGTGTTGCCATATCTTGTTATCTAACGGATTCAAATCTGGACTGGAGGAGGGCCAGTCTTCGTGCCGGATGAAGTCGATTTCACGCGCCGCCAGCCAGTCTTGTGTGCTCTTCGCTCTATGAGCTGGCGCCGAATCTTGCTGGAATACCCAGTGCTTGTTATTGAACATGATATGAGAAACAGGTTCCACAAGGTTCGTCAGGGCTGTATTTTGATACACAACTGCATTCATTTTTACACCTTTCTCACAAAAATGTACCTCTGTTAGTTGCACAACTCAGTAGTTGCACTAAACTACGAATATACCGTACATTAGTCCGACCCTGTTTCACTTACGGTTGTCCCGTGTGGGGTAGCACATGTCGTACTAACATAGACAAACTCCAAGTTATCCAGAATAAAGCCTTAAAATTAGCTTATAATACCCCATTTCGTACAAACATAAAAAATCTTCACTATAAAATTAATCTACCACGCATCGATAAATACATATACAAATTATCTGAGAAATTTTATTTACACACAATTAACAATCCATTAGTCGATAATAAACTTATTAAAAATCTCTGCAAAACCAGAAAGAAGAATATCAAATTCATCGAAACTTATAATACATTTAAGCTACCTCATCACTATTTCATAGAGTGCGACGGAGATCGATAGAGGCTACGTTCCCCGAGTACCTACCGCGCGCCCGGTCACGCGGGCGCAGCCGGCGAGTATGCCAATCTCACCCGTTTTACAAGTTCGTATCGGGTCGGATTGGCATGCGCGCCGCGCACGCGCTGGCGCGGCCGGCCACTCGGCAGGGAATACCTACATGTCTTGCTGCTTACTCGTCAACCCATCACTGGAAATTTCTGCTACGTTCAAACTAATGAGCGTGCAACATCATCGAGTTGTTTCGTTTTTCAGTACCTAACACTTTGTTTTCAATCACATTATACTTAAAATGTACAGCTACCTCCTAAAGCTTACATAACTATGTTTCCTGATTATATACCTAAAAATTGTTCAATGTATATGTAACCTTAAAAGCGTTTAAAAATTCAATGCTATAAATTTTAATAAGAGATTGTGTAAAGCTCGTAAAATAATTAATCTTAAGCTGTACTTTACTAGGAATACATATGTACACTAGTTTAGATACCTTGTAAATTTTATTTGAAATAAAGATATTTTGAAATTGAAATTGAATAAGAAACTCCCAACCATACCATGAGCGAGGATGGAAAATGACCTCGTTGGACACGCGGAATACGTTTGCTCGCTTCTTCACTACTGTGTGCGTACACCTTATCAATTTGTTTGTTGTAGCTCTCTTCTACGGTAAAAATTTTTTCATCCGAAAAAAGAATTTCCCTATATTTTTTTCCCGCGTACCGCTTCAACACAGCGCGGCACCTCTTCAGTCTCAGGTCCATTAGACGAGCATTCAAACGATGTCCTGTTTTTCTTCGATATGCCCGAAGCCCTAAGTCTTCATTTAACACCCTTTTCACCGTGGTTCTGCTTAACCCCATCTGAAGGGCCAACAGTTTCTGGTTACGTTTGGGATTTCTTTGAATTCGCGCCTTCACAGCTTTTATCACTGCTGGAGTCCTAACAGACCGAGGGCGACCAATTCTTGACCTGTCATCTACACTAGAGTCTTCATTGTATCGTTTGATGGTACGATAAACGAATCTTTTGGTTATATTCAAATTTTTCAGTATGTAAAAAATTTGAATTGGCGCGTAACCGCAACGATGCAATGCAATAACTGCAACACGGTCTTCTTTAAGCGTCCACTCCATATTTAAAAATGAGTAAAATTCTAAAAAGTAGGTATACATTTTTATTTTCATGAACAATTCGAAATTCGAATTCAATAAACTTTTTTGTGGCCTGCATTCTAAAAGAAAAGTTTTTACTGTGTGACAATACTTATGACCTGACTAGGTATATCCGTTATCTAGTACCCATGATACAAAAGTAAGGTTAGTATGGGGCTAGACGGCGCTGTGTGATATGTCCTGATATATTTATTTATTTACTTATACTAACGCTTATGTTTCCTCTAATTTCAGAGCAGCGTCGCACTCATCCGAACTCGACCAATCATTGACATAAAAACCTCGATAAAGCCTTCGAACACGATCATCAACATCGACCCAACGATACAAGGATGTGACAATGACCCATCTGCAAACCTAACTTGCTTCTCGTTTGAAGCTTGCTGTAAAATCGAATCTTTAGTTAAGTCTACTCAAACAAACATTCATAGACTAAACTACATTATTGAAGCAGAAACCTTCCCTGGGGGTAGAAAGTATTCCAGGGTCCTGTTTGATAATGAAAAGACTAATATAGTGAATAGAACGATCCAGCTGGGAAAGGATGTCACGGACTGCAGAATGCACATTGTCTATTTGAAGAATAACACGAGAGATATCCAGACACCTATCAAGGTAAGCATCACCAGATATATTATTATCTTACCGTTTGCCTTAATTACATATACATATGTTTCCAATATTTGTTTTTCCTGGATGCAATCGAACATATTAATTTTCTGTGCTATTCACAAAAGTAGGTAACAATGAATAGCTTATTAAAAAGAAATAATAGGTCTTTACCTATGAAATTGCCGATTTGTATCACGAAATTGAGAAAAATGATATTTCCATACAAACATTAAAAATGTTTGTATGGAAATGTCTGAACAGATTTAGATGCAATTGATAACTATTATGTAGTTAGATGGAAGAAAAGCTATGCACTGCGTATATACATTTCTCAAAAGCAGAGTAAATGATAAAAATATACCTAGTTAAAGTAGTGAAACCGACTACACATTGAAAGAGGTGTTTTTAATGACTTCCCTATAAGTAATATGCACTAGTATTAACATTTTTTTTTATCTAAAAGGTACATTATTCAACAATTGATACAAGAACAATTGTATTTGGAAATAATATAGCTGTACGTAAAAGTTACAAACAGATTAAAATGTAAGAAAAAAACGGCAACTTCATACGAAATTGTGAGGTTTTAAATGAACCTTCGTAACATTCACAGTGAAAGGAGCTGGGCGCCCACCACGATGTTATTGCCCAAGAGAACTCCCCTAACGAATTTATTCTGCGGGGGAGTCATGAGGAAATACGACTCAAGAGAGAGAACATTGACTTAAGAATTCACCTATGGTAATTTTCACTTTACTTACATTTAATTTTCAGTTCCAAGTAACCTACAAGCTGGAACACGCTCAGCCTCGCTACTCCTCACTCGGCGAGCTGCCGAAGATCGACGACTATCCTGTTCTGAACGCGACCGCGACCACCATGTTCACTGCTAACTTCTTGAACGACTGCGGAAACGACGGGGTCTGCGTCAGTGACTTGGTTGTGGAACCTGTGCTGCAGTTGCCTAAAGGTAGGTTGAACTTATTAGACTCACAGTTAAGAAGAGATACAAGAATATTATCAAAAAATAAATAAAGGATCTATAACATATTCCTATGTAGGTAATATATTTATTGAAAAACTTACAAAACTATAAAATATAGATTCAAGTGAAAACAACCTTTGTTTTCGTCGTACTTTAACCACTACTGTACTAGATAAATTATGCCTCCTTATAAAAACGTAAATGCTATTTGTCAATAGATATAATACCTGCTTAAGGATTGCATAAGGCTTGCTTAAAGGATCTTTCCTTAACACAGATAGGTATAAATCGACATAATGATATGCATATCCTTTAAGAGTTCTTTAAAACCTCAAGCACTTAGGGTGCAAAGAACACTTCGTGAATGCTATGTTGATCATGTGAGAACTCTCAACTCCCTTGCTAGGGTCTAGGGTTGGCTAGGGATTAGAACGTATCACGCATACATACGTCGACGTATAGTATTTGTAACTTCCACTTTCTGAGTATTTGATTCTTATGTATAAAACAGTTATAGCAAGGGTTTTTTCAAATTTTGGACTGTGTGATGCCCTGTCTTTATACCAAACGTATGCCAATATAATGTAAGTGGTATTTTAGAATATTTACTATGTACAATCACAGTTTTTTTTTTGAAAATTATAAATATTTTTATTTACAGCTGAAGATGGAAAATCCTACGCGCTGACTTTGGGTCAAGAAGAAGAGATCAAGCTGTCGATATCCGTAGATAATTACGGAGAATCTGCATACGAAGGGCAGTTGTTCGTGCAACACCACTCAAGTTTGCATTATATTGCTACTAACATAAGCGTGAGTGTCCTTGTACTGTATTTCAGAAGAAAATATTAGTTTTTATTCATTAATAGTATGTTAGTCGATCAATCCACCAACATGTAGAAGTCGGAGATGTTGTCCAAGAAACACTGATCATATCAAAAAACATTTTGAAGCGAAGTTTAAAATATTAGTAATTATTCTGTTCCATTCCATTAAAAGCGAGTGTGGCTCAGCGGTTCCAGTGTCTGCTTGTCATCCAGACGCACCCTGGTTCGAATCCGCCCTACACCAATGACTTGTATTTTCAAGTTATGTGTGGATTTGCACTCGCTTAACGGTGAAGGAAAACATCGTGAGGAAACCGACATGTTTGAGGACCACAAATATCCGAGGACATGTGTCTTCCGTGGAAGGACCTGGGCGCCCACCACGATGTATCTGCCCAAGAAAACTCCCCTAACGAATTAATTCTGCGAGGGAGTCACGACCCTCAGTCATGAGGAAATACGACTCAAAGAGAGATTCCATTTAAAACTTGTTAATTCCATTTGTCTCTTCTTGATGCCTTAAAATTTATATACCTTTAATGAGTATAAGACGTTCATTTATTTGCTGTGATGGAAAAACTTGGATAAAGTACCTTATGTCATGAAAAAGTTCTTGACACAAATTTCACGTCTTATATTCATTCAAACAAAAAGAAAAGTAACAATCAAAATCTGAATGACAAAGATAATTGTTACTATATATCTGTGTAGGTACATTCGTTTAAGGTTTAATGTGATACATTCAGTCAATAAATAATCTTGTATTGATGAAACTAAGTATTTTTAACTTACATTTCAGGACAAACACGTAATCTGCACGAGCGTAAACAAGACCATCGTTTCCTGCATGCTAGAGAATCCTTTCAAGAAGCAGCCATTCGGCACTCCACCTATCACCATGAGATTTGATGCCAGAGCTTTGGAAGACAATGAACCCTCGGTAGCCTTCACTGTATGGGCCAATTCTACGTCTAAAGAACTGCATCCGGGGAAGATACCGGCCACTGTTGAAGCGCTGGTCATAAAGAATGCTGAGCTGCTGATTAAGGGGTAATAAAATTGTTTTATAATTATTTTAACATCACATACACCTATTGCCGTGTTTTTTTCTGCGAATACTTACCGATAGTTTACAGGAATTAAGTTAGTTTTGCTTTATGTCCACTTATATTACTTAATTATAAATAATTAGTGCCACTTGCATGAATTTCCTTAACTAGCAAGAAACTAATAAAGTGAGGAAGTCAATAAAAAATAACTAGATTTTCTTTCTATTCTAATGCTAAACCAATGCAAACCCTAATCAAAAATGTACTATTTTTTACTTACAGAGCAGCAAGGCCTGAGCAAGTGTTCTACGGCGGTGACGTGAAAGGAGAATCAGCCATGAATCATTTCGATGATATTGGTACCAGAGTAGTCCATACTTATCAGGTAAGATCATATCCAGTGTCTGTAAGAGTAATTAATACTTATTCTATATCTAAATACAAACACAACTATCCCTAATCCAGTCTTTATTTTGCATTAAAAAAATACTATACTTAAACAAATTGAAATTTTCATGCACAACTATCGTTTTTACAGTCTGTTTCACCCATGGAATAAAGAGACAACCTTTCTATGATTTCACTTTACGAATATCTTCAAAGTTCTGGGAAAAACCAGACACATATTAGCAATAACTAATTCTCGTCTCCCAAATGTTCCAGGTGTTCAACGAAGGTCCGTGGAAGGTGTCGTCAGTGCAGGTGATCATCAAGTGGCCGCACCAGGTCGCCTCCGAGAGCGCGCAGGGCAAGTGGCTGCTGTATCCTGAAGACCTGCCTACTGTTGATGGGGAAGCTGGTTGGTGCAAAATTATAAGTTTTAATGGATTCGTCTCCTATCGGATTTTATGGCTTAGAAGTATACAAATAAAATATGTAATAAGCCGGTAGTGATGAATTTACAAACGAAACAAGATTTAAGAGAATCTGCTTCTATACCTATGTATTTATTGTCACAAAAACATATAGATATTATGTGTCTTTCATTAATTCTGCTGAAGTTCGCGCTTTCGTTTTGTGTCGACAAATTATTATACTAATCCTAACGCTATTGTTCTAAATTTTACAGATCAAAGCAACGGCCAATGCTTCATCATCGGCAAAGAGACCATCAACGTGCTAAAACTGACCAACCGGCCAGGCGCTGCAGAACCTTACCTAGAAAATCTTGAGATGGATCCCTTCATGACATCTGGCAAACTCAGCGTCTCATCCAGTCTCAAACAACAAAACGAGACAAAGAGAATAGTGGAATACTCCAGCGCGTTTGAAAATAAAGTCAGGAGGAAAAGAGAAGACGATATTATTAAAGCTGAAGCGTATACGGATAAAGATGGGCTGAGGAAACATGTAGTTAATATGGTAAGATTACTAATTACTGTATTAGCATTAACATTAAAAGATCGTGGTTGACATGCTATAGTGGGTAAATACTATATGTGGGCGATAAAGCTGTCAATCTTGTCACGACAGGCAGTCCAAACTAAGTCCAACTGTTATAAACGTTTGAGGTTGTTTGAAACCTCCTGTAAACATCTATAACAGTATTAGCTCTTTCTTTTTCTCTTTTCGATTTAAATAGACTCCATTAGTCTATACAACGTTATACGTCTATATAACGGTAAAGCTTGACAATGCATAATAAAAAGCAATCGTGCAGTGCGCTGTAACTAAGCAAATCACGACCTTGGATTCCATCCAAGAATCACATAATAAAAACATCTTAAAACATAGCTCACTTTAGATTACGTCTAAGAAACCCAATAAAAAATATTTAAACCTAGCTAACTCTTTTATCCTTCTAATTTCAGAACTGCGAGAGGAAGACAGCCAAATGCATCCAGTTCCAATGCGTGATCTACCGGCTGGCGCGCGCTCAGGCTACCACCATCACCGTGAAGGCTCGCCTCTGGAACTCCACGCTGGTAGAGGACTACCCTCGTGTCAGTCATGTGAATATAGCCTCTACTGCGTCTATATACTTCCCGCCGGACCATTACAATATACAGCAGAATAAGGATGATGATACTACTACTGTAAGTATTTTTTTCTAGTATTTCGTATTTTTTATTTGATGTGGATGCTATTTGACATCACTCATAAGATATCGTAGAAATACTTTATAACTAAACTTTACTACTTTACTTTATAAAGAGCCAAGGCCAAATTGAGAGTTTCAACGAGTAATAGCTCCAAATACAAAATATCATAACTCCTTTGACTCAAGAAGTGGATATTAATAGGCTTTTGTAACTCAACTGGTTTTAAATAAGTAATGTAAGAATTAAAGACAAATTGCTCGATGATGCAAGTTGACGGTCAATTGCAAGGCAAGAATAGTTTCGCTATAATCAGTACTATATTTGGCATCGAAACTTACCCACAAATTTCATAACTTTCAGGTCGAGACAGTCGCGTACCCAGACCTGAAGATCAGCGAACCCACAGAAGTTCCACTATGGGTCATCATCTTGTCAGTACTTATAGGACTCCTAGTGCTCATTCTTCTCATACTACTCCTCTGGAAGCTTGGCTTCTTCAAGAGGAGTAGACCAGACCCAACACTATCAGGAAACTTGGAGAAGAACAACCACGAATCCAGCCCGTTCATTGGACGAGACAGGAACAGTATTCGATAGCTAAAGCCTATTCACATTGTGGACAAGACTATGTGTGTCAAAAGTGCGACAAAAGTGTGACCAACACCTTTGTAAACGTCTGGCAAGCCTCTGAAAACTTAATAGCTAGAATGCTGGTTCTAGAAGAAAGAAGAGAAAAGAAGAAAAGAGTATTTATGTACTGGGATATGCGATAGAAAAAGTAATGTTAGCTTACAAGGCGTTTACAAGAGAGTAGACTGTAAAGAAGGTGGAGTTTCGTTAGGACCCGTTCCAATTACAAAAGTGGCCGCCATTTGTAATGATTTTATTGATGTTTAAATAAGTATGTATATCAATGCAATTATGAATAAATAGCGGTTATTTTTGTCTGTAGTTGATGTTGGAATGGGCCTTTAACGATGCTTAGTAAATAATATCCTCGACTGTGATGTCTTCTTAGAAAAAGTGTGCATGTGATGTTAAAGTGGTTTATGTTTTGTTGATGTTTAGCACGAGTCCCGGTAGTAATTTTATTAAATTGTTTCGGTCATTGCATTTCTCTAGTGATTATGTGAAAATGTTTTAGATTGTTTATATATAAGTATGTTTTCTGTAAATACGAACTTGCCTTATTTATGAGTAGTTTAGGTGTCTACTTAATTTGACTAGAATTTTTACTAGTCACGAAATGTAATAATTTTATTTAGCTTTTAAGAAAAATATGAAGTGAGACATTTTATCAAAAGATTAACTAAAACGGTTTTCACTCACGTGTAGATCACGTAAATTGTTTACGCGTTTCGGATGTTATGACATCCATCTTCAGAACGTTCGTTATGGGCCGCGGCAGCACGCAGACTGCGCGCCGCCGTGCGAGCGGCCCGGCGGGACACGGGCGCGGGGGCCTGTGGTGGCGGGGGTGGAGGCGAGACGATGTTACTACTCCCGGCCGCTTCGTCCTCGGGTCGCTCCACTGCTTCATCAGAGACAGCATCATCGACTGATGCACCGGCGCACACAAAACTGATCGTATCTTGATCCAAAGCTCCAATGATCCTTCTCTTCGTCATCGTATTAAGAGCTGGGACCCACGCCGGAGGAAGCGCCCATCTACGGTCTCGGTTGAAATTCGGGTGGCGGTTGATCTCTATAGCCTCTCGTACCTTCCGTGGAATAAAAGACTTCTCTCTCGCCAGCACAGAAGCTTGATCAAACCGAATGTAATGCTTTACATCCGAGAGCCGCGCATGTTCCGCTATAGCTGATCTGGCCGTGTCTCCGTCCCTGAAACTCCTAATATGCTCGGACAGTCTTGTGGTAATGTTGCGGCGAGTCTCCCCTATGTAACTCTTGCCACAATCACACGGGACTCTATACACGCCTGGTACATTTAGGTGATCTCTATCCTTGGGTGAACGCAGCAACTGTCTTATTTGCCCCGGAGAACTGAAAAACGTCCTGATATCATATTTCCGTCGTAAAAGGTATCCGATTTTGTCCGTTACTCCTCTTACGAACGGCAGATATGCTGAAGCTCTTTCAACAGTTGGGATCCGCTTACGTTCACTCGAATGTGCGCTCCGCCAACATTGTCTCCACGTATAGCCATTATCCTCTAGTAGGTACCTTCCTCACGTGCTCTAACTCCTTCTCCACATACTGAGGATCACACAATCTCAAAGCACGGTTGATCAAGGATCTCGGTACTGAAGACAAGTGTGCTGGATGGTGGTGTGAACTAGCATTTAAATATCGATCTGTGTGTGTCGGTTTACGATATACAGTACGTGACAAAGTGTCGTACGTGACAATTTACGTGATCTACACGTGAGTGAAAACCGTTTTAGTTAATCTTTTGAAAATATGAAGTTATATGTAAGTCACAATTGTTGGTACTATATGAACTTATGTACACTCTTAGACAGAATAAAATGACTTGAAGAAAATATATTGTTCTAGTAAATATGGATACAAGAAATAAAATGTACTTCCTAAAGATAAATTTAAGGTTTGTAAATATTGTAGATTCAAATACTTAATGTAAGTTTTTACTAAATTTCTGGGAACATTATTATGCAAAGTACTTATTATAATATTATACTACTTATTATCAATGTTGACAAAGAGGTAATTTTTAAATTTAGTCACAAATTTTATTTATTTATATCACAGTTTCTCTTTTCTATAACTGACTATAGAAAATCTAGTACCAAATTTAGCTTTTTTAAAAATTCTTTCACTGCCAATGTTTTTATTAATAAAATATCACTTGGTACTTTTTAACATCAGGTTGTGATCATTTCTGTTAACTTAATAATATCTACTTAAATAGTAATACATTTTAGTTTGAATGAAATAAAATTGTGCCATTTCGCTAAATAATATTTTATTCATATATTTATCCTATACATAAAATCATTAAATATAAGTAGGTACAAGCAAAATATAATATCTACGATGAGTACATTTCTTTATCTTTATCTAAATTATGACTTCAGTACTTGTTAGTAAAGCTTTTGCATAGACTAGTAAGTAAAAAAACATATGTAAGCCCATCACTTAGAAATGGGCGAACGGATCATCATGATTTTTTGGTACGAAGGTGAGAAAATATAGAAAACCCACGGAAATCGTTCTGTAGCTGCCCAAGAGAACTACTTTGAAGTGAATAGTAAAGTTGTAGAATAAAAATGAAATTTCAGGGTTTCATGGACCTAGTCGCATTACTTAATTGCCACACCGTGTATGCTACTTTTTATCCCGAAATAATACGAGGGAAGCCGCGAGTGATAATAAAAGATTTGTAGTAATCAAGTCAAAGTAACATTCGCAAAAGCGACTCTGATCCACCGTGGAGTGTGCCTGCTCTGAAATAGAGTTAGCTTTAAAAAAAGGTTGGTATGTATTTTCGTATGTTGTCCTTACATGTTTTTTTACATGATATAGGCTTACGCTTGACTACAACTTGCCTGATGTTAAGCAACGTTATAATCTACGATCTACGGCGCTTGCCTAGAAGAAACGGGTTTAAACGATTAGGTGGATTTAGCTTAATTAGGTAGGTATAGTATATAGTATTTTTGTAGATTTTTGCTTCCCATATGTATGTATGTTATCTTCGATAAGTGCAGGTGATATTGCAGCAAACATCTTTGTAGTCTAGTCATGAGTGTTTGAAGTAGATATTGGTGTTAGCTGGCGATTTCTGAAAAAGAACATTTGTTGTAGAACATTTACATTACAAACATTTGCTTGATACATCATAGTTTTGTAATTCAATTATGACGGAAACTCGAAAAGGTTTCAGGTTGTACATTATTTAAGTATAAATATATGTACATTACATACATATATTATTACTAACTACAATCCAGGGGTCTTCTAAACCGGAGTTAATAGGTATCTTCTAGGTAAGCGTTTACACCCTAGGTTGCAGCAATGCTTAACATCACGCAGGCTGTAGTCAAACGCAAACCTATCCTTCATAAAAAAACTTTCAGCTTCTTAGATTGTCTGCTGTAGTAAATCATAATATACCTACTTAATTTAATATTTTATTCTTAAGCATCCTAACAAAAGACTACACGCTCGCCACAACAATCTAGCTAATGATTATAAAGTAGGAAGAGGCATAGAATATGCAAACTTACGTCTTTTTTTACAGCTGCCCAGCAGAATGTGCACAAAGAGCTGTTTTTGTTGTCCGTATCGTTTTTTTGCAAGCAAGGTTGTTCCATGTTACCTGTAAAATTTAAGCAATTATAAAGTTATATTATTTTAAAATTTAGCAATTTGTGACGACATGCTTGAATCAATAATTTTTTTGTGTCAAAATGGATGTTCAAGAGACTAACCGAATCTGTATTCATTCTGTTTTTGTTTGATTTTCAATCTGGTTTTCAAATATCTTCAACAGGCTTGGGTTATGCGACAGTGATTATAGACCCTTGAAAAAGCGAGTGTGGCGGGTTCTAGTGTCACCTTTTAATACAAACGCACCCTGGTTCGAAGCCGGCCCCACACCAATAACTTGTATTTTCTAGTTAAATGTAGATTTGCACTCGCTTAACGGTGAAGGAAAACATCATGAGGAAACCGACAACAACTGCATCTTACAACAGCCCAACTAGGAATTAAGTCGCTCCAATTTTGAACTGTATCTCACCAGTATAAAGCTGATTATCCAGGTGTGTGATGTAAGACCCAGCCAGGCGAAGTATCTCGATCTTGTGAGCTTCCTGACTGGTGACTCCATTAGGATCAGAACCCACAACGTGTTTAAGACCTGGTTTTCACAGTCTAGCCTTAACCATTTGTTGCAACAACCCTACTGCAAATAAAGCCACTCCAAATTTGAACCGTATCTCACCAGTATAAAGCTGATTATCCAGATGCGTGATGTAGGAGCCAGCCAGGCGAAGTATCTCGATCTTGCTAAGCTTCCTGTCTGGAGGCTCCGTCGGGATGAGGAGGCGCAGCGTGTTGAAGGCCAGGTTTACACTGCTTCAAACAGAACCGTATCTTGATAACAATTCTATTCTTATGTGGTTAAGTTTTAAATTGTTTTCTGATCTAAGGCAAAGTTATAGTGTAGTAAGGAAGGAAAATAATACATAAGCATATTAATATGAATTCTATAGGTTTGTTATAAACTTGCACGAGTATTGGGTGTCGCTAGTAGGCTACATAATACTTACATATTATTCTATCGTCATATCAGTGCAATTTTGATTATCTGGTGACAGAATTAGTCTCTATTTTAATAATAATATCTGTCTCAAAAACCATGTTACTTATAAAAATGGCAGAATGAAAGCAAGAGGTTTAATATAAAATTGAAGAAGAAAATGCGCTAGCGCGTTCATAATTATACGAGGAGATGTACCTATATGTGCAAAACTAAAAAATAGGAAAGTATTCGTCACTAAGAGTATAGGTATAAAAGGTATGATAGAGAATATAGTAATAAAAGTTTTAATTCACATACAAAGGTAAAAAAGTAAAGAAATTATGTCAAGAAACATCTTTTATACTAACTTCTGCGTGCGGTCCCGCTCCCGTGCGTTGGCCTGGCACCGCTGCTTCACCGCCGGGACCTCGCTCTGGTAAGGGGTGGTAAACACGTGCTGATCCCAGTCTTCCGGACACGGGTAGTTTATGTAGTTATCCATTACTTTGACAATGATATAAACGTAGTGTTCTGTCGTTTGTATTATATTTTTCGAGTTTTGTGTATGACTCTTGGTCACTAAGTTTTAAAATAGTATCGCTTCTTTCGGTAGGTTTTATTTATTTATTAGGTTTTTTTTACAAATAATGGCAAATGTAATTTGAAACCCTACTTGAATTATTTAAAGCTCTCTTTTTGCCTTGATTAGGAACTTAAATAAAATTAGAGTAATTTTAAAACTTAAAAAAAAACTCAATTCTTCACTTTGTATTTTTCCACTTCCCACTGGACTCGAACCCGTAACACGTACTAATCCAAGGCAGTCCGTCGGGATACTAACATCACTAACAAGCGTCCCGTTCTTGATGAAGGAGTCATTTAGGAAGCACAGCGCGCGCCACTGAATGCCTCTTAGCCGATAATTGTATAAACAGATGCCTCGTGGTGCAGAGATGGAGTAAGGATGAGGATATGATGATGAGTGTAACATTTGTAGAACATCAGAATAAACACAACAGAACAAACTTTAGAAAAAAATGCTGTGGCTAGTTATCAAACAACAAAATTACCCTGATTATGGTTACAAAATAATCAAGTTTTATTACATATTTATTACATTCATAAAGGAATGCTCATTCAGACTTCAGTCATATTCAATGGTCTGGTTTTAAAACTTAATATATTATGACACATTTTCTTAACACTGAATCTTAACTGGGTTTCAGCCATTTGACCATCAGGTCCCCAGAAGCGACACCCTCACAAGCTACACAATGCTAAATATCCTGATAATGTACTTTGATAATAAATCATTTATTTGTGCAAAAACTTAGAAACTAAGATACATCATTTGGAATTTATTCATTACTAATGGATGCTCGCGGCTTCACTCGCATTAAGAAGTAAAACTTGCATCCCCTATTTCACCCCTTTAAAGTGGCATTTCCAAAAATCCTTTCTAAGCGGATGCCTACGTCATAAAATCTACCTTCATTCCAAATTTCAGCCCAATCCGTCCAGTAGTTTGGGCTATGCTTTGATAAATCACTATATCAGTCAGTCAGTCACCTTTGAGTTTTATATATTTAGACTAGTGGATGCTGGCGGCGTCACTCGCATTAAGAAGTAAAACTTGCATCCCCTATTTCACCCCTTTAAAGTGGCATTTCCAAAAATCCTTTCTAAGCGGATGCCTACGTCATAACATCTACCTTCATTCCAAATTTCAGCCCAATCCGTCCAGTAGTTTGGGCTATGCTTTGATAGATCACTATATCAGTCAGTCAGTCACCTTTGAGTTTTATATATTTAGACTAGTGGATGCTGGCGGCGTCACTCGCATTAAGAAATAAAACTTGCATCCCCTATTTCACCCCTTTAAAGTGGCATTTCCAAAAATCCTTTCTAAGCGGATGCCTACGTCATAACATCTACCTTCATTCCAAATTTCAGCCCAATCCGTCCAGTGGTTTGGGCTATGCTTTGATAGATCACTACATCAGTCAGTCAGTCACCTTTGAGTTTTATATATTTAGACTAGTGGATGCTCGCGGCTTCACTCGCATTAAGAAGTAAAACTTGCATCCCCTATTTCACCCCTTTAAAGTGGCATTTCCAAAAATCCTTTCTAAGTGGATGCCTACGTCATAACATCTACCTTCATTCCAAATTTCAGCCCAATCCGTCCAGTGGTTTGGGCTATGCTTTGATAGATCACTATATCAGTCAGTCAGTCACCTTTGAGTTGTTTATATTTAGATTATAAGATAGAGTATGGGCACGCTGCCCTCTGGTAGTAAGTCTGAAGCACTTAGATTATCTTGAGGCTTTTCTAAAGATTTTCTAAGTGCCCCTTTTTTGTAGTAGTTAGTAGTAGTAGTATGTTTAGTTTTTTTCCTTTGTTTTTATATTTTATTATTGTAAATAAAGAAGATAGATGTATTATATAGAACATAACTTTAATTCTCAATTGTTACTAATTATTGTGGCACTCTCAGTTTCCACCCGAAATACAGTATTAAAATAAAATTTCAGTGATCCTCAGTCCACCCCTGAGTTCTTGATCGGGTCACATGTCATCGCGGCTGTAAAACTCCCCGTGCCGCCTGCTTGTTCTAACAGACTAGCACTAAATATGTTTTACAGCCGCGATGATTTGTCAACTGCTGGGACGAAATCTGTGGACGAAGTTGGGACTGAATGATTGCAGATTTAAATTGGATGGGGAGAGGGATTATCGTTCCCATGATTTTTTGTACTAAATGTGTTGGTACCTACTTGACCATAATTCTTCTCATAAGCGATCCATGTACCCAAAATGCTAGTGTCTGTTTGTATGTCTACAAGTAGAAGTATCTTAGCTAAGTGGTAAGAGGACAATATTTTTATCGTGAGTTAAAGAAGTTCAAAATATGTACTTCAATCATTTGTATACCTACAAAATTTTGCTGGAAAATCCATATTTTTGTAAGTGTTTCCACGTGTTTCGTAAATATTCAAATTCATAGTTGCAGCAAATAACTCATAAAAGGCTATTTTTCTAAATCTTATAAATACATTCAGAACCAAAACTAGTCTTTATCATCCCTAGGGATGATTCGACTTAACAGTTCCGTGGGAACAAGCTAATTGGTTAAATGATTCGAGTCGAGAGCTCATTCGTATTCATTTGTACCACTAACGAAGTTCACATGAAAAAACAACGAGGACCGTGCGACTAATTGTAGTGATGATAGTCTACATTCCGGCCATGAATTTGTATGGAATAGTGACGGTTTTAATCCTATGTGTGGTAATAATATTTGTCCCTACTTATTAAATTCATAAAAATATAGAAGCTTTGAATTTCGGGTTGTGAAGTTTAGAATAAGTTGTACTTTTCATGAATCATGAAAACAATACAATAAGGAAGTAAGTAATTAGGTATAAAGATGACTGACAATACAACTTTTATATATACATATGTATATTAAAACACACAATCAATTAATGTAATTACAAACTATCTCAATTTTCCATGTTGTTTCCTAACAAAATTCTTATAAGATTAGTCACAGAAAATCGGTCAAGACCCAAACCGTAAAGGCCACATAGCTCATAACATTACGACTAAATCTATTCGATGACACAGAGTCGTCCAGCCTTTCGGTAAGCTTGTCAGGTCGCGCGTGACGATCTGAATTAATGAGATGCATCTACAAGCCTGAGCCTATGATGCAAGTGATGAGACGATGCGTCTTTGGATGTTCCATGCTCAGGTGGCGGTGGTTTCGCGGGTGACGTCACGCCCCCTCCACCGCGCCGGCCAACCGAAGCGCGCGCCACGGCCGAGACTTTCTCCTCGCGACACCTCCGCCGGTGAAACGATCGTCTCCGTGAGTCGCACACGGCGCCGCGCGCGAATCGACCGTCTCGACGCATGCTCACTGTTGCTCACCCGTCTCACTTCCGCGTGCGAACCTCCGCTTTCGCCCTCATACGTGCCAACCAGTGATTTCAAATAAAGAACTGTCATCGGTGAATGGGTCTCACGATCCGAAGCAACATTTGACCCGCGCTCCGGAGTGATGCTCGCCCGACACTAGAGGTGAGTTCGGTTTCCCTTTCCACTCGCGTGGGGTCCAGCATTAGACGATGACTTTCGATGATAAGGGGCTACATGTCTTCTGAACTAGTGAACGCAAGGACGCGTCGCCTAGCGCTGGACGATCGACGCCGTGGTCATTGTCCTTGTTTTAGTTGATTTTGCACATTTAAATAAAATTCTATCATCGGCATTTACGGGTTGCGAATACGAACTGCAGATTAGCATATTGATTGTAAAAACAATAGACGCTTGAGAAACTGTTACAATACCTGGCTGCGGTTCTATCTAGCTTGTACTTAGCACATTACAAAGCACACACCTAGTTTTGGCAAAACAGTTACATCAAATGAACAGTTACATGCGAACCGGTGTAGGCTTCTCTGGAGATCAGCTGATCCGTCCCAAGACAATAATGGCCTCACAAAAAGTTCACAACGATAATGTTAATGTACCTACCAAGCTTATCCGACACAATCTAAACTTGTTTTACTACCTACATAGTGTGCCTAATAAAGCTAGAATCTCGTGACTACGGACAGGATTTTGTACGTCAGCATTATTTAGGAAATATTTAAATAACTCCAGTATAATTTTATATTAGTTTCTTATAGTTATTAACTAGTTTACAAGGAATAAAATATGAATGGATTTGTCACTAAGATATTATAATATTGCATGTATATGTATTAATTTCAGCATACATCAACTCTTATTGAAATCAATACAATTCTGCTAAAAATACACATTTCAAAGCAGTTCTTTAGATTGAAAACTGGCATAGTATTTACCTCTACGTGAGGTTATGAAGACACGAAAGTTCGTTTCGCATGATAACTCACGTCGAATTAACAAAACACCTTGCGATTAGCATCACTACATGGGAATTTCGCGAGATGCGGTGATTTGCTTTGTGTGGTTAGCACGGTATGATACGATGATTTTATTTAGGTAGTGAAATATCAACTTCTTATTCTATCACTATTTTTTTTATGTTAAACGAAAAAGCATCCATAACTTTATCCAAATTTAAAATCACTGATCATTTAGGTACTTATAGTATTTTTTCTATAGCTTCAAACAAAATATACAGTAAAGTTTTCATAATATATAAGAAAAAGACACTTGAATAATCGTAAAACATAGTTATAAGCGTGCTAACCCGTGAATAATTTCTAAAATTTTGTCAAAGTACATAAAAGTCAGTATACCTTCAATTACGCAGGATAGTACATGGAAATTTGCATGATTCACAACGAGGATCTTCGATAAAAACTTGTACAATGGTTCGTATGCCAAGATCCGTTGTAGACAGCCATCAAAAGGCCAGTTTTTACTAAGACACTATTGTTGATTGGAATAGCTTCATTCTTGTATGGAGTATGTATTGAGTAATATAATATACTTATTGTTTATGTACCGAATCTTAACATCTAGAGATGTATCTATCTAATTAGAAAAGATTTCGCTGAGGTTCGTTTCTGTACTCAACTCAAGCTATCAATATAAAAATGTATGAAATATCAAACGTTTTTTAAATAGGTATTTGATAGAAATGCCAAATTTAAAGCGAACATTTTAGCAAAAATTTGTGTTTCCTAAAATTACTGTGCGTATATTTTGTGCCTTCTTTTCATGCTCAAATGGTTGTATAAAGATGAAGTTTGGTGTGGAGATAGCTTTATAATAAACGTCTAAAACCGCGAAGCACCACTAGTTAAACAATTAGCAATAGTAGGTAGTCTGTAGAGAATAGGTACAGTAATAACAAAGCAATAAAGCATAAAAAAGTAAGTAAGACAACTGCATGAGCATCCTGCTAATGACCTATAAGAAATAAAGCATAAAAAGTACAGACAGTAAGACACAACTGCATGAGTATCCTGCCAATGACCTATAAGAATAATGACGTTGCAACTCCGGACGTTGTTATTCGTGCAAACGCTTTACTTTACTTCATGCCTATTACAGTTATGTCACACTTTAATATCGTTTATATCACGCGACGTAGTATTTTCCTGGTACTGACGTAATTGGTTCATTCATTATTTTCGCAGGAACTGTTGTAAAGTTATATAGGTTAACTAGTGGGTGCTAACGGCTTTGCTTGCTTTAGCAAGTGTTATCAGTTAAAGTTTTATACAAACTTGCAACCCGTAGTTCACTCGCATAGAAGTGGAATTTCCGAATCCTTTCTTAGCGGATATTAGCTTACATCATAGGAAATGTATGCCTAGCAAATTACAGCCCGATCGATCCAGTAGTTTGCGCTGTGCATAGATAGATCAGTCAGTCAATCACCAGTAAGAGACATGTATAGATAAATGATGTTTTATTATTTATTTTATTTAGTTTGGTACAGTCACAGACAATAATATTAAACTTATCCTCCTGTTAAGACTATACACAGTTTATGTTACTAAACAAGATTTAATTTTCATTTTCTTCATCTGAATATCGTAAAAATACCTACTTCTTAGTTTAATACAGCCATATTGTTACTATAAAAGTCGTGTCTTGTATTTTAATTAAGACTAATAAAAAATAACCAGTTTCGCTTGATTGGCTAATGAGTATGAAGACAACACTTTAATGACTTAACTAATATTTAAGCATTACATTGTTTTGTTCATTAAAGGTTGAGAGACTGTTATTTGAGAGAATAGACAATAGACGTAAAATTATTGACAAATAAATATATTAATTTGACTTCTTCTTATCGAATGAGAGTGGCCAACTCTGGTGTCGAGAGTTTATCGAGCCGCCTCTAAGGGCCTCTGACATGGCTTATTAGTTTGACAAATTTTATGAATTAAAAAAAGTCATTCATGCAGTTAACATCAGGCAGGCTATAGTCAAAGGTAAGCCTATTTAATGTAAAAACAACAATTGCCAACTGCATACAAGGGGACAGACTACGGAAGTCAAATTTGTTTAATACTACATTATACTAGCTTTTGCCCATAGCTTCGCACGCATTATTATTCTTACTTAAAAATCTTTCTCAATCTATTAAAAAAAATCATCAAATCCGTAGTGTATTTTTAAAGATTAAAGCATATAAGGCAAGGAGACCGATAGCGGCAGTCGACTATTATTTTCTTGATGAATCTCTAGATATGTCGAAGGGCACACGTTTGAGTAAACATTGACCAACCTTCACAGTCTTGCCAGAAAACGGGTCAAATGCACAAAATTGCCCAAGTCGCCAATTACACATGAGCCAGCATTATTTTTATAACCCAAACTGCGGCCTATCATGAGAAGTTATCAGCTGTTATGTGATGATTAATTGCCCCATTATTTCACTTTACAGTAATTAAAGAGCTCAACTTCGAGCACTGGGTTTGGTGAAAGGTGCTGATTGCCATGGAAAATTTATAAAATTTATAAGTTGCTACTCTGAACACGTGCAATGTGCTTACTTATTTTTATAGTTAGGTACTTGTATTTTTCTCCTACGTTATTTGACGTTTTCTCTTCGGTACGAGGCCTAAAAATTACTGTTTTTAATAAGTGCAATACGTTTATACATTTACCAATAATTTGAATTTGAGTATTAGAAAGAAATAGTTTTAAAAAACTGAGTTTGCCACATTCCTATTTCTCATAAATTTCTTATTTAAATTGGATATCGAGATATATCACAATTGTGTCGCTGTCTTGGGAAGAGATTTCTATGTATAAACAAAATCTAAGAGCTAGCATCGTCCTACAAATATAGATATGTATGTGTTTGTATAGAAACTTATTTATATTTTAACACCCACGCGTGCCGTCTTAAACGGTATTGCGTTACTTTGAGGCTTTGATGTAAACATGACCCCAAAATTATTTATAAACATACCCCAAGTTGACCTAAACACAACTTGATTTATGATCTGTGACAAGTTCATTAGTAAATTAGGAAAGGTAGTTTATTCATAAACTTAAAAAGGATTAAAATAAGTATTCTAATAATCTTAAAAAAATAGATTAGTAATAGTACATTGTGAAACAAAATTGACCTCACGTCAGACTGACCCACCTCAACTTAGTCTCATCTGTCACTTGTGAGAATTCCATCATTAGTACCGTATGTTTTTATCAATCCATTCCATGTAGATTCTTCATATCTATACTTCTATACTAATATTATAAAGCTGAAGAGTTTGTTTGTTTGAACGCGCTAATCTCAAGAACTGCTGGTGCGAATTGAAAAATTATTTTTGTGTTGGATGGACCAATTATCGAAGAAGAGCTAAGCTATATAACATCAAGCTGCAACTAATAGGAGCTAAGAAACAATAGAAAATGTGGAAGAAATAGGGAAAATTATTCAACTTTGAGAGCTTCCGTTGCGTGTACTGCGATAACGGATCAAGATATAAAAAAAATATGTATTAAAGAATTATTTCTCTTAAAATGATCTAACAAAATGTCTGCAACAATATACGTCTACCTTTTAAGATTAACTCACTGAAACCGTTTTTATGGTAATAACTATTCCATGCCGACGAAGTCGCTCGCACCAGCTAGAATATATATAATATGACAACGATGCGAGTTAAAACGAAATCATGGATGAGAGACATTTAAATATTTATTGGTTTTAAGCCAATTTTACATAGATAGCATAAATACTTGTGTCTCAGAAAACGGGCACTTACCGTGTCAAGATCAGCACATTCATTATTTATTTATTTATTTATTAGGCACACAACACAATACACAGAAAATACATGATTAACAACAAAACACATAAAAGGTAATGATCTATTCTGTGCATCAAACACATGTGTGCACAACATGATTATAACGATAATATTATGTACGATGAACCGATGATCATCATGATTTTTAGGTCCTGGAAGTGACAAAGGCTCCTTTATTCCGAAATAATGCGAGCGAAGTCGCGGGCGTCCACTAGTTGTAAATATAGTATTGCACAAGTGCATGGATGTAGGCCAGACATCTCGACAGGCCATCTTACCGGCGTCCTCCCATCTCGTCATTATAATACCTAATGAGGCATGCTTGTACGCAGCGAATTATAATGTTACAAGGCTATAAAAATATAATACAACGATCTAATCGGTTACCTACTTTTCGTTCTGAGAAAATCGTAAGGTTACGCTCAGCAAAACCTTTTGAGCCTTTTGCTTTGATATAAGTATGTTTGAACTAAAAGCCTGTAAGAAACAAAAGCAATTAATAATATGACCATCATTAATTGATAACTAAAATGTATACTATACTACTATATACTCAACGTATCAGCATTGCCATCCAGCGTGGTAATGCGGCCAGCATGCTGGGTACGCTGCCCTCTGGTAGTGGGCTGGAGCACTTAGATTATCTTTAGGCTTTTCTAAAGATTTTCTAAGTGCCCCTTTTTGTAGTAGTTAGAAGTAGTATGTTTAGTTTTCCTTCACTTGTTTTTATATTTTATTATTGTAAATATATAGTGAAATTAAACTAAAATGTGTACAATTTTTTGGAATATCTTTAAGAAAGAGATAATAATAACTAATAATTTATTAGTAATTATTATCTCTTTCTATTAGTAATAAATGTCATTAGTAAAATTTAACAAACCATGCTATTTCAACTCAATATATATGTATCTCGTGTTTAAAGATAAAGATAAAGAATCTTTATTGATAATGTAAAGTTGTAACATAGGTATAAGTACTAATATCATAAAATATGCTACACAAATTACAATATCTCGTCAAATTGAATTTATAACATTTAAGTAGTTTTTATAAAATTTTATAAATTACATTGTCAATTTTATTAATGACATAATGAAATTTTTGTTATTTAATAAATACATGATCATTATGAACTGTATTCTTTCAAACGATATGTGTGGTATTCTATTGTCCATTTTGACATGAAATAATCAACTTAAAACACAGCCTACATCGTACTTAGTTACATAACCACAAGTTGAGACCACCGCAGTCTTTTCTCACCGGCGTCGGTATAAGGCTGCAATTACACCGTCACCAATTGATGATTGTCACTGATTGTCATTGGCTTCAAGCCTACATTACTGTGGGTAGATGTATCTGCAACTTGAAGACACGCATTCATTGATTAATTCATTGGCTTTATAATATAGTCATATTCATAGCTGTTTATTAGCAATTTGTAAATTGCTTACACTGTTACACAAACAAAATGTGAAATGTGAACACTGAATGGGATGAGCAATGGAGCCTGGTTCATGTATTATAAAATAGTCACTTAGATATATGAATTTTGATATCATAAGAATAAAAGAATAAGAATATAATAAATTTATTGTTACATGAAACATTAAATAGACACACAATAAAAAACAAGAGTACAAATAAGAAGTTTCATGTCACAATCCGGCCCCAACTCAGCATATGCTGGATGCAAGCATCCAGCGCTGATCTTCCGTTGGGACCGGCGGGTGACGTCACGCACGTAGATATATCATAATACACGTAATAACATAAACATAATACACACACAATATAATGAATACAGAAAAATATCACAAACAGGCAATGGATTATAGTAGGTAACTATGTCATATGCTTACAAGCCAAAGTGTTACACTACTTTTATTGTACAATTTGGTAAAGTAGCTGAATTCGCAAGTCTAAAGGATTTGTGTTGTAGTATAAATGCGCAGGTACAACTTACATTAGTCAAGAATTTTTTGTATAATTTTACTGGGATGGAATTAGCTCTCAAAGAAAGCTATTGAAACACACTATTTGGCGAAAGACGATAATATATGATTAAACGAACTTACAAAGTGAAGTTCGATCAATATTATATGAGTAAGTTTCATGCGAAGATATAATAAACATGGTAGTACTTTTATCCTACAGGCAACATTGCACAAATTTCAGAGACTGATTTGACTATTAGTCAATACAAGTCAAGTTAAGTCCTTCTAACTTCACTTGGAAGCCATCTTGGTAACCATCTTGGATGTCGTCCTCATTCTTTTTTCGTGCACGGCAACGAACGCACGCGTTAAGCGCCTTAGCGCCACATCAAAATTTTAAATTAAATATATTCTTAATTATTTTTTAAAAAGTCACAAGACAAGTTTCAATGGATTCAACGTTTTGGAATAAAATTCGTTCATTTTTAAATTTCAATTTTTTTTTTCAATTTCAATTTCTTTATTAGCATTAAATGTACCTATTTACATTTACCCTGTTCAGAGGGGAATTAGGGCGTTGCTAAGATTAAAACTAAATATTAAATATATTTAAATATATTTAATACTAAATCATCATGAGATGCCGAAAATAATCTGGGTGAGTCGAAATATTTTCATATCTACCTACCGAAAACTTACCTACAAAAACGGTTATCGACTTTTTCGAAAGAATATTGTGCTCAAGTTTTTAAGTGATATAACAGTCCCATGCCGGGATTAAAGTAAATTTGTAAAATCATAAGTTATAACAGATGCAAGATTTTGGAATGAAATTCGTTAATTTTTAAATCACACGTTACAATGGACTCACTTTTTGTCATTTATTGTGCATTCGTCATGAGATGCCGAAGATAATCTGGTTGGGTCGAAATATTTTCGTATCCAATAACCTACCTGCAAAAAATGTTACTGACTTTTCGAAAGAAAATTGTGTTCAAGTTTTTAAGTGATATTTTCCGATAACCTACCTGCAAAAAATGTTAACGATTTTTCGAAAGAAAATTGTGCTCTAGTTTTTAAGTGATATCTTCCGATAACCTACCTGCAAAAAATGTTACCGACTTTTCGAAAGAAAATTGTGCTCAAGTTTTTAAGTGATATTAATTACCGATAAAGGATTTGTGTTGTAGTATTAATGCGCAGGTACAACTTACATTAGTCAAGAATTTTTTGTATAATTTTACTGGGATGGAATTAGCTCTCAAAGAAAGCTATTGAAACACTATTTGGCGAAAGACGATAATAATCATTATTTAATTGTTTTGTTTCAGATTCTCACTTCCAAAATGTCGAGGAGATCCGCCACACTATTGGGGGTGCTGCTGTTCTTCTTGGCCTCTTGTTTTTGTGATCCAGGTTAGTTACTAAGAATACTGAAATCATTTTATTTACTGAATTAGAATTAATTATTTTAGGATATAAAATTTTTATGCATGTTCACGATGTTTACGCCCATGCAATTGTAAAAATAACAACAACATCACTTAGTTGAATTGAGAACCTCCTATTTTTGAAGTCTGTTATATAGCTTTTGAAAACTAATACCGAATTGAAATTTATAGATTGAGTTATTCATGCATTAGAAAACGTTTTATTTTAAATTTAGTAACACAGCAAATTATTCAAAAACTGCATTCCTTACAAAATATTCTCCTTAATAAACTTAACTAATATGACCAAGAAATATGGACACTTATCCAAAGCTCCATTATTTCAAGTTCCACAAGCACGTGAGTAATTCAGCCGGATCTGATTCCCCGCGAAGCGATCATTAATCTCGTCCTACACGACATGTTGACACATCGCTAGGACGTACTAACGGATGTAAGAACTATGTACTTATAAATGTTGTGTTGAATGGTATTGCAAGTCAATTGATATATTAATAAAAATGTCATTGCAATCGATATGCATTTCTTGACCTATCTAAAAGCACGTTAGGTTAACGTAAACATGGTTATGGAATAGTCGACTAATGAAATTTAAATACAAAATTACAAAATTACTCACAATAGAATCCCACACACTACATAACTTGCAAACATCATTAGGTGTCATCTGATAATATCCTCGCGTAAAACGTCAAGAAAATTAACCAGTGACCTTCTGATAGCTAACGGATTATCTTCAAATTTTTGTTTTTTTTTTAATGTATGTATGTATGTGTGTGTGTATGTGTAGTTTATAAAAGAAAATCAAAATAATTCACGAATTGAAATAATTAACTACGCTCAGTAAAGTAAAATATCTAAAGCGGTCGTTTATACCCAACCTATGCAAATATAAATAAATAAATATTCCGGGACATTTACACACAACGCCATCTAGCCCCACACTAAGCAAACGCTTGTGTCGTATATGCTTGTAAATCCTGTTAATAAGTATCTGTAATTTAGTTTTGCCATGTATGCGGATCCGCCGCGTTGCCATGGGGTTTTTAATGTTTTTATTGTCATACCGATCGTGAAGTATGTAAAAACAGCCGTGTGGTCTGGTCACGAATACCTTAACTCGTGTGTTCGTATATACTGTACAGGGGTATGTAGAAAAAACATACTGATAACAGAGTAAAAACCTTACTACATCTTTTGTATTTAAAGCATTTCTAATAGCTGCTAATGCTATTTGCTTGTTTTTCTGTTCATATTTATGTCTGAATGTGACAATTGTTTCAAGATACTGAATAATCATTCTAAATTAAATAAAGCTTTCCGGTTCAGTTTACAGCGACAATCGTCGCGTTTTTATTATTTCAAGCTATCTGTAACCACAAAATATAGAAGCTCACACTAATTAAGATTTTAGGGTTTAAAATTCTGTAATCTATTAGTCAACTACAATGTAAGAAGTATATCTGTATAGCAACAGGTGTACATAATGTAACAGGATCAGAGTGTTCAATATTGTGCAATGTCACGATTGCAGCTAAGGACAGAATAATGGCTGCACTTACGATACGTGATGCAAACATGTCAAATACGTGATACATAAATCTTGTGCTCATCATGACATATGGTTTGATATATAATTAGATTTTAAGGCAAGAAAATTTAGGTTTATGAATTTGTTTCATTTGAATTGACTGAGATGGATTTTAATACCTTGGGAATTCATGGCAACTTTTTTTTACATTAGGTTGGCTCACGCTTGACTAAAACTTGCCTGATGTTAAGCAACGTTATAATCTATGATCTAGCGCGCTTGCCTAGAAGAAACCGGTTGCATCCAAACTATTTTATCTAGTTGGAAGGTATGTTTGCTCTTGAGTTGTGAGGGGCATCTCTATCAAACCATTTGGCTGTCGATAATCTATAATATTTATGCCAATCAAAAACGTCGCAAATTAAAGTAGTCATATCATATATGTATAATTGTGCTGTTTGTCGTTGACCGTATTCTTTATGTTGCGTGTCAAATAATAAAGATCCTGTTTCATGCAATTTGATATCAGCAATTCATATAAAAACGAAATTACTGGTTGTTATCGTAATTATGTCAGTTTAGTCGCAACGATCGCTCAATTTCATACATCAATTCAACTTTTTGTCTCACATAGGTGACTTCGGCGTGTAAAAGCTAATTATTTTGCTGTTCTTAAAAAGTAAGTAAGACTATTAAAGAATTGACTAATTATATTTTCTATTCCGTTTTTGTAAAAAAAAAATTGTTGCGTTTGGCAGTAAAATTACTTCTGAATGACATATTATACCCATTATACCCAACGACATTAGTTGATTATACCCATATTTTTACTGCAAAATAAGCCCAGAGAAAATCTTGAAGCTTTCAGTCCAATTATCCCATTTAATCAGAATGCTATAACGATCTTGACATTTCACTCTCACGCCAGTTCTCAAGTCTCGAGATATTTGAACCATACATTATTTTACAGCCTTCTTTCTGATCTATTTCCTCTACCGGCAGGTCAAGGTTATTTTATTAATGATTTGATAAGACAATGACAGTTTTCGTTGGTATTAATGGTTTGATTAGTTTATGCTTGACCAAGTCTTTGGTATGTTATGGGGCAAAGGCAGCTATTTGTTTTTTCTACTAAATACATAAAGCAGGTCTAGTCCATATTTATAATGAAGTACTAATTTTAATAGTAGGTATGTATGTGCATATGTAAAGGAATAGCATAATTGATGAAATGAAACTTATACCAAATGGTCTCTTTTTTTCGGTTTAGACCCTAAGTGCAGTGCATGTAACTTGATAAAAGATTTTTTAAACTTTGTAATAAACCAATCTCTTTCTCTCTCTTGAGACGTATTTTCTCATGACTGAGGGTCATGAATACCCCGCAGAAAAAAACCAATGAAAGAGAAATAATTATAACTTGCTTTGATATAATAATAATCTTGGACCATAAACTTACGATCATAAAAACACTTGCTATAAATCTTATTGATTCAAATTTCATACAAGATGGTGTTCTTATATTAAACACCAATACTTCCTATCAATTACTAATTGAAATCATGAGTATGTTCTTTGCATGTTTTTCTCATTATCGAAACATAATTAATGCGGTATACGTGAACATACAATAGGTTAAAATTAATAATAGTAACAAAGGTCCATCATAAGTTTATTGATAAGTTTAAGATTGATTTACTATTATTTTCGAATACAAAGGTCAAATAAGGTTAAGATCATTTGATAATTACCAATATACAGCCCTTGAGTAAGTTGGTTTAAAATAATTAGTTGCGATGTTCATTGAAATCATCATGTAGTGTTAATGAAAGTTCATTAAAACTTTATTCTTTACAAGAAATATTCTTTTGGATTCCAATGGGTAAATATTTTTCTATGGGCCTCTCATCCACACATGTTTTTGTTTTTTTTTTTTAATTAATGCAATGCACATGTGAACAAAGTATAAATAAACGATTTTATTGTCCAAAAATATGTACGTGTAACTTTGTGTCGTAACCTATTCGATAGCCATTCTGCTGAAAACGTATCGTATACGTTCAAATTTAATAATACACATAAAGATTTATAGATAGTCTAAAATAAGGTCAAAGTATAGGAGCTGATTTAGCGATATACTCGTATACCACGAACACGCTTGGCTTAAAGGTTAAAATGTAGTGCACCTTGCGTAATGTTTTATCAATATGCCCTAGATAATACATGTTAACATAACTTGTAAGCATATTGTATTTTATAAGTATATTAGGTATCCTACTAGCTCACCTATCTGTTATGTTTAAACTTAAAAAAAATAACACTACAAAACAACACGCCAACATTTTTGGTTTTAAATGTCTGCAACATTAAAAAAACGTATAAATACTTAGTACCAGATTTCAAGTACAATATATGTTAGTTAATGAAACATGTTTAGTCATCACTCAAGACTTTACTTAATAATATTTATTTATTGTGTATTTTTGAAATAATATTTTTTATTGGTATGTGTAAGTGTATTTTTTTCTGTAAAATAAACAAAGTAAATTTATCACTTTATGTAGATAATCAAAAACTTTTCTAATATCCCGCATTTTATTTAGGATATGTTTCATAACTGCAAATCGTATTGCAATTCGCAAACAATGCGAGTGCTGCTGGTGTTACCAGTAATTCCGGGACATTGGTTGACATTTGAATGATATTTGCACCAAGGAGATCAATGCAAACACTACTTCCTACTTCGCTTCCTCTTGGCCATCCTGTAAAGATCAAATCGAGTTAAATAAAGTAGTAGTAGATACCTGTGGTAGTACTAAGATTTTGAAGAGTTAGAATGTTGAATCTGCTTGTTTGAAGGCTAGTCAATAATTTGATAGTTAAATCCTAGGCGTTATAGCGAAGGCATTTTATAAAAATCATTATGTGGTTAAAAACTTGCTGTATTGTGCTGAACACCCAAGTTCTACAATCTAGAGACCTCTGCAGGGCCTACATGAAAGTATTTATATTAATTTCTTAAGGACATGATTACTACTTAATTAATATTAGATTTATCATACTTGTAGCTTTTTCATTTGGACATAATTGATATAACTATGGGTCACTTATTTAAGGCTGACCGCATCAGCAATTGGTAAGGAACAAATACCACATTTTGCTAAACCACGGGCGCTTCCAAACAATGCTGACCCATTCATACTCGTACATAACAAAGAAGCCTGTGGACATGCGCACGCGCAAAGATCACCCGCGCGGCGCCCGCGGCTCGCTCCGCGTATGTCGTGATAGTGAAAGCTGAAGGCCTTTTGTAACGTAACGATGACTACCAAGTCTAACAAACGATATTACACACAATTGACTCCTTAATACGACTAAAAATATGAAAAATACACACATACATATTATATGCTACATAAATCCTTGAGATAGGTCAGTTTTAGATGTTCCGTGATACGGTTTCAGAGGCACTAGTTTTTTTAACTGGTGGCTTCATCAGATTTTGATCGCGAAGATTCGATTTACAATATGAATAGCAAAATTGCAATATGTTGTCTTGTTGCTACGTATTGGAAGAACAAACATCAACAAACAAATTTTACTTTGGCTTTCATATGAAGCTATAATTGTTAGTTTTGGTAAAAGTCTCCGAGTAATTTAGTCAATGCTACCAAGTCTACTAAAAGACGCCATTTAGATAATGCACAGACGATGTTTCCACTTACTTGTTCCATTTACTCGCTCGCTTATTCAAATTGACGTGAAGATGCAAACTCGGCCTTTTGGCTTTAGGCAATATTAATTTGGTACTTGTGAATAGATGATAGATTTGTGATTTGTGGATAATTAGATCAGTTTATATAAAAATTAAGGTTTTAAGGCTATTTTTTAGTAAAGACAAATTAACAAACAAAATGATTGTACCCCTTTTTTTGGACACTAAGTGACTACATACATATGTACATAATATGAAAAAAAATACATCGATTCAAAGCTATTTTTTAAGCCAAAAGCTTTTCATCACTTACTTAAATTTTAAATAACTTTAAGACGAAAGAAACCATGCCAATAAGCTTCTGAATTCCCCGCCCAAGTCAATAAATCTACTTACGTATGTGACCTGTCAATACTCAATCCACATTAGCATTATTGAATATTCGCCAGTTAATAATATATTTACTACATTTTTAAAGTTTTTTTTCTATGCTTTAGTGAAAGTGAAAGTGCTATTTTTATTATCTGAGCAATGTGAGCCCAGTAGGTCGTTTCCTCATACTTTTGCTGACCGTGACATTAATTTATTTGTCCATGGAGTTACTATGTATTATACTGGTGATATATGTAAAGTACTTGTTAAACAGGGTTAGTGATAACTTATGCATATATTAAATATTAAGGTCAACTTAACTATGATGATACTCGTATGCATTAAGCTATGTTGTACGTACTATGCCTTAAATTTTCCATATAATATGGTAGGTGAAGTACTTGTTATACAGTGTTATTTGTGATTTATTCATGGTATTTCAAGGTTGAAGCTAGTGGGTATTTCAGCGACAACCAATTTTTGTTTTAGTTTTGATATAGATACAGTTACCAATGTTTATTAATTAGTCATGTATTTTTATACATTCGCAATAATGTTTTGAAAAAACAGTTTTTGAATACAAAAAGTTTAATAATCCATTACTTAAATGCAAATCATTTTTTTTATTCATTAATAAGAAAGATCATCAATATCTTACCACCATAAGTTATCATTAAGAACAAAACCAAAATACCACACGTAAGCTATCACCCAGTATAAAGGGGACACTCTTATGTTATGGTATGTGATCGATCAATAATAATAGGGCTCGGCCTTTGAAGTAGGACCTATCAGTCGTCACACACCAGGTTGCCCTTTGATTTGAGTATACATGTACTTTCTTGTGTTATTGATTGTCCACCTAAAACCGATGTGGTAACTATTTTGTAATATAAAACAAAAACCTAACAAAAGAAGAAGGGACGCTGACGAAAAATATGTAGTACCAAATCCAGTCGTCCTATAGCATTTATAAGTATCACAAAGTTGTGCATGAATAGGACTTACAAGAGAATTGATAATAAATTAAGGAACAGGGGAGCTATCGATCGATGTAACGAGGAATATCTGAAGAGGAGGAAAACAAACTCAGATACCTCCTTTATTAAGTAGTTAATGGGTAAAGAATCTTTATAAATTACCGTATTAAATACTTGTAACTATGGACATTTCAATAAATCTTATTGTCAATAAGAAACATGTTAGCTAACGTGAGTGATTACATGTTTTGATGTCAAGCTTTAATTAATACATCGAGAATATGTTGCATGGAAATTATGTTTGTTTAGTAACATCAGCTCATAAATAGAGAAATAACATGTACAATGATTTATTATGAAATTGCTGACATGTCGTCAATGGTAATATTTTGCATATAAAAGACAATCGAAGGGAAAATCATTTCAGTTTCGGCAAGAGAAAAAAAGTTGAACACTAGCCCTTTTTTATGAAAAACCTTAACTACCACCGATAAAAGAATTGCTAAAATTGCCGCCAACAAAGTCATCTTTCAAAAATCAACAAAACTAGTTCTTAACAAGAGAGGGATGAAATTTTTAGTTAACAACTCAATGATACAGAAATATTCATATATGTATATCCATAAGATAGGGGGTAACCAACTGTTACAAGAAATTATTTTACCAATGTTGCATCAAGTATACTATATCTACTAAAATGAACTTCTCCAAATGTAATAGTAATGTTCGTGTCCATACAATTAGTGCCATGATCTCATTCCGAACAAAAACCTTTTATTATCACAAAAAGTCCATTACCGCTCTGATGATACAGGATCTTCGATTTGCTCACAAAAAGAACACCTATATTAATCATTCATCCAAAATAAGGTGTGTTTTTTAACGGATCTAGTTATTATGATCGTATAAAAATTGTTCTATGGTGATTATTGGAATCTATTATATGGTCGGGTATTTTATTCAATCATAGATTGATTTGGTTGCCAAATATTGACACAGATCCAGAAAAGTATAGTTCAAGCATCGTGACTCAATTTAAAAGCTTCAATGATATAGATGTAATTCAATTTAAAAGCCACTAACTTCAATGAAATAGATATTTTCTAAAGATTTGTGTGATCAGCGTTTTCTTAGTATTTTACAAGAATATAGATTACAAAAATCTATATACCTACCTGCCTATACCTTTTATATCTTGTTTTTAAAACCGTTTAAGTAGGTACATAATATGTTAATAAAATAATTAACTTTTAGGCTAGGTTTTAGCAAAATGTATTCATTACCCAAGTAAGGCATTTATCATCTTAGAGTGATGTAGATAGGGTTTAATAAATATTAATTTAATAGAGATAACTCTATGTGACTTGCCCTAGTAAATTCATATAAGTGGCAATTTAGATATATATCTTGAGCCACTTTACGAGGTGATTAAATGCTCCAACTTGTTTTAAAATCAAGCACGTACTTACTGCTTTTCTGTTAAATTTAAAGTTGATGAATAACTACAAGTAAGTAAGGTAAAAAGCTAACTTTTTTATGACAAGAGAACAGTAAAGTTTAAAATATTGGAGTGGCTAATTTGTTTAACAAAATTTCTTTAAAAATATGCTATTGTTACAAGTAAAGAAGAAATAAACATACCTACAAATACCTAGTACAGCATATATACATAAAGTTACAAACTTTATTTTCTTTAATTGGCATGGGAACTGTTTGAACACATCCTATAATATTATGATATATAAAATAGGCAAGTTACCGATAAACTACAAATTCCACAACATTCATATAAGGACATTACACAAACGCAATATTTTACTAGCTTTTCATACCGTTAGCTATTGAATGTAAAATTATACAATTTTCCGCCATTTATGTCAATTGAAACTATTCGTAGTAACAGTTAGACACGTTTCCATGACAACTGCTTTTTTAAGTTTGTATTTGTCACTTGCGGTGTGGTAACTTGATTAGTGAGTAACTTAGGTAATAACTTATATATTAAGTTATAAAATATCTATAGATAGTATGTATACATTTAAATAAATACCCTAATACATATAACAGCCACCTAATTAATAATTTACTCTCACTGTCACGTGTACGTATATTCAAATTAGTTAATAAAATATTGCATTTGACAAGTGGTTTAGATGACAACAGTCGATAAAACGGACTTGTTTGTGCACCATTCATGTTGCTTTGTCGGTATAACAGTTTACACATGATCGCTCTCTCTTCGAGCTTTCATCATAACCGACATTGTCAGCATTTGACATGTGACAGTTCGCATTCCTAATTCAAATTACGAAACAAAGCAAACAAAACCTCTTTGGTACATCACGCCTACAACCTGTCAGTAAAAAGCTACTGACAGTTGATTTTGATATCAGCAATCTACATGTATGTACTTTCGATTTGGTCTGACCTTTGCATTAGAATAGATAGTAATCAAATTTATCAGTCTTGATCTCAGATCGCATCTACTTTCAGTTCAGCGAACAAAAAACAATAGTAGTTTTAAAACCATTAATCTGTAGGTGTAATTCTGGTTTTCTAAAATTCAGTGAAATTAATAGAAGAAATTAACTTCTGAAGTACACTGGTCGTCCCTATAGCTTTCAATTTAGTTCAGTAACATGTTGAATTGGTTTAACACAAAATCATACAAGCATTACTAGTTAGCATTAAAAGATATCCTTACCTACTTTATTATCTGACGGCTCGGCCGTTCACCTATCCACCGACTATTCCCATCCAATTATATTACCTAACCACATAAATTGAACGACATTATACTGAAGTTTATAGCTTCGCTCCATAAATGCAGCATTTGGTTGTATTAGATTGAGAATATAGACAGCCTGCGTCATGTTCTTTCAACTCGTTATAGTTTAAATTCGAATTTTGCATTCATGAGAATAAAGAAAACTGTTAAGTTAGGATTTTTAATTCATATTGTTACTCAAAGAGTTGATTGCACTCTTTCATTTGGTATGATTTCTACTCAAACATAAGTCTTAAAAAGTGTAAAAAAACACTCTCAGGCTCCAATTATTGCAGTGCCAAGATATTATTCCTTATATTACCTATTATTATGTTTGACATGATTTTAATAACAAAAATTTTCATTATTTTATTAATAAAACTAGACATTATGTAACTTCTAAAATTTTATAAAAGTTAAATGTTATAAATTCAATTTGACGAGATATTGTAATTTGTGTAGCATATTCTGTGATATTAGTACTTATACCTATGTATGTTACAATTTTACATTATCAATAAAGATTCTTTATCTTTATCTTTTATCTTTATTGTACGTACCATTAGTAGATACTATTTCCCATTCAGTGCGTGAACTTTTCAATAGCACATCAACGCTGGCCTCTCGCAAAAGTAAAAGGTCTGATTTATGATCTCATTTATTTAAATGGTCAATCTGTTATACTTCAAATGCTGTAGCGACACTCAATTAATAACAATAAGAGGGCATTTGAAGTCCATTCAAGCAGCATAATAATAATAATAATAATAATAATTTTTATTGATTCAAATAATAATGGCAAGGTATTACAATTTTACAATTCATTATCTTATTCTAAAATTTTAATGACATGCTCCCTGGCTGCCGCTGTAGGATTCCCTGTGTCGCGGAGCTCAGGGTTCTTCCGATGGTTACCAATTAGGAGTCTTATAAATCTATAATGGCAATTATAATTTTTAACATTCGTGACGTGAGTGACGTATTTACATACATAATTAGATCTTATATGAAAATGGTTAACCTATTATTATTAAAAATAATAAGGATAATTTGATTGATAATAATAGTAATGTGTTAGTATATTAGTTTTATGGCAGGAGTGTTTAGTAGAATTATATATATTTAGACCGACTGCAGAATAGTATTTAAAAAATAAAAATAAAACAATGTTATAATACAAAAATACATGGGTATTGTGGTTTTCGTTTCCTCTAGTGCCTCCTGGACCTGTTCAGGTGGCGGAGGGCTCTAGCGTGATGAGTGTTTTACTGTGAGTGTAGATGAGAGTGTGAGGGTGTTTGAGTATGATGGGAGTAATTGGGTGTCACCGAATACCGTCCAGCTGTTAGTGGGGGTGACGGTGACATCCAGGGTTTGATGACATAAAAATGTATTGGTTGAATGAAGTGTTTTATTTTACAATCCTAATTAATTCTTCCGTTTCCTCATAGTTCAGTTGTCGCAGATATGCTGTGATTTTACGTTTTGCATTGTATTTGTTATCCTCTAGTATGTTGAGTTTCTGATTGAGAAGGCGGTAGAGATAACGTCCTCTAAACTTGTTGGATCTTTGTCCAATTTGTATGCCTACTTTTGTGATTGCCCATGTTGTATATCGTGTTCTTTCATGTCTTGTTTGTAGTGCTGTCCTATGAAAACGCAGGGCTGTTGATCTGATGTAGATTTGTCTCACAGATAGGTGGTTTGTTTCTGTGTGCAAAAGATCTGTAGGGTACTTAAAAGTTTTCCTATATGCCACTTTCAGGACTGCGCGTTGGGCCCGTTCTAGTTTAAGCAAGTTGCACGTTCCGGCCGATCCCCAGGTGTTTACACAGTAACTTAGTAACGATTCACAAAGTGAAATGTAGACCATTTTGATTACATTTCTGTTTGCGATGTTTCGAAGTCTTTTAAAGATGAATAGTAGCTTTCTTATTCGCGCAACTAGTACTTCAATTTGTTTAGTCCAAGATAAAAGTTCGTCTATGTGAATTCCTAGGTATTTGTAGCTCTTTTCTTGAATTAGAGATGGGCATTCACATAGATTGCTTTCTCTACATGTGTGAAGTTTAATGTTCAATGGTTCTTTTGGGCTCGTGCGAGCAGAAACCCTGAATGCAACAATTTTAGTTTTTTCGACATTAAGTGTAAGCAGATTACTACTTAACCAGTTTGCTACTTTTCTTAGGCCCGCCTCAGCAGTTTCACTGACTTCTTTCCACGAGTCGGATGAGTAGATTATACTCGTATCATCGGCGAAACAGAAAAGGCTGCCATTTTTGAGTTGCAAATTAGACAGGTCGTTGAGATAGACCAGAAAGAGCGTGGGTCCAAGCACACTCCCTTGTGGCACACCAAATTCTATTTCCATATAATTACTTTGAAGGCCGTCGACTTTGACTCGTTGCCTTCGTCTTGTGAGGTACGATTCAAACCACGATAAAGCTATTCCTCTTATTCCCAGGTGTTCCAGCTTTTTCAGCAGGATCAGTCTGGAAACGCTGTCGAAGGCTTTAGCTAGATCTAGGAATATTCCCACTGTTTTTTTTCCTGCATCTAGACAGGAAGAAACGTGATCAACTAAAGCCGTTACAGCATCTTCCGTTGACTTTTCCGAGCGGAAGCCAAATTGCTGAGGAGAGAGTAGGTTTTCCTTTTCTAGGTAGTTTATAAGGTTCTTGTTGACCACTTTTTCAAGGATTTTAGATATAGAACTCAGTAACGATATCGGTCTATAGTTTGAAACTAGCAGATCATCACCGGCTTTAAAGATGGGACACACGTTTGCTTCTTTCAGGGGTTCTGGAACAATACCTGTTTGAATGCTAAGGTTGCAAACGTGTGTGATAGGACCAATTAGCACGTGTTTTGCTAGTTTTAGAAGGTGATTGCTTATGTTGTCTCCTCCTGGTGCAGATCTGACCTTAAGATTACTTATAATTCTATTAATCTCATAAGCATTTGTTGGTGCCAAAAAGAAGGATTTTGCTGTTAGATTAGGTAGGTTTAAGTTGTTAGCAAGTTCCTGTTCAGTTGTTTGAAACCTATCCATAATACCACTGAATAAATGAGAAGTAGACGTAAAAATACTACAAACTACATAGCATAATGGAAGTGTTTTTAGTTACTTGTTTAATATTATTATGTATCACATACGGTACATATTTAGTTTATAGGTATTATGAGGATACATGAATTAATTCTTTCACTAAAATAATGGTCTTTCTTAATTCTGATTGATGCAACGCCAGACCGAAATTTAAACTTTTTTTTGTCTAATTTTATCAGCATACACAACCAACGTGTCAAAGATTTTAGTGGCTCCATTAAAACGATACAAAAATTAAATTCTAGTGTATTTTTGATTTATATTAAAACCTTAAGGTAAAATTGTTATAAAATTCCTTAACCATAATTTCATAAGATTACAATGATCCAAAAAGCTTATAAGTGGTATTGGCAACAATAAAATATGTATGATTGGTATTCCGTCGGTATTTTTATATGAATTTGTTGCGTATTGCTACAAGTTTAATTGCTCATGAAACATGCATGTGTTTGCTGCGTACGCGCAGGTGTCCTGGCAACATGCTATATCCGTTTTAAATTATACGTTTATTTGCAACGATTTTAATTAATAAATCGGCAATTGACATATTTTACTAGTAAATGCATGAAAATATTTGAGGGGTATAATTCAGTTTGTATTTGAATTTTATTTTTATATATTTAAATTTTCTTACATAAGTAGGTATTGTATGTAGCTGTTTTCCAAAGATGACTTTTAGGTGATAATCAATGAATAGGAAATTAAAATAAGCATAAGTAAATATTATGTACATATATGAAATTTATATGTTTCTTTACATGAAAATCACTTACGGTATGCATCTTAATGTTAGGTGATAAAATATCCTTGCATTCCTTTAAAAGTGATATCTTATAGATTCTTAATAAAATAAGGTAATGAGATGCAAATCCAAATACTCTTAACAAAAAAGACAGATGCAATTTGCAAAACCAAATACTTCAGTGAGCTAAATTCGCAGAATAATCTACAAGTTATTTGACAAGTCTATTTATTTTTTAGCAGTAAAGCTATCTTAAAACATGCGCATAATTTAATTGGTTTTTCTTTTTTGGAATGTAATGAAAAAGTAAGTTACATGTATGGTCGATGAAGACTTGAACATTGAGATTGCTTCATTCTATGAATATAAATACACAGCTACATAGCACAGTTTACTTTCTTATATGGTTTTTTGTCAGTCAAATTAAGATGAAAAATACTATTTTATAAAACGAAATCAACTCTTAGAATGATCGTGGGCGGATGACACGTTAAATTGTAGGTCCCGGCTGTTTGTCATAGTACGACAGTCGTTAAGTCATGTCAGAGGCCCTTAGGATTGATCTTGATAAACTCTCGACACCAGAGTTGGCCTCTCTCATTTCATCACAGTTCATATGATCATTATACTAAAGTTACCATAAGACATGAATAAATTTAGACACAACAGGGACGCGCGTGCTGACCCGTAAGCGCGTAGTGTTCCGAAACCTTTCAAGACATCAATTTTGTTAGCACCGCTAGCCGGTGTTATACCTAAAGTTCATAAGATAATCCGTATTAACAAAATACTCATAGCTAACTTAGTAACAAAATAAATCGAGATAAGCAAACGGGCCTTTTTGGGTTCAATTCACAAACCTTAAAACGTAAATAAGTAGGTATATTTGTGGTTCGAGTCCGTTTTAGTTAGGTGTTTGGGCGTGTTATGGTGTTCATTGCAATGCATCTCGGCTGCGGCGGAGCAAGGTCGATACGAGCCGACACTTAACCAGACTTGTGTCCACAAAACATAACTTGTAGGGCTGACACCGTAAATTTAATGTATCCATATTAACTCAGTGTTATTTTATAGTAAATTATGTACGTTGAAATAGAAATTGCATGAAATTAGGACAAAAAGGAGGTTCTTAATTTAGAAGTGAATCTGAAAGTTCAAACACGATTCAATGTTTATTTTATAATTTCAAGTAGGATAAAACTGTATCTTTTATACATATAACTATCACTTTAACTTTTTAGACGTATTGTGTAAATTAGAAGCACACTTCATGGCTCTAAAACGCTATAAGTAATATGATGTATGTGAAAAATTTATAACGCAATGAAATTTAACTTCTTGTTTATGTTTAAAACAATGTTCTTAATTTCTAAGTAAATAGTTTTTAGGTTTATATTTGAGTTTTTTACCTGTAGACACATCTACTAGATTTAACAAGTCCTGTTAACGTTTATGATAACCCTAAAGTAAGCAGTTGACTCTAAACGGCGCATATTTACATGTTCAATACGTGCTAATTAACTATGTAAACCAATCAAAATTCTTTGCTATATATTTATTGCGTAAATTCACAAATAGTGCCTACCACAGTGTTAGGACCAGATTGGCTGGTGCTAGATCTCACTGTCACTTAGCTAATATAACCTAAATACGTAAATATTTTATCAACAGAATGTATTTATAATAAACTAGAGGACGCCCGCGGCTTTACTCACATTATTTTGAGATAAAAAGTAGCTTTTGAAACTTCGAAGACTTAATACTACCTACATACCAAAAAACATGATGATCCGTTCAGCCATTGTTGGGCTATGAGCGTTTAAATGAACAGATAAATAGACTAACATTTTAAAAACTGCTGAAACGTGTTCTGTTATGGATTTAAAGTATACCCAAAAGTTTTTTTTTTCTAATATCTTCTAAGATTTTTAACCCTCTTCAGCTTTATTATATGTATACCTATAAATAGTTTTAGTTTGTTTATATTTTAGTTTATCTGTCTTTATATGGAGCCGTCGGTTGTTAAATCAATTTATCTAATGATATTGTATAACGAGTACCTACAGTTTAAGGGAGGTAAGTTGTGTAGGTACTCGTATGCGATAGTAGGTACATAACCCATACCCGTATGCCAAAATACAAAAATACGCCTCTTGTCTAAGGGGGCAGGTACATTATCCATTTATTCGTGACTTTTCTTAGTCACAACAGTTTACAATATTTTAGCATCTAAAATTCATCATATGACCATTTATACTGCAACTTGCACCTACTTGATAAACCTAGGTATCTGATACATACATGTCAAGTCGCGCACGTTTTTGCGTGTCTCAAAGAACCATCGCTGAAAATCAGCGCTCTAGAGTATACCTTATGATCTTCAGCATTAACGCTGCGGTATGACCTTTTATGACGCCAGGGGTACATCAATGTGATTTATCTCGTCTATGTATTCTGTCTCTTTTTAAGTTTGTTTTTTTACATTGGTCTTATGTATAAACAATATATACACTAATAAAACTAAAAAAGAGTATTTACATTTAAACTAAATTTAAAAAATCCACATGTGGTATGGAGCCAAGAACGCTGGCTGCATTCTCACGCTGGATTGCTATAGAAATCCGTTGCGCAAGGAACCAGCCAGCGTTCTTGTCTCTAGTGATGTCATTCAACCTTTTATTGAATTTTTTGTCTTATGTATTAAAATAAATTTCTCTTATTTGACTTAAAAATATGTAATTGTTTCAGAGGTCTACTATGAAAAGCAGCGCTACGATGGCTGGTTTAACAACAGAGCTTATCCAGATTGGGGATCCGTTGGTAAGAAAACTTATCTGTTAAAGCTCTTAATTCCTTAGCTCTTAACTTTACTCTCAATTCATCAACTCCATGCTAACTAAGAGATATACAATATAAATGGATTTTCTAAATGTCAGACGTTGAAAAGAAGCTTTACAAAAAAATTATGAGCAAAACTTTTAGTACTGTCTCAGTAAAAGCTTTAAGCTGAATTTCATCGTGCAACACACTTTCACATTCACTCAATCGCATCTGAAAGAGAAAGGATTTTAATCATTATCGTTCAAAGTTGTGCGTATGGAATATAGCTACCGGAAATAATATTTTATTACACAATACATCAAGAAATAGCCTTCATATCAGATCCATCTGTCAATAATCAATGTAGCGTCAATTTGGATTATTTTTTATATTGACTGCGATACTGATCTGTGTTTTTAGGGCATTTTTATTTTAAAAGAGACGTTTTTTGTAAAAATATATGATTATGATATTCTTGTGCAAATAGTCGATTAACAAACGAATCTATTTTCTTAACAAAGCTTTTTGAATCTTATTTTCTTTTTAAATAGCACACTCACATCATTAATCAATGGCACAATAATTCTAAATCCACTCAATTGTTTCATGAACTAAGTTTAACAATAAATTATCGAAAGATTGGCTGATAAAAATAAAACAAAAGTGGGTGTGTACAACAAAATAGGCAGGTAATTGTTTTAATATCATATCAGAGTAACTTATAAGCTCCAATTTCGTGACTCGAAATCAATTTACAGGTTTTTGTTTTGTCAGTAAATGGAGCACAATTATTCTTTTATGGTATGTAATTTTTCTCAGTAGACATGCTGTCATAATTGTAACGACATGTTTTGGTTAATATTTATTGCCGTTTTGAGCTAAATGAGCGATTGCTGCCAAGGCGAGTGTCATTATGGAAGTATGATTCTACGTGTCGGTATGACACGACTGACTCACTGTGATGACTTATTTATGATCTTACCAATATTTAAAATTTTAAATACTTACATCTTTTTTTGGACCCTAAACATTGTGAACTTGCCTTAGATAAGGAGAATAGTGGCAAACTCTAGTACGAGAATCCAACCAAAGCACTTAGCGCCCTATTTATAAAAGCGAAAGAGCCAATATAACACATGTCAAGTGGTGGATAAGCTCTTTTGAAAGTAAATCAGTTAAAACATTGCTAAGTAATTATTGATATTATTTTACTCGAATTTCATTGTTTATTTTTCAAATAAAAATTTTGATACACAAAGATTCTAGTTGCACTTTTGTTTACGGACCAAAAATGTACTTTGTACATACAAAAGACATCAACGCGCCGGTCGATCAAATAGCAAGGGTCAAGTATAAATCAATTATCACCTCTGTTACCAAACACCAGTAGCTTTTATATGTGAATAAGTAAGTTTATAGTAATGTATATTGATAATTGAGGTAAAACATATTTTCTCAAAAAATAGTTACCTTTAGAGAGTTTGTAAGTGCATATGTATTATAATTGTGCTATTTATTTTATGGAATACTTCTTTCTGTTAAAACGAATAAAAAATATAAAATAAAATTAACTCTTGACTACACCCTTTGCCAAATGTTTAACCAGATTTTTACAATAAACTAAATTGTAAATCATATATAGCATCAGGATTGCTTAGAAGAAATTAAAAAACATGGAATATTTAGGCAAAATTTTAACTTGATGTCACATTTCTATCTAAGGATGATTTGTCTCTTATTCATTCGAAAAGAGTTTCCACAACAACAAACATAATAAAAGTACTTCATAGCAACAAAACGACAAGTCGTGCGTATATTATTTCAAATAATAGGTTTAGATAGCCTTCCAACAAATTAGTCATCGATCATTGTGTTGCAATTATTGAATTAGAGATCGATTGCCATCGACGTCTGGGCTATGACAGGGAACATGCAACTTCTTGTTCGTTAATATCAACTTGAGACCAGTTCAAAACTGTTTTACATTAAATAAATTGTTACTATGTCTAAGTGAGTGTGGTTTGACGTGGAAACATCCGCCTTAAATATTATCAGGTGGTTTTGCGGAAGAGCAATAAGGACTGTCCGTAATAGGTAAAGAGAATGGGTAAAAACTTGTCTATACGTTTTACTAACAGTTTTCTTCAGTCTGTCTTTTTCAGATATTTACCAGTTCTGTGATAAGTTGCTTTCAAAAACTGCTAATAGAATATTAATAAAATAATACACGTACTTCGATGAAATGATGATGATGATGACTTGCCAATAATTAATAAGAGATATTATCTACAAAATAATGCTCTTGTAATTTCATGAAAAGTAGTTATTTACCAACAAATGCCGCGCATGCTTTTATATCCAGTTAGCTTAGACGTTTTATCACAAGTTCATAACTCACCTCCCAAGAGAGCATTGCAGCTAAAATAACTTAAACTTTAATCACAACAAAAACAATAGCATTGAGACTGACTCCAAGGATCCAAGCGTTGCATCATCACACAGTTACGCAGCAAAGAGCCACCAAAATAATTGTACAGTGATTTATAACACTAAACTATTTCAATCCATTCAAGAAGTAATAATTATAATTAATTTGGGCTGTAATTTGTATTATTAAGGCATCGATAATTCGATAATAATCGCAGACAGACAAAGCGTAGATGTAATAATAAGTGTGGAGAATCTCCTCGTGCCTAATTTGAGGTTCATGCATTATACAGGGTCACTGATTACTGACGCATAACCTTTTAATTGAGGCTTTAGTGTCTAATACTTTTGTTGTTCTATTTTGAAAATCACTTAACAGTCATAGTATAAAAGAAAGTCGCTTTCCGCGTGTCTGTAAAATGTATGTATACTTAGAACTCTAAAACTATGCAACAGGTTTAGGTGCAGTTTATTTTTAATAAATAGATTGATTTATTAAAAAAGTTTTTATGTATAACAACGCGAGCAAAGGCTAGTATAATATATGTTTAGTAACATTTTTATTGATAAAAACATAAAAGAATACATGTCATAGCAAGAGCCAATTTATTCTAGTATCATAATTTGCAAATTAGCTTCTGCATATATTCGTAAGAAGGTAACGATATTTTTGTATGCAACAGTCATCATCTTCATCATCAGCAGCCTTATGAGACTCACTGCGGGTATAGGCCTATAAATATGTATCAGTATTTTATTGTAAAAGTCTGAAAATCGTATATCGCCCATAAAATATTATGTGATATTAATCAGGTTACAAGTAACTCTGTAGTAGCAGTGTTGCGACACCGCAGTCACGAACACACGGAACTTCACTCGCACTGCATAATTTAGACAATCACGATACTAACACAAACATGCTCTGGGATTAACAGTTTGGTATAGTTCTGCGAGTATTTTTTGCAATGTTATTGTTGTCACAAAAAATATTATAGTGGTTCATTATAATATAGGCTTAAACAATATTCTTCATCATTATTCAACCACATTTTTTAGAACTGGTAAGATTACTACTCTGATAAAATTGTCAGTTTGAACAGTCTAATCCGCCCGCACACAACATTTTATCCAAATTAGTTTGGTATTTATAAAGTCTAGAAAGAACAAACCATGAATGTCTTTTTTCCATAGAACAAACACACACAAAACACACTCTCTTGAACTGACACACACACAAGCTTTATAAATACCTAAGTGTCTGTTTGTCAGAAATGAGTTATTTTTTTAGAAACTGTATTTAAGGTATGATTTCATAGCTCAATATTTGAGACTAATTGCGTGTACTAAAACACAGAACATGTCACGTAAAAAATCACATATTCGTGTATATGTGTTTTCAAATTCCAAGCCGCACGCTGCTTTGCTAAGTTTGTATTTTAGGGCACGACTATAAATCTTAGAGCACGTCGAACCACGTCTGTGTGATTGACTTACCTCGCTTGTAAATCAATCACAAAGCTCAATGCATTAAATTGACTTAAAGTCATATATTTACCAGTATATTATAACATTAAAAAGCACATATTATAAACTAGTGGACGCCCGCAGCTTCGGTCGCATTATTTTGAGATAATAAGTAGCCTATAACACTACTAGGACTTCGTATTATCTATGTACATACCAAAAATCATGAGGATCCGTTCAGCCGTTTTTGCGTTATGAGCTTTAAATAAACAGATAAACAGACAAAAATTCCAAAAACTGCAGAATCGTTTTTCTGATATCTTCTTAATTTAGATTTTTTACTCTCTTCAGATTTATTATATGTATAGATTTAGATTGATTAAAACACACATATATTTAAATGTCAACCGAATAAAAAACAACGCTAATTTATCGAAGCGAAAATGAATTAATTATTTAGTGACAAATCAAGTATAAAAAATCATATATGAATATTCATCTAGCTAATTATTTATCTATGATGCAATAATTTAGTTGACATTGCTCTTATTTGTAAGTGATAGCAAATAAGGTCAAATTCGTAGAAAATAGCAGCGATTTAATTTATTATTTACTTTTAGCTCCTACTAGCTTTACATATTGCCAAAATAGAAAAAAACGGTATCTGCACTTTACGTGGCATAGATATCATCTTGAAAAAAAAAGGTTACTGCACTTTACAAGTCATAAATATGTTCTTAAATAAAACATTATTTTATCTGCTCCATGGCTTATTAATCCATGATTGCATATTGATTAACGGGCATATCTGAAGGCAAGCGACATATGGCTTTTTGCTATTAAATAGCAGATCAATTACTTATTTGAAGTGTCTCAGCACTTAAAATAAACTGCACTCCTATTATGGATTTTAGCTTCCATGAAATGTCTAGATATTGAATAACAAATTTCAAACATGACTTACCTATACATAATATATTGTCTACCATAGTAAATTGGAAGATAGCGACATTCCAGTGGTAGTATTGTATGGTCTGGAAGAAATGGCTCTATACGATAAGGGAATAATATCAATAAAGGTCCAATGTACCTAAGTTAAGTTATGTTTCTGAAAAATAATTCATTTTCTGGTGTGCAATAAAGTGGTATTGTTTTGGAGGTGTCCATAAGCCAGCAGCATGTGCATGAATAAAAAATACCAGATAAATTGAACTATATTTCTTCCTTCTTTCTCATATTCTTTCTCTCTTTTTCTCTTCATCATCATCAGCTCATTTGGAGCCCTTTGTTGGGTAAAAACTTGCTCCCTTTTACGCCAATGATTTCATATTTTGCGTTTTCGATATGTTGCTCTCTTTATGTAGTCGAGCCACGTTGCACAGGTCTATTTCTTTTACTGACATAAGCTCTATTTAACTTAAACATTTATTGGAATATGAGCGAAAATAATCACGACTGTCAGGATTCAAACTTGCGTATTTTTTACCGTCCAGAACGCCTTAACCGCTAGGCTACGGTCTACAACTGCCAGGCGCAAAAATCCACACTCATTTCCAAATACTTCAAACTAAGCGGCTGATGGCATTTTCCAATAAAAGTTTAAATTAAACAACCGTAGTGTGAGTAAAGCACTTGAGAGAATAACTAATAAGTTCTATTTGTTTCCAGGCAGTCGGCTAACTCGCAAGACTCCAGCGTCCTACGCAGATGGAGTATACATGATGGCCGGCGCAGACCGACCTGGCGCCAGGACCCTGTCCAAGCTGTTCATGAGAGGGCAGGATGGATTGCCTTCCGTCGCTAATAGGACGGCTTTGCTGGCTTTCTTTGGTAGATTATATAACTCAAATTTAAACAAAAAAAATTCAGCTCTATTGTTTTTTTTTGTTATTCAGGTTTGTTATGTTACTCGATCACTCAGCTAATTATGAACTGATTTTAATTATTTTTAGGTAGTTTTTATTTGAAAATTTTGATTGATTCTGAAAAGCTGAATTTTTGACTGTGAGTTATCATATGTTAATGATGAATTAGTATTGATTGTACTAGATAAAAATAAATAAAATAGAAAAAGGCTTTTCCCAATAATGAAACAGTACAGATTGATAATGATAAATTATAAATATCTATTTTTAAAAGTGTACTATAAATTCAAATCTCTAGACATTTTTATTTTGTAACACGAGCTGTTAAGGAGTAAGGAGCTTAATGCACTAAATTAAATTTTATTTTTAACTGAAAATAAAACAAGCCGCCTAAGTCAAAATAAAACTACATATAACTATAAAGATTCTTCTAAGATACATCAAAAGCGGGGAAAACCTAGAAACCCAATAAGACATTAAGTGATCTAATTTAGTAATGACGACCTTTCGTCTTTCTTTTTTTTAAAAATTTTATAGCCTTAGCAAAAAGAAGTAACGTTGCTATCGAAAAAAGAGAGACGTTTTCATTCGCAGCTGCACCAACTTATTTTTTAATACTTAAGAAATATGATACAAACTCTTACCAAAAATTACGATTACCTTTGGCTAGAGCGTAGATTACAACGTTGCTTGACATCAGGTGGATTTATTTATTTATATATATTATGTAGACAACGATATCTTTTTCTTCTTTTTAAACTGACAAACACACTTGCGATTTTATAAAAGGATTTTTTTCTCTTTACAGGTCAAATAGTAACAGGCGAAATAGTGATGGCGTCTGAATCCGGCTGTCCCATAGAACACCATCGTATCCCAGTGGATAAATGTGACCACATGTACGACCCAGAGTGTAAGGGGACTAAGTACATGCCCTTCTTGAGAGCTGCTTACGATAGAAATACTGGACAGAGCCCGAATAGTCCCCGAGAACAGGTAGGTTGACTTTTCATTTCAAGTTATGACTTCGAGAATTTTTGTCACTCATAAGACATATGTATTTTTATGTTATTTTAGACCATATGCAACATGGGTCACATCGCATGTGATCTAACACTATATAGCATAAACTATGAGAAGTAAATTTGTAGGTAAAAGAGTCACTTCAGATTTCAGGAAACTCTGCGGCTCAAAATAGAGACTATCGTACTGATATATAACGTTAATCAGTGTCTAAAAATAGCGTCCATAAAACATTTCTGTATATCCAACTAACAGTAATAGTATTGTATTTTTAATTTTATAAAATTAATCTTCAAAATTCTCGCACAATATTAACCTACACGTACGCACAGCTTAGCATTTATATTCTTAAGAGGCAAAAAAGCTGATCAATATCTTAAAAACCTTCAAGAGTATAAAATGCATTCAGAAGCCATACCGGCGTCTTCAAAGCAAAGATAGTTACGTTAATTTGAAATCGTCGGGATTTTGGCACCATTAGCGTTGTATGGACATTGATACCGTCAATTAATATGGCGGCGGAATGATGATGTTTTATATTAATGAGCTAGAATGCCCTAGTGCTTTTTGCACTTCATTAACTAGAATTTATGTCCTGAAATATTAATTTATTATTTATTTATTTTATTTATTTAATATATAACTACATAAAATATTTAAGAAACTAAAGCAATTCCATAAGTACCTTGAAAGTGTTGTAATGAAAATTAATTTCAAATTCGATAATGTATAGATATTTATTTATTAATATTTTATTCTGTCTGGGCAAAGAGCCGTGGTATATATTTCTAGGGTATTGTGTGTATTAAGCTAGTGTGTTTAATTTATCTGTATTTTATGGATTATGTGTCTGACTAAAAATGCTCTCTGACCAATCAATGAATCTCTCTGATCGCGTGAGCAAGCTACATAAAAAATACAGTTAGAACGGTAGTGCGTAACGTGGTAGCTATTTCGAATACTTGTAAACTCTTTCATACATCTTACAATTTGATGTGAAATACGCACGAAATATTCATATTCACATAAATTATTTTAAATATCATCCGGAATAAAATTGAAGAACGCATCAGATATTATGTACATTCAGATACAGTTGTAAGCAAAAAATGCCCTATGTTATTTTATTGCTTGATATATGTACCTATACTTAATAAATATCAATATCATATTAAATTTGATACAGCTATCAATCTTGCCTCTATCTAGCCCAGCAATATTTCAAGATGGACTGTGAATGATATCATAAAATCGATTAAAAAATCATCGAATAACGCGAAGTAATCAAAATAAACAGACATATACCCACGTTTTAGTGTTTGCGCAGTTAAAATCAACACGCGTGACGAGTTTCCTTCAAAACTTCCTCACGGTTTCCGATGTCTAATCTAAGCAAACATCGAATACAATCCCTCTATTTACTCACCAGCTTCCACAATTACTGGGGCATACATTAAACACGTTGGGAGCTAAAAATCTCTAATTTACTTCCGTTAGTTTGGGTGTTACTGATAAACTTTGATGATGTCGAAAGGTTTTTTTTTTCAAACTGCCTGTAAAGCCTGTAATAAGTGTTGAGTAAACTAAGCTACATATGTATACAACTAATAGAAGCAGCATGGGATCACAGAAAATTTAACCAATTGACCCCCAACCTCTATAAGAAAATGGCAACTGATGATGATGATATGGCTATAATTTAACGTTTTTTTAAAGTAACGCTGAGATAAAATAATTAAATGAGTCATCGGAAACACAGAAACTTTCAGATACTACCGCCTTTTTGAGAACCCATCCCAAGATCGCTTCAACGTTTGCTAATTACGAACGAATACTTCAATCAATAAAATTACGTGTACATCACTAAAACTACTCAGATCAGTGTTCGCCGAAGGTCGAATTCCGAGCAGTAATACTCAATAGCTGTAACCCAGATACACCCATCTCATGAATGTCGTACAAATATGTCCCTTAGATCGAGCCTTGCCATAAACTGACCTACGACGGCCCTTAGGAATGTTAATCGGCATTTAATTACATCGATTGTGAACAAATTTTAATGTAAAGTCGATTGAATCAACCTTACAAAGAACATATGACAGCAATTACTTAGTTGTCGCTTTAGAAACTTTGACAGGACTATATTCGTTGCTTCTATTATTGGGGTTGTAAAGATTAGATTTTCTATCATGAGAAATAAAACACGTATATTATTTTGGTTTCCTTGTTCAAATCGAAATTAAACTCTACATCTTTGTTTCAGATAAACCAGATGACTTCGTGGATCGACGGCAGTTTCGTGTACAGCACGAGCGAGGCGTGGGTGAATGCAATGAGGTCATTTCAGGTGCCACCAGCAGCCACGCCTGCCTCTTTACGTACTTTCATATCGTTAATTATGTTTATGTACATCCATGAACACATTATTTATATAGGTATTACAGAATGCTCGCGATCGGTTCATGTTGTTTTGGGATAGAAAGTTTGTCACCGTTGGGATTTTATATTACCACTATAACAAAAATCGCAACGATCCGTCATTCTTTTGCGGCGCTAAAAATAAATACTTTATTGACACTCGGCTATTCGGTAGTACGCATATTACCAAATTGCAAATACCCTCAAAAATCACTGTAGTTGAAGACCAAATCTATCAAACATTTTCCAACAAGCATTATTCTATACGTAGTTTGAGACGCAATCGTAGTACTCGTAGTATTTAAGAAAAGAAAAGTATTACATCCGTTATCTAGTACCTACCCACGACACAAGCGTTAGCTTCGTGTGGGGCTAGATGACGCTGTGTGCAATGTCCTGGAATATTAATTGTATTTATTTATTTTTCGATTAAAATGCTAGTTATATTTTGATGTTTATAATTATGTATCTAAAACAGTTGTATTTCCCTTACAGAACGGCAGCCTGGCGAGTGAAGGCGGCATGCCGCTGCGCAACACGAAGCGAGTCCCGCTCTTCAACAACCCGGTGCCGCACTACATGAGGATGCTCAGCCCGGAGAGATTGTTTTGTAAGGGTTTATTATTTGTCTTGTCTATGAAATTATCACATTTATTTCCAATAACTAGACTTCTATCCTGTTTCATGTCATTTATCGACTACAGCCTAAAGTGTAATACGCACCTACGTGTTGCTAAAGAAGACATGTAGTTGTTGCTTTTAGTTACGGAAACTTTATATTATTATTCAACTGGAAAACAAATATTACATAAGAACAATAAATAAACAACATCGAATAACATTATTCACTCCGCTGTTCCAGTACTGGGAGATCCTCGCACCAACCAGAACCCAGCGATGGTGACGTTCGGCATCCTCCTGCTGCGGTGGCACAACGTGGTGGCGGCCAGGGTACACCGCCAGCACCCCGACTGGAGCGACGAGCAGCTGTTCCAGAGGGCCAGGAGGATTGTTATTGCTAGTTTACAGGTAAATTGATGTATTAAGGTGCGTACGGATTGCGCGTACCCTGGTACGCGTACTCAGTTTACGCGTATCCGGAACGCCTAGTCCATACCTGCAGCTACGCGTTCACTCTTGGGGTACGCGTACCGCGCGAGCCAACTCGCAGCGCGAGCCACCGTCAGTCGGTTTTTGGTCGCGCGTCAAAGAGGACGCACGCGGCCGGCTACGCTATATTTGGACGGCAAAATGAATAAACACGCGTGTTCTTCGAGTTTCAATAATGAAAATATTATTAGATTGATTCAACTTTATGAATTTCACCGGGTCTTGTGGGATAGCACACTAACTGATTATCGAGATAACGATTTACGCCACGATGCATGGAAGGCAATTTCAACTGAACTGAACATTCCAATAGGTGAATTAAAAAAAAAGATGACAACTTTACGTGTTGAATAATGACTAACGCCGCAGCAGTGGTGGTGGACGCAACCGCTAAGTTTGTCGGAGTCATGGCGAATGACTGGGGCTCGCGGAGCGCTCTGGATCGATTGACCTCGTGTACAGGTTCGCGGCGGTCCGTACAGGAGCTGTACGCGTATCCAATGTACGCGTGGACAGTGTTTCCCAACTACGCGTAACACAGGAACGCGCTATCCGTACGCACCTTTAGAAATTATTAAATTTCAAGTACATATATCAAAAGCCATGTATGTAGCTTTGACAACATTGACACATTTTTTTAGCAAAATTGTAGTAATGTGGCGTATGTATTATAGATTACAATCGTTGAAAAGATTAGGCGATGAAAGCACATAACTGTGGAAACTTATAAGCTATTCTTACCAGTTTATTAAATTTGTATAATTTAGATTTGATTAGCGCTAAACGTATTTATTTTATTTGCTTATTAGCCTATGTACTCTCAGAACCATACTCAAACATTAACGATAGCAATCAAATCACTATGGCAACAAGTTTTTTTGTATGATTTTGATTATTGTATAATTTTTGCAGAACATAATCCTTTACGAGTACGTGCCAGCATTCCTCGGAGTCCCAGTACCTCCATACTCCGGCTACCGGCCTGAAGTAGCCCCTGGAGTCACCCACTCCTTCGCCACAGCTGCCTTCCGCTTCGGACACACCCTGGTTCCTCCAGCGATATTACTGAGGGACAGGAACTGCAGATTTGGACGGGCACCTGGTGGACATGACGCCATCAGGCTCTGTCAAACTTGGTGGGATGGAAATGTGAGTAGGTATATTAATTTTACGACGATTTTGCAATTTGTTATTGTTGTATTCCCATGCGACTACAGTAAAATTAGTGCATTTGTTACTGTATTAATTGTATATGTATATATGAAACCGGAAATGAGAATTTCTGCTTGGTTGGTATCTTGCCAAACGCTTGATTTATAATGCAATGGTGTTCTTCATGTGTGGAATACTGTGAATCACTCAAGGGTTAACTACCTCTCTATCAATAAGAAAACAATTGATTTCAGTACTAAACTGCTTGTACTTTCATACCTTAATTATTTGTTACAGGAAGTAATGTCCCAAGTGCCAATTGAAGAAGTTTTAATGGGAATGGCTTCACAACTATCGGAACGGGAAGACGCTCTCCTCTGTTCAGACGTCAGAGACAATCTATTTGGTCCCATGGAATTTTCCAGGAGAGATCTCGGAGCTTTAAACATTATGAGAGGAAGAGACAACGGCTTGCCTGATTATAATACTGCAAGAGAATACTTTGGACTGCCGAAAGTGAAAACATTTAATGAGATCAACGCACCGCTGTTTGAAGAGAATCCTGAATTGCTTCATCAGCTCATTCAGATTTATGATGGAAAGTTGGATAACATTGATGTATATATTGGTGAGTTTGGACTCTTAAATAATTATTACATTAAATTAATATGATGTCTCTCATGCTTATGTATTATTTGATGTGCTTAGGTGGAATGTTGGAATCGACCGGACACCCAGGAGAACTGTTCCGAGCAATCATTGTGGATCAGTTTACCAGAATCAGAGATGCCGACAGATTTTGGTTTGAAAATGAACAGAATGGGTAAGATTTCTTTTCTTATTGTATTACCGTCATTTTTATTTCTAGTAATATAACTATGGCCAGCAAGTGCCTAGAAAAAAACATTCATTCATATAAGATCATAATTGAGTTTATTTCGCTATCAAACAAAGTAAGAATAAGACGTGGATTTTGGTCTGAAAGTAAGTTTCTTATTGTTCCAAAACTGAGGGTCATATAACTCTAAATCGCGATTTACTATATATGATATTATTTATATCATATATGATATAAATAATATCATATATTTTTCCCAGCATTTTCACCCCGCAAGAGGTCGAAGAGCTCCGCCGCATCAGGATGTGGGACATCATAGTGAACTCGACGGCCGTGGGTCCGAGCGACATTCAACGTGACGTGTTCTACTGGCAGGTCGGAGACCCCTGCTCGCAGCCCTACCAGCTGAACGCTTCCAAGCTGCCGCCGTGCAAGTATCTGAAGGGATACGATTATTTTGAGGTAAATAAGAAGCAATAAGTTTAAGAATACTGCTTTCGAATTTCTCTCTGGCTTGATCATTGTACGGCTTTGTTTATCAAATAATCAACACCAGTCATACAGACGAAACCTGTTACAGATTATATTTTGTGACATCTGAACAACAGATAAGCCACTATTGGTTTTGGTTGCGTTTTGAACTGGCCATGATGATTTTTTTGCTTACGTTTCATAAACTGAAAATGAACTGCTGTGTGGAATGCAACTAAACTGCTTTTTTTTCAGGGAAACGAGTTTGCCTACATCTACACATGTTTGATCCTCGGGTTTGTACCAATACTGTGTGCGGGCGCCGGCTACGGAGTGGTGAAGCTGCAGAACAGTCGCAGGCGTCGGCTGAAAATACAACAGGAACATCTCAAAAATGCTCAATACAAAGGTAAATATACTTAATAACTTTTACTAGACAAATCATATACATAATATGTATGTATCTGCAGCACATCAGTCTATCTAAGATGTAGTCGATCTCTGTGCATACATGAGATGAGACTTATCGAAGGGATAATACACCTAGTATGACAGTGCTATGTTTCTTTTAAAATACGAGTAAGAAAACCTAGATGTTACTACACAGGAATAGTCCTAGTGTGGCATCCAGGGTTTGCCTATTAGTGTATAGTAATCCATAAAGCCCTAATTTTTGTTATGCAATCTTCATTGTTTAACCTTACTGCAAAACTTTTTTGAAAGTTTAAATAAACGTTTATATTATGTACGTCATGTAATTAATTGTTTAATTTATTCCAGGTTCAGTAGACAAGCTGGTCTGCCGCGAGTGGGTGCACGCGACGTACAAGCGCTTCGTGAAGCTCCGCCTGGGCCCGGAGCCTGCGCTGCACGTCACGGACAGGAAGGGAGACAAGCTGAGGACACTGCCGCTAGACCATACTGACCAACTGTCTGTTATTGAGAGCCAGGTGGGTACAGCGGCCTATTTTTCAACCATGGAGCGGGTAAGCAAATTAGGTAACTCGAAATTACACATACATAATTTAATTAAAATAAATAATTCCAGGAAGGTCGTCACAACAAGCGTCCCCTTATCCTGATCCGCGCCCCCCGGGAACACGACCTGGTGCTGGAGATGGACTCCGTAGCCTCCAGGAGGAAGTTCCTCGTCAAACTTGATACCTTCCTCGCGCAGCATAAGAAGGGCATGAATCATAGTCAGGTATAATACTCTGAATGGTCTTTCATTTGTTGGAATTAGTCGTTTGTGTTTGCATCGAAAAGATTCTTTAAAAAAGTTAAATAATAAAATAACAAAATATCTTTAATGATATATGTACAACTAACTGTACATGTGTATGTATCTAGTTTGATAACTTTTCTTTGAAGAAATAACACGTTTTTATTTTAGGGTCACCGAGAACAAATCTTAGCTACTGCTGAAACAAGAGAACGAAGACAACGCAAGTTAGAACATTTCTTCAGAGAAGCGTATGCTATCACATTTGGACTCGCACCCGGAGAAAAACGGAGAAGAAACGAGGATTCTGATCCAGAAGTAAGTTATACTAATGACATAAATATATGAATTAATTTGTTAAAATACGACCAAGGCTTCTTCCATGTTGGTCACAATCAAAGCTTTTCTTTCTTTTTTCGGATAAACGATCACGCATACTTGTATGCAGAGCGCTAATTGAAGACAGCTTGCTCTAATGCCTTATAATTTATGCACAATTTTTGAGGGAACTCAAAGTTGTAGTACTCGAAAAAAACATTAAAATGCGAGTTTTACAGACGAATATGCTACGGTAGAAAATTTAATTATTTTATTTTTGTTTCTTTTCAGTCCATAGTGATGAGAACTTCTCTGTCCAAGAGTGAGTTTGCAAGCGCATTGGGCATGAAGGCAGACGCAGTGTTTGTGAAGAAGATGTTCAATATCGTTGACAAAGACCAGGATGGAAGGATTTCGTTCCAGGTAATAATTTAAATGCATTAAGTCAAAATTTAAATATGTATATTGAACATAATTTAAATATGTATATTCCAAATTTAATAAATGATACTGAAAATTGCCTCACAAAAATTATTCATTGGCTAGATATTAATAAACTTAAAATAAATCTTAACAAAACTAAACTTATTAATTTTCAGACATTACAGAGTACAAAAAATAACATTACCGTAAAATATGGAGATCACGTTTTAGAACAAGTAGATTATACAAAACTTTTAGGGATTAATATTGATGCCCACTTAAGGTGGGAGAATCATATCGATATGTTAACGAATAGGTTGCACAGTTTTTCTTTTGCACTTAGGAGGTTGCGACGGTGTGCTCCTATAAATACTGTCCTATCCGTATATCACGCCTATGTGGTATCAGTGATTCGGTACGGTATCATAGCATGGGGGAATGCAAGCGCTGTGAAAAAGGTTTTTATAGCACAGAAAAAATGTGTCAGGGCCATGTTCCTAATGAAATGGGCTGAGTCTTGCCAACCTATTTTCAAGTCTCGTTGTCTCTTAACTGTTCCGTGTATATACATTCTTGAAATTGCTAAATTCGTGCGGACTAATTCATCTCTGTTCCCTGTCTATTCTAACCTGAGCAATCGTTTTGTCACTCAGGAGCAACTTAAAATGCCGGTGCCTTCGTTAGAGTTGTTTCGAAAAAACTGCATTTACATGGCGCCTCTCATTTACAATTCCATTCCTAATCATTTACTAGAATTACCCAACCGCAAATATTACTCGGAGTTGAAAAAGTGGTTGATCAGTGAGAGTTTTTATACAGTAAAGGAGTTTCTGGACAAAACAGCTTGTAGATTTCATGTTTACCACGAAAAATAATAAAAATATAAGTAAAATTAGTATATTTAATGAATTTTAATCAAGTACCTTCTATATGAATTTAAGAAAAAATATTATATTTGCGTACCTTATGTAAGGTTGTAATGGTGAAACTTTATATTAATTTAGATCTACTGTACCCATTTTACATGCGAATAAATGACATCTGACATCTGACATCTGAACAAAAATACGAAAAAAAGGTAACCAAAGCTATATAATCTAACAATTTGTACGAACATTTCCATAAATAATTTTCGTACCACCTTACGAGTTTTTGACACGGCTTAGCGACTGCTGCACTATGACGTACCTACACCAAACAGTGCTTTGAATAAATTTGTACGATCCACATGAGTTTGGAGACATAATGTCACTGATTAATCTCAATTTCAGAATCAATATAGTTAGACAAGGGCTATTTATTTGTACCGTTTGGGATAGAAACTCTTGGGCCGTGGGGTCAGAGCGCACTTGACCTCTACCAAGATCTGTCGGGGCGTTTGAAACAGGCTTCGCGTGACCAAAATGCTGGCTTGTACTTTGCCCAAAAGATTAGTCTAGCTATTCAACGGGGAAATGCAGCCAGCATTTTGGGTACGCTACCTTTTGAAAATGTAGATTAGTTTTTTTTTATGATGTATAAATAATGTTTATTTTTTATTATTATTTGGAAGTGTTACTATTAATTTTTGTTGTTTTGAAATAAATATATTTCTTCCTATTGCCAACCGTTTAAGAATACCTCAGTTGACTGAGTTTTTGCTGTTCTTTATTGTTTTAATTTTATTCAATCCCCTTTTCAGGAATTTTTAGATACCGTAGTGCTCTTCTCCCGCGGCGCGACCGAGGACAAACTCCGCATTATATTCGACATGTGTGATAACGACAGGAATGGAGTGATTGATAAGGGCGAGCTGAGCGAGATGTTACGCTCCCTGGTGGAGATCGCAAGAACTACTTCGCTGAGAGATGAACATGTTACTGAACTTATTGATGGCATGTTTTCTGTGAGTAGCTTTTACTAATTACTTTTATTTTGGATTATTGTTTCACTAATAATTTTATGAATGATTTTAGACTAGTATAGTTTATTTTTTTTGTTCATGCTAGGTTAAATTACTGTTATTATATTGAACATACATACTAACTCGCTTTGAAAAATATAGTGCGTTCAATGAAACTTCAATAGTTGCATTATTTTTACTGTTGCTAAAGAGAGTCTGATAATTATATTTTGACCTTATAACGACTGATTGCCCGAAGCGCTACAAGCGCAATCGACCAAGCGGTAGAAGTCGGAGCATGCTTTATACTGGAAGATTGGCTGTCAAATAAACTGTGGAACTCCTTGCCCGAATCTCTATTACCCTTGAACTATAATTTGTCGGTCTTCAAGTCGAGAGTATACCGGTTTCTTCTAGGCAAGCGCGCTAGATCGTAGATTACAACGTTGCTTAACATCAGGCAAGTTGTAGTCAAGCGTGAGCCTATGTAATGTAAAAAAAAAAGCAACCATATCTTTTTCCAATCATCAGGGGGACTGTAGCAAACATAACCCACGTAAAAAACCCAGTCATGCTAACAAGTTTCTATGTACTTGCTCTAATCTTTATAACATTTATTACATATAAGGATGCCGGTCTTCAACACAAGGACCACCTCACCTACTCAGACTTCAAGGTGATGATGAAAGAATACAAGGGCGAGTTCGTTGCTATCGGCTTGGACTGTAAGGGCGCCAAGCAAAACTTCCTCGATACTTCTACTAACGTGGCCAGGATGACGAGTTTCCATATCGAACCTTCTATGGAACAATCAAGGTAAGAAAAAGCTTGTTATTTGGGCAAACTATTAAGTCAATGAAGTTTTTTTTAAAAAAACCTTACCTTACATACGTAGACAAAGTTTATTTTTATGCAAGTAATTTGACGTTCTAAAACATGAGATTGAATTTTATCACAGTGAATGTAAATTTTTAATATATCTATATTGTCTATTATTTATTTTTGCACAAACAACAGTACTAATTAGGTCGTTACATGTTAAGTAGATATAGATTAAAAGGTTGAGGTTGAATTAACACAGGATAGTTAAACGCAGTTAAGAAGGTGTTAATTCCAAAAACGTCTCGTAACACAAGAACTTCTTGTTATGTTTTCTAACTGAACATTTGTTTCAGACACTGGTTTCTACTAAAATGGGATTACCTCACTACCTTCTTGGAAGAAAACCGTCAAAACATCTTCTATCTGTTCGTCTTCTACGTCGTCACCATTGGTCTATTCGTTGAGAGATTCGCCCACTACTCCTTCATGTCAGAACATCTGGACCTCAGACATATCATGGGAGTTGGGATAGCTATCACAAGAGGATCCGCTGCAAGTCTGTCCTTCTGCTACAGTTTGCTGCTGCTGACTATGTCTAGAAACTTATTGACGAAATTGAAGGTGAGCTAAGATAAAATGATCTACATCAAAACTTAAACTTGTAAAATACATTTCACTGACATTCCAACAAATGTTTAATGTCATGTAAAATCGTGTTTGATACTTTACGTTCAAAAGCTGCACTTGATTGTCACATTTTGATGGAATTGTAATGGAGAGCTTAGAGATCTTAGAGATCTTAGAGCTATTTTGTTCTGTGAATCATAACTTGGCGTAAACCTCGAAGACCAGTCTTTTATGCTCTATTTTTTTCCAGGAATTCAGCATCCAGCAGTATATCCCGCTAGACTCAAGTATCCAATTCCACAAGATCGTGGCTTGCACGGCATTATTCTTCTCCTTGCTCCACACGGCTGGTCACATGGTGAACTTCTACCACGTCTCCACGCAGCCGGTGGAGAACCTGCGTTGTCTCACCAAGGAGGTCCACTTCACGTCGGACTTCAGACCTGGAATCACTTACTGGGTCTTCCAGACTGTTACTGGTAAGATAGTTCTGGAAGAGTATTTTTTTCACGCATAAAATCAAGTTACATTATTCATACCTATATATTAATATTTAACATTTTTCTAAATTAAACAATAAAGTATACCATCCAAGTTAGGAAATCTACGTAAGTCTTGAAGTTTAAAAGTATGACATTAAAACATTACTAAGGACAAAAGTTCACTGCTACATTTATGAGCGTAAAATTTCAGCGAATTCATAAAAATTCAAAACAGAATGCGCAAATCCATCCAACACAATAACTCCTGGCGCAGAACCCGATTTGTATTCTACGAACATTCTATATTACAGGTGTAAGCGGCGTGCTTCTCTTCATTATCATGTGCGTTATATTCGTGTTCGCTCACCCGACGATCCGCAAGCGCGCCTACCCTTGGTTCTGGCGCGCACATTCTCTGCATGTGCTGCTTTACGCACTATGCCTGGTGCACGGACTGGCTAGACTGACCGGAGCGCCGAGGTTCTGGATATTCTTCCTTGGACCGGCTGTCATTTATACTTTGGATAAGGTATGAAGAAACTAAATGTTCTAGAAACGCTTCTATTAAACTGTAAGCTGGAAAATTTACGATCTTTTCGTTCGCAAATAACTAAAACCAGACATTTTTACCTTATACGTTAGAGTAAAATGTTTGCATGACATATTTTCTAAGTTTTTATTCTTCTGTTTTAGGTGGTGTCATTGCGGACAGAATATTTGGCTCTGGATGTTCTTGAAACTGAAATGTTGCCGTCTGACGTCATCAAAATAAAGTTTTACAGACCACCCAATCTCAAATATTTGTCAGGTAAAGTTTCGTAAAGCCCCTCTTGCTCTTATTTTTTTTTTATTTTGACTTAATTTATAGGGGAGTAAATAAAACAGAGAGCATTTCCTTGGAATCTATCCTATTGTTATACTTGTCTGTTGTTAATGAATATTGTTTTTGGAATAAAAATTTCACCAACAGTCTTTTCTAATAGTTGTGGTGTATTTTTTACTTGTATCATAAACAAGATAGCGCATATAAATACATTCATATCGTCATAAACACATCGCTTTTCCCTCTAGGTCAATGGGTCCGCCTGTCCTGCACTGCATTCAAGAAGGAGGAGTACCACTCCTTCACCCTGACGTCGGCTCCGCACGAGAACTTCCTCTCGTGCCACATTAAGGCCCAGGGCCCGTGGACGTGGAAGCTTAGGAACTACTTCGATCCCTGCAACTATAACACTGAAGATCATCCTAGAATCAGGTACGATGTCCTACTTAGAGTTCTAAGAGTCCATATGAGATATGCAAAATCTAGTGGCAAAGTTTTTAAAATTCTGATATAGCATAACTATCAAGACCTACAATATTTTTGATATGTAATGCTGAATCCCAGTTTTTTAAGATCTCTGTGAGTTGTTTGCCAAAAGTATTATTCAAAATAAACAAACACATTTTGTTTATATTCCGATTCACGAAAGTACCCAAATGGAATATCACTTTGAGGTTGAATTCCCAGGACCGTTTGCGTTGACACTTGTTCAGCTTTTAGTACCTCCACTTGCTGAACATCGGGTGTAAGTTCAATGATTCGACAATATTTTATTTATATTGATTAGCAAAGATAACTTTTAATATATATGTCAAGTGCATTGCAAAACAGTTAACTTAAGCCCACAAATCCGAGGATGAACCTTACCAAATAAAGCAAACAAAAGCAAAATTTGTATTCAAGACAGTGTTCGGTAAAATGCGGCTTACCTTGCGTACTTCCAAACAAGAAGCGCACTTGTGTATTGACATAGTATAATAAAGGATAGGACTCGTCGATAAAGCCAGTTGGTAAAAGTATGATGAATCTTGGTACCAAAACCTCAGCAGGACCTCTGACATGATTTAACGACTGCAGTGTTATAACGGAAATCGCTTTGGTGTAAAAGCCACTCGGTATTTTACTTCGGCCATACATCCCAGGACTGACCGCGACTGCATTTGCTTAACGTTGGTAACCACAAACAGACAACACAATGCCTCAAAGGCTCAATAGCTTCAGGATGCATTTCCCTAAAAAATATGTCCCACATCTAATTTCGATCACACCTATTTGAAGACGGATATCGAATAAAACATATTTATTTATATCAACTCAATTTATTTGTAACTGGTTTAAGTTAGTTTACCAGTCCATTACTGTACAAGTGTACAATGTCGATGCACTTACTCGTATGTATCCAAACCCATTCACAGTTAATTGTGTTAACACTTTATCTGTATAGAAAATCCGAGTTTTTTGACGACTCTACGCCATGTTTGTATAGTATATCGTAACATTGACCTTGTGCAGCTTAGAGTTTGAGTATTAGTTGTACGTTTAGGAATTTCTATTGTACAATATGTGCACCTGTACTTAATTATTATTTGTGTGAAGAATTTGTTGTAGGTGTTTTTCATCTGTGAAATAATAAATAATTGATGCATGCATACAATATGTTCTATGTACCTACATATAACTACACAGCCATATTCATATTATTTCTTACTTTAGCATTTGAACGAACATTAACTAGTCCGTTTTGCTTCTTAATTATATAATCATCATCATCTTCTACCAAAGTAAAAAAAGATTATTGGCATTTTTCGCAAAGTTCTAAAAGCAATATAAATACCTTTTTTAAACAGGGATAAATAATTATCTAGACAGTTATAAGTAGAAATACATACTAGTTGGTGTTAGTAATTAACACTTCAAATAGTTATCACACAATTTTCACAACACTCACCGCAAACACCGTGACTGGTGTGACCATGGTGTCCATTTCACAAATCTTTTTGACATTGGACACAAAAATTTGGTCTAATCGCTTACATAAACATACATCATTGTTAAAACATTAACATTTATATATTTGAATACTGCAGTAGTAAACAATTTTCATAAAAAAATATGTCATGGATATCTTTTCATTTTCTGCAAGTCATGATTACTTACATAAGTTCGGTTTTCTAATGTTTACTAAACTTATCGTCTTTACTTAGAATAGAATCGCGTATGGTCGTCGTATATGAGTGTAGTGTTTGTGTGTTTATATATCTACTTCAATTGGTACCATTTTCTTCTTGTTTTTTTTATACACAGACCTATCATTTAATCACCAACCATTATCACTAAACACATATTATGTAATAGTAAAATCATGTCTTAAAACTACACAATAGGTAATTGATGTTATGTTGATAGGCCATGTTTCAAAACCATCACTTTAACACGAGTGCGTTATTTTTTATGGTATTAAAGTCTATCCATCCGGGTTTATTGGCCTAATTGATGTTAGCCAATTATTTATTCATTTTTATTTGTATAGAAGACACCTGGCTATTGATTAAATGTCTGAGACGAGTTAATCAATGTAGTTCTTTAGTTAATTATACAATCGTGCCATAGCAACCGGTCTAAGTAAAAAGTTAAAAGCGTTTTTAAAAGAGATTTTTAGATTTTTCCTGAACTATGTTTTGTACTTGTTTCTATGTTGTTTTATTATAAGATATATCCGTATTGCCTTATAATGACAATACGGATATATCAATAAAATAATACAGAATAAGAATAAAAACCATTTATGGTTACATGAAACCAAACATATATAAATACAAAATATGAATGAATGAAAAGTTTAATTATGGCTTCAGTACGGGTAATTGTCCTGTAGTCAGGTTACACTTGAGTCAGTTTTCTTCACTTTTATAAACTCGGCTCCAGAACTACCCATATAATACAACTTACTCTCAATAGAGATACTTTTGTACAGTTTTTCCTTACTTAACAGTACGCAATACCTATTCTCTATACAATACTTATCAAATAGAGAGACTTTGGTATATTTTTTCCTTCCATAACATTATGTTATACTTATACGTTATACTCTTCCCCCAGGATCCAAGGCCCATTCGGCGGCGGCAACCAGGACTGGTACAAGTTCGAGGTGGCCGTGATGGTGGGCGGTGGGATCGGAGTCACTCCCTACGCGTCCATACTTAACGACCTGGTGTTCGGGACCTCTACTAATAGGTACTCTGGGGTGGCTTGTAAGAAGGTGAGTGCTTTTAGATAAACATATATATGATTGACATGATTGCAAGTCTTTAAAGTCACCCAGCATATAAGTAGGTACAGTCAAGAAGGCGTAAGCTGAGCTTTGCATTTGTGTGGGTGAAGGGGCGGGGGAGTGAGATGGCGCTATCGCACGATGGAGAGAAGGCGTAAGCTGAGGTTTGCATTTGTGTGGGTGAAGTATGGCAGGTGGGCGGGGGAGTGAGATGGCGCTATCGCACGATGGAGAAGCCGATTGTCTCACCTACACTATCTATGTACACCCACACAAATGCAAAGCTCAGCTTACGCCTTCTTGACTGTACCAACTAGATACTGGTAGCCCGTGGGTCAAACGTTAGCCTATGCGATAAAAAATATAAGTAAAAATAATTAGTAAAACTTGGGATACCATTGGGAACAACTACAATGAATTGTCTGCAATACGGCAAAGCTATGTATTGGTATTTATGGAATGAGCCTTTTAGGACAAGATAAAGGGTTTGTTTTAAATAAGAATACAAAAAAACTAAACAAAATAACTTCTAGCTTTTGCAAAAGTATATGAAACTAGTCAAGTCTAGTTGTTTATCCCAGTTGATGTTACAGGCTATGTTGTAATCGGTTTCCAGTGTTCGGTGCCAAGTCTGACAAAATAATATTTTTTTTAATTTTAAGACATGCATTTCAAGGTTTTTATTACTTAGTGCTGTTTTTGTTTCTTCTGACCCATCTTTATCCTTTTTAGGTATATTTCCTCTGGATCTGTCCTTCTCACAAACATTTCGAGTGGTTCATCGACGTACTCCGAGACGTAGAGAAGAAGGACGTCACCAATGTACTTGAGATACACATCTTTATCACGCAATTCTTCCACAAGTTTGATTTGCGTACTACTATGTTGGTGAGTGTCAAAAACTGGCTTGCGTAACTCTAAAACTTGTTTAACGATTGTAACTCGGTAGTCTTGCGGCTAAACGTGTTTAAAATTCATTATTATGGACCTTAAAACTAGTTTATTTTTGTATATCATCAATTTTAAGTAAAATTAATACACGGTTAAATTTTCACAAACGAACTGTCAAGAGAAAAAACAAACTAAGTTGAAAAATTGCTTAGCTAAACTCAAAATTGAAAGAATTAAATCATTGGTTTTTTTGAGTCGCATATGAGTAACCCAGTAAGAAATTAAACTTTTACTGCCATAAAAATTATTAAATAGGCTCTCACGTCAGTTTTGAACCTTTGCAATTGCATTGACTTTAATAACTCTCTACTCGAAAAGTTTTCTCAATATTTAAATACAGACCTTAAACATATTTATAATCGCTTTAGCAACCACCGTACTAATATTTGACCATTTATGCAAACCAAATTGATTTGATTTTAATTATATACCGTTTGACATACGTGAATATTAATTGCGATTTTCCCTTACATTAATGCAAATATATTCTATTTTGCGCTTAGAAATTTGAACTATTGCATAAACGGCCACCATTCTAGGTAACAAAGGTTATCGACAATTAGTGATCAGAAATGTAATTAAAACTGTTTTGAAATCGCGTTTAAGTGTTTGTTATTATTGCAAACATTTTGTTATTCGCATTAAAAGATTTGCGATAAGTTTTACGAGGGTAATTTAGTGCTTTACAGATAATTAATCGATAAGCCGAAAAGGTGCGCTACTTTGAAACTGATTTTTAAAATTAGGCTATAAACAAGGTCTTTGCACTCAGGCAGGATTTAGAATTTAGGTTCATTAAACGCTTTGGTCGTTAATAATTCTTAACTGAAATATTACCTGTCTCTTTTTAAGACTCAAGCAATAATTGCTAAGTTTTAAGATGTGACCTGCGTGTTAATTAGGAATTTGGATAAAACAAGGCCCTTCGTTTATTACGGTTGTTAAATTCGCTTCATTTTTTCTGAGTATTATACTAAAAAAGCTACAGATTTAATAGCCATATTAGTTTGATTGCTACGGATTATATTGAATACATTCCATATAATCCATATTATATGTAGGCACAGTTAGTATGTACGTATACCTATGTAGGTTATCTATACATGTTTGGATGCTAGGAAACGTTATAGCTAACTTAAATCATAATTTGAACCCAATGCTGTTTTTCCATTGAAGTTTTTACACAATACAAGCAAAACAATCCAGTAGGTTTAGTAATTTAATACCTACAGTGGTTTCTAGGTTTAGGTATGTAATTTTTTTTTTTTTTTAATTCCCAGTATATCTGCGAGAACCACTTCCAGAGATTATCCCGTACATCCATGTTCACGGGCCTGAAGGCTGTCAACCACTTCGGGAGACCAGACATGTCCTCTTTCCTGAAGTTTGTTCAGAAGAAACATAGCTACGTAAGTAAACACTTCTTTTTTAGGAAAAGAATACCTAGATAAGAAACTAAATTAACATACCAAACAAGACTGAAATTAAACAGAATAAATAACAACTAGTATAACTGTATGTAAGGCACCTACAGTAAGCTGATAAAATTGACTGACTAATATGATGAAAATGTATGAGAACACGTTGAAGTCTTTTCATCTTGAGAAAATATTTTGTTAGGTAGAAAATCTTCTAACGCGCGCTCAAATTTTTTTAAAAACCAATTCACTAAGTGTATATTTTTATTTACCTTTGTATTTTATTTAAAACTCCCGCGGCTTCACTCGCATTATCTCTGGATAAAAAAGTAGTCTATGACACTTCTAAGATCTCATACTACCTACATACAAAAAATCATGATTATCCGTTCAACTGTTTTTTCAACAAAGACACAGATAAACAGAGAAACATATAAACAGTCAAAATTATAAAACCTGCTGAAACGTGTTTTATTATCGATTAAAAGTACACCCAAACATATTTTTTTTTCTATTATTTTCCATGTACAGATTTTTAACCCTCTTCAGCTTTATTATGTGTATATAGTATTGATGTTGTATTTTATGTACGCAGGTATCAAAAATTGGCGTTTTCTCGTGTGGCCCGCGGCCGCTCACTAAATCCGTGATGTCAGCGTGCGAAGAAGTGAACCGCACTCGACGGCTGCCATACTTTATACATCACTTCGAGAACTTTGGATAAACCATCTTATCAACCAGTATTTTCCTTCAAAGTTGAACCACACTGCCTTATCGATAGGTTTGTTTTAATCTTGCTTAGTAAGTTTACATAAATAGTTATATGGAAATCAATCTGCGACATTTTGTAAAAAAATATAATTAATGAAAATGCTATACTTATCTGTAAGTTTCAACAATCTTCCAGTTTTATGAAATGAACAAAATATAATGTATTTTTATGCAAGAAATTAAATTAGAATTAGAAACATAACGTACTTATAGCTACATCGAGGCAATCACTCGTCGAGTTACCTAACTTATTTATTGAATAACTTTAGTTTTAAACATTTTTACCAATCAATAAAAAGTAATAGCGATTCATTTTAAAACATCATGTTTAGTACAAATTATAATTGCATTTTAATGTACAAATCGAACGAACATTTAGCGTTAAGTATATACTCAAAATCTAAATCTAAATTATTTATTGCGATGTATTTTAAAATGGATGTAAATAATGTACAATGTAAATAAGCGAACTTGAATAAATCGTGTTTTTATAGTAATTATACAGTGTGTTTGATTCCGGCCTTGTCGGAGTGAGCATTGGTGTACAATGAAGTATTGTGGCTGCTATTAAACATCATCTACGAGCTGCGCTACTGTGTTATTATTCCCAGAGTTGTACTTGAATTATTTATGGTCGGCAAATCGAGTTCCTTGCTCTTAATTCAAAGTAAAAGGTAGAACAGCCTTGCTGGCTCGTGACACACGCTCGCGCAGATTGGCCGCTGTGACAGTAGCTCTTATAAACCAATTGCACTGCACTGAGTGCATCTCAATTGTGACTTACAACTCGTAATGTTGTATGAAGATTGATCTTAAGGGTAAAGCAATTATTTAGAGCTTGATTGAAGATAACAAAAAGATACGGCTTGATTAAAAACAAAACTTTAATTAGCACTTACATCATTTTAATTGCTCTTTTTATAACTGGTTAGGTACAGTTTTGTGACATTAGTTATTTTGTAAACTACAAATTCAAGGTTTTACGTGGACCCATATATGATTCGTATCTTTCCTCCAATCACTAACCCAATAAAAATTTTGGGATGGGCATTATTTTTTGCATTTTAATCTTCAAAACTATAACGAGAAATAAAATATGTAGATACTATCGACCTTTAATTTACTATCAGTCTATAATAATATTGCATCAGATGCAGTTTGCTAGTAAATAGCACCAAATGCAAGATTGCAACACAATACAAACTGCCGGTCTGGCTAAATGATCCAGTCATAACGAAATCCGGGTTCCAAGGTAAGATAAATTACTAATAGCCTCCTAGATTAGACATATTTGAATTCTAGGTTCATTTTACTTTGTAAGTTTCAGAAAAGCAGTATGTCTATATCCAATTCTTAAACATTAAAACGCCGCTCAACAAAGTCGCTAAAATAAAGAAGCTCCATTCAAAAGAGTTCAACGGGCTCTTCTATATTTTCTCGCTATGTCATAATATTGTATAGTATTTTTTTAATTTCTTATCATTTCATTTATTGGCCCAAGATTCAAAAAACTGTAAAGCCACAATGCCGTACAGGCTTGTCGAAAACAATTAATAAAAATATAGTGTATAACACCTAGCTTAATTCAATTCAACAATGCCGTACAGGATAGTCGAAAACAAATAAAAACATGACATATAACACTTAGCTTAATTCATTTCAACGTGATAATGTAATAAGGTAACTAAGCAAAACATTACAATAATTTGCGTAGGTACTTACTAATTACAAGTTGTTGTTAAAAGAAACCAATCACTTTACAGTTATTAAGTGCCTCGTACAATAGCCTGTAAAACCAATCAAATGCAAGGTTTTTGGGCTTTACAATGAGTGACCCTTGACATTCGAAAATATGTTCTAATTCTATTGTTCATCAAGTACTAGAGTATCAAATTAATTGAATGTAGCGTTTGAATATTTTATTGTAACTGTAAAGGGGTTTTTTGGTACATTAATATGTACTGAAATTGTGTTTTCAAAGCTTCTTTTTAAATAGTTCCTTGTTCAAAGATTGACATATTTTTTTCATATACTGATATTGCCAAAATTATTGCCTCGGTATTATTTATACGAGAATGATACACATATTCACAGCACCTGTTCATAAAATATTCTGATCTGTTATTGTCGTTTTCTTCTGATAATTTTCACTTATTTCCAGTTTATCAATAGTTGAGGTTTAAGTGTAATGTTACAGTTAGCTTACTAGATACTTCCCTTCTCTTCTTAGTCGTTGTCTTCATTGCTGAAGGTCGTGTCTAGCTTGAAGTCTTGATCACTTGGTGCACTATGCTTCTCCATGATGTCCTGTCCTCCACGGTCTTGAGAGCTTGGGTTATTGGCAAGCCTGTAAGGGTCTTAACTAGGTCAGACCAGCGGGTAGGTTAGCGGCCGCGTGATCTTCTCCCATCGACTTTGCCAATTACCATCAGTTTTTCTAAACTGTCAGGGTCCCTACGAGCAATGTGTCCGAAATATTTGAGAATTCGCTGAAAGCAGATAGCAGACAGTCTTGTGGTTATCTTGAGCTCTTTTAGAATAGATACGTTGGTTCGGCGTGCAGTCCACGGGATACGCAAAACCCGTCTCCAACACCACATCTCAAACGCATCTATTTTGTCTCTTTCTTTCTTCCTAATTGTCCAGGATTCGGCGCCGTAAAAGAAGATAGAGAATACCAACGTACGCACCAGCCTCACCTTGGTTTTTCGGGATATGTTACTTCCCAGTCCCAAATAAAGTTATTTCTTTAGCATTTAATTAAAACAATTCGTTCAATCTTTAAAAAAAACAATTTATCATTAACAACTTACGTTCTTTAATCAAAATTTCATCACATAAATCCCAAAACATGAATCACTTATGTCATCAGTGTTTCAGTGAGCACTTTAGTTCTGTATCCATTTATTAAACAGACAAACAGACCAACGAACCGTGGCTCATCGTATTACACACGCTCTGTTTCCTCTTTACGGAATCATGCACGTACTAAATAGAGACATCTAATTATGAATCTTAGCATATACTCGCATAAGCGAGTGTGGCTCAGCGGCTCCAGACGCACCCTAGTTTGAACCAGCCCTACACTCTTATTTTCAAGTTGTATTAACGGTGAAGGAAAACATTATGAGGAAAGCGACATGTGTGAGGACCATAACATTTGAGGACATGTACCTTTTGTGGAAGAATCTGGGCGCCGATGTATCTGCGCAAGAGAACTCTAACCAATTAATTATGTTGGGGAGTCACGACCTTTAATCACGAGGAAATAAGACTCAAGAAAGAACTCCATAATGACCTATATAATGTTCAGCAGAGATGGAGGTTATATTTTTTTTATATATATAAAAAGTTTGAGAAAAATAAACATTTTTCTCGTCTTTATTAGACGTCTATTGGTCGTGATGCCGTTGCTCCAGATTATATAACTGTTAATGTATTTTAGGAATAGATTTACATGAAATAAGGTTTTAAATCCGTTCCAATAAGTTCGTTTGGATTGATTGACCTCCGGGAAATTTATTGACATTCCGATGTAGAGTTTGGTCTAGATTCGGTATTTCATTGAGGAATATTCTAGAACAGTTAATTTACATATTTCTAGCGTATGCGTTGCGATACTATACATTCATCAAGGAATCAATAATATATTAATAGACAGCCTTACTTTAATAGAAAAACAACATAACCACACTCCCACAAACCTTCGCTTTTAGTTGCAAAATTGGGTGTTTCTTTTGTTATTCTCAGATAAATTAATCTGATCTACTATATTATGCATATGTAGTTTATTTTCATTATTAAAATAATTTTACATAATGATAAAGATTTCCATCAATAGAACTACTGTTTGCATGTTTTATTTTTATTTTTAATCGTGTTTACGGCGCCAATGTTCTGTACGAATATTTCCTCATTCATCTTCAATGAGGAAGCCACGTCTCGAACTAATAAAAGGTTTGTTACTAACAACACAGCATATAATACTTCTATGTAATTGTAGTAGATATACTTCAATACAATGCCGATAGCTAGGAATTCGATAGAGGTAAAGTTTTACTAACCTAATCGGTATTTGCAGTTGTGCAATCGCTCCAAACTAAGTATCTAAAATGCCTAAAGGTCACATAATCTACTCTCTACGTTCGTGCCAGATTTGCTTTGCAAATCAATTGAGACGACAAACTGCAAACTTGCGTATTGAACTATCGACCGCGGCAAGAAAGCTGTTGAAATGAAAGGAAGAAATGAATGTTTGTCCCTTTCTAGCACGCTTTCATTCGCCGGAGGTGCAGCGGCGTGCGCCGGCGCGCGGTTAGTTTTCAGTGATCGCGCGACGGTGCTCCCGCCGAGGTGCCGCCGACCTCTGAGCCGATACATTTCCTAGTGCAGTGATGTGCTGATCGGAACCTACCCGGCGGAAGTCCGGCGAGCGGCGGTGACGTCAGCAGGGCGACAGGTGAGTGCGAGCGGGACGGCGAATACCCGACCTCGACATCCTTGTCCTCAATTAAAACAATTTACTGCAACTCTTGTTTGAATTTTACAATTGCTGTCGTTTTATTTGCTTGGCTAAGTTGTAATTTTACTTTTAGACTCATTTACAACGTTTGCTAAACATTCAACTTAACACAATGTAGAATCAACAATAACCAATTTGTATTTTTCTTTCTATTATAAGCGTATTATATTATAAGCGTTTTTTTCATGCAAGATTATGATTACAATTGTGTGTACATCAGAGCTGTACTGTATTATCTGTCTCTACAGAAAAAAAGTATATAATGATCTAAATATGTGTTTGATAGTTATACTAGGTATGTATTATGTATAGTATATTTGTTAGTGCTCAAATCTGCAACGTATCGAATGCGCATTAACCGGTTGTCAAATAAACCTGCCGTACCAATAGACTGGTAGTGAGGACCTAAATTCTGTGCAGTTACTACGTAGGCAGAGTCTAAAAAATCTTATGACTGATTGTATTATTGTTCCTTACTTACCGTAATTTTCGATGCCAATTTTTTAAACATGGACAAATGATTTAATGTATCGCTAAATTTCAGTTGTTACTGTATCAAATGAAGGGTTGAGTTCAACACAATTATGTCTATCGTTTCAGGTTACCGTGGTATCAATGCATGTCAATCAATTGAAGAAATTAAACATAGATTTGATACTTTTCTTTCATAAGAGACAATATTTTTCAGTTTCATACAGAAAAACCACTCTTACTCCACTATTTTATAAACTTTCATACTTATATTCATGTGAAAAAGTTGACTAGCTCAAGTATACATATTCGTGAAAACGTCCATTTTAGGTTCCCATATTAAACAATCGTCACTTGCATTTATTGCTCTCGACGTCCATAAACTAGCATTTTCTAGATGTCAAGGCAGCTCCGAAGTGCCTGATTAATAGATGTATTCAAGAGGCAAATGAGTGTGACCGAACAAACACTTCGTAGGTAATGCTTATTGAAATATTGTCAAAACCTTGTTTAATAACGTAATTATGTACTCGTGTGACATTTAAATGAAGTTCTTGAACATAAGATTATTGGTAAACTAATGTTAAACATTGACGTGACATAGACACGGGCGGTATTTTTTTTCTACATTTGTATAGTAAGTGAAAAGACTATACAATATTGATGACAATTGACTTATTTTGTGAATTTAAAGTCGAACCTGGAAGAACAGGAAGTTGCCAGTAAGACATGCTTATCATAGGAACATAAGAAGTAGCAAAGCTTGCCAATCATGAGAAAAACAAATAAAATATGTATGTAGGTACAAATGGAAAATTCATAGTTGATAAAGTGTTATTGAAATTGACATGTTATAGGATCATAGTTACAGATAATATTTGCTAACATTCGTTGATTGTTTGCTACTTCCTGACATGCAGTTGAATACCGCCTCTAAAATAAACTAATACAAATACAAATTATTTATAAATAATACCACAAATTACAAGTCATATCTATTCTTATAATATCTATGTATTACACGTCAACTTTGATGAAAATATAATTAAGTATCCACTACAATACATTACTTAAATGTTACTTATGTTACATTACTTAAACTAATCTGGGACTAAGATTTGTTTTTGAGTACGTTTCTCACTTATGAATATTTTTACTTAGAAAATCTTAAAATACTCTGACTGAGACTAGTACAGAACTTCAAACAAATTTTATTTGACTTTTCATCACCCAAGCAATTGTTTGTATTTTGTAAAATACAAAGCCATTACTACTATGTATCTTTCCAAAGGCAAAATTACCTTTGCACAACAGTTAGACCACTTTAAATTAGTGAAGCGCAATATAGTTTGCTTCTGCGAAACCGTGACCAAAATATTGTGGTCGTAAATCATTTACTCCAAATATAACGACGGCCGTCGAGACAAACAACCGCGACTGAAACTAATATGATTTAATCAAATTATTGTGTTGTAACATCAAATGTTGTTTTAGAGTTGACTTATATCTTCAGACATTAAACGTGTCAGACACATGTCTGTGGAAATGATTCCATACAAGAATTTTGCGCGAGTCTGTTACAAAATAAAAATAAACATACTATCATTAACATTATTCAAAGCATTTGCTACGAAACTGAACAGTAGATTCAGTTTCTTTTAGAAATTATGGCCTACATATCCGATCATTGGTCAGACAATAGACAGAAAAGCACGAAGCTTAAGACAGGCTCTTTTAAAATAATTCTGCGATAAAAGTTGAAAAATAAGGACGAGTACATCATCTGTATGATATTTTTACTAGTTTAAACATTAGTTTATGTACTTCAATAAATCAAAAATAATACCAAGTGTGGTTAAAAAAGCTAACGCAATACTAAATTAAACACAGCGTACAGACACTGTGTTTACTTTTTAGTCTGCCACGACACGTAACTGGCCCGCTCAACGACTATTGATATAAATGGAATTCACAAATTAAATAAAACGCAGTCTTGGGTCAATCTGTGTCGAGTCATCGTTTTGTAAGAATGTTACAAATCTGACGAAATAAGTTCAATACACAATCGGTACGCAACTGAAAGATGAAAGCATTTCATTTCTATTGAAAAAAAATAATTAATGGTAATCACATTACAGTTGAGAAATACCATGAAAGAAAATACTTCGTTACTCTTTATTGAAACTGTACTTTTTTCAAGGAAATTTTGCTCAAATATACGATAATGTTGTATTATTTTGTTCTCTTGTGATAGAAATAGGTAGCATAGAATAGTATGCCGATGTAATAAATATCTCAATAAATAAAAAATGCTTGGTAAAAAAAAATGCTTTCAAGATAATCTCAATTTTTGTCTTAGCTATAACATATCATTCATCCCTTAAAATATGAGTGTGATGACTACAGGAAAATATATGGTATTTTTTTTAATTTTAAAGGCTTCTTGTTTTAATTGTCTCCTCCTTATTTACCAAAACATATCACATGACAAATTAACTTGCAGCTTGTCTCACAAACACCGCTACCAGCTCACATTTCGTCGTGGTACATAAAGTCGGTACTCTCCATTATATTGCGTGCATTAGCCTAATTACTGAGGTCAATTCTCAAGCCTCAAAAGAATAGAATTAATCACGTCTAGTTACATAAAGGTATAAAACTTATGAACTATTACCCAATATACCCCAAGGGTGACTAATTGTTGTTCTCAGATATTCAGCGATAATTTTACTCATAGACTCCTATAATCTCTCTTGAGTCGTATTTCCTCATGACTGAGGGTCGTGACTCCCGCGCAGAAATACTTCGTTAGGGGAGCTTTCTTAGGCACATACATCGTGCGTGGTGGGCGCCCAGGTCCTTCCATAGAAGACATATTATGTCCTCAGATATTGTATGTAATCTAATCTAAGTATGTATTTACAAAAGAAAAGTATATAAGTATTATATCCGTTATCTAGTACCCACGACACAAGCGTTTGCTTAGTGTGGGGCTAGATGGCGCTGTGTGCATTGTCCCGGAATATTTATTTATTTATTTTATTTTATTGTGGTCCTCAAACATGTCGGTTTCCGCACGATGTTTTCCTTCGCCGTCAAGCGAGTGCAAATTCACACTTAACTTGAAAATACAAGTCATTAGTGTAGGGCCGGATTCGAACTAGGGTGCGTCTGGATGAAAAGCAGACATTGGAACCGCTGAGCCACACTCGCTTTTTCCTCCTCTCCTATAATACCTATACATAATTACCTTTACCTTACTATGTAAGCACGCTTCATTCTAGATCATAATGATCGATTATGGTCAAGTGGAAACCCATTCCAGCTAAAAGTAAATCGTTCTGTTTTCTTATACTATGTCCCTCATAAACCAATCAGAATAACACCTTATAACGCACCCATACGCATGGCTATTCTTAATGTAGATACTCGTATATAGTGTAATGTTTGTAAATGGTAAGCCTCATTTATAGTCCATATATAATAGTCAAGTCAAAACCAAAGAAAATCTGACACTCGGACATAAGAACCGAACATTGGTTATCCCTTCGGGGTTGCGGTGGCTTGGTGGTAGATGTTCCGTGTAATAACCGATATTCTGCCAAATCAACTGAACCGGGAGCCGACCCTAAGAATCAGGAACATGGTTAATATAAATAATTAGGCGTCCATAAAGTATGATGTAACGTCTTTGATATCATCAAAAACACATGCGTGCAACAAGATGTTGAAATGTAAAGGATACGTAATTATCTTAATCTAATGTCTTAATTAAAGCAATTTATTTCGAGCAGTTAATGTTTCCTGAAATTAATTTTATAAGTTTTGTTGCACTCGCGAGTTTTGCAATATCACGTGTAATGATATTTTAAAAGTTAGAAGCACTACCAAAGAACAGGATATATAGTCCTGATTTTCATTTAAATTTTTGAAGCCAAAAATAATGCTTTACTGGACTTGTATTTCAAAGGGACTCAAAGGGTGTAAAGACTTTTAGTTCTGATTCACAAATTTTCTATAAAAAATATATGACCAGCTTACCATCTAAACATTGCATCGACTACATCTTTGCGTAATTACAATTCAAAATTGTAAACTTAGATTTTTATAAGCAGGAATAACTAACCATTTATGGAATAAAATACTGCCAACTGCTTGTTTTAAACATTTATATTGTTGCCATTTGCCTTTGATTCGACATTTATCTGAGAGACATTTAAGAATATCTACAAGCAATATACCATGACAGGCATCTTCAGTGCACCTTACATTCCTAAATAAATTAACCATCGTCTTAAACTATAGTAAGACCAAAATATGTACATATGTATGAAAGTATTATTTTTATTCATTTTCAAACTAAAAATGATTACGCATGTTTTTAAAATTTATAGTGAAACCAAAGTATTGTTTAAAGATTACATTTTATTTCCGCCGTCACAACAGTGTAATCGTCTGGAAACCGACTAATAAATTGAACAAGTATGTAGTGTCACTGCCATATTTATTTAATTCACATCTATTATGGTTCTATAGTGACACAGTACACGCAACTCCGCAAAAAGACTGCTCTCGAATTGACCGCCTTGGTCCGTAGTCAAATACTAACAAACGCCTACCCTAGAAAACCATCCGTTGTATGAGCTTTACCGCATTTCTAATTCTGAATAATAAATAAATATGGTATACATATATTTTGTACACTTTTTGGTCGGGTTATATTATTGTCCACAGACATTACCGAATAGGTCCTTAAATTACACCACGCTCGCAGGTGCGGCAACGCTCTTGACATTTGCCCAGAGTCTCCATCTTACAGTCATTATCTAAAATCTTGTTCTCAGCATTCGTACGTACTAACTATTACTTAACCTGCGATCAAAGACATTAAATGCTGGAAGCTACTAACTAAGACTACTAAACAATTTCGGTACACATATGCCAGAGAAAAAAGAAGATGATATGCTAGATAATACACGTTACGAATCTGGATGATACAAATTAGACCTCAATATCAGTATATCTGAATGCTGATTGGCCCACGCGTACAATATAAATTACGGATTTTTTTCTACAACTACAGCATGTCTCACACTATACATTATTGTAATCTAAGGCACGTCATGTATGCGTAGTGGAAACTTATTCACCATTAATTTCACACTTAAGACCTGAATTGCATTTCTTATGAACCTTTTTTTAATCTTAAATGTCAATCACTTCACTATAAACGTAGAAGCAGAGCTTTGGGCCAATTCTTTAGAACCTTTACGGTGATTCGGTATCGTTCCAATTATTTACCTAAAAATATTATTAAACGAAACAAGTCCAATGTAAGTCAAATACCTTATCTGAAATATGCTTGTTGTATATCGGTCTAAATATGTATTATGTATACCTACAATAGATACCCATAAATTTAAATTACCTTAATTTTATATAATTTTGAAATTTTCTCACTTATTACTAATAAAGAATTGTATTAATTAATTAACTAACTAATAATATTTAAGCAATGCCTAACATATGTAATCAAACTCACATGCAAATTTTATTCTGTAAATGATTTTTAATTTTAATTTCAATAATTGACACACTGGAAGAACCCTGGATACTGCAACACAGGGAATCCTAAAGCAGTAGACAGGACCCCAATTTGAATTTGAACTTGAATAATTTTGATACTTTTATATTATGTAAAAATGATAACATGTTTTAGTGGAAATAAATAATTTTTATCTTATCTTTATCTTATTTACTGCTTTTAAGAGCCTCCAGGTTACATTATCTATGCCAGCGACATTGCTAACACGGTGTTTGGCAGTAAAAATCCATTAGCGATTTCGTAATCATCCATAGAAGTACTTGATCATGTAATTGCGATGACAAAAACGATATCTAAGAGATTATTGATCAGCAGAGATAAGATATCAGAATTATTCTTGAATTATATTAAAGACAGGTTGGGCGGGTTTTTCTAATTGAGTGACAGGTGGAGTGCTTCTATTGTTGCGTTTGTCTGCTTCACACAAAAATAGACGGCACATTATGATGGAAAACATTGGCACTAAACTACTTTGGCACCCAAAGAAGGGAATTTCTTTATGTCTTCTTAATATTTCTCAACATTTTAACACCAAATTTTGTTTACCTACTATTTCTTGTTTTCTTTCTTATTCTCCATTGACCACATCTCAGTTGTCAAAAATGAGTCAGTTACAAATATCAATCGCCGGAATCGGCATCCTCCTGTATCCGCCCTGGATACGGTTTTTCTTTCATGTGTCTGTAAGGTGTTTCCAAAAGACATACGCATATAAAACTACGCTTTGATCAAAGCTCAAAGCTGGATGCTCCAAAATGTGGTTGCTGTAGCAAACTGTAAGGTGTTAGACAACTGATTTACATTTTTTTTTTAACTTAAACGGGTTTGCACTTGACCATAGTTTACCTGATAGCAAGCAAAGACTATGGCCTAAGATGGAGCGTGCTTACCCCATAAAAACCGATTCACTCTCGCTTTGAAGATCGCTGGATTATAGTGCGTGCTCCACAACCTTGCGGTACGAACAATAAAGGTAGAAGCGTACCGTTTCGTTCAATTTTAATTTGTGAGTGATAGCTCGCTAGGGTTGATAGATATGTAGTTAATTAGATATCTCTGCTTTATAATGTTGGTATTCTCCCACCGTCACAAGCCTCTAGAGTTTCAAACACAATGTAGTTGTAATTTCTCACGTGAAGTATGTTCCCTTAGCTTGTAATATAACCATATATCCACTGAATTTAATTTGCGTATCATGACGAAAATCAATTGTAATCTGCCAAGCTATGGGCATGTGAAAAAGTTACGATATTATGAATAGTAGGTACCAACTATGTTTACACAGTCAAATGTTGCCTTCTTGTGACTGAGACAAAGATTAATTAAACACTTTATTAATTATGTTAGTAAGACAATTTCATAATTGTTACTCACTAAACATTTATTCGACTCACATTGTTAATTTTATTAGAACTATTAATTCACTTTTTTTATATTATTATTATATTACTTACCGCTTAATTCAGAGTTGATTATTTCAAATTTTGTTCCTATTATCAATATTTTTGACAATTAATTAAGGGCTTATGTCTTTAAATGTAACTTATAAAAGCGCATAACTTAAAAAAAAGAAAACAGGCAATAAAAAAATCCTCTTATTTCAATAATATACATACATACATGTTTGCAAATGTAACTTGGTCTGTATACCTATATTAAACAGGGGTGCAATATGTTTTTTCGTGGAAGAATTTCGGGCAAGGACACCTGTGATCGATACCTAAGCGCTGCGCTTGCGCAAGCCGAGCCGAGATGCAAACGTCAACGTATTTGCATTCTCATTTTCCTCGCGTTTACTTCAAACACGCGTTAATGCCATCGTCCTTCTGTACACGGCTGTGTTGAATCTTCAACTTCGTGTTAAAACAAGATTCAACTCTGCATGCGGATAAAATCGGTACTAACAATTTCTGTCTAGCATGATGTTCCCGATATTTTAAAAATATTCACAAAACGTTGGCATAAGATGTGAGAACTAACATATTTCAACAAACTAGACAGTTAAAACTAAACTAGATAGGTTTCATAAAAGTTCCATGGGCTATTAGGTTTATTTCCTTGACGGACTTTTGAAACAGCATTTCGGCATGATCTAGAGAGCCAATACGTAGCTGAAGTGCTGCTATTAGCGAATGATTTTGTATGAATTTGTACTCGTATAATCCGATAGAAAAACTACAAAACTACAAGTTTAGCACCTACGTGCCTAACAGGCCTGTTTCAAGGAGCTCGGCCAATATACAATTTCGCAACTCCTGATAGTGAATAAAGTCAAGAAACGTTTACTTTGCCGTTTTACGGCTGAACGCAGTTTGAATTTTGTGTTTGGACACTTCTATCTTGATCGTGCTCGTGTGTCAAACATAGTTCATGTAACGTAGAAATAGGAACCCCCAGCTGGGTTTACAGTAGTTTAACTAAATAATTATGATGATACAATTCACATTTGATTTAAGTACCAAACTAAACTATTTTGCATACCAAATCAACCTGACACTATACATAATTACAAAAACAGGGGCTAGTGTTGGCGTGTTTATTCTTATTTTAGAGATGATTTTAGTATAGCTTGAAAGTGACATTTGTTCTGGAAAAATGAAGGTAAAGTTGCATGTAATATTTAAGACTTAATCTAGCCAAATGTGTTTTTCTTTCCAAAATATATAAGTACCTACTTTTCTTTCAAGAACGTGCCATAAAGAAACATGGCTGACATTATAGTTAAAGTCTAATTAAAAATGTAAACAAAAGTGGTCCCGGAGCTCACGAGCGCAAGAAATCACCACAGAGTATATAAGTATATACCTGGAGGCGACAAGTGGCGCATACTATTATCATATCGTGACAAAGCCCGACCAATTATTGAGACTCCATTAAAATTATAAATAATTATACTTTTAAGGTGAAATAGAAGCCCCTCGTGTATATTAATAGATCTTAGCTATATGATGTTTTAATATAAGGGGCAATTTAGCTCTGAGTTTGTGGTTGGCCTAGTATTAAAATTTATTGTTTATTGATCTTACTATTACAACAATGTTTAAGTAAAACACGAAACTAGGCCACATGTTTTTTTATGGTACCTTAAAAATGCAAAACAATGTAGCTTTAGGTCCGGCTGTTTGTCATTGCATGGCAGTCGTTACGGCCTCTCCACGGATCTCTGATATGGCATAAGAGGCCCGTGGGGCGTTTTAAAAACTCTGACACCTGAATTAGCCACTCATATACGAACTTACTTTATTTAGTAACTTTGTTTACGTGGGGGCTTCACATAGCACCTTAAACCGTTGTTTAATTATTCGTTGTCCGTGCGCGCGCGCAGTGGAGCGGCGCCGCTCCTGCGCGCGACGCTCGAAGGCCGAGTTTCGCAAAGTTCACTCGCAGACCGTAATTAGGATTAAGGATTAATTGTCTGATTGTGAACGACTGAACTGTAAAGTTATTCTCGTTAATCTTCTTCTATTTTTATTTACACGGAATAGGCCAACTTTTGACAACAGCCTGCCTGATGTTAAGCACCACTGTAGTCTAACATGTTGCACGTTTACCTAGAAGAAACTTATTTCCTCTGTGTTTGAAGACCCCTGGGTTATAACTTCTATCTACATATATCAGTCTATATTCAGTTTTATATTACTTATGTTTGACATGATTTTAATAACAAAAATTTTCGTTATGTTATTAATAAAACTAGTTACAATTAACTTCTAAAATTGTATTAAAACTAAATGTTATAAATTCAATTTGACGAGATATTGTAATTTGTGTAGCATATTCTATGAATTAGTACTTATACCTATGTTACAACTTTACATTATCAATAAAGAATCTTTATCTTTATATAAGTGACTGCGAAGAGATGTTTGGCATCGATCCAACAGGGACATCTCGTATTGTACTTCATAATATAAGCAGTAATCAATTACTTAATTTGTAGACTGTGCTAAATTAATTTTTAATTATCAATTTTATGTAACATGTACACAAACAATGTTTCTACTGGGAAGGACTAGGTACCAAGATACAGGCTAACGCCTAGTTTGGTATCTAGAGCCGCCATTTCATGTATGTACATTTATCTACATCAATAAATAATTTTTGAATTTTTGAATTTGAATTTTTTGAACTTAGTAACCTGGCCTTGTTTTACAAAGGCATCATTGCATCTCGCGCAAAATGTTTAATTATTTCATTTTCATAAAAAATCGTCAAGAAACGTTTAAATCATACTAGAATATTTTACATAATTCCACGACAATTTCTCCTGCACATAAAAAATTGTCGCAAAGCTAATAGCTTCCTGCGACGTTGTACTCACAACGTCCGGATAAAATATAGTCAACGATTTTATGCAATTAAGTTGTTACACTTATAAATGAGCAATCTATTCACACACACATATTTACAGTGTCCAAATTAGTTTTAGTTACTATGAGTTTAGCCTGAAATAAATGTGCTGTTTCCATTTATTTATTTGATTGCATTTTTATATTGCTTTGCTCTTGTGATTTGGGTGAAAGAATAGAAGACTTATGGTACCTCCATACAAGTAAAAAAAACAAAAAATCTCCAATGTTGGTTCCGCTTCGGCGTGACGAAAACAACAAAGTAACAATCTCACTTTTAGTATGACTGTATATATTTAAAAAGTGTGAGGTGTGAAGCGAAAACTTATTCAGCCAATGACATTTATTTTCTAATAAATCCTTTCAAATATCGACGTCTCCGTCACATTGCGGCAGTGCTGTGTTCTCACGATCCACTCGCAGCACGATGTTTTGCTCTTCGTGATCTAGAATGATCGACGAAAGAACCCGATCAATAAATTTCCATTTGACATCCACATCACGGCGGTAATGAGTTTTCAGAAATTACGCCTGTTATAAACTACATAGGTTTGTGACGGTGCTCGGTTCTTGATTCAACTGCTATTGCTACGTTTATGTAGGTAATCGAGTTAATATTTTGAAGGAGACTTGGGCGTGCATATATTGCGTTTTTTTTCTTAATTTTGTTATTGTAAAATCTGATTGTTTTTTTAAGTAAATTGTGTTTGTAAGCGATTAGAAGTTACCAGCCTACCCTGGTAACTTCTAATTGTTTTGTAGAGAACTCAATATGATACATTTTAACTAAAACCTATACCTGGACCCAACAGAAGTTTAAAATAACCTCTTGACTGTATAAACAATGTATGAGCCACAGTTTCTATATTGATCAAATCTATTATCACAACTTATATCACCATTGTGGTACATTACTAGAGTAACCTCCGCAATGGGTCATCCTATACTCCATTAGTACCTGTGACCTCTGTAGGTCTGCAAGTACACTCCAAACGCACAACCCTTGAGAATCATTAGTGTTGTGAAATAGTAAGAGGCACAACAACGTGCATTAACGTTCCCTAACATTATTTTGTGCATTGTCCATTCTATTTTGATCATTAAGTTATGATTAAAGACTTGAGCTTGTAAAGGTACATATTGGACGGTAGAGGCACGATTTTGCTTAGGCAGGATTATTAAGGCGATATAGTTAAGGTCCATTCATCCAGGTATATTTTTTACTAACTGACGTATAGCACGAGAATCCAAGATGCTTTCGACGAAAGACTGAATAGTAATCAAAATTGCATAAATTTACATAATCGAACAACAGTTCCTGTAGTATTCCTGGACATAGTATTTGCGTCATTTCGTCGATTTATCAGGTTTCCAAAAAAACAAAAGGTTTACTTAAAATAAAAAAAATAACACAGGTTTTACAAAGAGAGTACCATTACTGACAAGAACAACTAACCAAAACAGTTTAAATGAATAATCATCCCGCTGAATTCTACTTAAATTGCTATAGTTAACGAAGTATGATGATTGATGCTTCTATAGCCCAGAGTAATTCAGTTTTGTCTTTTCAAAACCCACGCTTCATATGTCAGCATATAAATATACTTTACTGGTCAAAAGTATTGCCTCCAGGCGTACTCTGTCTTTGTACAATCATATACTTAATGCAGACCCTGAACTTCAACAATCGACGGAAAATATTTAAATAACAGCATAAGCTTCTCGAAATTAATTGGTCATTAATGAAGACGTTTTAATGCAAACAGAAAATCGAGACAAAGACTTGTATGTAAATGAATTAAAATAATCTAAGAAATATAAATAATTTACCAACCATTTTACTGAGATTAACTATTTTATCTGAACCTATTTTATATTTTACCTAATGGACGCCCGTGGCGTTGCTCGCATTATTTTGAGATAAAAAGGAAGCCTGTGACACTTCTAAGACCTCATACTACCTACATTCTAAAATCATGATGATCGGTTTAGCCATTTTTGCGTTATGAGCGTTTAAATAAACAGACAAACACAGAGAGACACAGATAAACAGACAAAATTTCTAGAAATTGTTGGAACGCGTACTGCTATCGATTCGAAATGTCTCCAACATTTTTCTAATATTTTTATTGTTCAGACTTCCGACCTTCTTTAGCTATATTATATGTATAGATACATAGATGAATCTATGTTCTATTAACTTACTAAATTTCAGTCAAAAAGGGTTTAAAAAATATGATAAAGAAAGATCAAATATACATATATTTAAAATACTCGTAAAACCTGCGACTACTTTTTGTTACTCACACATTAATCTTGCATTTTGAAAGTAGACAGAGAACCGAACAAAACACAAGTTTCTAATTAGTAATTACACGACAACAATACTCCAGATGACTTCACCGAAAATACCAATTCGCTTCACCACTCTCTCTCTCATCTTTCATTATTTTGTCTCCCACACACAAATACAAGATGACTTTAGACAAAGAACAAACTTACTTATAAATGTACAGTGAGTTATACAAACAATATTCACAAAACATGTTTCCAGTAAGATACACGGTTTCTTATAGGGTCTTGTGTTTTCACTCGACAACGAAACACCAATCGTAGAAGTCCTTGAAAATTCTCCAGGAAATTGGTCCATCACTTTAATTAGTAAAATTGACAGTTTAGAAGTCTTTAACAGACGATATATTTTGAAAACTTTCCGAAATTGTGCAACACCCTGAATACGGTTGATTTTTTAATTTCCCTAAAAAATCAACTTGTACGTGTATTTCTAATGACGTTACAAATTTGTGTGTTTCTTTGTTCCAGGCATTTGGTGACGTCATGCGATAGGAGTGTTAGTGTGCAAATTATCAAGTTTGTGCTTTATGTAATGACGCTACACGGAGTATTGTGATAATTGTGAAATGAACAGTGAAACGCTGGGACTTGAGTAACCACGTGGAGATGAAAAGAGAAAAGTATAAGGCATTCTACACAGGATACGGGTAAGTAAAAATCATAAACAGTTTATGTAGTTATTAATTGGAATCATTTATTAAATGTGGTTACGAAACTGAAAGAATACTAAGCATAACGCCATGATATAGCAAAATAAAGGAGCAATGATATGGATACAAAAATGTTCGTACAAAATTCTTCGTGGTCGATGGTACTTTGACTGATAGCCCTATGACATTTCCTTACTCATTGTGAAATGTAAACACAACATTAAAAAACAAACTAAACCTAAAAACATTACATAATTCCTAACATCCAGTGTATCATACATTATTTACATATTGTTTTCGCGTATTTCCAAATGTTGTGTTACGAAATTGACTATTGTTTTCCACTCCACATTATAGTACGAAACTTGCACAACTATAGGAGGTACTTTGTAGAGCTGTCCTGCCGTAACCAATCGTATACAAGAGAAACACAAGACTTCGTGAAAAGAAACCGCAAAACAATATATCGACAGAACAGACTCACTACCGAGAGAGGTTATTCTTAGACCACTGTTATTCTATTTAGTGCGTCTAACTCTCAATGACATTGTATCTATCATGATTGTTTTAAATTTTCTATAAAGTATAAAAAAATGCCAATAGTGAGTTCCACCAGTTTTAAGACACAACAGGCCTCATCGTCTCACAATAATATCGTCATGTTTCTATCATGCCAAGAATAGATCCGCAAAGCCATTATGTGCAATCGATACCCACAAACGACTCATCAAAAATGGCAAATTATGATAGAAATCCGACGTTACGTAAAACTAGCACCCAGAACTATAAAGTTGCCGCGAGAGACTACGCGCTCAAATAAATATTTACTTACAATAATTCATTCTATTGCTATTTCCATTAATTTTATACAGAAAAGACTCGAATCTCGTAAAAGTCAAAAGTAACCGCGAATGCAAATAGCTTTCCTATTGCATTAATGGTCGATAACGAGCACAATAATGGCAAGAAACACAATGAACAAACAGTAAAAAGTGAGATTTCGGTTCAAAGCGCTATGTGCCAATGTGCCACTTATCCAGCAGCTGATTTCGTGATGATATAATTGCGCGCAGATGCGTGACGTAAGCAATGTGAGCATGAGCATACTGCACAGAGGTGAAAGTGTCAATAAACGCGCGAACCCTGACATCCACCTGCTTGGTGGTACTGTGGTACTAGCTAGAGTACGGTGATGAAACTGTGGAGTCAAATGCTCATTCAAAGCATTTACAGCAGGTTTGTAAGTCTGTGTAAAAAAGTACGTCTGTATAATATTTAGCATACTGAGTAATCATGGCCTACACAATATATAAAACAAAAAGAACGCTACTCGAAATGACTGTATCAAGAACTAGCAAATAAAAAAATGCAAATGCAGTAATTTATGTTTATAAAGCGTGTACAGAACGGACGTCACACGTGAGTAAAGCAATCTATCTGGGACAAGGTGGTACCGATATAAACCTACTCACATTCGTTTGTGATCATGACCAAAATTCCGGCGGAAAGTTATGTGAGCATTACGAGACCGGTATCGTAACCATCAAATAAACGGAAGTTGAATGTCAGGGAAACTTTTCTCTGTGACTCATTACTTTAGCCCTTCGGGTCGACTGTCAAGCTTTTCGATTCTCGCATTCGTGCTTCAATTCATAAAGTTCTTTTTGATGCTCAGTCGAGGAAAGCAGCTTTCTACTGAAGGTGGTTGCTCAACCGGTGTGGCTGCGGGCGCAAGGTCGTCATTGTTGACGCGCCTTTGTTTTATTTCTGCATCGCAAGGCGAAGCCGCAGCGACCACTTTAATAACTAACTAACCACTCGACTGCTCGGCTATTTTTTATTACAGCCCGTGAAATTTATTTTTGACTTTCAGCCTTATGCAAACGAGATAGAAGCGTTCGTTGACGTAATAATTTGCAATTGAAATATTAGGAAAGTTAAAGGCATTCGCATGCACAATCGCATTCGCTCTGGGATCGCCAGTCATGACCGTTTTGATCACGCAGCGGAACGCACTTTAGCTCGACTCGCTCAATGCCAGCGCAGAGCTGCCGAGCCGTTCCAATGAGCAAACGTGAATAGTCGTGCACGAGCACAACACCAAATCGAATTAGTGCAACCAAAGCGGACAATAAAACAAACGTGTGGACACAAAGCGCACGCGAACTGGAGTAATTCACTTTATCGGAGCCGCGCAAGCGTTTAGTGTTGTGCGTAACACTGATACCACAATCGGTGGCGCGTGACATTTCTGGCAAACCTATAAGTAACATCCGTCATTTGTTTTTTAGATTGTTATAGTGACATCACGGTAGATTTGATCTTTTCACTCACCGTGAACTAATGAAGACGGATCGGTCTTTTCTGATGTGCTTTTACTAAGGATATGTTATGTCTTTGGCCCACAGCGAAGATTTACGTCTGACTGCAGTTTGCGTGACCACAGTAGCCTAAGATGTGGCACAGTTGTCCTGTCATTCTTGCCCTCACCTAGTTGCTTTCCGTGCGTGGCTTACTGGCAGGAAGTGGGCGATAATCATCAAAGCACTGCCATTAGCCGCTATCAGCACGCGCGGGCATAGAACCGTCCACATCCGGAGGTAAGCGGCCATTATCTTGCCTCGAATTGCATGCGCCTCGATCAATGCGCATGGCACTCCTCATATTAGTGTAATGAATACCTACTCAATGTACAATATCCAAGGTGGTAGGGTTAAGAGTTAGATGCTTTAGAAGGACATGTGGGTGGGTTAAGTATCTATCTTCTTAGTCGTTATATTCTGGACAAAATGTGGTCCTCTGCAGACTCGTTTGTTTGTACATGTGAGTTTTTCAACAAGGAATACGCTGACGTTTGACTACATCCTGCCTGATGTTAAGCACTACTGTAGTCTTAATTGTAGCTATGGCCAGGGTACATCGGTTTGTCCAGATTCTCCCAAAGATAATACTGGTTAGGTACTATATTTGGTTACTTTTAAATTTTAGACTGTATTATTCCATGTTCCTTTCCATGTTGTTGAACAAAATGAAGATTTCATTATGCATGGAAATGAGTGTTAGGTATGTATATTAGACACTTAAGTGATTAAATTACGATCTTGAAGATTATGAGGGTTTTGATTTTAAAATATAGCCAATTTATAATTTTAATCCCAATTAAATTTAATCCCAAATAGTTGATTGGATGATCGACATTAAAAGGTTAAGCTAAATAAAGTACCGATAACTTAAGTTCTAAAGGTTACAAAAACATGTGAGGTTATTGTCACCAGTGGCAGTACTTATTCAATTTATATGCAAATTAGTTGAAGAACGTTATACAATAAAAAGATTGTGGGATGTGACCTGAATAAATATTTAACTGTATACCACCATTATCAACAATGAACCTTTGTTAAAACAAATTGGGTTTAAGTACCTACTTAAAGTAGTCACTATAATAACCTAAAACTAACTTAAAATATAAAAAATGTGAAAAACTTCGAATAACCTCAAAATATACTTATCTGGGGTGTTTACATATAATCACTTACTTATTTACCAGAAGCGATAGTCATTTGTTTACTGTAGCTTATAACTTTAAATAACTTAGACCAAACATCCGACTGTGGCAATATTTTATTTTTACACTAATGACTACTAATGATCACCCAGTCATACCTCATTTGAAGACATACGACCTTTTGTAATGTTACACACATCATTCCAACGACGTGGTTTTGGCAATACCGCAACTTAACACCTAACTTGGTACTTACTTAGTAAGTTATTCATGAGGAGCAACGACTTTTAACATTGCGTGGTTAAGTATAGAGACATATTGCTCAGGTGTATTGAAAAGTCTTGTTTGTGAGATCTTGCGTGCTTATTATTATTATTAACAAACGAGTTGTTAGAAAGACCTATTTGCTTTACGCATACGTAAAGGCAACTAGTTCATACACATATTTTCCAGTAAAGCTTGGGAAGAATAGGTAATTATTTTCATTATTCTCTTCGGAATGTTTAAAATACCTATGTATTTTTATCTGGTATACGGTAGCGATTAAATTATTCTGAGAGATATACCTAAATCTATACTAATATTATAAAGCTGAAGAGTTTGTTTGTTTGTTTGAACGCGCTAATTTCAGAAACTACTGGTGCGAATTAAAAGATTCTTTTTGGGTTGAATAGACCATTTATCGAGGAAGGCTTTAGGCTATACAACATCACGCTGCAACTAATAGGAGCGAGGAAATAATGGAAAATGTGAAAAAAACGGAGAAAATTATTCATCTTTGAGGGCTTACGTTGCGTGAGCTGCGAAAGTGCTTCAAGTCGTGGGTAACAGCTATAATTTATAAAGCTGAAGAGATAGTTTGCAAAAATAAATACGATGCCCAAAATAACTATACCACGCGGACGAAGTCGCGCGCACAGCTAGTAATAAATAAATAATCGGTTCATCGCACTGAATCATCGCAACCTTGTCAAAATTATAGTTGTATCATCCCAGGAAGTATATTTAATGTGTTTCTACGAGTATGAGCAAATGCTCAGTAGGTATATAGTTAGTTATGTTACGGCCCGAGGTCGTAACTATAACTAGGGTTTTCCTACGATAACTTTACACGTGGATGAAAATGGAACTAATAAATTATGTCCACTGCGCTGTACGGGATAAGAAGCAAATACATGGCCAAGTGCTGCTACTAGTTACGTTTTAATACATCTTACACAGACTAATATAACTTGGATTCGTGACTAGTGGCGCCATTTCCGTGGCTGACCTTACTGCCCACCAAAACGTTACGATTATGTTGTATCCTCGCTATTGGTATGTGATGATATAAACTTACCTTATAGAGAAGATTTTCCGTTCGGCTTTATAATAAACAAGCTGTAGGTATACAATGTTTAAAGCATCTAAATGAATAAATATCATGATGATGAGCCATGTTTTAGTATCAAATCTAAAATAAAATTTGCAGATACAATTTTTGCCTGTGTTTTAAGATTTGTTGGGTCTTATTACAAAACTCGCTTTATCTATAAGTCCAGAACTACGAAAACATGCAGTCCGTTCTTGTTGTTCAATTTTTTTACTCTTCTATACCAATAATCAAATTGTCAACCAGTGGTAAATCAATGTTCTAATTTGAAAATGACATTTTGATGGTTCGTATGTTATGTTTGAACAACAAGAACGGACTTTTTATATTCAAAGTCCTAGACTTATATATAAACCGCGTTTTGTAATAAGACGGGTGGAGTTCAGCTATGCTTGCAACATATTGTTGACATATCATATGAAAATTGTAATTTAAGCGTTGTTTTTGTTAAATAGTATTTTTTTTTAATTGAAAAAGAGTCAGCCCTTTTTTAATTTAAAGAAACCTTAATCATATAAAAAAAACTTTGAATATTTAATCAAAACTATCGTATCTCAAATCTAGCAATTAAAATTTTCTTTTACTGCTTTTTTACTTGTAACTTTTAATATCTAGCAAACTTTAACACTTTAACAAGTATTAAAAGCACATACCTATTTAACTGTTCATGTGTGACAGTCCCCTCACATTGCATAACTTTAAAGGCATTTCTGAACGCACGTACGACAAATGTCTAATGTGTCTTCGCAATATATGTATACCTGTACAGACTCATGGTAAACATATTTATTGTGCAAGCCAAAAAAAACAGAATGACTTAAAACTAGTGGAATAAAATACGATAATAAATAAAGATCCTATTTTTGCAAATTAAAATTATTTGATTAGATAGAATGTATTTTTATTTATTATTATGCATTGTATCACAAAATCTTTAAAACAAATAGTTCTTTCCCACATGTTATAATTGAGAATTTTCCTAAAGTTCTACTGAGTGTAGTGTACTGTAGTTGAGAATCTCTCGCCCTTTGGTCCTCTCCATTCATTTTTCTTCAACAACTTCAGCATTAATAAAACATTATCAAATACAAACCTGCCATATAACCCTGTATATACATAGTTACATACCCACATATACATTGTCTAAGACGTGAGCCGGTGTCACCAAGCAGGCGCTTTCTTCGTGAAATACCGCAGTTACATAAACTGCGCCCGCGCAGCCGCGCTTTGTATGGGAAATACCGGCTACAGACTGCCATTGACAGTTTTTGCAAGGGTCCCGACTACGTACTGGGTATAATTTACGGGTAAAATTATAGAAATATGCAATTATGTATGTAGAATTTTACATAATTATTTTTATCAACATAAACTAAAAAAACTTTTAAATAAGTACAAAAAAAATGATTAATAAGACTGTTTTGTAAAAAAAAACTAGTCACTTTTAAAGACATAATCAATGGATAAAGGAAATGAGTTCAAAAGCTTGCCTAGCTAGACTAGACTAGTTTGGTCACGTTTTCTAACTTTTGTAATGATGATGATGAATACTATATATTTAGTTTTAATATTTTATTCGGTCACATAATGTGTAGTGCTAAGTATAAATTCTGAAAAATCAACACCATTGAATTCTGCAGTAAGATACTATCCAATACAATTTAAGTAAGCAGATTGCATAAAAACATAACCAACAAAACCCTTGCGACTTCACAGACTCAAACATATTATGAAGCAACACAAAATATTCCGGCATGTTAATGATTAATTCATAATCCTACCATACCAGCTACTTGAATTTTTTCTCCCAAGCTTGTATTATATTAACTCCTCGATGTTTCTCTCAAGCTTGTTAACCTTTCGCGAAAGATGCGCGTCATTAAGCCTACGTAGTAAGTCTTAACATTTCTACCATGGCCCTACATATCCTCATTCCATCTCAACTGGTATTTCCATCTCGGTATAGGGTAAATTAAATTGGTTGGAAAGGTTATTAAATGAAGAATAAAAGTACTCAATGAATTTATCACAGCACAGGTCCGGAAAAAATATACATAGGTTTGTCAAAATCATTGAGCTATTGTATAAAAATATTTATTTAGGTACATAAAACTATTTGACAGCATCTTTTACAAAATCTAAAATGTACTACGAAGAATATACTTGGGAAAGTTTTTTTTTCTGTTCTCTTGTGAAAACTACTAAAGCACAACAACCAAAAATACGGCTTTATAAATCAATTTAGTTTAAATAATGATTAAAGTATTTAAGTACATGCTTAATTAACGCTGATTAAAAAGATGTTCAACATTAATCCCTTTTACTCGTTTAATTATAACCTACATTTCACTTTGGTGAAGTCTCGTAAATGTAAGAGGATAAAAAATCAATAAATGAAAATAAATTAGTCATGATTATTATTTTCGAAACTCGGGGATCATATCAATTGATTTCTAATCCGTGAAATAATTATACGTGTCGTAATGCTGTGCCCTTTAATTTAAGAAGCTTTAAAGGTTAATACAAAACTAAATGGATAGGTAGTGATAAATCTTAAAAAATAGTTAAGGGTCGGATGTAAATAATATCAGCTTCGTATTTCGGTTTTTTTACTTCTGTTACGTTGCTTTTTGTGGCTTCGAATGTCTGTTTTTGTGTAATAGTTTGTTTATGTTATAGTTTTTTTTTTCTATACGTTGATCATTACGGTGAAATACTCGTAAGTTCATATGAGAATGGCCATCCCAAATACATATGTGATTATTTTGCCAGATTATATCAGTGCCTACAAAGAATATAAGTTTAACTAAGTACATTTGAAACCTCATAATAAATTTGTCTTAAGTTAAAATGATTTATCTGAAATTAATGATTGAAAAGTATATAACCTGAGGCTTATAACATTCTGAATGATGAGCATCAGCATGACATTTGCGCCAGGAAGTAGAAGCTTGAAACTCGCAAATAATTGTCGAGGAAACCTCGTCCAAACCACAGCCAGTGATCTCACCGCTCGTGACTAGAGAATATCTCGGAACTAAGCGGTATGATTGTGAATTGTAGTATTTATCAACATACCACCACATACTACACAACTCGTTGATTGACATGGGATTGGTAAGTTGCGGAACTGAGATTAGCTGGTAGTATTGCTACGAAGTTTTACCAACATTCTTATGACCTTACATAATTGTTAGTTTAATTTATTGATTTCGTAGACAACAACTCGTTTGTATGTGGGTTTGTTTGTTTGTGGTTGTGTTTCGTAGGTAACAATTTTAATGGAGCAATGAATTAAATAGAATTTAAGAGTTAAATTATGTTCGGTATCATCTAAATGAAAGAATCGATGCAACTGAAATATTAATCCTTGCTTCATAATAGCTGAAAGTTTGCCAGATACGTCGTAAATAGGTAATAAAATTTATAAAATTATGTCTTTGTAAAATTCCAACATTTTTATTTTTATGACGACATTGCATTGCCTTTACAACAATTTACAACATTAGATATGTCACAACCGAGGTAATACAAACAGTAACCTGTATAATTTCCTTCTTATCTGCGCCCAATCATAACCTTTGTCTGTTCACATTTTACTCGTGCCACTGTTAAGTAAATAAATAAGTACTTACTTGCTGTCAAGTAAAAAGTAATTGTCAAGTGATTAGACAAGTATATAAGTATATCTGGTCCGAGGAAGTGTATTGTTTTCCTCAAGTGAGATGAGGTCAGTATGAGGCCACTCCACCTCAAGGCAGTAGGATGTCATTACAGATAGAAACATAGCTACCTTATATTACTACGCATATTGTATTTGTACTTAGACTTATATATCAGATTGTGCGTGATTAAGGTTGATTTTCCGTGTTATATATTTGTTATAAGATTTTATAATCTTTTTACAACAACAATACTATGTACGTATGTATGTAAGTATATCTGAAAATAACTCCCCGAAATATATACATTACATTTTATTACTGAGACAGGAAAAGTTTATAAAATTACCTGTAAATACCTATAATGGAGAATATCGCATCCATTTAACGCCGATACGATGATACTGCTAATCTATTTTCTAAAAGTAAATTATGAACCTAATTAGTAAACCCTAATTACCCAGATCGGAACAGCTAATGCTCTTCAATTCTTATACAATAGGTATAATATACTCCAAACGGATACAAACTCAATACAGATCCTGACGTAAAACACAATTCCGCAAAGGTTCTTATAAAAAGGTTTATACATAATGCACAATGCACATGGCTCGGCACATGGGTTCGAGACGCGTTCAGAACACGTGATCAAAATAGAACCTTAATTAAAATAATGACTAATCGAAATACCGGATGATTAACTGAATCGGTTAGAAAAAGCTTAGATGAATTATGTAGGTATGATATCTGTAATTTAATACCTAACTTTAAGATAATTTTATGTTCATGATATATTTAAACGGTTCGTTTGTATCAGTTTTTGTTATAATGCCCATATGTTTGTATTTATCTTTAGTGCAATTACTTGTTAATAATCTGGTGAGGATAAAACGCCTGATACATTACTTCCTTCTTCTCCTTAAGTCATATTCCTCTTTACTGAGGGTCGTGACTCCCACATCGCTTATATATATACATAAAACTCAAAGGTGACTGACTGATTGACTGGCTGTGCGTTGATAGATCACTATATCAGTATAGTGATCTATCAACGCACAGCCCAAACCACTGGACGGATTGGGCTGACATTTGGAATGAAGGTAGATGTTATGACGTAGGCATCCGCTAAGAAAGGATTTTTGGAAATGCCACTTTTAAAGGGGTGAAATAGGGGATGCAAGTTTTACTTCTTATTGCGGGCGAAGCCGCGTGTACCCACTAGTCTATATATATAAAACTCAAAGGTGACTGACTGTTTGATATAGTGATCTATCAACGCACAGCCCAAACCACTGGACGGATTGGGCTGAAATTTGGAATGAAGGTAAATCTTATAACGTAGGCATTCGCTAAGAAAGGATTCTTGGAAATACCATTTTTAAAGTGGTGAAATAGGGGATGCAAGTTTTACTTCTTAATGTGAGCGAAACCGGGAGCATCCACTAGCCTATCATATAAGAAGCATTTAAGTTATTAAAAAGTCGTCTACTGTGTGTAATTTACCTATCAAATCAAGACGGTAATGATTTACAAGAATATTTCGATTATGTCATGTGTTTTATTCGCGATAAAGTTTACATAACTACGTACTTTAACATTTACTATTACAAAACATCAAAGCAATTGCATTTCCATATAAGGAATATATCATTGTGATCTTTTAGTCAGTGCTATATTCGAATTGAAAATAAGCATATTCTATTCAAATAGAGAGAAACTCCAAAGCACGACTTTTGTGCAGGAGGCTCGTCCGGAAACGTTTTATTTTTGCTCTGATATTGTGTTCACAGTTTGTAGTTTAAAATAGGTTACTCAATTGTATGTATGTTCTGTTATAGTATGTACGATGAAAAATAAATACGAATAATAAGTATGTCATGTCAAGAAAATACAACGACGATACAGTGCCAATCTTAATTTATTTACCGTACCTACTTATGAAAACTACCTTTTTCTTCTCTCTTCGAAGTCTTTCAACCAAAAACATTTTAAAAGCACAAATTACTTTACCTGACAAAAGTAATGTTTTTGCTAACTGAAATATGCAGTTTAATTGCTACATGGAAATGTTTCCAAATGCAGACTTAGTATAAACTACAGAGTAAGAGAATAAATCTCGTACATAATGCCACGAGTGATCATCTCAAACAACAATCGCAAGGGCTTCCGTTGCTCCCTGCAACGTAATGATCATCTTTAAACGTAAACCAAGTTGCGGAATCAACCATCCATTGTTAACTTAAAGAGCATGAAAAAGGCTTTTAGTCTTGAGTGGTTTTTGCAATTGCTGATTTTCAAAAGAGCAATAGGTAGAACCCGATAATTAAATATTTTTCGAACAATTGTATTGCAAGTTACTATTCTTTTATATGGACGTGTTCGAAATATAATCATTTCTAATAAACTAATAAAATTGTACCCGTTTTAGTAAAAATAACACGATTCCATTTCTTCCATGGAGGAACGATTCAACCTTTTTATATAATACCAGCCATGCTCCAGAAATTCCTTACATTTAGCATGCAGCAGGAAATAGCATTTGAAGAGTATTTGTCTGGCTGCAAAACAGATCGACAACAACGACTTTGCTACAGTCGGGACTGTCCTGTCCTCTCAAAGAACTGGACACAGTCTGAACATGATTGACGCAATTAAAGCAAGGCTGCAAATAAATAGGTAGGTATAAGTTACAGTAGGCAACCACCTTACAATAAAGTAAACCTGTATGCCTCAGTTTAAAAATTATAAATAGTGTTTAAAATATATAGTTTATCATCAAGCAAAACAATTTAACTACAATATAAGTAACAAATTCACAAACTCCTGGTCCCGGAGAGCAGGATGTTTCACAACAACCTTGTGGCTCCGGGCCTCGTCTAGCGGATCAGATGACATGCACCTCTAACTTACTTTGCGTTTACACTCGTTTTTCTAAAGTAATTCGTTCCACTACGTGACTCATAAAACTATGCTAAAGAACAATGACATTTCAATTTACCTATTCATAATGCCGTTTTGAGTGAGCTTTTGATTGTATTAAATATTTAATAGCGAGATAGAATGTTGCAAGCAAAATAAGCCGGTTTGTTACTGCGACTAAATATTTTTGTATAGTCCAGATAAAATCTGCAGCATTGTTATACCATACTGCACTAGTGCACAAGAGATGGTGATATTGATGCATTATTTATTTATTTGTAAATTAGTGGCAATAATTAAAATCATTCATGATAATACTACTACAAAACTGCTACGAAAAATTATGTTCCTAACTCAATACAACAACGCAGCATGACATGAACCCGCGCTTGGTGTCATGATACGTTTTCTCTTCCACAATGAATTCAAATGAAACGCCTTTCATCCGAGCCACGGCTGTCACTCGCATTCAGACCAAACAATACTATTACCCTTTTAACAAGTTCAGACAACAAATTGAACGAATCTTATTATACTCTTGCGAACTCATCGGCATATTGTATTTAAAATAATACGCTGACATTTCACCATTCTTTCGAATTCTGCAATAGTGGCGACACCAATGTCGATGATGTGCTAACGCTGTCGGGGGCTCTTCCAGAGGTATTGTCCTCTCTAGACAAACAGTATGAATAGATGTTTGAGAAATAACATTGTGCGTAACTTAAATTTTAGTAATCAGGCATACAATAAATGGATACTCAATAATTTGGCAATTGTTTGCAAATTTTAGCATCTCGCGTATTTATGAGCATAATAGCGATGTAATTTCATATCAAAAGTTGACATTTTGATTTGGTTTTATGGTATGAATATTTATTAGTCCATTGAAATGTTACATGAGCTTTGCATTTTTTAGTGGACGCAATTTTATTTTTGTGGCATGTTTGGGGGGTCAATAGAAGCTTAACTTCAAGTTTGTGGGGTCACCACTCGTGTCCCCCGGCCGCCATCTTGGAAAAAGGGGTGGAAACGCTTTTTTCGCGATAACTCGGAAACTATGCGTCTTACAAAAAAATTGTCGAGACATAATTTGTAGCAAATTGTTTGGCCTACAAATATGTTTAGTAAATAATGAAAAGAGTTATGAAAAGCAAATAAACAATGTAAACAGTAAAAGGAACGTTATATCAGTCATGTGCCCACACGTTTAATTACAAGAGTGCTGTGTAGGAGGACAGCATGCTAGGTGGCTTTATCTCTAAAGAGATTGAACCGTTTAATTTGAGCCCCCGCTAAAATAAATTAGATAGTAAACATGAATGTAATTGCTAATTATCTTGTATCATGTATTGTCTTTGTTTAGTTTATTTTATTAAACAAAAGGATTTAAAAACTTAATAACGTTTGTATGCGTGGTAGCATATTCAATACCACATACTTTATTTAAAAAAAAAAAAACAGGACATATCGCACAGCGCCATCTAGCTCCATACTAAGCTTACGCTTGTATCATGGGTACTAGATAATGGATATAATACAATAATACATATATAGTTTTCTCTTGTAAATACATACTTATTGAACACACATAGAAACGACCAGACTACAAACAAGCAATTACAAATTTTAAGTACCTACATAATTTGATTTGTCTTTTCTAATCTTGAAATCCGATATAAAAAAAAACCTGACGCCAAAAGTAACTCGTCAAATCAATCTAAGTTATAAGTCTGTATCTATGTATAAGCTTATTTCAATCGCATTAGTATACAAAATAGAAATATAAAAAGACTCTTACATCACTTGGTATTTCGACAGTAGTACAAAAATTAATAAATTCATACTAATTCAAAGAGGAAACATTAGTTGACCTTGTGGTATCAGGAAGCAATGTATTCTGTTTATCTACCTTCTTAATAACGTTGGAGCTATATTGGAGCCAAATAAAAAAATAGAAAAGGTCAACTGGTCTATGTATGTAAGTATTATATTCTATTTCCGACAAGACTCTCCAGTATCAATCATATTGCACGTTATTTTATTTCCGAATCAATATTGTTTTATTATTTGAGAGCGGAAATATAAGGTTGTAACTTGTGTAGATCAGGTTTCTTATTGTCTGAAGGTTTAGTAACGGGAACGCGTTCAATTTCTTGATACGTTCATGTTTAGTTTTAAAATATTTTTGTTACTTTAGTATTATATACTTTAGTTATCAGTCACGATAATATGAATCCTCAGTAATGAAATGCAAATGTGCCTATTATTCGGTTTTTGTATTCAGATCATTATAAAATGGTCAATTTGGAAATTGCTTACCAATAACTCGCATCAAGCGTTTTGCTTCGACTCTCATCGTGCGAACAGCCAAACTGTGGAACTCCTTGCCCGAATCTCTATTCCTCTTGAACTATAATTTGTCGGTCTTCAAGTCGAGAGTAAACCGGTTTCTTCTAGGCAAGCGCGCTACAGTGTAGATTACAATGTTGCTTAACATTAAGCGAGTTGTAGCCAAGCGTGAGCCTATCTCATGTAAAAAAAAACCTACTGAAGTACCGGTGCATAGTATCATATTTTAAACTTGTGACTTAAAGTACAGGTTTTATCTATAATAAAAATACAAAAGTAACATTTACCATATAAAGCAAGAAGAATTTAACAGTCATATAAATAGGGTTGTAGCTGCTCGACTCGACTGCCCCATCATCAATCACGCCGCACAGCTACACACGTTTTACGACCCTTTCAAAAAGAAAATATTAGTGGGTAACAAAGTATTTTAGAGTTTGACATTTTTATATTTTTACTGTAATCTTTGACATTTTAATTTTATTTTTATTAGTAGGCATTTGATTTTAATAACTCGTGATTCTGTTTGATTATTGTTTGACATGCCTGCTATGTAAAAAAAATAATTTAATTTTATCTTTAATGTATATGGACTCAAGGTCAGAAATAAGTGACATTTTTTTATTTTATTTTTTATAAATATATACCAAATTTAAATGATTAGTACTTCAACATAATTAAATGCTAAGAAACGGGTAGAAGGCATGAATAATAATTAATTTGTTTTATACAATAGACTCGTTGTTTTGCATAGTGGGATATGATGATTTCTTTTAATTTAATTACGAGATTAATCAATCACAACAGGACAATAAACTTACGTTATACTTTTACATGAATAATATTTTTTTATTTATTTTTTAGCAATCAAATCACATGCTTAACCCATATATACAAACATACAATAAATAAACATTCTTTGTATACCTAAGTAAACATTTAAACAATTATCACTTATAATAAAGTTGTTTTAATTATACAAGGGTAAGCTTACTATGGGGCTAGATGGCGCTGTGTGATATGACCTAAAATATTTATTTATTTATTTTATTATTTGTTTTAACAATCAAAAGCCTACTAGCGAACCGAATACGATAAGGCTTATTTAAGAATTAATATTTTAACGTATGTTCCGTATCTTTGAGTTTTTTATGTTGGCATAGCTTTTATTACCAATAATAATAAGAAACTATAAGTACTACATTAAGGTACATACTTAAGAAAAAAATGGAAAATCTTTAATAAAGACTAAAGATAGTTCTAAAGGTCTACGATAGCCTAGGCTGATAACTTGTGATAAGTGAAGACACAGGCCAGCATTTTGGTCATGCGTCCGTATTATATATTATGGTGTAGGTACATATATCTAACCTAATCTATGCAGTTACGTGGGTATGTAATGAAGATTGCTGCGTGATTGTCAGCACGCGCACCACGCATATACATATACTGTTTATACATAAGGCCATTATATAAAACTTAGTCTTATTTACTCATAGGCGCACCCGTGACTCAGCTGAAGTTAAGCAACTGTCGTCGCGGTTAGTATTAGGATGGGTGACCATGAGAAAATAAAACGTGGTATTTGTCATATCATTCCGTAACCCTAAATTAAAGATTAGATTTTTCACTACAGATCAGTTGAAGTAGTTAGCATGGCAGAGGCCTCTGGGGCGATTTAAAAATCACCAACCACTCTTATACATATGCACAATTTTGCATACGTTTGTGTAGAAAACTTACTTTTGTATTTTTTTTTACATTAGATAGACTCACGCTTGACTACAACTTGCCTGATGTTAAGCAACGTTGTAATCTACGATCTAGCACGCTTGCCTAGAAGAAACCGGTTTACTCTCGACTTGAAGACCGACAAATTATAAATCAAGGGGAATAGAGATTCGGGCAAGGAGTTCCACAGTTTGGCTGTTCGCACGATGAAAGTCAAACCAAACCGCTTGGTGCGAGTCTTTGGAACCTCAACTGTATAACGGTGCCTTCTTGCCGTACCATCTTCTTCTTCTTCTACTCGTACGATGGTAAAATGGGGCTGCAGGAATTAAATTACCACATATACCCACATGCATGGAACCACGTCTCTGTATGAGCATAATGTATGTTAGAGGCTAAAGAATGTGTCACAAATGCTAATTACCATCATATTGAGGACACTACATGTTGCAATGGTAGAGGATCTATCTATGCATTGTTTTAACCGCCCGTGACTGAATGAACTGGGATATTCGTGCGTGATTACCAATGTACCAAAGAAAACCCAATTTAAGGTTTAAGATTCCCAAAGTTTCAGTCAGCTTTTCATTGCGATCAGTCTTTAGCTCGAATGTCTCTGCGAATAAGTGGCATTTACGTCTGAGTGGTTACCGAGGATGAATCGTAAATTAGGTTCCGGATATTCGTCATAGTACTGCAGTCTGTCTTTCTGTCTTGGTATTATTACCACCTTATGTTTCACATCTATACTATATACTTACTATATTACTTTATTAATCTTATAAAGCTGAAGAGTTTGTTTGTTTGTGTGCGTTTGTTTGTTTGTTTGAACGCGCTAATCTCAGGCTAATAAACTAGTTGGTGCGAATTGAAAAAATATTTTTGTGTTGAATAGACCATTTATCGAGGAAGGTTTTAGGCTATATAACATCACGAGCGAAGAAACAATGGAAAATGTGGAAAAAAACGGGGGAAATTATTCATCTTTGAGGGCTTCCATTGCGTTCGCTGCGAAAACGGTTCAAAATTCGAATAATTAATGCCCAAAATAACTATTCCACGCGGACGAAGTCGCAGGCACAGCTAGTAATTTAGTAAGTATGTTTAATTTTCTTGCTGCACGACTTTGAATACTTTTTCTATTGTTAACAAAATGTTATGAGTAAAGGTGCGGTACAAATAGTAAAACCACGTGAAACCATACATAAGAATTCCAGAGCAGCCTTAAAGTTTTGACACCAGAGTTTGCCACATTAATACAAACTACATACCTATATACTACATATTTATTTTCAAATAGTTCCGGTGGAGACCAAAATAACAACAGTTAGTAGGTGCACAGACCGGAGACACGGCAAGGACAGACAAAATCACATGACGAATAAATTTTAATATTAATCAATAGGACGTACAGAATTTTAGTCATATTAAATGCAATGAGTAATCAATTAATCTCTAAGTAATGTTCCACTGGAAGACCTTGCCTTCTGCAACACAGTTGTTAACTAAAGCAGAAGGCAGAGCCTTAATTTCTATGTACAATGTAAAGTTTTTGCAATAAATATGTTTATATGTTTATGTTTATGTATAATTGGTTATTTATTAGTCAAAAATATTCATTGAAAGTGAGGTCAAAGTTATGACCCGAGTCTGGTAACAACTGAAATATGTCCAATGTCCGTACAACATACTCAATCTCTGATAAAAATTAGCAATAAAATTTAATATGAGCCATATTTAATGAGGAGTATGACTAATAACACACTATTGCATTTTTAAGCAATCATTTGTGTAAAACATTACTACTTAAACAAACCTAATTTTATACGTATTTTCAGTAAGCAATAAAAAATGTGACAGAAAAAAACATTCACGATCCTGAAATAAATCATTTTGGTACCTAAACAAATAGCTATTACAACTGTTGCAATTACATGCTACTGAAAATCGAAACAACACAAGTAGTTAGCACACAATTAATGGTGTGAATGAGTGACGATTTCCGCACACGTAGCCAGCAGGCTGGATCTGAGAGCGGACGTAGGCTCATGACAAACTTGTGCAGATAAGACGGTTGATTCATACAAAAATACTAAAAGACTAGCTAGCGGAAGCACTTTCAATCTATAACAGAAGTGTCTTAGTAAAAATATAGTTCTATTTTTATCCGTGCGCAGAGTAATCTTGCCCGGTAAGTTAGTACGTGCTCGCCGCATTGCCGGAACCTTGGCTTATACCGCGCTCCTTCTCGCGTTATAATAATAAACCTCTCAGTCCGGCTTCAGCCTTTAACGATTCAACACGACCGATATCTGTTTATTTTTGTCACCGTATATATACGTGCCATGTGCGCTCGCTTCCCGTCTCCCAGTGATATGTGAAACGAAACTATAGTATACGAAGTGTATATTGTGATGTTTTGTGCCAACCCTCAAAGTGCCATACAAGGAGTTTTTTGTTACTGCAAGTGTCATAAGTGAGTGTACTTTTTTATTAGCCGGTAACGTAATAAATCACATTTTGACTTCTAAAGCCCTTGATATTCAATAGCTTTTCTTGTCCACGTTTTGGACAGTGGCCAACTTTCGGCCATTTGTCAAAATCAACCCATGAGCATCCGAAAAGGACAATCAATTACATTATGTTTACTTGCTACTTATGCTGACAATAATTCATTGCAGTCTTTAGCATCCTCAATTTGATTTACAACACAGCTATCACATTTACATTGTACGCTTTCAAAAACATGACACAAATTTTAACGGTCCGCTTATTCAAAATACCCTCATTTTACTTCCTCAAACATTAATCAATCTTAAGTAGCATACAATAGCTAAGTGATATTATCATGCATTAGACTGCTGCCTCACCCACACGTCAATCAATCTTCAAACGAAATCAGATCAGAAAGTAGCACATTGCAAGCGAAGAAGTTTACAATTGGTGGGTAAACAGAGACCGTTAAATCGATCAACATTGGGCCGTATACCAAACAGGATGCTGTCCGTGTGACCTTAACAAAACCGCCGCTTCTGACTATTTAAGTAACTACAAGAAGCATGTATTGTGAGTGGATCTTGCTACATAGCTATTTATAGAAACTACCTACAAATTGTTAGTAAGAATAAAAAAATAACAATAGGTCACGGAACTCTGTGAAGTTCAAATACCTTTGATTATATGATTTGATTACAGGTAGTAGTATAATACAGATATTATAGATAGTGTTGTTCTTTTACATTTGATAATCCAAAACCATGCATTAGAGTGGTCAATCATTAAGATTTACTGATGCACTTGCGTGTTTGAAAACTTTTTACTTTTGGAAGTCTTACAATGCGGAGGTGGTATCTTAAATACCTACTGCTTAAGAAATTGAAGATTATAACTAAAGCTTTATAAGAAATTAACAAAAAGCTCTATCTAGGCATTGAATATGAAAATCTTCCATTCATAGTAATCTATCTTCACATAACCGCGACGGTTATCTAATCAAAGTCTGTACATGCTGGACGCACGTTTTCAGATAGCTTTATGCCTACTTTTTGTTATGATAATGTAAGGTACCTATATCAATCAATCAATCAATATAACTTTATTGTACACCAGAAAACAAAATACAAAAACAATTTACAGTAAAATTACTTAACCTAGGTACATTGGGCGGCCTTATCGCGTAGAGCGATCTCTTTCTTCTATATGTAATTACAGAACTTTATACATAATGATAAAGTACTTACTTTGTATAATCACACATCTCTCTTCGAGTCGTATTTCCTCATGACTGAGGGTCGTGACTCCCCGCAGAATTAATTCATTAGGGGAGTTTTCTTGGGCAGATACATCGTGGTGGGCGCCCAGGTCCTGCCACGGAAGACGCATGTCCTCGGATATTGTGGTCCTCAAACATGTCGGTTTCCTCACGATGTTTTCCTTAACCGTTGCGAGCGCAAATCCACACATAACTTGAAAATACAAGTCATTGGTGTAGGGCGGATTCGAACCAGGATGCGTCTGGATGAAAAGCAGACACTGGAACCACTGAGCCACTTCGCACACATAAAGAATGTAAATTAGGCGTTTTCAGTTCTTGTAAGCAGATCCTTTATTAATATTTTTACTCGCACACTATTTCTCTAGAACGTACTACAAGAATTCATTAAAATAACTAATAATATACGTACCTACATCAAATCTGATTTTATCAATCATTTATTATTATTTCCTGTAAGATTAATATAAATTAAATTGTGCATAGAATTAAAATATGTGTTTGTGTACTATATTGTTTTATGCATAAGATACATGCAAAGACAGCTAGACACAAAGTTGAATATATCTACTTTTTGATTACTTTTTGTAGTTCTTAGAAACAAACCAGATCTTTAAAAAAACATGAATAACCAAGACAAACTCCCACGCGTTATCTCATGCTTTAATTGGCCAAATTGTCCAATTCCTTGTAAAACATAATTGCAAGCCATCCATGAACATTGCAGATCACGTCACCTTGTATGACAAAGCGGAAAAAACTTAACGATTTAACAACACTTTCTTTAATTTTAATATAAGGCTTATAACGAATGGTAAATTACTCTTAAATTTGCTGTATAATTTCACATCACAATTTTAACAAATTTTATCATTCTTAAATTTGCGGCATAAAAGCAAATTAAAATATCCTTTTAAATATACATTCGGTTATGATATACAGTTAAAGAAAATTGATTTTCAATTCACCCAACTAAATTCAACATTATCAGGAAAAACAAATCTGTTATCACCTCTTTGTAATTTGATTTTATTAATTAGAACAAAGAACCATATTTGTATGTTGCTTAATAATAATAACATAATCATGCACGAGTGATGTAACATACCGTTTGTAACGAAGGTGTTAACAATGAAGCAGTTAAATTAACTTTCAATAGACATACCATTACTGCTGTCAGAGTTGCTCTAAGGCAGGTTGTATCGCTGTAATATTTTACAAAGTGTTTTGTTTATCATTTCATACTTGTTGCATCACAATAACTGGCGAATTATGAACAAGTACAAACCAAATAAGATATGTATATAAGTATTATATCCGTTATCTAGTACCCACAACACAAGCGTTTGCTTAGTGTGGGGCTAGATGGCGCTGTGTGCATTGTCCCGGAATTAATTTATTTATTATTTTATTTATCACTTATATTTAAATAATCTTAAACTTTTATTGAAAAATGAGCAAAAATAATGACGTACCATAACATACCATACAACCATGCAACATAACATACATACATATGTATGGTTAAACAACCATAGTGCGGGTTTAACACTTGACAAAATCACTCAACCATATAATCGTTTAAAAATAAAAATGGTAGATTTATACCCAGAGGCTGCTTATACTATTACCCATAGGGTAAGTAAGGGGTGTACATTATCCAGGTGCAATTTTATACTGGTAACATGGTCCGAAGACCAAAGTTACATCCGGGGACTTCTTCTTCTTGAACCAAGCTAGTGTCCAGTGTCAGCTCTAGATATTTCTGGCAGACCAGAGCTCCGCCACTCTCACTGCATCCTCCGAGGCGTCGTTCAGGTCCGCCAGGGTGCAGGTGGCGGGGCAGTATGGGCAGGCTAACAGCTTATCCGGGGACTGCATAAGCAATATTAGGCAGGTTACGATTGGTTAACAAAATGAACAAAACTGTTACTAATTCACCTTAAACAATTACTACCAATGTGCAAATGTGCAATATATGTATGTATATTCAAATTAATTAAAATATTTATTAAAAGTAAAATTGGCAGTTTAGTAAACTAATGTATAATTTAGGGTAGGTATGTATAACATAATAACATCAGTGGATTACTCTAAGTAAGTTTTAATTGATTAACAACAGTCATAGTTTTATTTTTTGTGCCTATCACATCCCATTAGGTACTTTTAAGTAAATCGATCACATGATTTGTCTAAAAAGTAAGATAAAAACCGGATTTTAAACCGATCTCTGCACGACTGGCTTGTTGCCACGACGTCTCTGGGATCATCTGAGAAAGATCCTTGAGATTATAATGAACTTGTATGTCTACATAAAAAACTAGACCCGTGGGGCACCTGATTAAACCCATTATCTTTCCTAACTACACAAAAACTGCCTGATACAGAGATAATTATAATAATCAGAGTATGTTTTGATCTGATAGCAAAATTAATTCGAATGAATTTTGCCTTCTGTAATGAATTCATTAAACTGTTTCTACACAACATAATTAGGTACCTCTACTTACTACCATTTGATGATCAGTTAAGATAGTTTTCGCGTTTAACAACCAAAAGTGATTATTCATTTAAGCGTAAGTAAAAACTTTTGCTTAAAAAAAATCCACCTTCTTACGGAAAATAAACAAATCTCTAAAACATAATCTCTATTGTACACTAGCGACCTCTAAGCTGCCTTGAGAAGCTTCACGGTAGTTCAACATTCAGGATCATTAGCTACAACTAAAGTCTCTTTTAAACAACAATATGCATTATTTATGATTTCCGTAATTTGCACGCTACTAATTTGTACATATTGTAGTACCTAACATAAAAAAATAACGACTCTTCTTTGTGTGAAGGAAACTAATGTATGCTGTTTACCTGTTTATAGTAATGATGTTGTGTAGAAGGTCGAAACTGTCAGATCTCTGTTTAAGTAACAAAGAACTTATCTAAAAGGACTCAAACAATTGTCTTAAAGCATATATTAGTATTAAAATTATCGGTTTATTTCTAAAGTGTTTCGGTTATTTTTAAAATAAAGATATTTATTTTTAGTGAACTGTGACTTTACGCAACACATCCTAGGGTTTCGTGTTCTAAGCATTGACAATGTCATTCCGTCTATACATTCGCAATAAATATAGTAACAATAGTAAAAATCGTTCACAATTGGTCAAACAATATAATTTCTAAACAAATGAAATGTATTTTTTAGAAATAAATGTCTAAAACTATACATATACTCGTGTATAGATGTAGTTACGATACATCATACACTCAACAATTCGTTACATGCAAGTCTATAGAAAAACAATGGTCTGACATAACCTCAGCATAAAGTTAAGTAATAAAGAGTTAACGTTCAATTTCATTAGATTTGGCTTTGTAAAGATGAAGAGATAAATATATAATTTCCCACGTTTGCAGGCTAAAGTCGTGTGGAAATAGTTAACGTCTTGTAATTTTTGTAATTAAGCTAGAAAGCTAAATTGCTTCTAAAAACTAGCTGCAGGTGTGGAAGCTAGTCTAAAATAATAATAACGCTTCTTAACGTGCGTCAAATGAGGTAGTTTCAAAGTTTTCTAAAGATTTGCAGAATACGTTTATGTTTTATGTAAAATTGTAAGTGAAAGAAAATATAAGATAATTTATGTATTTATGTAACTACAGTGCAAACTCATGATTATCTGTGTATTTCCATTCATATCAGCACAGCAATTTGACTGTAAAGGGGGAATAAATCTCACACCACCTTTAGCCTTTTAACTCAGCTGCGAATCCGTGAACCTAGCACATTATAATGGCACTCACAAGCACAATATAATAATTATAGTGTCGAGACTTTATCTGCCCAAACGACGGAATTGTCTTAAAAGCTATCTAACCAGCATATCTCATTACCGGACCTTGGCTTGAATACCAACTGTCCGTTGTTTTTATACAGAGCTTGTCATTCGAGAAGGTTGTGTCGAATCAATGTAAACTTGTCGGCATGTGAACTTGTACTATGCAGGTGGAACCAGAAGTAGGCTTTACTATGTTGCATTGATCTGGTTTTACCTGAGTAGTACTAGGAATAGAAATGTGGTGCTAGATAGAATAAACTTGTGTTACTCGTAAATTGCAGTAGAAAGGTTGTAACAAGAAGACGTTACCTCAAAGGCTTAAAGAAGTAGTGGTTCTTATTGAGAAATTGATGATTTTTTTTGAATTTGACCTATTCTTAGACAGTTTTAGTATTATATCATGGGAATATGAATTGAAGAGGAGTAATGTTTCATTTGAAAAATATAATCATTACAGAATGTTATAAATGTTGAAAATGAGAAGCCAGTACAGTTACAGTACATTTGCTTGTTTCATTTAAACATGTACATATGTGAAACCAAAAACTGTAATTTTACATGTATGTGTAAATAGATGTAATTAAACAATGTTGAGTTAGTAAACGAGTAATAAAAATATGTAAAAATACAATTTATGTGCTTGCAAATAATTAAATCGTGTAACAGAGTTTCTTCAACATCGAAATCGTGAGCATTTACCAACAAAGTATTTGCCTAATTACAAATAGAAATAAAGATTTGCTAAGGATTCGCAAACACGTTCACTGTAAAGATGCTATTTGCTGTACCAGGTAGTGCAAACTAGCTTTATCAAGGTCTGCAAATATGCTGTGCATCCCACGACCGGTTCCAATCAACTAAATATTTGTTAAAATAATCAAAACAATCTACTAAATACATGGTTTAATAACACTTTTAAACGAGGTAAGAACCAAATAATTTTTCCATTTTATTGGTTTGAGTTGTCGAACTAAAACGCGGGTTGGTTGACACATCAAATTGCAAATCCCAAACGTTTTGTTTTAGAGAAATGTCGTAAAATATGGCGAATATACCTCGCTTCCAACACTCAAATTACCTAACCAGTAAATTGCACAATACCGATATTTTTAGCACAAATAAGGTTTTAATCCAGCCGCAAGTTTATAAATAGTAAATGATTTTGAGGACAAATGTCCCCTAAAAATCTCCTAATAAATATGTTAGTACGCGTTGATGTCTTTTGTTCTATAAATTCACGACATACATATAACTCAAAACACAATACGAAGCAACTACCTATCTTTAATACAAAACTACATACATATGGATGTCTATTTTTCTCAAACCCAAACGTGTCCCGTCCAGTGTTGTATATTGTTTATTGACTGATAAAAGATTTAAAGCAATTTAAAATTCAATACTAAGCAAACATGGAAAAAAAGGAACAGCTACATACACTGCAACAATATGGGCCTTATTACAAAACGTGGTTTAAATATAAGTCTAGACCAAGTCCGTTTTAGTTATTCGAAAAATATCTGTCTGCTGTCATAATTATCAAATTGTCAAAATGTACCAATAAGATATTGAATCAGGCGTTACTTTGCGGAAATCCATTGTTACTGAAACTCTGGAGAAATATGTATGTGTTTATTTTGTAACCAACGTGGCCTCCGTGGATCTAAAGTAAAGCTTCAAGACACAAGGTGCGGTGTTGGGAAGATCTTGAGATCCACAGAGGCCACGTTGGTTAGGAGGTGAGGTGTGGCGGTGGTATATGGAGGAACACACCTAAAAACCATCAAGTTTGTTGTTTGATGTCGGTTAAGGTGCAGTCGCAGCGGAAAAACACTACATATTTCTCCAGAGTTTCAGTAAAATGTACCAATGTTGAATCAAAGTTCCAATTTTTGTTGTCATTTTTATTGCTTGTATGTGATGTTTGAACAACAAGAACATATTTTTTTTATTTTCAATGTCTAGGACTAATATTTAAGCCGTGTTTTGTAATAAGACGGTATGACTTTAAATAAAGTTTATTCATATATGTCTATTTTTCTTACAATCACGTGTCGATGTTACATATTGTCCGTTGACTGATAAAAGAGTGTAAGCTCTACATTTTCTATTTGGATCGTGACAAGGTCAAGATCTGGGCAGTCTGGTCGGGTCTGCCCACATGTTATGTAAGCGGCCGGCGCGGGCGCAGTGCCGTGTACCACGTGGAGTGTATTTACTCACATTCTATCTGTTCTAGCTGTAATAGAGTGAATCTGTAATACTAGTATGGAACAAATCTTTCTTCTCCGTCTTAAAGTAGTTCATCAAAATTTAACTATCTAATTACAACGTTGAGAGCGAACCGGTTCTTTTTAGGTAAGCACGCTTCATTTTTAACCGACTTCAAAAAAAAGAGGTTATCAAGTCTTCTGAAAGTTTTTTTTGTGGATATGTTACGCGATTACTCCGTTATATTTTATGAACCGATTTCAAAAATTCTTATTTTAACGAGAATTATCATACTTCAAATTTTATTAATATTCTATGATCTATTTGAATGAAGTTTGGTGTGGATGGAGATTACACTCTGGATTAACACATAGGCTAATAGGATAAAACCTGGATTAGTGTGTAACGTAACACCGCGGAGCGCAGCTAGTTATATACACACATATGTATCAGTCAAATTGTAGTCTTATATAGGTATAGTTACCTAAACTATGTGTGTAAACTATTTAAATTACTTTAATTTTTGGTCTTGTTTTTTTAATATATTCTAATATCAAAGTTTTCTGATAACCATCATAATTTTTAATATATTCTAATATCAAAGTTTTCTGATAACCACCATAATCATTTATGAAAACAGTAAAGGAGATATTTGTTAAATATTTGCAAAAAATATTTTACTTCTACTTTAATGATTAAATGAAATGAGTCTCGTCTTGGACGCCGTGACGAGCGGTCGCTTTCGGGAACGGTCAATAGAGCCTCGTCAATACAATTGATCCAGTAAACAATAGGCACAACATCTGCCAGCGGCTAGCGCAATGGCTGCGAGCAAAGCTTGACGGTTTCTAGCTTAGGTAAATTTCCTGGCCCCGCGAAAAGTGACTATAATCAAGTGCCGTGCAACGCGTGTTTATAATCTTTACATGTATCAGTGAGTGACAACCAGTGTACGTGACCCGCCACCAGAGGCCACCGGTAACAGCGGTATCAGCGCCCAGCGCGGGGAAACCCACTCCAACAAAAGGAAAACTCGGTGAGCTTGTTCCATATTAGCCACACGTGGTCTAAACCCCTTTTCTTCGGTCTCTCCTTCCTCAATATCCTAAGATATTGTCTAGACGTCTGCCACGAGGGACAAGTCTGTTTTCAAGCAGCCCATACCAGCAACCAACACCGTACGGTCACATCGGTTACTTATACCTAGATCAAACCTACGCGTAACTATAGCTTATCCGATTTCAAAATACATATTTACACAAACTGCAGTAAAAACCTGCTAAATTTACAAGGGTAGACTAGATTACACGATCTCATACCACGGACGTAATTACTCGTAACGTATGCGAAAACACAGACAATCTACTTTCCCAAGGCAAACACAAAAGCCTAAATACGAGTAAAAACTACACACATCTGCAGGCCCGTTTGGACAATAACTTAAGATTTTAAAAAGGCGCGTGAAATATTACTCTATCCATTCCCAAAACAAATACCGACCCATAAAACTAAGCAATAAATAGACCATTAACAATACAACCAAAAAAAAAACCCTTCTTAAAATCATCTGCTAATTTCCGCCACAGCTTTGCAGCTGTGTGTTTTAGGGTTTTTTTTTTTTTTTTTTTAGGATGACCCACCCGATGTCACCCCCTGGGTCATCCTTTGTTAAACATAGCTCAAAATTTACTTCTAATTGTAGTCATTTTTTCTACGTACAATAAAGCCCAGACGTTTGTTTTATACACATAACACACTAGTACATAAAGCGTAATTAATAGACTTATTCCAAATGACTCGTACTTAGAGTTGCTAGACGAGACCCAAGTACTCACTCGAGTGCTACTTACTCCCCTTTTCCGTTAAAGGCAAAAGGGAACTAGTATAGTGCATGATACACCAGTTAACTAATAAGTAATACATAGTATATAAGCTTCCTTCACAGCCCCAAGCACGCGCATACCTGAAAGATATCACGAGCTAGCCACGACAACCCGTCCTCTGCGATACCGCCACGGTAAGGCACAAAGCCGATATGAAAATAGGGACCCTATCGTAAAAATACCAGGAGACGGCAACTGCTTGTATCGCGCTTATAGCCCACCAAATTAACGACTTGTATGGCCTAACCTTTGACCACCAACACATTCGACGAGACCTCGCACGCCACGTTGAGGAAAACCAAAACGATCCACAAATGTACCTAGCGAACAGAAGTAATCTAGATAGCTCAGCACAAAGCAAACAAATCAGGAACTACATTCTATCACAATACCAAGATGGCACATGGGGCGGCACAGACATACTTATAGCGGCAGCGGAATATTATAGTATTAACGTCAAAATCTCTCAAAAAAAAAAAATACCCCGCTACAAGAAACAGTATGTTTCTCTCCTAAGGCACCAAACGACACCGCAGGTAGCATAGGTCTAATAATTACGGGGAACCACTTTGATTGCTATGAAAATCACCTAGGAGTAATAAGTACAAGCACCACGCAAAATGACCTAAGTCTAACTCTTGAAACTAGCACCCCAGAGGAGAATACCAGATGAGTCCGGATACAAACTTGCCCGCCCCAGGTCACACCAAACAACAAAAACAGGTAGTAAATGAAAACATAAACATTGCCACATGGAATGTTAGAGGCGCCGCAACGTTGACTAAAAAACGAGAGATTGACGAGTTTCTAGACGGAAAATCTATCCATATTGCCTGCCTACAGGAAACTCACTTAAAATCCGGGACCTAAGAATCTAGTCACTATACATGGCACCTAAGCGGAAACAACAACAGAAGAGGCCAAGCTATTCTCATAAGAAAAAGCAGCGGCCTAAGGCTGAACTGGACTAAAGCAAACACAAACAATATGGTTGCTTCAATAGATACAAGCAGTGGAGCCTCTCTATTCATTACTACAACGCACAGGTCCAATTTGACGTCATCTGCAGCAAACGACGCGACTCGGCTACTACAACTGACCAAGAATAAACCAAGAAACTCAATAACAATCATACGAGGTGACCTCAACGCCCACATAGGACTCACAGATACACATGAACTTCGCGATAAAAATCAAAGAGGCAAAAATCTCCCACACCAAACAAGTAACGAAACGGGAAAATCTCCGATTGGACAAATCATTCGGCCGGCGCAGCTGTAAACTGACTTGGACGTCGGGAAACAAAACATCGCAAATATACCATATAATGACAGATGCCAAAAACAACCAGATTTTTAATTACATCAAAGGTGAAAAAACAATCCTATCTGACCATAGAATCATATGGGGAAACCTGAAGCCCCTCACCACAGAATAAATAATACAACAGAAACCTATCTCCCTGTTCCGAACACGCAGCGAGCGGAGGGCACAGTAAAGTACGATCGACAGTCGTGGATCAAACGGCACATCACTCCCCAAAGTATGAGAAATTTGTTTGTATTGTATCAATAGGTAACTATATCTAGCTACTTTAATAAGCAATTTATAGTTGAATTCGAGAAAAACAGGATTAATTTAGTAAACATTTTAGGAAAAAAAAAAAAATTGTAAATACATACTTTGTTATAATAACACATAAAAAATAATTACTGATAAAGTATTAATTTATCGAAATATAATTCACTGAGAATTAAGTATAAACACTAAAATAATACAATTTTATTATTGTACTAAATCTACATTCCTAATGGCAACCATGATAACTTTGAGAGACTCGAACTGTATGCAGTGAAATATGAACCGTAAATCGAAACGTTAAATATCAATTTGGCTTGCGCGTAGGTTACGAACGTACGCTGCGAACGTATTTTGATAGCGTGGCGCGTTTTTGTTCAAAGTTAGGTCGCCCTGCCCTCACGTTAAATTCCAATAGGGACTCTACGAGACCTCCAATAAGACTAACCAGGGCCAACGTTGCGAACGAGTTTGACTACAAAACCCTAAACTACGAGATGCTTCAAAGTAACACCACGCGAAAAAAAAAAAAATAAAAAAAAAAAAAAAAATAAAAAAAAAAAAAAACCAAGAAACTTCATTAGAGGAAACCAAAAAGAGCAGGAACGGCGAAAACCGAAAAGAGCCGCTATCGTGGGAAGTGATAACAAACGTCATGAAGATGGCGGCCAATAAGACTATCAAACATGAAAGAAGGTACTCTAAGGCTAGAGAAGAGGCAATTACAAACCTACAGAAGGCGAAGTTCTATTAGAAGCATCACCCTCAAGATATAGAGGCTAGAAATACACTTAAAGAGTGCCGGCGCCGTTTGCAAGAGATCGAAGCAACGGAAGATCTTAAAGTTGGTAGACCTAACTATACGTGGAAGGATTCTTTATCTCATGAAACGGACCCCAGGAAAACATCTGACTGGCAGGACATGGCGAAAAACAAAGGAGACTTTATAAGAGCTGCCAGGGAGATCTATAAGATGGCAGAAACCGACAGCGAATCTGATGAGGAAACAGAACGACATACCAACAGGCAGGCACCAACCATACCCCAGGAAAGGCCGTCAGATGACACAAGAACAATCCCTTAGCGACATAGGATCTATTCGACCCACATTAAAGATCCACCTACTACACCCGACGCGGTTATGATTACTCACAATAGAACCAACATTACACAGCGAACATATTAAGATAGTGCTTGCAAAGCCAAACACTAACAAACCCCAAGATGGGTCAACTCAATAATCAACGAACACCATTTTTTACTAACGCTTATCCCTATCCTTAATAACAACCTTCTCCAAATCGGCGTCTGGCTGCATAGCCGGTCGACTACCATCCCGGAGCGTTAGCACAAAACCACGCTCCACAACCTCGTGCCCCCCGGTATGCCGGTTTGACCGGAGCAGGCTTGTCCTGGCTGGGTGCGGTACCTATGTTCATGTTCATGTTCTACTTTAATGATTAAATGAAATATCTCCACGATCCTATCATAATCTCAACCTTCTCAAAAATAAGTCACGCATTGCTAAATAAAGAACAACAGTAAATCTTAGTTATCCGAAAAATCAGATCACGTCTTCATTCAAACGACTTTTTCGAAACTATATACAATAGCTCTAATTCGTGACATTTTATTTAAAACCTAATTGGACAATAGTCTATTTCATGACATTATTATAAAGGTCGTTACGTGAATTCTCGATTAGACTGGTTAAAGATCCAAACTAAAAGCGTATTATAAGGGGGAGGCCTATACCCAGCAGTGGGATGAAACCGGCTGTGGATGATGTTAAAAAGATAGATAAATATTATTTATTACCATAGAGAATTCCAACAAATTAACTCAATTAATAATAAGAGTAGGCATCAATCATGTCTCGTCAAACATTGATATAATTTTAAGTGAAAAAAATAATATTAGTAATAATAATTATCATAAATTATATATTTACAATTATTTTTGCTGTAGAGATGAATATGATGAACTGCATTATACAACTGCCTAGTTAGTAGGTAGTTAATTAGCCAATTACGTGCCTGGTCACCTTTTAGAACGTGATTCGAGGCTTGAAGTTAGGCTTCACGCAGTACGTTGACGTAATTCACACTTTGTTACAACGATACTACCTGTAACTACTTTTTATCAGTTGCAATACAATGCAATACTATACATTATTAACGTTAGTCATAACCATGTGAAATTAAAATTTAATGAAGATATCTTTATTAGAAAAAATAAACAAAACAAACAATGATATATCTATAAATATACGTGAGATTCGTCATCTCGACGATATAAAATTCAGTGAACGTGATCTGTCGACTTTTACGGAATGTATGAGTTCAGAGATGCAAGGCTGGACAATGGAGGCGGTATATACAGGGTTTTTGCTTACTAACCATCACAAAGCCGGTGTTTGGAGATAGTTTTATTACATAAATTGGTTTCTTCCACTAGCTTTTTCTTAAAAATAAATTAAAATATGGCTATTCAACTTTTTACTTTTCGACCAATTCTGTTTGGTATTAAGACAGGTCCCGTACCTGTCTTAATACAAAAATATTTTAATAACATTCCAAAAAAAATGCTGAGAAAGCTTTGCTATTATGTATTGAAGTACTTAAGGTGCCTATATCTAGTCTCTTTGAACAAACATCATTTTATACACATCCATTAAAAAAACTTTTTCGTGTTGTGATTGCGAGAATTAGGTATACTACTTCTCGCTTATTTTAAATATATAAACAAGAGTTTCCTAGTTATTTACTAGTTACTAATAACCCCGAATGGGTACAGACCTGCGTTCTGGCGCGTAGCAGACCGGCCTCGACTTCGAACGGCCGTGACAGTAGGACCCTGATCACCACACTCCACTCATCTAAAATGTACAACACAACATTTTCCTGGAAGTAACCCACCACATACCATATAGGTGACACATTCAACCGCAAATATGTATAACTTATAACTTAACATTTGGCATCTATTTGTATAACTTTACCGCAAATAAGTTCCGGGATCCAAATTTGATTGTTGAAAAAAAACAAACAAGCCATTCATTAACTCTACTAAATGCCAATGGAATATTTATGATTGATTCCAAACGGATATCCTATCATTAAAGTTTTTACGATCAATATACAATTCAAATCAGTATAAAAAGCCATAAACGATTCTGCGATTATAGTTATTCGGGTTTTTATCTTATGAGTGTTAATTCGATACCATACAGGTAGCAGTCATGATTAATACAACCAATGTTGATATGATTTCATAAGTTTTTATAAACTTTGAGGTAATGCGGAAGTTGATAAATACTTACAAGAAAGACATATTCTAGGACAGTCCCATTTAAAGCCAAATTGAGAGCACCACAAATGCAATAAAGCGAAGTTTTTTGTGACAAACTTTAGCGCCAGAATGTTCTAAATCATTTGCCATGGTTTAACCACTATCTTAAGAGGGGGCCTAATGCCAGCAAAACGCAAACAGAGGTATTTTCGATGCCGCTCTTTGATGCTAAGAAACATCAACATTGCAACGAAAAAAATATTGGAATATGGGTATAATCCCAAAGAAGACAAATAGCCTTTCAAATGGAAAAATGGATTTGAAACTCGCGGTGTATTTTCGACCGAGTTTTATTTAATTACTCAAAAGTTGTACATCAAATTGAAATAGTAACTGGTGACTTAACTAAAACATAATTGTAGCTATTTTAGACATAAAAAATAATGCGGGGTCATCGCTGATAATTTCGAGTAAATGAATAAAAATAGATTTTTTCTTTGGCATTTGTAGTTTTTTTTTTGAAGAAAACTCCGACCTATTTTCAAAATTCTATGCAGCTATTTGTCTTCTTTGGGATTATACCCATATTCCAATATTTTTTCGTTGCAATTTTTATGTTTCTTAGCATCAAAGAGCGGCATCGAAAATACCTCTGTTTGCGTTTTGCTGGCATTAGGCCCCCACAAACAGACAGGACCCACATTTTATCGTATTATTTTAATGCCACTTTTGTTTTTGCATTTGCATGTTGTTGCGAAACACAATTGCTAACAAATTCTGCAATCTGTTAGGCGCAGGCGCATATGGATGGGTTCTTAGTAATTTATATAATACTTGTGTACATGTTAAATATTAGTATTCTTATCGAATTAGAGTAGCCAACTCTGGTGTCGAGAGGTAATTAAGCTAAGGCCTCTGATATGACTTTATGACGGCTGAACTAGACAAACGGCTGGGACCTACAAGTGCGTTATGTTAAGGTGCTCCTAATGTTACATTGTGATGGTATGCGCGCCCTTGCGATCTCTTGTGGCTAGCCGAGGTCAAGTAGCGACCTCTATGGGCGCAATGACCGAACAACAGCTTCCGAGTACACCATTATATTCATTATCATTATCATTATGGATTTCATAATGTAACTTAATGTAAGTCATCATTTTAAGTTTTTAATGAATGCCAATGTTTAAGTGGGTGTATATCGCGGATCATTTTGTAGATTGGTCATTAGCTAAGTTGAGCTCGTAGAATGAGTTTTTATAAATATTGAGCTAACAGTTTTTAATTGTTTGTGCTTTGTACTATAAGTTTGAAGAAAACAAAATAGTAAATTTAATTGCCACTAAATATATCGATAGAAATTTAAACCAACATCTTCAAATTTAGTTTAGATGTAAATACTCTTTTTTAGTTCTATTAGTGTTAATATGTGTAAAAATTGTTTCTTATATTCAAAAGGTATTCACATATACATAATATATTGCACTTATTATTTCTGCTCTAAAAGTGACTTATTTATTTCTACTTTTGTTTTTCAATCTTGCCATAACCGTCGTATAGGTACATACATTCAAAACGACCCATAAATTGATAACACCCACTTTTAAACCCAATATAATTATTTTATCTCAAAGTAGGTACTTAAATATATCACATGCACTCAGACACTGCATTTTATAAAAGAGATAAATCTCTTCAATAAAATAGCCCCTATAAATTACACAGCTACATTTGCTAAGGCCCCTTTTTATAGAACCAGTTAGCCTTATCGAAGGTTGTGTGTAGGGCCCAGAGGGCAGCCTCGTAATTCTTTGATTAGATAACTCTTCCGCTTCTTGTATAGACCTACACGACTGCATTTGTGCATAGAGATTGGTCGATGTCGATAGTTTATACAGGGTTAAAAATTGTTTTAAACGCTGGCTTGAATATCAAAACCAACGACCTTTTGTTCTATTTTGAAATTCGCTTAAAAAACGGTAAGTATTCTTCCTTTACATACAAAAAGATCATTGACCCGATTTGAAATAGAAGAAGGGGATTTCTTGTGATATTTTCAAGTCAAACCATCATGGTGCAATTTTGGCTTGCTTGCTGTAGATAAATCAGTAGATATTTTTGTTTTATTTTTTTACGTGCGTCCCTGTTCCATACCTAGTGTAACTGTACCTAACAAAAAAGACAGGAATTTATTTTCTATTTATTTACACTTGTAATAATATAACTTATAACTTGTTGTTGTTAATAGTTAACTTACCTGTATTTATTTATTTATTTTGGCTCGACATTGTATATGAGTAAAATAATACTAATGTTAGTACACAATTACTTCCGACACGCCCCCTCGGTGGAATAATGTCAAGATCTTTGTAGATTTATATCTAGTTGTATTTTCTTATGATATCCATTTAGAGGTCAATCACTAGTGAGAATTGTAATCGTATGTCTTCGTATATCATATTTATATTTATAGTGTTCTATACATATATGTATGTTTTCTGAAAAACTAGTGCAGTCAACAGCTGAAAACCAAAATTATACAACGAAAATCTTGTTTCTCACTATTGTATTTGTATCGTTCATTCGTGACATAAATAGTACTGTCACTTAACATAGTATGTAAACCTGAAATTCAGCACTAACTAATTAATAAACAATGTGCAAAAACGTACAAATATAACTTAATTTTACTGTCTTCCCAGAGCATGTCGTAAAATTGTTATCAATAAAGTGGAATTTAATTGCAAATCCGGGTGTATGCTACTAAACTCGGATATTGCGATTTAACTAGAACATAAATTAGAATCAGTTCGTTACCAGGACCTTTAGAACTATTTTATTGCGCAAATGAAACAGTCTATGCAGTTTACAAATTGTATACAAATTGTTAGTTTCCAGTCTTATCCTATTTGAACCTTGATTTAGCTTTGTAGTATTTTTTTAACTAGAATGGGTTTACACTTAGCCATAGTTTGCCTGATGGTAAGCAAAGGCTATATGGCCTAAGATGGAGCGTGCTTACCCGATAAGAACCGATTCACTCACGCTTTGAAGATCGCTGTATTATAGTCCGTTGGGAACAAGGAGTCAGTCAGAGAAATTATATAGAAAGTGATTTTATTAATAACAAATACAATCTATTTTAAATATTTGACCTCTCTTAAAAGCGTGTTGGCGAATCACTTAAGTTAATTGTTATGTGCACAATATAAAAGGTATTTCTTTTTATACTAAAAAGACAACAATTGATTTCTAATCCAACCGCCAGTCGATATCAAAGATAAAATATACAGCTAATATTAAACAACGCCTAGTATTATGTTTAAGATAATAATTACGCATAACAAATTTGAATATAATCAAAATCTGAATCCGCTTATAATCTCCAATATGTCATATTCAAAGTACAGTTAAGTACAGTAGATATTACACAGGCTGATTGATCAGATAAAAGCACGATTAGAATGTCGACAACACTCTGAACATCCGTTTCCCGATTACAACAAAACTATCACGAGATGTCATTTCGTAACCTCTTTGCATTCCGCCTACGTATAAGATCGAGATACCAAAAATGCCGCCGGCCATCACAGCTTCTAGACTATTCCGCTGTTGCTAAGTTTAGAAACAGTGTTATGGTAATCTATATATATATATATAAAACTCAAAGTTGACTGACTGATTGACTGACTGACTGACTGATATTAGTGATCTATCAACGCACAGCCCAAGCCACTGGACGGATTGGGCTGAAATTTGGAATGAAGGTAGATGTTATGACGTAGGCATCTGCTAAGAAAGGATTTTTGGATATGCCACTTTTAAATTTAATTTAATAATATTTTAATTTAATAATTTGTTTATTGTGCATAAAATACAGTGTTGTAGGTACAGCTTTGAGTAATAAAAATTTACATAAATTACGTCGGTGTCATACGTTGGTATGGTTAACTGAGTCTTGTACAAGGTACCTCAAGGGTCCTGAATTGCAAGACTGCAGTACCTCCCGCCGCAGCAGGCTTCTTTGCCTATATTTACACTGATTTTACGATTTTATAACATAATTATACTGTCCTAAATATAAATAAAAAGATTACAAAAATATGTATGTATTGCTAATTATTAACTAATTGTAAACAAACTTTTGGTCAACAAAATTAAAGGGGTGAAATAGGGGATGCAAGTTTTACTTCTTAATGCGAGTGAAGTCACGAGCACCCAGTAGTAGTAAATAAGACTGATTAAAGTTGTTTGACACATAAGTTAATTTATGAGATATTGTAAGCTATTTAGCCACTGCTTGATTCTATAGATCTTTTGGAGCAAAATTAATAACTTAAGTCAGTACTAACCATTGCACTGCTTGCATTGCTTTAAATATCAAATATGTAGTAGGAAACATACAATTCGTTTTCAATTTGTACAAACCATAAATTGAAAAATTCATGATTAATAATATAGACATCCTAGCGGATTTACCATCCGTGTCAAGAACCCTTACGTGTGACAATATGAGCACACTCATTTATTTAACGACCAATTTATTTGCCGCCATCATAATTATCGTCAAAGTTTATAGCCGCAGGCTCACGGAACTTTAAGTGCATCTGCAAAAGACCTGTTCGACTCTCGTAAATCCACTGCAGTGATTATTTGTGTCAAGAACAAATCGCCTGTATTAGCATTTTAAAGCAGTTACTTCGGCATCATTGTGATTAGATATTAACCTAAACATGGCTTGCTACTATTCCGTAGCAGCTTGAGATTGACGTGACGTTAAAGTCACTTTAAATTCCAAGTTTAATTGCGTTTCCATTAAAATATAACGTGTCATAAAACGAATGATCAAAAGCGAGCAGAATGAAGTTCCCACGGAGTCTCTCCAATGATCATTACAACACATTAGTTGTACAAACTCTGCTTTCTTTTTCTTCGCTATTAATGGCGTGGATGGTAACATAAATATTGTGACTTGAATTCCGCTTCCATCATAACACTTAGCCCGAAAAATGCTCACGATCTCATTGCAATGGTAGGCACACAAATAATCACATATTTATTTACCGCATTAGTTTCCTTTAGACAAATACATGTATTACATCTATTTCAAGCATCAAACATAGATTTGTTATTTAACATAAGCGTAATCCACAACATGATTGATATATTATGTATATATTGATATATTATGACTATCGAATAAGCTCATTCAAACAGACAAAACACTCTCTACTTTTCTGAAGACGTTCATTCAAGAAGACAGTAGGCACACTACACTACATCAACTCCCTTCTCTTCTGAATCCAAATTTATTTATTATATTTTATTTTCTAATCATTTGTGTGCGACGCACCAACGTTCATTTTAAGAGTCAAAATACTAAACCAATGCCGTACTCTTCTAAAATTGCACTTGTCTAACCCTGTTTTTTCTATTATTCCAGGCTGGGCGAGCGATGAAGGGGTGGTTCGACGCGTTTCGCGAGGAAGGCGGGCCGACTCTATACGCGTACCACAACCGCACGGCCGTCGCGGCCGACGTACCAGCTCTAGCGCTCGTCGTCGGCGCGCTCACCCTCTACCTCGCCTTCCTCGCCATCTTCCCCGGCATCAGAAAAGAGGTAAATGTTTATTTTATTATCTCGAAGTATGGGTTTATATCAGTATCAGTACTGCAGAAGGTAGGACATGCCCTGAAATGATAAAAGTACCACAACCGCACGGCCATCGCAGCTCTAGCGCTCTTCGTTGCCGCACTCAACCTCTACCTCGCCTTCTTCGTCATATTTCCCAGTATCAGGAAAAAAGTAATGTTTCACCCTATACGTTTCTACAAAGTAACATTGTATTGAGTTCTATAAAAGTGATACTGCTGTAGGTACTGTATTCTGATACGAAAGGAAGGTAGGAGACAAAACCTAATTCATAATTGATACTAAAATTTAGAAGTATTATGATAAGATATTACGCCCAGGATATTACATTTAACAGTGCTAGCATTCTGTTACGAAACGGAAGTAGGAAATAGGCCCTTAAATCCTAAGTACAATCACAATACTTCTGGGGCTACAGAAGAAGAATAACAAAAATATTTCTAGTAAAGTTTTATGACTGAACTCCAGGTGTTTGCCAGCCGAGCTAGATCATGAAATCACGTTGCATAACATCAGATTATGGAAAATTGTGAGCCTATTCATCCTAAAAAATCTATTGTACTTCAGGGCTTCCGGCTCGTGATTTAGTAAGAAAGTACATGTAGGTATATAGTTTGCATTTTCTTGTGTAGAGATTTTTTGGTGATACTAATACCTACTATCATGCTATAATATGTGTATAGGGCTTTAGTGTTATATTCAAGTGCTTGTTTATTACAAGTTAAACATCATACTGATGACACTACACAAATCCATTGCAAACTGCACAGATGACCTAAGATTTGTAACAACCACATAAATTCCCACAGCAAACTTCCTCAGATCGTGTCTTATATCGCCGGTCACACCGTCTAGCAAGACAGTGCATTATTTATTCTGTGCCTGTGAATAAATGATATCATAGAATTGAACTAAAACTTAAACTCTTTACACATGTCGCGACGAATATGCTTACACATTTCATCTCTCTCTCTCCTACACGGCACTGGCACTTCGAGTTTGTTTACGATGCCAGAGTTAGCCCAATACTGCCGCATGCTTGGTCGCAATTGGTCGTTAAAATTAAGCCTCCTCGTTCACCAACTCAACCGTGGCGGCGGATGTACATACATATTGAATATTTTTTTACTCGATTACGTTTCTAGATAATTTATTCGTAGGAGTTAGTGCTATTATTTATTCTGTACGTTAGATCTCATCTGATTTATGAGGGCCAATTAGGATCTCGTAACGAATGGAAACGGCGAATATAGTCATTGCGGTCGGACTCAATCCTGGTTGTATTACACGATTCGCTGCTTGTGGTAATATCATCATCAGACGTATACAGAGCTGTAGGTGAATAGACAAAAAAAATCGTTGGAAGTTTGAAATCTTCAATGCAAGTTTGCGCGAGGCATGCAGCAAAAAATATAATAAGCACTTTTTTCTGAGTCTGAAAAATAAATAAATTTTACCAATCTATGTATATAAAACTCAAAGGTGACCAGACTGACTGATACAGTGATCTGTCAACGCACAGCCCAAACCACTGAGATATGGGATAATAGGGGATGGGGGATGCAAGTTTTAACCATAAAATTGGTTCAATATGATAATATGATTTGATATACAGTAAATTATGAAATATATTTTTTGTGGATTTCAAATAAACTGAAGAAAGTTTAGTAAGCAAAAGCAAATATTGGATCATAGTATATATGAATGATTCGTTTACTCCCACCTGTTCTGTTAAGTAGTTCTGTTGTCAGGACTACTGGGTATTTTTTTCTCATTAGTCCTGTGACTTAAAAGACTATGTCTTACACCTGACTTTTATCTCTACTATTCCCACCTGTTCTGTTAAGTAGTTCTGTTGACAGGACTACTGGGTATTTTTCTCATTAGTCCTGTGACTTAAAAGACTATGTCTTACACCTGACTTTTATCTCTACTATTCCCACCTGTTCTGTTAAGTAGTTCTGTTGACAGGACTACTGGGTATTTTTTTCTCATTAGTCCTGTGACTTAAAAGACTATGCTTTACACCTGACTTTTATCTCTACTATTCCCACCTGTTCTGTTAAGTAGTTCTGTTGACAGGACTACTGGGTATTTTTTCTCATTAGTCCTGTGACTTAAAAGACTATGTCTTACACCTGACTTTTATCTCTACTATTCCCACCTGTTCTGTTAAGTAGTTCTGTTGACAGGACTACTGGGTATTTTTTCTCATTAGTCCTGTGACTTAAAAGACTATGTCTTACACCTGACTTTTATCTCTACTATTCCCACCTGTTCTGTTAAGTAGTTCTGTTGACAGGACTACTGGGTATTTTTTTCTCATTAGTCCTGTGACTTAAAAGACTATGTCTTACACCTGACTTTTATCTCTACTATTCCCACCTGTTCTGTTAAGTAGTTCTGTTGACAGGACTACTGGGTATTTTTTTCTCATTAGTCCTGTGACTTACAAGACTATGCTTTACACCTGACTTCAGCTCCCCCTTGGGGACTGGCAGACGACCCACGACTTTTATCTCTACTATTCCCACCTGTTCTGTTAAGTAGTTCTGTTGACAGGACTACTGGGTATTTTTTTCTCATTAGTCCTGTGACTTAAAAGACTATGCTTTACACCTGACTTTTATCTCTACTATTCTCATCTGTTCTGTTAAGTAGTTCTGTTGGCAGGACTGCTGGTAATTTCTCCGCATTAGTTCTGTGATTTAAAAAACTTTGATTGCTTGTTTACCAGTAACCAAGTATAACACAGACTCCATGAAAACGATTATGTACATAACAACGTGCGATCACCTTAGAATTACGAGCTCGGGCAGACATCTGGTCATTATTCTCAATATTCTCTAGATTGGTACAGCTTGATGTATGGTTAGGTGGGATATTTATTACCATGGTTGAACAATAAAAAAACCCAATTAATTTAGGTATTCTACGAATGTTTATTTTTCTTAAATCACTACTTTAAATAGATTTTCTTATTTGTACGTAATATACATTGTATACCTAAGCTATTTATATATTTTACGTTTTACAAATATATCTGGGGCTTCATTTGTCTTAAAATCTAAGTTTAACAAGATAACAGTGTTCTCACATTGAATAGAAAGTACATATCGATTGAAGATCAAATTGTTTAGTGAAATAATTTTAGAATAACTTAGAGAAACGTAACGTTACTTTAGAGAAAAAGTTGTTTATAAAATTCTTTGAATAAACTTTTATTTTGTTAATGAAATATTGTTGTTTAATCTCAATTCAAGTTTTAAAACTGTTGTTTTTAAAATAGGCCTATTGGATTATGTGTTTTGTTTATTTAATTATGTATTGTTTGTTCCAGAGATTCTCAACCTTCACAATAGTCACACTCAGCCTGTTCGTCGGCACAGTCATATTAGGTAAGTAGTAATTAAATTTTAAAATTAAAATATAAAGGTTATTAGTTTTCGAGGAAGGCCCAGGTCCCGCTGGCGTCACGATCTCGACCAGTTTCAGAGTGACTGGCGTGATGCGGCTATCGACCGAGATTCATGGGAGTTGGGGGAGACCCTTACCCAGGAGTGGGACAGCATAGGTTAATAAAAAAAATATTTGTAAGTAGACATTTTTGAGACTCAAAAAAGGAGTTTGACACACGAAATCTCACACACAAAAATTTACTTTAACCCAATAGAATGAATAGAATGCTATGTAGAAGAAAAAAAAACACGAATGTGCGTGCATTGGGGAATGCACACAAAATGGTAGTTCAAACATTTGGAATAAGTACATTGATTTCTTAGTACGCTTAATGACCCCACAAATAACATCAAACATTACCAAAACTTAAGTAAGTATTGAAACTATACAATTAGCTGTCAAACACTACGATAGTCGGAACCTTGGGGGCAAACTCAGTCGCTAATTACTCTCTTTAACGGACCGATAAAGACTTAATTACACGGCTAGTTACTGGTAACCTAGACATTTTGCTAATTCACGATAAAAGACTACGTCAGCCATTCTGATACGATACTAATCAAATTATCATCTAGTAGTATTACTATATTTCAGAACAGGTACGCTCCAACTTGATAAATTGTCTTTTTATGTGTGTGGTCAAATATCTAACTACCCGCTGTAAAAAACATAACCGAACACATAAACGCCCCAAAGTAGATTTAATTCAGGCAATAAATAACTTAACTGACATAAAATAACTTCTGAAACGGCTTAAAATCTCAAACTTTATTCATAACTTTGGTTCGGCACACTTTTCCCAATTCGAATTGATTTGTTACCAACTTACAAATTTTTAAAGGTACATACGCTAAATAGTTTATCTTTTAAACTCATTTAGCACCTGTTAACATTTAGCAACGTTCTTAATTAATTTGCTTTGTCTTCGGGTGATCGCCCAAATGTTGAAATAAGTTGCATTTCGCCATTGACCGCAATGTATTCTTAGTAATAGACTTAATATGAAAATAGTACTTTGTAACCGAGAGTTTATAAACCACCTTATAGGCCTTTCTCATATCTTAACAATAACTTACAACTGCTACGACGCAACGTTTCAATTTACACACGGAATCACCCAAATATGAATACCTTCTTAAGTCACACACCCAAGGACTATCCGCATCGAAAGTTACCTTAACATTGATATATTAATTTAATCGTATAATATAAATACCACAACTACGGGTACCTACTACAAAAGCCATAAAACCCTCTATTCAAGATCTTGTCGACGGTCCGTTTAGTATTATTTGCACATAAAACTAAGCGATAAACTGGTATTATCGCTTAGTGATATCATGAATCAATAATGCTAATTTTGTTTACCCATACATTTTTATCGACTCAAATAACTCACGTTTGTTTTCGTATCTGGTTTTTACGCCTGGTCATGAGTACCTGGTCAGGTACTTGAGATATTTTGATTTTATACTTCGATCAAAAATGCACTTGATTGTCAGAGGTGATAAACTTTTTGTATAGAACAACTGAAAAGGTCCTACAACAAAAAAATTACTTTTGACGTATTAAAGTCGCCCTTAAAAGGTTATGCGTTAAATACCAGTATACCTATATATGTGTGTATTAGTGGGTTTTTATGTCACACCAGTAACCATGTAGGTACCTATATAATATAGGTAGTAGTGTGTTTGTAGGTTACGGAAGCACTATAGCGCCAATTTGCGCCGCGTCGTCGCTGCACTAAACAAAAATACATCCGCGTATGATTTCACCCATGTTTGTCGCGACACGATTGGCACTTTTGTGCCGTTCCTTTCGCTTTCCATACATTGGAACGACATGTAAAACTGCAGCTATCTGGACGTGTTCATACTTTGTAGGAAGCGGTCGTTACTTGTGTAACACATGGGCATATGCCCAGCTATTGTTACATATTTTGCCCGATTTGATTTGGGCATGCCACTAACCAATTTCACATTGTTGAGTTTTCAAAGAGAGTTTTGGAATGGAATCGTTACAGAAATATATTAATACATCCCACTTCCCACTAATATTACAAAGGCAAAAGTTTGTACGTAAGTTTTTGTATGTTCGTTACTTTTTAACGGCTATATTGATTTGGATGAAATTTGGCATGGAAGTAGATGGATAAAACATAGGCCACTGTAATTCCAGATCCACGGGTAAAACTGCGGGGCGCGTTTAGTATGAGATGAAAATTAAAACTCAACTGAGTTGAGCTTCGTGTTTTTTGGCCAGTTGGTTGCGCCGTGTATCTTCTGATTTTATTTCTAAACAGCCAGTTACTTACTTGTTTACCCGTACCTACTGGTCTATCTATATCTATTCTATCTATATTTCTGTAGGTACATACAATAAAGCTAAAGAGGGTCGAAAGTCTGACCATTGAAGATATTTAAGTAAATTGTTTGGAGACTAAGAATGAATAGCAGAACACGTACCAACAATTTCTAGAAATTTTGTCTATTTCTCTGTTTGTCTGTTTATTTAAAAGTTCATCACACAAAAACGGCTGAATGGACCATCATGATATTTGGTATGTAGGTATTAGGAGGTCTTAGAAGTGTCATATGCCTCCAACAGTCTACTAATAAAAACAGCCCCTTCATAAGACATCCCACACTTCATAAGACGTCACACCTCATACAATGTTCTGTATTGTCTCGTTCCAGTATGTAAGCACGGTTCCTCGTGGCACGTGGCGGGCGCGCGCATAGCCCGCGCAGCGTACCGCGCCTTCTCCCCGGAGCGGCTGGACTGCTGGCTGGCCGTGCACGTCGGGCTCGGCCACGTCAATGTAACGCTCACTGGTGAGCTCTCATTCTACAACGTTGAACGGTACCTAGTGAATGTACATGTTTGCTGAATGCTTCTAGTCCACGTAGGATGAATGTACATTTTTGCTAAAAGTTTCTTGATAGGGTGTTAGGTCTCAGATAGTCAATGTTATGCTCATTGAGCTCTCATACTACAAGATTTTACGGAACCTAGTTAATGTACATGTTTGCTGAATGCTTTTAGTCCAAGTAGGATGAATGTACATTTTTGATTAAGGCTTCTTTTTACTTGTAGTTTGCCCGGAGTTCCTTAGTCTCTCTTAGGGCGTTAAGTCTCAACTATTTCAATGTAACGCTCACTGGTGAGCACTCACTTTACATTAAACGGTAGGTACTTAGTGAATGTGCATGTGTGCTGAACATGCTACTCGATCAAATAATATCAAAAGCTTCATGAAACTCTTAGGTTATTAGTTCTAGGCTGTGTAAATTTAAGGATGATGGGATCTTATTCTACAACGCGAAACGGTACCTAATGAATGTACATATTTGCTAAAAGTTATACTTAGGGTGTTAGATCTCGGCTATATCAGTTTTACGTTGACAGCAAGGCAAGCACGGCACGAGGACTAATAGCCTTTCCACCATTTTTATCTACTTGTTGTACGGTGACAGGTGGATAAAATGGTGGAAAGACTATTAGTCCTCATGCCGTGCTTGCCCTACTGGTGTACCTACGTACTTTTATTCTACAAAGTTCGGCGGTATCTAGTGAACAACGTAAATATTTGCTAAAGCTTATTCAACGGCCTTTCACGCATTCTGATCTAAGTCCTTGAAAGGATCAGTACAAAACTGATTAGACATAAAGATAGACTTTTCGTGCAATCACTTAAAAGTACTAAGACTCAGTTGTAAAGTACATTGTACATTACCAGCACAGCATTCATTCCATTCAAATAATGGCAAACCTTTGATGCTGATTTGAAATTGCATTGAACCTCTGCCATTGCACACAAGAGAACTTGTTTAACCGTTTCACATTTCAGCTTTGTCATGGGGTAACACGAGTATAGGTGACCCAGGAGTGGATTATAATGAAGAGTTCCATTGGGAGGAAGCTGGTGCTATCCAGGAGTGGTACCGAGCGGGGCTGACGCGAGGGCTCCCGTACCCGGTGCTGACCGTGGCAGAACACTTCGCAGTCCAACATGAGGGCTTCGAGTGGGGGGCTAAGTACCGAGCTGCTGGATATACCACCTCTACTTTACTATGGTATGTTTAATGTTACATCTTTGTTTTGATTTGAGAGCAAACCCGTGACTAAACGAAAGGTTGCTTTCGTATCTGTGGAAGTAATCAGTACTAGCACCTTCCTCTAAACAGCTGACTGCCTTGCATCTAATGTGGAGGAATGCTGTACTTATGTAAGTAATCTATCTAAAATACCGGTTATCATCAAGTTCAAGGTTCCGGCGAGGTGCTGCTATGTCATATGCGGTATATCAGCAAACTCACAAGGTTTATGTGGACAGGTTTCCTGTGATTCCAGGCCAGGGTTACGACTGATCGTAAACTTCAACTTATTACTCGCTTGTCTTGTAAATAACTATTCAATTTAATGTTTTTTCCATTTAGTACAAAATCATTTTTCATTTTTACATTATCTTCACAAGGCTAGGTCATAAATACGAGGATACTATAATATATACTCGAGTCTTTATACATACCGTTACATAGTATAAGGCCACGACAGAGTTTGTAAATTGTAAAACGGGTATCGGATAGACAATGTTTGGTTTGAAACTTTAAACATGCCTTTTCTGATCGGCGAATTCAATGCGTAGCCTGATGTTTGCTCACGGTTTTATCTCGCACGAATTAAAGCTAGCTTATGTATTTTTGGGACTCTCCGTGGAAAAGAAACAAAGATTCCAATCCATTTTAATAATCACTAATAATCATTTATATAATCACGTTGCCCATTTATTTTTCAGGACAGCCCTGGCACTATGGCTCCTCATGAACCTACTCCTGGTGGTGGTGCCGAGGTACGGAGCCTACGCCATGGTGGTGGTGGGCGTGACCCTGTGCGCGGCCGCCGGGGGATACTGGGCCTCTCTGCCACAAGTACCTCTAGTCGTGAAGCTGGACGGGTCTATGCTGTTCTTCTCTTTAGGATGGTGTTTCTGGCTTGTGCTCACTGCAGGTAATTCTTGAATTAAATAATTCTCTGCGGAATAGAGTTCGGATTGTGATGGAATAAAATGAGTGTACTTTAGTAAGTATTATTTATGAAGAAAACCCATGCCATAAAACCATTAATATCTCTGAGTATTGAGACTAAGAAAGAGATATAGGATGTGTATAATCCTTGGTTAAGACCGGAGATTATTGGCCATTTTAAATATTCAGAAATTCATTCATTTATTTTTTAGCGTAATATACTACGGGTTGTGTGTGAAAATTCACCGGATCTGTTTTGCCTTTTAACTTTAAAATCATATTTCACTGTAAGCTCAGTGTTTGTGGTCGGTTTGAAGGTCAGAGATTGGTTTACCGCTAATGATAGAGCCACGTGAACTAATTCATTACATCATGCTGTCGGAAATTGCTAATTTTACGGCAGCGCAAGGACACGACGTACATCGTGTCTACTTGTAATATGTATTACTTTGTTTAAATTGATTTAAGCTTTGAGATGTATACTCGACAAACTTTGATACTACTAGTACTTTTTATCTGCTGCTTTATGGTGTCATAGCATAGTTCCATACAACCAAACCATATCAGTGGTAAATTTACAAGTGCTCATAATTAATTATATAAGAACCACACAAAACTATTGTTATGATTCAATCTATAAAGCAATATACACATGTATATCTATCATATAAAAACATAAAATTAATCTATATTCCAACCGTTACACCAAACTTTTTGTGGTAATACCACCCAATTTTCATTTCATTTACCAAGAAGTTAAAACTTCTTGACCGAAAATTGGGTGTTTGGTTCAATCTGTAGCCATGTTCTTCCTACTGTTCCAGGCTGCTTGTGCGTGGTGGTGGGCATGCTGGTGGCCATGCTGGACTTGATCTGGCCGCACCGGTTCTCCACGGTTCTGGAGGTGGACTACGACACTCCCTACGACCGACACGTGCTCATCGTGGACAGTCGCCAGCGAGCGCGGCCGCAGAACAATGCCTCGCTACCTACTAGGATATTAAGGTAAGGATTGGACTTGCAATCACGTACTCGTAGATTGCCAGTTCTTCAAAGAGATCGCTTCATGCAATATGGCTATGATATATATGTACGTAAGTCAAATCGCATTAATTATTTTTTTATATCTTAGTGTGCATTAAAGTTGTAATCTATAGTAATACATAAAGCTGAAGAGTTTGCATGTTTGTTTGTTTGAACGCGCTAATCTCAGGAACTACTGGTCCGATTTGAAAAATTCTTTTTGTGTTTGATAGACCATTCATCGAGGAAGGCTTTAGGCTATATAACATCACGCTACAACTAATAGGAGCGAAGAAATGATGGAAAATGTGGAAAAAACGGGAAAAATTATTCATCTTTGAGGGCTTCCGTTGCGTGCGCTGAGAAAACGGTTCAAGATATCATCTATCTATCTTATCTTACTAATATACAAAGCTGAAGAGTTTGTTTGTTTGTATGTTTGTTTGTTTGAACGCGCTAATCTCAGGAACTACTGGTCCGATTTGAAAAATTCGTTTTGTGTTTGATAGACCATTCATCGAGGAAGGCTTTAGGCTATATAACATCACGCTACAACTAATAGGAGCGAAGAAATAATGGAAAATGTGGAAAAACGGAAAAAAATATTCATTTTTGAGGGCTTCCGTTGCGTGCGCTGCGAAAACGGTTCAAGATATCAAAAAAATATGTGATAAAGAATTATTTCTCTTAGAATGATCTAACAAAATGTCTGCAACAGTATATGTCTATCTTAGGTTAACTCCTATTGAGTTAACCCGTTTTTATGGTAATAACTATTCCACGCGGACGAAGTCGCAGGAACCAGCTAGTGTATTATATTCTATCGATGCTAGAAATACTGGTGCATTTTAATGAAATCTTTCGTTGGTAGGGTCAGCCAGTACTGATACTACAGCAATGTTTAGTCTTATTAAACGCATACACCTTTACGTCAAACGACCTCAACAGCATCATTTTCCGTTGTTTTTCGGAACATAGTTCAAATGCTTTTGTCGTACCTTCCGACTTATTAATGATTTCTATAGGCTCTGTGCATTTTAAACTTAATCCTGTCGTACTTTTACAATAACACTCAAACTATATAATTCCAGAAGGCTATCATCGAAGACGCGAGAGAACGAAGGCCACGTGTCCATGGCGGTAGAGAACGAGCGAGGGAGGGACAACCCTGCCTTCCAACATGAGCAGAGGAAACCCAACTCGCCCTGGCGGTATCCACTGTTTAGGAGACAGATAGAACGGTAAGTCACAATAACAAAAGGTAATTTGAGCTAGTTAATTGTACATCATTTTACATTACACCGAGCAACTAATCCACAAGACAGCTCAAGTAATCCATACGGCATTTCTACCGTATAAAATTGACAAATTCTTAGTAGTAGCTATTCCACGCATTATTTGATGTTCTTATTGATATATGGTTGTAATAAGATGGTTGGCCACCTTATACGACATGACGAATTTATAAAAAACATCATGGAAGGAAAATTGGAAGCCCGAAGAGGAAGAGGAAGGCCGAGAAGGTCATACATGGACCAAATAAAAGAAAAGGCGGGTGTAATGTCGTATAAGGAGGTCAAGGAATTGGCAGAAGATCAGGAAGGATGGCGCATGTGCCACAGACAAGGGCCCGGCCCTTAAATTTATGATGATGATTGATATATGCGCGCTAAACATATTCAGTCAAAAAATTCTACTTCTTTCTATTCTTTGATCTTATGTATATTTATCTTCTTTCCAGTGTAAACTCTGCGTCGAGCTTAGGTTCGAGTATAAACGGCAGCAACCCGGCTATCAAGATGTCCCCTCTAGCGGGCAGCATGCCGGCCAACACACCGAGCATGGCACCACACAGGCAAGTTTTTAATTAAGATTAAAAAGACAACTTGTAGAAAAAAATAAGTTAGGCCTTTTATGCGTAGTTTTGTGTTCATTAGAGTTAATGTCATAAAGGACTACGTTGCTTAGTTTTAGGCGAGTCAGCTGCTTATGCAAATATCAATAGGTATAGTTCATATTAACCGGAATACTTGCGAAAAGATTCTTAATTGACATCTACTAAATAAATAGAGTATCAATAATGGGTGGCTCGAAATATCTTAGTAAAAATATGAAAATAACGTTTATTTTATTATTTCAGATATCGACCGACACTGCCAGCTGCAGAAAGAGTCAAAGAAATGTGGTGAAAACACTCCATTTTAAATTGGATCATCAAAATCTTAATTATTATATCCAATAGTTGATCTCGTAGACAAAATATAAATAAATATTGGCTTTTAATCAAATTGGCACTAGACAATACATTGACCAACGTATGAATAAATTTTGTAAATATGTAAAATATTAGTTAGGTTTCTAAAATTAATTGTAAAAACGATCCAGTGTCATAAATTGTAAAAATATTAGGTGTAATATTGAATGTAACGATATAGCCTAAGTACGTATCTTTTGCTAGTAATTTTAGCAAAAATCCTAACTTTAAAATTATCTGATTCAAAACTGACACACAAGTGAATACTTTGTGCCATTCTGTGGGTACCGGTAATTGGTACATATTGCATCGTAGCTGAAATATGACTGCTTACAAATTTTCCTGTAAGTTTCAACTTTACTTTTCTGAAAGAAAGTATGAAATTAATTGATAGTGAGCGTAAGGAAATCTTTGACATTTGAGCACGGTAAAGAACAATACAAAGTATGCTCAATTGCTCATACCTACATACAATACAACAAATTGGTTGCAACAGACGTTGCTACGTTGTTCAACGCTTAGATTTATCTACACCGAATAAAAAATTAGTACCACTTTGACGACTAGATGTAAAACAATCTAGAACTTACCTTAGTAACGATATTTAATGACGCTTTATTTTAGTTTAGACTCTGACGTCGAGTATTATAATACTAGAAAGAAGTCATTTTAGATTAACTTCGGAGTTAAGTTATTTATTTTGTAAAGTTTCGAGTTTTTAATGAAATGTGATATCGTTGTTGTAATAAATGTCACAAATATCTAACTGTTTAATGTAAGGCGTAGATCATATTCAATGTTGTGAAAATGTATTTGCAACAGTGAATTTGAATTGTACCTATCATCTTCCTCTTCTTCTTCTTTCTTTTCCATACAATAACAAAAGTTACTTATTTTGTACATTAGAAAATACATAAAAAGGATTGTAAACATTGAAATTAAAATGACTTAAGTCTGTTACAGCTTTAAAAGACAAAACAACATCATAAATTGAAATTTGACTTAGTCGCCAGTGTTTTTTTTCGATTTGTTACCTCTCATCTTGTTTCATATCATTTTTGTATCATTTCAATATTTCTTTAAAATAAAATAATTATTTTACCTATGAAAGTATTTAGCGAAACCTCTAATATTGTGCAGTTATCCATATTATGTAAATATAATGACTGCATTGAGGTTGAAAGTGAGAATTTGACGCGTGACTGTTTCGGATTGTATTTATTGTGATCTAGGAAGAAATAGAAAAATTTTAACTAATTCAAGTTGTTTATTTTACAAAAACATAATTTCAGCCTTCCTTATCAAAATATGGTCCAAGAATAAATATACTAGAATACCCATAGTAAAAAAAGAAAAAATATCAAAATAGGCAATAGAGGTCCTGATAGTTGACTAGCGCTCACTTCTGATATTTTACAAATAAAACATAATTTTTGAATGCCCATCACCAAATTATGTGGTAAAAAGTACACATTGCATATTTGAACAAGTTTTTTTGCCTGAAAAGTAGTTACAACATAAAACATCGCGCAAATCGAACTCCCACCAAAATGGCTTGAACTGTAACAATATTTTACATTTGGCAATATTTGGCAAAGTGACGCGCGTGTATATAATTTTAGGACCAAATCCTATGCCCGTTGTCATATAAACTAATACCTAACTTATTTAACCGCCTTAGTAAAGGAATTACTGATCTTTAACAAGATGGTCCAGGTTGAGTTGGCAAAGGAAGGCGCTCCAATTCACGTAGCCTTCTTGAATCACAGACTCGGCATCTGTCCAGCGTTTGCACTGAAAAAAAATAATAATAAAGTAGATATAAATATAGTATAGATCGCTAAATATATTAAATAAATAAATAAATATCCTGGGACATTGCACACAGCGCCATCTAGCCCCACACTATTCAAAGTATGTAACTACGAACTCTCTTATAAGTTAGACTGATACTGACAGTTTGCAACACAAATAATTTTATCGAAACAACATCTCTATTTCAATTTGTCTTCATACAAATGAAACATGTAATAGAAATCTTATAAGGTCTTACTAGAAAATAGTTATCAGTGTCTCACCTCTGTGTCTTTGACTGGCGGGGCGTGACGCACAATCTTGTGGTACTCTTCTTCTGACAGACTAAACACTGGTCGAGTTTGGAAGTCCAGGAATTCCATTAGATCTTCGTAGAAAATATTGCAGCGGTCATCTTTTTTCAATCTGATAAATATTAAAAAAACCTATTTGAACCCTATCAGACTTTATAATTTTTGACACTTATCATTCTTATCAGGTAAATAACATACAAACAACAACTACTTTCTAATTACAAATGCTCGTTCCTATTTCTCCCTTGACAAGATGCCAGAGGATATGGAAGAGGTGAAGCCATCCAATCTAGGACAGACGTGCTGCAACTTCAATCGCAGCGTCACTAGAGTGGTTGATCGCTTCATACGAGCTGGTGGTCAAATGTCCTAGCTTATTTTTATAAAAAATGGCAAAATTTCAGACGATCTGCCTCCTGATGGTAAACAGTCACCGTCGCCTACGGACTCTTGCAACTTCAGGGGTGTTGCAACACTTTGCCAGCTTAGAGAGGCTTTTGAGAATACCCTTTTTAAATCTCCCCATATTGTAGCTCCACGGACAGATCTCGGGGGGTAGATCGTTCCACTCCACATCTTGCAAGTTCGCGGAAGACACGACTGCATGAACTTAAATGGTTAAAAAACTTACACTTGAAGCATACAGTCCATGAGGTCACAGTTGAGCGGCAGGCGGTGCGCGCGCAGTAATTGTCTCATCCTCTGCATGGACAGGGTCCCGGAGCCGTTCTCATCGGCGTGCAGCAAACCCTCGAGGAGACGCGCGCGGTCGTCCCACAGGCCGCGCGTCAGCTCCGTGAATACTAGGGAGCTGGGGACAGGACATTTTGATAACAGATTATACCTCTGTATCTATGACAGGCGGGGCGCGACGCACAATCTTGTTATACTCTTCTTCTGACAGACTAAACACTTGACGAAAAAATCTTAAGAGTAAGCGTATATGTATTTAGTTTGGGACTTTCTTACTCACTTAGAAACAACACACATTCAACGCCAATCTACTTCCACGTATGCTCGTAAGTAGCCATGTTTGCGTGTGATGCGTCGGTCGTAGGCAATGTTCAGAAGTCCAATTTTCCAAAGATTAAAATTTTAAACACTTATTTTTTGTTAAAAATAATTATGGTACCAGCAAGGCACCGTTGACTATCTATCTACAATATTTACTCAAACTTATTACAAACCGTATCATTTCTCGTCTCGGACTCTTCTCTTGTCCTGGATCTCCTCGGAAATGTCGTATGATAGTAATAAACTCGTGTTCCGTCATCTTTTCGCACATTATTTCTTTCAGTGCTTGTCTGAAACAAAGGTGTAGGTATCTATATACATAGCTATACAGCGTACAGTTTACAAGGATTTCGTACCTATGTCTATGCAATCTTAGTTTTTAATACCCATTAAACTCAATCTCTTAACACCAGAAATCAATCCCTAAAATTTAGGGACAAGTTTTATTTAATTCCTAAATAAAAAATAAATACCGGGACATAGCACACAGCGCCATCTAAGCCCCACGCTAAGCAAACGGTTGTGTCGTGGGTACTAAAAAACGGATAATATAATACTTATATACTCTCTTTTTTCATATAATAAAACTGTAAGTGCAAACATGCTTACTTGAAACATCGCGTAGACATCAGATCCTTCTGGTTAGGCAGCACAGCCTCCATATATTTTGCTACGAAGTTTTTGTAGCCGTTCTCTACAGTGGCCAGTGTTCGCCTGATTTTGTCCATGATAAGCGCTACATTTGATACTGGATACTGGAAACAGCAAATAGGTAAGTATTCTATAACTGCTGTAGCTGTAAGTTTCAGGTATGAATTCAGGTAAAAATAAACAATTCAAAACGAATAATTAATATAAAATTAGGACAGATTTTTTTTGAGGACAGTGATGTGGATTTCGTTATTGTAACTTTTCCTCCCGATTATTTTTCTTCCTCTAACTGATCAGAACGCAAATCTTTAAATAGCTTTTAATAGGGTTTAGCCCGATACAATTCCTTGTTCCTTATTATTCAAGTATATAATAAGTATTCTTTCTATAAGCAAATACGAGAATATGGTAAAAAAATATTCTCTGGTATACCTGTTCTGCGTGTACTTCCATATATCGCAGCGCGTACTCATCAGCGCCGACCAGCCGGAACCGGTGGTGGTTGACGACCAGCTCGTTGCCGATCCACATGTCCTGGTCGGTGTAGGACGGGGGCTCTTTCGGCACGAAGAAGTTCACGTCGGGCAGGTACATCTTGCAGGGACGGAAGAACTTGCCACCCTGGGAAAAAATCATAAATTATACTATTATTTTCTATGAGTTTGTAGGTTTAGTGTTTCGAGTTACGAGTGTCTTTCAAGGGAACCTCGGAGTTAGCAAACCCACTTATATATCAAAATTCTCAAAAACGTGTGTTATTAAATTTTTTATCATTTTCAAGCATATACATATACCTAAACATAGCAAACCCTCTTTAGAAACTTCATGTGCGCTTTGCTAGGCAATTTATCTAGCTCAGAAGTTACTAAACACTCAAAACGATTGTAAAATTATAGATTTATTTTTAATTCCCTACATTACATATCAAAACAGTTTTTTACTAAATTAAATATCCATTTACCTTGAATCCAGAGTTACGTTCCCCTAACTCAAAGATGCCGATAGTATCCTCACTGAGGAAGTACTTGACGATGAAGTATCGCGCTCTATCGTCAGGGTTGTCGGTAATCAGTCTGGCTGCGAATCGTAGAATGTGAGAGTCGAATCCAACTCTGAAAGAAAAATAAATATTAATAATCATAATCTTAGTATGGGTTGGTATTTTTACAGTGTCAGGTAGTAGTAGCACTATGTATTTTGTGATAGTAGTAACTTCTCCGCATTTGACTACATTCAGCCTACTTTTTAGTCTTAAGGTGTTACACCTTTATCTGGATTATAATTATTTATTCTACATTTGAAGACCTCAAAGATTTTGAGGCTCTCATTTTGTTGTAGTTCGCAGAAAATACATTTTCGGGTAATGTAGCAAAGCTATGTTGGTTTTATTTTTAAAGATGTTTTTTATGTAGGTTTACCTATCCTTATGCAAGAACTTAATGAAGTCTCTATGTGGTGCTTTTGGCTGCACAGTGCGGCAGTTCCCGGCGGAGTCCTCGTAAGATCCGTATCCGTTCCAGGGGGGCAGCTGCCGGTCCTTGATGTTGGTGGTAATACGCACTGTGTCCTTGCTGGCTGGAGTCTCCAGGGGAGTGAACGCATCTAGTAGAAAAAGACCAGGTTATTATTATTAGTAAGTCCCACTGTTGGGCAAAGGCCTCCTTACCCTCTCTCCACTTGCCTCTGTCTAGTGCTATTGACTATTATTCTATTCTATTGACCAGGTTATTACAAAATAAAATAATATTTACGGGATATCCTGAGTACAGGCAGTGAAAAAACATCATTGAAATTTGACCAATATAAAAATTTTGTCAGTAGTTTAGTTTAGAACCAATAGAGCCTACGATTATTAAATCGATCAGAGACAACATTTTTTTTTAAACCTTTTTCTATGTATGTATTTTTATAGCGTTTAATATTGTTCTGCTTACCAAACCCAAAGGTGACCCTATAGTACTCCTTAGTGAAGGGGTCGCAGTCTGTGAGCACCACGTTCCTGCCGTACACGTTGAGCACGGCCCCGATGCTGAGGTCTGCGGGCGTGTAGGACGGCACCGGGGGCCCGCCCGTCATCTCCACTTGCGGCGGGATTTTCTACACGATAGAAAGTGTTAAACATAATCATTATATAATTTAAACCTAGTTGAACAACTTAGCAGTCAATCGCGCGGCTCACTAGCGCCACTAGAGCAAATGTCACTAATAACCTAACGACAATATACCTGCCAAGCCAATAGTCCACAGTCCTTTACGATGCTCGTAGCAGATGCCTCAGTAGTCTAAGTAATCACCAGTTAATAATCATGACTTTAGTAACGATGATAAAGTAAAGTATATCTTACTTTAGGAATCCGCATTCGTTTCACGAACATAGGCCCAGCTTCCACTCCAGAGTTAGGAGGCATCACTTCTTTTATTTCAATGGTATCATCCGCCAAGAAATAGTGAATTTCAAGGAAGTGGATAACCCCAAATTCTGAATCGCGATCATCCCAATAACCGTGAAAACTGGAAATAATATAACACGATCATAGTCACTCTGATAGAGCACGAATAAAATGGTTGAATAAATTTATTAACTAAGACTACGTACCATAAGACCTGTCTATCAAAATCCAGAAACTGCCTGAATGGTCTATGCTTTGGAGGTTTTCTCAAATCGGGCGTTCTCTGAAATAATAAATTAATTAATTATTATCTATGACCTAATAAAAAATGTTCTCCTACAAATCCATTAATTAAATTACCTCTAGAGCATCGGGCCAGTTGATAGGGTCGGGCACGTTGATTCCGAGACGATTCAGGAACACTCTGGTAAAGTTGTCGCAGTTCACAATCTGCCAAAACAATATTTTATTTTTTTTCTTTTCGTAGCAAAGGAATCGTAGCACTTTATGCTGAGGTCCCTGAGCCACTATAGTAGTTTATGCAACTGTCATATAATGAAGAAACTAAATAATGAAGAAAAGAATAAAACACTCGTTTCTATTATGAAACTCGCTGCGCTCGTTTCATAAACTCACACTCGTGTTTTAATACCCGTGTTATGTGGAGTTGCATACACTACTTTATCTTCACTAATGCAATTAATCAAACAACAAGAGTAAAAGCTGACAATAGTTAATTTTTCATATAATTTTACCTAGATTTTTCTGGCAAAAGATTGTGAGTTACTTTTATTGCCAATTCTAGAATATTCGGAGGCGTACAAATATCATCGTCGCTATCCATTTTTAACTTTTAATTTGTATTTAAATAACAAAACACATTGCGAAACATTAAATTCACGCGTAGGTACGTGTATTGTCACAGTGATTTTGCCGCCATTAAAATCTAACCAACGAGAGCGCAGCTGCGCGCGCATCAATAAAGTGCGACCAACCTGATTGGCCCTGCAATCAGGTTGGTCGCGTTTTATTGATGTTATAATGAGCTATTTCGATATCGATGTGGATATTATACCATCATGTGAAATTGCTTAAATTGAGTGTTTTGTTGTCTGTGCTATAACAGTAGTAATTATAAGTCAAGTATTGGAAACATAAGTAGAATGTTACAACATTACTGTAGATAAAGTACATTTCGTAGCTTGCGCGTGATTGGTGCGTAATAAAACAAGCTACAGTTTGGAAACAAATTCAAATTCAAATTCAAATTCAAATTCAAATTCAAATTCAAATTCAAAATATATATTGCGGAATATAGGTTACACAGTTGTTAAAATATTACATAATGGACCTCTATACTCCCACCCATAGGGCACGCAATTTACAGACAACAAAATAAAAATATAAAAAATACAAAAGAAATCTTTCATTTAGAACATTAAGATTGTTTTTTAAATTTTATAACATTTTCACAATCGCAAATTTCAGCTGGTAATTTATTCAGAGCATTCAGTCAATTATATGTTACAATCATTAAAGTCTTATATCAATACCTAAATCTTTGTCCGAAATAAATTCATCTACCGTATAATATGCTTTGCCTACAAGAAAGTCGTTGAGTTGTCTTTTAAATATATTAACATTGGTTTGTGATCTAATGTCAATGGGTATTTTGTTGTATATTAGAGGAGCAACACCAAACACACTTCTATTATAGGAGGCTGTTCTTCTATTGTGGGCATATATCATTCCCTCACGTCTACTACCCGTTTCAGTCATTTTGAAAAGGTCAGGGTTTGTTTTTATGAACATGGCAACTTCACTTATATATATTCCGGGGACGGTGAGTAATTTTAATCTACTAAAATGATTTTTACATGACTGTGTTTTTTTCAGGCCGCATATAGCGCGAATACAACGTTTCTGCGCCAGTAGCGCTTTTGAGTTTAATTCTTTTGTCGAGTAGCCCCAAAAAATAATGCCATATCGTAGGATTGAGGCAACATGACCATGGTATGCAGTTAACATCGTGTTTTCGCTCACTACCTTACGCATCTGATACAAAGCATACGCTGCTTGGTGCAGCCGATTGCATACAACTTCAATATGATACTTCCAACCCAATTTGTTGTCAATATTGATGCCTAAGAATCGTGTCATATTGGTTTCTTCTACTTTCTGTCCGTTATAGTCTATGTCCAGATTAGCCGTATCATTGTGTTTAAGTCTAAAATACATAAATTTGGTTTTGTCAATATTTATCTCTAAATTATTGTTATTGAGCCAGGTTACTACTGTTGTCAATGTATCGTTAATGTCAGATTGTATGTCATTTAAATTTGAATTTGTAAACAGAATTGTACTGTCATCGGCGAACAATGTCAAATGGTGATTCGTTACATTTGGTAAGTCGTTTATGTATATGAGGAACAAGAGCGGACCCAGCACACTTCCTTGCGGAACACCATATTTCACCTCGCGTATATTTGAATTGAATTTCATTATTTTCATTGATTTATTACAAAGTCTACTTATTTCTGTAACTTGTAGCCGATTGCATAGGTATGATTTTATAAGGGTGTGTACATTGCCTCTTACGCCGTATTTCCACAGTTTATCTAGTAGTATTCCGTGATGGACTTTGTCAAAAGCTTTTGACATATCCATATATATAGCTATTGCACATCTTTTTTTGTCTAGGGCTGTCATGACCTTACTCAGAAAATTGTACACTGCCATATTTATACTCTTATTTTTTCTAAATCCATACTGGTTCATACAAACCAGGAGGATTATTTTAGTTCAAAGAGCTGCTAATAATATTAAAAGAAACCTTTTTAGAACTTTGTAACATATAAATTTTGACAGTGTTTTAAGGAGAAATAAAGCAAAACAAATCTGGTTGTGCTGACGACGTACCTTGAAAATTTTCCCGTAGAACGTAACTTCGAGGCCAATGTTCAAATCTAGGACATCGTAATACACGTCGTAACTATATGGAAGACGTATCCGTTGTCTGCTTATCATTATTCCTGTAAACATTTTATCATTACTATACCTATTTACTCACTTGGATTTTGTTATTATTTATAGACAAACATATATTATTTTATTATTAGGTAGCTACTATAATTGTCATCTATGTATATGTCGCAGTGAGATAGATGAAACCGTAATATAGTTTTATCCTTAGGGATATAAACATAGTTATATGAAAGCGATGCATTACTATCTCACTAGGAATATAGTTATAAAACCGTCCAAGTTTAGTGATATACTTATATTACTAGATTACGTTTAGTGAAATAGCTTTCGGAGTGTGCGTCTTCATCAGCAGCGCCAGCGCCTAATGAAACCTGCGACTGTCTCTTGCTTGTCAAGTCTGTTAACTTGCAACAATCGGCATCGGGAGCGCCAGCAGAACAAATTTTACATTTATATGTAGTTTGCGGCAAAAAATATACAAGAGCGTGTTCCTGTAAAAAATCGAATATACAAGCCTGTAAGAAGTATTCAGTGCTATGTAATTCTAGATGTCATGATTCCTCTTCTTGTCTGAACAAAAATTAAAAAATACTATTAAAGAAACCAAGATCTCAACTTAGTTGATAAGAAATAAAGTCATCAAGTCGAGTCATCTCATTGTTGATTAGCTTTAAAAGATTTTTAATGTTTGAATAGTTTTAATTGTATTGTTAATGTTTAAATTCCAAAATATATGATCGTTTTAATTATAATTGAAATTACTTTAATACGTGTTATATAATGTCACAAAGTATTGTAACTTACTGAAGGATACATAAAGTTGTTTTTTTAATAAAGATAAAACCAATATAATATTGTTTTATTTAATTATATATGGTAGATTCCTATTTCACTAAGCTTAATCAGGTAATATTTTTATAACACTGAACTTAATGTAGTAATATAAGTATATCACTAAACTTGGACGGTTTTATAACTATATTCCTAGTAAGATAGTAAATGAATCGCTTTCGTATAACAAATACAAATACAAAATATTTATTTATAACTCCATAGTTACAAGTCAGAATGCATGTACATGTATTGATTACAATAGTAAACTTAATAAAAAAATAAAAGTATTGTATATAAAGAAAAAATAATTATGAAATACAATGCAATAAAGATTATGTCAAAAGAATCTTTAGATTATTCATATGTCCGTGCTGTAAGAATTAGGTATGTTTAGTTACTAATGTAATGTCAAGTTTGAGGTAATCGTCTAAGTCATAAAATAATATAACGTTACGGTATATAATTATATCCCTAGGGATATAACTATATTACGGCTTCATCTAACTTACTGCGGCGTATACACCAATTGGTGATCAAGTGCATATCGATTGCGCTAACTAAAGCAAACATCTTTCTTTCAAAGATAAGAATTCTTCTTTTTCTTAGTCGGCTATTTTAATCGATTTTAGTTCACTCTCTCTGAAAAAGTTTTTTTTTATACCTTGCGTCAACCCGCTGTTATCAGTCTTGGGCTCCATGACCTTTATGGTGCCATCCTCGAGGTAGAACAATATGTCCACCTTGCGCAGAATGCTTGAATCTGCGCGCATCTCATGCAGCGACTGTTTGAAATATGCTTTGAACCGCAGGATCTAAAAAAAAGTGTTGATTAGACTAAGCAGTCTAAATGCGAGTAGCAAGACCGAACTTTAAATACTAACATAATAACAACGTTTACGTTACAATATTTGTTTATGTTTATTCATATATAAGTAGTATAAACCTTTTGATGCTTTTTTTATTATTTTATTTAAAACCTTAAACACCTCGTCCCACTCATTTAATTTGAAGATTATATTCCTGCCAGATTGTTTGCCTGGAAGAGATCGCTGTTTATCGCGATAAGGCCGCCAATTATGACGCTTATTTTAATTTCTATATTTTATTGTACTGTTTTTTTTATATGTGGTGTTTTAATAAAGTATTTATCTATCTAACGTTTTTTAATTTCGAGTTTTCCATTTGATCGGTTCTTATCGGGTAAGCACACTCCATCTTAGGCCAAATCTTTAGCTTACTATCAGGCAAACTATGGTCAAGTACAGCCCATTTTAACCCATAAATGAGTTATAAGTTACCTACATATTTCTATTGTAAAACGATAAAAGACATGTGCATTATTTATTAATTTATTTTCTTAACGGGTTTGCTGTAGTTTTCTTGATGGTTATCAAAGGCTATGACTTAAGATGGATACTAATAGGTAGGTACTATGCATTGATGAAGTTGGTTAATCTTACATTTTTATCGAACATGATCCAGGCGGGCAGGTCGGGCGCCTGCTTGCGGCAGTACAGCGACGGCACCCGGTTGACCCCCTCGGGCTTGTCCACCAGCATGTTGACTCCATCGATGGACGTGAATATCGGACGCACGCCGAAACTTGTCTTACCAAGCTGAAATACATAATTAATTTAAAATTAGCAGTTATTTATATGTGTATATTTCTAATTCGTAAGTAGATAGATGATGATGTGAGATATGTCCTGATTTTTGTTTGATTATTTATTTGATAGCGGTTGTATAAACATGACTTTTCTTAGTAATGTTGTTGTGTAGCTTCATCGGCAGCTATAACGCCTACTACAAAAGTAATAGCAAAAAAGTTACACTAAATATATAAATTCAAATACATACTACGTATTAACTGTTTATGTCAGAGTCTCAAAGAAAGCCTATAGCCTATATCAGCGCTTGTGCTCAAGAAATAGCGAGTCCTGTACCAGGTGTTTGTAGGAACTTTCTTTTGGAAGCAAGACTTCATAAACTTACCAAAGGATTACCCCCATAACCGGGCAAAAGTGGCAATCTTGGGTTTCTTATACACATGATTAATTCTTGTATAAGTCTCAGAAATAAATATAAAAGCCCTAGTAAATAATACTATTTCTTTGGTAATCCAATTTTGTAAAATTATCAAGTACACGCCGCCAAACAAAATAATGGTTGCTTAGCAACCAAAGAATACTATTACCCTTCTAAAAAAGGGTAATTAATAGCAACTGATCGATTGACATAGAATGTAAACGGTACAGTAAACTGGTAAAATTAGTAAAGTCTTAATTGTACTAAGTATACACTTATTTATAATTTTTTCCCACGGTTTTCTATTTATTCAACTTAGTTTAATTGACAAAATAAGAATAAATAAAATTATTGTTGTACTTCAGGACTCAGCGTTAAAAACGCTAAAAAGAAAAAGAAATAAATTAGTACTTTCAAGTTTAAAACTCTTCGTGGCAGCCTCGGAGGAAATATGTGGCAGCCCTATTCAATGACAATGACAGTTGGGCTTATTTTTTTAAATTGTCAAAAATGATTCAGAGTTCAGATCAGACGTCTTTTCACTGCAATTTTGACGTTTTAATGGTTATTAGAGGGTTGTTTTGTTTATTTTAATTTCAATAATACACCCCTAAATTTGAAAAATAATATTTTACCATTATCTTATCATTTTCTATTGCAAAGACTGTAATCTATAAAAAATCTATTAAATTACATGTTCACCTGGTAGAAATTGGCTAGTGTTTCATCTTGAAATCATTTCACCTTACACATAGCCAAAATGATGGATGTTAAAAAGAAAATAATAGCATTTTACATATTTAATTCAAGTTTCGGACCTAAAGAAGGCGATGTGAGTATATATTAAGTGCTTTCTAGATCATAGGAATCTCTGTACCAAAGTAAACATTTACATGATGAGCCTGTGTTTTTTTTTATAGGAACTGAAAAGGATCTTGTTCTATTACCCTGATAATATCTCTTCTGATGCACGTAAAATGCAAGTTGGATTGTGTGAAGCCGTCGTTAAATTTATGAGGTGAGAAGCATTATGAATTATGAATTGATTTAGGCATATAATAAAGTATCATTAGAGAATATTACTTGTAACACTAATATATTCATGCCGGATTCATAAAGCTTTTAAATTTGTTACAGTACATTTTCTCCTGAACCTTGTGAAGCTTTACAAACACAAACAAAGAGATATATTTTCTATCAACCTGAAAAAGGATATTGGATGGTTTTGGTTAGTATGTTGTATCTATAATAAAATTAATTCTCTAATCAAATAAAGCCCATAGAAGTTGTTAAAACTAACATTGTATAGCTTTTTAATATATGTTTGTATTTTTATAGGTTGCAAGAATACCATACACAACAAAAGCTACACCAGCAATAGGTGAAAATCCCAGCCATGATATTGTAAGTAGCTTGACTTATAAATAAATAACTGTACAATTCAGCTGATTTCTCTAACTTCTTAAAGAGAAACTATGTTAATTGAGTTGTTACTCAATAAATATAAATAAAATAAATATTCCGGGACATTGCACACAGCGCCATCTAGCCCCACACTAAGCAAACGCTTGTGTCGTGGGTACTAGGTAATGGATATAATACTTATATACTTTTCTTTTGTAAATACATACTTATTATACATACAAACGACCGGACTCAATACAAGTAATTATACATTTTTAAAATGCATAAATACTTTGACTCAACATGATTTTTACAATACATATATTCATAATTTCGTAATTATAGGTTAATTATTAATCTTAAGTCAATGGTAATTCAACAATCATAGTTTAAACAAACAACAAGTTCAATTATACAATATAAATAAACAAGATAACAATAAAACTAAAACAATACATCTACAATGTCACATAATCAGAACTTCCGGGTGGAATACATATATCAAAACAGCAAATTTTGAAATGGTAGCAGTTGTAAGGGGTCCTGTTGGAGTGACATAGGGTACATTTTATCCCAAAAATTTAGTTGTACCTGTTTCTAATTTTATTTTGTATATTTAATTTCCAGACACACCCATCTGTTATGTCAGACATATTAGTGTCAGCATACAGAATGTTTCACATGTTCCGAGGGCCATTCAAAGACATATCTATTGAAGACATCTATACTACCTGTGAGAACTTCTTTACACCTGTGAGTAACAACTTATTTTGTTATAAATAATAATTAACTATAATAATATGATATAAATGTTTGTTACTATTACTTCATACTTCAACTAATTATTGAGTATGGCCAATTAGCTTTTTACTTCAAAATTTTTACAAGAGCTAATGTTCACCTTTGATACTTAAAAACACAAGTAGCACCATAGTATACAAAAGTATTACATATAACATAATTTAATTATTGAGGTATCAAAAAAAAATGGTTCATAAAGTAGTAATTTTCTCAGTTGCTAACTTTCCTAATATTACTTCTTTCAGTTCATCACATCCAAGAACATCAGCAATGATGTGTCCGCAGTTATCCAAGGGATCAGCTATCTGCCGCTGGACAAGAACTCCTTCTTCAAAATACTATGTTTCATAGACTTGCTTGAAGTTAACTATCCAGACTTCAAATGTGTTACATTTGTGTATAATGAGCAACTCATATGGTAAGTAAATACTGATGAAAAGGCATGTGTGTTATGTAAAATTAAATACATAATATATTATTTCAAATGTAAATGTGAAGCTCTGTTCTCTCACACATTACTGTAACACTGTTCTGATTCTCTGTTTTTGTAAATAAATAGCTAATTATAAAAAAAATAACCTGAATATGACTCACAAGTGATGCCCAATGATTTTACTTGCATTTAATATATTTTCACACACACACACACTCAAATACTTTTGCCATTGTAAAATTGATGTCCTTTATACATCAAAACTTTTCAGGAACTCCTTAGCAACGAGTGACATGCTCACTCTATACCAATACTTAGTACAAAGTCTACTGCCCAAACAAGTAGAGATGGAGATCCAAGGAGGGGCCATAGCAGCTGCCCAAAGGCACGGCAGGTACATCAGCCCACCTGAAGGGATCCGGTCCAAGGATGACCTGCAGAAACTCCTCAAAGTACACCTGATGCATGAAGATGACACAGAAATCAGAGAGTATTATCTAGTGGTGTACCGGACAATGAGTGCTACTCTGTGTTTTACTGTTAATGGCAAGTATTGTCTAATTACTTGGTAAATAGGATATACTGAAATCGATTGATTGGGCTTCTTGGTTGGTTCTTATATGCTATCTTGGTTTATGTAGGCTGCTTTTAAAAATTTTGTCTAAATATTTATAGGAAGCAGTAGTAGAGTAGTAGTAATATTCTATTTCTCCAATTATAATAAAAACTTCAATAGAGTGCATTCAGCATGGCCCAACCTTTATCAGGATTATTTTATTGTTGAGCCTGAGCTAATTCTCCAAATTCTTTTTCTCAAATACCCTTGTCAAGACTTGTAGGTATATATTACTTTGTGGTTGCTAAAAAATATAGTATCTACTGGATAGTATATTTTTTAAGATTTGTCTGTTTCTTTCCAGTAAACACAACCCTAGAACTAGAGACCTTCAGAGCCCTGGACGCGTTCATGGGACCGCAGCTCTCCACCATAGCGTCGTCCATCAGTGAGCAGTGCACCATACATGCTCTGCAGACCGCACAGCTAGCCAGCTCCGAACACAAGTTTGTCTACTTCAATAGACTTAACTTGGCTTTCAAATCATCGGTAAGTAGACCTAGATTTATCTTAATTACCACTTAAGTGATTGGAAGTCCTATATCATTATCAACATCTATGGACGATTATAAAGCTGGCCAAGTTAGAGGTAGAAACATGTCTGACTAGATACCTAATCAAGCACTGAAGCATATTTTTTTTATTAAACGAACATACAAATTCACAGTTGAATCAAAAAAATGTTTTGCTACAAAACATCCTATACCTGCGCCTAATAAGATTTAATATAAATATTGTTTTGTTCCAGCCACCAATTAACAGACTAGTTCCATCAACTGCAATTAAACCTGAAGTATTGAGCATTATAGCTGACATGCATAAAGATAAGAAAAGGTAAGAACTATAGTTCATGTACTTACTTGCTTATATTAATAAATCTGTCACCAAGCACCTAACTGTAAAATATTTCGGCAGCCTAATTGTAAAAAAAAACTTATTAAACTTAAAATCTCTATAAATTCTAGCGCAAGTTTGTATGGTTTTTTGGTACGTCGATAATAGCGTCGCTTTAAGCGACATGTCTGACTGTCAAGTATAACAAAATACATACTTACTCGTAATAGCTGCAATCAAAAATGAAAAATAGATCAATTCAAGTAAATATTATTATTCTTCTTTTATAGTCTCGGAAATTATGGCGAAATCATCATCAAAACTCCCGATGAATATTGGATCACAGGCAAATCATCTAACGACAGGGAGTTCTATGTAATAATCCAAGAAAAAAGCGCAAACTTGAAAGAAGTTGCAGGTATTTATTCATTTTTATCACAATATTTTTTCTGCCTAGGTACTAAAAAATATAAACTAAACAATTACAATTTCTGTTACAGACGAAGTGAAGCGAATATGTGAGGCACAAATGAAAGGAATATTCTTTTATCCTATGTAATATGTAAAAATCTTATCTCCCCTAATCATTTTGTAAATATTAGTTACATATACATAAATATGAAATAATATATTACATACAAATAAAACAGTTACAAGTAAATTACAACATATCTATAATTTTTATTAGCTTTAACATACCTTAAACACACTTTATGCTTACATAATACTTTACATAAGCTTAACAATAATTGAATGCTAGTCGCGCGATATTTTGTCATCTTTGTTGAACAGTTTCCTATAGATCTGTGTGACGAGGTGTCTGTTCTCGTACGCCCACGCGAGCAGCACGCAGCACAGGCACAGCGCGCCAACTGTTATGTGAACTATTATTGACTCATTCGCTAATCTATTCTCTGAAACCTTACAAATGCAACCCGCCACAAACAACGTCAACAAAAACATCTTACCAACAAGGAGCCCCTGCAAGGGTGTGTATCCTGTATTCTTATATTTATCATTTATGAAATGTATGCTGTGCACTATTCTAGCAAACATGTTTATACAATTGGACACTATAAATCCTACAGGCCCAAATATGTAGGTCAACCCGTAGGACAATACTAGGAAGGTAATAGAGAAGAATACCATAAGATAGTTGTAATTGTTCAACTGTACGCTGGTCATTGTTGCGAATGTGAAACATTCAGTTACTCCATTGACAGCCAATAAGACTATAGCTAGGCAGTGGCTTCGCAGTAACTGCACGGGCAAGCCTCCCGCCACAAATGCTTCTCCTCCATAGAGGAGCAGCAGTGTACGCGCGTAGCTCTGCCCAAACACTAGTACTATCAGACCTATAGAACTGACAGTCTTGCAAACTTGAGACAACACATTACAAGACTCTTGAATTTTATTCTGGTCCTGTTTGTAGAGAGGTAAATCACGGCTGACCATTTGTGTGAAATAAAAATAGCTACTGTCTTCAATAGGTCTAAAAATAAACCTTGCTGCTAGGCTGCCAAGATTATTAACAACATCATAGGTGGCTTGCTCTTTGAAGGTCATAACAGGGCTCACAGACATCACATATTTCTCTCCTTCTGTTAGCAACTGTTTCACCACTCCTTGTTTAGCAAAACTCACTGTCAGAGTGCTGAGCTTCTTGTTGAATGTGGAATTGACTGAGCCCAGATAACTGGGGAATAAGTCTCTAATAGAATTGAAATGGAAGTCATCCATATTGTCATACAGCTTATGCAAAATTACTTCAGGAACTACTTTACTTTTCAAAGCACCTTTAGCGTACAAAGGTTTATTTTTGATATACCAGTTGAAGAACAGATAGTAAGCTATCACTATAGTTCCTATGCTACCGAGTTGTGCTATTGAAAATGCTACAAGTGCCAGTGACCTGTCATAAATAATTATTGACAAGAACAGTGATGTTCTTACAAAGATATGTAATGTGTCTAATGCAACTTTCAATTTTATAAAGCAGAATAGCTGAGCTACTAAAACTACATTTGCAGAGCATAGTTCCAGAATACAGGACAAGGCGACACTCCAACATCCAAATGCATACTGGACTTCATGCTCAGGATGGCCCAGCGGCAGCCAGTTCAGCCAGATGTACACAAATACAGCAGAGAGCACACAGCTGATAGGCACTGACAGCCAGATCTGGTTGATGAGGTGGCTCCAACTGAACTCATCTTTCTGACCTAAACAAGCTCGGTTAAAAGGTTCTCTGCTCAAAAACAATATAGTGCTTTCTAGAAGTAGTAATCTAACATTCATAATCCCGAGGACTTCATGGCCAACATTTCTGATCACCCAAGCATTGATTACAAATGTTATACAACGGAAAAGAATTTGGAATATTATGTTAAATGATGCATTTTCAAGACTGCTCATCAGCAAATTTCGTCCCATTTTAAGTTATATGTATTATTAGTATTTCTATACATTCACAGTGTTCAGTTCGTTGGCTGAAGCCGGTATACTTCTCTTCACCACATAGATCTTCTTATTGGATAAACAAATAGCAAACCAATGGTCATCATATGTTATTGAAATTTTCTTGAATTGCTCATTCGGCCCAAACGCCAACGGGTCAACTCTGAAAAAAAAGAGTAGACAACATAAGTACGTACTTAGGTGGTGTGTGATAATGTGAGTGTTAGTAAGTTTTTAAGAATATGTTATAGATAGTAGTACATAGTTGCGAGTAGATAAAACTTTATCTTGTTGGAATATATCGTTACTGGTGTAGTCTCTAGCTAGAATATAAAACTATGAGCTCACTTATTAGATAAAGTGATGAGATCAGTTATGATAGTGGCGACACGTTCGTCGTTTTCCAACTCGCCACCAGACTCAAGGACAGCTCCGTCCTCTGTCAATACCAAGTAACCGATTTGATCTGGTATTTTATCCATTATAACTGGAAATTACAACACGATTTAGATGAATAAAAATGATTTACCACAAAATAAATAAAAATGTTGATATTTTTACCAACCTCCCGTCTGACGAATTCATCGGAATGACATTGACAACGACATCTAATTATATTGTCGCAAGGGTAAACGTCTACCAACATACCGGTTAAATGAAAAAAAAACACGATTTTTCCGGTTTTTATACAAATGATAGTTCATTCATAGTGAGAAATATATTTTTTATCTGTCAATCTACTCATTCGTTGCCACAAATTGCTGAGAAGAGAAATTCATCGAAATTTAATGCGATTTTTCTGAATTTTCTTATTTAGTTCTAACGTGTTTCTACTAAAAACCACTTTCAGTGAATAAGTCGGGTACGTATTTATATTTCAGACACATTTACATCATATTAAGTCCGACGTTCTACTATAAATATTACCCAACTGGTCGCTGTAGTAAAATAACTCAAAACAAGAAAATTCATGTGAATTATTTCGTAGGTAGTTCTTCTTAACTTAATTCCCAGAAAAAATGCAGAAAACATATGAGTCGAAATAGAAAAAAATCAATTGAGCCCCGATCCATGGTAAAATTTGGTACATACGTTTGTTATTAGTCCTTGAAACATGCAAACTATATTGACTGTATTTCCACGCACGTAGGTACATACAACTAACAATTTGTTGATAAACCAAGCACGTCACACAGCGTCCTGACGAGGAAATAATTTCATAACACATTGAAAACACGATAGACTGTTTAGTGTTCATATTTTATTAGTGGCTAATGATAATTTAGTTTCCAGAATGATGAGGTTTCGCCCCAAGCTGGGCAGTGAGCGCGGCGCTGAGTGGCGCTGCTGCTTCTGCCTCCATGTCCGCACTGGAACAATTCTTATAGGAACATGGCATTTGGTAAGTATACCCATACAACTGAACATTTGTATATTAGGTTAAATCATGCCTTATATAGTGGGATGATGTGTAGTGAAGCATGAAGTGCCTACAGTGCCCTAAAAGAAGGAAAAAACAAATGGAATATTGTATAAATGATGAATGTTATTGTTTGGGTACACTTTACAGGCTTCATGGAAGAAACATTTAGCAAATCTGTATGGAAGCCTTATAATGTATAACCATATCTCCCAGAGACTTCTTATTCAGTGAACATCCATGTTAATTTTTCTGTAATAATGTCATCTCTGTAGTTTTTGTGCTCTGTATGATAAAACAAATAAAACAATAAGAGCACAAAATCTGTAATTGAATTTCAGTTTACTTTCTTTATTACAATCCCAAAGGTTTGTCTTATAGAAATTGCCAATTGGCCATTCTTACTAAGTCCCAGCCAAAACTCAGATTTGAAAACCAGCGAGTCACTGCACTGTGCACAAGTTTAGGTAGGTAACTTAGGTTCCTAGAAACAATTATGACCAGCTAGTGGATGCTTGCTGCTTCAGCATAGTATTGTTATAAGTACCTTTGTCACTCTCAATACCCTATACTATTACTATACTTAAAATCACAATGATCTATTACACCATTGCAGTGTGAAAGAGAAGCAAACAAAACAATTACACTTTCTCTTTAATATCATACTTTCCCTTCGTTTTTTTTACAAGAAATGAATTGGTCTGCACTTAACCATTATTTGCCTGATAGTAAGCAATCATTTGGCCTATGATGGCACATATTTACACAGTAAGAAACAATTCAATCTTACTTTGTAAAAATAAATATATATATATATATATAATTTTTTTATCTTAAAGATTAAGGGTGGATTAGTGTTAAAATGTGCCTATACCCACAGATGCTGCATCTGATGGCACTGGTGTTCCTGGCAGCCATCGTGCGTGACTCCCGCCTGGTGGAGGAGCTGGAGCGCGAGTCCATGCCTGCCCCAGACTGGAGTGATGTGGGCAAACTCAACAATGTGATGCCCACACCTCTGTCTAATGTTGAGGCCCCACCCAGCCCATACCCACAGCATGGAGGACAGCCCAGAGATCATGCACTTGTCTATCGTAAGTTAATTGTTTTCTTTCTTATTATCTTTGTTCTATACATAAGCCTTAGCTAGTTGTAACTTACATATGATTTTTTATTAAACAGCTAATTCTATTACACCACTTACCAAGACTAACAAAAATTCTATTTCACTTTTTTTCTTTAATTAATTCTTTATTTCACAACATAATTTTAACTATATGCTATGTACATAAGAAACAATATTTGTTGGTACATAAGCTCTTAAACCTACATAAAAAAGTCTTTCTTTACTAAACAAAAACCCGGTAATATTATGATAGTCTTTATGTTAGGGGTAGGAACCTTATCATTCAATTCAATTATCATAATAGCTACTCCCTATTGGATTAATTCTCCGTTTGTTACTGTTGTTTTCCTGCTTTTGCACATGATCTCCTGCAAAATATTATAATGTATGTTTGCTTCCTAATAACTGCTATTGTTTCACACAAACTATACAAATAATATTTCAAAAGTATCTGGCCAAGTCTAAAAGCACATGCTTTATACATAAAATCATAATTGTTTTTAATATGTTGCTGGATTATGATTAAACATGTACATAAATTATGCATTATGTATAAATCGGCGAGTTTGACGCATTTAGTAGGAATTTATTTGTCATCACACAACATAATATAGGATCACATTTAATGAATGCATGTTGCAATTATGTTATTCGTTATTGTGCATTTGATATCTGCTTGGTTTGTGCTTTATTGGCTGTTTCGCAATTGAGGTATCTGTATGACTGTGAACTGAATAACTTATGCTTAACACGTAAAATATTCCTAGTGTGTTTTAAGGTCAATACCCTTTTTTTAACTTAGTCTAATTTATTATGATTTGTTTTTTTTTCTTTTTTATTTAACATGAACCAAAAAATCTACACATTTTTAAGCTTTAGGTGTACAATGTACATATATTTCACTGTAAAGTATACAATAATAATTTTGGGTATAAATGGCACACATTATTCAGCAAGTTAGCACAGCTGTTTCCTGCACATACAATGTACTTGTATTATCAAGTGTATTGTGAACACATTATTATATTGTTTTCCTGATAACGCCACCGATAACGCTCCATGTGCCTGAAAAACAAAATAAGTTTCAGAAGTATGTAAAGAGCATTAGTTTTTATGTTTCTGTAAGATTCAAGGTTTTTCATTTCGAATACAGGGCTAAGAATAGGTTAGTAATCAGATTAAAAATGACCTTGTCACATATACATACATATATTAAAAAAAGCTATTGTTCGGGAAAATTCCAAATACGCGCGGAAAAGTAAAAGTTAATTGACATCTGAAAAATATTACTCCTAATTAGGTACTAATTCTGTTTGTTCTTCAATCTCGTACAGTAAGTCGACGAATTACCGATATCGCTGCCCGCGGACTTATCTGCATTGTTGAAATTCAGTTTCGCTTTTATACTATCTTTGCAAGAATGACTAGGAACAGATGCTCTCGAGGTGTCTTAAGAAAAAGCACCCCAATTAGATGTAAATTCACCAACAACCCTGTATATAGCGGGATAAAAATGTTAAACTAGTAGTTTGTCTTCATTTGAATAATTAAAGAAATGTAAAGGCCGCAACATTGAATTTCTACCAAATAATATATACATAAGTATAGAATACAGATATTGTTCTAGACTTTCATTCAATAAATAAATCGATCATGATAGAGGTGTTCACTGTCATGACTATCATAACAATATGATGATAAAAACAAATCTGTTATTGTTTTAGAAGGTCGCAAAAATCTTACAACGTTTTTAACAATACATTATATTTTTTCACATTTTTGATTACGTAAAAATAATACCAATATTGTTTTAAGTTATACTTTCTGGAGACCAGCATTTTGCTTCTTATACTCAAAGAATCCAAGGAGTATTATTTATATAAAAAGCTAAATAAAGCATTTTTTCTAATTAATGAAAGTGGCCATTGTGCACAAAATGTAGGTACATATACTTAAATTTACATTTTCATAGACCAGCATATGAGTATTAGGTTGCTGTAATTTACTAAGCGTCCCTAAGTGGCCTGCCATATCGTCTTACGACCTTTATGCGACAAACATGCCATTCCTGTCCATATATGTATTATGTACATATATCAGTAATTAAGTAGGTATTGTAGGTATAGGTCATAACACTAATCTGATACTAACTCATGTCGTGACTCGTGACCTGTTTATGAGAACAAGTAATCAAACGAGTCTGCATGTATTTCAGTTTCAAGAATATAATTGTTTTTTTTTTGCTTTTAGTATATGCCAGTATCTATTTTTTGTAACCACCAATCCCAAAGCTATATCTATGTATGTACATAATGAAATACATAAAAGCATTTGAAGAGACGGAGATGGAGCATTGAACATAATGAGGAGATTTGATAAATTTATTACTCAATTTCAATACGGGGCATCATCGCTTACATTCCATCTCAGTTGAATGCATCTCTCTGAGGGGGTAGAGTGGGCAATATATACAAAGTTGCACAAATTCGTCAAATAATGCCTGACTTAAAAAAAATAAGATAGCCCTAGTTAACTTTGTGTCTATTTCTCACTTATTTGCAGAGGCCGCCCTTTAACGCTTGATCATTGCTATGTTTGGTATGAAATTTGTGGTGTCTAAAGAGTGTTAATAAATGTTGTATTATATTGTATGAGATGATGTGGATGTGGGCGCACTTACAGCGTGCATGAATTTATCTTCAAGGGATGAGTTATACCTTTACCGAGAGGTTTCGTAGTTCTTATAGGAATTTGCCGATCTTTGTCTCTATTGCCCATACTCCCGAAATCTTTTTTTTTTACGTGGGATAGGTTTGATGTTTAGCATTGCTGCAGCCTAGGGTGTAACACGTTTACCTAGAAGATACCTATTAACTCTAGATTTGAAAACCCTTGGATTGTAGTTCGTTAAATCGCCTTTTAACGCTTGACTTTGGCTGTTCACAATACGCAGAAGTTAACTAACACCACGCTTTAAAATACGTCTTTATGATTTGAGACAGGTGATGTGAGACAGAAGATGAAGCACATTCCTTACAGGTGGCTGATTAACTTGCGCGTGTTGTAGCATAAAATGTGTCGTATGACAATTTGTGTTGGAGTTTTTGAAGGAATTTGGCGAAGTTTGTCTCTTATAATCTTGAAATCGCCTTTTAACGCTTGACTTTGCTGTTTACAACACACAGAAGTGAACTAGTCACCTCTCTGTTATTTGTCTTAGTGATTTGAGACAGAAGGTTTCTGGTCAACCTGGTGTTGTATACGTGTCGTATGTGTATGTGTTGTATGTGTGTTGAGTAACGTTGTGTTGCACTAGATGACGTAGATGTGGGCGCGCTGGTTACAGTGTGCACGCTGGCCGTCACGCTCATGCTGATCTACGGCGCCGCGCGGGGCAAGCCGACGCACCTGCTGCCCTTCTTCTGTCTGCAGATATTCGACTTCGCTATCACTGTGTGAGTATCATATCTTATTAAGAATAGATAGATTGATGGTTTATTGAACACACAAATTATATAAAACATAATACAAAAAAGAGAAAATTTAAATCTAATGCCACAAATGACGGCCTTATCGCTGAAACCAGGCAACCGTAGGATAGAGGGGGGGGGGAGTAAGAAGGTAGATTTCTTCTTGGCGAAATTAGTAGTAATAGTCAAAAGCAAGCCTAGCACACGTAAGAAAAAAAAGTGTGCTCTGATATCTTTTTTTTTATAAAAGAGTGTGTATCGATTCATTATCATTAACATCAAAATATCGATTCATCAAAATTCTTCTGGACAAGTGTATTAGTAGTAATCTTCTAACGAGAACACATAAAAAAAACCTAAAAAAGTAAATAAAAATTTTTTTGCTTCATTGACTTCACTGTTGCTTTCGATGGGAAGTAACGCAAGGTCAAACGCAAGCCTAGTACAAAAAATTGAGGGAATTCACGTAGAACAAGAGTAGGTTGTTCATATAACAGAGTTATGTGCAGGTCTGTATTTTGTTACTAAACATATTAGTATTGTATTTGCGTCAAAAGTACCTATTTAAGTGTTATATTCTTTATCTAGAATTTAGTTCCCATAACACAGGCGTCAGGCATATGTTTAGTAGGGGCCTAATTGGCGCTGTGGTTGCATATTTACTTAATGAACTACTATTCCAGAGAAGTGGTACGTTCGAAGCCGCAACCCTAGATTAGGAGGCAGGCCAGTATGTAAATGTCACTTTTCACCCATCCTATTGCAGACCGCAATTACCTACTTCATGTGGGTGGTATACATTATACATATGTACTTTCACTTTTGAATATCAAAATGACTGCTAAGTTTGAATCGTAATGACTACTGTCTCTAGGGACATGCAATGTATGGGTCTCATAGTTTTGCATTTAATCAAAATAATTAGAAATTTCATTTAGTCGCTAAATAAATGGATGGGTGTTTTGCATGTTAACATTAAAACTTTGAACACATCAGACAATTTTATTAGACTTGTTTATCAGCTGTCCTACTTTAAAATATATGTATATTGTTCTTTGGATCAATAGTATTGCTTACGTAGTCAAATTCTAATTAGCCAAACGTTAACTTGTAGGTATGAAGCCTTAGGACGATTTAAAAACCTTAAACACCTTAGTGGCCACTTTCTTACGAACTAACTTACTTTTCTTTAGTATCAATAAAAACAAATGTTTAATCACATTGATAATGCGTTATAAATTTGCTAGATATTTTAAAAGAAAGAAAGAAAATAATCTATTTTGTAACAAGAAGTACTAGATATATATATCAGGTGTGATATTGATAAAAAAAATGGATATTTGATTGTTCATAAGTTTGTTAATCCAGTCTAACAGCGGACTTACTATTCTTTAGTATCAACTGTGGTATCAATCAAGCGAGTGTGATTCAGCGGTTCCAGTGTCTGCTTTTCATCCTGACGCACCCTGCTTCGAATCTGGCCCAACACCAATGACTTGTATTTTATAGTTAAGTGTGGATTTGCACTCGCTTAGCGGTGAAAGAAAACATTTGAGGACCCCAATATCCGAGGACATGTGTCATCGTCACGTGTCCCAGAGAACTCCCCTAACGAATTAATTCTGCGGGGTAGTCACGATCCTCAGTCATGAGGAAATACGAGTCAAGAGAGAGATAGTATCAATATAAATATAATATATAAATAAATATTCCGGGACATTGCACACATCGCCATCTAGCCCCACACTAAGCTTTCGCTTGTTTCATGGGTACTACTAGATAACGGATATAGGTAATACATATATACTTTTCTTTTGTAAATACATACTTATTTTACATAGAAACGACCAAACTCAACACTAGTACTTAATTATAATTATTTTAAATGCATAAATACTTGTGTCACGCGGGAATCGAACCCGCAACCCCTAGATTTGAAGGCAGAGCCACTACTAACTAAGCTAACGGAGCAGTCAAACTGCAGTCAGTCTTACTGCGGACTTGCTTTCTTTCTTTTTTATTTCATTTAGGTCTGTAAACTGGACAACACAGCAAACATACAAGTGACAGTACATAGTTACTGGTTACAAACAAGCCGTATGTGTTCTTTAGTATCAATAACACTGTGTGGTTGCAGTCTGACCGCGACGGGCTACCTGTGCTACCTGCGCTCCATCCACCGGCTGGTGGCGGAGACGCGGCGCGTGCCGTGGCGCGAGGAGCTGCTGCAGCTGCCGGCGCCCGCGCTCGCGCTCGTCGTGCTCTCCGCCTTCCTGGCCGCCGTGCTGCTTAAGGTACACTACACTTTTTACTAAACTAAAGTAAGTAAAAGTAAACTGAAACTGCCTGAGGAGCACTGAAATTGCCTGAGGAGCGGGTTGAAAGTAATACTTTTCATCCCTAGGGAGAATCGCTTTCAACTGACAGCTGCTGTCAAATTAACATGTAAAAACTCTGCGCGCGACTGGCGGCAGCACTTATGCCAAGAATTGGCCTCTGCAATCAGAACATTTTAGTTCCAATTTTATCCGCGCGCAGAGTTATCTTGAACTCTACTAACCTATTTACAAAAACAAAAGAGTTCTTATACCTAGGAGTACATTTAACCAAATAGTTCTTACACCTACATTCAAAGAGGTTCTACGTAACAATACGTATAGCAGAGATTTTGTACCTATAAAATGAGTTCATCTGATTTTAATATAAATTTAACGCCTGATTTTATAAAAGAAGAGGCTAAAGCGGTAGTGGAAAATCATCATACGATTTGAGGTAGGTACAGTCAAGAAGGCGTAAGCTGAGCTTTGCATTTGTGTGGGTGAAGTATGGCAGGTGGGCGGGGGAGTGAGATGGCGCTATCGCACGATGGAGAAGCCGATTGTCTCACCTACACTATCTATGTACACCCACACAAATGCAAAGCTCAGCTTACGCCTTCTTGACTGTACCTATCTTTGTTTTGACTTGGGTGGTAAAATAAAATTTAGTCATATTTTCTTTAGCTAATTCATGTTTTTATTTTTAATTTCCTCGTATTTGTAATGAAAAGCGCAGTGTTTACTTCGGGTTAAAGACTTATTTAGTCCCGAGACCTAATAGTTCGAGGGACTAAATAAGTTACTTTCACCCCTAGGGTAACAATGTACTATTATTTGCCATTTGAAAACTTAACACTTATTACAATATTCATATTTTAGTTCATTTACAAAACAATAGGATTATAGTATTAACAGTAGAACCCAAACTAGGCGTTAGCCTGTATCTTGGTGGTCCAATATAAAAGATCCTGTTTTCCTGAAAGAAGTTGACGCTAGTAAAAGACAATAATTTCACTACTATTTAGAAATGTATAAAACAATAATAATCACGGCTATACAAGGTGTAACAGAAGGGTGTGACAATACTTATACTATACATACCTATGTACCTATATATAGAATACAGCCCACTAGGTTTCAGAATTCTAAGTGTCATAGATTTCGAGTAATCATAAGTTGAACTTTCAGTAAAACTTTAAGACTTGCAACCCTACATCTTATCATTTTGAGCGTTTATTGATTTTTCTTTCATCGACAAATGACACGGCGCGGCGGTGTCTCTCTGAGAGCGCGAGAGAGAGAGAATACGTTGCGTTAAAACTAATGCTAGAACGGGATGAAAGAATGTGTGCTTATTTCGGTTTCGTTCGGTCAGTGATCACTCGCTAGGGCTGCCACGAAATCAAGTGAAAAATATTATCTAATTTTTGTATGGTAAAAATATATGCGATTTAATTTTTCATATTTTGATATATGACTCCTTACATGATATATATGTATACTCTTTAATATTGTCACACCCTTCTATTACACCTTGTATACATATATAGTTTAGTTACAGAAATGTTCATCCATAGTTGATAAAATTTCTCTTTAAGCACAATAACTGTAGTAAAACATTGTAAAAAAGTTTATCTACACTAATGTTGTAACATTCTACTTATGTTTCCAATACTTGACTTATAATTACTACTGTTATAGCACAGACAACAAAACACTAAATTTAAGCAATTTCACATGATGCTATAATATCCACATCGATATCGTAATAGCTCATTATAACATCGGTAAAGCGCGACCAACCTGATTGCAGGGCCAATCAGGTTGGTCGCGCTGCGCTCTCGTTGGTTAGATTAGTTGCCCAAAATGTTGAGCCCAAAATGTTGAGCCCAAAATGTTGAGCCCAAAAAGTAGAGCCCAAAATGTTGAGCCCAAAAAGTAGAGCCCAAAAAATAGAGCCCAAAATGTTGAACCCAAAAAGGTGAAATAGCTCATAATACTCATATATATTTAACAATAAAAATACTTAACTAGGTAGATTGACCAACATCATACTTACCGGTAGGCCAAACTTTATAAATCACTGTGACAAATACACGTACGCGAGAATTTAATGTTTCGTAATGTGTTTTGTTTTATATATAAATTAAAAGTTAAAAATGGATAGCGACGATGATATTTGTACGCCTCCGGATATTCTAGAATTGGCAACAAAAGTAACTCACAATCTCACAATTGCCAGAAAAATCTAGAAATTTATATGAAAAATTAACTATTGTCAGCTTTTACTCTTGTTGTTTGATTAATTGCATTAGTGAAGATAAAGTGGTGTATGCAACTGCATATAACACGGGTATTAAAACACTCGTTACTATTATGAAACTCGCTGCGCTCGTTTCATAAACTCACACTCGTGTTTTAACACTTTTAATACCCTTCATTATATGACAGTTGCATAAACTACTATTAATACACAACACAAGTGGGTTTGTACTTGACCACCACCAGAAGCTGTGTTTTCTGCGAATCCAGGGGTCTTCAAATCTAGAGTTAATAGCTATATTCTAGGTGAGCGTGTTACACCCTAGGCTGCAGCAATGCTTAACATCAGGCAGGCTGTAGTCAAACGTAAACCTATCCCACGTAAAAAAACATAGTTTACCTGATGGTAAGCAATAGCATAAGATGAAGCGTGGAAGAACCGATCTTTGAGTCGTATTCTTTTTTGTTGAGGGTCGTGAAAGTAATCTTCCAATCGCAGAAATTCTCACATGTTTGTCTCAGTAACCCGAAATAAATGATTTTTATTTGTTGAGTGTAATTTTCCTAGTTTGTAATGTGGTATCTGTTTTATCAATAAGGTCACTAGGTTACCGCAACCAGACTTGCCAAAATTAATAATATGATAACGTTTCCGACGCCCTTTTCGATTTGTATGCGGTTTTTTAAAGCAAACATGCATGCCAACCAAATATTAATAAAGGCAGGTAGGTTTATTTTACCAACAGTTCGGAATTGCCGAGTAGCTCGAAAATTCAGAAATAGGTGTGGAATATCTCACTTGGTTGACAATCAACCGTCGCTTGATTTGTTAGTTATAAGGCACGTGTACAGAAAGATGTAGTTTCGAAACTTGCCGCTTACAATTATTTTCGCTCATGCTCAAATAAATTAATTTTAAATTTGGTTCATGGACGATTTCAGGTTAATATATTTTTAATAAGTTCTCAGATGAGTTGAGGTGTGTATATTTTTACCATTGAATCTGTGTTTATTCCAGGGCTACTGCATCAACGTGGTGTGGCGCTGCTACAAGTACTGCACGTGGCGCGCCGCGTCGCTGCACAGCCTCACCCCCTTCGTGATCTCGAGCGAGGGCCTGGCGCCGTGCCCCGCGCCGCGCCCCGCGCCCGACTACTCCTCGCTGCTGCCCGACTACGAAGAGGCGGTGAAGCAGACCCCGCCGCCCTCCTACCGCGCCGCCACGCTCATGCACGCCGACCCCGAGCGAGCTCTACCTGTGAGTATATACAAACTCCTCCTTAGTATATACATAAGTCTTATTCCTCATGACTGAGGGTCGTGACCATCTTCAACGATTTTTATTATTCAATAAGAACCGGTTCACTCTCACTTTGAAAATCACAATAGATTATAGAATATACTAACTAGAGTACATAGAAATCTAAGTAAGCGTATGACATCCTATTCTGCAGCGCTGTTTAACATCAAACGGGCTGTGGTCTAACATACTTATACAACGTAAAAACAGAAAAGAGCTAGCGACGATTTTCTTTACATCAACACACTAAACGACGGATAGAGCCATCAAACGTAGACAATAAGTGCATGCAATGCTATTCTTTATTTATATGTAAGTATTTTTTGTGTTAGCAACTAAGTTTACATCCTCTGTCCCCAGTCGGACGCCCCCCCGCCGCCCCCCTCCAACCCCACGGACACGATGGTGGTGCTCCCGGCGGGCGCGGCGCCGGCGCAGGCGCGCGTGTGAATCTCCACCACCACCCAGCTCGGGGCAACACTACGGACACCTTTGTTACTAAGAGATATCTTACTGTTTCAATATTTGTAGTGTATTTGCAATCAAATGTATGGTATTGTTTTGTCACACTGTTGGATAAAAATCTCTATATACATATAATAGGTTATAGTTATGTATATTATTTTGGCAAAATTACTGTGGCTGCACTATTAATTTGTAAAAATAGGCATACAAGACAATTTAGTTGCAGATGTACTCTTTGCTCCTGCAGCAGATTACGTCAACGTTACAAAGCCTAAACTATAAATTTGTAAAAATAGTGTCTGAATTACAGATTTTATATTAGTATTTTTTGTTTGTAATAAAATTGATGCATTGGCTGCAATTCGTAATTGACTTAAGTTGTGATCACATTATTGTTGCGCGTATCTCTTGTCAAATATATATCGGAACCAGTGTTTAACTGTGTTAAACTTATTTTGATCTATAAACAATTTAGTGGCGGAGATTTATAGAACGTATAATATAATAACTTGTTATAATCATATTGTCTTTAAAATGTTTTGTTCTATATATTATGTAACAAAGGGCCGTAGAATGTTGCACCGACTGATTTACATTCGCAGTACCTAATACTGAACTGTATAAAAAATAAATCAAATTTCTCGCCATTAACCTCGCGCGGACTGCGATGGCAACACTCCTAATAAAAAATTGTACTTATATTTTTGTATGACTGATCCTTTACTATTTTTAAAAAGCCGTCCGCTGTTTGTTTGGAGCTTATAGTGAGTAGAGGTAGAAAATTGACGATGAAATGTTAGCGAGGGATGATGGATTCATCTTAGAGCTAATGCTAATGCTGAATTTTACCTCTGATTTAAAGGATTGTATCAATTAAAAAACTGATTGCGATAATTCAATGAAATTTTTAGCCATGTCAGAAGCCCTTTGGGCGGCTTGATAAACTCTCGACACCAGAGTTGGCCAACTTTTTTGTAAAGTTTAATGAAATACATTGTTGCTGATCTGCTATTAAACTGCAATTTGCAAAGAGATGGCAAAGCTAAACATGCAACTTTTCACTAAGGTTTAATATAAAATGAATGTTCGTAGGTCTGTGTATAAGTTTTCAAGGCGTTTCTAAATCTTAGCTGCCTTCATTTATTTGGGCTGTTACCTCTACACTTGAAATAATTTACTTGTTTTTCATACCTTCTTGTATGAAAATCTAGAATATTACTTGTACCTAATTATTTTGTATTTAGATTATATTTGTGCTCATTTATTGACAATCGAAATCTTCGCTAAGATCGCTTCTTTTTTGTCTTTCGCTTTTTTGTATTTCTTATGAATAGTCATTGCGCTAGGATCATACAGAGTCACAAACGCTCGAAAAAAATGTCCGAGCCAAAACTCTGCCCACGCTACTCGTAAAGCAGACTTTTGAATCACCTATCTCATTTGCACGTTCTTAAAATGTGTAAGAGCGAAAGAGACGAGCAGTGTTTTGTTTGCGCTCGCTGACGATGTTAGCGTTCAGACACTTTCCTGCGCTTTTTAGTTTGAGATGTGTCTCTGTATAATCCTAGCTCAATGTGAATAGTGTTAAGAAATATGAGAATTGTAAATCTATAAATGAAATCGATGTATTTTCCGGGTGCCATGGTGTTGTGTTTGTGAAATTTTATTTTTCTTAGATAATACATCTACATAACTACTAAAAAAATCAATTGCAATAGTAATCGACAAAGTTATTTAGAAAGATTACTGCGATATTTTATAAAGTTATTGCCTGGCACGGGATATTTATCAAATTAATTTATATAATTTATTCTAAACTTATAAACTTTAAAATCACGAAAGTATATGTATTTATTCGTGTTTAAAATCCTTATGTATAAAACAGAAAATATCGTTTACTACGACACAAATAACTGTTGATTTATTATATATCATAATTATACACAGTTAACTAAATTATCATGTCACTGTAGTTAATTAGGTACCTACTAATTGGAATAGTTCATAACATGGCCTTTGGTGTATAAGCCATAAGTTTTTTTATTTAAGTACGAAAATAAAATATTCAATGTTTATTTTCATAATTAATTGTTTAAAAGGCAATTAAGTATAGCCGTCGGAATTAAATAACTACCTAACTAATTAGTGCGTTAATATCGTCATTTTAGATATACCTAAAACCTAAAGATTACATTAACAGCGTATTTTATGTTATTGTACTAGTACTTTATTTTTCAATGGAAGTTTTTTTCTATTTTCGGTTCTGTGGTGTGTATAGTAAAAGTAAATTATACTTTATGTAAGATATTCTTGAAATAAATCGTACCTACTATGTGTGCCTTTAAATCCATCATCCTTTATACCTTTACAACGATCGTTAACAGCTTAGGAGCTAGATAGTAATGTTTTTTAAACTGTTTAAAATATAGTGCATACCTAGTACTAATAGAAACATTTTGAAATATTCTCAAATCTATTTCTTATAATTAGGGTAGGTACTAGTTAAAATAGTAATGGAAAGACAGAAAATTATTAGCCTCCCCATTTGATAGCCTATAAAAAAGCATCTTCGTAAAGTATGTGTCAGATTTTGACTCGCATCACCAGTTTGTGAATATAGACCTATCTCAACCGGCATTGTGGGCTGCAGTGCGTGTATCGTCACGCATACAGTTGTATAAGATTGCAGCGGGTAAAGGTCACACAGGACGCACAAGTTACAAACAACATTGCACATGCGCGGCGCCGTCCACGCGCCACGTCTATTTATATCGACCCCGCGCCGCGCCTGCGCTCACACCGCGAAAGTGAAACTGCACCGGCTCGCTCAGTAGCCATGCGGGCCGGGGCGGGCGGCGATCCTCTCTGACGCCGCCATGGCCTCCACAATGCAGCTGGAGTTCACGCAGGCGATGACCGACTTCAAGACCATGTTCCCCGACATGGACGACGACGTGATCGAGGCGGTGCTGCGTGCCAACCAGGGCGCGGTGGACGCGACCATCGACCAGCTATTAGCCATGAGCACCGACAACCAGAACGAGCGGCTGCGGCTGGAGATGGAGCGCGTGGAGAGCTGCACGCCGCCCCGACAGCGGCCGCGCCGGAACAAGCAGGGGGAGGACGCAGACACCACCGCACTCGTGTAAATATTTCAATATCTCTTTTCTTAAGTACTTATATCTTTGCTTATCACATCATGCATATCTGCGCTAGACTTCCTTGCTATTAATTAGTAGTAACACAGAATAGTTCGACTAGAACACAAACTAGAACTAGTGATTTTTGTTTTGTCCGATAACCCTATTTGTGTGTACCAAATGCCTAAATCTCTTGTTATCTGATATTTCTTGTTATATGTTATTAATATTCAATATACATAATATTTACGCATACTTAGGTACATATTATTATTCAAGTATGCTGCAGGAAATAATTTAAATTGGCCTGCATTGTTGTGCTTCGTACCTAAACGCTGCTGTACCTTTGAACCACATAATAGCGTACATTATGCAGACTTCCTGACGTTATAATGGACTGCTTCACAACATGAGACCTGCGAAGGCCTGCTATTACATAAAAGGATCAATGCGGAGAGCAACAGGTTGGCATGACTGCATGGATCTCATGAAAATGTCTGAAAATTAGAATTAACATCAGATCCTCACATCAATAACAAACGCCAATGTTTGTGATTAGACAAGTGTGGTAGGTACCTAACTTAGAAACTTGAAAATGCCTTAATCGAACTTTAAAGATAAACTAGATCTTGGATTATTAATAGGCAATTATGCTGAAATAACAGCTTAAGTACGAACACGGTACTTCCGAAAAATAAGTAAATAATAGATACTTGACATACCTATTCGCGTACTCATTCTGTACTTAATACTTTTCTATATTAAGTACTTCCATGAAATATCTACGCGTACCTAATATTCGTAAATAATGCATAGGTAAATGACGTCCACGAATGTTGAAATATTTAGGTCCATTATAGGCAAGGAGCGCACGTCATGGTTAGCATCCTACGCAGGCAGAACAACTAGAGCTTGATTGTAGCCTATTGTTCTCTCAATGCCTAGGTTAGGGCTCGTATATCTGCCGCGAGACATTCAGATTCATTATCCAATCAACTTGTCTTTAAGCTGCAGTGCAACCAATGCAAACAAATAATCGTACCTATGTTAAAGTTGGTAATGACAATAGTATCCATTAGTTGTCATTCTTTCACGAACAATAAGCTAAACTAATTTGGATGAAACTTGATATGATGATCAATCCAACCCTGGATTAGCACATGGGTTACTATACTGGATTTTCGCAAACATATAAAAAGCAGCACTAGGTATTTTTTCGCGTTCGCTAGTCATTTTGAAATGTAATATCTGCTCATGATATGAAGATTGCTATCTAGCATTGACCTTCAAGGCTTCTTCAGTAGATATTCGAAATCGATAAGCAAATTCGCGGTAAAAAATAGGTTTATTGTTAGCCTCGTTGGCAAAACGAAAGCTTGGCTTTGAAAGGCTAAACGTTACGATAAAATTAAGCACTTGCGATGTAGAACTCTGTCTAGCCTGCAGAATGTATTTTAGATCTTGGTATGTAGCAAAACTAGCAAAGCATTTTGTCAAAATATTTATTGACGTATTATAAGTAATTTAAAATCCGAATTTGGCTATGAGATTATTAGGTACTTAATTAACCATCATCATCATTAGCTTTTTCAGGCTTAATTTAATTCTATTATTTACCATCTAATGTTCCTTTTGCAAATGAATAATATTCAATTTACCAATCTCATACCTACCTGTATAACCTGATAAATAGTATGTAATTTGAATTTATTTGTGCTCATTTATTGCCAATAAAAAATTTCCTTTTTTAACATTTAGGTTTTTAATATTAGAAACATACGATCACCAATATAACGAACAAATTATACAATTGCAGAGACGTAGAAGACGAATCAATACCACTAGCAATAAGAAAGAAATGGGTGCCACGAATGTTGCTACCGCTTCCACCCATGTTCCTCCGGATCCCGCCAGGAACTGACGCCAGGATAGACCTTAGTTTGGAGATGGATGATGATAGAATCGCCACGTTGCTGCAGAATGAAGAGTTCATGGCAGAGCTGCGGTGGAACCAGGAGTTTATGGCAGCGCTGGACAGCGAGCAGGGACAGAAGACCAAGGGGCATGATGATGAAGCGGTTTTCAAGGAACGGTTGAAAAATATGGGCAAATGTAAGTTAACCATTTTTGACCATCTTTCTAGCTAATAGGATTCGCGAAAACTTGATACCTACCGACTTGGAATGGCTGAAATTTGAAGTCATCTACTCTTCATTATGTACTATAGAGAAATTTCACTCAAGTTTCCCCCTCGGATAAAAAACACGTCATAACTTTCTAACAAAGTTAGGTAATTCTTCTTGAAGATGCCCTATCCAAAACTTGCAAAAAACATAATTTAGTTTAAGTAACTTGAAAGACTGCAAAGCAAAACTTGATTAGTAAAAAAACATATTGATATTTATCCAACAGTATCCCGCAAGAAGTTCGCACAACTATCCCGCATGTTCCGAGGCGGCGGAGCGAGACGTTCGGGCGGCGCTCGGGCTCCGCCCCGGGGCCCTCCAGACAGCCTCCTGCTTCAAGAGGAACACAGCGACGACGAGGACCGCCCGCAACCTAGACGAATGAAGATATAGAGGACTTGTGGTAGCTTGATGACATCATTCGTGTAACGCCTCTGTACTTTTAATCGAAAGCACCTAAATCGTTCTTTGCAAAGGTACGAATCAGCAACTATCGATAATACCTACTATTTGTTGATAATTTAGATCTCTTCTCGAATCTCATTTATTTGGGAAACGATATCTGCCATTAGACTATCGTTAAAACACATCGTTGAAAACATCCAGGTATTATATAGGCACTGCAAATCTCATTTATTTGAGTGTCCGATATCAGACTGATCGATCAGTTTGATGTTTGCAGATGGGCGGAATATATTTGGTGCAATATGTGCCTAGTTACAATAACTGCTGCAGCCTGCATTTCACTATCCAAAGAGCATATGATGCAGGCTTTGAGTTCAGAAAGATATATTATTGAATTGCTGTGTCTTTTTCGATGTACGGAGGCGTTGTCCGAGCGATGTCCTGTAACGTACGGCCTTAGGAAGAGTTTCACAAAGTTTCAGATAAGACTGGCCTCGCCTCCTTATACGAGCCGAGATGGGTACGACTGCTGACGGACTAGGCTAGCTAAAATAAGGCTTTATTCGTAAGGTTGAGAAAAGCTGGATATACGTTTATATCGTTGGGGTTTTGTTGAGCTGAAAGATATATCGAGAAAAATTGGGGACTATATGATATTATATAGATAGATTAATAAACTTTTTATTGAAAACAAAAGTGGTCCGTTCTTTCGCCTGTAAATTGCGTGTAAATGGGTGAGATCGGTCTCGAGAGAAAGGCTGAATTGGAAAATTGTGTAAAAATGTCGTATGTTTTTTACATTTGGCGCCCTTTGTAAATAAAATATCAGTTGACATGTAGAAAGTTCGTAGATTGCTTTATCTTTGTATCCAAATTTATTTGTATGTTTGAATTAATACTAACATTATGAAAATTCTTCTGTAGACTTTTCAAACGTTTTGAATAGTTTAGATTGCGCAGTTTTATTTGTTAAGTCTTATATATCTATTCGAGCTAGTCTGTCCAATTTAGTTTTATTAATTAGTTGTGATAAGAATACCTAAAATAGGTAGTAAGTATGAAATGTTTCTCTAAGCAATTGAGATATCAATTATCTAATTTGTATTATTTGCGTTAGATGTTAGATATAAGTAGTGGCTATGCATAAGTAACTGTAAAAGTATTTTAAGTTATGAATTAAGTTAGATTTCCCTTGATCTCTCGCCAATCCAAAGAAATTTTCCAATAGTGTAACTAATTTTAACAAATTATTATGTTTTGTGGAATGTAAGATCTAAGAACATATTTCAAATTTACTTTATGATGTTAAATAGATCACGTAATTAATTGAAACCGTTATTTTATTTTGATAACGACCCTTAACTACAGAGCTTGATTTCTTCTATCTTTCTATCCTGTGATATAACAGAAGTTGTTTAGTTTAATTTTTCAGAACTTGTTTTTGGAAGCCTAGTGGAATCCTGAATATTTGACAACATTGACGTAACTTTATCTTCAACTACCTACCATGGAAGTAAAAGAATAGACTTAAATTTCCCTTTTTAAAATTGTTAACTACAGATATCTAGTTCTATTATAAATAGCTGCTATTTTTCGAAATGGCGGCGTCTAGTTTTCTACTTTTTAATGTGCACGTGTGGTTGCTCATGTGTTGTTTACAATTTTCCAATGTTCTGCTCGAGCGAATGAGGTTACCCACTTCTTAGTAATGCTGAAAGTGGTTAATTTCAACGTCAATATTAAATATTAACGTTGATTAATTTTCAAAACAAAAAACAGGCAACTGAAAACGCGAGTTCTTGAAAAGTAACTGCTGTAACAAAACGTTCCTCAAAGGTCATCTGTTTGAATGAGATGATATAGTGCTTACTTTAAGGTATATTTGCCCCAAATACTATATCAATATTCTGTAAATTGCAGAATTTAAGTAATTTATTTATTTATTTTATAATGGCACACAAAACATTTCGTTCTTAAATGAACTGAATATAGGTACATTTAAACCTGGTTTCGACCCAGAATAAATTCCAAAATATGTGTAGGTACACAGCTAATTAGAAACAATAGATCCTATCTTTGTCGTAGCTAGCTGAATTCGTAAAACTAAATACTAAAACTAAATGTGATTGGAATATCTGTATGAAAAGATATAAATTATATAGAGTTACTGAATTCCATTTTCTTACAATTTAAGTAGCCGATTCAGTCTGTACGCGTCTCGATGTCGATAATCTTGAATTGGTCAATAGCACCAAATAAAGAAGGCACGCGAAGACGCGGCGCAGCGATCAAAAGAATAGTAGCAAAAACGAACAAGAAAAACCAGATTAAGAAGGCATTACATCAATCTTGTTCGCTAATCCATATTTATGTCATATCAAAACACCTGGTGTAAAAGGAAAGCAACAGATACGCTGCATCCATTGTTGGCCTTTTGAGGGAACTCGCATTATTTGGTACTAGCTCTGCCTGCGACTTCGTCCGCGTGGAATTGTTATTTTGAGCATCATATTTATTTTTGCAAACAATCTCTTCAGCTTTATAAATTATAGCTGTTACCCACGACTTCAACCGTTTTTGCAGCGCACGCAACGGAAGCCCTCAAAGATGAATAAATTTCCCCGGTTTTTCCACATTTTCCATTGTTTCTTCGATCCTATTAGTTGCAACATGATGTTATATAACCTAAAGCCTTCCTCGATAAATCTCTATTCAAAACAAAAAGAAATTTTTCAATTCGCACCAGTAGTTCCTGAGATAAGCGCGTTCAAACAAACAAACAAACTTTTCAGCTTTATAATATTAGTATAGATAAGGCTGTTTTTTTACTGAACTGCAGGCTACGCTACAAGATAGACGTTTAACATCACTGTAATATACAATTAAACATGCTTGCCAGCAATTTACTACCTGATCAACTGTGGAAAACCTCTGCAGTGGTAATTCTCAGGGTGCTTCTAGTAGACATTGGTAGAGTGAATAGGTATCATTGAATTCGTAATTAATACGTCTGATTTAAACTGATAAATATTGTTCTGCCACGGTGCTTCATAATCCATCCATCTCCATTTCCACATAAAAAAAAAACATTTTAAAGACTACCTACATTAAAAAAAAGTTGTCAGCACCGAAAATCCCGGGAAATCCCGGTTCCGTTTTGCGAAATCCCGAAAATCCCGGTTCTTTGAATTGGGACCGGTTCTCAATTCCCTAATTGTTACTTTTAATAAAAAAAATCTTTTTTTGGCCATAACTTTGTATTGTGCAAGTTCTCAAGTTTAAATACAATAATGTGTAGGAATATGCTGAGTAACTCAGCATTATGCTGAGTTGGGGCCGACTGATGGTTTGTGGCAGATTTTATGTTTGTTTGTTATGTTTTTAATCGTGTTTGTTTTTCTGTTCAATCTGGCAGGATGTTCCTGCAGAGTGGCCCGCCCGCCCTAACCACTTCCGGAATGAGATAGCGCACTTCCTCTGATTGAGGGCGGGCGGGCCTTCGCCTCTATCTGGTGCAATCTTATGGTGATCTAACAATAAATGTTTTCTTTCTTTGTTTTTCTTTTTTATATGTAAAGTCCAAATGTTTGTTGGCTGAACTTGGAAACAATACGGATCAAGCAGGTTGAATTAGAATCTCTATTGTCTAGGCAGCTAGCCAGCAAGCTGTCGGAGCGTAACTGAAAGTCACTGAGCCAACGGCATGCGCTGAATATGATGGTTGCATCTGTAGCTCATTTACTAGTCCTTTCTCGACACAGTGCATATGTTGGGAATAATATGGTTAATTTAATTTCAAGAACTAGCCTGCGTGTGTATAGTTTCGGTAAAGGGAAAATACACTAAGCAACTTTTTACAATATATAATAATAATACAATACGACTTTATTGCACACTAGTGGGTGCTCGCGGCTTCGCTCGCATTAAGAAGTAAAACTTGCATCCCCGATTTCACCCCTTTAAAAGTGGCATTTCCAAAAATCCTTTCTTAGCGGATGCCTAAGTCATAACATCTACCTTCATTCCAAATTTCAGCCCAATCCGTCCAGTGGTATGGGCTGTGCGTTGATAGATCACTGTATTAGTCAGTCAATCAGTCATTCACCTTTGAGTTATATATATATAGAAGATAGATTAAAATACAAAAAAAAAACATAATAATAGGACTTAAACTATATACAAGAGGGCGATTTTTATTGGTTGTATGGTGCTGCTTTTGTCTAACCTAGGTCAAGGTATGAGAGCAACATATTACTATTATATTACAGTCGTAGGCGAGATATACAGCACAGATGTGGCAGTTCGATTTTAGCAAATTGCGTTTATCAAGTCAAAACTATTTCATGAAAACTGGAAGATACCAACCTAGCCTACCTACTTACGAAATAAAAATGATTATGAAAAAAAATTATGATACCTACTCTAGGTTTGTATCTAAGGTTTTATTATAGACTTTGTTCTCTACATCTTAGACACTTCTAAGCACATGAAACAAGATGACCACAATAATACCACACTATGTCAATTCAATTTAATTAAGAAAACTCAAGCAACATATACTTTATTTATCTAGAGGTGAGGTGCTGACCCTTGAATAAAAAGGTGCTTATAGGTAATATAAGATCAAAAAATATTTTATTTGTAATAGTTATTACTGTAACTGACTACTAGATATCATTCTACGCTTTTACGACTATCGTAAAGTGTTGAAAGTTTAGTATTACCTACACATACGTATACTACCTATACATGCAAACTTATTCACTCATTTCTAGTCGAGTTATTGTTCGTCGCGTCGACTTACATTTTCCATTCTATTGCAGTAATAAGGCAATGAAATTGATACATTTTCCAATCACTCATACAACAAAGCGCTATTTTTCCTCGCGGATATAAGTTTCTTGACACCCGCTTCACCACATGTTTTATGTATAGATAGTAAGGAACTAACGGTTTCCTCTCTTATAAATAAACAATTAGCAAATACGATTCATTAAGATAGCGTTCATTACCAACATAAATACGTAAAATAATCTGAATAATATGCTAGAGAACTTGGGGAAGTTCTTGACCAAAACGCAAATGCGTGATCCAATCTGAGCATTCATTAAAAGGTAAGTAAAGATAAGCATAATTTTCTTGGTTGCCTTGCGTATAAACTAAGTAATAGCAGTGGCATCAAGCTCTGGTTTTGGAGGCAGTCTAGTTTTTTAACCGACCGCAAAAAAGCAGGTCTTGAACTTGACTGTAGGTAAGTGACATCATGGAAATTCCATAAAATGTTAGTAGGTACGAATTATTGTTAGTTAGTAGGTAATATATACGTATCATAAAAAACTGGGTTTTTAAATCTAACATGGTGATGACGATTCTCCTTAGATGAAGTTTAAGGGAACCGTTCATTTTTATTAAGTACATTTAAAGTTGTTCCAGTGGTTTTTGAGATGTTGTATGCTGATTTACTTATCTGTGTACCTTAGTTTTTTTACCACCTAATATATGTAGTACCTACACTAGTCGTTATTGTAGTACACTCTAGATTGTTCATCTGTCGAGATATTCGTTCACCTAACACCCGCATCATAGTCACGTTCATTCCACCTTACGTCTTATGACGCAACTTAGAAGCTTATCAAAACAAGAGCAGACACTAAGCAGCGAAACCAAAACCCGTTGAGACGATTATAGAAGCATAGTGACTGCTGCGTGTGCTGTGGCGAGCGCTATACACAACTAAGAACAAGCAGTTATGTTAGGGGAAATGCACACGATACGAGCTGAGGGTGTGATTCGATACATATATGAACTGTGTGGTAGAGCATAGGCTAATGTGAAATATGATTTAACAAAAAATAAGAAGAAGATTAGAGGATTTAAAGAAAAGCTCCATATTAATTATTTTTTATTCGATAGTTTTCGAGTAAAAAAGACAAAACTCTCAACAAACTAATCAAACCAATGATCAAACAGCTATCACGTAAATACCTGTTTGATATTTAAGTAAGGCGGATAACCTAAAAGAAATAATTCACACTACGCCTACTTAACTACAAAGTAACGCAAAACAAAATAAATGAAAACGAACACAATAAGAAAAGGCTAAGCATCAAGTTAAGCGAGCGTGTGCACCGCGCTCAAGTCGGGATGCGCGAGCGCATCGCACGTGGACCCGTCACGCATCACGGACACTTAGAAATTCGCTCGCTTAGTTTGTCCCTCCTCTCCGTGCCGCGAGCACGCATGGAGCCCCGTCTCGACTCCCGCGCAAGTGACTATGAAATACCCACTTGAGATCACCAATGATCTGGAACTAGCACCAGTGTTCTCGGCCAATCGTTTCGACGCTCTGAACAAATAATTTCGTGAGTATTCTAAATTTTTCCTCATAATTTTGAACGTAACGACTTCTCGTGCGCTTGTAGGTAACTCGAGCTGAGCCGATTTCATTCTAGCTTATCTTGAAGAATCTTTGTATTTTTATTTTTTGTTCGTTCATAAAGTTTCAGAAGAGAGTTTTAGCAGTCGAGGGTCGTTAGTCCACATACCTACGTCGGATAGGGCTTTGACCGTCATCGTCTACATCTCGCGAAGCGCTTCAGGCTAAAAGTAATGGCGATCTATACCGAACCTGTTGTTCGCCTTGTCTGAGGATCGGCGCACTTCTTTTTCTGGAATGATTCGCGTATTTTTTTTCCTTTTGTTACTTTATAACAGACGCTCCATACGATTGTTTCTTCAGGCGATGTCCTACGATAAGGCGAGAGCGCACTATAATACCCACCTAGCTCAAAATAAGAAACACAGGCTATTTGCGTTCTACAGTTTCTTCAATTGGGTAAATTCGTAAATGGACAAGAGGCTGGCTTTGATAATGATGCAAAATTGTTGCTGACGATGATGTTGCTCTTCGGTATTAATCAAAAGCTCTGTCAAATTTGAAATTGCGTTTTGTAACAAACAGATTGACATTGTTACAATTACAAAAGTTTTTTAAATAATATACTTGTAGGTAACTACGTATTTGTGTGCAAAAAAATACCATTTTTATTTAACAACTAATCAGTATTCTGTAACCATCTCAAGGCAAGCTTGACTAAATTAACTAATTACCTGCCTATGTCGTTACAACAAAAAGAAACACAAATTCAATTAACACCAGCGCAAAAACTTTAATCTGCAGAATCTCCAGCCACATTCCCACGAATTTAAACGAATAAAGGCACCCATTAAAATATTCAGAGCTATTTATTATATGCAGGCATGCGGTTAACTGCGCGCTGCACCATTCGCAAAACAATTTCATGTCTGTCTGGACGTCCAATGAGGCAAATTAAGGGAAGGAAGAGGAGCTATTACCGGCCTCTTAAATTATGGATGCAATTGACATGATCCTGAAGGGCAGGCACTGGCAGCCACCACCCGACCGGGCTCATTATCTGCCCAGCCCGCCAGTTAAACAACTTTGCTTTCATTTACATAATGCGCCGGTTTAATAGAATACCACTCCCGTAGTATAATTTCATCATTAGGCCGGCTAAAACAATGCATAAAAAATAATGGTCATCTACGACGGCTGGCGTAATAAGGTAAATGATTCTATTGTCTTTTAATAAAATAAAAACTTTATCTAAATTAGATTATATTGATAAGAACCACACTTGATGATGAGGGCGCGTGTGATACTAAAATTATAAGCTTTCAGATTCATAATTCAGGGTTTTTGATTTTCATTTTTTTACACGGAATAGGCTTTCGTTTGACTACAACCTGCCTTATGTTAAGCACTGTTGAGGTCTAAGATGTAGCACGTTTGCCTAGAAACATGTTTGCTCTAGATTTGAAGATTCCGGGATATAATTCAAAACTTCCGAAAACTACATTTCTGACACATAATAGATATCATTACATTCTGATGAATCGGATATCTTAATGCTAATCGTAGACGCACAAAATGGTGAATCGCCTCCCCATTTCTGAAGTCAGTAGAATCGTTTTCAATTTCCGCAAGCCATCTAAACTTAAGTGTGATAGGTTCTTAACAAGTCTGAGTCTAATTCGCGTAAGTCTAGTCTAGAGCCATCATTTCCCAATAAGTACATTATCTTCACAACAGACCAGAGTTACGAGCCTTGAAGAGCGTAAAGCCCTTCGTAAAAGTCATGAGGTCCATATAGACCCGCGCGAGCTGCAATCGCTGGCATAAAACTTCAAATCGATGTCCGACCACAAATGAGAGAGTCGATAAATCAGCGTGTTTACGATCGGGTTTAACGTCCCGCGGGAAGGCGATATGGCCATGGTGAATATTATGGTCGCCGTAATAGGAAAAATAATGCACAACAATAAATCATAGTAATTTACGGGGTGAGGCAGTCACGTTACCTGCAATTTGCACAGTGTATCGCTGCAGATAATTTACTGGTTGGACGGCGAGCACCGCGACCTCGGCCATGAGGGTTAATCTCCAGCCAGGCCAGTGGAGACCATTTGAAATCCTTACTAGATTCTAAGAATCTAGACAGTATTGACTGACTAAGAAACTGCAGATATTGATAAGAATGAAACAACTATTTGCACACATTTATTTTTTACTTGATGAATATACATAAGCCCAAACTATACAGGCTTTTTCATTTTCCACCATAACCATTGTCATTTTCGTATCAAACGGATAAAATTACATATTAGGTAGGTAGGTACCTGAGTAATATTGTATCTATGTCAAACGTAGGTAAAAGCAACGATACAATTATGGAGATATTTCATTAAATTCATTTGATGTTATACCTAATTACTCACATTAAATAGATAAACCTACAAAATACTATAAGTAATAATATCTATTAGAAAACGTGTTTTTACTGGAGTTATTTATGGACAATTCATAGGATGACATAATTAATGTTGCCTCGGGTCAGCCTGTCCAGTAGATAGTCAATTGAACATCGACGCTGGATTTTGAAATTGATATAATATAAATATTAGATAGGTACATATTACATTAGAACATCAATATTGTTAAACTGTAGCTCAGTTGTCTGCGAAATTCGTGCGCGACCGAACTTAAAAAAGCTAATATTATCGCGAAAATTGAGTTATTTTTACCACTTTACCTACTTCATTATTGTTTAAATAGCGACATCTTAAATATAAGAGATTTCGGGTAAATTGATTGGAATTACTAACTGACTAATCGCTAAGCCCCATCAAAAGCTCTCTCATACTAATTAACGTTGCACAAACTTATTTAAACTTCAAAAAGTTTTGCCCTTGATACTATTATAAATTCTGTGGTTTTCCTATAAATCTTAGCAAGTAAAAGAATCAGGATGGGGATAGAAGTTCTCACAACTTGTATCATTATTCCAGCCCAGTTTATTGATCTAAATCGCAAACCCGAGACGTGAGCTAAAAATAAGTCGTGAGAATTCAAGTTTTCGACCAATTTTTACCTCAAGTAAAATTAATATTCAATGGGCAATAAAGTTAACGAACCGATTTGAATATTTTAAGTGAGTAAGAATAATATTGCATTCTCGAATTTCTCTCCACCTCAATTCAATGTTTTGGCGAATTTTGTTACCATTTGCAAGTGAAATATATACTTGGCTTCCTTAGGAGTATGTAAAAGCTAGCTGCGCGTAACAATTACGATTCTAATTAATTACGATTAAATTCTAGCTTAAATGTACCTATTTTCAAACTAGTACATGTTAGTACTGGTACTTAGTAATATGTAATAGATGTAATGATGAAATAGATATCTCACTTCAAAGTCCGTGTAATAATAATTAAGCAAGTAATTATTTTACACTTTACGAATAAACTATACTATTGCACAATAGAACCTAGGTACGTGCTCAATATAGTTGTTAGGAACAGCGCCATTGTGAGGCCTATTAACAAACAAACAAAAATACTTTATTGGAGGTACACCAATAACAAAAGAACACAAGCTTTAAGAAATTTAGTTCATAGTACCTACTGGGACAGAGGACGGCCTTAACTACATTTTGAAATAGTTATGTGATATTAGTCTTACACACACATACTATACAATAGTTTGTAGATATGACAATACGCTCGCCACTCTTCGCGTTAATTAGTAATTACCACTTAGGTAACACACATGATAGCCGGTTGATCGCGCCGAACAGAAAGTTTACAGCGAAACGTTAGAAAATAATCGTAGTTAATAAAAGTCAACAACTTGGTGATTAGCTGCACACACCAGCATAAAAACTATAAAAAGTAATACAAAGCGCATTCGTTCAATTACAACACGTATCATTTAATTTTCACTGCGATGTTTTCATTCCATGAGGCTAATTTGTATCGTAACATTGCTAATCATCACACGTAGGTTGTGCTCGGGCTATGAAGAATTCTAATTGATTTTGTGCATGTGTATGTACCTACTCATCTATCTGTCAGACTGTCTGTCAGCAAAGTGCCAAACCTTGATTTCAATATATCTGTTGGCCATGTATTGTAACCTACTTTTGATATCTACTAAAGAATACTAAGTAACTACTTTATATGATACCTTTAAACAAACAACCGGAACTTCAGTGTTTTTCAGTTTTACGAAACTTGTCTAGAAACTCTCAGTTTTACGAAACTTGTCGAGAAAACCTCAGTTTTCTGAAACTTGTCTAGAAACTCTCAGTTTTCCGAAACTTATCGAGCTAATTGTTCGACATAATTATTGAAATAAGTGCTAGCCGGTTATTACAACTAAATAAAAACTGGAACTTGTTATATATACCTATGTAGGTTCATAATTACCTTAAAATGTCATCTAAGCCTGGTAGAATATGGCCTTGCAACCCTCGAACTTGACATTTTAATAACTATCTCGACAATCACATTCTCATACTCGTAGCCTATATATACCTACTTATTCGTGCGGTCCGATATAACAGTTCGTACGTAGCCTATATTACACCTACTTATTCGTGCGGTCCGATATAACAGTTCGTACGTAGCCTATATTACACCTACTTATTCGTGCGGTCCGATATAACAGTTCGTACGTAGCCTATATTATACCTACTTATTCGTGCGGTCCGATATAACAGTTCGTACGTAGCCTATATTATACCTACTTATTCGTGCGGTCCGATATAACAGTTCGTACGTAGCCTATATTACACCTACTTATTCGTGCGGTCCGATATAACAGTTCGTACGTAGCCTATATTATACCTACTTATTCGTGCGGTCCGATATAACAGTTCGTACGTAGCCTATATTACACCTACTTATTCGTGCGGTCCGATATAACAGTTCGTAATAGTTATTCGTATAATGGATACATAATGAAAGATAAATAATACGCATTATAAATACACACACAATGCCCAGCTACTGAAGTAACATTTAGGTTGGATAGAGCGTTACATAAAACTCAAGTTATGACTTTCAAAATATACTAATGTATGCTAATAGAGCTGTGTATTATGCAAGTAATAATGCCTTACCCTCTACATTACATTAGCCAGGCAATGGTACCAACTAATGAGCTCTATGCAGGAAACTTACATACTTGATTACAACGGTTCAGTGAGGTTTTCTCCACACTTACTTATTTCCGTTAAAAGAACATGGAACTACTAGGTTTCCCATTCCGTCTGGTGATTAAAATTATAAGTGTTGGCCCGGTACAAGATCAATTATCTGGTACGGTTCAGTTTATCTATAGGTACGTAGACTTCTAGGCATACCTAGTCTATACACTTATATTTCTAGGTTTTCTAATCATGGGATACTGAAGGGTGGTAGACCAATAAGACCTACAATCACACCGCCGCAGCGGAACCGGAACCGCTGATGACAGCTAATTGGTAGTCTCTGACAACATTAACTAACTCGTAAGCAATTCGGTTCATGTCTCGAACCATTTGCTTTCTCTCTCAATGGGTGTTTCATAAGATGAATAAATGCAGTCACCGTGAGCAGACAACGTTAGATGCTGTTTATTAACTTTGTTTTTCGTAAGAATGACGTGCGTGAAATATGGTTGAATAATTGTCGGTAAGGCAGGAATGCGCGCTGCCGCGGCCGGCCCGCGCCGCTGCCGCCTCTCCGGTCGGGGCTGTCGAGACTCAGACACAATCAGTTCAGGCGAGTTTCACTCCGAGTATTCGTGCTGTTACTTTTCCAACGCACTGTCGCACACGAACGCTCTGTTTCCCTAAGTCTCATTGTTCTGCTCGTACGCTACGCAGGAAAACTTTGACTTTCCATTCGACGACGGTGTGTCACCTCAAAAGCGTGTCGAGAGAACATTTATATCGTGGACGGTGCAATATTGTAGAGCATTAAAACCGTTGATTGTTTCGCCGGACCCGCGGCCGTCACCGCTGATATCTCGCTTTCCGTCACAGCTTTCCGTGATGGAGTGAATACAATGAGCCTTTATTCACGATATCTCCAGATAGTGCACGATTTTATGCGCCATAAAGATACCTACCTACTCAAACACGGAATAGAAGTTATGTTCTGAAGTCATGACCCCAGAATGAACTGCAGAAATTTATTTATTCTTATGGTAAGAGACTTCAGAATAAAGAACATAAATCTTGGAAACAATGACTTGTGTTCGACGAATGTAAACATACTTAGCTTGAAAGGATTTTATGTTTGTAAAAACATAGCCATGGCATAAACCCTGCTGGAGACAAGTGGTCGGTAAGCGCATGCCGCATAGGTGCCTGTGCATAACAGAGCTACACGAGTCGAACATGTCTGTAATTATTCTATTGAAGGGCTCGCAGCGTAGACAATAGGTACAACATTTTATCTTAGGAGAAGCAAAAAACATAAAAGCTTTCACAAAAAGAGAATAGATAAGTAATGTTGCAGAAACTGGGTCTAACTAAACTATCACCCACATTCAGTAACGTGGGCTATCTGCGAATGTAAAACAAAATCCATAGGACGAAATACGATGAGCCCATAAACCTCTATTACGAAGTTTATCGTCCAATACAATCTGCTTATTACATCACCGATACGCTAACGATGAAATATAAAGCTGCCGGCGGCGAGAGTCGAGCTGGCTCGATGCTATCCGTGAACGCGAAGATTTGGATGTGATTTAAGATAACACTACCGGGTACCGTTGCTGAGATCGTTTGCTTGTACGATTGTCGGATTGCCGCGAGTGGTCGGCGGCTCGGCGCCCCTCGCTCGCACCTACCGTTACCTCGCACCAAATCTGCCTACAATACTCTCTGTACCTTGATACGGATAATAAGTTTACAGTCACGATCTTGTTCCGCGAAGCTGTCTACGTAATCTCTCCGCTGAATTAGAGGCTCCCTTGTACGGAAACGATGCATATTTTATATCCGAGCTATCTCGAAGACGAAATGCGGCCAACGTGAATTTATTCCCAACTTAGAGTCAGATGGGAGCTAGATAGGGAAAATAGGCGCTATTAAAGTTTCCAAAAGGGGAGTTAACATTTTACCTGAGCTTGCATAGCAGAATCCAAATTAAAACTAATAGGCACACGGCACCTTCTCGAGTATCGTATAAGGCATCGGTATTACATTGTCGCAGAGCCATTACAAGAATGACGCTTCCTTATTCCTTTGGGTGTCATTTCTATGCATGTTATTTCAGGATACATTGCCGCGGCAACGTTTGCGAATCTTGTCTTGTCCTACGGCTGTCGTGCTGTTTTACTACTTGACTATCTATAGTGATTTACTTATACTCGTTGGTGTCTAAGTACTTTATGTGGCTTCCTCCCTTGATAAAAGCAGATAGTTTAGCTTCTGTTTTTCCTTCAAGTGCTATTTTTATCGCAGTTTACATACTCCAGGACGCAGGTAATTAAAAGCCGATATGCAAAGCATACAGCTAAGCCTACATGTAGCTAGCTATCCACATGACATCCGTCGCAGGCTGGCCGTATAAGCCGGCCGTGTAGTGAACTCTAGTGCGTGCGAGTGACGATGGGGATGGAATTAATTCGTTCGTTGCCCCGTCTCGCGGTGACGTGACGTCCGTCCGCCACCCCGCCGAGCTATGTCCGATATTACCATGCACGACCGCCGCGAAGCCTATTAAATATGAGCTTATGACCGTAGCTAATAGGTACGTACAAGAGTTGACGATATGCGAAAGCTTTGTAATGTAAAGTGAGCGATAAAATCCATACTTGACCCTGAGTAACACTGTTCTATTTATTCACTCAACACAGCGTGTATTGAGTAGGTACGATACCTATCCAGGTAGGTACATATACTTACATACAAATTGACATAGGTGGATGCGTTCACGACAAAAATTAATAATGGCCGAGTACTTATTCGATTATAATAAAAATAAACATTTCCACAATTGCAACCTATAAAATGTAATTCAAAAAGTAAGTATCCATTCGAAGGCTCTGTAGATGTCTCGAAGAGATCTTAGAATCGTCGACAGACATAAAAATTCTTTCCCACGTACCGACGACCGGGACTATAAACTGCGAGTTCACTTCAACTTTTTCATTCGCCTGTCTCGAAATAAAACAAAGAATACCAAATCGGCGAAGTCAGGGATCCTAGAGGCTAAAGGCGATCCTGGAACCGGTTTCGTCGGGAGACTTTTGTGCGGTCTCTCCGGCGCCGAGCCGTCGCAGGACGCGCCGCGAGGGGTCACCCTCAAACATTCCGCACTGATATGCTAACCTTGTTCTTGGTTTTTGCAGAGGCGGGTGTCGGGGCGCGGATGTGCGGTGCGCGCGCGCCGGCACGCGGGCGGTGAGCGCATGGCGGCGCAGGTGGTGCGCGCGCTGCTGGCGTGCGCGGCGCTGGGCGCGCTGGCCGGCGCCGGCTCCGCACCGCGTTTCGGTGACCGGCTCGCGCCGCGCGTGCCCGCCGCCTACGCACCGCGCCACGCGCACACACACACGCACTACACTGAGGCCGAGTACGATGACGCATACGAGCAGGAGTACGAGGAGCAGAGTCTGTCGGCCGACGAGGAGGAGGCGCCGCCGGACACTCCCGCGCCGCCGCCGCGCCGCCCCGCTCGTACGGAGGCGCATCGCCTCGAGATGAGCACGGAATACTTCGCGGTGCCCGAGCGACCCTCGTCCTCGCCGCCGCCGGTGCAGCAGCGTGTTTCTCCAGCGCCGGGCCCGTCGCCGCGTGCTCCCAACGCGACGCTAGCGGTGCCAGGCGTGCGCCCTCCCGCCCCGCCGGGCCCGCTGCGCCCCGAGCCCTGGGCGGTGCCGATCCTGGCGCTGGCGAGCGTGTGCATGCTGACACTGGGCGGGTTCGAAGTGTACGTGGTGTGGGGCGCGAGCCGACGCGCACCGAGCCACCGCCACTTGCTGCTTGGACAGACCTTACTGTTCGGGCTATTCTCGTGCGCGGCCACGGCGGCGCTGGTCGCGACGACGCCGACGGCGTTTTCGTGCGGCGCCGTGAGGTTCGGCACGGGCGTGTCGTATGCGATCGTGTTCGCGTCTCTGCTCGTCAAGTGCGTGTTTCTGCTGAGCCTGAACGGCGGCGTATACCTGCCGGCCGCCTACCAAGGCCTGCTGCTGTTCTTCGCGGTGATGATTCAGGTGGCGATCGGAGCGCAGTGGCTGGGCGGAGCGCCCCCGCGGGTGGTGGGCGCGCGCTGCGCCACATCGCTGGCCGAGCTGCTGCTGTCGCTGTGCTACGCCGCCTTCCTGGTGGCCGTGGTGTGCGGCGTGGCGTTGCGCTCGCGCGCCATCCGGGACAACTATCGTGAGGCGTGGCACATCGCGGGCGCGAGCGGCGCCACCGCCGCCGTGTGGGTGTGCTGGGTGGCGGCGGCGCTGGGCGCGCCCGAGCGGCTGCGCGACGCGTGCGTGGCGGCCGGGCTGCTGGCCACGTGCGCCGTGGTGTTCGCGCTCATGTTCGCACCCAAGGGGCGGCGGCTGGCGGCGCTGGGCCGCGAGGGCCGCTGGGACGCCGACCGCGAGGAGGGCCTGAGCTCGCTGGGCGCCGGCGGCTCGGGCTACTCGCCCTCCTTCTTCCACTTCAAGCCGGTCAAGTACGGCATGGTGTCGGCGGCCGCGGCGCCCCCGCCGCTGGAGCGCAAGGAGCCGCCCGCTCAGCCAGCCGGTTAGTTAAGTATCTACCGCGCGCCCTACTCAAGTACTCGCACGCACGTCTCACCGCAGTTCTGTTCGCAGATCCGTACGGCGCGCTGTTCGCGAGCTCGCCGCCCCCGCACCCGCGCCTCCTCTGCCCGCCGCACTACCCCCTGCACGCCCCCTACCACTACCACTACAACTATCCCTATCCCTACTTGCTGCCGCCAGGTGAGTGTCTGCACCCGGCCCCCGGCTCGCACTGTACCTACTGTATGCCTAGTCTAGTAGCGCGGAGGTGGCGGTGCTAACGGTGTGTTGTGTGCGCAGGCGCGGCGCCGCGGCCCGAGGAAGGGCCGGTGTACACGAGCGTGGAGCCCACGTTCAGCACCAACCCCAACGTGTTCTTCCAGCGCTCGGAGGGGCTGCACGCCGGCATGATGTACTGACCCTGCAAGCCATGGTTCCGCCGGAACCCTGGCCTTTGGCAGCCGCCGCACGACGCCGCGTCTCTTCATCGATCGACATGAATCATTCATCGGTTGCGACGAATACGACCGCTCTATCGACTTTCTAGTCAATTAATTTCGAGTGTAACGTTACTCGCCGCCGATCACAATTGATTTTATGAACTTGAAAATCGTTCGCGATTTGTACCGTACTCGATATAGCAACAGTCGACCGCGACGTTAAATTATTATCATGAACGTTTAGTGAAAACAAAAGCTGTTTGTGATCTACATAATACTTAACCCACCCCGAGACAATCTGAACAACAGCTATTAGCATAAGAACATATTTTAGTTTAATGGCATTTAGTTTTACTTGGAGTAAAGATCGGTACTGCTAAATCTTATGAACTATGCCGACACTGGAACAAAATCCAGCGTTAATTTGAGCTTGCTTGTGTGAGCGTATTAACACAAGTACTTGTACTTATTGTATGTCTGTAAGTTTAAATATATTGGTCAAAGTAATGTTCTTGTATCAGTACCTATCATTACAAGAACCAATTATCGTAAGCCCTTTCTTGTGACAAGAATGTAAATAAAACTAAAGACTGTTTTTCGTGTTTTATTTTTTGTTAAATTATTTATAAAATTATTATTCTAAAATCTTTAACTTAACTCAAGCATACCTCATCTCAACAGGGTCGCCATTATCTGATGTTTTGTTTCTACAATCGTGGAATTAGTTCAGCATGTTATTTTGCAGTAGAATGTGGCAACCTAGGATTTATAAATAAATAGATTTACTTGGTGCCAGTCGACAGCAGCGCCAGCAGTCCAGACGCCACAGAAAGGGAAATTATGTAGTTACTGTGTAAGAATGAGTTAAGAAAATATCATAAGTATTTCAATAATGGAAACCACATAAACCCCCCAAAAGCCCCATAAACATGTAAATTATTATAATAACAACTTTGAATCTCTCATAAGAAATTCTCACATGCAAACATTCTTGAAAGCTTTCATAAAATTTTTAGCTTTATGCACCATTATTTGAATTCTATTTAAATTCTAAAGTAATGAGTTTGGAAAATAAAGTTGAAACGGAAATATTTGCATGGCAGTAAAGTGGACTCAAATGCCTCAAATAAATTATGCCAATTTCTTAGAAAGCTCTTGTGAGTTTGTATTCAAATTTAAAACATTGTATTTTTTTCATATATAAAAAAATTATAAAGGAACTCCAATTAAATTTTTTTTTGCTTTCAATGCAGTTATCAGATTAAGCTTACAGCATAAATGTATATGTCGCAGCCACCTGGTTAAAAAAGACTGTTCAATCAAACAGCTAACCCTTTGACTGAATAATATCATTCAATCAATCAATGAATACTGAAAAAGAAATAAGAATAGGCCATAATCTATCCAACACCCTGATTCCCATCACACTAATATATTATTTTCGATTTTGACATGTAAACTCTGTTTATGAATAAATTACTATGAACTATAAGTGAGAGTGAATCAGTTCTTACTGTGTTACTGTCGGTATGGTCAAGTGCAAATCCATTTCTTGTTAAAAAAAATATAAATAAGGGCAAAAGTTACAGACTTTATTTCTGTGCCTTATTCATGTTTAAATCATTAAAATGGTTTAAATAAAGTTGATAAGGAGACAGATTAGACCAACACTGACTTACACTTTACTACTCTTATCCCCAGTTAAGACATATAACACTGTCAGGTGCTGATAGTTCAGCCAAATTACAATTTCAATAATAATAATTATAGGTCTCTTTGTGTCGGAGGCCAGGATCCACTTTGGGTCGCAGCACCACATTAGTAAGCAAGTAACAATTTCAATTCCACTTACTTACTTACTCCTATGGCACAGCGACCCGAAGTGGGTCTTAGCCTCCAGCACAAGAGAATGCTCTCAAATTTCAATTCCACTGAATTGAGAATATTGTTTGAAAAGGATACACAGCGGGAGTGAAAGAGCGCAGAATGTAGAAGCTGCTGAGGATGACGATGGTCAGGAACAGGGCGTTGTTGTAGAAGATGGAGTAGGTGGTGGCCTCATAGTCAGCTACCTCGTTCTTCTTCCATAGGATCCTGGAAAGAAGAGCAGAAATTATTGATAAATAAGTTAGTAGAGAGATAGGCTCAAGTAATAGATTTCTTTTAACTGCCTAAAGTAAACTTTAGACTGATATAATTTTATAGTTATTAAATTATATTATAATAATTATCTAAATATTATTCACCTATAATGCTGAGATCTATGTAACAACTTGTACAAAACAAGAGCATATGGCAGGACTTTAGTAAGTAGATATATGTACTTAATACAGAATTAGTATAGTTCTAAAACTGTGTACAAACACTACCAAAATTAACTACTTTAATGCTTAAAACTTAGCTTCACTAAATTTCTATAAAAAAAAAACCATTACAGTTTCATGACAGGTGCTGACCAAATTAAAGTAAAAGTCTATCAATATTAAGGTAAAAGTGGGTCAAAAATATTTAAGGTAATATATAACTATAAGAATCAGGCTAGTATTTAGCTATGCTATATATTTATTAATGAGTTATATGCACACTTTCATTAAAGGCAGAGTCCACTAAGACAATGATGACGAGATGTTCTTAATGGATAAGTATGAGAAATTCATATATCATTGTAAATAAACCAAACACAAACTGACCTCTCGTCTTTCTCCTTCCTGCTCATTTTCTTGTCATCAGCGAGTTTTCTGGTCATCTCCCTGGCAACGGCGTCTTCACGACGCACGGCAATACGGTGCTTCAAGTGGAACTTGGTGTTCCTGTAGGCCAGAGCTAGCAGCCAGGTGCTTGCGGCTGTTACGGCGACGAACCACGCCAGAGACGAAGACAATTCCAAGGCATGCACCCTCCAGAAAAGCCCTAGAAATGCAAAAAGTAGGTTACGACTACGACAATATTTAACACAGATTTATCCCTTTCTTGACTGAAACATATGCAGCCAATAGATCTAATATGTAGTGTACGATATAGGGAAGGTACTCACAGATAGGGATAGCTGATACGATGAAGGCATTCCCGTAAAATAGGGCTGAAGACTTCGTTGAAACATTCCTACTGAAGTCCTGAAGTAACAGCTCCTCTTCCTTGGTAAAAGCTTTGTTGGTCTTTGCTGACATTGTGTTTATTTAGCGCAGAATATTTTACACAGAATACGAGTAAAAACTCCTAGAGTTACTTTCAAAAAAGCTCGTAATCTTGAATTCAGACTCGGTTGGCTGGCGTACGCGCTGGCGAGCGAAAGCGAAACGTCAAATGACATGTAAGCAACGTGTCAAATTCATTACCATCACGAAAAAATCCATTATCTACAACTGAATTTACCGGTTTTTACTCTTTTGGTCTCTATCAATCACTATAAAAATGTTGTAATCGTTCAATTTTTTTGAACAATCTGTATGTAATTCTTTAAATAAATGTCAAAACGTGATGTTTTGAAATTTGAAAATCCGTAACCGATTTGTTTGTTTTCGTTTTGTCCATCGCTTTGGTTGATTTTTTATCTTAAAATAGAAATAATTACATACATTTTTAATTTCATTTATAAATACCATCGATGCGCTATATGGTGCAGAATTTCTCTTAACACCATGAGTCATTTTGAGTTTGTGATTCCCATACAAAAGGATGAACTTCTCGAGCCGCATCCTGGACAATATCATGTCGAAGATATTGTCCAGACACGTATATTACTATCTCAATTACAAGGTAAACATTCTTCAAACTAACCCGTGCCACTGTTTTTATAGTCTTTCACCTTAGCACTACGCTAGTAATATAGTTCGATGCATAATATTAGGTACCGATCACTACTAAACATTTCATTATGATTCCTTTAAAACTACTTGAACCTAATTAACTTATACATACCATTAATATTGTATTTCAGATGCTGCTCGGGCGTACAACAGTGAAGGTGTTGAATACATTTTGGACCATTTTCCTACATACTTCTCCATCATAGTACATGGGAATAAATTGGAGTGGAATGTGATAAATAAAGGTATATTTCTATCTACCTGGTAGATTAAAATGGAGAAAAACAAATTGTTACAAACTAGTTAAAGTAAGGAATTAGCTTTTAGGTGTATTTTTTTTAATATTTATGTTTATGTTTTCAGGATTTGACCACATAGTAAGAGCAGCCAAGCACCTCTGCAACCATCTTGAAGTGATATTTCAAGATAATGAAATAGATCCAGACCTCAGAACAAAAAATCTGAACATTCTCAAGATGATTATGTACTTATTTACTCAGATAATGAAAGTAAAAGATGCAAAATTGGCTTCTGATGTGAGTTTTATATTTTCTAATTTTTACTCTACCATAATGAAAGGTCTCCTAAAATCTGTTTAAGCTTAAATTGTAAGAAAAATCTTTCAATTTAAACTTCCATAAGATCAAGCATATCAAATTAGCAACATGTGTATTTCAAAATTTCCAGAACTCAACCAAACTGACTCTGGGTAAGAAGAAGAAAGCAACAGACGACGAGGAGTTCTGTGGATGGACAGAGGCAGACAAGCAAGCTGCATTGATAGCCCTGCACCAGGTGGTCCAGCAGCCCCTGCCCCGGCTGTGGGACCCACCACTCGCTGAGGATAATTTTGTCTCGTAAGTTGTAGCACACTGTTATTAATAGCTGCTACTTATAACATATAAAAAAAACTATTCAGACAATTGGACCTCCTTTATGCTGTTGTTTAAAGAGAAGCAATCTAATTATATAAAATTCAAAGGTGACTGATTGACTGACTTAGTGATCTATCAGCTCAAACCACTGGACAGATCGGGCTGAAATTTGGCATGCAGGTAGATGTTATGACGTAGGCATCCGCTAAGAAAGGATTTTTGGAAATGCCACTTCTAAAGGGATGAAATAGGGGATGGACGTTTAACTTCTTAATGCGAGTGAATTCGGGAGCACCTACTAGTTATATTATATTTTCACTATTCTGTCTTCTATTAATCTATTTGGTTTAGTCTTCTATGGCCTGGACAATGTGTTTTTAAGGATAATGCTACATATGATAGTATTATCTGCCTATATTTTTTTTTACGTATACCTATCATGCATTCATGTTAAAAAGTGGTGCACATTCCTAATAAATTTTAACCAATTACAACTATATTTCAGGATGGTGGCAGATCCCTGCTACAAGGCACTGGAAGAGCAGATAATAAAGAACAAGACTGTCAGAGAGACAGTATTCCAGGTGCTGGGAGTGCTCATCAAGAAGTACAACCATGGCACTTCCTGCCTCATCAAATTAGTACAAGTAAGTAATCTGTTGAATATTATGTAGGTGAGGTATAAAAAAGTTTAATTTAAAAGAAGCAGTTTGATACTGTAGAGGAGAACATTTTATGGTATGAGCTTCGATCAAATATAACCGATCAGTTATAATTGATCGAAGGGTATGAGGCAATTGTGATTATTAGCAATAGATTCAGATTCAAAATAACTGTTAGACTTATTATCAAAATATAATATGAATAGAATAATGTAAATAATAGATAAATAAATGGTATAGTCTGTTGATGATGATGATGATGTATCCTAATTTTAATAAAAGTGTTAAAAAAAATCTTTATGTTTCAGGTGCTGCAAATGGTGGAGCATGCAGTGTCACCAATATGTGCTGGAGTTGTGCAGCTTACAAAGGAGTTTGGAATTGGAACTTTTGGGCCACAAATGGTAACTTCTTCATACATATTTTTAAAAATTCATAAGCCAAATTGCCTGATATTATAAAATAAAAAACAAACTATTATATTTTATGGTGTACATTAAAGCAGTATTCTATTTCATATAGCATAAAATCAAATAAGCTGAATATTCACAATTCGTTTTTTAATTTTTTTATACATATTAATTCTACATGACAATTAAGGCTGCAACTGTTTGATAATAATCTGCTCAGAGAATATTTTTTTATTATTATTTGAGCAGACTTTTATTAAAACAGGAATCTATACTTTGTATAAACAAATATTCAATATGATTTGATAGGTGCGTGAGATAGCAGAAGCCCTAGCGTCGACGGAGGAGGAGGCGGGCGGCGCGCCCGAGCTGGCCGGCACCAAGCACTGCGGCGCCTTCTTGCTGGAGCTCACCAAGGAGCTGCCCAAGGAGATGACCACCGCCATCACCACGCTGCAATCCTACCTGGAGTGTGATGAAGTAAGTACTTTGATGTAGTAAAAGTAACTTGTAGGACTAAAACACATAAGGCTTAGAGCTATTTTTCAATAGGTATTAACTTAGTCTAATTTTTAAAATGTACGAAACAATGAAAAAAACTAAATATCTAGATGTTATTTACTAAAACAATATACGAGTATAATTTTATGTTGCCTTCACTGAACTTACTTTAAAATGAACATTTATAAGTTCCTTTGAACTCATCGACGACAATGGTAATGTTATGTGCCACCTTAAAAAAAACTGTATAAATACACAATACAATCTAGAATTAAATTGAGATATAATTATTACATATATGTTTCGATGTCTCTCACACAGTCAAAGTTAAATTAAATGACTCACGTTTACATCACCCCAGGTTTAAAAAAATATCTTATATTCAAATATTTTTTTTTCAAATTCTTAGTAAAACTTTTATTTGCCGAGTACAGGTAAAGAAGATGGTACTTACATTTCATTACATAAGAACACCATACTCAACCCACAAGGTATGCAAATATAAATATAACAAATTTTACAAACCATTGTTTTGTCCAGTCGTACACGCTCCGTATCGCCGTGCTAGGCATGATGTGCGAGGCGCTGTGCGCGGAGCTGGCGGGCGAGGGGCTCTCTGAAGAACAACGCGCGCTGCGGGACGACTTCCTGGACGACCTGCACGAGCACATGCATGACCTGTCCGCGTATGTCAGGCATAAGGTAATGTTACATTGTTAGTCTTATTCACTACAATTTTGTTTTTGACTTTTTTAAATTTACACTTGTATATTAAATGGTACTGTATATTATTTTCTATAGTTATTTTTTAGTATTTACAACTATATATATACCTAGTCAGGTCATAAATTCTGTCACATGTTTGAAAATGAACTTAACAAAACATAGATTCTTATGACAATAAAGTTTATTCAAAATGACCTCCGTGATTTTGAATACAGGCCTTCAATCTGCGCGGCCAGTCGTCTATCGCTGCACGAACAAGGTCCATGTCAATATCGGCGGCTGCCTTAATCAAGGATATCTTGAGTGACTCCAAATTGGGATGAGGCTTTGAGCACGCCTTTTCCTCCAAGTGTTGCCATATCTTGTAATCTAACGGATTCAAATCTGGACTGGAGGAGGACCAGTCTTCGTGCCGGATGGAGTCGATTTCACGCGCCGCCAGCCAGTCTTGTGTGCTCTTCGCTCTATGAGCTGGCGCCGAATCTTGTTGGAATACCCAGTGCTTGTTATTGAACATGATATGAGAAACAGGTTCCACAAGGTTCGTCAGGACTGTATTTTGATACACAACTGCATTCGTTTTTACACCTTTCTCACAAAAATGTACCTCTGTTAAGCCCCAATAAGAAACTCCCAACCATACCATGAGCGAGGATGGAAAATGACCTCGTTGGACACGCGGAATACGATTGCTCGCTTCTTCACTACTGTGTGCGTACACCTTATCATTTTGTTTGTTGTAGCTCTCTTCTACGGTAAAAATTTTTTCATCCGAAAAAAGAATTTCCCGATATTTTTTTCCCGCGTACCGCTTCTACAAAGCGCGGCCTCTCTTCAGTCTCAGGTCCATTAGACGAGCATTCAAACGATGTCCTATTTTTCTTCGATATGCCCGAAGCCCTAAGTCTTCATTTAACACCCTTTTCACCGTGGTTCTGCTTAACCCCATCTGAAGGGCCAACAGTTTCTGCTTACGTTTGGGATTTCTTTGAATTCGCGACTTCACAGCTTTTATCACTGCTGGAGTCCTAACAGACCGAGGGCGACCACTTCTTGACCTGTCATCTACACTAGAGTCTTCATTGTATCGTTTGATGGTACGACAAACGAATCTTTTGGTTATATTAAAATTTTTCAGTATGTCAAAAATTTGAATTGGCGCGTAACCGCAACGATGCAATGCAATAACTGCAACACGGTCTTCTTTAAGCGTCCACACCATATTTAAAAATGAGTAAAATTCTAAAAAGTATACATTTTAGACAATTTAATGTAAGGAGATGCATTTAATGGAGTGCACACTTTACAAAAACAATTGCACAGACCACATCTGCTTATAGTTATATACTGATTGTAGATAGAAAATAATTAAAAAAAAATTCATGAACAATTCGAAATTCGAATTCAATAAACTTTTTTGTGGCTAGCATTCTAAAAGAAAAGTTTTTACTGTGTGACAATACTTATGACCTGACTAGGTAAAATGGCTTTATAAATACTTCAATGATGATTATGATTACTATTTGATGCCGGTGGCTTCACCCGCGTAGTGTTGAGTTGTATGGTAGCTTACGTTACTTTCGAAACCCTATCTATTACAATACCAAAAATCATGCTTTCTTATTTATTATTTAATGGTATGACGATATTGAAAACAGGCTAATACACAAACAAATTTAGAAGTCTAATAAGCATGGCATTGTTCAAGTTCAAGGGAAATATAATTTTAATTTTTATCTTGAAAATAGAAAATGCAATATATGTACATATATATATATATATAATTCAAAATATTTACTTTTTTTTTGTTTGGTGTTGTTGGTCAAACCAAGGTTAATAACGATGTTTTACCTGAAATAAAACATATATTAAATACCTACCTTATTTAAAGCTTAATAAATTGAGAGTGGCAATCGTGTTTCCGCTTCCATTTTCCCTCTCTTTCGATCTTTATGCACTTTTTATCGTTCTGTCTCGCTCGCACACCCCCACCAACAGGCGACCGAGCCATGAAGGTGAAAATGGCTCGACCTCTTTTCATTGAGTCGAAATTTACACCAGGCAGAAATAAAATGTAAGCTTTAAATAAGGTAAGTATTTAATATATGTTTTATTTCAGGTAAAACATCGTTATTAAATAACTTGACCGTTATTTAAAGCTTAATAAATTGAGACGTGTCTGTTATCGCCTGGTGGGAAAGGACGCCAATGTGATAAAAAATTCCTAAGATTTAGAAAACTATTTAACTAACTACAATTAAGTAGGTACTGCCTGAATTGGTATCTTACAAGTATAATCAAAATTAAACTACCAAAAGTGCAAGAGACAGATGTAATCAGTTTAATATAAACAATAATTTTAACTATCAATTATTAAGAGCTTATAAGCCACTTATTAACATATTAAGTGGAACAAATCAAGTAATTTTTAATAATTATTTTACTTAATCAAACTTGGTCTTGACTGTTAAGTCAACCTTACTAGCATAATATAACGTATTAAGTTAATAATAATATTAGTTTTACATTGCATTGAACATATTAGAGACACAGAGACTATTTCTAGTATTATTTGACATTATTTCTTTACAATAGAAACGAGGAAAGGTATTATGTGACCTCCAATTGCCTCTAGCCAGAATTTCATCTAATGGGCAACCGTCAGACCAGTTTTTGGAAGCGACCGCTGACCGAATGCTTCCGGGTGTGGCAACGACACCTGCTTCTAACAACAAGGATTTTACCCATCCTGCAATAACGGTCCGCGATGCTGCTTTTGGTTGTCCTCTGATATTAATAAATAAATTTTGACATCCTGACTTTCGTTTTTCTTCTAGTATAGAGATTGTATGTTTTACCCAAAACACAGGATCTAGATTTTTGTTGGTAGGATTAGGTGATAATTTCCAGCCCGATTGTCTATATGACGTAGTGTCCGTTTTGGACCCAAAAATAGGCCACATTATTAGATTGTTATCGCTTTCAATGAAGTGCTTTGAATCAACCGCTAATAAGGTTAAATCATGTACTCTGCGACCGGAGCAGAGGAGCAAAAGTGTTGCTGTATGCCTGCATGTAGCAAAAACTGAACTTTCATCGATAGAATAATTACTTAAAAACAACGCTAAGTCATCTATATTCCAAACTGGCGGTTTGGATGATATGGGATTTTTCAAAGCGATAGCTTTTAAGATATGACGCACTAGCACATGTGAGCTCAATTTTTCACCATTATCAACATTGCATAGCGTAGAAACTACTGACTTATGTAGCAAAATAGTGTTATATGCTAGGCCATGTACTATATATAGATCTGCTAAGAAACGTGACAAACTTGATCCTGAAGGTTCAGACGGGTTCACGCTTTGATCTGCGCACTATTTCAACCACCTATTCCATGCTACCTTGTAAGTTTTCTGGGTAGAGGTGCGCCAGGAATCTCTTAGGAGATTTAACTGAGATTCAGACCATTTAGTTAAGTACTTAGACCACCCCCATATTTCCATACTTCCAGAGTCATCTCCTTTACTTTGGGAGGAGGATGGCCGGTTGACGTGTCCACCAGATGTAAGTGAAGTTTCCTGATCGTGAATGGCGGCGCTAGCGCTCGGGTTTTTAAATCCGGTCGCCAGTACACTCGCTCCCACCTCGGGACTACTAAGAGGTATGTGCCGGTCGCTACGTTGAGGTGTTGCAGCACCTTTGGTATTAGAAGGGGTGGTGGGAATACCCACGCCAGGGGATAATTCCACGCTCGGGAGAATGCATCGTGGTAAGCTGCGTGAGGATCTGTCTGATCCAGAGACACGTAGTTGGTCACGACTTTGGTCTGATCTGATGCGAAAAGGTCTATCACCGGGACACCGAATCTCCTGAAGATCTTTGTTGTACACTGAGGCATCAGGTGCCATTCTGGTGGTTGTTGGTGACGTGACAGGCGGTCTGCGTGGCAGTTGTATTTGCCTGGGATGTACTGTACCTTCAGGTATATTTGGTGGAGTTCTAGCAGGCAAAAAACCTTTTTGGTTATTTGCATTAAGGGTTCGGATCTGGTTCCTCCCTCTTTCCTCAAAAATGCTACTACTGTTCTGTTGTCGCACTGAACTAGAACTGTTGACTTGCACATCTTTGGACCTTGCTCTTCCATCGTCTTTAGTATTGCTAGCATTTCTTTTTGGTTGCAGTGAAGAGTCTGCTCTTTTAGTGTCCACTGTCCTGACAACGTGAGGTTGTTGAGATGAGCACCCCAAGCTATATCTGACGCATCTGTGGTCAGGTAATGTGAGGGCGGTGGGTAGATAATTGGGGAAGCCTGGTGACAGTTCAGAAGCCACCATCTCAGGTCTTCCTGTACTTGCAGGGGTAGTACGAGGGTGCGAACGGATGTTTCTTTTAGTGCCTTGTTGAGAAACATGAGAGTATCCCAGAAATGTATTCTTCCTCTGGGCACAGCAATGCTCGCAAAATTTAGCTTGCCTACTAGGCTTTGTAGCTCGCGTAGGGAAGTGGTATTTTTGTTCAATATTTTTGCTAAGGTTTGTTCCAGGTCTATAACTTTTTCGTGCGGGACAGATCGTTGGTTTTCCCACGGGTTCCATAGGACACCCAGAAATACCAAACTTTTGCTGGGAGACGTCACAGACTTTTCGTGGTTTATTCGCCACCCTAGATAACGTAAACGATTGAGCACTGCCTGGGTATGTGTGTGTAGTTCCTGATAGTCCTGATGTGCTATCAGGAAATCGTCCAGATATACGATAATTCGTATACCTTCTTGCCTTAAGGTATGTGCGATCCAATTTGTTAGTGAGGCAAAAACTTTGGGGGCAGTGCTTAGGCCAAACGGGAGACAGGTCATTTGTAACAATTTTCCCTGGTAAATTAGCCTCAGGAACCTTCTGTGTGACCTTGCTACGGGTAGGTGAAAATACGCTTGCGAGAGGTCTACTTTGCACAGCCAGTCCCTTGTTTGCAGAAAGTCCGGTACTCGAAACACATTTATCAGCCGAAACGGTTCCGTTATAACGTAATTGTTCAAATTTCTTAAGTTGAAGATGGGCCGGTGGTTCCCATCGCTTTTGGGGACCAGAAACATTGTCGATAAGAAACTTGGCGACTGTGGGGCCTCCTCCAGTACCTTTTGGAGTAGCATTTGCGCAATGATATCCGACATTTCCTGAGATTCCAATGTTTTGAATTGTCCGGTGGGAACAATAAGAGGGGGTTTTATTACAAAGGGTATGCGATAGCCCTTGATTAAGCGTAATAATATCTTTGGCGCTCCCAGTTTCTGCCATTGACCGACAAAGTATCTTAGCTGGCCCGCAAAGAAGTTGTCAAAATCTACTTTTTTTACCACCCGTCTGGTGCTCGTAGCTTGCATTTCGCTTTCTATTATTGGGCGGATATCTAGCTCCCCGTTGCTGGCTACTTCCACGTCCCCGAAAGGAGCCTCGACTGTTATGGTTAGAACCACGGGTTCCACCTTGATTATTGCTCGGTCCCTGCGAGGGACGGCTTTGTACATTGTACCAATTATGACCACAACCCTGCGAGGGCTGTGTGGGGTGTGCCTGAGCACAACATGTCTTTAGGTTACCCTGCGAGGGCCCGACATAATTCGCTTGCCCCTGCGAGGGGTAGCGCGTGGCTTTATTATCAGTTACTCGTGAAGTAGACTGACGAGGGAGTGAAAACGCCTTTTTTGCTCCACCAATCTTCTCTAATGCAGACTTCAATTTCTCATCATTAAATAAACATTTATTCGATGGTGGGATTTTTCTTAACGTAGATTTAATTAAAGGGTCTCGAGCATATTTCAGTATCGCGTCCCTACGGATTTGTAATGCTTCTGCGCGGTGGCCACAGACTAGTTGCAACATGTCCGAAGAAACCTTATAATATTCTCCGCCAGTAAAAAGTTCGTCAATCTTTTCACGTAATTGCCCTCCATTAAAGTTATGTGTGTCATGACCCCAAGATATAAGCTTAGCCATAGCGGTTTCGAATACTTCTCGCTGCTTAAGCAGACAAAAGGTGAGAGCAGCATAGCTTTTGTCGGTATGTGTCAAATGCCGTGCACCTATGTCATAAGCTTTAATTTCATCGTTTGTATCTAGCTCCGTAAAGCCCGGTGAGTGGTTGTAAACTTTTTGTACATCCGAGTACCTAACATCACACCACTCTTCTTTATTAAAAAGTTGGACGTCATCCAAAGCATTTAAATAATTTTGTGGGGTTTTAGGAACTGAAGGTTCTTTCAATTTTACTTGCATATTGAATCTGTATTGATGAGAAATATTAGAGTCATTTCCTATCTCACTGTCCGCATAATCCGACAACGACCTACGATCTTGATTATCCAGTAAAGATATTGTATCGTCATTAACCACATCTTGTAGCGGAACCTCTGCTGTAGGTGCTGCGTGCATCCTGCGCAGTTCGCTTAATTCTTGTGACATTTTTTGTAACAATTTATTCTTATGCCTATTTTTACGCCCCCTTTTTTTATGGGAGCGACGATGACATCTTTTTTTATTAGGGTACCTACTTGAGGTGCTCGTGGTGCTGGTGGAGCTGCTGCTGCTGCTGCTGGTGCTCGAGGATGCGGAACTGCATCGCTCACGCCGTACGTGTCGCTGCTCCACCGGTTTCTTTTGAACGCCCGAAGCCCCAGGCTCCGGTGGTATCGCATCCATGTTCGGTTCAGTCATCTAGATCAAACAATAGATTAGTAAACTAATCGAATATTCATGGAAAGCACCTTCAATCCAAAAGTGAATAATTAAAAATCAAGAAACAAAAATTGTAGGTAGTTATATAAAATAAAAATCATTAACAATTTAAACTCAAGTTTAATGTGCACATTCGAAAGATTAAACAAAAATGGAATTCAGTTACTAAGTGTAACTTGGTACACTAAACTGATAATAAAAGGAAACAAGTCGTATGGTAAAGACGAACGGTAACACCGTTAAAAAATAAAAAAACTTTACCATTTATCAAAATAAGTGGAATCAACTTACTGCTTTCGGTTGGAAAGAGCACTTACTAAGTACACTGTTAAATTTAAATAAATTCCACTTGGTGTCTCGAAGACGACTATCGACTTGTCACAGCGGAATACTCGACGCCAATGAAAAGAGGTCGAGCCATTTTCACCTTCATGGCTCGGTCGCCTGTTGGTGGGGGTGTGCGAGCGAGACAGAACGATAAAAAGTGCATAAAGATCGAAAGAGAGGGAAAAAGGAAGCGGAAACACGATTGCCACTCTCAATTTATTAAGATTTAAATAACGGTCAAGTTATTTAATAAGGCAAATAAAGGTTTCTGTTTACGCAAGAAAAGCTTGAAAGATTTCACACCAGATTTGTTTCATCCTAGATTCTAATTATAAATTGAGTTATTATATTTGAAATTCAGTAGGTATTATATTTTTTCAAATATCCCAGGTTCTTCAGTTCTGGTGTCGCCTGCAGCGTGAGAACTGCGTGCCGGTGAGCCGCCAGAAGACGGTGCTGGAGCGCGCCATCGGGCGGCTGAAGGACAAGGCGGCGCTCGTCAGGAAGGCGGCTATACAACTAGTTAAGGTAAATTAAATAGTACTGAATACAGTTTGCGTTACTTTGCAAGTTTACCCACGGTTTATAATACGACAATAAGTTTACTAAGTCATAAAATAAATAAAATTATTTCATCAGTAACCACCGGTGACCAGAACGACAATCAGTTCTCCCATCAAATTAATTTCTATGCATAGGCTGAAAATTTGTAATCCAGAAATGACAGCGCTTAGAAATTGATTGGATGGGAAAATTTAACAGATTATCGTTTAAAAACCGGCGCTTGTAAATTTGACTGATTAAGATTTTAAACAATCTTATTTCAGATATTCCTAGAATGCAATCCATTCTCAGCACAGCTGAAACTTGACATACTGGAAGAGCAACTCGCCTCCGAAACCCGCATACTAACAGACCTACAGAAGAAACTGAACCCCGGACCAGACGAGGACCTCATTCAGAAATGGCAAGAAATGGAGCCACAAGTATTAAGTTCTATCAAGAAAAATATAGAAGTAGCGACACAAGATGAGAGTGCTTTATCGCAATCCTCGCTGGCTAACTTGTATGATGCTATACGCAGACATTTGAAGAATAAGAACTATCATAAAGCGTACCTGGTAGTGAAACATACGGAGAGACAGTACCCGGAGGCGAGGCTGCTGAGGTGTGACATGGACAGGACTGAACAGGTATTATTTTTAAATATGTTTTTTATTCATATTCATCCCGCAAAATATAAAGTCGAAAATTGTAAGTATCCCATGTAAAATCTATACATATTATAAAGCTGTAACCGGTCGGTGTCTGTACATTGAAGATAATGGAAAAAAATAGTTGAGGGGTCTTCATTGATGCAATAGAACACAAAAATCATGTTTCAAAAAACTGTTTGTCTGTCAGTATGTTAGTTCGTTATAGACTCAAAAACGGCTGAAACGATTTGTCTACTGTTTCACTAACATGTTAGGTGCATTTTTAACGTTTAGTTTTATTTAAAAGAAAAGTATATAAGTATTATATCCGTTATCTAGTACCCACGACACAAGCGTTTGCTTAGTGTGGGGCTAGATGGCGCTGTGTGCAATGTCCCAGGATATTTATTTATTTATTTCATTTCAATCTGTTCGTAAATAAAAAAGGTATTTTCATTTTAAACATTTTTAACTCAAAAAAATGCGAGTGAAGCCCCGGGCGTCCACTAGTGTGTAATAAAAAGATAGAGTATTCACACATTGCTGTTTTTTGCCCTCGACTAACGCGGTTCACATCGCTGGGCGCCGCTAGTGTTGTTGCATATATGACTTAAATAAGAGCTTTGTTTTTTTTAAAGTGGCAATTGATATTGGGCCAGATAATCTTTAGAAAAAAGATATTAGGTCGGATTTTAGCAATAGCAAATTTGACAATTGCTGAAATGAACCTCTCCTTTTTAAACTCGCGCCTTACAAAAACGACATCATAAACATTGGCAACTATTGTTTCATAAATTATTCTGAATATTTTTCTTTAAAGGTAAAGATAAAGAATCTTTATTGATAATGTAAAGTTGCAACATAGGTATAAGTACTAATATCATAAAATATGCTACACAAATTACAATATCTCGTCAAATTGAATTTATAACATTTAGTTTTAATAAAATTTTAGAAATTATTACAATGTCAATTTTATTATTATCATACTTAAATTTTTGTTATTAAAATCATGTCAAACATAAAAATAGGTATGTAATCATACAATATGTCAACTTAAATAAATCTAGGTACCTACTGTCACTTGAATACACTTGTTTACAGATTGAATACTTCGTAGCCCTCCTCCGCAACATCTACATAATCCCGGACCGCGGAGACGGCACCACTTTCACGCAACAATGCGAGAACGAACTCGCTCTATACAAGCGATTGGAGGAAAAAGAAAACATTGTGGCATTTCTACAAGAATCTGTGCAATTCTGTAAAATGGTCTCTGAAGCTATGCCCCTTATAAATGCGTTGTTGATGTCTAAACAAGCGGGCGATGTTAGTGAAGCTATAGATTTCTTCACGACGGCGCACCATTTTAATATTGAATCGGCTAATTCGGGGGTTGCTAATATGCTGCTGCTTGTGTGGTCGCCGGATCAGGTGAGACTTTCTTATATACCTACTGGAAATTTGTTCGAAAATATATATACAAAATATTCGATTCATATATTTTTTGTTACTAACAACAAGTAGGTACTTACTTGATTCCATATAACCATACACTTTTGCATTGGTATAAACAATTCTAATAAAACTGCTCAGCCTAGACTATCATGATTCTAAATATGTTGTACAGGGTCCAGAGTGTCATCCAACATTGACTACTTTTTACCTCAAATTTAGCAATTCAAAGTGGGCAAAACACACACACAAACATTCACTGGTTCATATATTTTTTTACCTTTTAGGACAATCATTTTATGTTCTCTGTGTTTCTTAATTATATATTCTTGTAAGTTGGTATATTCATAAAGTTTATCTCTCCTTCCCAGGATAAGCGCGAGGCAGTGGAGCGCGCGTACCGCGACATGTACCTGGAGTGCGACAGCAAGGCGGAGCGCGCGCGCGCCTTCACCATCGCTAAGAAGCTGGTCTGCCTCGCACAGCACGTCGACACCGGCAGCGCGCTGGCGCTCGAACACCTGGTCGCCAAGTGGATAGACAAGGGGGACATTACACATGCCATCATACAGGTATGTATACGAACTGCTCTAAAAGTATGTACTTAGATAAAATATGTAATTAAAATATAATATTGTGCATGATACTTAGGTATATATCTAAATATATAAAACTCAAAGGTTACTGACTGACTGATAAAGTGATCTATCAATGCACAGCCCAAACCACTGGACGGCTCGAGCTGAAATTTGTCATGCAGGTAGATGTTATGACGTAGACATCCACTAAGACAGGATTTTTGGAAATGCACCCTTTAAATTGGTGAAATAGGGTATGCAAGTTTTACTTCTTAATGTAAGCGAAGTCGCGACCACCTACTAGTAACTTATATATATTATACCAGAAATTATAGAAGATTCAAAATGGGTTTGTCAGCAGCTTGTTATCTTCATCATATTATGAGCGTCATAGCAGATCATTTGAATATGATATTAAAAATCCCATTTGCACAACCACTCATGTAAAACAGAAAAATAGTTTGATATACTGGCTTTACTTACAGGTTTTCTGGGAAATGTTCCTGAAAAAGATCGACGGCACAACCGACAGCGACAGCGTCGCCGCAGTGTCGCTACTCGTCATGATCGCCAAAGCGAACCCATCCGTGTCCCTCGCCAACTTGGATGTCATCAAACAACACGGCCTCACCGGCGACTATAAAACCAGAAACTATAGCGCACAACTCCTCTTACCGCTCACGAAGAAAACGCAAAGATATCCAGCGGATCACGTTTTATTCACATCCTTACAAGAAAGCTTATTGGAAACCTTTTCAAAGCTATGCGACTTCGCTTCGTTCGCGGCAAACTCGGTAGATTTAATCTACGCTATTTGCGACACGCCAGAAATAATCTGCTCGAAGATTCTAGCGGAGATGTATAAGAGAATTGAGGAGGTTATGGTGAAGGAAGCTAATGAGGAAGAAGTTAGTTTGCCGATGGAGTTGCTGACGCGGTTTGTGTTCATTCTGGGACAGGTGGCGCTGCAGCAGCTGATCTATCTCGATATAAGTGTCTATAGCGAGCTGAGGAGACGGAACCAAGTAAGTTATCTAAAAATATGTACCTCTAATAGACTTCATAAACGCGTACCTAATAAAAAAAATCCTTATAATCCTCAAGAAAAAAAGATTTACAAATGAATGCTGGCTATTAGACCGTATATTCCGTCAATCATATTTATTTACATTTTGATTAAAATGAATCTCATATGAACTTCTATCTCAGAAATCTCAAGCTATGTTGCCAACGATAAAGCTAATTTATTTGAAATTGGTTAACTAAACTTTATATTTTGTACACTTTTGAAACGCGACGTAATCAGGCCAACCTTTTCCCAGTAAAAGAGTAGCTACATTGTGCGAAAATGATGGAATGATTTTCAGCGATCTTTATAAAAGTCAAATTTAATCAATCTGGTTTTATTTGTTCACTTAACATTTTTAGTATTCTACTATTTTTCTCTTCTCCCTCAGGTCCGAGAAGACCGCAAAATGGAAGAGAAGAAGAAGAAGAAAGCGGGTGCGTTCGCGACGCCGGGCAAGAAGCGCGGCCGCGCGGACGACCTGCGCCGCCAGACCCTGCTCAATAATAGTAATTCGAGCGCGTCTGCGCGCACGCAGCGCTCCGGCAGCGTCGCCTCGCATAAGACATCGGTAAGGGACTTTTAAATTAGTTACAAAATGTTTTTCTATTAAGATATTGAATCAGGCGTTACTTTGCGGAAAACCATTGTAAATGAAACTCTGAAGAAATATGAAGTGTTTTTCCGCTGCGACTGCTCCGACTTCAAACAACAAACTTAAAAATCCATCTAGTTTGTTGTTTGAAGTCGGTTGAGGAGCAGTCGCAGCGGAAAAACACTACATATTTCTCTAGTTTCATTTTGTTTATTATTAATTTACCAATTATAATTAATTTAACCCATAACACTGAAGTGTCTTTTTTATATGAAATACGCTCACAATACTTACAATACATTTATAGTTCAAGGGGAACAGAGATTCGAGCAAAGAGTTTTTTTTTATTGCTGTAAGTTCGCTAAACTAAAAATGTACTAATACTAACTTAAATAATAATATAGCAAAACTAACGGACGTACATTTCCTTCTAAAAGAGTTCCACAGTTTGGCTGTTCGCACGATGAAAGTCGAAGCAAAACGCTTGGTGCGAGTCTTTGGAACCTCAACTGTATAACGGTGCCTTTTTCTGCTGGTCCCTGAATTTAGTTGTTACTTTATGGACTACTAGCAGTGCTCCACGGTGTTACCCGACTTAATCCGGAATTAAAAGCAGCCTCTGTGTTAACCCAGAGTCTAATCTATTTCCATACCAAAATAAAAAAACAGCACACAGCGCGCGGCCAGTGTCGCTTCAATATGACATCGGTAAAGGATTCTTTTAACTTATAGTGCCACCACATATGCTAACACAAATTGTTGTATTGTAGATTCTATAACTAAGAAAGATTGATTCCGGCTCAAATTATTTTATCATCTTAAGTAACTTTCAAAGTTACTTATGATAGTCTACGTCACTATAGCTTTGTCTGTTAATTTGCAACCAATCCTATATTCATGCCAATTTTTTAAAATAATTGTTTATCTATCTAACTCTAACTTATTAAAATTAATAGAGTAGTGATTAGATGATCGGTCATATAAGTTTTTATAATTAATCAAAGATACAAAACATCGATCTATTAAAGTAGATCAGATTAATACAGTAACTTAACTTACCTACTTTAAGTAAGAGGCTTTATTAATTTACTTTTATTTCGTTTATCGATTGTTAGATTATATTTAACTGTGAATTAATATGCATATGACGACAGAAGACGTCCAAAAAGAGTACGTCTAGATCAGCGAGCGCACGTCGCTCCACTAGCGGCAACAACAAGAGGCCCTCGAGCTCGGTTTGCTTATTGTTACCGTTTTGTTGCTTTGTCTTTTTTCACATTTAGTTTTAGTTTTTTTACCATATGTTTCTGCTAGCCTCAGAGTATTGTTTCATATCATTCAAGTTATGATTTAACGTTAGTCTATGCTATACATACCACAAGTTTCGGTAGCCTAAATAACAAATCGCATATTATAGTTCATTCGTTGTTTCAGTTTCGTATTTCAATCAACCCTAGCTTTGTTTCCCAAGCACCAATAGACCAGCACCCATACCACACCCATAATGAATGGGTACAAGAATAGGTAGATACATTCTAGCGTTAGTTTTCCGAATATTCTTAAAAACTCTAACAGCCATTCCACATTTTTGTTAATTACCTATATGAATTCTGTCTTGAAATATTTTTAAAAACCAAACATCAAATCAAATTCAAGTCGATTCATCAAACACTTTTGAAACAGTTGCCAACTTACACCTTATTAATTCGCAGCTAAACACCACAATGACTGAAGAAGACGCCGGCCTAGAAGGCGCCGTGGCAGACGACGCGGACGCAGAGCTGATCCGGGCCGTCTGCGAGCGAGACATCGTCGGGGCTCACACCGCGCTCGCTCGCTACATCCCTCTGCTGCGGCACTTGCTGTCGAATGCACCCAAATGCTCGCCGCAGCTGCAGGCGGCTGCGGCGCTTACCTTCACCAGGTAAATAAGTATAATAACATGTATGTATTTCACACGTAAACTACAATAATATGAATCTCACTGATCGTCCACAGTAAAACGAATCTTGCTTGTCATCCACAATAACACGAATCTCACATGTAAACCTACAGTGATAATAATCTCGAGATTAGTTATATCGTCGCTGTTACCACCGTCTGCTCGCTACATACATACCTCTACTGAGATACTTGCTGTATAATGCGCTTAAATGCTCGCAGCAGTAATGTATGTACGAAGACAGTTCGATCTTGATCTTTCAGTTCTGTTTTGTTGAGATTGTTATACAGTACAGTAGATAAAGGTAACAAGCATAAAAGTTGCGATTGATCAAACATCCATACTAACAATACACGTTTCTACAGTCCAGGAACAGTACACGATATTTTTATACCTGCCGGAGCTATTGCTCCCACTGGATTTAATTTTTTTTCTGTCCCATGATCAGACTTCATAATTTATTTTTCCAAACCATGATTTTTGAGTACCTTAAAATAATTAATCGTAGTATTTTTTACTGTTTAAAGACGCGAGTTGTCCACTTCTATTACTAAATCTTAATAATGTATTGTTGTTTCCCACAGATACATGCTGGTATCTAACTCGGTGTGCGAGGACGGTCTGCAGTTGATGGTGACGGTGCTGAAGCGCTCCAAGAACGTGGCTCTCCGTACTAATCTCACCATCGCATTTGCTGACCTCACGCTGCGGTTCCCCAATCTCACTCAGCCGTGGACTCACCATATTTATCACATGTAAGTATTAAAGATAAAGATTCTTTATTGATACTGTAAAGTTGTAACATACATATATAACTAATATTATGTAAAATATGCTACACAAATTACAATATCTCCTCAAACTGAATTTACAACATTTATTTATATCGCCTGCGATGTTTTACTCAATCTGAATATTTTTTGGAGTGTTGATATTTCTTGCAATTTCAATGGAATCGTTACCATCATCAGCCATTTATTGACAACTGCTGTGCATAGGTCTCTCTTCTTGCACGCTACAATTCAATGAGGATGGAAGATAATTGTACTGAACTGTTTTATATAAACGTTTTCAATTCTGCCAAATCTCGTAAAGCTGGATCTAACTTTTAAAATTAGGTATTACATACACTAAAATCTTCTATTAGCCTGTTCTATTTGCAGTTTCTACTTATCCTATGTTGACCTGTTTGGTAACGTGGAAGTCAACCCGTTGAATAGTAGGATAGGTACACAATACAAAACAAACAAATAAGTAGATAAAACATGTATTGGTAACAAGTTTACTTGATGGAGATGAATCAAACAGGCTGGAGACCGTACTATGTGGCACGTTGGAGAGGAGGCCTATACTCAGCAGTGGGTGAACACGGACTGACATGATGATGATGATGAAGTTTACTTCTCTATTTTGTGTTAAAAAAACCCAATCATTCCAAGTCAGTGTTGTCTGTCTTCAATCTCCCCTTCTGTTCCCGTTAATGCAGTCTGTCTTAAATTTTATTTATTTATTTATTAATAGTCTGCAAAACAGACACTAAGCTAAAACACACTTAATAAACTTAATGAATAGAAGAAAATTACTAGCACTTAATGCCCTCTTGATACAGACCTAACTAACAATTTTAAGATAATTACCTACTTACAAAATAAATACATATATTACATGCTTCTTTAAACAATTAAGAAAATAAAAATTACATAAATAAAGAGTACACAATACATATTATTATAACTACATATCTAAGCTTATAAAAAATAATAATCATAATAAGATAACCAAAACATACAACAAAGAAAAGTTAACAATGATTCTATAATAATAATCCCATTGACACTAGACGACTAAGTACAACTTAAATTGTAAATTTTCCAACAAATACAAATAATTTATTAATAAATGTCAATTTACAGGTCAAATATGATATAATTTTGTATAATTTAGTATTTAGATTTGAGAAACTCATCTACTGGGTAGATTACTTTACTCAAAATTAACTCCTCAAAGTAAGTTCCTCCCTTGTTCCCAGTCTGAGTGACGAGGAGCTGGGCGTGCGTCAGTGCGCGGTGAAGATGCTCTCCTTCCTGGTGCTGCACGAGATGGTGCGCGTCAAGGGACAGATAGCAGACATGGCGCTGTGCTGCGTCGACGCTGATGCCAAGGTAGGTTGTATATGTTTAGTACCTAACTACTTCTTAAACAATGAGGTTATCTATATATTAGGGTTTTCCCCTGTCAGATAAAAATAAGCATGAGCAATTAGTAAAAGGAAGACTTGATAAAATAATATGATATGTCTGAGTATAGTATTCACCGACGATAGTTTCGACACATTGCTAGTGCCCTCATCCATTCGCAATTGTCGCCATCGAAACAGACGTCAAAAACGATCGTCATTGATCGACGCGTAATCAATTAAGTACGACAGTCGTAGTAAATTTTAAAGTACTGACATCATAATATCAACACACAGGGCACAGGTTTAGTGATTAAAATGCTAAAAAACTTACAATTCCAGGTAGCAGCAATGACGCGAGTGTTCTTCAAGCAGCTGTCGCAGAAGGGCAACGCGCTGTACAACGTGATGCCGGACATTATCTCTCGGCTCAGCGACCCCGAGCTCGCCGTGCCAGAGGAACACTACCGCTCTATCATGAAGTAAGTAACTATCAACGCGCTGTACAACGTGATGCCGGACATCATCTCTCGGCTCAGCGACCCCGAGCTCGCTGTGCCAGAGGAACACTACCGCTCTATCATGAAGTAAGTAACTATCAACGCGCTGTACAACGTGATGCCGGACATCATCTCTCGGCTCACCGACCCCGAGCTCGCCGTGCCAGAGCAACACTACCGCTCTATCATGAAGTAAGTAACTATCAACGCGCTGTACAACGTGATGCCGGATATCATCTCCCGGCTCAGAGACACCGAGCTCGCCGTGCCAGAGGAACACTACCGCTCTATCATGAAGTAAGTAACTATCAACGCGCTGTACAACGTGATGCCGGACATCATCTCTCGGCTCAGCGACCCTGAGCTCGCCGTGCCAGAGGAACACTACCGCTCTATCATGAAGTAAGTAACTATCAACGCGGTGTACAACGTGATGCCGGACATCATCTCTCGGCTCAGCGACCCCGAGCTCGCCGTGCCAGAGGAACACTACCGCTCTATCATGAAGTTAAGTAACTATCAACGCGCTGTACAACGTGATGCCGGACATCATCTCTCGGCTAAGCGACCCCAAACTCGCCGTGCCAGAGGAACACTACCGCTCTATCATGAAGTAAGTAACTATCAACGCGCTGTACAACGTGATGCCGGACATCATCTCTCGGCTCAGCGACCCCGAGCTCGCCGTGCCAGAGGAACATTACCGCTCTATCATGAAGTAAGTAACTATCAACGCGCTGTACAACGTGATGCCGGACATCATCTCTCGGCTCAGCGACCCCGAGCTCGCCGTGCCAGAGAAACACTACCGCTCTATCATGAAGTAAGTAACTATCAACGCGCTGTACAACGTGATGCCGGACATCATCTCTCGGCTCAGCGACCCCGAGCTCGCCGTGCCAGAGGTACACTACCGCTCTATCATGAAGTAAGTAACTATCAACGCGCTGTACAACGTGATGCCGGACTTCATCTCTCGGCTCAGCGACCCCGAGCTCGCCGTGCCATAGAGGTACACTACCGCTCTATCATGAAGTAAGTAACTATCAACGCGCTGTACAACGTGATGCCGGACTTCATCTCTCGGCTCAGCGACCCCGAGCTCGCCGTGCCAGAGGTACACTACCGCTCTATCATGAAGTAAGTAACTATCAACGCGCTGTACAACGTGATGCCGGACTTCATCTCTCGGCTCAGCGACCCCGAGCTCGCCGTGCCAGGGAAACACTACCGCTCTATCATGAAGTAAGTAACTATCAACGCGCTGTACAACGTGATGCCGGACATCATCTCTCGGCTCAGCGACCCCGAGCTCGCCGTGCCAGAGGAACACTACCGCTCTATCATGAAGTAAGTAACTATCAACGCGCTGTACAACGTGATGCCGGACTTCATCTCTCGGCTCAGCGACCCCGAGCTCGCCGTGCCAGAGGTACACTACCACTCTATCATGAAGTAAGTAACTATCAACGCGCTGTACAACGTGATGCCGGACTTCATCTCTCGGCTCAGCGACCCCGAGCTCGCCGTGCCAGAGGTACACTACCGCTCGATCAAGGGGCAGGAACTACGACTAATACATTATTATGAACCTAAATAATTAGGCTGCAGCAATGACTAACATCAGGCAGGCTGTAGCTAAACGCAGACTTATCTCGTACGTATACGTCGTCGTATCGAGACGTAGAAAGAAAGTCACTTCAACCCTTAAAACCACTGAGAACCTACGTAATAGAAGAATAAATTACAGATTGGATTGGTATTTCCACAGTCTGCCCCCGGCTAATAAACCTACCGCTACAAAAATTACTAAAGAGCTTAATATGATTTAACCAATCGAAGAATCCAACTAAAATATAATGTCAACAAAGGTTATTTTTAATTTTTAATCAAGTATTTTCAAATTGTAAGTTAAAACAATCTGTCAATTTTTTTTATATAAATTACCAGACAACTTAAAACTTTTTGCCAGTGACTTAAAAATATATTTAACTAAGAAATGTCACTACTATGTCGACGACTTTTTACAAAAAAAAAAAGATAGATATGAACCGGGCCGGCAGGCTTCTCACTTAAACATATTTGCATATCAGGATAATTGTTCAGTGTTCACTTTCCACATCTTGTTTGTGTAACTGTGTACTTTACAATTTGCAAATAAATAACTATGACTATGATTCTCTTCACAGATACATCACATCCCTGATCCAAAAGGACCGTCAAATGGAGGCGTTAATAGAGAAACTATGTCAGCGCTTCAAACTATCCACATCTGAGCGGCAGTGGCGCGACCTGGCGTACTGCCTCACTCTCTACACGTACAACGAGCGCTCGCTCCGGAAACTGATAGAGAACCTCGACTGTTATAAGGACAAGTTGTATTGTGCCGAGGTGATGAGTTGCTTCACTACGCTCATGAATAACACGTCCAAAATGGCCAAGAATGAGATCAAGGTGAGAGTTATGGATATTTCATTTATACTTGCGACTTGTACAATAGTTTTTACGGATAATTTTTATTCAACTATTATGATGATATAATGGTCTTTGTTGTTCTTCCGAAGTTAAAGCTTGATAAATTTAAAAAAAATGAATTTCACATCGTCATAAATTATTTTGAAAAACTACGCCGACATTACTTACTGGCAGAAACTTAATTATATAACATAGATGTACTTACCACCCGATGGTAAAAAAAACATTCAGGCGAATTGAGAACCTCCTCCTTTTTTTAAAATCGATTAAATCTTTTAATCCTTACTTCGTTAAGAAACATGAAAACTCTGAAATATGTCTGAATTAAAACAATATTTCATTGATTACAGAGTCTAGTGACCGAACTAGGTGATAAAATAGAAGAATGCTTCGCTGTCAAAGAGGGTGAGGAAGATAATGGAGAAGGTGGGGCTAGCGAGGGCGGAGACACCGCGCTGCGGGTGCAGGCCGAGCCACGAGCTACTCCGCGCCGCAAGCCAGCGCAGAGGAGGAACCGACGACGGTCTTCTTCTAGCCCGGACGAGGTAATAACTAACCAAATGTGGAGTAAATAAGCATCTTTTAGCAAAAGCGTCAAATATGGCGAGGAAAAAATGGCCAAGGAAGTAGTAAGGGCGGAGACGCCAAGCCGCGGGTGCCGGCCGAATCTCGCCTCAAGCATTCATAAGCATGAACAAATAGGGACCGGTGGCGAGGTAATAAATAATTAAATAAGTTATAGCTACCTTTTAGATAAGCATATTACACTCTAGATTGCTACGATGCTGAAAATCAACGGTTGTGGTCAAACGAGACCTAAACAAACTTTTTCAAATATTGATTCTTGCATGCTGATGAAAACTAATTTTAATTAGTAACATACTATGGTTATATACTATGTCTAACTATATACTATGTCTAATGTTGATGTGAGTTATTATATTAGTAAAGGAAATGCAAAGATTTCATTTCTTACCCTTTATTAAATTTATACATACATACTATCAATTGAAGTCAACTTATTCTCAATATACAAGACAAGACTAACCTAATTAATTCACTTATATTATTTCTAGAATGAAACACCAAATGCGGATATGACTCCGCCATCAACAAGGAAGTCCAACAGAAAAGCGGCGACCAGGAACAATAAAGTACCTTCGGAAGATTCTGGTAAATACTTACTACTGTCATAATATATTATAAAAATACTTCATTATACATCATTATATTATATATTTTTTTCATTTAATATCTTAAACACCTCGTCCTTCTCACTTATTTTGAAGAATATATCCCGGCCAGATTGGTTGCCTGGAAGAGATCGCTCTTAGCGATAAGGCCGCCAATTAAAACGCAAATTTTATTTTCTATGTTTTTTTTTGTATTGTTTTTTATGTATGTGGTGTTTTAATAAAGAATTTATCTATCTATCTATCTATCATTAATGCAAAAATGTGTTAGTTAGTCTGCTTGTCCCGCATTGAAGCACGAAGCACGAAGGTAACGAATCGGCGGATTGTGGTGATTTTCGGTATAGTGATGAGGTCGGATTCGGTTTTTGGCGTAACATAGGCTATTTTTTATCTCGTAACAACACGAGTGATGCCGCGGGTATCCACTAGTTTGATATACTTAAAAAGTTAAAAGAAAAAATTAACTAAGTACTTTACCTACAGTCATGAAATCACATATTTTAAATAGACTTTCCGATATCATAACTAAATAATCTAAACTAAAAACTTACAAAATATAAGCCTAAATTTCACCCCTTATTCATATTTTTCCTTTTTTCACAGATGAAGAAGATTTCCAAAAAGATGATGAAGAAGTATTCAAGAAGCCCGCTGCAAGAAAAACTACCAAAAGAAGAATAAAAACTTAGCATATTTATGTCTTAATAATTTTATGTTTAGTTTTTATAAGAATGGCTAAGTAGTCTCATGGTTTCATAATAAAATATTATTTCAATTAATTTTGTACCGATTAAATTTAGCTTGAATATAAGGTTTTCAAAATATTTTTGCATTTTAATTACTGAGCAGCATTCTAGCAATTTTTAATAGCCTGTTAAAACACAAGGGTTTTTTTGTTTGAAACATACATTCTCGAAGTTCAACAGTACAAAATACAATTTGACATATCTTTTAAAGTCAGTCAGTCCCTGATGGGTGACCAAATAGAAGAAAATCTTTTGGCGCTTGAGATGTCGTTACATTGTAGATCTCGGCTGTTTTTCATAGTACGCCAATGTGGCTTACCATATCAGAGGCCCTTAGGATGGCTAGATAAACTCGCGACACCAAAATTTGCTAACTCTCATTCTTTAAGAAGATCAAAGTCAAAGCATATAAAGATACATTAATGGTGAGCAGATCTTATGCTAAGGTATCGAGACCGTGAAACAATATATCCTAATTGGGTGTTAACAATGTATGTAGGTTCGGTGCGGGCCGGTGTATTTGTTTATTTATTATATTGTATTTGTATAGATAGTCGTCATTTAAGTTTTCATCTTTTATAAATTCGTCAACAGAGTAATAACATTTACGTATTAATAAATTTTTAAGTGTTTTCTCAAATAATTTTACTTTTTCAATGCTTATAGATCCTCTAAAGTAGACAACGCCTAATATGGTAAGATCGGTTAGGATAGTAAAGGTCATAGCACACTTAAACGACTCTGCTCCCACCCGGCAAAAATAATATAATTCAAATATAGTCTTTAAATATTGCTCTTTAGATATATTTTACTTTGGCATCATGAATTAGCAGACAGCCCGCTATCAGCGAGCTTACCGCCGTCAGACTGCTCGGTAGTGGATGCCTCGCTGGCCGCACGATGTAGGCGAGCGGTCGGCGCGGTCACGGTAATAGAATCATACAGTATTCTAACTTCATATAAACGGGCGATGCGCGAGCTATACCTACGCGCTCGGGTCGTGGCATGCGCGCGGCAGGTTAGGGCTGCCAGACGTACGAGAAATCTCGTACCGTTACGAGATTTAGAGGGTCAGAACGAGATTCAAGATTAACAAGAATCTCGTACACGTTATTTTTCGTTACCTTTTTTAATTGTACCCGGCGATGATTTCGTGGAATGTATAGAAAAAATGGAGAAAATATTCCGAACTTCATTTAAATATATTCAAATATTTTTCGTTCGCAAATTTATAAGATTGATTTGTTATAGTCACATACATAATCATGGTTTTTTAAATAAATCTATCAATCAAAAAAACAACTTGCATTTTTATTGAACACTTTCTATTCAATTCACAAAGTATTTTATTTAGGTAATATTAATATTTTATAATGTTACTAAGTATCTGTGCTAATAAATAAATAAAAAGTAATAAATTTACAATCTTTAAACTAGATAGAAACTCAAAGTAGCCAGATGCAATTAATACGCTGTAGGTGGGCGACAGCGACAGCCCTATCTCATGTTTACGTACCGCGCGTAGGCACTTATTTCAAGGACACGGCTGAGTTACAATACTGTATGATATTATTACCGTGGCGCGGTGTCCGCACGCTCACTGCTAGCAGTGCTAGCTGACTTGAGTCTCGCGACAGACTAATGCGGCGGGTGGGTGGACAGCTGGCTGTCTGCAAGCTTTGAAGCTTTCGCCGCGTGGACTATTGGGTGCTTGCTAGCTGTCGCCGCGTGGACTGCGAGCAGTTAAGGCAGTGTTGGGTGGGAGCGGTGTTGTCCTCCTGTCATAAATTGGATATGTTTTCTTTTAATACATGGGTCGGAAGTATAGATTTGTCATCAGTAATTAAACCTGATATTGAATGTATTACGTCAGCCAAACGTAGTTACACCATTCCCGCCATTCAAAAACTATGTGAAGAATTCATTCAACAAAATTATAACCATCATTACAAATTATACACCGATGGTTCCAAAGACGGAGGGCTGATAGGAGCTGCGTTTTTGGATACCGAATTAAACTTAGACATGAAATTTAAAATTAACAACGATGTTTGTATAATGAACGCGGAGCTCATAGCCTTATGTGAAGCTTTATCTTATATTAGATCCATTAATTTCGACCAATTTGTTATTTTCACGGATTCCCGCAGCGCCCTACAGCACCTGGCTCGTTGTGCTTCTGCTTTCAGAGGCACACCGACAGCCTACTCCGTCCTGAGACTTATACTAGAACTGCAGTCTCAGCACAAGTCTATTAAACTACAATGGATACCTTCTCACTGTAATATCGACGGGAATGATAAGGTTGACTCGTTGGCCAAACAAGCGTGTACTGAAGGTGACCTTGTGACGATTCTTCCTTTTTACTCGGATAATATTCATGTCATAAAAGATCATTGTTATAGCTGGTGGAAAGAGTACTTTGACCAACGTTCGAGGGAGAAAGGAATCTGGTATAAAACCATCGTCACGCACCCATTCAGAACACTTTGGTTTGACAAATCGAATTTAAATAGAACCGATATTGTAACCGCTCTCAGGGAGAGTCTCGTCTTGGACGCCGTGACGAGCGGTCGCTTTCGGGAACGGTCAATAGAGCCTCGTCAATACAATTGATCCAGTAAACAATAGGCACAACATCTGCCAGCGGCTAGCGCAATGGCTGCGAGCAAAGCTTGACGGTTTCTAGCTTAGGTAAATTCCCTGGCCCCGCGAAAAGTGACTATAATCAAGTGCCGTGCAACGCGTGTTTATAATCTTTACATGTATCAGTGAGTGACAACCAGTGTACGTGACCCGCCACCAGAGGCCACCGGTAACAGCGGTATCAGCGCCCAGCGCGGGGAAACCCACTCCAACAAAAGGAAAACTCGGTGAGCTTGTTCCATATTAGCCACACGTGGTCTAAACCCCTTTTCTTCGGTCTCTCCTTCCTCAATATCCTAGGATATTGTCTAGACGTCTGCCACGAGGGACAAGTCTGTTTTCAAGCAGCCCATACCAGCAACCAACACCGTACGGTCACATCGGTTACTTATACCTAGATCAAACCTACGCGTAACTAGCTTATCCGATTTCAAAATACATATTTACACAAACTGCAGTAAAAACCTGCTAAATTTACAAGGGTAGACTAGATTACACGATCTCATACCACGGACGTAATTACTCGTAACGTATGCGAAAACACAGACAATCTACTTTCCTAAGGCAAACACAAAAGCCTAAATACGAGTAAAAACTACACACATCTGCAGGCCCGTTTGGACAATAACTTAAGATTTTAAAAAGGCGCGTGAAATATTACTCTATCCATTCCCAAAACAAATACCGACCCATAAAACTAAGCAATAAATCAGACCATTAACAATACAACCAAAAAAAAAAAAACCCTTCTTAAAATCATCTGCTAATTTCCGCCACAGCTTTGCAGCTGTGTGTTTTAGGGTTTTTTTTTTTTTAGGATGACCCACCCGACAATAGAGCCTTGCGGCTCTATTGTCGGGTGGGTCATCCTTTGTTAAACATAGCTCAAAATTTACTTCTAATTGTAGTCATTTTTTCTACGTACAATAAAGCCCAGACGTTTGTTTTATACACATAACACACTAGTACATAAAGCGTAATTAATAGACTTATTCCAAATGACTCGTACTTAGAGTTGCTAGACGAGACCCAAGTACTCACTCGAGTGCTACTTACTCCCCTTTTCCGTTAAAGGCAAAAGGGAACTAGTATAGTGCATGATACACCAGTTAACTAATAAGTAATACATAGTATATAAGCTTCCTTCACAGCCCCAAGCACGCGCATACCTGAAAGATATCACGAGCTAGCCACGACAACCCGTCCTCTGCGATACCGCCACGGTAAGGCACAAAGCCGATATGAAAATAGGGACCCTATCGTAAAAATACCAGGAGACGGCAACTGCTTGTATCGCGCTTATAGCCCACCAAATTAACGACTTGTATGGCCTAACCTTTGACCACCAACACATTCGACGAGACCTCGCACGCCACGTTGAGGAAAACCAAAACGATCCACAAATGTACCTAGCGAACAGAAGTAATCTAGATAGTTCAGCACAAAGCAAACAAATCAGGAACTACATTCTATCACAATACCAAGATGGCACATGGGGCGGCACAGACATACTTATAGCGGCAGCGGAATATTATAGTATTAACGTCAAAATCTCTCAAAAAAAAAAAAAAATACCCCGCTACAAGAAACAGTATGTTTCTCTCCTAAGGCACCAAACGACACCGCAGGTAGCATAGGTCTAATAATTACGGGGAACCACTTTGATTGCTATGAAAATCACCTAGGAGTAATAAGTACAAGCACCACGCAAAATGACCTAAGTCTAACTCTTGAAACTAGCACCCCAGAGGAGAATACCAGATGAGTCCGGATACAAACTTGCCCGCCCCAGGTCACACCAAACAACAAAAACAGGTAGTAAATGAAAACATAAACATTGCCACATGGAATGTTAGAGGCGCCGCAACGTTGACTAAAAAACGAGAGATTGACGAGTTTCTAGACGGAAAATCTATCCATATTGCCTGCCTACAGGAAACTCACTTAAAATCCGGGACCTAAGAATCTAGTCACTATACATGGCACCTAAGCGGAAACAACAACAGAAGAGGCCAAGCTATTCTCATAAGAAAAAGCAGCGGCCTAAGGCTGAACTGGACTAAAGCAAACACAAACAATATGGTTGCTTCAATAGATACAAGCAGTGGAGCCTCTCTATTCATTACTACAACGCACAGGTCCAATTTAACGTCATCAGCAGCAAACGACGCGACTCGGCTACTACAACTGACCAAGAATAAACCAAGAAACTCAATAACAATCATACGAGGTGACCTCAACGCCCACATAGGACTCACAGATACACATGAACTTCGCGATAAAAATCAAAGAGGCAAAAATCTCCTACACCAAACAAGTAACGAAACGGGAAAATCTCCGATTGGACAAATCATTCGGCCGGCGCAGCTGTAAACTGACTTGGACGTCGGGAAACAAAACATCGCAAATATACCATATAATGACAGATGCCAAAAACAACCAGATTTTTAATTACATCAAAGGTGAAAAAACAATCCTATCTGACCATAGAATCATATGGGGAAACCTGAAGCCCCTCACCACAGAATAAATAATACAACAGAAACCTATCTCCCTGTTCCGAACACGCAGCGAACGGAGGGCACAGTAAAGTACGATCGACAGTCGTGGATCAAACGGCACATCACTCCCCAAAGTATGAGAAATTTGTTTGTATTGTATCAATAGGTAACTATATCTAGCTACTTTAATAAGCAATTTATAGTTGAATTCGAGAAAAACAGGATTAATTTAGTAAACATTTTAGGAAAAAAAAAATTGTAAATACATACTTTGTTATAATAACACATAAAAAATAATTACTGATAAAGTATTAATTTATCGAAATATAATTCACTGATGATTAAGTATAAACACTAAAATAATACAATTTTATTATTGTACTAAATCTACATTCCTAATGGCAACCATGATAACTTTGAGAGACTCGAACTGTATGCAGTGAAATATGAACCGTAAATCGAAACGTTAAATATCAATTTGGCTTGCGCGTAGGTTACGAACGTACGCTGCGAACGTATTTTGATAGCATGGCGCGTTTTTGTTCAAAGTTAGGTCGCCCTGCCCTCACGTTAAATTCCAATAGGGACTCTACGAGACCTCCAATAAGACTAACCAGGGCCAACGTTGCGAACGAGTTTGACTACAAAACCCTAAACTACGAGATGCTTCAAAGTAACACCACGCGAAAAAAAAAAATAAATAAAAAAAAAAAAAAAAAAAAAAAACCAAGAAACGTTATTAGAGGAAACCAAAAAGAGCAGGAACGGCGAAAACCGAAAAGAGCCGCTATCGTGGGAAGTGATAACAAACGTCATGAAGATGGCGGCCAATAAGACTATCAAACATGAAAGAAGGTACTCTAAGGCTAGAGAAGAGGCAATTACAAACCTACAGAAGGCGAAGTTCTATTAGAAGCATCACCCTCAAGATATAGAGGCTAGAAATACACTTAAAGAGTGCCGGCGCCGTTTGCAAGAGATCGAAGCAACGGAAGATCTTAAAGTAGGTAGACCTAACTATACGTGGAAGGATTCTTTATCTCATGAAACGGACCCCAGGAAAACATCTGACTGGCAGGACATGGCGAAAAACAAAGGAGACTTTATAAGAGCTGCCAGGGAGATCTATAAGATGGCAGAAACCGACAGCGAATCTGATGAGGAAACAGAACGACATACCAACAGGCAGGCACCAACCATACCCCAGGAAAGGCCGTCAGATGACACAAGAACAATCCCTTAGCGACATAGGATCTATTCGACCCACATTAAAGATCCACCTACTACACCCGACGCGGTTATGATTACTCACAATAGAACCAACATTACACAGCGAACATATTAAGATAGTCCTTGCAAAGCCAAACACTAACAAACCCCAAGATGGGTCAACTCAATAATCAACGAACACCATTTTTTACTAACGCTTATCCCTATCCTTAATAACAACCTTCTCCAAATCGGCGTCTGGCTGCATAGCCGGTCGACTACCATCCCGGAGCGTTAGCACAAAACCACGCTCCACAACCTCGTGCCCCCCGGTATGCCGGTTTGACCGGAGCAGGCTTGTCCTGGCTGGGTGCGGTACCTATGTTCATGTTCATGTTCATGTTCAACCGATATTGTAACCGCTCTCAGGCTTCGCTCCGGGCACACTCCATGTAGGTATTTTGCATTTCTAATGCAAAAGGTTGAAACTCCACTGTGCCCAGACTGTGGAGTCGTGGAGGACACCTACCACCTCCTCGTGGAGTGTGTGCGCGGCGACGCATACAGAGCTAGGATAGGGCTGAATCTCAGAATGGCTGGGGTTTGTAACGGTGTACTAGCTAGCCCCACCTCAGACCAGGCCAGGATATTGTATAAACTAGTGCGGGCAGCCCTGAGCGGCTAGCGAGCGTGCAGCCTTGTTGTTGCTATGCGACCGCTGGCCGATCAGTCGCTTTATTATGATAAGTTTTAATTTTATGTTTGTTACAGTCATGTGTTTTTTTTTAAATATAATTTTCATTTATAGTTGCTGTATTATGTGTAGATTATAACGAATATTTGTTATTTTTGATTGTATAACGGACCGGCATAGTCGAATCTCAACAAAGGTCCATAAATAAATAAAGATTTAAAAAAAAATACTATTTCCTGTATGAGTACGTATTATGTACTCATAACGGAGTATTTTTTCATTCTCTTTGGTGGCTCGGTTTAGGTTTGTGACAACTCCGAGACCTTCGCCCGAGACTCATTCTCACTACGTGAAGTAAAGACCATGATGATGATGATTTGGCAATAACTGTCAATGTGGCTGTCAAAGTCATGGTCAATAAACTTCGAGCATCAATCAGGATTGAACTTCAAAGTCAATAAAATATAAAGTCAGTTTCACCACCGAAAAAAAAAATTGTAAACAAACCAAGATTTTTTAAAATTAAATTGAAAAAATACTACTTGAGGTACATAGATTTTGTGAAATAAAATTACTAGTTGTAATATGAGTAACGGCTAAACTAGATATCTAGAGTTAGTACACAAATGTAGAAGTGGTCGCTAAAAGTGCATAAACCAGAAATGTTTATAAAATATATTTTTATTTCTTTAGGCTTTTTAATGATAAGAACAACATTAGCTATGATTAGCACACATTTCAAGTGTCGCGGAGGGCTGTATCCACGTTCCAACGTCCCGAGGTTTCCAGTTCCAGACAATAAAGTTAGTTGGTCAGTCGAATACAATGATTACAACCCGGCTTACCACACCTCTCCAGGAATATTTGGAAAACCATGGGCTGACCCTGAAATTGGTAAGATAATATCCAGATTCCCTCTGTATAATAAATACCTTTAAGTATTTATTTAGATAACCTTAGTAAAGCAAAATTTCTCTCTCTGAAAAATCTCCTGTTGTATACAGATACATTTCATGAATCTTTAAAATACCTTGTCTAAGATATACACTAATGTTCCAGAGAGCTACCTAATGACATAAATTGTTAAATTAAAAATAATATTACAGGGGAACCAGATTTCAGGCCAAAATGGAACAGTTTAGATGGCAGTGTCAGTCGAGTCAGCTATATGGGTGACTACAAAGTAGTTGATGGCTACCCATTGAATCCCATTGGAAGAACTGGCATTGTAGGCAGAGGGGTGCTCGGTCGCTGGGGCCCAAACCATGCTGCAGACCCTGTGGTCACTCGCTGGAAACGGCTGCCAAATGGTGTAGTTGAAAAAGATAAAACAACAAATGAGTAAGCATGTCATTAAACATTCGGTAAAAAATCTATTTGTTGATGGACTACTCAAATCTGTCTACTTATTTTCATCCTACTTCTAGGCACATATCTTATTATAATTAGCTTCTTTACAAAATTTGTTTATTTATTGTGATACATTATTCTTTCTTTTTTCGTTCGTTATTGGCTTATCTACAGATTTTTCAGTCCATTTTTTCCAATTCATATTGATATCTTGCTTTATTTAATAATTAATATTTCAGGCCAATTCTCCAGTTTGTGGCAATCAAGAGAGGAGACACAGGAGAGTGGGCCCTGCCAGGGGGGATGGTGGATCCCGGAGAGAAGGTGACAGTGACTGCTGTGAGGGAGTTTCAAGAAGAAGCCACCAATGCTCTTGTCATGTCAGAAGGTAACTATGACCTAGTTTCCTATATGATGATATTTACTTCTTAGATCCCTTATGATAAGATGAAACATCAATTAAATGTATAGATAAGAATGTTTAAATCTGCTACTGCTATGTTTTTTCTTTAAACAAGATAGGCTCATGCTTCACTACAACTCTATGTGCTATTAGATTACTCACATGTGTCATCTCTTTATTCGATATTAACAGTAACATTAAAAATTTACATTTCATTACAACATAGTTGACCTTCCTGTATGAAATTCCTAAATTTACAGAAGAAAGAAAAGATTGGGAAAAAAGGTTCCAAACCTTCTTCAGTGGTGGCGAGGAAGTGTACAAGGGCTACATAGATGACAGGAGGAACACAGATAATGCCTGGATGGAGAGTGTAGCATACAACTTCCATGATGAGTCGGGCTCTACAGTGGGAGCATTAAACCTTCACGCCGGCGATGATGCAGTCGGAGTCAGGTGGGTGGAAGTCACACCAGATCTCAACCTGTATGCTAGCCACAAGGAAATCGTCCAGGAAGTATACAACAAACTCGTTAACAACAAATAAAACTATATTCGTAACAATGAATGTTTTATTTAGTCTTCTCATAAAAATAAGGATAAATTCAAGATACACCAAAGTAAAATATTAAAACCTAACATGCAGAGTCAGCCCTAATTTGAACTCTACCATCACAATCTGATTGCACCATACAAGCGAGCTAAATGCATAAACAAATAAATGTAAGTATTCATAGTAAATACAACATTTTAATCTACTGACTAAGCCCAATCACACATGTATAACTAAAACTATATTCAAATTGCTCCCATTTTTAAATAATAATAAGGTTTGAGAATAAACATTTCGATTGAGTTTAAAAATAATTGAAGATTCAATGAACTTACAGAAAAGGTACTAGGGTTGCATTTGAGACGAAATTATAAAATATAATTTAGGAGTTTAAAAATAAGACCTGAAATAATTCCGAGCTTTTGTTAGGCTATTATGCCAGCATAGGTAAATTATATACCTACATATCTTCAATAAGGGTTGTAAGAACACAATAAACATTCAATAAAGAAAAGTGTTTATGTATGGTCCCATGATACTCATATTCACAGTTGGTATTAGAAAATAACATAATTTCTATCAAGGTCATTTTACCTTCAGCATAGAACAGGCCATGAATTAAACAATGGACATACAAAATATTAGTATTTACATGATATAACTAAATATTATGACACAAGAATATGACTTACAGTCTTTACATAAAAAAGCAAATGCTTTTGTTTAGAAATTCCAAAAACTCCCATCGCTAAACAATATCATATAGCACTACACATAGTAATTTTAAAATCAATTGTAGGATGTAGAAACGTTTTTTTTAAATAAAATTCTAAAATTGCGGTAATATGCATGACCTTTAGTTTCATCTTAGCGTTACACATCACAAAATGACATCATTACCTAAATTATGTAGTACCTTAAACTTTTATTGGAAAATGATCGAAAATATTCACGACTGGCAGGATTCGAACCTGCGTATTTCTGCGACCGTCAGAACGCCTTAATTGCTAGGCTACGGTCTACTAACTGCCAGGCGCGAAAATCCACACTCATTTTCAAACACTTCAGACTAAGCAGCTGATATTTAAGTTAAGTAAACAAAACTCATGAATTATGTAGTGTTGTTCCTAAAGCATAGATTCAGACAGATTTATTTGTTATAAGACTTTTCACAACAAAGTATAATTCCGTACCTCTTATTGTTTATGCCATAATCCAACATTTCTTATCAGTTACCTTCTTTATTGAGAGTGATTGGCAGTGCTTTTAAGATTTTCCTCCTCAACATCAAAGTAGACTCATCAAAAAGAGTGGCTTGAAAACTTTCTCGTATTAAAATAATAACATAGACCATATGAACTTAATAAATACTAAGTATTTTTTTTTAACTTGAACGGGTTTGCACTTGACCATAGTTTACCTGATAGCAAGTAAGGCTATGGCCTAAGATGGAGCGTGCTTACCCGATAAGAACCGATTCACTCTCGCTTTGAAGATCGCTGGATTATAGTGCGTGGGGAACAGAGAGCCAGGCAGGGAGTTCCACAACCTAGCGGTACGAACAATAAAGGTGGAAGCGTACCGTAGTACTTATGTACATTGTACATATTATATATTTCCAAAGTTATCCTTCCATATTGTGCTAGGTACACTATCATTTTAAACTCTTTCAGTCCAATCATTCGACAGCACAACTATTTTTACTCGTATATACTTTAATTGTTTTGACCTTTAAAAAGATCACTTATGGTATATAAATTCCATGCCCCCAAATAATTCTCGAACACATTGATTGAGACGACATCATATACATTTTTATCGCTTTGTAGGTATTTTCAAGCTATATCCGAATTATGTGTCTTTCGTGTAAGGTTCTGGGCACTCACCACGATGTTTCTGCACACGAGAACTCGCCTAACTAATTAATTCTGCGGAGTCAGGACCCTCAAGCATGAAAATACGGATCAAAGAGATTTTTAGGCTGGTTTTATATTTAACGCTAACTGACCGCGCCATCAGCTCCAAATCTCTTTTTACAATTTAAGAACCATCTGCATTAATACGCAAATTCATTCCCACATTATTTTATTTTGCTGTCGCAGCGGTCCGTGTGATTCAACTTTTTCTTCTTTAATTATACTTGAATCCACACAGTAATGTGTTCAGGCCGACATGCCGTGCGCCGCTCCGAGCGAGTCGTACGCGCGGTAACAGTTCACATCGTTCACTAACCGCTGGATGTTCTGCGAGAAGGTGGGTAAGTCCTGCAAAAGATACAAATTATAACTGAAACTTCTGTAACAAATCCTACAAAGAAAGTCATAGATAAAAGAACCCAGTTCATTAAACTTGATATCTATAAATAACGGCGAAAATCTTCACCTACTATAATAATAGGTTTCTTCTAGGCAAGCGTGCTACATCTTAGACTATAGTGGTGCTTAACATCAGGCAGGCTATAGTCAAACGTAACCCTATTTAATGTAAAAAAGTATATATATATACTTTAGTCAATGTGTCTGTTACACAAGCTCTCTGAGCTTGGATAGTAACATCGAAATATTGCTATAGTTAGTGCTATGATCTCTCTCTCTCTCTTTGAGTCGTATTTCCTCATGACTGAGGGTCGTGACTCCCCCGCAGAATTAATTCGTTAGGGGAGTTTTCTTGGGCAGATACATCGTGGTGGGCGCCCAGGTCCTTTCACGGAAGACGCATGTCCTCGGATATTGTGGTCCTCAAACATGTCGGTTTCCTCACGAGGTTTTCCTTCACCGCTAAGCGAGTGCAAATCTACACATAACTTGAAAAATACAAGTCATTGGTGTAGGGCGGATTCGAACCAGGGTACGTCTGGATGAAAAGCAGACACTGGAACCGCTGAGCCACACTCGCTCGCTAGTGCTATGATACGCGATATTAAAAGCGAGAGCGAATCACTTGCTTACGTGACGGTTCCTGCGTAAATACGATCCATACGCCATATTGATCGTTTACTATCAAACGAATTAAGATCTAACGAGGTTTGTATGTTACCTTTACTACCTATATAAAAGTTTTCTTTCTATATTGAAATTTTGTATAAAAAATAGTTTCAGTTGTTATTGAGCGTGATGCAAGACTAGTGTACTGACCGTGTCGGGCGGGAAGTGCGCGAGCTGCGGCAGGTGGTGGGGCGCCAGGCCGGGCAGCTGGCGCAGGTAGTGCGGCAGGAAGGCGAGGCGGAAGGCGGGGAAGTCCACGGCCGCCATGCCGTGCAGCGCGCACGTCACCTCCTCCCGCGCCAGCGCACGCCAGCCGCCCTCCAGCAGCGCGCCCAGCAGCACGCGCAGGAACTCCGCCAGGAACTCCGTGCGGAATATCACCTGCCATTACAATCATTATACATTTATAAATAAAGTTTGTTTCTTGGATTGCCAGTCAGTTTGTTATATTTTCAAGCCGAAACGTGGGAGACGAATCACCGGATGTTTTGGTATAGAGTTAGTAGACTTCGCGGAGTAACATAGACAACTTTTTGTCCTGAAACAAAGCGAGATTACGTAACAGACATCCACTAGTGAAACATGAAGAAATATAAACATTGTATGGCTTACCAGTACAGGTACTATAATGACAAATATATGCCAACGAAAATACATGCAATGTATGATTCTCACCTTATGATACAGTTTCCACTTGGTATTGAGCGCGTCGAGCGTCTCTATGTTGAGCCGGAGCAGGTCTATGTCGGGCAGCAGCAGCGCCTGCCCCAGCGCGGAGAGCGCGGCGCGCAACTCGTCGGCGCGCGCCGCGCCCTCCTCCTCCGAGCACTTGATGGGGAAGAAGTAGCGCCAGCGGTGGATTAGCACGCTGGAAGAACATAATGGTCTCGCTAAATTTTTATGTTGGCATACTGAAGAAAGGACCACTTTTAAACACGCTAAGATAGGATACCATAGTCATATGGTATCCTATCTTAGCGTGTTTAAAATGTATATATGTAACGAATTACCGACCTATTAGTGTCCTAAATACTTTTGCCAAGTTATTTGAAAGTTTGGTTTATAACACTTTATACAATCATTTTAAACATAGACTGCACTCAAATCAGCATGGTTTTGTCAGTGGCAGATCTACTGCCTCTAATCTATTAACATACACTAATTATTTATGCCAATCATTTAATAACAATTCCCAAGTGGATTCAATATATACAGATTTTTCTAAAGCATTTGATCGAGTAAATTTTTATATTCTTTTAATTAAATTACATCATTTAGGATTTCACGGCAATCTCCACCGTTGGCTTAGCACTTATCTTATGAATCGTACTCAGCTTGTTGCTCTGTACGGTTTTGACTCTATTCCTTTTGAACCAAAGTCAGGAGTGCCTCAAGGCTCAAATCTGGGACCTCTCTTGTTCCTTATCTTTATAAATGATCTTTTGGATAAAATAACTTGTCAATGTTTAGCATATGCAGATGATTTAAAATTATATGCAAAAATATCAAATGTAGGAGATTGCTACATACTTCAACAGAACATAAACACTCTGTACGATTGGTGTATACATAATGACATGGCTTTGAACACTAAAAAGTGCCATTTTATCACTTTTACTAGGAAACGCAGAACAATACTGTTCGACTATTGTATAAACAGCATAAAATTAGATAAAGTTAACATTGTAGGTACGTGATCTCGGAGTATGGTTTGACGAAGAATTAAATTTTAAAACACATTATGAAAATATTGTTAAAAAGAGCAGTAGAACACTTGGTTTCCTAATGCGCACCGCTAAGCCGTTTAAGCAAGTAGAATCATTAAAGATATTATATAATTCCTTAGTAAGGTCACAGCTCGAATATTGTTCAAGTGTCTGGTCTCCTATTTATAAGGTCGACAAACTTAGCATTGAATCTATTCAAAAACGATTTATTAGACATCTGAGCATTAAATTGAGCTTGAGGCGATCTATACCAGATTACGAGAATCGCTTGATGCGCTTTGAGTTTCAGAGTCTTGAGCATAGACGGAGTGTTTCTGACCTTTGTATCCTACATAAGATTGTAAATGGGGTTTTTTGTGAACCTCTGCTAAATGATGTTAAATTTATAACTCGGAAATTGTCTACTCGGAAGCCTACCATATTTGCTATTCCTATTTTCTATAATAACATTGGTCATAACAACCCATTGTTTCGTATGTGTCATTTGTACAATAAACTCAGTAGTAAAGAAAGTACTAAACTAGATATATTTCATCACAACTTAACTAAATTCAAAAACTTACTTAATAAATGTAATATTACCGCTTATAATAGTGACGTTTACTATAAACTTTAAGAGTACAACATTATATTGTAAAAAAACCGGCCAAGTGCGAGTCGGACTCGCGCACCAAGGGTTCCGTAAAATTTATGGTTTTCGTAATTGTTCCTTTATCTATGCTATAAGACGTTGCTTCGTACCAAATTTCAAGATTCTGAGTTCACGGGAAGCACCCTGTAGGTTTTGATTCCCTTGCAAGTGTCGAAAATTTGCGGCATAAATGGCTGTATCTTTTGATTGCGTTGGCTTAGAAGTTTGATTTTTTCACAGCTTCAAGGGACAACAGACCTGAGTAATTGATATAAATTTCAGCTTCATACCTCTACGCGTTCCTGAGAAAAAGGGTCTTGACAGACGGACGGACGGACGGACAGACGGACAACAAAGTGATCCTATAAGGGTTCCGTTTTTTCCTTTTGAGGTACGGAACCCTAAAAAAGCTGTACACAATAGTTAGACTTACAAATTTATTTATTTTTTTACATAGGAGTTTGTTTTTATTATAAGTTTTAGTTTGTAAGTTGTTTTTGTGTCTTAAATAAATAAATAAATAAATAAATAAATATTGTCTTTTTATGGCACCATCTATGAATATTGATACTATAGAAACGTAATTGCATAAAAATGTTCCCATGAGATGGTCCATCGCCGCTGCCGTGGTTGTGTTGATGGGTGGGGGGTTAACCCTTTAGCGACCAAGTCAAAGCAAGATTAACAGTGAGGCGCGGTTGATAATGTTTTTGAAGTTAAAAGTCAGAAGCAGCAACTACTTATAGGTAATTAATTGTAACTATCCCAGATTAAAGACCTTAACTTGGGCATAACGCAGCAGTGTGCTTGTCAAGGCGTTATTACCTGGCCAGCAGTCGAAAGGCGGCGCGCGCCAGGTCGGGTCGCGCGGGGTGCGCGCGCGGCAGCACGTGCGCGTGCAGCAGCGACAGGACGGCGCGCACGCGCACGCCGTTGCCTCCCGCCTCAACCCCCAGACGAACGCACTCCACCAGCCGCTCCAGCCCACTCTCTGTACCACCCCTGTCATGTGACAAGAAAAACTTTCAGTTTTAGAAATTTAAATGAGAATCTTGTACTTTTTAACCGACTTGAAAAAAAGGACGATATCAAGTCTTATGAAAGTTTTTTTTTGTAGTCGTTTAATAAGAAACATACATTTGAATGTTCTCGCTAGAAGGTTGAATGAGGCGACGATAGCGCCTTCTCTATCGCACATTATCATACAAATGACAAAGACAAAAAAAAATCAGGGTCAGTGGGCGTTAATAATACCTTAGTGCGTTCACACTGCGCTTCTTAAAAGTTCGCTTTTTTGCGAAGAAGTTTATTCCTGCGGCTTCGTCTGTCGTATAAATTGAGAGACATTTATTTGATAGATTTTTTTTATTGGTACATACTTTTTTATATTTCTGTTGGATATGAGGGAAAGAAATAAAATCGAGAGTTAATGATAAAATTTTCTTCATTATATTATAATATCTACCTATACATGTTTATAACATATCACCATCATCATCATCATCACTCTCCGTACTATCACTACTGTCGTCGTCCTACATTTATTATGAATCTTTCAGTCATTGCTTCCACATTTCTGTCCATGGCATCTATTTTGGGCTCAACTATTTCTATGACATGCTTTAAGATTTTTTCCATGTCTCTGCGTCAATATTTTGAATTGATACGTTTAATACAATTTTTAATTCTGCCATTTTGTGTGTTTGACAAGTCGTCAAGAAAGAAATCGATCATAAAATCCAATACACCAGCCGGTTCACAAGTAAAAGCACGTCTGCACATTACGGGAAGTATGAGTAGACCAAAGAGTAAAATAATTATACCATAGAGTAAAAAGTACTCGTGCTGTGTACACCGCCTTAGCGTTTATCACTGACCAATCGCAGTTTAAAAACTGTGTGAGTGAGATAGCGCTCTACTAACTCGTCTCCGTGAATACACTATAGAAGGATGGTTCATTGACCAATAGATACATACATAAAGCAGTCATTCTTAACACTGCTCATATTATCTGGAGGATCCTGGTTCGGTAGCTTGACCTTGCCGGCGGCACAGTTAGTTATAATTCTCCTATTTTTTTTAAGAGCTATATGCGCTTTTACTGTACAAGTTGCTAACTAAATACAGATCACTTTGTAGGCCAAAATAAACAATTTTCAATTTGTTTTGCCACCTCCATTAATCGTCAGCTAAATAATTGGACCTTACGACAACATGACTTCTACTTTCTTCTTTGTTTGATCAATATCTTCCGCTGCAAGTCAAGTAAGGAGAGAGACCTACCTCTGAGCCACATCTAAGAACACATCAATGGCTGTGTAAGCGAAGTCCCCAAGTTGCGGCAGCAGCGCCGTGAAGAGTGCGAGGAAGAAGTCCGTGATGTGCGTCTCTGCGGCCGAGCCCGCCGGCTCCGGCAGCAGGCGGAGCGCGGCCGTGGCGCCGCTCGATATACCCTCCGCTATCACCTGGGGGAGAGATATATATGTATGATACAGATTATACACTTGTTTATAAGACAACGTACAGAACGATACACTCTTTATTATTGGCATAGATCATACATATACAAATAACTAATGAAGCACAAGGGATAATAGTAGTTTATGCAACTGTCATATAATGAAGTTACACTCGTTACTATTATGAAACTCGCTGCGCTCGTTTCATAACCTCACACTCGTGTTTTAATACCCGTGTTATATGCAGCTGCAAACACTACTTTATTTTCACTAATGCAATTAATCAAACAACAAGAGTAAAAGCTGACAATAGTTAATTTTTCATATAATTTTCTAGATTTTTCTGGCAAAAGATTGTGAGTTACTTTTGTTGCCAATTCTAGAATATCCGGGGGCGTACAAATATCATCGTCGCTATCCATTTTTAACTTTTAATTTGTATTTAAAAAACGAAACACATTGCGAAACATTAAATTCACGCGTACGTGTATTGTCACGGTAATGCCGCCATTAAAATCTAACCAACGAGAGCGTAGCGCGACCAACCTGATTGGCCCTGCAATCAGGTTGGTCACGCTTTTTCGATGTTATAATGAGCTATTACGATATCGATGTGGATATTATAACATCATGTGAAATTGCTTAAATTGAGTGTTTTGTTGTCTGTGCTATAACAGTAGTAATTATAAGTCAAGTATTGGAAACATAAGTAGAATGTTACAACATTAGTGTAGATAAAGTACTTTATGGAACAGCTGATGTTTTCGTAAATTTTCAATAGCCGTAAAAAAACATTTTGCTTATCATGCATTAAAACCACCTTTAGAAGGTTATAAATTAGTTACCAGCTACCTTGTTTATTACAAAGAATATGCAAAATGTCAGTATCAAATCAATAAGAAGTGCTAACGCCAGATGTGGTACTGCGGCGGCCTACGCAGTTAATAGTGCTCATACACTAATTAGAAAGGGCCGCAAAATCTTCGCCATTCACCAGTATATGAAGATTTACACATGTACCAGAATGTACCTATACCGCTAAGGAAACACGGAGCTGTTTTATCCCGCGCCCGCCGCGGTGCCGGCCCGCAACCTTTGTAGAATACAGATATGTATGTAAAAAACTCAAGCACATTTCACGACGCGTTTTACGCCCGCGGCGGTTGCGATTGTTCGCGGCTCCCGCTGCACGCGCGGGCATCTTGTAAGCGGGCGCGGCTCGGCGCGCTCTGGAATCGGCGTCCGGCGAAGGCCCAACTTGCGATAATCAACGGCCAGGTTTGCGGGCGATAATCGCAGCCGTGTCGGCTGCGGGCTCGCACAAAACTCCGGCTTCGTGAGTTTTGAAAATTAAACTCGATTCCGCCATCGCGGCGGGAAAAAACCGCTCCGTAAGTCCTTAGCGTATAACGTCTTGACTCACCTTCTTAGACTGCGTAGGAGCATGTGCAAAGGCCAGCAGTAGATCAGTGAGTGGTGGTAGCGCCAGGTGCGGCGCGGCGGGCACGGCGGCGGCCCAGGCGGCGAGCAGCGCGCGCGCCTCGCCCCCCGCCGCGCCGGCCACGCTGGCCGCGCCCGCGCCGCGCAGGGACAGCGAGATGAGCGCCTCGCGGACCACGCCGCCCGTCTGCGGGATACATCGACACCATATCGTTATACATCAATGCGAGAGTGTATTGATTTGCAGTCTGTCTGTTCCGCTTTCTCGCCGTAACGTGATTTTTAGTATGACATGTAGATTTTAGGGAGTACAAGGTTCTAAAAGAGCCATACTCAGGTTAAAATCTGGTACCTAAACTCAATAGCTCAATAATCTGCTGTTGAATTCGTGTGTTTATAGTTGTCGCCTTTTGTCGTTATAGTATATGGGTATAATATTATGTATATGTGTTATATATTTATAGTTATTTGCACGTATATTAACAAAAACAAAACCGGTAATGTTGCCAGCTCGACAAATTATAGACCTATTTCTTTAGGAACTGTGATTGGAAAGGTGTTTGAACGGCTTCTGCAGCCCTCACTGGTAAATAATCTTCGTATTGATGATGCACAGTTTGGTTTTCGTCCAGCACTATCTACGGACTTGGCCATTTTTAGCCTGAAACACACGGTAAATTATTATCGCGCTCGTAACACCTCAGTGTATGCCTGCTTCCTAGATCTGAGTCGCGCTTTTGATTTAGTAAACTACAGAATTCTCTGGAATAAATTGGCCGCGGCGCAGGTCCCGGAAGAAGTCCTCAAGATGATCAGGTACTGGTACGAAAATCAAACCAATGTAGTGAAATGGGGCGACCAGACCTCCAGCGAATATAGGTTGGAGTGCGGTGTTCGTCAGGGGGAACTTACCTCTCCGGATCTTTTCAACTTATACATGAACGACCTGATTGTGGAGCTGAGAGGCACCAGAGTTGGATGTCACATCGGTGACATATGTGTCAACAACTTCAGTTATGCTGACGACATGGTGCTCCTCAGCCCCTCCATCAGCGGCTTAAGAAAACTATTGGCTATCTGCGAGAATTATGCTGCAAGACATGGTCTTAAATATAATGTAACCAAAACAGAGATGCTCGTTTTTCGCGCAGGCAAAGGTCCGGAAAAGGTACCTAACGTGTACTTGTTGGGTTTGCCCGTGAGGGTTGTGAAGCAGTTCAGATACCTTGGTCACATCATGACCGAAAACTTAAGGGACGACTTGGACATGGAACGGGAAAGAAGGAACCTGTCCATCAGATGTAAAATGCTCGCGCGCCGATTTGCAAAATGTACTCCTGAAGTGAAGGTTACTCTGTTCAAGGCTTACTGTATGTGCCTTTACACATGTCAGCTATGGACAGAGTATTCTCGAAGTGCTCATCACGCCATAAGGGTGCAATATAATAACGCATATCGCATCCTTATGAAGAAATCAAGGTACTGCAGCGCGTCGGGCATGTTTGCTGAGGGGCGGGTTCCTGATTTCTTCGCAGTTATTCGGTCCCGCATTGCTTCCTTTTGGGAAAGAATACGGAGATCAAATAATGGAATACTGCAGTGCCTGTCTGAGGATTTATGTAGTCCCATATACAAATTTTGGATAGAGACCAGAGCGAAAATAAAAAATGACTCGAGTTGCAATTTTATTGAATTGCAATTCTTAGTTTTTTAGTTGTGACACTATTTTATATTTTTATATAATATAATTTTATTGAATAGTTTAAGACATGTCTATGGGTTATGTGCCTGATAATAAAGAATTTTATTATTATTTATTATTATTATTATTATGTAATATTATGTGTTATTTGTTATTGTATATACAAGGTGTAACAGAAGGGTGTGACAATACTTATACTATACATACCTATGTATATATAGAATACAGCCCACTGGGTTTCAGAATTCTAAGTGTCATAGATTTCGAGTAATCATAAGTTGAACTTTCATTAAAACTTTAAGACTTGCAACCCTACATCTTATCATTTTGAGCGTTCATTGACTTTTCTTTCATTGACAAATGACACGGCGCGGCGGTGTCTCTCTGAGAGCGCGAGAGAGAGAGAATACGTTGCGTTAAAACTAATGCTAGAACGGGATGAAAGAATGTGTGCTCATTTCGGTTTCGTCACTCGCTAGGGCTGCCACGAAATCAAGTGAAAAATATTATCTAATTTTTGTATGGTAAAAAATATATGCGATTTAATTTTTCATATTTTGGTATATGACTCCTTACATGATATATATGTATACTCTTTAATATTGTCACACCCTTCTGTTACACCTTGTATATATACATTATTGAATATTTTATTATTTGTATATATTTTCTCTTTTTTGAACACCTTATCCTTTATATTTCTTTCGACTCCTGTCCATCCTACGGTTGCCTGGAAGAAATCGCTATTAGCGATAAGGCCGCCAGTTGTGGCACTATTATTTTTTAAGTCTTATGTGTTTCTGTTTGTCTTTTTTTTCGTCAATGTGTGTTACAATAAAGAGTTTATCTATCTATCTATCTATCATAGAATGCTTAAAACATATCTTGTCTTCTTATGTGACAAATACTATGTGAATGGCACAAATCAAAGTTTTCCAATGAAAAAAGCCTAATTGTTCTTCAAATTTAGTTGGCTAAAATAGGCTGCAAATTATTATTATTTTCAGCCTAAGGTGTCAAAATAAAGTACCTTCGGCTCCAAGTAATGCAGCGAGGTCTGCGCGTGTCGGTACAGGTCCCCCACCAGCGAGACCGGGTCGCTCGAGATCTTCACGTTCTTGGACAGACTCAGCAGGAGGTGCGCCGCGGCGTGGCACAGCAGGGGCGGCTCCTGGGAATAAATTTACTCTAACTATACAATTAAGGGTTTTAAATAGCATTTCTCTATATATAATTATTAAAATATAGAACAAAACTAAATATCAAATTAACTAAATAACCCGACCTTAATCGTTCCCGGTGCAAATGTGCCCATCAAGCTCGCTGCGTTTCCGTGCTGAATGGCAATAGCAAATTCTCTTCGATAAACTCCGCTCACGGAGCAGGAAGAATTTATCACCACGGTCACACGAGCGACACAGCATAATGTTGGCAGGTATAATATTGGCTGCTGCGATACAGGGGTACCTAGTGCAGTAGCCACTGGTAACTCTACATTAAGGTCAATTGTAATAAAAAATTTAAAACTCTGTTAGTTAAGTTATCTTTAAGGTAAGAAATAAATAAATTCTAAATAACACAAAAAGTCGTTTTGAACGACCGGACACTTAAACGACGTACGATGTACTGTAAATGACAATAAAGGTATGTTCTTGCTAGGTGTACTAGCAACAGGTCTTAGGCACAGCGTGTAGCCTGTACAATCCTGGGTTCACTATTAGCATTGCTTACTGCTGTTTTGCAGAGATGCCGATAATCAGGAGCACCTAATAGTGACTGGGAAAGTAAAAGTAAATACACCGAGAGGCCGGAGTCCCATACGGTGGTCTGACCAAGTAACGAAAGAGCTGGAGATACCTATAAATGTTGCAATGCACCGAGCATCAGAACGCAACAAATGGCGTCAACTAGTACACAAAATCAGAAGGAGTCACGTTCCTCAGCAGTGAGGGATACGACTAAGGAGAGACTGCTGTTTTTCGGACTGGGGTAGAAACATGCATAACATAAATAAAGTGGCTAAGTGCGAGAGGAGGTTTCTGCAGAAGTAAGCAACAACTTCTAGATGCCCCATTTTGTCCATTGGGCTACGGTACTCTAAAGACTCACGGGCTGGTCGTGCGGCAGCAGGAAGGGCAGCGCGGCGGCGAACAGTCCCTCCATGGTGTGCAGCGGCACTCCGCACTCGCCCGCGTAGCAGCACCACGCGCCCATGCACGCGAACATCTCCGCGTGACTGGAGAAACATAGGTATGTCACATTAGTACCTATTGTCATCTCTTTTCAGGCCTGTTAGAGCGCTAGCTTTTAATCGGTAGTGGAGTCACACTAGCTCCAATGATCATGTATATTCATGTCTGTAGTAGATAGGACATGCGGCTTTGTTTGTAACCAACCACTGTATTGTTTTGTTACTTGTATGTTTGCTGTGTTGTCCAGTTACAGACCTAAATAAAAAAAAAAATTGTACGTGTACTTACACAGTGATATGTGCGTTTCGATGCGCGCCGGCGCCGGGCGCGCGGTGCGGGGCGGCGCGCGCAGCGCCCGCCAGCGCCGCCGCCGTGCGCTCCACCAGCGTGGCTCCTAGTGCGCAGCCCACCGCGCGCCGCGGCCGGCAGTCTTCTGCAAAACAAGAGCATTATTTCAAGTCAACATTCAATCCATGGTAACGTTCAAATGACAAATAACATGGCGTATTCTATCACATCTAAGGACTAACTGCATTGATGGTCATTTAGATTTGAAAATCGCATTCGATTATCTGAATTAGCACCGGCACTTCTGATTTTATTTGAAAGCCACCCCATATAAGGTAGGTCAATAGCGCAGCTTGCATTCGTTCTCTATTAAAAGGCGGGCCGTCCAGAGGAATACTTCTAGTGTTATTAGCAGCAAGTACACAGCAGTATGTTGTACCTGCCAGCAGCGGCGGCGCCAGGCGGCCCAGCACCCTGGTGAGCGTGGCCAGGTCCAGCAGCGCCGCCAGCATGCGCTCGCTGTCGGCGGGCGCGCCCCCCGCGCCGCCCCCCGCGCGGCTAGCGGCGCGCGCGTGCACGCCCGCCAAGCCCTGCCATCTGTCCAACTGGGGAAAAAAAGACAACCTTATTACAAAACGCTTTGAAAATAAAAAGTGGGTTCTTGTTGTTCAGACATCACATACAAGCAATCAAAATGTCAACTTCAAATTGGAACTTTGATTAAACATTGGTACATTTTGACAATTTAATCATTATGACAGGTAGACAGTCAATTTTCGAACAACTAAAACGGACTTGGTCTAGACTTATATTTAAACCACTTTTTGTAATAAAGCCCAATGAGTGTGAAGAATAGAATGGGTAACATATAAAAAAATATGATCGAAAGAATTTGTCAATATGAGTAAATGTGATACTAAGAATTTGTCATTGTTATAGCATTAATTTATGTAGTTTACTTATAAAATACTAGCTTTTTTCGTAAATGTTTTGTGTAATATGTATGAAATATGTATGTATAATTTTGAGTATTTTTTGTTCTTTTAACTTAAGTATGTATCTAATTATATTTTTAGTACACCGCCTGTTTATAATTCTTAGTAATGTCCATCCAAAAGGTTGCCTGGAAGAAATCAATAATCAGAAGATAAGGCCGCCCAATGTACAGCACTTTTATATATTTAAGCTTATTTCCTGTTTTGTTATTTATGTTTTACATTGGTGTACATTAAAGATATTTATTCTATTCTATGTGTCAGGTAAAAAGTAAGTTGAAAATAGTCTGTTTTTGTGATGAGCTCACAAACCAAAATTTTAATGAGTCTCTGGTAGGTTTTTATATGTTACGGTAAATGTAGATAATCGGGAATTATGCATAATTACCGGTAATTATGCATAATTACCAACGCACGCGGTAAATGTAGAGAATTATCCACATTTACCGGTAATTACATACAACTAGCTGTGCCAGTGACTTCATCCGCGTGTAATAGTTATTTTAGGCAATATTTTTTTCCACATTATCCATTGTTTCTTCGCTCCTATTACTTGCAGCGTGATGTTATATAGCCTAATGCCTTCCTCGATAAATGTTCTATTCAACACAAAAATAATTTTTCAATTAGCACCAGTAGTTCCTGAGATTAGCGCGTTCAAACAAACTCTTCAGCTTTATAATATTAGTATACAAGTATAGATAACCATACCCATTTGGTAGAATATAATAAAATCAAACAGCAGAATCAAAATGTTTACTTAAATAAATTGCACGAGTAGAGGTTCGGCAAGGAGGCACCGTTATACATTAGAGGTTCCAAAGACTCCCTCTGAATTATAATTAGTCGGTCTCCAAGTCGAGAGTAAAACGGTTTCTTCTAGCGAGCGCGCTAGATCGTAAATTATAACTTGCTTAACATCAGGCAAGTTGTAGTCAAGCGTGAGCCTATGATTACCGGTAAATGTGATTAATTCGAAAGTTTTTCCCACTTTTACCGAGAGCACTGGTAATTATGCATAATTCCCGCATTATCCACATTTAACGTAACATATATATTTGGCAGTTTATAATATTAACATGGGTAGGTATGCATATGTATTAAACTAATGCAAAATACTCACAACAGAAGTAAACACGTCGACGGGTGCTAAGTCCGCGACTCTAGCTATACATTCTATACAATGTTTCAGGAATGTTTGCCACTCAGTTTCACCCTGGAAATAAGCGACAGTTTTATGTACACTTAAAGTATATAGATAAAATTGGTAAACAAGTTTCTTCTAGGCAAGTGTGCTACATATTCACTACAGCGGTGCTAAACATCAGGCAGGTTTTAGTCAAATTTACCTAAGCCTAATCCATATTAATATATATATACACCAAAACACAACAAAATTAAAGAAAATTGCAAAAGTAGCAGTTACTAAGCCATTGCATAGGCTTCGACGGTAGTTTGAGTCCCTAACATAGAGTTCTCGTGGGAATTTCTTTTTTTCTAAGAATTTAAGGTAGAAATATATTCAAAAGCTGTTCTCAAAATAAATGTAGGATACTCACATCATCATCACACACATCATTGTCTAAATGTTGCAACTGCGCTTTATTTGTTTGGAACTGTATTTTATTCAATATACCGTGAACCAAGGCCTTCAGCGCCTCCCAATATCTGAAAGAAACAAGATTTGAGAGTAAACCCTGGTTAGTTAAACGTAACTTTTATAAAAGGCAGCGAAAATCAAGCCATTCTTTTCCTACAACTATATTGTGCTAAAAAGATTGAATGATTTTCACCGCTCTATATAAAAGCCACGTTTAATGAACCGGGTCTACCAACATTTTTGAAATATGTAGCTATTGTTACAGTTAGGAATAAGTATGTACATGATTACTTACTTTTCTGTATCTTCAGGCTTAAGTATATCAATAAATTGTATCCATATATCTAGACAGCTTACAAAAATAGCACACGTGGGCACCTGCAATTAACAAAAAAGTAAATTTCTAATATAATAATGTAAATAATAAAAAGAGCTATAATGCTAGGCAGAGACTGACATGCGATAACTATTGCGGAATCTGTTGTCTTATCTACAGATATAACAAACCATATATCATAATAATATAATAACATCATCATCAAATCAATCAAGCCATCCTTTCCATACTAATGGAGAAGCCTATATTGAGTGGAAAGGATGGAATGATTTTCACCACTCTCTATAAAATCAAGTTTAATAAACTGGGTTCTACAAATATATAATATAAGTTTTTATTTTTCTGCCGTGGCTTAAAATCTTAAAAAAGAGACAGCTATACCAAATAGGAAATGGCAAATGGGCGAAACTAGGCTGGTCAGAATATGTCGGGTGGACTTAATTTCATTATAAACTTACAATATAAAAAGTTAAAACCACTATCAGATGTAGAAGAAATAAAATTATACTTTTCTTTTTATAACATTACCTGGAATGTGAACTGGAATAGATACGACAAGAACTCAATAGCATCAAACTCGGGCTCCGCCTCTAGCCTCTTGAAATGCAACGATATGAACAACTTTAGGAACTCTGCTAACTTTATTAGGTAACTGCAACAAAATGTACAACAATTAGAATAATCGTAAACAGTGGATTTCGTTTATTAAACAAACTGTGTTTAAATTAAAAGTAATAGTTTAGAAATAGCTTTCTTTGCGTTCTGAAAATCTACGTGCTAACAAAGATACTATTCCGAAATTTGGCGTAAGTCCATGATTGAAGCGCTAATAGCTCGGACATAGATATAATTATAAAATTGTATTATAAAAGCCCAAGAGTGTGTTAGTTAGTTTGCTCCACTTTCAAGCCGCTATGAAACGACGGATCATCGCAATTTATGACACGGTGATAGCCGAGGTTTCAAAAAATGACATAGGCTGCGTTTTATCGAAACAGTGCGAACATCGACGAAAATCTAAGTTAAATTTATAAACTTTAATTTTACAGTCTACATGGGCATTGAGAAATTTGCACATCTACTAGTACCACACACACCGATAACATCTTTAACCGACTTCATAAAAAGAAGGAAATCAAATATTATGAAAGTATTTTTAGTTGTAATAACCGGCTAGCACTTACGTCAATAATTATGTCGAAAAATAAGCTCGACAAGTTTTTTTTTTTTTTTTTTTTTTAACTTGAACGGTTTCGGAAAACTGAGGTTTCCATCATCAGGACACAACTAAATTTAATCAAGCCTTACGGGAACTATAGTACAGTCAGTTTTTTTTTATCTACAGATTATGTAAACATATTCTCAAGAAATGTACTGACTCGTGATGCGCGTGCGCCAGCAGGTGCGAGTGCAGCGTGAGGTGCCGCAGCAGGCGCAGCGCGCAGTGCTGCAGGCGCAGCGCCGTGGCGGCGGAGGAGGGCGGCGCGTACCTCCGGTACAGCAGCTCGCACACGCCGCCCAGACCCGCCAGCGCCGCCTCCGTGCTCTGCAACATACGACAACATATTGAATAAAAAAAAACATGAAATACTCTATGTACAGTTTTAGAATTTGCAAAACCTACACTAGGTATCCAGACTGTATTGTAGGCCTGAAGGCGTTACTTTGCGGAAACCAAATGTGGCCTGTGGCCATCGGGGCTTAGAGCCTTGGTTAGGAGGAGAGGTGTGGCGGTGGCGGTGGTATATGGAGGAACACACCTAAACCACCAAGTTTGCTGTTTGAAGCCGCTTAAGGAGCAATCGCAACGGAAAAACCTACATATTTCTCCAGTTTCATTTAAGGATAAGACACAAAAAAATTAGTAAATTAATGAAACAGTAGCAAGTAGTAGTGAAATTCGATATACATACCAAATTTCACTTAAATCAGTTGAGTGTTTCAGCGTGAAGAAGTAACAAACATACACACACACCCCAAAGATTAAAGTGCTGCACATCGGGCATCCTTATCGTCTTAAGTGGTTTCTGCCAGGCAACCTTTAAGCTAGTTGATTACTGGTGGTATTGAATAAAATTATATTATTGCCTATTGACCTGCGTCTGTGTGGCGACACTGCCCCAGTAGAACACGGTGGTGACTAGAGAGGGCGGCACGTGTGAGGACAGCGGCAGCCACGAGAACAGGTGCTGCAGCGTGGTCAGGCACTTCACCACTATCTCTGTGTTCAGTGCTCTGCAAGTAACGAACATAACAGTTGAATATCAAGTGAAATAGGTTATAAGATATTATTGTTAAATAAATATTTCAAGTCATTGCACACAGCGCCATTTAGCCCCATACTAAGCAAACACTTGTGTTGTCGGTAAAAGATGTAATTTTTATAAAAACTGTCAGCTTTTATGCTTTATATTAGACAAATGTTTTTTTTCCGAATTCAAGAATGTTTACACTTTTATTTGTAAGATGAATATTAGTAATACATATGTAGTTGAATAATAGATTTTGAATATTTATTGGTATTTCCTTAGAGTTAACCTGAATAAATCTTGTGAAGGATGGATATATTATATGAAGGATGGACATACAAATGTATAAAAAGTTAAAACTTTTGCCACAACCAAAGAATGATCCTTAAAAAAACTATATAATTTAAAAAAGTTACTGAATCCTGTTCAAGTTGAGAGTAAACCAACATGTTTCATCTAGGCAAGTGTGCTAGATCACAGATTGCAACATTGCTTAACATAAGGAGAGTTGTAATTGTCGTAGTTATAAGAGTGAGCCTATCAATTGAAAAACAATATGTCTTTTTTTAAATGCATACTTATCTGCAGTTTGGCCTTCATGTGCATTAACTAGGAGATCTGGCAGAGCTGACATATGAGGGGCTCCGTTGGTAGGGGAGGGAGGGGGGTTCGACTGACCTTCCTTCTGGCCATTCCTTTCCAATATCGCTGGAAAATTAATAAAATTTATTAATGTAACCTTAAGTGACTAAAAAATAAACAAGTTTGTTGTTTGAAGCCAGTAAGAAGAGTTTCATCTTCAATGGAATTTTGTAAAGTAACACCTGATTCAATGTTATTTTCATAATTTTAAAATATCAAAAGATGATTTAATATTTATTATGATTCTATTGTTTGTGACTTCATAATGTGTGATGTGTTGTAAAGTGGTGTAGTCAGATTTGAAGTATACATTCAATATTTGTATTTATCTTGGTATACAATAAAGATATATACTAATTGATTGAAAGTTTAAAAGGTTACTAAATGAACAAGACTTTTTTTTCATTATTCCTCACATTTAATAAAGGCTAAAAATAGACACAGTACTGTTCTTGAAATTGCTTACCACTAAGTGCAGCCAGCATTTGTGGCATGCCCTTTAACATAAGCCGCTCCAGTTGTGTTCTTCGTGCTGAAGGCAGCAGAACCCCTGTGTCTCTGGCTGCTCCCAACTCCTCGCTCGCTGCTTGAGCTAATATAAGACCTAGAAGACATCTCCTTCCTTCACAGCGAGTTAACTGTAGAATTCATAAAAATCATTAATTGAACAGAAATGCAAATACAACAGTCAAGAAAGTCATTGATGTGTCAGCATGAACAAGTTATACAAAGATTATAATATGATAACATTGTACACTTACCTCAACAATATTGTCAAAGAAGTCAGTATAAAGGTGTGGCCAGTCATACCGAGCTATGGACACCATTAATGCTGCTAATTTATTTCTGATAAAGTACAGCATAACTTCATGTTTTGCCATAAGCTCATTCCAAAGTGTCAAACGAATTTCTGTCTTTTCATTATCAGTCAAACTTATCCACTGGCGATTTATAATATTCTGAAACATTATTTAAGCATGCAAATAAGTATGCATACAAACAATTCAATGTTTATGGTGTTTGTGTATATACTTTAGTACGTTTATCTCACCTCAAGTGTAGTGAGTGTGAACATCAACACATACTGGTTCTGAGACTTCTGCAGAAACAGTAAACAGTGTTTCCATGAGTCTCTCCTAATAGAGAAATTTTCAAGCATGCTTTCAATCTCCCTTTTCCTATAATTGTTTGTAGTTGGAGCAAAGAATTCGGACATCAACATCTCTAATGAGGCCAATGCCTCATTAATTTCCAAATCAGCCTGTGGACAAAATAAATAATACTCAAATCGTCCTCACTAGTTACCAAATAACCGTATTATTTATGTCCTTACCATTGTAACGCTTAAATTTCTATAAAGATGTTCTGGTCATTTATCGCTTATAATGTTTACTTGGGTGTTTCATTTCGAAATATAGCAAAAATTAAATTTTGTGCATGTACCTACGAGGATCATTTGCCCCTTTTGCTGAATCAAAATCACATTTGTTTGATTGACACAAAGAGTAAATAATTTGACACTGACAGTATTGACATATTTCTAATATACTTCTCGTGGCACCGCACCGGCTAGAGTACCTAACTATGTATTTTTCTATTTCTACGTACGTAGGTACCACATGTACGATCTATGGCGGCACTCATGGGTTTTCATTCCATCCCTCTCTTTTAGTTCTATGGGCGGCACTACACATGGCCATTCACAGACAAAATAAAAAAACGCTTGGCTTGGTATTACTATTATCTATTTGATATAAAGTTAGGACCTCACTTGGCTTCGTGCCTCCTAATAGACTCTAGAACTCTGAACTCGACCCTTATTTTGGTAGTAATCGTGTTTTTACTCAAATGTTGTGGCCCCGTGCGCAAGATCACCAGGACCACCATGACCAATCACCCTCTGTATCAACTCTGTCTCTTTGTTGTGTAGAGGAGGCGTGAGAAATTACCACCTTTTCACCATATTAAAATTACCTACTGATTTCATCCAAAACTAAAGTGGCGAATAATTGAGAAAGCCTAGAATCTCCAATGATTACATGGTACCACTTCAATGTACCTACAGGCAATGTTTTTGCTTATGGGCAAAGGTAGGTACCTACATTATATCACAGTATTAATAAGTAATAAGCATTTTGGCTACCTATATTTTATTCTGAGCTAAAATTGAGGTTCTTATTGAGGATTGTGAATTGGGACCAAAATGATTAACAAAAATTTATATTTAGAGCATATTTTATAAACATAATTTGTTGAAAAAAAAAATGAAAAAAAAATGTCATTACATACTACTGAAAGAAAGGTAGGTAATTAACACAGAGCTTTGAAGTCCATGCTTGTCGCCCTGTGACGCGCGCGCGGGGGCGATGTGGCCCGATCGTTGTTCTGTGGTAATTAATAAAAAACGTCTTAGTTCTTTGACGATCCATCTTGATCACAGAGCTTTGAAGTCCATGCTTGTCGGCGCGCGCGGGGGCGATGTGGCCCGATCGTTGTTCTGTGATCTTGATGGATGCTCGAAGTCTTACCTAGTTAGTATTTTCCTGTTATCTTTTCCTAAAAAATATTTAATACTTCCTGTGATTTATAGCCCATATCACTTATTTTCTTTTTTAATCTTACATTGTTTGAGTGCAATCTTTTTACTTTTAAAATTAATGTTCTAACTTTATTTTCACAAAACTTTAAACGTGCTTCTAGTTTTCTTTCTCGATCTGTTGTTACTATATCTTTAGTTTCATCTACAGGCTCTACAGCACTCTTTTTTTTCTTATGTGATGAACGGCCAGGGGTCAAAGAGTCTCCTTTTCGTTTGGAGGAAATAGCGTGGACATCTCTAATGTTTGAATCATTTGTGTGTTCCTGCAATTTAAAGATATTATTAATAGAAACCAAAACCTACCAAATAATTTAAAAATAAAGTTATTAGATAGGTACCTTTTAAATTTTGATATTCACTTACTTCAGAGAAAGATTTTACTATTTTTAATGTTGGGATTGCAGTTGATTTTAAGAATCGCATACACATATTGGATAATAAAAAAATATCCTCGGCAAAATTTTCAGAGCAAATGGTGGTCCATTTTGTCGGACACCAATCGATCATTCTACCGGTTGCTTCCATCCATTTTTCTTTGACATCAGGGTCTTTGGGATACCTTAAAATATTTTACAAAGTTATAAATATTTATCGATAGTACCTATTGCATTTTTACTTGGTAGTCTTGGTACTTATATAAATCACAAAATTCAAAGCAAACATTTTAATATATTTTTCATTGCAATTTTATAAAACTCATCTAAATGGGACATAGGTAAGTATTTATATATAATTATTTACTGTGAACCAATAATATTAATAAACTTATTTTTATTTATAAATCTAAAAATATTAATATGAAATATCATTTACCTGTGGTAGGAGACACCTGCATTCTTACTTATTGACTCACTGTGGTTTCTACATGATAAAACGGAGCAGCATGGCATAGTTCCCCAAATTTTAACAAAACAAAAAAGCAAATAAACTAATAAATAAAAATACTATTATCTTACGATTAGCGGACGCTAACTTTTTCAAGACTATTTGCTTCATAAAACTAGATGTCGCTGTACTTGCTTAAATCACGCTAAGGTACGGAACGTCTTTCGCATGAAAATTTTGGTAACCGTTGCATCGTTGCGAAATAACATTTTTTTGAATAAAAATTTAAATTTTTGACAGACCTTGTCCCTTTTAAGGATGAATGGTCCATAATTTATATCTATAGGTACTTATATACTATAAAGCTGAAACCAACATGTAAGCGGTTATATTCTCTTTGATCGCTAGCTTTGGTTTAAGGAGAGAAAGAGAGGGATGAAATGAAAATCCTCGAGTTTTAGCTTCGGGTTTTTTATATATCATATGATGCTTGGTCCGAGGATTTTATTTTAGACATTTTTTTTCTTTGTTGGCCATAGACATCTGTGTGTGCCCATTCTTAAGTTAAAAAATAACAATATGTGGGGCACTCAGACCATTGTCAGATTTTTCTAAGTAGCCCTTTGGTATTTTACTTTGACGATCCATTATTAACAATATAAAACTATAGAATGTAAATGGTATGCCTATTAACATTTGCATGTTATATTCTTAAATACTTATATGTGTGATATCTTGTACATGTCCTGAATTGATTTCAGATATACATTGTGGGAATACTAAAATACTATTTAAAAAAAACGCACACAACTTTATTTTTACTCCGGCCAATCCATTCAACGTTTGTCTTCAGCACATCACGCGACATTGGCAAAATTGCGGCCATACCGCAGAGGCCATAACCAAGATTAGATTAGATTAGGATGCTCGAAGGTATATTATGATAGTTAGAAGTAGTATATTTAGTTTTTATTAAGTTTATAAAGACTGGTTTCTTTAAATAATATGTATTTTTATTAAAAAATTAGCATTTTTCACAAGACAATGTAACAAGACAAGTGACAAACCTTTCTTCATAAAACACTCTGACAAATATATAATGATAGAGGTTTTATGTCAAGAGAGCATACTCTTTACATCCTCCCTACTTTAAATAAGAATTTAACTTTGGTGTAAATTCTTTAGTCCAGCCAGCTTGCTGAGTTCTAGTAGCCTAGGACCATAAAGAGGCTTAGTCAGCATATCCGCCAATTGGAGTTCGGCCTGTACTTTGCCTACTCTTAGGTGTCCATTAGTAATGCACTCTCTAACAAAGAAATGTTTGGTCTTGATGTGCTTAGTGCGTTTGTGGTATTCATATCTAGGATTATGAGCTAGTTTTATCGCGGACTCATTGTCTAGATGTAAAATTGGCATATCAGTTTTGGTCAGACTGTTCAAAAGTCCATTTAGCCAAATAATTTCTTGAGCAGCCTCACTTGCAGCTATTATTTCAGCTTCAGTAGATGATATTGAAACTGTTGACTGCTTTTGGCTTCTCCAACTTACAGCTGCACCAGACAACAAACAAATCATTCCTGAAGTTGACTTTCCTGTGCTTTCATCTCCAGCTAAGTCAGAATCACTATAGCATTCCAAGTGATTAAGTGTCTTCTTCTTTTCATATATAAGCCCATGTTGTAAAGTCCCTTTCAAATATCTCAAGATTCTTTTTACGAGCATAACATCATTTTTGGAGGGAGTTGCAAGATTCCTAGAAGCTACACCAACCGCATAAGAGATATCGGGCCTCGTTCCCACTGACAAGTACGACAAGGCGCCAACGGCTTGTCTGTAGGGGAAATTTTCTACATCTTGTTCTGTATTAGCATTTCTGTCAGTTTCTTTGATGATGGGAGTCGGTGCTGGCTTACTATGAGACATTCCATATTTTTCAAGAACTTTCTTGGTGTATGCTGTTTGACACAGTTTTATAGATTTATCTTCACACACATTTATTTCCATTCCAAGAAAATAACTGGCAGGCTTTGTGGTTATTTTAAATCTGGATTTTAATTCTTCAAAAAACTCATCTCCTGCCGCAGAAGTGTTAAATGCAACAAGTCCATCATCAACATACAGTCCAATATATACTCTGGATTGACCCTGGATTCTGATATACAAGCATGGATCTGCTTCACTCTGTTGGAAGCCAGATTGTATCAGAAAAGTGTTTATGCAAGTATTCCAGCAACGCGGAGCTTGTTTCAGACCATAAAGACTACGATTGAGTTTACACACTCGTTCTGTACCATCCTGAAAACCATCTGGTTGTTTCATGTATATGTTTTCTTGTAATGTTCCATTCAAGAAGGCGGTCGATACTTCAAATTGACTTATTTTTAAATTTTGGTCAGCAGCCAGAGCTAGAATTGTTCTTATAGTGCTTAATCGTACAACTGGACTGAATGTCTTATCATAGTCTTCACCGGGTTTTTGTGAATAGCCCTTAATAACTAGCCGGGCTTTATAGCGTTCGACAGATCCATCAGGATTCATTTTAATTTTATATACCCACTTACAAGGTAGAGCCTTTCGTCCTTTAGGTAGGTTCTCCAAAGTCCAGGTGTCATTTTCCGTCAAGGAAGTTAATTCAATTTGCATGGCCTCATGCCACTTTTCTTTCTCGGTGGATTGCATTGCGTCTTTGAAAGTAGTCGGTTCGCTAGGCTTGTGCAGATTTTCAATTTCTTCCGCTACTGCCAACACATAGTCATCGAAACGTCTAGGAGCAGTAATATTTGACCTGTCTCTTAGAGACCGGGTTTGTGGCTCTGTGTTTAACGTGGGTTCATTATCGTCACCTGAAAGAGATTCATAGTCGCTTTCATTGTTTACCGGTTCAACTCTTTCATTGAGATCTGCAGAAGTATGCTGTGTTTGAACATCTGAATCTTCCGTAGAGTCTGACAATGTTTGTTCCTGTGTTTCAATAACATTATCACCGTTATTTTCATCAGAACTCATATCCTGGTCGTATTGTAGTTCAGTCATGCTGGGCCCATCATTTTCAAACGATCCAGAAAATGGTTCTTCAGCATTTTGTTTGTCTTCATAGTACATCGACTCGAACATCTTTAGCCACAATTGTGGAGTTTTTGTGGGGCAAATATATTCTGAAGGCTTTTGAAGTTTCAGAATAACCTGCAAAGACTCCGACAAAAGCTTTGGGCTTAAATTTATGATCTTTTTCTTTGGCACCTTTTATTAAAACATATGCTTTGTTGCCGAATTCGTATAAGTGATTGATACAGGGTCTGCGGTTCGCCCACCGATGAAACGGGGTTTCATTCTTGATTGCGCTATTGATGCTCCTGTTAGCTAAATAGTTAGCAGTAAAAATGGCCTCACCCCATAGTTTCAAGGGTGCATTTGCCGCAATCAGCATCGTTCTTGCTTTCTCAACAAGTGTTCTATTTTTCCTTTCGGCAACACCATTTTGGTTAGGAGTGTATGGTGCAGTTAATCTCCGTTGTATTCCATGGCACTTCAGGTAGTCACCAAATTCTTTATTGTCATTGTCTCTACCATTGTCAGTGGGAACGAGGCCCGATATCCAATGCCCAATCATGTTTATTTTTATGATTCTCAGGGTCTTTGCATTTTGCAAGTAAACAATTAACCATGAAATTGTTTGTATTGCATTCATTGTCATTTTTTGTTTTAGTTTTCCAGCAGTCACTACATATCTTATGGGTTTTCTTCTTGAATATGTTTCCTTTACGCTTGCAAACTTGGCATGCATATAAAGCTTCTTCGACTAATCCAGATTCACATGAAACCTTGTTATGTTTTATGGTGTGGTGCCTTGCCTCAAACTCTTCTATTATTTTTGTCACCAGTTGATCTGGTGTCGGAAGTTCATCACGAGTTTCGATCGCTACACGAAAATTGTCATATTCTTCTGAAAGACTGTATAACATCATAATCGTCAAAAGATCTGCGTTTATTATGATGTCCATATCAGTCAACTTATCAATGATGCTCATAAATTTGTTTATATGGCTTCGTACATCTGTATGTTCCAGTTTTAACAGGATAAGTTGTTTCAGCAAATAAGCTTTTCGGGCTGGTCCCCTACTTGCATATATGTTTTTTAGTTTATCCCACAACTCCTTCGCCGTTATACATTTTTTAACTTGGTTTAATTCTGATGGCGAAATTAATAATATTAATTCGGATCTCGCCATCTGATCGCCATCTTTATCTTCCGCCTTGTCTTCTATGTACTTCCATAGCTTTTGTTTGATTAACAGGGCCTCTGCCTGTATCACCCAGGTATCGTAATTTTCCTTCGTCAACGGTTCGATTTTGATGTGTGACATTGTTTATTTAACGCTCTGCTACCATATTAAGTTTATAAAGACTGGTTTCTTTAAATAATATGTATTTTTATTAAAAAATTAGCATTTTTCACAAGACAATGTAACAAGACAAGTGACAAAGCTTTCTTCATAAAACACTCTGACAAATATATAATGATAGAGGTTTTATGTCAAGAGAGCATACTCTTTACAATACAATACAATACAATACAATACAATACAATACAATATAACTTTATTATGCACACCAAAAATAAATTACAATATGAAATGCTTAAACTATAAAAGAATGCACAAGTGGGCGGCCTTATCACCTTGAGTGATCTCTTCCAGGCTCTTTACAGTTTTTTCCCTTGTTTTTTTGTATAATTTTGAGAGTATTAAGAACTAAAGTATACTCGACTTGGCGGGGGCACTACCGTGCCCCCAGATTTTCTCTTTCTTTTTTGTTTAGTTAAAAATAGTTCATAAGGCCCTGACGCAGAATTATTAAGGACGCGATTTATAGAGGTTAAGCGGGACATTTTTATCGAACGCGGCTGTAAGGCTGGAGTTCACCAAATGTGCCTAAACCGACGATTACTAAATCGGCCAGTTAAATTATAACTACCGTTTAAACTAAGGTTTAAATATTTACTGTTCACCAGTCAAAATTAATCCACAGTTAGAAAACTGCCAGATTACCAACCGCACGAAGTTCACTTCAGAGCAAGCAGGTAAAAGTTTTTGAACGTTATTATGCGAGTCAATACCGAAGACAGTCGTCACGGCATACTTGTATGTTTTATGACTGCTTTTGAACTTGGAAGCGTAAACTAATAGACTGCCAAATTAAAAAGAGCGTTATACGTAACTGGGGAGCTTTAAAAGCATGATTTTTCGATATGGCCTGGTAATTTGTTCCATTTTTATGTCATTGACAAATGTCAATATTTTTCATGTGTTGATTTGTCTTGATCGTGGTGGTTATTTTCGTTTGTATTTTGTGTTAATTTTTATTTTATGAGACCTTCCTATACTCGCGCCAATTTTTGTAACACCTATACTCGCGCACGGTGTCACAGACCGATAGTTTGTACCCCTACAACATATTTTTTTTAACAAGAAACACATAAAGTATTACTATTATTTTAAAGTTTAGGATGTAATGAAACAAAACAGTATAACTAAAAGTTATTTTATTAATTATTTTACCAACTTATAGTTTTATCACAAATCAGTCTTAAAATTTGAGATTATTTTCTTAAGTACTAAAAAATTAAAATAAAATCTGAACTTCTTTTTAAAAACAAATTAAACTTCTTATTAATAACAACAAACATATCAATAAACATATTTATCTATGTTTGACTTAATTTTGAGCCTCGCCATAGCAATCAGGGCATACGGTTACAGCATGCTCCAAACAAAAGTATTTTTTGCAGGTGGCACAGTTGTAACGTGTCTTGCGGTTTTTTTTCGAAGAGCAGTATCCACAACGACCTACTTTATTATTGTAAGATGTTGCTGCAGACTCGGGTCCATCTAATTTGCATATTTCGGTGAGCCTGAGTCTTATGCTTCTCGGCAAGGATGAAATGAGAGCCCGTCGTCTAAGTTGCGGATTGATCAAATCGTATGCTAAGGCTTCAAGGAAGACTCGACGGCTAATTTTCTTGTTAGGGTTATTCTGCAGGTATATTATAAACGTATTTATACCCGCTACATTCATTAGGCTATAAAATATCACCATTGGCCATCTATTTGTCCCACGTGCGACGTTGTAAGTCTCACACATTTTGTCTACGGTATCTACTCCACCTTTGGTTCTATTGTAGTCCATTATAATTTCCGGTTTACCTGTATCTTCATTGATCTGGGCATCATCGTGCATGCTGGATACGAGAAGGACATTTTTGCCTTTTTTTGGTACATAGGATACAAGACTGCAATTGCCACGGTGCCCGAATAAACTAGATTTTTCGGCTCTTCCTCGTATTTCCGTGAAATTTTTAGGCAATTCTCGTTTGTTTTTACGAATTGTCCCAATAACTGTCAATTTGTGTTGAGACTCAAGCTTATCTATCAATGGAATACTAGTGAAGAAGTTATCACATGTGATATTACGCCCAGTATTGTGAATATTTTCACTCAATCGCAAAACCAAAGCCAAAGCGGAGTTATCAACTTGGTATGGACCGTCTGGTTGCTTCCCAACATAAACTTCCATGGTATGGGTATAAAACATTTTGGCATCTGTCAACGCATAAATTTTGATTCCGTATTTGTTGGGTTTTGATGGAATGTACTGGCGAAAGTTACAACGTCCTCTAAAAGCCTCTAACTTCTCGTCAATTGTAACATACTGAGACACGCTGTAATATTTTTTGAACGTTCCCACAACTATATCAAACAACTCTCTAATAGGTGCCAGTTTATCCAGTTGTATTCTCTCTTCTCGTGTATCTTTACTGTCAAATCTGAGACAACGCATCAATAGAAAGAACCTGGATAATCCCATAGTCAAACGAAATATCTCCGGGGATGACCCGTCAGTTCTGAAAAAATCTTTGGCATTTAGACGAGCGTTCCTTCTGACTCCAGCAAATAGTAAAAGGCCTAAAAAAGCTTCAATTTCAATATTGTCTGTATCGGCGCAGTCTCTCTCTCTTGTGAAATTATGCTTCATGCGATTAATTTGTTCATTAGTGTACTTTACTATCAGGCTGATAGTGCCCTCCGAAAGAAAAAGCCGCCACAGCTCACCTGGTTCCTTCAAATTTCTAGCTTCTCCTCTAGCGCCTGGAAGTTGAGTAACTATATTTCTAGCACGTCGCCTAGTTGGGTTTGAGGCAGGAGATTTATTCCACCTTGTCTGTCCATCTTTTCCTAAGTAAAAATCATGGGATCGTTCATTATGTTCTTCCTCAGATATCTCGTCATTGTCATCGTCTTGCTCGGTATCATATGTCTCTTCTTGTACCTCCACGTTATCTTCCACCTCACTGTCATTTTCGTCTTCATAGCTTGAGCTAGAACTTAATTCTTCCAGCAACAATCTGATGTGATCATCGTCCATTTTGATATGGATTAAAACCTAAAAAAGAATGATAAAATTGGTCAAAATATAATATAGAGCAACATACATACATATATTTTACTATATATACTTTATAAAGTAATCAAAGTCCGCAAAAAATATACAAATGCACGAAATAAATTATATTAATACTTACACAAAAAGTTACACCTATACTCGCGTCGGTCTCGTGGACCGATTGGTGACGAGTGCTACAACACGTGTGTTTCGCCCGAACGCGCGGCGTGCACTAAAACGAAGTTAGCCACAAATCCGGCAGCTAGCAAGGAACTCAACTTCTTAGGATTTACCTGCATAAAAATAATTACGAAAATGTGTTTCGTCGGTCTCACAGACCAACGCGCGAGTATAGGAAGGTTAAGAAAAAATTAAATAAATCAAAATTCTTCAAGAAAATACTGTAAAAGAGGGAGCTATTAATTAGGATTGCCGTTCTAGAAGAGCAATTCAAACAAGAGAAATTAAAAAACTTACGACTGAATAACATCGCTCAGTTCAGTCTTAAGTTTTTTTTGTCAGTAGGGCTATCTCTTATTTCTCGTATTTTTTCTAGATTAAATATTTTTGATACCTTAAATTAATTTTAATTTTATTTTGTTAATAGTTACTACACAAAATATTATTTACCAATATTTCAAGAAGTACCTATATATTTTTTCTGAATTAAATTAAAAGTATTAGAGTAATGGTCAAATCTATTTCAATCAATTTTGACATAAACAAGAAAATATAGAAATAATAAATAATTAGGTTTACTTTGTAAATACTCAAGAATAAAATAAACAATCTTAACTCGAGATTGCCAAAATATGTCAAATGTAAAGTAATCACAGACTACTATAGGAGAGTTAAACGAGGTATTAATAATAATAATAATCTCTTTATTTCAGATACAAGATCCATAAAAGTACAATTTCATGAAACATAAACTATTATAATAAGTAACCTATATTTAAAATAACATATTTGTTTTAATTTAAACAACATATTAGATTAATGATTTCACCCAGTGTCTTTGGATGGGACAGTCATATTTATCAGCTATAGTTGTTAGAATGCTGTTGCTACCACCACGAACTCTACTTAGCAGAGAAAATATCCGTTTGCGAACGACCGCATGAAAGCCATCAAAGTTCAAAGTTCATTTATTCATATAACTTAATAATACACGTCAAAATAACAAAATAACAAAAGTTATTAAGTGTAACAATATAAAAAACAATGCATTTAAATTAACATTATTGATTAAATAATTTCAAGAAACATCGAGTATTCAAAAAATAAACATACACATGGACAACAACATCGCACTAACACAATTATCTTACGTCTGGAATGAATTCCTCGAAGGTATAAAAAGATTGCTCGATAAGCCAACGTTTCAGGGACCATTTAAAACTTTGCAGACTGACTGAAGCTGTAACATTCGCCGGTAACTGATTGTATACTGCCGCACCCATGATATGCGTCAACTTGGAGGACTTCTTCAGGGTGCGCTGCTCATTCCCCAGCTTGTGTCCGTCGCGGGTCGGGTAGCGATGCCTCGTGCCGCGCTCCGCGTACTGAGCTAGGTTCTGACGCACGTACACTGCCACCTGATAGATGAGAATGCCAGGAAGCGTCAAGATACCCAGCTCCTTGAAGTATGGTCGCGCTGGAGTGCACCACTGGACTCCCGCTACGGACCTCACTGCCCGCTTCTGCAGAATAAATACACGCTTCCAATCCGCTGCCCTCGCCCAAAGCTCGGTGCCATATTGTAGTAGGGAATGTACCGTCGCAAAGTAGCACGCCCGTGCCACCTCACGTGGAACCGTTCTCGCCACTCGGCTTAGAGCAAAGCACGCGCTACCCAGTTTCCCGCATACGCTTTCAATATGTGCATTCCATTTTAATGCTCGGTCGATCTGAAAACCTAGAAAGGTCGTCGTCTCCTGTTCTTCAATTCTCACGCCATCCACGTATACTTCCAGAGGACGGACTGACCTTCCTGACAAGTCAAACTGGATGTAATGAGTCTTGGAGAGATTCAGAGCGAGACCGTTCGTCTTGAACCATCGGGCCAGTTGAGCAGCTGTTTCGTTCAATCTATGCTCGAGAACTTCTGATGATGGGGCTAAAACTACGCCTGCGACATCATCTGCATACATGAGCACGTCAGCAGTGCTGATAGCATCCGGCAGGTCGTTCAGGAGCAAAGAGAACAGTATGTTGGAGACAGCTGACCCCTGAGCCACGCCCATGTCAGAGGACATCGGATCAGATCTCTGCGAGCCGCCCGCACCTACCACAACCTGGGACCTTCCTTGCAACAAACTGGTCAGAAAATCCAATGTGGCGCCGGTCACGCCGTAGTGCCGTAGTTTTACGGCCAGTACGGCGTGGTCAGCGACATCAAAGGCCTTCGAAAGGTCGCAACATAGTACCGCTACTCGCCGCTTGGGGCGCGCATCACGCGCCGCCACCACGCGCCGCACCACTTCACGCGTCAGAGACGTCGTGGAGTAGCCCTCGCGGTATGCGTATTGGCGGTTGGATATAGCGTTTGTCTCCGATAAGAACGAGCCCAAGCGACTGCTGATGCCGTTTTCCAGTATCTTCGCTATCGCAGGTATAATTGATACTGGCCTGTAGTTATCAACAACCTGACGCTGGCCTTTTCCCTTGTACAGAGGAGACACTGCTGATTTATAGTGCCTCTGGGAACTTTCCTTCGTTCAAGCATGTGTTGAATAAGTCGGCTAAAACTGGAGCCAAGGCAAGTATGGACGCTCTTATAACCTTCATAGACAGGTCATAAATGTCCTTAGACTTCTTAGGTGGTATACGCGTCATAACGATCTTAAATACCTCATCTGGACTAAAACGCAGGAACCGTAGTGAGCGGTCAGGCGGCGCGCGGGCCGCCGCAAGCGCGTGCTGTGCCTGCTGCACGTCAGCGGGCGGCGCGCCGCAAGCGGCGGCGGCGCTCACAAATCGAGCATTCATGGCATTGACAGCAGCCTTCTTGCAGCAGTAGTTTGTGCCGTCCGGTTTTTTTATCGAATCTGTAAAATCCAGTTGTGGGCAGTTGTCTTTTCCCCTTTCTTTATTTATCACGCTCCACATAACTTTTGACATATTTTCACTATTCTGTATTAACGCAACTTTCGCATTCGGTATCGGCGCCGACTCGGGCGTACATGTCACCGCGGCGAGCGCCTTGTCAATGTCATTGTTGTTAGCTGGCTCAGCTTTCTTAATGCTGTTTGTGGGCTTCTTTTTGGAAGCACTAGTGGTACTATTTGATGTAGCTGCTAATTTAGCGAGTCTCACCTGTCGAATAGGGCGGCCTGATGAGGCCACTGCAGGACCAGCTTCGTCCAAAGTTACGACCGGCGGTGTTGATACGGACGAAGATTTGCCGCCATTACCCGCCATGGATGTCCTGAGTTGAAGTATAAGTTTATCTTGATTGTCGATCAATTGTGCTTGGTTTGCCATTTTGCGCTCCAGGTTGTCAATCTTGTCGACCAGCTCCTTGTGTAGAACACGTATAACGCCTTCTAGGTGAGATTGCGACATTTTTCACGAATTTATAACACGTACCTATACACGGAGGAGACCTTAGCGCGACAGTGCTGCCAATTAACTGTACGGGCATCTGCAAACATACCAGACGCGCTGCAATATCGTGGTAATCGCAACAACATCCTAAATATATCGTTATATTGGACCCGTAGAGCATTGAGGGATCGTTGGGTATAATGCACCCATAGGCTGCTCGTGTAAAAACACTGACAGTATGCTCTAAATAACGTTATTTTTGCTTCTGCTGAGCAACGAGCAAACCTACGGGCAATCATATTACCCCTCACCGCCAACGCTCTACGTTCCCTTTCTATGTCGGAATCATCTCTAAGATCACCGGTGACAATGTGTTCGAGGTATTTAAATTGGTTTACAGTAATCAAGGGCGTGTTGTACATCTTAACTGGAGGTGTATAATCTGGTAATTTATTCTTGCCTGTAAAAATTAATAATTGGCTTTTCTTTACATTGTATTTGAGTCCATGAACATTGGCATATCGCTCACATTCATTGACAAGCTTTCTAAGACCGCTAATTGAGGGACTCAGTAGAACCATATCATCGGCATAGTATTGGAGCTCAGTTAAGATAATCTCGCAGTTAAGGCACTTAAACGCCGGTTACGTTGTGGTGAACACAAAAAAATGTTTAACCAACAGTTAAACTGGCGGTTAAAAGTTTGGTGAACTCCACCCTTAGTCACGTAGTGCGGACGCGCCCGAAGAGTATTCGGACGTTCGCGGACATCAGCGGAAAATATCGACTTGGTTTTAAAACTTAAGCAGCAGGAAATAAAAAAATACAAATTTCTTAGTTACTCTATGATATTAATTCGCTTTTCGCGCGCTTTTTTTTAATTTGTTAATAATTGTCAAATCAGTGTCAGTCAACAGAGACGCGTTTCGTTGATAATTTTATTTTCAGAAAAATCTTGTAAAAAACAAATAAGTAGCTTATACTTTTATTCTTCTTTGCATAATGGTGTAATGTGTTAACTGAGCTAATATAGGACGAGTAAAAACCGTCCATTGTGGAATCACCCACGAGACCCACTCATTCCGTGTAATATTTCTCATTCCATCTTATTTAACATTTTTGAATAGCGTTTTAGTGCCCGAAGAGACTACGGTCTATTAAATCTTGCTCTCTTCGCGCACTGGCACGAGATAATATGTGACTGACGATATGAACATATTAACCATACCATACAGAAGATTTCACTTGTAAATTGTTATACGAATGGTCTGTGATTTATACTATAGCTCTAATGATCATGAATTATCAGTAGGTGTAATGAATAAAATACTTAGTAGGTAAAAAAATTTTTAATGACGAATATCCTCTTACCTCAATATATTTTCAGGTTGTGCCAAAAGGCAATGAGCATAAATATGAAGAGATCTTGGATTGAGGAAGTAGAAGATGCTGAAGGTTTGTGTAGCAAGTCCTAGAGCTATAATACTCATAGTTTCTTGGTGAAAATTACATTTTACTCCTTGTTTCAGCTAAAGCTGAAGAAAATAAACAGAAAAATAATAGAAGAGATAACTCGGGTGGTAGAAAGATATCAAAGCCTAATAACCATGAAGCTAAAACCAAGTAAGTAATGTGAGAAAATAAGACTATTCTCGGTTAGAGTGTACTTTACGGGACGCTAAACCTAACCTAACCCAACACTTGCACTACAACAGGACTTGGCTCCTCCTCGCTTCGCTCGTCGTCGCATGTGCGTGGTAGAAAGCAACCTAACGAACCTAATCTACCTTCTGTCACAGACAAGTGACTTCGAGTCCAACACTTGCACTACAACAGGACTCGGCTCCTCCTTGCTTCGCTCGTCGTCGCATGTGCATGGTAGAAAGCAACCTAACGAACCTAATCTACCTTCTGTCACAGACAAGTGACTTCGAGTCCAACACTTGCACACAACAGGTTAGGTTAGGTTTAGCGTCCCGTAAAGTACACCCCAACCCTATTCTCCCTTAAAGAATGTTTTAACTAGAACAAAGGCTTGGTGAGTATGTTATAGTGAATTGACTTGCATTGTTCCAGCAAACCTCCTCGCAAGCCAGTTGAGATTGAAACAGATCTAGATGTTCTGCAGCGGCGACAGAAGCAGATAGATTATGGAAAGAACACCACCGGCTACTTCAACTACACTCAACATGTTCCAATGTAAATATTTCTTCTACATCATGTTACATGCTACTCAAATCTTCTGTAATAATATGTTAGCCAATGTTTGTATTGAACCAGTTCATCCATGATTGCCTGCCAATGATTGAATAGGGCTGGACAACATTTGTTCTTGTGTATGAGTGTTGAGAGTTTTTCAAGCTACCCTAAAGCCTTCTGGTATAATATAACTGCAATATATGACAAACAGCTGGGGCCTGCAATTTTAAACCATGGAATGGAAAGCCATGTCATTGGTCACCCATCCAAGAACTGTGTCCACAATTGCTTCTTTAAAACTTACAGTACTTAACCTGTAAAATTAAATAAGGCAGTTTTATAGGTTAGTTTAACAATTAGACTCAAGTGTTGGATTCAAGAATCATGATTTTGTATGTACATAAGTACTCTTTATAAAATGGGTTGATTTTTATATGTAAAAATAAGTTCAATTGAGAGCGGCCAACTCGGGTATTCTGGGAGTATTAGTTCATCAGACTTTTTCCAGAAAGATTTATAGGCAGAAAATAAGTACTTCATGAAATAAAATTTGAATATTTCCAGAGACCAACGTACAAAGAACCATCCAAAGACACCAGACAAGTATTCGAAGTACAGCAGGAGATCCTGGGACATGCTGATCAAGTTGTGGAGGAAACAGCTGCATGAGTATGACACTGACAAAAATAAGTGTGCCAATGATGAAGATGAAGAAGAAGGAAGTGTTGTCAGCGGCAGCAGTGATGACTAGACAATAGAGTATACTTTTATAAGATTAATAATACCAATACTTCATAGTGTAGATATAGGTGTGATTGTATGAAGCATAAGGAGAATATAGCAAAGCTTCACACCAATTGAACTACTAAATATACACAATAGAATAGGCAGTGCCTGTGGCACTCGTCTTATAATTACAAACCAGTTACAAACAAATGGATTTGTGATTAATAGCTGATTAACATCAGTATAATTTGTTTTGTAAGTGCAAAAATCTTGAAGGTGGTACCTATCTAGTATTTAATTATATAATTATCTTTGAGTATCTATCTTTTTAAGTCTTGTTCCCTCTGTATTTCTATTTACTTATTTATATAGGCATAGTAGTTAACACTTGGTGACAATAATTTTCTAAACAAGCTATGGGGTTCTGTTTCATAATACCGGGGTAAAAAAAATATAGATGGTACCTCCATCTTTTGGGGATGACTGTATGTATACTAATATATTAATAAGATAATTAAGATTTTATAACAGTAGGTTCATTAAAGATATAGGTATAAAGCACACCTAAACAATAGGATGTAAGAATTATTGTACGTTTTTACAGAAAATAGATGTCCTTTATAGATCTTTTTAAGGTTTTGTGCATTTTAATGCACATTTCCAAATTTGGTATAAGTATAAATGACATACCTACTAAATTTACTACATTGCAAATGCAAACTTTCATTTGTTTGCCTCAGCTTTATGACACATAGCACAGTTCTTCCTGCAGCCTTCTATTGAAGTAAGAATAAGATGTATCTGACTGATGTCTTAACTTTAAATGTTAGTAAAACAAGGCTGTTGATGTACACCTACTTATTTTATTTATATTTTATAATCCTTAAATTAGGTAGGTAGGTTAGGTAGATAGATAGATAGATATACACTTTATTAAAACACCAGCACAATACAGAAATTTACAAAAATAATATTAAAACTTAAGTCTAGTCTCTTAACTGGCGACCTTATCGCTAAAAGCGATCTCTTCCAGGCAACCAATCTGGCAGGGATAAGACGCAGATATATGGTAGACGAGGTGTTTTAAATGTATGTGAAATTACATAAATACATAGGTATCATAAAATAAACATACATAAATAGCAAAATAAACAAATACACTAATACATACTTCAATACATATGATGATAAGTAATAAATAAATATATGTCAAATAACGATAACTACAATAGCATATAAGTACTTACTTCCTTTCTATTCAACTTGAGAGGTCAAATACAGTTTAAAAACTTTGTTTTTGAATATATCTAAAGATGGCGCTTTCCTCACGTCTAACGGTAAAGCGTTCCACAATTGCACAGCTTGTATAGCAAAAGAACTGCCGTATGACACTTTGTTGTGCCTCGGAGTGGCAAGAGTAAGGTTATATGACGATCGAAGGTGAAGCGAGTGACGGTCATGTGCGTAACAAAGACTCTGTTTTAAATAACGCGGGAAGGTAGGATTTAAAAAGAATGTTGTATACTAGAGAGAGGATGTGAGCATTCCGTCGAAGGCGAATAGGAAGCCACGCTTATGGCGAAAATGAGAGATGCGATCATACTTGCGTAGACCAAATATGAATCTAATACAGAAGTTCTGGAGCCGCTCAAGTTTATTTAGTTGATCTTCACGAAGGTCGAGATAGCAGGCGTCAGCATAATCAAGAATGGGAAGAAGGAGAGACTGTGCGAGTGAAACTTTAGTGGCAGTGCTACAGAGTAACTTTTAATTCTTGTTAAAACACATAATTTTATTTATATCAATGTACAATTCAGTTGATAGGGAGTTCCATTTTATTGACAATTTCTCGAGCTTGTTTCACGGCAGCACTGTTGCCCTTCTCTGTGGCGAGACTCTGTAGTTTCTCCATATATTCTTCAATATTTTCTTCAGTAGCACCACTTGGCCCTCCTGAAATCGCATATTGATTAGAATCGCGCAATTTAATTAATCTTAATTAACAGTAATATAGATTTTAATTAAATTTTCATTGTTCCCAAGTTGAAGCAAACCCAATATTGTTGAGAAATCGGCAGACCAGAATACATACATACATTCTCAAAATTTGCATATAGATTTTAAAAGCGTCGGTAACAAACGTCTCCGTTGTGTATTAAATATCCACGACATGTTACCAGGCAATGCAAGGGACTGCAAGCCCTGCACCAGAGCCGTGACGAGCGCCCTGCGATGCGCCAGCAAGGCCGCTGTGCGCTCCGCCGCCGCCGCCGTCTCGGCGTGGAGCTTCGCAGTGGCGCCGCTCACTTCTTCTGCATGTCTTTGAAGAATTGCATTCTGAAATATGAGAAATGGAAATCATCTCGCTGAACTAGAAACTAAAACTAGAGATGTTTCAGGACTACATTTATATAGATTTTCTGTCTCTCTCTTTGAGTATTTATTTCTTCATGACGAGTTGTGACTCCCCCTCAATATTATTTCGTTATTGAACTTTACATTGATTTTTTATTTAACAGGTACATAGTAGTGGGCGCCCAGGTCCTTCCATGGAAGACACATGTCCTCGGGAAACCACCTATCTACACTCTTAATTTTTGGGATTTTCTGTTAGTACAGATATAAAAAAACCTTGAAAGCAGAATGGATAAATCAAATTTACCTGTTGTTCATAATCTGAATTGGCTTTCCTTAGCTGCCGTAGTTCCGATTCACGCTGCTTATTATGATGTAGGAACTGGTCTGTGAATATTGGTATGTCAGTTTCTCCAGCAAACTCTTCACCCTGTGAATAGATAAATAATAATTATTTTGATTCTCATAGGAAATTTACAATAACTTAATCTTTTAAGAGATATTAATCAAACATTTATTTTCATTTCATACATCTTTCTCATATATATCTCAGCGGGGTATGTCGGGCTCGGAGCTAATGGGACTCCAAACTGACTAAAATAAAATACTCCTCCGCAATTCCTGTGTTATACTACTAAATTCATAGTGTGTGTTTGTAAAACATAAACTTTTACAATGTACATAATAATTTGATATGCAATATATTTGATGAGTGACTTACAGAAGCAGGTGTGATGCATGGCCTGGGTCGTGGTGGAGTGGGCTGGCGAGGTGCTGAAGGTGGCAGAGTCAGGATGTATCCATTAGATGCGGCTGGGGCTGTTTCAGCTGCAGGCTTCTCAGGAGCAGGAGCTGAGGAACAATTTTATTTATAAATATATAGTGATGGCACATAATATGTAGGGAGGCCTATAACCAGCAGTGGATGATGGTGGTAGCTTTACATTTTATCAATTTCTCAAAACACTGAAAATCATTAAACAAGGCATAATGTTAAACTCTCAGAATCCACAATGAGTGTTGAGTACGAACTTAATTGAACTGTAGGTTTAGTCTTGTGTCACAGTGTTATTTGTTTGTAATTTTTTAGCCTGCATTTAAATTATTTGTTAGTTATATTGTGTGCTCAGATTTCAGATAGACATGAAGTGGTAGCTCACCTGCAGTCACAGCAAGCTTTAGCACTGTCTAAAGACGCTAAGTCTGAAATTTCCATGCAATTATGGACTATAAGGAAATGTTATCTTAGTCTTGATTAACATCATAATCAATTAATAGCAATGTTTGACAATGCTTTACATAAGGTGAGGCTCAGTCAAACAGGAATCTTTCAAGCATACAAAAATAACTTTTTTTGTTTACTTGAACAATTAAAGTTAAGATTTTGACTTTGTTTTTTGTATTTATTTGACTGATAGATCTTCTTTAGTAATATGAATTACCTACTTATCAAAATGTATTGTACATAATATATATGTATATTACCTGGTGCTGGAGGATCAGGTGTAACATTGTGTTTTGCCTTCTTTGGTGCAACTGTATCTTTTTGATCACCTTGCTGTTTTCTAAACTCTTTGTAAGCATCTGTTTTTTTGTACTCAGCCCACTCTCGGAGATATCTAAAATGGTTGACAAAATGTTTGTGAGTGCACCAGCTATATTGGACACAAGAAGAATAACTGAAAAACAATAAAGCAAGTAGTGCAATTCATTAACAGATACATTGGACACTTTATTATAGTGTGTTGTACAGCACAAATTAAACAAAGTGAATACTGCACTGGAAATGTATAATACAAGTTAGCTGTTTTGAATAAGTACCTACCTTTCCTTATCCTGTTCAGCAGCATCTAAATATTGTTGCTTTTCTTCGGCAGGCAGTTTGCTCCAGTCGCTCGCAAGCTGGCGCGTCAACTCTGCAAACCCCAGGTCTGGTTGGGCGGCCCGGAGCTGATCACGTCGCTCGTTTAAGAATCTCACGTATCCTAAAGCAAAATTAAGTATTATAAATATTTTAAAACGTAGAAGCATTTACCGTCTACATATAAAATTGTAATAAGCCAAATTTACCTGTCAGTGGTTGCCTGGGTGCAGTTACATCCCGGGGCACTTTAGGCTTGCGTTTCTTGGGTTTGCGTGGCGCTGGCTTCTGTGCTGCATTCGTAGATGCAGGAGGTTGCTGTGCAGGCGGTATTGTAGCTGTAGCTTCGGCATCTACAGCAGGGATGGGTCCTGACGTCTCCAAAGTAGATGGCGATGGTTTTGAATCCTCCTCACTTTTAAGAAGCGCAGCTTCATTCGGAATAGGTGCTGTAGTTGGCGGTATATCAGTTTCCATCGTACTTTGTGTTTTTAAGTCTGTTTTATTTCAGAAAACTACGAAAATAATAGATCGTAACAAACCAAGAGAATATAACGCTACGCTAAGAAGAGGTGGATCTCAATAAATAATAAGATTTTACTGAATCTAGATGTTTTAGCGACTCGACAACCTCACAGACAAAATGCAAAACTACCAACATGACCGTAGCAAATTCTACTATATCGTTTGACATTACAGTACAGGTGTCATCTATATATAGAGATGGGAAAAGTCGATAGAATAGGGCTGCTTCACGTTTCATCGATATCGATAAAACACGAGCCACACTGTGAAATATCTTTTTTAAATATGTATTATTTTAATTCCCATGCGAATTAACTAGACATCTCGTTAGAAGGCGACTCCTTTTGAGCTTAGCCAAAACAACGACGCCACGAGCGCGTCGTATCTAGGTAACTAGCACGGGCTTTAAAATTTTAGAGGTAAATAAAATAACTACCAAAATTTAGTACAAAATGCTGTTTTTTCCTTAAATATTATATCATATTCCGTCCTACCCATGTCTTATACTGAAATTTCCTAAAAATATATACCTATCCCTGCCAGACTAACACAGTAATCCATCTTGAACTTAGTAATATAAATAATAAATAATAAATAAATAAATATAAATATTCCAGGACATTGCACACAGCGCCATCTAGCCCCACACTAAGCAAACGCTTGTGTCGTGGGTACTAGGTAACGGATATAATACTTATATACTTTTCTTTTGTAAATACATACTTATTATACATACAAACGACCAGACTCGTATATAAGACAGAGTAATGTAGGCGAGTTCTCAACGAGTCACCCCAAATTGAATAAAATGCATATTTACTCACAGAAATGATTTAATAAGGTAAAAATTAAGAGGATATGAGAAAATTATTGCTACTCCTTCACAATAAAATACACAGATTTGGATGACATTTAGTATGGAAATAGCTTATGACAACAACAACATTAACACTAGAGTGCACGCGCGCTCTACTATAGTAGAACGCACTTACTTATTTTAGCGCCATTCATTCATTCTCACACCTGACCCCCTGCGCTCCTAGATAAGCCTCGTCGACAAAATCGCGGAACGGATTAGTACGGCGCCCACTTGCAGCGTAAGCGCACTTTCTTGTAATTACGTGTCAAAGTTCGTCTTCTACTATTGTAGTACGTGCGAGTATTGGCGTAATAAAACCGAATGTAAGTAAACATTTTCTTTTTTGACTTTTTTAATCCATTATGTATAAAAATTTAATGTTTATGTTTTAACAAATAAACAATATATATAGTTATTGCTATGTAATATGTTATGGTGTTTTGATAACTATTATTACTTTGTTTCAGCGAAAAAATGGACCCAATCATGGAATCTCGCGTGATTCAGTGGTTGCATGAAGAATTCGAGGACGAGGAAGTGATTCAAAGTGAATCGGATGGTGGGGAAGAAGAAGTACAACCGATGGAGCAGGAAGACAGGCATCAGGTACAGGAAGCTGTAATCGAAGACCAAGCATCATCGTCTGAAGATGACATGCCTCTTTCTGAGCTCGCTCAAAACAATACACGCGACGACATTTTAATGTATCTAGAAATGGAACACGATGGAGTAAAACATGTCCTTCTGCAACCCAGCAATAATAATAAATTTAATACAATAATAATACATGCATTAATTATCCACCAACTAAACAAAGGCCAGGAAGGATTTTCTTTACGATCTTTCGTATAAGCTGGTAAAACCCCTCATGGCAAGAAGACTGACCTTTGAAAACCTTCCCCGTGAATTAAAAAATAAAACAAAATAGCTTTTGGGGCATACAGATGAGGTGCCTCGGAATGATCCTCAAAGAATGGGAAGAGTAGGTAAATGTTGTCTGTGCTCTCGAGCCCGAAATCGGTCCACGAAAAAGTGGTGTAAGCGAAGTGCCAGGTGGATTTGTCCTGATCACCAAGTTGTGGTCTGTATCGAATGCGAGGATGGTGACCAATAAGATAGTCATCGCTTATTAGAAGTTTTTTTTTTGAGCTAATCTCAAACATGGCAAAAATGTTGATTATTTTCTGGATCTCGTAAATTGTTTCTAGTTTAAGTATGTTCTATTAAAACTGTAATCTTTTGCAATAATTGTGTGTAATAATAATTAGATGACAAACATTATTCAGTTTTATCATTTTAAAACCACCCATTTTTAAAATATTTCAATTATTGTTTTCTACTATGGTAGAGCATGCGAGCATCCATGTCAAAAAAAGGGGCGCGTGCACTGTAGTGTTAAAAGAACAGAATAAGATAACCTAAATTAACAGAAAGTATTATTATATCACCGCGCGGGCGAAACAGTGAGGTGTCCCTAGTATGCTATATGTATATATCACACAAAGTACTTACTATAAATTACCAAGTAAATCAAAATAAAATGTGTAGCTATCATTAAAATATTCACAGAAAGGGATTATCTGAAACAAGAATTTCCTTAACGTAAATAATTCACTAAAATAATCAGCTATTCTAACAAGACATCTGAATCAAGAAGTTTACAGTACTGTTACCATGCTAAACTAGATAAACCAAAAATCACTGTGTTATAGTCCATACATATTTGAAAGTTACTAACTAATGGTTCTTTCTATATATAATAATTACTACAATCATGGCCATATTTGACAATTATTTCCTGTGCTATGTACTTGAACAAAATTAGGCCCTCAAATATGTGATTTGCTTTTATAATAAAATAATGACCTGGAAATGAACATGAACATGAACATAGGTACCACACCCAGCCAGGACAAGCCTGCTCCGGTCAAACCGGCATACCAGGGGGCACAAGGTTTTGGAGCGTGGTTTTGTGCTAACGCTCCGGGATGGTAGTCGACCGGCTATGCAGCCAGACGCCGATTTGGAGAAGGTTGTTATTAGGGGTAGGGATAAGCGTTAGTAAAAGTTGGTGTTCGTTGATTATTGAGTTGACCCATCTTGGGGTTTGTTAGTGTGTGGCTTTGCAAGAGCTACCTTAACACGTTCGCTGTGTAATGTTGGTCCTATTGTGAGTAATCATAACCGCGTCGGGAGTAGTAGGTGGATCTTAAATGTGGGTCGAATAGATCCTATGTCGCTAAGGGGGTGTTCTTGTGTCATCTGACGGCCTTTTCTGGGGTATGGTTGGTGCTTGCCTGTTGGTATGTCGTTCTGTTTCCTCATCAGATTTGCTGTCGGTTTCTGCCATCTTATATATCTCCCTGGCAGCTCTTATAAAGTCTCGTTCATTCATCTCTCTCTCTCTTCGTTCATTGCCGCCTTGACTATACGATTGGTCAGCGCCTATTGGTTCTAGACAGTAAAATGTCTCTTAAGGCGTTTAGGTCCACTGTGTCAAACGCTTTTTCGAGGTCAATTGACAAGACGCCCGCATTGTTTCGCCCGCCTTCCACTCTTCGTCCAGAACTCGTCTTAAGGTGAAAAATACTAAAAATACTCTTTTTGAAAATAATAATCAAATTCATATTGTTCAAGCTGTGTACACTCACCTGAGGAATTTGTTCTGGTTCAAAACCAGTTTTGAATGTGTATTTGGCTTATATGTGAACTCATTCTGTTATGTGTACCGTTATAAATAAATAAATAAATATGATCGTCGGTAGATCTGTTGCTTAGGAACGCAGCTTGATAGTTTCCAAGTTTTTTTGTAACGGTGTCTAATCTACCTAGTAGGAAGTTAGCGTATATCCTATAGCCGGTGGTGCAAATAGAGGTTCGTCTATAGTCATCGACCGTCTTCGGATTAGCCTTTTTTGGTAGGGGCACTTGTATTGACTGTGTCCAGGTAGCCGGTAGGACATTTTTAGTCCAGGCCATGTTTATGTGTTATTAATATTTCGCATTTAATTTCGTGCGTGTTTGCTTTGTGTGGGCTCTTGCCCTAGATCTGTCGGGTCTTCATCGCTCAGTACGTCAGTAAACGACCCCTCTGTAAGGTCAAGTTCTTTTTCCCACTTGGAAATCGGAATGAATGTGTTTTTGACCCGTCTTCTTTCCTTCTGTTTGTGCCTTCTATAGAAGTCATAGGTGATCCTCATCCTTTTTGATGGGTGTGTTTTTGCTAGACCGCTGAAAAAACTGCGGCATTCTTGTTGGTCTTCCGTTGCTTCGGTCTCTTGCAAACGGCGCCGGCACTCTTTAAGTGTATTTCTAGCCTTTTAGCATCTATGAATGAAAACACAATATAGGTAGTAGTACATCCTTAATGTTTATTCACACACACTATAATTTACAAACTTGGGCGCCAGGGCCTCTTGGCCCGAATCTTATCACTAAACTATATAATATAATCAGCATAGCGCATGGGTTTTTTTACCATGCGCTTGCGAGCTTGGCGTTCTGACTCTAACATAACTGACTCGACTCGCGCGGGGTCCGGTGAATTTACAAGCGACGCCGCGGGAGTCGCTGTCATTGGACCATTCAAATCGTTGCTTTCATTCGGCGCGTTCACAGGACGCGCGGGAAGTTTAAGTGATGGTGCTATATACTCCCCCTCCAGGTTGGAAGAACGTCTCGTTTCCGACCTGGGATTGCAAGGTCTACCTCGGGGTCGTTTTGGTAAAACGGGAGGGCCGGTATTAAAATTATTATTGACTGGAGTAAGATCCGTACTGTGATACTTTCCTATTGGATGGCCCTTGGAGTCAACCAATAAGAAAGTAGTAGGACTAACAACCTTTTGGATAAAGTAAGGGCCGTCCCGTTTGGGCATGAATTTTGACGTTATTCCCTTGCTTGCATCGCTAATATTTTTCACGCTAACAAGGACTGCGTCTCCCGGTTGAAGTACAGGAAAGGGGCGACGGGCGTCGTCGGCGGTAGCCTTGCGCCGGTCCTGCTGCTGTTCAACGCTCTCCCTGATATCACGTAGTGTGTTCACGAAGGACTTCAAATAAGGAGTGATCTGCGGAACAAAATTATCTTTTGTAAGAACAGAGCGTAGATCGTGGGACGCGTCAAAAGGGGTTCGTAACTCACGAGCAAAATTCAAATAGGCAGGTGTTCTGCCAGTGGTCGTACATACCGCGCTGTTCATGGCAAAACGTACATGCGCTAGGTAATCGGGCCACTTAGTATGAACCTTTTTAACTAGTATGGCCAGCTGAGTTTTCATGTCTCTATTTTTCCTCTCAGCTGGGTTTGCCTCAGGGTGATAAACGGGAATTAGTTCTTGTTTTACATCAAGCAAATGCATGCACTGCTGCATAACTGCCGATATAAATTGTACGCCATTGTCAGAGATGATGCGACGGGGCACGCCATACCTTAGGAAGTATTCTTCTAGTAGCTTACGCGCGCATGCCTCGGAAGTGGCGTCGGCGAGACTAAACAGCTCGACCCACCTGGTGGCGACGTCCTCCACGAGAAGTACCCAGCGCTCCCCCTGATCTCCTGGTGGCAGAGGGCCAAAAAGGTCGATAGCTAGAACCTCTCCTCTCTGCTGCAATACAGGAGTCTGCAAGAGACCTGCTGGCTTTTGGTTGGATGGCTTATATCTAAGGCAGTCAGCGCATTGTTTCAAATATTCGGTAACAAACCGCCGCATGCCGGGGAAATAGTACCGCTCTCGCAGCCGATATAACGTTCTCTCGATACCTTGGTGACCAGCCGTGGATGAATCATGTAATTGTCTCATTACTTCCCCTCTCATAGATGATGGCAACACCAGCTGTACCTCCTCGAACTCACCGTCAGGGTCATATCGATACAGTACTCCCTGTGATACGATATATCCGCGCTCTGACCATTGGGCGACTGGAAGTTGCTCAGCACCCTCAAGAGCCTCGATGATTTTGCGCACGTCTGAGTCTTCCATCTGGGCAGCTCGGAGGTCAGCGGCAGTGGTGTGCGGGAAGTCGACGGTATCAATGTGATGTTGCGCAAAAGGAGTAGGCTCTCCCCCTGCTTGGAAGATGTCTTGGTTCTTCCACAGAAGGTCGGCCAGCTGCTGTCTCTGCTCTCCACTCAACATCAGCCCCTCATCGTCACGAAGGCAGGCTGCAGATACCACGCTGGAGTTGTCCGCTTCAAACTGTAATTTATAAACATGTTGGCTGTTTGAAAGTGTCCAAACAGATTTATCAAAGTCAAGCAACATCCCAGCTGCTTTAATGAAATCAATCCCCAATAGTGTATCGTTAGAGCTGTCTGGGAACACAATACATTCGAGTTGGATGCTTCTATTTTCAACAATTTCAAAGTTAACATCAGTCAGTAGGACTGGTCGAACTTGGACTGAACCATCAGCCAGTCGCACCTGTCTGGTGGTTTCCTTGAAAGCATGGTTGATCTCTCGAAGGTGTTTGTACAGTAAAGATCCAATAATGGTTCTCTTAGACCCTGTATCAAGTAAGCCATTATCTTTTTTATTAAGCACTGACACACCAAGAATGGGTCGAAGGCTCTTTTGTTCATTACTACAATAATAAGAAAATATTACCTGGTAGTCCGTGGGATTAGGCGTGGGAGTTGCCGTCTCAACCTTACCATCATTGTCATTGTGGTGTTTCTGTGGGTATGAATCTATACAGCTGTCAACCAATGCAACCGAGTGAGAAAGATCCAATGACATTACACATGTATTAGCGCACTTAGAGCACTGACTACGAGTGACACCCTTTTCTCCACATTGATAACATGATGGTACAATATCATTGCCAATATTAGCCTTATTCTTTAACTTAATGCAAGTGTCTCTAGTATGGCCGCGGGAGCGGCAGTAGAGGCAGTACAGCTTCGGTTCGGCTTGAACATGTTGATGCGCGGCGACAGCAGAGCGTGCGGCGGCAGGTGCAGCACGCGCGGTAGATGCATAAGCGCCGGCGGCGGGCGAAGCGTGCGCGGCAGCGGGCGACGCGTGCGCGGCGGCGGTCGGCAGAGCGTGCGCGGCGGCGGTCGGTAGAGCGTGCACGGCAGCGGCCGGGGCGCGCGCAATGGCGGCGGAGGCAGCAGGTGGCATACTTCGCTTCTGATGCTTGAATTCATCCTCATAGGTTTCTTCAATCTCTCGTACTTTTGACAGTAATTCACCGTAGGTATTAAATTCATCGCGCCGAAGACGTGACCTGATTTTGTGATGAAGGAGGCCAAAGATCATATCAAGCTCTGCTCTCTCACTTATATCACCCCTCGGTAACTTCGCCAGTAAGGCTCTAGCTCTAGCCGTGAAAATCTCAGTTTTCTGGTCGTGTTGTTGTGGATTGTTAAAAAGCTCTCTGTATAGCTTATGCGGAGGGCGTCGTTCCCCGAATGCATTTTGAAGCGCTACGATAGCTTCGTCGAAACTGGTTACGTCATGCCTGGTGCCTTGCCACCATACTGCCGCGTCTCCCGTCAGCAGCATCGAGAGGCCGCGCATCGCGTTCTCTTCAGAGATGTTACTGCACTCCCGGTACGCTTGCATGGCGTCGATGAATACCTCGACCGCCTCGCCCGACGCTCCGCTGAAGCGCGCCTTGCACGCAGCGAAGTGTCCCGAGGGCGCGGAGAAGGTCTGGTTGAATTCATGCGGTGAGTCGAGACGAGGCCCGAGCACACGAGTCATTATGCGTTCGAGGGCCTCAGTCTGAGACTGCTGGAGCGACGCCATAAGCGAGGCAACGTCGCTCAAGGGCACGCCGGCGGAGGCCGACGCCGGGGCGGACTCGTCCGCCTCGTCGGCATCGTAAAACTCAGATTGACGGCGTGTTTGGCGTCGTGCACGCGGCATTATTGACGATTATACTATACTTCACTGCACAACAAACACATGCCCCAAAGTTGGGCAGCCACTTTAGCATCTAAGTATGAATGAAAACACAATATAGGTAGTAGTACATCCTTAATGTTTATTCACACACACTATAATTTACAAACTTGGGCGCCAGGGCCTCTTGGCCCGAATCTTATCACTAAACTATATAATATAATCAGCATAGCGCATGGGTTTTTTTACCATGCGCTTGCGAGCTTGGCGTTCTGACTCTAACATAACTGACTCGACTCGCGCGGGGTCCGGTGAATTTACAAGCGACGCCGCGGGAGTCGCTGTCATTGGACCATTCAAATCGTTGCTTTCATTCGGCGCGTTCACAGGACGCGCGGGAAGTTTAAGTGATGGTGCTATAGCCTCTATATCTTGAGGATGATGCTTATAATGGAACTTCGCCTTCTGTAGGTTTGTAATTGCTTCTTCTCTAGCCTTAGAGTACCTTCTTTCATATTTGATAGTCTTATTGGCCGCCATCTTCATGACGTTTGTTATCACTTCCCACGATAGCGGCTCTTTTCGGTTTTCGCAGTTCCTGCTCTTTTTGGTTTCCTCTGATAAAGTTTCTTGGTATTTTTCTCGAGTGGTGGTACTTTGAAGCATCTCGTAGTTTAGGGTTTTGTAGTCAAACTCGTTCGCAACGTTGGCCCTGGCTAGTCTTATTGGAGGTCTCGTAGAGTCCCTATTGGAATTTAATGTGAGGGGCTTTACGTTTCCCCATATGATTCTGTGGTCAGATAGGATAGTTTTTTCGCCTTTGATGTAATTAAAAATCTGGTTGTTTTTGGCATCTGTCATTATGTGGTCTATTTTCGACGTTTTGTTCCCCGACGTCCAAGTCGTTTTACAGCTGCGCCGGCCGAATGATGTGTCCAATCGGAGATTTTCCCGTGCAATTAGATCTAATAAGATGTCTCCGTTGTCGTTACTTGTTTGGTGTAAGAGATTTTTGCCTATTTGATTTTTATCGCGAAGTTCGTGTGTATCTGTGAGTCCTATGTGGGCGTTGAAGTCACCTAGTATGATTGTTATTGAGTTCCCTGGTTTGTTCTTGGTCAGTTGTAGTAGCCGAGTCGCGTCGTTTGCTGCTGATGACGTTGCATTGAACCAGTGCGTTGTAGTAATGAATAGAGAGGCTCCACTGCTTGTATGTATAGAAGCAACCATATTGTTTGTGTTTGCTTTAGTCCAGTTCAGCCTTAGGCCGCTGTTTTTTCTTATGAGAATAGCTAGGCCTCTTTTGTTGTTGTTTCCGCTTAGGTGCCACGTATAGTGACTAGATTCGTAGGTCCCGGATTTTAAGTGAGTTTCCTGTAGGCAGGCAATATGGATAGATTTTCCGTCTAGAAACTCGTCGATCTCTCGTTTTTTAGTCAACGTTGCGGCGCCTCTAATATTCCATGTGGCAATGTTTATGTTTTCATTTACTACCTGTTTTTTGTTTTTTTGGTGTGGCCTGGGGCGGGCAAGTCGGTATCCGGACTCATCTGGTATCTCCTCTGGGGTGCTAGTTCCAAGGGTTAGACTAAGGTCATTTTGCGTGGTGTTTGTACTTATTACTCCTAGGTGATTTTCAAAGCAATCAAAGTGGTTCCCCGTAAATATTAGACCTATGCTACCTGCGGCATCGTTTGGATCCTTAGGAGAGAAGCATACTGTTTCTTGTAGCGGGTTGTTTTGAAAGATTTTCACGTTAATACTATAATATTCCGCTGCCGCTATAAGTATGTCTGTGCCGCCCCATGTACCATCTTGGTATTGTGATAGAATGTAGTTCCTGATTTGTTCGCTTTGTGCTGAGCTATCTAGATTACTTCTGATCGCTAGGTACATTTGTGGATCGTTTTGGTTTTCTTCTACGTGGCGTGCGAGGTCTCGTCGAATGTGTTGGTGGTCGAAGGTTAGGCCATACAAATCGTTAATTTGGTGGGCTATAGCGCGATACAAGCAGTTGCCGTCTCCTGGTATTTTTACGATAGAGTTCCCTATTTCCATATCTGCTTTGTGCCTTACCGTGATGGTATCGCAAACGACGGGGTGCCGTGGCTAGCTCGTGATATCTTTCTGGTATGCGCGTGATCCTTTTTGTTGAGGTTTGTTGCGAGGCTGTGAAGGAAGCTTATATATTATGTACGTATTTGTATTATAAAACTAGTGTATCATGCGCTATACTAGTTCCCCTTTGCCTTTAACGTAGAAGGGGAGTAATTAGTACTCGAGTGGGTACTTGGGTCTCGTCTATCAACTCTAGGTACGGGGCATTTGTTAGGTGAATGTTAGGATACTTGCACTTAGTATCTGCTGTTTTTCCCTAGGCTATCTATGGGATCTTAACGAACCCTTTCGTCCGGCGGCAGGCGAAGTTCGTTACTTTAGTTCTAGCGTGGTGTCCAGGTGAGTTAGGGCTAATTATTTGGAATCGTACCTACCTACCATAATTTTGGTACTAAAAAAATACATGTAGGTTATAGCGGTACTGGTGAACTACAACTATTTATCAAATATCAAGCTATTTATCAGGTTTTACAACGATTATAGTCAACGAAAAACCTACGCTTTTTGTACTAAGTGTTTTATGTGTATAAAATAAACGTCTGGGCTTTATTTTACGTAGCAAAACTGAGATAAAAAAAGGGATCAGGACCCGACCATAGTGCCTCGCAGCTGTGTCGGAAATTTGCGGGTGGTTTTAAGCTGTGCCTATTGTTAATGTTCTAATTTATTGTTTAGTTTTACGTTTCGTGTTTGTTTTGGGAATGAATAGCTGTTGTTTAAGTAATATTTCTATTTAGTTATGTCTTAGGTTATTGTCCAAACGGACCTGCAGATGTGCGTAGTTTTTGTATTTAAGTATAATTCGTATTTAGGCTTTTTTGTTTGCTTTGGGAAAGTAGATTGTCTTATGGCGGGGTTTACCTACTTTTTTTTGTATGTGGGTTATTTCTGGGGGTTCTTTTGTTGTTACAAAAGTCTACAACTGTAAAATAAATAAACAATAGATGTTTTCTTTCTTTCTTTCTTCTTTCTTTAAAACCTATCCGCTTTTTAGATAGTGTAGGGTAAGTAGTTATCTATATATTTATCGTGGAAATTTTAGGGAATCCCGATGTATATTATATCTACTTACAACAGCCAGTGTTTACGCATTCGTTACGAGTAATTACAGCCGTGGTATGGGATCGCGTAATCTAGTCTATCCTGGTGGATTTAGCATGCCCTAGGTCGGGATCCTAAGTCCTAAAAGAGTAATTAGAGATGGTAGAAATTGCTTTTAGGACCAATTGAAGTCAAGATGTTTTGGCCAGATTGTCTGAGCTTTGCCAGATCGAAAGATTTTATTTAGGGGGGATAGCAGCAACGAAGTATTACTGGAGGTTTGCGTGATCTAACGTAGTTGAGAGTAGGTGGACTTGCTATGGTACAATCTAATTTATTCTACCTGGCATTATTTGCTCTAGTTATCTAAGTGATATGTCGTATTCTAAGTTAGTTTAGCGTAACTGGTAGTAGTAATCGCACTGTTTGTGGAGCTAGGAATGGTATAGTAAGGTCTAGCTAATGCAATCGGTTTAGTACTTAGTATATGGCGCCCTATATACGGTGTTGGTTGCTGATGTGGGCTGATTGAGTACGGACTTGTCCCTCGTGGCAGACGTCTAGTCAATATCCTAGGATGCTGAGGTAGGAGAGACAGGAGAAAAGGGGTTTAGACCGCGTGTGACTAATATGGAACAAGCTCACCGAGTTTTCCTTTTGCTGGAGTGGGTTACCCCGCGCTGGGCGTTGTTACTGCTGTTATCGGTGGCCTCTGGTGCCAATGGCGCGGGTCACTTACACTGGTTGTCCCACACTGATACGATACATGTAAAGATTACACACACGCGTTGCACGGCACTTGGTTGTTAGGCACTTTTCGCGGGCCAGAGAATTTACCTACGCTAGGGACCGTCAAGCTTTGTTCGCAGCGATTGTGCTAGCCGCTGGCAGATGTTGTGCCTATTGTTTAACGGATCAATTGTATTTACGAGGCTCTATTGACCGTTCCCGAAAGCGACCGCTCGTCACGGCGTCCAAGACGAGACTCATAAAATAATGACCTGGAAATTGAAATAAATGAAAAGTTTAAATTTTTTGGAAGTAGGTAATACATGTGGGATGAATGAATACATACATATGAGACATAATTAATATGAAACATGTTATTAAAACTTAAAAGTACCACAAGTATTGTACTATTTGTACTTATAGAAAAAGCTAATGTAACTATAATTATTATAATTATTCTAAAACTATACAGACAAAATTATACAGACAATTTTCTCTCTTAAAAGAAAAAGTTTTAAGACAATCCTTGTTCTGCTTTCTTTGTAATGTCTTTGATCCGTTCTTCTGATACAACAAATTTTTGGTTAATCCGATGACATTGTCGTCTAATTAATAGACGTCCTAAACGCTCAAATAATGAGTTCAACATAAAATTTGAGTGAGTGCATGTGAACCAAGATGTGTCGCAATTGGCCATAAATAATGTTGTACACAGTGCTGAAATATTATGTTCATGGAGCGTAAGAATGATTTCTTTCTCAAAAAATTTTCCAATCCATCTTGGTTTATAGACCTCAAATTTAAATATCCATACCCTAATTTACTTAGGTCATTCCACAAATCCTGCAATGTACTGAGAGATGTTAACATGCCTTGGATACATTTAACATTCTTAGCTTCAGTGCCATCTTTTTTAATAAATTTTAGTTTAGACAATTTTTTTTTGAAATCGTTCCACATTTGGGGGTGGTTGCTTTTGGCTGAAACATTTTGTCTTTGTCCTCTTTTTATGTCATCTTTGCACGACGGGCCATTGGTACAGTCGATAAGTCGGTCTAACTGTTCTACGACAAGAGCCGTCTGCATGAGGTCATTTTTTCTCTGATGGTCACTTTCTGCTTGGGACATTAGTTTCAAATCTGCTGACACAGTATTACTTAGAGCCTGCGCAGCGTATTTGACCTTCATTTTAGCACGGTATTTGGGTCGCACATGTGTTGATGTTATTTTACTTAAATGTAAAAGAGATTTATTTTTATATTCGACCTCAAATAGATGGCACCACTTCCCAGTGACATTTTCCATTTGAATGTTCCAATAATGTTTTCCAGTTAATATTGCAGACTTCTCCCATATATCTCTCCAGGCATTCTGGAGATATAATTTAGGTAAAGTTGCTATATCATGGCAATAATTGATGTATGGATACATATCTCCACACTCTGTAGCGTCATTAGCAATTTGATCAGCTCTCTCAATTCCTTTTATACCACTGTGGCTCGGTACCCACAGGAACGTAACAGAATAACTCTTTTGATGACATTTGTACAAAATATCTCTGATATTCACAATTACAGGCATAGTTGCTTTTGATTTGAAAGGAAATCTTTCTAATGATTGCAAGGCGCTCTTGGAGTCTGAAATAATCAATGTTTTTGGTAATTTTGCCAGCAAAATATATTCTAATGCTTTATATATAGCGAAGCATTCACCATTAAAAACAGACGTTTCTTGTGGTAGTTTGATTTTTTGGATAATGTTGAATTCCCGGTGAAACACTCCAACTCCTACCGTGTTATTAGCACCATGTTTCGATGCGTCACAATAAATATGATGCCAACCATCCCAGTTATCATGTATAATAGAATTAAAATTATTATTAGAGTTAATGTCACCTTTTTCTATATCTAGATCTACATGTATTTCCGGGCTTAAAATCAATGCTTCGTAGGGGACATTTTTTTTTGTCGTTCCTCCATTGTTTCCCTCAACATAAGTCAAGGACATTTTCTGGCTGAACATTTGCTTAGGCGTTATTAATTTTATGATCGGTCTATTAAAAACGTCATATGCAAAATTTATACTAATGAACTGATTTTAAATGTTGTGAATAAAGTGTTTCAGTGTAAAATAAAATGAATGGTTATACATTAAAAGATTACAAAAATAAGAACCGTAAAAAGTAAGTATACAATAATACACGATAAGGACTCTTACTATAAATTACAGTACTAATTTTCATATAACCGATACACACCGCTCTTTTTTTTTATCTTAATTTTTTTTTGTAATTTTTTTTTATCTATTTTTTTTATTTATTTATTTTTTCTTGTCCATGTTTCCTCATTTTTATATACCTATACATATTTACATTTTTATCTATTTATCTACACAATGTACAGTTAATATATAAAAGGTAAGTGAGGCGAGACTTACATGCTCAGCATGTATTCTCATTTCATTTCCCTTTTCACATTTTTCTATATTTAAATCGACTATTCTTAATACATGTCTATTTATTTTGTTGTTGTAATCTGTGTATGCCTATGTATTAGTTATGTATTGTACAAAATACATTTAATAGGTACATAGTTTTCAAAATCTCATTAGTTTTATGTACAATGTTTTTATATTAGTTTATATTTTTACAAGGTTATGTACAAGTTGTATGTTTATTGAAAATGGTGTAGGTGGAGATGTTTTATTTACATTATTTATTTCGTCTGTTACAGATTCTAGTTACATTTATGCAAAAGTCAAGGAATCGTTTCCTCCCTTCAGCATTCTGCAGCCACTCATCTAGATTATCGCGTTTGATATCTTTGCCAAATTCAATTTCTATCAATGATCTCTTTAATATGTTAGCAGGGCAGTCAACTATGGCGTGTATGCTGGTTTCTTCTTCTTCAGGGTCGCAGATACACCCAGCTGTAGGTTTCAGTTTGCGTGTATGTAAGAAAGCAGCGAAGCCTCCATGGCCTGTGAACGCCTGTACCAGTTCTGGGGTAAGTTTTATCGATTTTAGTAATTTGTGTGCAGCCTGTACATCAGGAAAGAAAAGTTTAGTTATACCAGCGGTGCTACCGGTCGTATATCTTGACTGCCATTTTTCTATAGTTTCTTTTCTAACAATTCTTTTAATGTATGAAATTGGGCACTTATCATAGTCAGCTGAAGTTTTCAGTTTGAGGGCAGCTTCTTTGGCTAGTGCATCGACACGTTCGTTTCCCGCTATCCCAACGTGGGCTTTAACCCAGTAAAGGTGTATGTTCTTTCCTTGATCTCTTAGTCGAAATATGTTTTTCCTTACATGAAATGCTACGGGATGATAGGTATCAGAATTTTGTAAAAGTTGTAGTGATGACCTGGAGTCGCTGAGTATTGACACTTCTGTATCCTCCATGTCTAGTGCTTGTTCTGTTGCGTAGTAGAGAGCGTATCTACATCTCAGCTTGGAATACTGTACAGTAAGATTCTAGCTTCAGTTTCTTTGTTTTAAACTCTTTATCGTTCTTCCACCACGAGATTGCAGCTCCCACCTTGCCCTCTACTTTACTACCATCAGTAAATATTAACAGCCCTTTTAAGTTATGCCGCAATCGTTTCATCGGTCCATTCATCGATGCAAGAGAATGTTATTGTGTAGTTATATGCTGGATGGATTGCATTTAAAAAGCACTCTTTTGTCTCAACTTCCCTGTCGGCTATATGCTCAAAAGGTCTTCCTCTTTTGGTTTCAAATACCTTGGCAGCTTCTTGTACTCTCATGTCTAGTGGTAGCAACCCTGATAGTAGTAAAGTCGAGTGCAGTGAGGCGGTGCGATAGGATCTGCATATCTTTTGTGCAAAACCTCGTTGCACAGAATCGAGGATTTTTCTTGATTTAGATTTAAACGCTGCTGTGTACCAGACGCTCGCAGCGTAAAGCATTATTGGTTCTATAACCGCCGTGTAGATTGTTTTTATAACTTCGGGATTTAGCCCCCAGGAAATCTTTGCTGCTCTAGCTAGCTGGTTATATATTCGGATACACTTTTTTGAGTTATTTGAAATATGGTTGTTAAAAGTAAGTTTATTATCTATTGTCAGACCTAATATTTTTATTTCCTCTGTAAGATTTATTTGCGACCCTCCCATGTGAATATTTGGGACGTCATATTTTAATTTATTTGTCAATATCATGGCAAAAGTTTTATTTGCAGCAAATTTAAGTTAATTATTTATTCCCCATTCGTGTATATCATTTAATATGGTGTTTACTTTTTGTTCCAGACCCAGAGCTGACCCTGAACTGAAGACCAGAGTAATGTCGTCTGCCCATGCCTGGCAGTGTACATCTCGGATTTCCAGCAGTTCCAGCAGTGGGTCCAGTAGAATGTTCCAAAACGTTGAGCCACCAACAGAACCCTTTTTTTTTTTTTGACCCAGGAAAACCTTTTAAAAGTACCACTTGACCCCGGGGAGGGCGAGTGGTTATGTGGGAGTCTCCGTCAGAAGGCCGGCATACCCACTAAAAACCTGGGGTGTTCCACCTCTGCATCGCGATCAGGGCCCCGAGAGTGCGATGCATGCGTCCGCAGCCCTGGCGATGCTGGCCCGGAATCAGGCCCCGTCTCGGGGAGCTTTTGCTCGACCATCTAATGGAACCAACACCAACAGAACCCTGGATACAACCTTTTGTTGTCTCCTTGAAACAGCTTTCTCCTGCGTATCGCACTTCAACCTTCCTGTCCTTCAAGTAGCTGCTAACTCATGTTTGCAGGACAGCCTTTTTGCAGAAGCTGGTGTTTTATAGCCGCCCACCAAGCGCCGTTAAAAGCGCCCTCTATATCTAGTGATACAAGTAATGTGATTTTTTTATTCTTAATCTCTTTTTTGATGTGGTTAACTACCTAGATCATAGAGGGCGTCCTCCGTGCAGCGCTGCGGTACAAAGCCATACTGACGCATATTGCACTTGGGAAGGAGGTGCCATTTCACTCTCTTTACCAACATTTTTTCCAGCACTTTTCCCAGGACCGGTAGAAGACCTATGGGGCGATAAGAATTCGGATTACTGTAATCTGTTTTCCCTGGTTTTCTTAGAATAACCACAGCTGCGATTTTCCATATTTTTGGAAAATACTGGAGCATTTGTTTGTTATTTCTAAGAATAGTTCCAGGTTTACGCTGGCTGCTCGGGTGCAGATATCTGCTGTAAAACCGTCGGGACCTGGAGCTTTTTTGGGGTTAAGACTTTCTAGCACAGTAATCAGTTCCGCCATTGTAAATTTAGGATCATTGGTATTGCTTTTTGGTTGGGTTTCTACCAATTGTCTAATCGACGTATGGTACGGTAGGTCGTAAATTTAGTAAATTTACTGTATTGTGTTGTTTATATGTGTTTGACGAACCCCTACCTTTACATAGGGGTTTATAGTGTGATACTTTATTGTTAGTATAAAAATAAGCTCTTATGTTAGTATTGACCTTGTGGCGATCGTCGCGCCACCTCAAAACATATAGACCCACGCACATGAGCGGGAAGGGGGCGCGGGGGTAACACCGCGCTTCAATATCACGCAGGACACGCGGTCATTGCGGTCGCACACGCACACGAGTCGGTCCGAGACCTTCACCGAAGCTCCCCGCTCCCGCGCCACGCCAACGCACTCGCGGAAATGTTTATCGTAGCTTTCTAAGCTAATATAAGTCTTTAAGTCTTATATAATAATGGAGACGTTTTGTGTTGTGTACCTACCAAGTGAATAAAAGAATGTTGTGACTTTACCTGTGACTTTCATTACTACACCGCAAGGCGTCCCAAAATGGTGACCCCGGTGCAAAAACTTTCCGTGTTCAGTGCGAGACTATGTTACTTATCAAGTGCTTCAGTTACCTACGACAACACAGTGCTTAAAATCGCAATAAACATCGGCGCACTTAGTAACTCATACTGCGTCAAACCGCCGATAACATAGGCGTCATAACGCTGCAATGCAAACAACGCGTCGCGTCTACAAGTGGGCATAGCGCGGCAAACATCAATCAAAGCGCGCCGCCACGAAAAACACGCAACGCAACGTACAAAGCGCGCCGCCTCACCCGTGGCCTCACAAACCGCAACTACCTACGAGCTACGTGGCCACGCCATCACGGTAATATTACCGTGACACCATGTTGCTCGGTAGCAACGTCGCCCGCGCCTAGCAAGCACAAATCCATGTGGTTTCACCCTGTTGCTATGCGGTAGCGAATCAACCACGCTCAGTTCAAGGCCAACCACGCGGAGCATACGAGACGGCGAGATCTGCGAGCATCCTCGCCGAACCCGCTTCAACCGTACATCTTATATAGCAGAGCCAGGAGATGGAAACACCTCCGTCACTCCCTTCGTGCCAGCACATGAGTATAGGTACCTACAGACATTTGGTGAGCGAACTTTATTATTAGCTAAATAAATACTCGTTCAAAAATTTCGTCAACATAATACCTAGTTACAGTGCATACCTAACTAAAACATTAGAACTCGAAACAACAGTGAAGTGAATTTTCGTAGTTACCTTAGTTCTAATTATTTATAGGATGTATCTACGTACTTATAAAATTTCTTTGTGCTTATGTATAGATTACGTTAAGAATTTGTGATACTCTCAACTTACCTAGGCACACATTTACGTGAGCGAATCATGTATTTATTATAGACACGTTCACGGCGGCCGGATATTACCTACCTATTTTAACCCATTACGCACCGCCCGCCGTCCGATTATTGTTATTTTAACCCATTGCGCACCGCCCGCCATCCGATTATAGTATTATTTTTTTTTTGTTAACACACTCTCTGCCGGTTAACTTATTTTATGTACTGGTTAACATTTATTATAATAATTTTTATGTTTAAATTGATTTTTGTTTTCTCTTGTATTTGTTTTATAATAATGTAAATAATTATAGATATTAAGTACAACCGTTATTTTTTAGTACTGATTATAATTTATTAGATAAAGATAAAGATAAAAGCTTTATTCACCTTATGACATCACATCATATAGGGCAAGTCAGTTTACATATTTTTCTTAAATACTAAGTAATTTATCACTCTTATTATCTAATTAATTTATTTATATAACTATAAGTTTTTGCATCAAAATTACAATACCAGATAAAATATGATCTCTAATTTAACTAACATGAAGAAATGAAGATTCTACAAGTGGCATAGTCATGAATTCCTTAATAGAATAAAATGGGTTGCTTACAAAGAATTGTTTTAGTGTTCTTTTGAAATGTATAGCCGACAATTCTATTATTTTTGGCGGCAGTTTGTTAAACATGTTGATTTTATTATACAAGCCTTGTTTTTGCGCTTTGACTAGTCGAATGTTTGGTTTTCTGAGATTGTTTTGTTTTCTTAGACAGTATTTATTATTTGAAGCCAATTGATCCTTCTCGTCGTAAATTTCTAGTAAGCAATTAAATATATATAGAGACTAGTAATTTTGGGCCGCGCATGCGGCCCGGAGTGTTTTTGGGACTGTGTTGGACTTGTTATTTTTTGTATAAGAAATAGTATTTGTACCTATATGACGTATTGTATTTAAAAAAAGTTGGCGCTAGAAGAAGGGGAAAGAGATGAGTAAAGAGATAAAATGCGGTAGAAAGTGGGCTAAGGATGATGATGATGATATTAGATAATGTGACTTTTAATGATCTCGGTAGTTGTATGCAACCAAATCACCAAATGAATGTGGAAACGCCAACAAATCATCAAACTCGGTGGGATATATATTAAAAAAAAACTCGTGTCCAATTTGTTTAGGGCTGTATATGATGATGATGAAAAATGTAGTCAAAATGCCACGAAGTTGTAAGAAATCAGTAACTATCAAACGGATAAAATATATTATGTACCTATATAGAGTAGTTGTAATAGAAAGTTGGCTGAGGATAATGATGATTTTGTATGATCCAATACATACAACCAGTTCTCATCAAATTTAGTTCAAGCATCAACCCGCTATCTCTTATAGTTTTCGAGATCCCATGGGGTACTCCAAGGCCTGATGGTCAAAGTGATGGCCTTCAGCCTCGCATCACCTTCACTTAGACGTCGCAAGTACTGCAGTTCGGCCTTCGGCCTCACCGCATCACTTGCTCCGTCGTTTTGTTCGTCCCTAGGAAAATGTAGGTATGGAATTTGTATGATAAAAAAAAATTGAATGAAAGCCATATTTTTTTTTGTATGATTGGTTACATGCAAGCAGTTCTTACCATATTTAGTTCAATTACCAACCCGCTGTCTCTTATAGTCTTTGAGATCCCATGGGGTACTCCAAGGTCTGATGAACAATGTGGTGGTGATGCTCGGCCTCCGGCCTCACATCGCCGTCACTTCGACGTCGCAAGTACTGCGTTTCGGCCTTCGGCCTCACCGCAGTACTTGCTCCGTCGTTTTGTACAACCCTAGAAAAATGTATGGAATTTGTATGAAGAAAAAATTTTTTTGTATGAAAGCCAAAAATTTTTTGTATGATTCAAAACATGCATGCAGTTCTCTCAAATATTAGTTCAAACACCACCTCCCTATCTCTTATAGTTTCCGAGATCCCTTCGGTACTCCAAGGTCTGATTGTCAAAGTGGTGGTGATGCTCGGCCTGCGGCCTCGCATCCCCCTCACTTTGACGTCGCAAGTACTGCAGTTCGGCCTTCGGCCTCACTGCAGTACTTGCTCCGTCGTTTTGTTCATCCCTAGGGAAATAGATGGGATTTGTATGAAGAAAAAAAATTTTTGTATGAAAGCCAAAAATTTTTGGTATGATTGAAAACATGGATGCAGTTCTCTCCAACATTAGTTCAAGCATCATCCCCCTATCTCTTATAGATTTCGAGATCCCTTTGGTACTCCAAGGTCAGTTCCACCTATCACCAACTTTTCATTTATTCTATACATTCGGGTCCCATACAAATACATTGGCACCAAAAACATCAATCCTGCACCCCAGCAACATGGAGATCTACTCCCCACCCCCTCGAAATTTTCACATGTATGGCGGCCATCTTTATTTTTTGACATTTTGGAAATTTGATTTCAGTTATGGAATCTGCACCCCAAAATACCCCCGGGTGCAAAAAATCAGCCCCCTGCGACCATTTTGAAAATCGGCCGCCATTTTGACGACGCCATATTGGATTTTTGCAACTATTTCCAAACGTCCCCCACGGCCCTCTATGACATTTGGTCGAACACCCCCCACCTATCTCCAACCGTTCCAGAGAAATTCACATTTGAAATTTGTATGGCGGCCATGTTTTTTTGTATGGCGGCCATCTTGTTTTTTGGTTTTCCTTCACCTAAAAGCAGTTCCTACAAATATTAGTTCGAGCACCCCCCATCTAAGTCTTACCACTTTTGAGATCCCCTACCCTACTCCATGACCAGTTCCACTTTCTCCAAGTTTCGGATTTTTCTCGTGGTCCCATGAACCATACCTGTACGATGACATGTAACACTTGCACCCCACGAAACTCCTTCCCGGAGAACTACTATGTCAGTGAGTCAGTCAGTGAATGGTAATCCAATTATATATAATAGTAACTAGTAATTTTGGGCCGCGCATGCGGCCCGGTGTGTTCTATTGCATTAAAAAAAAATGGCGCTAGTAAAAGGGTAATGAGATAAAATGAAGAAATTTTTGAAAATTTTATGACTTTTTTTGTATGAAAGCCAAAATTTTTTTGTATGATTAGTAACATGCTAGCAGTTCTCATCAAATTTGGTTCAAACACCAACCCGCTATCTCTTATAGTTTTCGAGATCCCCTGGGGTACTCCAGGGTCTGATCGGTCTGAAGGTCGGTCTCCCACCTCGCATCACCTTCACTGAGACGTTGCAAGTACTGCATTTCGGCCTTCGGCCTCACCGCAGTACTTGCTCCGTCGTTTTGTTCATCCTTAGGAAAATGTATGGGATTTGTATAAAGAAAAAAAATTTTGTATGAAAGCCCAAAATTTTTTGTATGATTGGTAACATGCAAGCAGTTCTCACCATATTTAGTTGAAACACCAACCCGCTATCTCTTGTAGTTTTTGAGATCCCATGGGGTACTCCAAGGTCTGATTGTCAAAGTGGTGGTGATGCTCGGCCTGCGGCCTCGCATCCCCCTCACTTTGACGTCGCAAGTACTGCAGTTCGGCCTTCGGCCTCACTGCAGTACTTGCTCCGTCGTTTTGTTCATCCCTAGGAAAATGTATGGGATTTGTATGAAGAAAAAAAAAATTGTATGAAAGCCAAAAATTTTTTGTATGATTAAAGACATGCATGCAGTTCTGTCCAACATTAGTTCAAGCATCATTCCCCTATCTCTTATAGTTTTCGAAATCCCTTTGGTACTCCAAGGTCAGTTCCACCTATCACCAACTTTTCATTTATTCTATACATTTTGGACCCAAACGTATACATTGGCACCAAAAACGTCAACCCTGCATCCCAGCAACATGGAGATCTACTCCCCACCCCCTCGAAATTTTCACATGTATGGCGGCCATCTTTATTTTTCGACATTTCGGAATTTCGATTTCAGATATGGAATCTGCACCCCAAAATACCCCCGGATGCAAAAAATCAGCCCCCTGCGGCCATTTTGAAAATCGGCCGCCATTTTGACGACGCCATCTTGGATTTTTGCAACTATTTCCAAACGTCCCCTACGGCCCTCTATGACATTTGGTCGAACACCCCCCACCTATCTCCAACCGTTCCAGAGTTACGAGCATTTGAAATTTGTATGGCGGCCATGTTTTTTTGTATGGCGGCCATCTTGTTTTTTGGTTTTCCTTCACCTACAAGCAGTTCCTACCAAAATTAGTTCAAGCACCCCCCCTCCAAGTTTCATAGGTTCCGAGATCCCCTACCCTACTCCATGACCAGTTCCACTTTCTCCAAGTTTCGGATTTTTCTCGTGGTCCCATGAACCATACCTATACGATGACATATGACACTTGTACCCAACGAAACTCCTTCTCGGAGAACTACTATGTCAGTCAGTCAGTGAGTGAGTGAATGGTAATCCAATTATATATAATATTAATTAATTAACTAGTAATTTTGGGCCGCGCATGCGGCCCGGAGTGTTTTTGGGACTGTGTTGGACTTAGTATTTTTTGTATAAGAAATAGAATTAGTATAAGTATTGCATTAAAAAAAAATTGGCGCTAGTAAAAGGGTAATGAGATAAAATGAAGAAATTTTTGAAAATTTTATGAAGACTATTTTTGTATGAAAGCCAAAATTTTTTTGTATGATTAGTAACATGCAAGCAGTTCTCATCAAATTTGGTTCAAACACCAACCCGCTATGTCTTATAGTTTTCGAGATCCCTGGGGTACTCCAGGGTCTGATCGGTCTGAAGGTCGGTCTCCAATCATCACCTTCACTGAGACGTCGCAAGTACTGCATTTCGGCCTTCGGCCTCACCGCAGTACTTGCTCCGTCGTTTTGTTCATCCTTAGGAAAACGTATGGGATTTGTATAAAGAAAAAAAATTTTTGTATGAAAGCCAAAAATTTTTTGTATGATTCAAAACATGCATGCAGTTCTCTCAAATATTAGTTCAAACACCACCTCCCTATCTCTTATAGTTTCCGAGATCCCTTCGGTACTCCAAGCTCTGATGGTCAAAGTGGAGGTGATGCTCGGCCTGCGGCCTCGCATCCCCCTCACTTTGACGTCGCAAGTACTGCAGTTCGGCCTTCGGCCTCACCGCAGTACTTGCTCCGTCGTTTTGTTCATCCCTAGGGAAATGTATGGGATTTGTATGAAGAAAAAAAATTTTTGTATGAAAGCCAAAATTTTTTGGTATGATTGAAAACATGCATGCAGTTCTCTCCAACATTAGTTCAAGCATCATTCCCCTATCTCTTATAGTTTTCGAGATCCCTTTGGTACTCCAAGGTCAATTCCACCTATCACCAACTTTCCATTTATTCTATACATTTTGGTCCCATCCCTATACATTGGCACCAAAAACGTCAACCCTGCACTCCAGCAACATGGAGATCTACTCCCCACCCCCTCGAAATTTTCACATGTATGGCGGCCATCTTTATTTTTTGACATTTTGGAATTTCGATTTTAGATATGGAATCTGCACCCCAAAATACACCCGGATGCAAAAAATCAGCCCCCTGCGGCCATTTTGAAAATCGGCCGCCATTTTGACGACGCCATCTTGGATTTTTGCAACTATTTCCAAACGTCCCCCACGGCCCTCTATGACATTTGGTCGAACACCCCCCACCTATCTCCAACCGTTCCAGAGAAATTCACATTTGAAATTTGTATGGCGGCCATGTTTTTTTGTATGGCGGCCATCTTGTTTTTTGGTTTTCCTTCACCAACAAGCAGTTCCTACCAAAATTAGTTCAAGCACCCCCCATCTAAGTCTTACCACTTTTGAGATCCCCTACCCTACTCCATGACCAGTTCCACTTTCTCCAAGTTTCGGATTTTTCTCGTGGTCCCATGAACCATTCCTATACGATGACATATGACACATGCACCCCACGAAACTCCTTCCTGGAGAACTACTATGTCAGTCAGTGAGTGAGTGAGTCGTAATCCAATTATATATAATAAGTAACTAGTAATTTTGGGCCGCGCATGCGGCCCGGAGTGTTTTTGGGACTGTGTTGGACTTGTTATTTTTTGTATAAGAAATAGTATTTGTATAAGAATTGCATTAAAAAAAAATTGGCGCTAGTAAAAGGGTAATGAGATAAAATGAGGAAATTTTTGAAAATTTTATGAAGACTTTTTTTTGTATGAAATCCAAAATTTTTTGTATGTTTAGTAACATGCAAGCATTTCTCATCAAATTTAGTTCAAACACCAACCCGCTATCTCTTATAGTTTTCGAGATCCCCTGGGGTACTCCAGGGTCTGATCGGTCTGAAGGTCGGTCTCCAGCCTCGCATCACCTTAATTTAGACGTCGCAAGTACTGCGTTTCGGCCTTCGGCCTCACCGCAGTACTTGCTCCGTCGTTTCGTACATCCCTAGAAAAATGTACGGAATTTGTATGAAGAAAAAATGTTTTTGTATGAAAGCCAAAATTTTTTGTATGATTCAAAACATGCATGCAGTTCTCTCAAATATTAGTTCAAACACCACCTCACTATCTCTTATAGTTTCCGAGATCCCTTCGGTACTTCAAGGTCTGATGGTCAAAGTGGAGGTGATGCTCGGCCTGCGGCCTCGCATCCCCCTCACTTTGACGTCGCAAGTACTGCAGTTCGGCCTTCGGCCTCACTGCAGTACTTGCTCCGTCGTTTTGTTCATCCCTAGGAAAATGTATGGAATTTGTATAAAGAAAAAAAAAATTGTATGAAAGCCAAAATTTTTTTGTATGATTAGTAACATGCAAGCAGTTCTCATCAAATTTGGTTCAAACACCAACCCGCTATCTCTTATAGTTTTCGAGATCCCCTGGGGTACTCCAGGGTCTGATCGGTCTGAAGGTCGGTCTCCTACCTCGCATCACCTTCACTGAGACGTCGCAAGTACTGCATTTCGGCCTTCGGCCTCACCGCAGTACTTGCTCCGTCGTTATGTTCATCCTTAGGAAAATGTATGGAATTTGTATAAAGAAAATTTTTTTTTGTATGAAAGCCAAAAAAATTTTGTATGATTGGTAACATACAAGCAGTTCTCATCAAATTTGGTTCAAACACCAACCCGCTATCTCTTATAGTTTTTGAGATCCCCTGGGGTACTCCAGGGCCTGATCGGACTGAAGGTCGGTCTCCAGCCTCGCATCACCTTAACTTCGACGTCGCAAGTACTTCGGTTCGGCCTTCGGCCTCACCGCAGTACTTGCTCCGTCGTTTTGTTCATCCCTAGTAAAATGTATGGGATTTGTATGAAGAAATTTTTTTTGTATGAAAGCCAAAAAAAATTTGTATGATTGGTAACATGCATGCAGTTCTCTCAAATATTAGTTCAAACACCACCTCCCTATCTCTTATAGTTTCCGAGAACCCTTTGGTACTCCAAGGTCTGATGGTCAAAGTAATGGTGATGCTCGGCCTGCGGCCTCGCATCTCCCGCACTTTGACGCCGCAAGTACTGCAGTTCGGCCTTCGGCCTCACCGCAGTACTTGCTCCGTCGTTTTGTTCATCCCTAGTAAAATGTATGGGATTTGTATGAAGAAATTTTTTTTTGTATGAAAGCCAAAAAAATTTTGTATGATTGGTAACATGCAAGCAGTTCTCATAATATTTAGTTCAAACACCAACCCGCTATCTCTTATAGTTTTTGAGATCCCATGGGGTACTCCAAGGTCTGATGCACAAAGTGATGGTGATGCTCGGCCTCCGGCCTCGCATCCCCATCACTTCGACGTCGCAAGTACTGCAGTTCGGCCTTTGGCCTCACCGCAGTACTTGCTCCGTCGTTTTGTTTATCCCTAGGAAAATGTATGGGATTTGTATGAAGAAAAAAAAAGTTGTATGAAAGCCAAATAAATTTTGTGTGATTGAAAACATGCATGCAGTTCTCTTCAATATTAGTTCAAGCATCATCCCCCTATCTCTTATAGTTTTCGAGATCCCTTTGGTACTCCAAGGTCAGTTCCACCTATCACCAACTTTTCATTTATTCTATACATTCTAGACCCATACATATACATTTGCACCAAAGACGTCAACCCTGCACCCCAGCAACATGGAGATCTACTCCCCACCCCCTCGAAATTTTCACATGTATGGCGGCCATCTTTATTTTTTGACATTTCGGAATTTCGATTTCAGATATGGAATCTGCACCCCAAAATACCCCCGGATGCAAAAAATCAGCCCCCTGCGGCCATTTTGAAAATCGGCCGCCATTTTGACGACGCCATCTTGGATTTTTGCAACCATTTCCAAACGTCCCCCACGGCCCTCTATGACATTTGGTCGAACACCCCCCACCTATCTCCAACCGTTCCAGAGTTACGAGCATTTGAAATATGTATGGCGGCCATGTTTTTTTGTATGGCGGCCATCTTGTTTTTTGGTTTTCCTTCACCTACAAGCAGTTCCTACCAAAATTAGTTCGAGCACCCCCCATCTAAGTCTTACCACTTTTGAGATCCCCTACCCTACTCCATGACCAGTTCCACTTTCTCCAAGTTTCGGATTTTTCTCGTGGTCTCATGAACCATACCTATACGATGACATATGACACATGCACCCCACAAAACTCCTTCCCGGAGAACTACTATGTCAGTGAGTCAGTGAGTGAGTGAATGGTAATCCAATTATATATAATAGTAACTAGTAATTTTGGGCCGCGCATGCGGCCCGGAGTGTTTTTGGGACTGTGTTGGACTTGTTATTTTTTGTATAAGAAATAGTATTTGTATATGTATTGTATTTAAAAAAAGTTGGCGCTAGAAGAAGGGGAAAGAGATGAGTAAAGAGATAAAATGCGGTAGAAAGTGGGCTAAGGATAATGATGATGATATTAGATAATGTGACTTTTAATGATATCGGTAGTTGTATGCAACTAAATCACCAAATGAATGTGGAAACGCCAACTAATCATCAAACTCGGTGGGATATATATTAAAAAAAAACTCGTGTCCAATTTGTTTAGGGCTGTATATGATGATGATGTAGTCAAAATGCCACGAAGTTGTAAGAAATCAGTAACTACAAACGGATAAAATATATTATGTACCTATATAGAGTAGTTGTAATAGAAAGTTGGCTGAGGATAATGATGATTTTGTATGATCCAATACATACAACCAGTTCTCATCAAATTTAGTTCAAGCATCAACCCGCTATCTCTTATAGTTTTCGAGATCCCATGGGGTACTCCAAGGCCTGATGGTCAAAGTGATGGCCTTCAGCCTCGCATCACCTTCACTTAGACGTCGCAAGTACTGCAGTTCGGCCTTCGGCCTCACCGCATCACTTGCTCCGTCGTTTTGTTCGTCCCTAGGAAAATGTATGGAATTTGTATGAAAAAAAAAATTGAATGAAAGCCATATTTTTTTTGTATGATTGGTTACATGCAAGCAGTTCTTACCATATTTAGTTCAATTACCAACCCGCTGTCTCTTATAGTCTTTGAGATCCCATGGGGTACTCCAAGGTCTGATGAACAATGTGGTGGTGATGCTCGGCCTCCGGCCTCACATCGCCATCACTTCGACGTCGCAAGTACTGCAGTTCGGCCTTCGGCCTCACCGCAGTACTTGCTCCGTCGTTTTGTACAACCCTAGAAAAATGTATGGAATTTGTATGAAGAAAAAATTTTTTTGTATGAAAGCCAAAAAATTTTTGTATGATTCAAAACATGCATGCAGTTCTCTCAAATATTAGTTCAAACACCACCTCCCTATCTCTTATAGTTTCCGAGATCCCTTCGGTACTCCAAGGTCTGATGGTCAAAGTGGTGGTGATGCTCGGCCTGCGGCCTCGCATCCCCCTCACTTTGACGTCGCAAGTACTGCAGTTCGGCCTTCGGCCTCACTGCAGTACTTGCTCCGTCATTTTGTTCATCCCTAGGGAAATGTATGGGATTTGTATGATAAAAAAAAAAATTTGTATGAAAGCCAAAAATTTTTGGTATGATTGAAAACATGCATGCAGTTCTCTCCAACATTAGTTCAAGCATCATTCCCCTATGTCTTATAGTTTTCGAGATCCCTTTGGTACTCCAAGGTCAGTTCCACCTACCACCAACTTTTCATTTATTCTGTAAATTCTGGATCCATACGTATACAATGGCACCAAAAACGTCAATCCTGCATCCCAGCAACATGGAGATCTACTCCCCACCCTCTCGAAATTTTCACATGTATGGCGGCCATCTTTATTTTTTGACATTTCGGTATTTCGATTTTAGATATGGAATCTGCACCCATAAATACCCCCGGATGCAAAAAATCAGCCTCCTGCGGCCATTTTGAAAATCGGCCGCCATTTTGACGACGCCATCTTGGATTTTTGCAACTATTTCCAAACGTCCCCCACGGCCCTCTATGACATTTGGTCGAACACCCCCCACCTATCTCCAACCGTTCCAGAGTTACGAGCATTTGAAATTTGTATGGCGGCCATGTTTTTTTGTATGGCGGCCATCTTGTTTTTTGGTTTTCCTTCACCTACAAGCAGTTCCTACCAAAATTAGTTCAAGCACCCCCCCTCCAAGTTTCATAGGTTCCGAGATCCCCTACCCTACTCCATGACCAGTTCCACTTTCTCCAAGTTTCGGATTTTTCTCGTGGTCCCATGAACCATACCTATACGGTGACATATGACACATGCACCCCACGAAACTCCTTCATGGAGAACAATTATGTCAGTGAGTGAGTCAGTGAGTCGTAATCCAATTATATATAATAGTAACTAGTAATTTTGGGCCGCGCATGCGGCCCGGCGTGTTATTGGTAGTTTGGACTTTTAATTTTTTGTATAAGAAATAGTATATGTATAAGAATTGCATTAAAAAAATTGGCGCTAGTAAAAGGGTAATGAGATAAAATGAAAAAATTTTTGAAAATTTTATGAAGACATTTTTTTTCAATGATTAGTAACATGCAAGCAGTTCTCATCAAATTTAGTTCAAACACCAACCCGCTATCTCTTAAAGTTTTCGAGATCCGCTGGGGTACTCCAGGGTCTGATGGGTCTGAAGGTCGGTCTCCTACCTCGCATCACCTTCACTGAGACGTTGCAAGTACTGCATTTCGGCCTTCGGCCTCACCGCAGTACTTGCTCCGTCGTTTTGTTCATCCCTAGGAAAATGTATGGGATTTGTATGAAGAAAAAAAAATTTTGTATGAAAGCCAAAAATTTTTGGTATGATTGAAAACATGCATGCAGTTCTATCCAATATTAGTTCAAACACCACCTCCCTATCTCTTATAGTTTCCGAGATCCCTTCGGTACTCCAAGGTCTGATGGTCAAAGTGGTGGTGATGCTTGGCCTGCGGCCTCGCATCCCCCTCACTTTGACGTCGCAAGTACTGCAGTTCGGCCTTCGGCCTCACTGCAGTACTTGCTCCGTCGTTTTGTTCATCCCTAGGGAAATGTATGGGATTTGTATGAAGAAAAAAAATTTTTGTATGAAAGCCATAAATTTTTGGTATGATTGAAAACATGCATGCAGTTCTCTCCAACATTAGTTCAAGCATCATCCCCCTATCTCTTATAGATTTCGAGATCCCTTAGGTACTCCGGGGTCAGTTCCACCTATCACCAACTTTTGATTTATTCTATACATTCTGGATCCAAACGTATACATTTGCACCAAAAACGTCAACCCTGCACCCCAGCAACATGGAGATCTACTCACCACCCCCTCGAAAATTTCACATGTATGGCGGCCATCTTTATTTTTTGACATTTCGGAATTTCGATTGCAGATATGGAATCTGCACCCCAAAATACTCTCGGATGCAAAAAATCAGCCCCCTGCGGCCATTTTGAAAATCGGCCGCCATTTTGACGACGCCATCTTGGATTTTTGCAACTATTTCCAAACGTCCCCCACGGCTCTCTATGACATTTGGTCGAACACCCCCCACCTATCTCCAACCGTTCTAGAGTTACAAGCATTTGAAATTTGTATGGCGGCCATGTTTTTTTGTATGGCGGCCATCTTGTTTTTTGGTTTTCTTCACCTACAAGCAGTTCCTACAAAAATTAGTTCGAGCACCCCCCCTCTATGTCCTACCACTTTTGAGATCCCCTACCCTACTCCATGACCACTTCCACTTTCTCCAAGTTTCGGATTTTTCTCGTGGTGCCATGAACCATACCTATACGATGACATATGACACTTGCACCCCACGAAACTCCTTCCCGGAGAACTACTATGTCAGTCAGTCAGTCAGTCATCAAAGTGGTGGTGATGCTCGGCCTGCGGCCTCGCATCCCCCTCACTTTGACGTCGCAAGTACTGCAGTTCTGCCTTCGGCCTCACTGCAGTACTTGCTCCGTCGTTTTGTTCATCCCTAGGGAAATGTATGGGATTTGTATGAAGAAAAAAAATTTTTGTATGAAAGCCATAAATTTTTGGTATGATTGAAAACATGCATGCAGTTCTCTCCAACATTAGTTCAAGCATCATCCCCCTATCTCTTATAGATTTCGAGATCCCTTAGGTACTCCGGGGTCAGTTCCACCTATCACCAACTTTTGATTTATTCTATACATTCTGGATCCAAACGTATACATTTGCACCAAAAACGTCAACCCTGCACCCCAGCAACATGGAGATCTACTCACCACCCCCTCGAAAATTTCACATGTATGGCGGCCATCTTTATTTTTTGACATTTCGGAATTTCGATTTTAGATTTGGTATCTGCACCCCAAAATACCCCCGAATGCAAAAAATCAGCCCCCTGCGGCCATTTTGAAAATCGGCCGCCATTTTGACGACGCCATCTTGGATTTTTGCAACCATTTCCAAACGTCCCCCACGGCCCTCTATGACATTTGGTCGAACACCCCCCACCTATCTCCAACCGTTCCAGAGTTACGAGCATTTGAAATATGTATGGCGGCCATGTTTTTTTGTATGGCGGCCATCTTGTTTTTTGGATTTCCTTCACCTACAAGCAGTTCCTACAAATATTAGTTCGAGCACCCCACCTCCAAGTCTCATAGGTTCCGAGATCCCCTACCCTACTCCATGACCAGTTCCACTTTCTCCAAGTTTCGGATTTTTCTCGTGGTCCCATGAACCATACCTATACGGTGACATATGACACATGCACCCCACGAAACTCCTTCACGGAGAACAACTATGTCAGTGAGTGAATGGTAATCCAATTATATATAATATTAATTAACTAGTAATTTTGGGCCGCGCATGCGGCCCGGAGTGTTTTTGGGACTGTGTTGGACTTAGTATTTTTTGTATAAGAAATAGAATTAGTATAAGTATTGCATTAAAAAAAAATTGGCGCTAGTAAAAGGGTAATGAGATAAAATGAAGAAATTTTTGAAAATTTTATGAAGACTATTTTTGTATGAAAGCCAAAATTTTTTTGTATGATTAGTAACATGCAAGCAGTTCTCATCAAATTTGGTTCAAACACCAACCCGCTATGTCTTATAGTTTTCGAGATCCCTGGGGTACTCCAGGGTCTGATCGGTCTGAAGGTCGGTCTCCAATCATCACCTTCACTGAGACGTCGCAAGTACTGCATTTCGGCCTTCGGCCTCACCGCAGTACTTGCTCCGTCGTTTTGTTCATCCTTAGGAAAACGTATGGGATTTGTATAAAGAAAAAAAATTTTTGTATGAAAGCCAAAAATTTTTTGTATGATTCAAAACATGCATGCAGTTCTCTCAAATATTAGTTCAAACACCACCTCCCTATCTCTTATAGTTTCCGAGATCCCTTCGGTACTCCAAGCTCTGATGGTCAAAGTGGAGGTGATGCTCGGCCTGCGGCCTCGCATCCCCCTCACTTTGACGTCGCAAGTACTGCAGTTCGGCCTTCGGCCTCACCGCAGTACTTGCTCCGTCGTTTTGTTCATCCCTAGGGAAATGTATGGGATTTGTATGAAGAAAAAAAATTTTTGTATGAAAGCCAAAATTTTTTGGTATGATTGAAAACATGCATGCAGTTCTCTCCAACATTAGTTCAAGCATCATTCCCCTATCTCTTATAGTTTTCGAGATCCCTTTGGTACTCCAAGGTCAATTCCACCTATCACCAACTTTCCATTTATTCTATACATTTTGGTCCCATCCCTATACATTGGCACCAAAAACGTCAACCCTGCACTCCAGCAACATGGAGATCTACTCCCCACCCCCTCGAAATTTTCACATGTATGGCGGCCATCTTTATTTTTTGACATTTTGGAATTTCGATTTTAGATATGGAATCTGCACCCCAAAATACACCCGGATGCAAAAAATCAGCCCCCTGCGGCCATTTTGAAAATCGGCCGCCATTTTGACGACGCCATCTTGGATTTTTGCAACTATTTCCAAACGTCCCCCACGGCCCTCTATGACATTTGGTCGAACACCCCCCACCTATCTCCAACCGTTCCAGAGAAATTCACATTTGAAATTTGTATGGCGGCCATGTTTTTTTGTATGGCGGCCATCTTGTTTTTTGGTTTTCCTTCACCAACAAGCAGTTCCTACCAAAATTAGTTCAAGCACCCCCCATCTAAGTCTTACCACTTTTGAGATCCCCTACCCTACTCCATGACCAGTTCCACTTTCTCCAAGTTTCGGATTTTTCTCGTGGTCCCATGAACCATTCCTATACGATGACATATGACACATGCACCCCACGAAACTCCTTCCTGGAGAACTACTATGTCAGTCAGTGAGTGAGTGAGTCGTAATCCAATTATATATAATAGTAACTAGTAATTTTGGGCCGCGCATGCGGCCCGGCGTGTTATTGGTAGTTTGGACTTTTAATTTTTTGTATAAGAAATAGTATTTGTATTAGTTATTTAAAAAATTGGCGCTAGCAAAAGGGTAATGAGATAAAATGAAGAAATTTTTGAAAATTTTATGAAGACTATTTTTGTATGAAAGCCAAAAATTTTTTGTATGATTTGTAACATGCAAGCAGTTCTCATCAAATTTGGTTCCAACACCAACCCGCTATCTCTTATAGTTTTCGAGATCCCCTGGGGTACTCCAGGGTCTGATCGGTCTGAAGGTCGGTCTCCAGCCTCGCATCACCTTAACTTAGACGTCGCAAGTACTGCGTTTCGGCCTTTGGCCTCACCGCAGTACTTGCTCCGTCGTTTTGTACATCCCTAGAAAAATGTATGGAATTTGTATGAAGAAAATTTTTTTTTGTATGAAAGCCAAAAATTTTTTGTATGATTCAAAACATGCATGCAGTTCTCTCAAATATTAGTTCAAACACCACCTCCCTATCTCTTATAGTTTCCGAGATCCCTTCGGTACTCCAAGGTCTGATGGTCAAAGTGGTGGTGATGCTCGGCCTGCGGCCTCGCATCCCCCTCACTTTGACGTCGCAAGTACTGCAGTTCGGCCTTCGGCCTCACTGCAGTACTTGCTCCGTCGTTTTGTTCATCCCTAGGGAAATGTATGGGATTTGTATGAAGAAAAATTTTTTTGTAAGAAAGCCAAAAATTTTCGGTACGATTGGAAACATGCATGCAGTTCTCTCCAACATTAGTTCAAGCATCATTCCCCTATCTCTTATAGTTTTCGAGATCCCTTTGGTACTCCAAGGTCAGTTCCACCTATCACCAACTTTTCATTTATTCTATACATTCTGGACCCAAACGTATACACTTGCACCAAAAACGTCAACCCTGCACCCCAGCAACATGGAGATCTACTCACCACCCCCTCGAAAATTTCACATGTATGGCGGCCATCTTTATTTTTTGACATTTCGGAATTTCGATTTTAGATATGGAATCTGCACCCCAAAATACTCCGGGTTGCAAAAAATCAGCCCCCTGCGGCCATTTTGAAAATCGGCCGCCATTTTGACGACGCCATCTTGGATTTTTGCAACCATTTCCAAACGTCCCCCACGGCCCTCTATGACATTTGGTCGAACACCCCCCACCTATCTCCAACCGTTCCAGAGTTACGAGCATTTGAAATTTGTATGGCGGCCATGTTTTTTTGTATGGCGGCCATCTTGTTTTTTGGTTTTCTGGAACCTACAAGCAGTTCCTACCAAAATTAGTTCAAGCACCCCACCTCTATGTCCTACCACTTTCGAGATCCCCTACCCTACTCCATGACCAGTTCCACTTTCTCCAAGTTTCGGATTTTTCCTCTACTCATTGGAGCATCCTCTATACGATGACATATGACACTTGCACCCCACGAAACTCCTTCCCGGAGAACTACTATGTCAATGAGTGTATGTATATATGTATATATGTATAGATGAATGAATGAATGGTAATCCAATTATATATAATAAGTAACTAGTAATTTTGGGCCGCGCATGCGGCCCGGTGTGTTATATTGAATTAAAAAAACATTGGCGCTAGTAAAAGGGTAATGAGATAATATGAAGAAATTTTTGAAAATTTTATGAAGACTATTTTTGTATGAAAGCCAAATTTTTTTGTATGATTAGTAACATGCAAGCAGTTCTCATCAAATTTGGTTCAAACACCAACCCGCTAACTCTTATAGTTTTCGAGATCCCTGGGGTACTCCAGGGTCTGATCGGTCTGAAGGTCGGTCTCCAACCTCGCATCACCTTCACTGAGACGTCGCAAGTACTGCATTTCGGCCTTCAGCCTCACCGCAGTACTTGCTCCGTCGTTTTGTTCATCCTTAAGAAAACGCATGGGATTTGTATGAAGAAAAAAAAATTTGTATGAAAGCCAAAAATTTTTTGTATGATTCAAAACAAACATGCAGTTCTCTCAAATATTAGTTCAAACACCACCGCGCTATCTCTTATAGTTTCCGAGATCCCTTCGGTACTCCAAGGTCTGATGGTCAAAGTGGAGGTGATGCTCGGCCTGCGGCCTCGCATCCCCCTCACTTTGACGTCGCAAGTACTGCAGTTCGGCCTTCGGCCTCACTGCAGTACTTGCTCCGTCGTTTTGTTCATCCCTAGGGAAATGTACGGGATTTGTATGGAGAAAAAAAATTTTTGTATGAAAGCCAAAAAATTTTTGTATGATTTAAAACATGCATGCAGTTCTCTCCAATATAAGTTTAAGCATCATCCCCCTATCTCTTATAGTTTTCGAGATCCCTTAGGTACTCCAGGGTCAGTTCCACCTATCACCAACTTTTCATTTATTCTATACATTCGGGACCCATATGTATACACTGGCACCAAAAATGTCAACCCTGCACCCCAGCAACATGGAGATCTACTCCCTACCCCCTCAAAATTTTCACATGTATGGCGGCCATCTTTATTTTTTGACATTTTAAAAATTTGATTTCAGTTATGGAATCTGCACCTCAAAATACCCCCGGATGCAAAAAATCAGCCCCCTGCGGCCATTTTGAAAATCGGCCGCCATTTTGACGACGCCATCTTGAATTTTTGCAACTATTTCCAAACGTCCCCCACGGCTCTCTATGACATTTGGTCGAACACCCCCCACCTATCTCCAACCGTTCCAGAGAAATTCACATTTGAAATTTGTATGGCGGCCATGTTTTTTTGCACGGCGGCCATCTTGTTTCCACATTTTCATCACCTACAAGCAGTTCCCTCCAAAGTTACTTTGAACACCTGGAGCCTACCTCGTCTGGTTTCGGAGATCCACCTACCTACTCCATGACCAGTTCCACTTTCTCCAAGTTTCGGATTTTTCTCGTGGTCCCATGAACCATACCTATACGATGACATATGACACTTGCACCCCACGAAACTCCTTCCCAGAGAACTACTATGTCAGTCAGTGAGTGAGTCGTAATCCAATTATATATAATAGTAACTAGTAATTTTGGGCCGCGCATGCGGCCCGGTGTGTTATATTGAATTAAAAAAACATTGGCGCTAGTAAAAGGGTAATGAGATAATATGAAGAAATTTTTGAAAATTTTATGAAGACTATTTTTGTATGAAAGCCAAATTTTTTTGTATGATTAGTAACATGCAAGCAGTTCTCATCAAATTTGGTTCAAACACCAACCCGCTAACTCTTATAGTTTTCGAGATCCCTGGGGTACTCCAGGGTCTGATCGGTCTGAAGGTCGGTCTCCAACCTCGCATCACCTTCACTGAGACGTCGCAAGTACTGCATTTCGGCCTTCAGCCTCACCGCAGTACTTGCTCCGTCGTTTTGTTCATCCTTAAGAAAACGCATGGGATTTGTATGAAGAAAAAAAAATTTGTATGAAAGCCAAAAATTTTTTGTATGATTCAAAACAAACATGCAGTTCTCTCAAATATTAGTTCAAACACCACCGCGCTATCTCTTATAGTTTCCGAGATCCCTTCGGTACTCCAAGGTCTGATGGTCAAAGTGGAGGTGATGCTCGGCCTGCGGCCTCGCATCCCCCTCACTTTGACGTCGCAAGTACTGCAGTTCGGCCTTCGGCCTCACTGCAGTACTTGCTCCGTCGTTTTGTTCATCCCTAGGGAAATGTACGGGATTTGTATGGAGAAAAAAAATTTTTGTATGAAAGCCAAAAAATTTTTGTATGATTTAAAACATGCATGCAGTTCTCTCCAATATAAGTTTAAGCATCATCCCCCTATCTCTTATAGTTTTCGAGATCCCTTAGGTACTCCAGGGTCAGTTCCACCTATCACCAACTTTTCATTTATTCTATACATTCGGGACCCATATGTATACACTGGCACCAAAAATGTCAACCCTGCACCCCAGCAACATGGAGATCTACTCCCTACCCCCTCAAAATTTTCACATGTATGGCGGCCATCTTTATTTTTTGACATTTTAAAAATTTGATTTCAGTTATGGAATCTGCACCTCAAAATACCCCCGGATGCAAAAAATCAGCCCCCTGCGGCCATTTTGAAAATCGGCCGCCATTTTGACGACGCCATCTTGAATTTTTGCAACTATTTCCAAACGTCCCCCACGGCTCTCTATGACATTTGGTCGAACACCCCCCACCTATCTCCAACCGTTCCAGAGAAATTCACATTTGAAATTTGTATGGCGGCCATGTTTTTTTGCACGGCGGCCATCTTGTTTCCACATTTTCATCACCTACAAGCAGTTCCCTCCAAAGTTACTTTGAACACCTGGAGCCTACCTCGTCTGGTTTCGGAGATCCACCTACCTACTCCATGACCAGTTCCACTTTCTCCAAGTTTCGGATTTTTCTCGTGGTCCCATGAACCATACCTATACGATGACATATGACACTTGCACCCCACGAAACTCCTTCCCAGAGAACTACTATGTCAGTCAGTGAGTGAGTCGTAATCCAATTATATATAATAGTAACTAGTAATTTTGGGCCGCGCATGCGGCCCGGCGTGTTATTGCTAGTTTGGACTTATAAGTATTGCATAAAAAAAAATTGGCGCTAGTAAAAGGGTAATGAGATAAAATGAAGAAATTTTTGAAAATTTTATGAAGACTTTTTTTGTATGGAAGCCAAAATTTTTTGGTATGATTAGTAACATGCAAACAGTTCTCATCAAATTTAGTTCAAACACCAACCCGCTATCTCTTATAGTTTTCGAGATCCCTGGGGTACTCCAGGGTTTGATCGGTCTGAAGGTCGGTCTCCAACCTCGCATCACCTTCACTGAGACGTCGCAAGTACTGCAGTTCGGCCTTCGGCCTCACCGCAGTACTTGCTCCGTCGTTTTGTTCATCCTTAGGAAAATGTATGGGATTTGTATAAAGAAAAAAAATTTTTGTATGAAAGCCAAAAATTTTTTGTATGATTCAAAATATGCATGCAGTTTTCTCAAATATTAGCTCAAACACCACCTCCTTATCTCTTATAGTTTCCGAGATCCCTTCGGTACTCCAAGGTCTGATGGTCAAAGTGGAGATGATGCTCGGCCTGCGGCCTCGCATCCCCCTCACTTTGACGTCGCAAGTACTGCAGTTCGGCCTTCGGCCTCACTGCAGTACTTGCTCCGTCGTTTTGTTCATCCCTAGGGAAATGTATGGGATTTGTATGAAGAGAAAAAATTTTTGTATGAAAGCCAAAAATTTTTTGTATGATTGAAAACATGCAAACAGTTCTCTCCAATATTATCGCAAGCATCATCCCCCTACCTCTTATAGTTTTCGAGATCTCTTTGGTACTCCAAGGTCAGTTCCACCTATCACCAACTTTTCATTTATTCTATACATTCTGGACGCAAACGTATACATTAGCACCAAAAACGTCAACCCTGCACCCCAGCAACATGGAGATCTACTCACCACCACCTCGAAAATTTCACATGTATGGCGGCCATCTTTATTTTTTGACATTTTAAAAATTTGATTTCAGTTATGGAATCTGCACCTCAAAATACCCCCGGATGCAAAAAATCAGCCCCCTGCGGCCATTTTGAAAATCGGCCGCCATTTTGACGACGCCATCTTGAATTTTTGCAACTATTTCCAAACGTCCCCCACGGCTCTCTATGACATTTGGTCGAACACCCCCCACCTATCTCCAACCGTTCCAGAGAAATTCACATTTGAAATTTGTATGGCGGCCATGTTTTTTTGCACGGCGGCCATCTTGTTTCCACATTTTCATCACCTACAAGCAGTTCCCTCCAAAGTTACTTTGAACACCTGGAGCCTACCTCGTCTGGTTTCGGAGATCCACCTACCTACTCCATGACCAGTTCCACTTTCTCCAAGTTTCGGATTTTTCTCGTGGTCCCATGAACCATACCTATACGATGACATATGACACTTGCACCCCACGAAACTCCTTCCCAGAGAACTACTATGTCAGTCAGTGAGTGAGTCGTAATCCAATTATATATAATAGTAACTAGTAATTTTGGGCCGCGCATGCGGCCCGGCGTGTTATTGGTAGTTTGGACTTTTAATTTTTTGTATAAGAAATAGTATATGTATAAGAATTGCATTAAAAAAATTGGCGCTAGTAAAAGGGTAATGAGATAAAATGAAAAAATTTTTGAAAATTTTATGAAGACATTTTTTTTCAATGATTAGTAACATGCAAGCAGTTCTCATCAAATTTAGTTCAAACACCAACCCGCTATCTCTTAAAGTTTTCGAGATCCGCTGGGGTACTCCAGGGTCTGATGGGTCTGAAGGTCGGTCTCCTACCTCGCATCACCTTCACTGAGACGTTGCAAGTACTGCATTTCGGCCTTCGGCCTCACCGCAGTACTTGCTCCGTCGTTTTGTTCATCCCTAGGAAAATGTATGGGATTTGTATGAAGAAAAAAAAATTTTGTATGAAAGCCAAAAATTTTTGGTATGATTGAAAACATGCATGCAGTTCTATCCAATATTAGTTCAAACACCACCTCCCTATCTCTTATAGTTTCCGAGATCCCTTCGGTACTCCAAGGTCTGATGGTCAAAGTGGTGGTGATGCTTGGCCTGCGGCCTCGCATCCCCCTCACTTTGACGTCGCAAGTACTGCAGTTCGGCCTTCGGCCTCACTGCAGTACTTGCTCCGTCGTTTTGTTCATCCCTAGGGAAATGTATGGGATTTGTATGAAGAAAAAAAATTTTTGTATGAAAGCCATAAATTTTTGGTATGATTGAAAACATGCATGCAGTTCTCTCCAACATTAGTTCAAGCATCATCCCCCTATCTCTTATAGATTTCGAGATCCCTTAGGTACTCCGGGGTCAGTTCCACCTATCACCAACTTTTGATTTATTCTATACATTCTGGATCCAAACGTATACATTTGCACCAAAAACGTCAACCCTGCACCCCAGCAACATGGAGATCTACTCACCACCCCCTCGAAAATTTCACATGTATGGCGGCCATCTTTATTTTTTGACATTTCGGAATTTCGATTGCAGATATGGAATCTGCACCCCAAAATACTCTCGGATGCAAAAAATCAGCCCCCTGCGGCCATTTTGAAAATCGGCCGCCATTTTGACGACGCCATCTTGGATTTTTGCAACTATTTCCAAACGTCCCCCACGGCTCTCTATGACATTTGGTCGAACACCCCCCACCTATCTCCAACCGTTCTAGAGTTACAAGCATTTGAAATTTGTATGGCGGCCATGTTTTTTTGTATGGCGGCCATCTTGTTTTTTGGTTTTCTTCACCTACAAGCAGTTCCTACAAAAATTAGTTCGAGCACCCCCCCTCTATGTCCTACCACTTTTGAGATCCCCTACCCTACTCCATGACCACTTCCACTTTCTCCAAGTTTCGGATTTTTCTCGTGGTGCCATGAACCATACCTATACGATGACATATGACACTTGCACCCCACGAAACTCCTTCCCGGAGAACTACTATGTCAGTCAGTCAGTCAGTCATCAAAGTGGTGGTGATGCTCGGCCTGCGGCCTCGCATCCCCCTCACTTTGACGTCGCAAGTACTGCAGTTCTGCCTTCGGCCTCACTGCAGTACTTGCTCCGTCGTTTTGTTCATCCCTAGGGAAATGTATGGGATTTGTATGAAGAAAAAAAATTTTTGTATGAAAGCCATAAATTTTTGGTATGATTGAAAACATGCATGCAGTTCTCTCCAACATTAGTTCAAGCATCATCCCCCTATCTCTTATAGATTTCGAGATCCCTTAGGTACTCCGGGGTCAGTTCCACCTATCACCAACTTTTGATTTATTCTATACATTCTGGATCCAAACGTATACATTTGCACCAAAAACGTCAACCCTGCACCCCAGCAACATGGAGATCTACTCACCACCCCCTCGAAAATTTCACATGTATGGCGGCCATCTTTATTTTTTGACATTTCGGAATTTCGATTTTAGATTTGGTATCTGCACCCCAAAATACCCCCGAATGCAAAAAATCAGCCCCCTGCGGCCATTTTGAAAATCGGCCGCCATTTTGACGACGCCATCTTGGATTTTTGCAACCATTTCCAAACGTCCCCCACGGCCCTCTATGACATTTGGTCGAACACCCCCCACCTATCTCCAACCGTTCCAGAGTTACGAGCATTTGAAATATGTATGGCGGCCATGTTTTTTTGTATGGCGGCCATCTTGTTTTTTGGATTTCCTTCACCTACAAGCAGTTCCTACAAATATTAGTTCGAGCACCCCACCTCCAAGTCTCATAGGTTCCGAGATCCCCTACCCTACTCCATGACCAGTTCCACTTTCTCCAAGTTTCGGATTTTTCTCGTGGTCCCATGAACCATACCTATACGGTGACATATGACACATGCACCCCACGAAACTCCTTCACGGAGAACAACTATGTCAGTGAGTGAATGGTAATCCAATTATATATAATATTAATTAATTAACTAGTAATTTTGGGCCGCGCATGCGGCCCGGCGTGTTATTGGTAGTTTGGACTTATAATTTTTTGTATAAGAAATAAAATAAGTATTGCATTAAAAAAAAATTGGCGCTAGTAAAAGGGTAATGAGATAAGATGAAGAATTTTTTAAAAATTTTATGACTTTTTTTGTATGAAAGCCAAAAATTTTTTGTATGATTAGTAACATGCAAGCAGTTCTCATCAAATTAAGTTCAAACACCAACCTGCTATCTCTTATAGTTTTCGAGATCCCTGGGGTACTCCAGGGTCTGATCGGTCTGAAGGTCGGTCTCCAACCTCGCATCACCTTCACTGAGACGTCGCAAGTACTGCATTTCGGCCTTCGGCCTCACCGCAGTACTTGCTCCGTCGTTTTGTTCATCCTTAGGAAAATGTATGGGATTTGTATAAAGAAAAAAAATTTTTGTATGAAAGCCCAAAATTTTTTGTATGATTGGTAACATGCAAGCAGTACTTACCATATTTAGTTGAAACACCAACCCGCTATCTCTTATAGTTTTTGAGATCCCATGGGGTACTCCAAGGTCTGATGGTCAAAGTGGTGGTGATGCTCGGCCTGCGGCCTCGCATCCCCTTCACTTTGACGTCGCAAGTACTGCAGTTCGGCCTTCGGCCTCACCGCAGTACTTGCTCCGTCGTTTTGTTCATCCTTAGGAAAATGTATGGGATTTGTATAAAGAAAAAAATTTTTTGTATGAAAGCCCAAAATTTTTTGTATGATTGGTAACATGCAAGCAGTTCTTACCATATTTAGTTGAAACACCAACCCGCTATCTCTTATAGTTTTTGAGATCCCATTGGGTACTCCAAGGTCTGATGGTCAAAGTGGTGGTGATGCTCGGCCTGCGGCCTCGCATCCCCCTCACTTTGACGTCGCAAGTACTGCAGTTCGGCCTTCGGCCTCACTGCAGTACTTGCTCCGTCGTTTTGTTCATCCCTAGGGAAATGTATGGGATTTGTATGAAGAAAAAAAATTTTTGTATGAAAGCCAAAAATTTTTGGTATGATTGAAAACATGCATGCAGTTCTCTCCAACATTAGTTCAAACATCATTCCCCTATGTCTTATAGTTTTCGAGATCTCTTTGGTACTCCAAGGTCAGTTCCACCTACCACCAACTTTTCATTTATTCTGTACATTCTGGACCCAAACGTATACAGTTGCACCAAAAACGTCAACCCTGCACCCCAGCAACATGGAGATCTACTCACCACCCCCTCGAAAATTTCACATGTATGGCGGCCATCTTTATTTTTTGACATTTCGGAATTTCGATTTTAGATATGGAATCTGCACCCCAAAATACCCCCGGATGCAAAAAACCAGCCCCCTGCGGCCATTTTGAAAATCGGCCGCCATTTTGACGACGCCATCTTGGATTTTTGCAACCATTTCCAAACGTCCCCCACGGCCCTCTATGACATTTGGTCGAACACCCCCCACCTATCTCCAACCGTTCCAGAGTTACGAGCGTTTGAAATTTGTATGGCGGCCATGTTTTTTTGTATGGCGGCCATCTTGTTTTTTGGTTTTCCTTCACCTACAAGCAGTTCCTACAAATATTAGTTCGAGCACCCCCCATCTTAGTCTTACCACTTTCGAGATCCCCTACCCTACTCCATGACCAGTTCCACTTTCTCCAAGTTTCGGATTTTTCTCGTGGTCCCATGAACCATACCTATACGATGACATATGACACTTGCACCCCACGAAACTCCTTCACGGAGAACAACTATGTCAGTCAGTCAGTGAGTCGTAATCCAATTATATATAATAGTAACTAGTAATTTTGGGCCGCGCATGCGGCCCGGCGTGTTATTGGTAGTTTGGACTTTTATTTTTTTGTATAAGAAATTGTATAAGTATTGCATTAAAAAAAAATTGGCGCTAGTAAAAGGGTAATGAGATAAAATGAAGAAATTTTTGAAAATTTTATGACTTTTTTTGTATGAAAGCCAAATTTTTTTTGTATGATAAGTAACATGCAAGCAGTTCTCATCAAATTTAGTTCAAACACCAACCCGCTATCTCTTATAGTTTTCGAGATCCCTTGGGGTACTCCAGGGTCTGATCGGTCTGAAGGTCGGTCTCCAACCTCGCATCACTTTCACTGAGACGTCGCAAGTACTGCATTTCGGCCTTCGGCCTCACCGCAGTACTTGCTCCGTCGTTTTGTTCATCCTTAGGAAAACTTATGGGATTTGTATAAAGAAAAAAAAATTTTGTATGAAAGCCCAAAATTTTTTGTATGATTGGTAACATGCAAGCAGTTCTTACCATATTTAGTTGAAACACCAACCCGCTATCTCTTATAGTTTTTGAGATCCCATTGGGTACTCCAAGGTCTGATGGTCAAAGTGGTGGTGATGCTCGGCCTGCGGCCTCGCATCCCCCTCACTTTGACGTCGCAAGTACTGCAGTTCGGCCTTCGGCCTCACTGCAGTACTTGCTCCGTCGTTTTGTTCATCCCTAGGGAAATGTATGGGATTTGTATGAAGAAAAAAATTTTTGTATGAAAGCCAAAAATTTTTGGTATGATTGAAAACATGCATGCAGTTCTCTCAAATATTAGTTCAAACACCACCTCCCTATCTCTTATAGTTTCCGAGATCCCTTCGGTACTCCAAGGTCTGATGGTCAAAGTGGTGGTGACGCTCGGCCTGCGGCCTCGCATCCCCCTCACTTTGACGTCGCAAGTACTGCAGTTCGGCCTTCGGCCTCACTGCAGTACTTGCTCCGTCGTTTTGTTCATCCCTAGGGAAATGTATGGGATTTGTATGAAGAAAAAAAATTTTTGTATGAAAGCCAAAAATTTTTGGTATGATTGAAAGCATGCATGCAGTTCTCTCCAACATTAGTTTAAGCATCATTCCCCTATCTCTTATAGTTTTCGAGATCCCTTTGGTACTCCAAGGTCAGTTCCACCTATCACCAACTTTTAATTTATTCTATACATTCTGGACCCAAACGTATACACTTGCACCAAAAACGTCAACCCTGCACCCCAGCAACATGGAGATCTACTCCCCACCCCCTCGAAAATTTCACATGTATGGCGGCCATCTTTGTTTTTTGACATTTCGGAATTTCGATTTCAGTTATGGAATCTGCACCCCAAAATATCCCCGGATGCAAAAAATCAGCCCCCTGCGGCCATTTTGAAAATCGGCCGCCATTTTGACGACGCCATCTTGGATTTTTGCAACCATTTCCAAACGTCCCCCACGGCCCTCTATGACATTTGGTCGAACACCCCCCACCTATCTCCAACCGTTCCAGAGAAATTCACATTTGAAATTTGTATGGCGGCCATGTTTTTTTGTATGGCGGCCATCTTGTTTTTTGGATTTCCTTCACCTACAAGCAGTTCCTACCAATATTAGTTCAAGCACCCCCCCTCCAAGTCCTACTACTTTTGAGATCCCCTACCCTACTCCATGACCAGTTCCACTTTCTCCAAGTTTCGGATTTTTCTCGTGGTCCCATGAACCATACCTATACGATGACATATGACACTTGCACCCCACTAAACTCCTTCCCGGAGAACTACTATGTCAGTCAGTGAGTGAGTGAATGGTAATCCAATTATATATAATAGTAACTAGTAATTTTGGGCCGCGCATGCGGCCCGGCGTGTTATTGCTAGTTTGGACTTATAAGTATTGCATAAAAAAAAATTGGCGCTAGTAAAAGGGTAATGAGATAAAATGAAGAAATTTTTGAAAATTTTATGAAGACTTTTTTTGTATGGAAGCCAAAATTTTTTGGTATGATTAGTAACATGCAAACAGTTCTCATCAAATTTAGTTCAAACACCAACCCGCTATCTCTTATAGTTTTCGAGATCCCTGGGGTACTCCAGGGTTTGATCGGTCTGAAGGTCGGTCTCCAACCTCGCATCACCTTCACTGAGACGTCGCAAGTACTGCAGTTCGGCCTTCGGCCTCACCGCAGTACTTGCTCCGTCGTTTTGTTCATCCTTAGGAAAATGTATGGGATTTGTATAAAGAAAAAAAATTTTTGTATGAAAGCCAAAAATTTTTTGTATGATTCAAAATATGCATGCAGTTTTCTCAAATATTAGCTCAAACACCACCTCCTTATCTCTTATAGTTTCCGAGATCCCTTCGGTACTCCAAGGTCTGATGGTCAAAGTGGAGATGATGCTCGGCCTGCGGCCTCGCATCCCCCTCACTTTGACGTCGCAAGTACTGCAGTTCGGCCTTCGGCCTCACTGCAGTACTTGCTCCGTCGTTTTGTTCATCCCTAGGGAAATGTATGGGATTTGTATGAAGAGAAAAAATTTTTGTATGAAAGCCAAAAATTTTTTGTATGATTGAAAACATGCAAACAGTTCTCTCCAATATTATCGCAAGCATCATCCCCCTACCTCTTATAGTTTTCGAGATCTCTTTGGTACTCCAAGGTCAGTTCCACCTATCACCAACTTTTCATTTATTCTATACATTCTGGACGCAAACGTATACATTAGCACCAAAAACGTCAACCCTGCACCCCAGCAACATGGAGATCTACTCACCACCACCTCGAAAATTTCACATGTATGGCGGCCATCTTTATTTTTTGACATTTTAAAAATTTGATTTCAGTTATGGAATCTGCACCTCAAAATACCCCCGGATGCAAAAAATCAGCCCCCTGCGGCCATTTTGAAAATCGGCCGCCATTTTGACGACGCCATCTTGAATTTTTGCAACTATTTCCAAACGTCCCCCACGGCTCTCTATGACATTTGGTCGAACACCCCCCACCTATCTCCAACCGTTCCAGAGAAATTCACATTTGAAATTTGTATGGCGGCCATGTTTTTTTGCACGGCGGCCATCTTGTTTCCACATTTTCATCACCTACAAGCAGTTCCCTCCAAAGTTACTTTGAACACCTGGAGCCTACCTCGTCTGGTTTCGGAGATCCACCTACCTACTCCATGACCAGTTCCACTTTCTCCAAGTTTCGGATTTTTCTCGTGGTCCCATGAACCATACCTATACGATGACATATGACACTTGCACCCCACGAAACTCCTTCCCAGAGAACTACTATGTCAGTCAGTGAGTGAGTCGTAATCCAATTATATATAATAGTAACTAGTAATTTTGGGCCGCGCATGCGGCCCGGCGTGTTATTGGTAGTTTGGACTTGTATTATTAGTATTGCATTAAAAAAAATTGGCGCTAGCAAAAGGGTAATGAAATAAAATGAAGAAATTTTTGAAAATTTTATGAAGACTTTTTTTGTATGAAAGCCAAATTTTTTTTGTATGATAAGTAACATGCAAGCAGTTCTCATCAAATTTAGTTCAAACACCAACCCGCTATCTCTTATAGTTTTCGAGATCCCTTGGGGTACTCCAGGGTCTGATCGGTCTGAAGGTCGGTCTCCAACCTCGCATCACTTTCACTGAGACGTCGCAAGTACTGCATTTCGGCCTTCGGCCTCACCGCAGTACTTGCTCCGTCGTTTTGTTCATCCTTAGGAAAACTTATGGGATTTGTATAAAGAAAAAAAAATTTGTATGAAAGCCAAAAATTTTTTGTATGATTCAAAACATGCATGCAGTTCTCTTAAATATTAGTTCAAACACCACCTCCCTATCTCTTATAGTTTCCGAGATCCCTTCGGTACTCCAAGGTCTGATGGTCAAAGTGGTGGTGATGCTCGGCCTGCGGCCTCGCATCCCCCTCACTTTGACGTCGCAAGTACTGCAGTTCGGCCTTCGGCCTCACTGCAGTACTTGCTCCGTCGTTTTGTTCATCCCTAGGGAAATGTATGGGATTTGTATGAAGAAAAAAATTTTTTGTATGAAAGCCAAAAATTTTTGGTATGATTGAAAACATGCATGCAGTTCTCTCCAACATTAGTTCAAGCATCATTCCCCTATCTCTTATAGTTTTCGAGATCCCTTTAGTACTCCAAGGTCAGTTCCACCTATCACCAACTTTTCATTTATTCTATACATTCTGGACCCAAACGTATACATTTGCACCAAAAACGTCAACCCTGCACCCCAGCAACATGGAGATCTACTCACCACCCCCTCGAAATTTTCACATGTATCGCGGCCATCTTTATTTTTTGACATTTCGGAATTTCGATTTCAGATATGGAATCTGCACCCCAAAATACCCCCGGATGCAAAAAATCAGCCCCCTGCGGCCATTTTGAAAATCGGCCGCCATTTTGACGACGCCATCTTGGATTTTTGCAACCATTTCCAAACGTCCCCCACGGCCCTCTATGACATTTGGTCGAACACCCCCCACCTATCTCCAACCGTTCCAGAGTTACGAGCATTTGAAATTTGTATGGCGGCCATGTTTTTTTGTATGGCGGCCATCTTGTTTTTTGGTTTTCTGGAACCTACAAGCAGTTCCTACCAAAATTAGTTCAAGCACCCCACCTCCAAATCTCATAGGTTCCGAGATCCCCTACCCTACTCCATGACCAGTTCCACTTTCTCCAAGTTTCGGATTTTTCCTCTACTCATTGGAGCATCCTCTATACGATGACATATGACACTTGCACCCCACAAAACTCCTTCCCGGAGAACTACTATGTCAGTGTATATATATATAGATGAATGAATGGTAATTCAATTATATATAATAAGTAACTAGTAATTTTGGGCCGCGCATGCGGCCCGGCGTGTTATTGGTAGTTTGGACTTGTATTATAAGTATTGCATTAAAAAAAATTGGCGCTAGTAAAAGGGTAATGAGATAAAATGAAGAAATTTTTGAAAATTTTATGACTTTTTTTGTATGAAAGCCAGAAATTTTTTGTATGATTAGTAACATGCAAGCAGTTCTCATCAAATTTAGTTCAAACACCAACCCGCTATCTCTTATAGTTTTCGAGATCCCTGGGGTACTCCAGGGTCTGATCGGTCTGAAGGTTGGTCTCCAACCTCATATCACCTTCACTGAGACGTCGCAAGTACTGCAGTTTGGCCTTTGGCCTCACCGCAGTACTAATTGCTCCGTCGTTTTGTTCATCCTTAGGAAAACGTATGGGATTTGTATAAAGAAAAAAAAAATTTTTTGTATGAAAGCCAAAAATTTTTTGTATGATTCAAAACATGCATGCAGTTCTCTCAAATATTAGTTCAAACACCACCTCCCTATCTCTTATAGTTTCCGAGATCCCTTCGGTACTCCAAGGTCTGATGGTCAAAGTGGAGGTGATGCTCGGCCTGCGGCCTCGCATCCTCCTCACTTCGACGTCGCAAGTACTGCAGTTCGGCCTTCGGCCTCACTGCAGTACTTGCTCCGTCCTTTTGTTCATCCCTAGGGAAATGTATGGGATTTGTATGAAGAAAAAAAAATTTTGTATGAAAGCCAAAAATTTTTGGTATGATTGAAAACATGCATGCAGTTCTCTCCAACATTCGTTTAAGCATCATTCCCCTATCTCTTATAGTTTTCGAGATCCCTTTGGTACTCCAAGGTCAGTTCCACCTATCACCAACTTTTCATTTATTCTATACATTCGGGTCCCATACAAATACATTGGCACCAAAAACATCAATCCTGCACCCCAGCAACATGGAGATCTACTCTCCACCCCCTCGAAATTTTCACATGTATGGCGGCCATCTTTATTTTTTGACATTTTGAAAATTTGATTTCAAATATGGAATCTGCACCCCAAAATACCCCCGGATGCAAAAAATCAGCCCCCTGCGGCCATTTTGAAAATCGGCCGCCATTTTGACGACGCCATCTTGGATTTTTGCAACCATTTCCAAACGTCCCCCACGGCCCTCTATGACATTTGGTCGAACACCCCCCACCTATCTCCAACCGTTCCAGAGTTACGAGCATTTGAAATTTGTATGGCGGCCATGTTTTTTTGTATGGCGGCCATCTTGTTTTTTGGTTTTCCTTCATCTACAAGCAGTTCCTACCAAAATTAGTTCAAGCACCCCCCCTCCAAGTGTCATAGGTTTCGAGATCCCTTACCCTACTCCATGACCAGTTCCACTTTCTCCAAGTTTCGGATTTTTCTCGTGGTCCCATGAACCATACCTATACGATGACATATGACACTTGCACCCCACGAAACTCCTTCCCGGAGAACTACTATGTCAGTCAGTCAGTCAGTCAGTGAATGGTAATCCAATTATATATAATATTAACTAGTAATTTTGGGCCGCGCATGCGGCCCGGCGTTTGGTTGGGCTTCTGGACTTATATTTTTTGTATAAGAAATAGTATATGTATAAGAATTGCATTAAAAAAAATTGGCGCTAGTAAAAGGGTAATGAGATAAAATGCGGTAAAAAGTGGGCTGAGGGCGATGATGATAATAGATAATCTGTGACTTAAAATGACCAAGGCAGTCGAATGCAACTAAATCTCCATAAGGGTTTGAAAACGCAAACTAATCATCAATCTCGGTAGGTTAGAAAAAGTATTTGTATTAGATTTGCATAAAAAAATTTGGCGCTAAAAAAAGGGTAAAGAGATAAAATGAAAAAAAAGTGGGCTGAGGATGATGTTAGGTAATCTGTGACTTTGAATGACCACTGCAGTTGTTTCATACTAAATCGCCATTTTATTATGGCGATGGAACTGTCAATAAAATTATCTAACTCTGTAGGAAATATATAGGTAGAATATGTATGTATGTATAAATAACTTGTCTTACCTATTTGTTTTAAGCAGATCAGAGGGAGTGAAAATGTTTCGTAAATCCTATAAAAATGAAATTTTTTAAGTACACAAATTTGAAACCTACTTATTATAATATAAAGTACCTACCTACAAGAAAAAACCAGTTTACGCATTTAAGATAAATTGGCATTAGCATAGTGTATGTATTTTTCTGACTTGACTACTCTTTGTTAACATGCACCTAATTAATACCTATATAAAGTGAGTTATAATTGTTCACCTACCTATGACATTTTGATTTGTCTAATAAATTCTCCAATTTAATATTTGATCATAGATATATGTATTTATTAATTTAAAATAAAAACATGACATTCAAACATATATTATTTAATAATAATTGCAAATACAATTTTTCAATAAACATCACATAATTATTGTTAAAAAAAATATTTTAGTTGACACAGGACTGGTGTTCCAGCGGCCGACGACGTGACTGTTGATTCCTCGATCTGTAAAAAATAATTATAATTACCAACATGAATGTAAATCATTACTGAATTATAGTCGTAAATACAATGGATAAATGATTTTGTGTTATTTTATTATAATCATACGTATTTTAATTTAATATAGTATTATTATGCTATTTCATATAGGGGTATCTATGAAAATTAATTAAACTAAAGACTTCAATAGGTTATCGTATTATATGATGCTGTTAGCTTATATGCAACTCAATATTGTATCTAAATTAGTTTCTGATTGTTTACGAATATTATTTTAACATATTCTTGACACGTACATAGAACTACACATACATTTGAATCGATTTTGATGATATTCGTTAGAGTATGTTACATATATTATTAATTTTATGAGAAGTCAAACAGTAGGCTAAAATTTACCTGTGTTTGTGTTGTTATTCCTTAGTGCAAATGTTTCTGTAGTATACTGCCGCGAAATCTCCATTGATGAAGTCTTGTGACCGGTGATCTGTAAATCATTAGAAATTTTCACTTTAATTAATGTATGGTAATGGTTATTGGTAACTGACACAAATCTTCAAGGGTATCAATTCAATTAGTTTTCAATAATACAAATAAACAAATCCTAAGTTTGTGTTAGTTGCCAACAACCACGAAATAGATACACGATGAGTCAATTTCCGACGCACCTTAAATTATTTTCAAATTTATTGAAAAAAAATTGAAAAAAATTTGGAGGTATGACTCTGACGTCGTTTTATTTTAATGTGGTATCCCCAAGTAGGCCTAGTCCACACTAACTACTTACTATTTACATTCTATCTACTGCTATCTAATAATACTTGTTCTATTGGTTAGTGTAATGAGTGAATTAGTGTAGTTGAAGTTAATCGTGTCAATGTGTGTTCTATCTATATCGTATATCTAAATAAATAATACATTATACAATTTACGAATAACTACGTATTAAAATTTACTATATACTATTATATAATATACATACATAAATTAATTTATTTCAGGTCTATAGAACAAAGTTCTGCTTAAAAATACTAACAGCTACTTACTATGGCTATCTTTAAATCTACCACTATATAAAATAAATAATTTGACTTAATTTATAATAAACGACGTCTAAAAGTACAAATGGTAACTCAAAAAGTTACCATCGTTACCATGCGTTACTACCCAATCTAAATATGATGGAATAGTATATGATAATGATATATAAATTATGTCAGTTATATAGAATTTCATGAAAGCAAGATAGCCAATGCCACAAACCTCGGCCTCAAGTAAGTTAAAATCGAGTGTATCATTAGTAGATATACAGGCACACAGCCAGACAAGGAAAGCGTTAGTAAATGAATATAAATTAATCGGTAAATAACAGAGCGGCGTTTGTTAGATCGAATGACATTCGAATTGGTAATTGATAAAAAGTAAATAAGGGCAATAATAGAAGTTATTAGGTTAATAATCTCATACCGAACGATATTCGCACATAAATAAGTTTAACAGAGTATGGTGGAACCAAATGTATAGATGAAAAGCGTAATGTGATTTGGTCAAAAAGTCGTGACGTTTGTGGTGGTTTCACTGGGATGAGCATGTAGTACGAACGGTACAGTAGAGAAGTTCAGTGAAGTATGCATGTGTCTGGATACATGATGTAAGTATGCGTTTGTATGTCTAAACGAATGGATGAGTGTGTGTAAATGAATGAATAAGTTACAAATTCAGGGGTGAATGTTAGTTTGTCAGGCGAGTGTGCTTGTGAGTGAGGAGGAGAGTGGGTGCATCTATGTGAGAGTGTGTGAGTGCAAGAGAGCTTTCGAGTGAGAAGGTGGAAGGGTGCGTGTGTGTGTGTGCGAGTTACCTGCGAGTGAGCAGGTGAATGGGCTCATGTGTGTGTAAGTGTGTGTGTGCGAGTATGTGCGATAGAAAAAAAGGTGGGTGCATGTGTGTGTGTGCGAGAGTGTATGAGAGTGAAGAGGTGGATGGATGCGTGTATGTGAACCGTGAGTGTGCGTTCGAGCAAGGAGGTAGGTGAGTGCATGCGTGTGTAAATGAGTGTATGAAAACACGTTTCTTAACAGCTATATATATTATATTAAATATAAATTAAAACTATTTTATTAATCTGGAAATGGTGGTTTAGGTACAATAATCATGAATAAAATAGATAACGAAAATGTTTGATATTAAAACGATGCTGGTATTTTAAAATAATGTAAGTTCAAAGAATAATTAAAACGCAATTATCGAATATTTATAACACAAAAATATTACTATATAAATTCATGTTGCATTTTGTAATCAATGCACTAACAACACATATTCAAATAAATAGTTAAAATATATAAATTTTACGAATTATCATATATGTAGAAAGTCGACAAATGATATATATGAATAAGTAAAATAATAAATTTTAATCAATATGTAATTATACAATACCAAACTATGAGTACGTATGTTAATTTTAGTATCTAAGACTTTAAGAAGCTAAGACTTATAAAGTAAGTAAGTACAAGGTATTGAATGAATTCATCTATGTTATTAAATACAATACAATGCATAGATAATGACTATGTTATTATTACATATTTTTTATCATTATGTTAGCTCATACGTTCAGGTGTTATACTGCACCTATATTTTCTCATTACTTCTTTGGCTTTTGTTGTTGGTTTGTAAATTCCAGGAAATTATTCTTTGTTTGTGACTTGCGTGGAGTGGTTTCTTCTTATAAATTAATGCTTGCATTCATACTTGCATATTAAAATTAATAAAATGTTTCATTGGATTATTTTGCTGTTTGTACTTTGCTTGTGTGGTGATAAGTCCGTGTTCATTATAGTTGGCGAACCAGTTCAATTGTATACAAACTTTGGGTTTTGTATTCATGCTTCTGTCGCGTTAACTTTCATTTGATCAGAACTCAGGAGTGAAAGTTATATTTGTAAGCTGGTGCGGAAAATTATAAATCTATTTGGAATAGACAGTTGTTTCTACCATGCGATGTTATTTTTTCCATTTTTCCGAGGCTAGCGGTGAGTTCATTATTATCAGCTATTTGGAATAGACAGTTGCTTCTACCATGCGATGTTATTTTTTCAATTTCTCCGAGGCTTGCGGTGAGTTCATAATTATCAGATCAAGTAGAGAACGATGCGCATGTCGATGAATTATGAATGTAGGCATTTTGTGCTTTATTACTTCGTTTGTTCTTCTGATTTCCTGTGATGATTCTTGAACAAACTAAAAAAAACTTCTAAAAATGTTGAAGAAATTGCTTCTTGTTTAGTGGCTGGAGCACGCTTCTTGATGTTCTTGATGGTGATGACTTTCTGTTTTTTTCTTTAAAACAATTGCTTATTTGGTGTCTTTTGATCTTTTTATAATTTTTCTAATGTATTTTTTTTTAGTCTTTGTACTTTTTTATCTTTTTCATTTCTGTTTAACATCTTATTTTTTACTCATAATTTTTTTTTCAAAAGACACTTCTTTTTTTATATTTTTATACACAATTTGTACATCAACATATAAAACTTGGTTAATACAGAAATATGTATAAGTAATAACAATTAAATGTTTGTAAAAATCTATACAATTTAAAAAAATATACATATTTTATCTTTACGACTCTCTAATATAAACTATTTATATAACTGCACATAATATGGAAACACACGTCCTACTTAATTTTAATAAAAAAATAAGTGGAGTGATATTTAAGTAGTTGTAATTGCACATCTCACTTAATTTCAATATGAAGTTAAAGGAGCGCAAATACAACATTTGTTGAAATTGATTAATAGTATTGTTACAATATAACATATATAAAACTAATAATAATAACTATTTATATAACTGCACATACTATGGAAACACACGTCCTACTTAATTTTAATTAAAAAATAAGTGGAGTGATATTTAAGTAGTTGTAATTGCACATCTCACTTAATTTCAATATGAAGTTAAAGGAGCGCAAATACAACATTTGTTGAAATTAATTAATAGTATTGTTACAATATAACATATATAAAACTAATAATAATAACTATTTATATAACTGCACATACTATGGAAACACACGTCCTACTTAATTTTAATTAAAAAATAAGTGGAGTGATATTTAAGTAGTTGTAATTGCACATCTCACTTAATTTCAATAAGAAGTTAAAGGAGCGCAAATACAACTTTAATTGAAATTAATTATTAGGTTTGTTATAATAGCATAATATAATTACGTACTAATAATAAGAATACACACTTATACATACGAGGGCGGGTCAATAAGTCCGTGACTTTTGGAATAAAACACAGTTTTTTTTATAAATAAATCATTTTATTTTTCAACGTAGTCTCCCTTGAGCTCTATACACTTTGTCCAACGCTTCTCCAATTTTTTTATCCCTTCCAAAAAATATGATTTGTCGAGGTCCTCAAAATAGGCCTTTGTTTGCGAGATGACTTCATCATTAGAGTCAAATCTTTTTCCACCAAGCCATTTCTTTAGGTTTGGGAACAAGAAGTAGTCACTCGGAGCCAAATCTGGAGAATAGGGCGGATGAGGGAGCAATTCATAGCCCAATTCATGGATTTTTGCCATGGCAACTGCACATGTGTGCACCCTTGCATTGTCTTGGTGGAAAAGAACTTTTTTCTTGGCCAAATGAGGTCGGTTTTTTTTCAAATCGTCATTGAATCGGTCCAATAAGTTGGCATAATATTCCCCATTGATTGTTCTTCCCTTTTGAAGGTAGTCAATGTGGATTATCCCGCGTGCATCCCAAAAAACAGTCGCCATAACTTTATTGGCTGACAAACCCACCTTGGCCTTCTTTGGCGCAGATTCACCCTTAGAAACCCACTGTTTTGACTGTTGTTTGGTCTCTGGTGTGTTGTGATGGATCCATGTTTCGTCCACGGGTACAAAACAGCGCAAAAACTCCTCCATATTGCGATTAAACAACGCCAAACCTTTCTGTGAAGTTGTTACACGATTGCGTTTGTGGTCGACTGTGAGCAAACGCGGCACCCATCTTGCGGAAAGCTTTCTCATGCCCAAGTGATTATTCAAAATTGAAACCACTGAGCCATGCGAGATCCCTACGGCTTCCACAATCTCTTGAACTTTCAATCTTCGGTCGGCCAACACCATATCGTGAATTTTTTCGATTGTTTCGGGTGAAGAGACCTCTACTGGGCGTCCAGGACGTTCGGCATCTTCAGTGCTTGTACGGCCACAACGAAATTCAGTAAACCACTTTTTTACCATTGAAATCGATGGTGCAGAGTCCCCATAGTATTTATCAAGCTTAGCCTTGGTCTCGGTAATGGTTTTTTTTCGCAAAAAATAATGCTTAATAAGCACACGAAATTCACTTTTTTCCATTTTTTCCTCAAATTACTGGGTAGTCTGATGAAGATAGCTGTCAAACACAAACTAACTGACGCAGCAAGTTCAAATTTTGGCAGAAGTCAACTGACAGATGCCTGTTGACAGGAGTAGTATTGCTTTTTCAGTAAAGAGGTCAGAAATTCAAAAAGTCACGGACTTATTGACCCGCCCTAGTACATGCGCCCGCCAAACGCCTCTCTCACACAAACACTCTCGCTTCAGACACACGCACCCATCCACCTCTTCACTCTCATACACTCTCGCACACACACACATGCAACCACCTTTTTTTCTATCGCACACACTCGCACATACACACTTACACACACATGAGCCCATTCACCTGCTCACTCGCAGGTAATTCGCGCACACACTTCACACACACAAGCACCCTTCCACCATTTCGCTCGAAAGCTCTCTCGCACACACACTCTCACATAGATGCACCCATTCTCCTCCTCACTCACAAGCACACTCGCACAGACTAACATTCACCCCCAAATTTGTAACTCATTCATTCATTGACATGCACACTCATCCATTCGTTTAGACATACATACGCATACTTACATCATGTATCCAAACACATACATACTTCATTGAACTTCTCTTATGTACCGTTTGCACTACATACTTATCCCAGTGTGACCACCACAAAACCCGTCCACCCACCCTCACGACTCGTCAACCGAATCACACCACGCGTATTCAATCTATACATTGAGTTCTAAACCAAAACTCATGATAAACTTAATCATATGCTAATCTGTTCGGTATGTGATCAAAAACCCTAACCAACTATTACTGTCGTTACTTACTTATATCAATTACCTTTATTCGTATGCCATCAGATCTAACTTAACGGTAGCTACAATTATTCAACGATCAATTTACATTCATTCACCGCAGAATTCACTTATTGGATGTAAGTCTGGATATATTCCTAATGAATGTACTGGAGATTGACCGAACTATGAAACTTTTGGTCAGTATTATTGACGGATTTACTGACATAAACCTACACAACTAAAATATTTTATAGTCATTTGTCAGTGTTTTGTATGTAAAGTGTAGAAAAATACATGATTTAAAAAAGGACTTTTCGTCAAATACACGACAAAACATGATTTAAAATAATTTACCGACCGAAATGAAGCGAGACGAACAATTTTATATAACTTTCAAGAGTCGTAGCTGATTTACTTGATTAATTCCGATATAATTTTGTTATTTGCACAGGGTTTCCCATCGATTACGCGATTGTCATTTATTAATATTTTGATTGAATCCCTATCTTGCACTCTACCTAGAGCTACGTACAATTGGCCGTGGCTAAATATATCAGAACGCAAATCCACTCCCACCCTCGAAATAGTTTGGCCTTGCGACTTGTGAATGGTCATAGCATATGACACCTGGAGAGGGAATTGATGACGTTCCATCTCGTATGGGCTACCCCGTTCTATAGGTGCCTTAAAGAGGATGCGAGGTATTAAATAAGGTATGTTCTCGTAGCAACCTCTTTTACGGACTGTAATCAAATGCGCCGATGTGTCTACTACTATTACTTTAGTCCCGTTAACTAAGCCGTCTGCAAAACTAAGATTCCTAATAATCATGCAGACGCATCCTACTTTAAGCTTCAAATCGTGTTCAGGAACCCCCGGGGGTTGGATTCTATTCAGAAAATCGGGTCCGAGGTACAGTTGGTCCGCGTCGTCATTGGCAATTTTATCACTCGAGTAAAAATGGAGCAAGTCTCCTGACACGCGATCTAATATAATTGAATTTATTTCGCGAACGGCATCATTGCGGGTGCAAAGTATTGCGCGTAGTGATACTACGTCAATTTCTGGTAATATTGCGTATGGGAAAACAAAGTCTATTAAGTCATCTAATTCAGTTACGTGATCGATCATATGTAAAGAGACGATTTTGTGAATGCTTCTACCGACAGGTAATGAAATTGTGGACAGCTCATTGGACCCCAGTTCAAGAATAAACTTTGCGTATTCAATATCGTCTCGACATCTTTGCGATGCAATCAATGTGAATTTTTTAATCTGTGGCCATAGCGGGGACTTTTTCAATGATGAATTTAGGATATCTGAATCAGTTTTGGCATCTACAACTACTGGCGGGATTTGTCTAAAATCTCCTGCAAAAATTATTATTTTACCTCCAAATATTGTTTTTGATTTCATGAGGTCTTGCAAAGATCTGTCGAGCATGTGAATCAAATATTTGTGTGCCATAGGGGCCTCGTCGTAAATTATGATTTGAGCTTGATGAATTAATTGTCCCCTCTGAGTTGAATTGCTCAAATTCCAATTTGTAGAATCGTCTATGACGTCTAATGGAAATTTGAACATTGAGTGTGCGGTAGAAGCGTTCTCCAAATTTTGTGCCGCGATTGCTGACGATGCCGTACAAATTGCTACTGACTTTAAACAACCGCGAACAAATGCTGATATAGTGTTAAGCAATTGCGTTTTTCCTGTACCTGCCGGACCGTCTATGAAAATGGCGCAAGGATTTGATTTGCGGAAATTGTCATCTATGCAAAGTTTCCTAATATAGTCAAACACTGATCGTTGTTCGGATGAAAGCCTGGGTAACCATTCATCGACAACAGACTTTTGATGTTCTACATCATACTCAACAAGCTCCCTATCTAGTTCTGTTGATTCGTCATCAACCTCCGGAAGACCTAGGTCGCCTAGACTCAAACTATGCTTTTGTAACCACCTACTAATGTCCCTCAACCCCAAGCTGTATGATTTTTCGAATTCATTGGGGAATCTGTGCAAATAGTCTTCGCAAAGTTGATTTTTAAATGTGTCCCACAGTAGCGCAACTGGGGCACCGTTTACAGCCAACAGAACAAAAAACCTGCGCAGACGGTGGCCAGTGAAGAAAGTTACTGCTTCTGTCATGCAGGTAATGTATTCTGTTTCACTGTCACATATACCAACAGCTTTACACGCCTCTTGAAAATTTTCATGCTGTAGGCCACCAAGATTTAAGAGGTCCGAATATCCACGGCACGGAAACGCATTTAATAGTAATCTAAGATAAAATTGTTCGCCGCGCGTAGGGCTGACCCAAAATAATCTACAAACCATGATTCCCCTTTGTCTCTCTGTAACGTATTTGCCGTTTGTTGTTTCATGTATAGTAACTTTGGTGGTGGGTTTTTTCGGATGCACAATATACCTTTCATAGAACTCTACATATGTTAAACTATCGAATTCTGCACCTAACGGTCTGTTGAAGTATGTGAGTAAATCGGACGATTCGCGGTTTACATTCGCTTCCTGGCCAGGTTTGAAATATACTGTCTGTCTGTGGTCTAGATGGACTGCCAGTTGCTTAACATTAGGTTCACGGGAAGTTACGTCAAATTCTAATATTCTCCAAACCGCGTCGCTGGAGCCTATATATCTTTTCGTGACGTAATCTTCAATTTCATTAGTTGTTTCCTCAACAACGGCAACACGCGCTTCATCAGGCCCTTTAGTCAGGTATTTGAAAAGATATTTAACTACGTTTCGGTGCGAGGAGACTTCGATATTAATGTGAGCATCATATTTTAAAAGCAAACTGGCATTGTATGGTACCGTCCATGTTTCATTCACTGTAACTTCTCGATTTCTGAATTTAATTACGCCTTCATTATTACTATTACGACGCAAGTGTACAAAACCTCTATCATCTATAAATGTTACGTCAGTTTCTCTTTTTGGGAAGCGTTTGTTACATTTTTGTTTTTCTCTATCGTAACACGGCAAATTGTCTCTGTCTCGCCCACACGGCCCATGTATCATGTGCTTTAAGACAGCTGGACGCAATCTGCCTTCGGCTTCCTTATCATCAGGAATGTCGGCGCGACACACCTTATCAATATCCAAGTTATTCTTTGGGCCTCCCCCTTCGACTCTAAAGCAAATGTGGGCATGAGGAAGACCTCTTTTTTGAAATTCAATTACATGAGTCAAATACTCTACTTTTCCAAACCAAAGGCCGGATCGTATGTCTCTTATTAAAGCAAGGAGGCGTAAATTAAAAACTCTTGCACAAATTAATGGATTAGCGGGGCGTTGGCCAGCTGGAATAGAATTTTGTATTTCTGGCCAATTGGGATTACATGTGAATGTAACAAAATACGAGGGAGGTCCCATTCTATTAACCAACGCGATGCAATCTAAATATTTTACTTTCATGTAACGTGGCCCCCCAGTAAATGAATATGGAAGGTACACACGGCCAGGGACTATACCTTCACCTTGAATGCTTTCATCGTTTTGTATTTCATTCAACGGTGCCATTCTAAGCTCAAAACTATTTTTCTGCATGTTAAGTATATAACGCAAACGTTCTTCACTGATTCTACAATACATATCGACCATCCATTCCTCGGATAGCCGACCGAGTTGAGAAAACCGACTTTCTGATAAAAGAAGACACCTGACGTATCGAGCCTGAGTTAGCTTGTGTTCGTTGCGGTCTAGCTTCGTACAGTACCACCCTGGATTACCAGCTGGATAGAGGAGCGGGTAGCCGAAAGGTTCGTACAAATTGTGCATAATGTCAACGGTATGCGGTTTTTTCTCTCCCACTTTCCATATGGCAATAGAGCGTGGCACGTACTGTTCCCTATCAGTGCTAATAATTGCGGCCACTTCCGAACTAAACATGGGCATGTCGCCTAAAATATTTCCATGGGTAGCTCGTGAAGTTTTCTGAAACATAATATACGCTTCATCGGAAGCCTCTGCACCTAATCTTTTAAAACATTCTATAAACGGATTAATTGAATGTAAAAAGTGAGTAATCGACCGTACGACATCTAAATCTAAATTCCTATTGCTAGCTAAGTTCTCGCGTTCAGAATTGTCATTAATATACATTCCTATATTATTTACACTCTGATTGTAAGCTAAATCAAAGACGCGGTGGTATGTACGACCCTGAATTTTAATGAAGGATAAGCCATCTGGATGTTGAAAACCGTGTGTAGTCCCTAAAGCTGAGAATGCAAATAAATTGTTGTAAGCGCGCGGTCGTTGCAAAAAACTGTGATGCGAATAAAAATCTTCTGTTAAAGGTTCGAGCGATAAGACATTGTTCGCGCCTGAAGAGCAACACCATTGTGACCTAGAACGTTCCTCTTCAAACAGAGGAGCGTGACAATGTTGACAGATGTACGTGTTTGGTGATTTGAGTGACTGGTTTTTGAGAGAGAACGCTTTAACAGAATTTAATTCGTCACCCCGTTTCTCGCCTATCATATTACTTGATCTACGAAGTGGAATGTCGACATTCCTCGATGTTTGGTTATATTGTGCATTCTTTTTTTGTGTAATATGTGGGTGAGTAGTTTGGTATTTTTTTACGGCTTGTAAATTCACACCTGGATTTTTTTCTGTGTATTTCCTAACTGCGTCACGATTTATTTGTGGGTGTGTAGTAGTGTATTTATCTACTGAAATTCTGTTAACGTCGGGGTTTTTAGAAGTATATGTTTGTACCGATTTTAAATTTATTTCAGGCTTTTTAGCTGCGTATTTAGTTACGGCATCCAGGTGTGCGTTGGCTTTTGATTTATTAGGCCCTTTTTTAACTTTTTTGGGTCGCCCTCGTTTAACGGAAGCACTTGGTTTATTTTGCAATGATTCCAATGGCTCTAGCGCAACTACTGGTTTACAATATTTTAATTTTAGATCGCCTACTTTTTCAATTACTACCACGGGTTGATTATCTGTAATCGATTTAAAAGTGTTTATTGGCGCGGCTGTCTTTTTTTTTGTGGCAGTAATTGAGGGCATTCTCAATTTAACTACACCAGCATAAGATGGTGGTGTAGTTAAAATAGAGCATGATTTGTCACTATTTACACTAACTGAAGTTTGAGTTGGAACGTCAGTCAAAGATGCAACAACGTTGCTTAACACCAGCCCAGTATGAGAAACGGAACTTCTGCTACAAGAAGTTCGTTGCGAATCTATTATTTCAATATCTGGTTCGACAGAGCTGCATTGGGTCAAATCAGAATCTAACAACAATGTTGGTGTGGCTGGGCTAACAATCGATATCCTATTTAATTCATAGTGATCTTCGTACCTACAGCTATATTTGATCAGAGTATTCGCTAAGGCTTGTGTTGAATTTACTTCAAAAATTCTAGCCACACCATCTGAACTACTTTCATTTAAGACGTTTACTGCATGACTATTGAACAAATAATATTTCCTATTCGTTTCATTATTTAGTGTGTATCTGCGTGTCCAAAATGCGACCGTGTACCCACCACCAGTGAAAAGACAACCATCTTTACTGTCGTCCCAACTTTCATCAAATACTAAGTTGTCTAAAGTATTTTTTAGACGTAGCTTATAAATATCCTCATTATTTTTGCACGTTGGATACAAATCCGTGGTTAAGTAGTTGCACTCTACTTTATAATCTACGTTACCGATTCTCAAATCAGTCGGTAATTCATCAGCTGATAAATACCTACTCTCTACATAAGCGGGGATACGCGGCTCTAATTCCATATAAAGTTTGTCGCCCTCTGACAGGACGTAATTGAAATCGAAATCTAAAACATTCGATATGGTTTTCGCGTGAAGAATAGCTATAAATGCATTTGCCGTGCATTGTCTAGAAAAGCCCTTGTACCTTTCGGCATTGCCTTGATGTGTCTCTCCTGATAAAAATGCAAATATTAGTTATAGACATAGTAAAAAAAAGTATGATTTGCCTTAGCTATTGCTTACTTATACAGGGTTATGTCGCTTAATTACCGAGATCCTATTCAGCATCTATTGATTTCACCATCAGACCCTGAGCACCATGCAGCTTGGAAGAACTAATTTAGAATTAATAAACTCAACAAATAAATACCTAATAAAATGTAGACATTTTATAGTATTTTTGATATCAATAGGAATAGTGAACCTTATGTTGTACCTATTTAGTAATTTTAAACATAGCAAGGGGAGCGACTGGGTGAGAGTTCTTTGACTTCTGATTTTATCCTAAAAATTGAATGAAAAACTTGCAAATCTAACAGAGGTATTATAAAACTTTCCATTCTACACAAATAGTTAGACACCAAGTAAACATTATTTTTTGGCATGTTCTTAGCGCCATCTAAGCTTGTTATTGTGAACTAAATAGCAAAGCCAATATGATTTTGATCTCCGTAATAATAATACTCGTAATTAGTCATTGAATACAGTATTTATATCCCACATATTAATTGTAGAGGTGGGCAGATCATATCAGCGAAAAGAAAAGATTGGTTCATATCTTTGCGAGTGAAAGATAATATGTTTCGCTCTTTCATATCAGTATCTCACCTTATTTTGAACGAACACGCACTAAAAGCAAATTAATCTAAACCCTAAAGCTACGACTGAGAGTCCAATTTCCCATATACCTATTGTGTGACGGACGGGCCGATCGAAAACGGCTCGCGAGCGAGTGATTGAAAAGATAAGTTTCACTCTTCTTATCTTGACGGATAAAATCAACTCTCATATCTTGTTCGTTCACCGTAATTTTGTACGAAATACACAATAAAGCAATCTAAGCCCTAAATTCATACAGTGAAAGTTCAAATTTCGTTGTCCGTATGGTGGCCCGACCGTTATACAGAGCATGCGCGCTGACAGCTGCGGGCCTCTTTTCGCACTGATTGGTCAATGATGAGTTTTATATTATTTGATCGTAGTTCGGTCGGTCCTGTCAACGATTCATAGATATATTTTGAAACGAATTCGAGGTAAATGAAACCGTATGGTAAGGACACAAAAGATGTAAAGATATGACACAAAGTGAAGAGAGATATTTCTTCGTTAAATTTGTGTGTAAAAAAATAAAAATAATAAAAAAAAATAGCAAAAATATGTACAGCAACACAAAAATTCAAATTTTCCGCAAAATTAGTGTTGGCCGTCCTGGGATTTGAACCATCGTCCGTCGGCACGTGAAGCACCGACCTTCACGAGTCGACTGTGCTGTCGTTACTCAGAGCGTCAAATATAACCAACAGTTGACAGAATTTGATTTCAACCAACTTATGTAAATTGACTTGCCCTGTACGGCGCGATGTCGTAAGGTTAATAAACATTATGATTTATGATTTATTTATGATTAATGAGATACTGAGCCGTTCATATCCGAAGAATGAAACCTATCTTTTCAATCACTCGCTCACAAGTTAACCAAGACTATTTTTCACTGTCTTTGATTTAGATATCAATAGGAATAGGTTCTAAACATGTTATCAACTACCTATTAGGTACTAATTTTAATCATAGCAAGGAAAGCGAGACTGAGAGAAAATTCATTGACCTCTGATGTTATCCTAAAATTTAATAAAGATCTTGCAAATCTAAGGTTTTACAAAACTTTTCATTCTACACAAATAGGTACAATACCTAGTTAGATACTGTACAAACTTACCTAACTGAGCTCAAAAAAATATGGCGAGGTCAAATATTTGTTCACTACCTAAACTTCAATCATAAAACCAAAATCACTTTTAAATACCTGCAGCAACGGCGGTAATGTCAGGATGGAACCGACGTGGAGTTTGCTGCAAATCTTCAGGAGTCGAAGTATATCCGCGTTTCATCTGGGAAAAAATTACAAAACAAATGAACATCGTTGTAAAACATGTATTATTGTGCTTAATTAACAGCCGATTTTGACGCACTTCCGAGTTTAAGCTTCCCGTTTTAATATGCCATTAGCAGCTACATCTAATCTATAGCTCGCTACATTTTATATACTTAAATTTGAATACCTATTCTAATGAAAATATTGAATCCACGGACGAATTGATATCCACATTTGTGACACACTTCAATTAAAAGTGTATGTAAATAATGCCGATACAAAAATGTAATAAATACAATACATTAACACAATTAAAACAACATATTTATTCCTATTAATCGTAAAAAGTTAACACAAAAAACCGTTTGAAATAGATAATGGCGTCATGACGCCAAGACAAGAAAATTACTTCAAAAATCCATTAACCATTGATTAATGATTGTTTTATATATACCTTGATATTCTGTGATCTCCAAATTACTTCTGCACCTGAAAACACATCACAAACACATTTTAACACGGTTTTATAATATTTTGTGAATTTTTCAAAATAATAGATGATCACCTTAAACAGACAAAATTTGTAACAGAATGATTCCTAATATTTTCTTCTAAAATCGGCAACTTTTATACCAACATAAGAAAACTAACCACAATTTTTTTGGCGCGAAACAACATTTGGTTAAATAAAAATCTGTTTTTACCAGCTTGATATTAGAAATTGTGAAAATAAACGTAACTAATATTTTAATATATATATCAGTTATAAATTGTATGTAAAACACCACAAATAAATTATTATTTGAAATAGTGCACCACAAATTTTGTAATGTTGTAGGTATGAAAAATTTGAATTTTTAAACGAAACCCGTTTAAAAATCCTTGTCTAATTTTTTATACACATATTTATTTTGTTTTTTTACCAAAAAAACTGAAATACTGGATAATTACAATACCTTATATCTTTTTTATTCAATTTAATTATTAAAGTAGATTAAAAATGTATTACTTATTTTTATTCATTTATCAAGTTCACCATTGTTGACTTATGATGAACAATTTTTGAACGTTCCAAGTCAATCTGGCTGTCATTGTCAAATTTGTCAATGGCTTTGCTTTGTTGACACACTTTCAAATTTTATTGAAAAAACGTGCTCTTACGTATCGAAATCTGATGAAATAATTATTTAATTTCATCTTAAATAAGAAATAAGAATGGCCGCTGCCTTTAGGCCCATTTCCCGTGTTGTTAAAGTGACAAACACTGCACAGCTATGCAAATACCTATCACAAGAAAATGGATAGTTTTGGAGGTTATAAATCACTATCAAATCAAATCAAATCGATAATGATTTTAGTGAGCAAATAATGCATGGAAGGATGCAGTGGAATGAAAGCAGACCTTTGAGACCTGGCAGTCACAAATTGGCAGGAGGAGGTGACTTGTTCCAAGAACTAAGGCAAAGACACACATCAGGTTGTTGTGTCAAAGAAAATTGTTTATGTAAGTATAAATTGATATTAATTGCTCTCATTCTTCAATGTGAGCTATTTTTTTTCCCATTTTTAATGACTTTAACATACACGCAAGCTGTAGTTAGTTTTCAAGTTTCAATTAACAAAAATAGAAAGATGTAATTTCACTCTGTGTCTAATCAATCAATACAAACACAGTAATTATAAAAAGTGCAGCCCGAACTTTAGGATTGAATAAAGATAATATGTTTGGCTATCTGACCCCACTCTCATTATTATTGCTTCTGTATACAGTTCCTATGATTTATTGCACCTCACAGATTCTCGGGCCTTACACCCGGTATTTTTAAGAAGCATCAGTGGGGCCGTAGCCAACACAGAGGCTTTTTACAATATTATACTTAAAAAATTAATTAAAAATTACAGATAGAGGATGTTAGGTATATATAAGATAAAGTAACTATTGCAGACATGGTATTAATGTTACAGGCTATTGTGTTGAGTTGTTCATTGACTTAATTAAACTGGTCTATTGTACGAAGAACGGCACCCGCCAGTTATGCCTCATTCTGATTTATTGTATTATTATAACTTACCTACAAATGTAATCATTTAAGTTACCACAGAAACTGCATTATATCTGTCTTTTCAATATTAGGCAAATTCATATATTAATAATTCATATATCAATAATATTTTTCATTCATATATTAATCTTGAGTAATTTTATGCTTTTCAGAAATACAAAAAAGCAACACATCAATGCATCATGCTGGATGACCTCAAATTGTATCCTACAACATTTGAAATTGTAAGTATTATTTGATAGTTGGTATATTTATTAAAACACACAAAATTAAACTATACAGAAAAACTTAAAATACTTAATCTAAAATGCCTGTAGTAGAAGGAAAAGTCCCCAAAATGCTGGCGGCATTTCCATGTTGTATAGCAATGCTCACCTTTTGAGCAAAGTAGCAACCAGCATTCTGGAAACCTGTCACTTCCACCAAACACTTGGCCTGGTCCCAATACAAATCCAACACAGCTGGACCCCACGGCCCCAATGTCTCCACCTCAAAAGGCACAAACATATAAACGCGATCGAGTTTTGAGTACTTATGCCGTTTATTATTTGATTCTTTGTAAGTTTTTGTAGTTAACCAAGTTAATTTATGTGTCTGTTCATTTCGTTGACCAATCCCTTAATGGCCATGGAAAAAGACTAAATGACATTAGCATACTACTACTGGGAGGTCCTAGAATAGAAATCATTATCAATATGTGAATATATATTGGCATTTGGAAGTTATTAACACCTTTCAAAATTATCACATTTATACAAATTTGCTTACAAACAATGTGTTATCAAAAAGATTTCAATTTAATCTGTATGTTTTGAATATGATATTGTTTATCATAATTTGATATAAACAATTTTTTTTAATATGTTTATATGCTGTAGAATGCTGATAGCCTATTTAATTCTATTTATATTAACATAGGTATGTATCAAACCTACTTAGGAAACAGTATATTAATTTCATAAAAGAATGGGCATCCAAATAGGTACTTCAGAAAAGTACTATTTGTAGCTACTTGTAAGACATTATGTGAGGTTTCGTTTAAATTTTTAAATCCTATTTGTTTTAATTTATTTAATTTTCATTTTCAGTTGCTGCTTGATTTATGAAACTATAATGCTGAAGAACTTTTTAATCAAGCCTGTGTCTACCCTCTGCTGAGTATATAGACCTCCACTTCGTCGTGCCTTATGTCGTGCCGTCGTGCAATCTTCAGCCTATTTACCTAGCTATTCTAACCTATTCAGCTCAGCTCTACCAACCTGTTTAGAAATGTAAATTGATCTTTTTTACCTGTTAGTCTGTAATAGTAATGTTTAAAAAACCAATTTAAACTATGCTATAAGGTTTATCATACGGTATATAATAACTAACTAACACCAAAACAATTTGTAAACCGTTGTCATACAATGTCACCAAAGAGCCTATTATACTAATTTTAAATCTTAACCACTATGCTATCTTCACATGTAGTATGGAGTCCATAAAAGGAAGGAAAATGTTGCTAAAAGTTCAGAAGATCATTAATATTCATCAGAATGTGGCCAGATGTCATATTTATTAACAAACTTTAGATTTAAGATAAACATTTAGTTAGAAAAAAGTGTAAAAATAAATAAAGGGTTTATTTTTCTGTCGTTTTAATGAAATCAAATTCTTATACAAAAACAACTTAGGTACATATTATTTGGAAGTTTAAAAGTTTGGTAAGTATATCCTCTTAATCCTACTTGTTTTAATTTTAATATAATGCTAGATATGCTTATGTAGGTACACTTCACCATAACTCGCCTGATGTTACATATTAATTTTGCTAACTCAAATAGAGGCTTACACTCAGCTGTAAATCACCTGATATTACCAATTCTTGTAGATAACTCAAGTAGGTAGGTAACAATATAATATCAAAATTGTTTAGGTAGTACATAGGTACCTATCGTGATTTTAGTACAATATTTTCTTGTGCTGGCAATCAGTTTGCATATATGTAGGTACTCATGTTTTTATGATTACATATACAATAGATACCTAATACACGTAAGAACCTAATCAATGTCTGAATAAATAGCTAGATAGCGCGCTGTAGAATTTCAGAACAAAATTGAGGCTATTATTTTGTTGGTTTTTATATTTAGTACATCAGAATAACCATAGATGGCATACATTTTAACTCGACACATATAGATATGGTATTTTATAGGTAATGCGGTAAATCAATTGATGTTAGTGCTACGAAATTACATACCTACCTATGTTTTTGTTTGCTTGTATTTATTGTATAAATCGAACAGTGCGGACGTACATAATTACCCAAATAGAGAAAAATAATAGCTTAGTGTTACCGTAAGCCTCACTACCCTTTTATAAAACATAGCAAGCTTTGCTCTGATACGTATGTAACAAGTTTAGCAATAATAAATGGTATCAGAACCGTATCCTTGACCACGAAAACCCAAAAAGTAAAAGGAACCCAACATTAATTAACTGTTATATTCACAAGACCATCTCTATTGTCAAAAAAGAGACCGAAATAAGCCTTCTCTTGCCCACAAACCTATTGAACGATACGACATTTAGCTTTTAATCTGACAAATGTAAAATACTAACTTTGATGCCAAAAGGGACACTGGAAACAGTCTTCTCGTCCCCACAAACCTATAAAACGTTACCTAACATGATATTTACCTGTCACATTGACAAGACCACCACGAATGACAAAAAGGACACCGCATTCTTCTCGTCCCCGAAATGTAACCTCCAGCCGCTATCTTTTATAATTTTCGAGATCCCTTGAGGTAGGTAGGTACCCAAGTACTCCAAGATCTTAAGGTCAAAGTCATGGTAATACTCGGCCTTGGGGCTCGCATCCATACTCGCAATTTTTTTTGTATGATTGGTAACATACAAGCAATTCTCATTTCATTTAATTCAAGCACGAACCCGCTATCTCATATAGTTTTCGTGATCCCCTGGGTACTCTAAGGTCTGATCGGTCTGGAGGTCAGTCTCCAGTAGCCTCGCATCACCTTCAAGTAGACGTCGCAAGTGCTGCGTTTCGGCCTTCGCCCTCACCGCAGTACCTACTTGCTCCGTCATCGAAGCGTTTAATTGGACTGTCTTGGACTTGTTATTGAAATAGTATTTGTTTAAATAAATATTCCTTAAAAAATATTTGGCGATAGAAAATAGGTACCTAAAGATATATAATGCGGTAAAAAGTACGCTGAGGATGATGATGAAGTCAGATAATCTGTGACTTAGAATGACCAATGCAGTCGAATGCAACTAAATCTCCATATGGGTTTAAAAACGCAAACTAATCATCAATCTCGGTAGGTTATATATTAACAAAAAAAACTCGTGTCCAATTTGTTTAGGGCTGTAGATGATGATGATGAAACATTTTGTCGAAATGTCTCGAAGTTGTAAAAAAATTGTGACTATCAAACGGATAAAATGTATAAGTATACAGATTTAAAGTAGTCGAAAGTTGGCTGAAGATGATGATGATTTGGTATGATTCAAAATATACAACCAGCTCTCATCATATATACTTCAAGCTCCAACCCTCTATCTCTTATAGTTTTCGTGTTCCCTGGGGTACTCCAAGGTCTGATGATCAAAGAGATGGCGATACTCAGCCTTCAGCCTTGCATCCCGCTAACTTTGACGTCGCATGTACTGCGGCTCGGCCTTCGGCCTCACCGCAGCACTCGCTCCGTAGTTGTGTTCATCCTAAAGTATTTGTATAAAATTTGTATTGAAATTTTTTTTTGTATGAAAGCAAAAAAAATTTTGTATGATTGGTAACATGCAATCAGTTCTCATCATATTTAGTTCAAAGACCAACCCGCTATCTTTTATAGTCTTTGAGATCCCCTGGGGTACTCCAAGGTCGGTCTCCAGCCTCGCATCACCTTCAATTAGTCGTCGTAAGTACCAAATTTCGGCCTTTGGTCTCACCGCAGTATTTGCTCCGTCGTTTTGTTCGTCCCTAAGAAAATGTATGGGATTTGTATAAAAAAAAATTTTGTATGAAAGCCAAAAATTTTTTGTATGATTCAAAACATGCATGCAGTTCTCTCCAACATTAGTTCAAGCATCATTCCCCTATGTCTTATAGTCTTTGAGATCCCCTGGGGTACTCCAAGGTCGGTCTCCAGCCTCGCATCACCTTCAATTAGTCGTCGCAAGTACCGAATTTCGGCCTTTGGTCTCACCGCAGTATTTGCTCCGTCGTTTTGTTCGTCCCTTTGAAAATGTATGGGATTTGTATGAAGAAAAAAAAAATTTGTATGAAAGCCAAAAATTTTTGTATGATTCAAAACATGCATGCAGTTCTCTCCAACATTAGTTCAAGCATCATTCCCCTATGTCTTATAGTCTTTGAGATCCCCTGGGGTACTCCAAGCTCGGTCTCCAGCCTCGCATCACCTTCAATTAGTCGTCGCAAGTACCGAATTTCGGCCTTTGGTCTCACCGCAGTATTTGCTCCGTCGTTTTGTTCGTCCCTTTGAAAATGTATGGGATTTGTATGAAGAAAAAAAAATTTTGTATGAAAGCCAAAAATTTTTTGTATGATTCAAAACATGCATGCAGGTCTCTCAAAAATTAGTTCAAACACCACCTCCCTATCTTTTATAGTTTCCGAGATCCCTTCGGTACTCCAAGGTCTGATGGTCAAAGTGGTGGTGATGCTCGGCCTGCGGCCTCGCATCCCCCTCACTTTGACGTCGCAAGTACTGCAGTTCGGCCCTCGGCCTTACCGTAGTACTTGCTCCGTCGTTTTGTTCATCCTTAGGAAAATGTATGGAATTTGTATACAGAAAAAAAAAATTGTATGAAAGCCAAAATTTTTTTGTATGATTAGTAACATGCAAGCAGTTCTCATCAAATTTGGTTCAAACACCAACCCGCTATCTCTTATAGTTTTCGAGATCCCCTGGGGTACTCCAGGGTCTGATCGGTCTGAAGGTCGGTCTCCTACCTCGCATTACCTTCACTGAGACGTCGCAAGTACTGCATTTCGGCCTTCGGCCTCACCGCAGTACTTGCTCCGTCGTTATGTTCATCCTTAGGAAAATGTATGGAATTTGTATAGAGAAATTTTTTTTTTGTATGAAAGCCAAAATTTTTTTGTATGATTCAAAACATGCATGCAGTTCTCTCAAATATTAGTTCAAACACCACCTCCCTATCTCTTATAGTTTCCGAGATCCCTTCGGTACTCCAAGGTCTGATGGTCAAAGTGGTGGTGATGCTCGGCCTGCGGCCTCGCATCCCCCTCACTTTGACGTCGCAAGTACTGCAGTTCGGCCTTCGGCCTCACTGCAGTACTTGCTCCGTCGTTTTGTTCATCCCTAGGGAAATGTATGGGATTTGTATGAAGAAAAAAAATTTTTGTATGAAAGCCAAAAATTTTTGGTATGATTGAAAACATGCATGCAGTTCTCTCCAACATTAGTTCAAGCATCATTCCCCTATGTCTTATAGTTTTCGAGATCCCTTTGGTACTCCAAGGTCAGTTCCACCTACCACCAACTTTTCATTTATTCTGTAAATTCTGGACCCATACGTATACAATGGCACCAAAAACGTCAATCCTGCACCCCAGCAACATGGAGATCTACTCCCCACCCCCTCGAAATTTTCACATGTATGGCGGCCATCTTTATTTTTTGACATTTTGAAAATTTGATTTCATTTATGGAATCTGCACCCCAAAATACCCCCGGATGCAAAAAATCAGCCCCCTGCGGCCATTTTGAAAATCGGCCGCCATTTTGACGACGCCATCTTGGATTTTTGCAACCATTTCCAAACGTCCCCCACGGCCCTCTATGACATTTGGTCGAACACCCCCCACCTATCTCCAACCGTTCCAGAGTTACGAGCATTTGAAATTTGTATGGCGGCCATGTTTTTTTGTATGGCGGCCATCTTGTTTTTTGGATTTCCTTCACCTACAAGCAGTTCCTACAAATATTAGTTCGAGCACCCCCCATCTAAGTCTTACCACTTTTGAGATCCCCTACCCTACTCCATGACCAGTTCCACTTTCTCCAAGTTTCGGATTTTTCTCGTGGTCCCATGAACCATACCTATACGATGACATATGACACATGCACCCCACGAAACTCCTTCCCGGAGAACTACTATGTCAGTGAGTGAGTGAGTGAGTCGTAATCCAATTATATATAATAGTAAAATAACTAGTAATTTTGGGCCGCGCATGCGGCCCGGCGTGTTATTGGTAGTTTGGACTTATAATTTTTTGTATAAGAAATAGAATAAGTATAAGTATTGCATTAAAAAAAAATTGGCGCTAGTAAAAGGGTAATGAGATAAATGAAATGAAATTTTTGAAAATTTTATGACTTTTTTTGTATGAAAGCCAAAATTTTTTTGTATGATTAGTACCATGCAAGCAGTTCTCATCAAATTTGGTTCAAACACCAACCCGCTATCTCTTATAGTTTTCGAGATCCCCTGGGGTACTCCAGGGTCTGATCGGTCTGAAGGTCGGTCTCCTACCTCGCATCACCTTCACTGAGACGTCGCAAGTACTGCATTTCGGCCTTCGGCCTCACCGCAGTACTTGCTCCGTCGTTATGTTCATCCTTAGGAAAATGTATGGAATTTGTATAAAGAAAAATTTTTTTTGTATGAAAGCCAAAATTTTTTTGTATGATTCAAAACATGCATGCAGTTCTCTCAAATATTAGTTCAAACACCACCTCCCTATCTCTTATAGTTTCCGAGATCCCTTCGGTACTCCAAGGTCTGATGGTCAAAGTGGTGGTGATGCTCGGCCTGCGGCCTCGCATCCCCCTCACTTTGACGTCGCAAGTACTGCAGTTCGGCCTTCGGCCTCACTGCAGTACTTGCTCCGTCGTTTTGTTCATCCCTAGGGAAATGTATGGGATTTGTATGAAGAAAAAAAATTTTTGTATGAAAGCCAAAAATTTTTGGTATGATTGAAAACATGCATGCAGTTCTCTCCAACATTAGTTCAAGCATCATCCCCCTATCTCTTATAGTTTTCGAGATCCCTTTGGTACTCCAAGGTCAGTTCCACCTACCACCAACTTTTCATTTATTCTGTAAATTCTGGATCCATACGTATACAATGGCACCAAAAACGTCAATCCTGCACCCCAGCAACATGGAGATCTACTCCCCACCCCCTCGAAATTTTCACATGTATGGCGGCCATCTTTATTTTTTAACATTTTGAAAATTTGATTTCAGTTATGGAATCTGCACCCCAAAATACCCCCGAATGCAAAAAATCAGCTCCCTGCGGCCATTTTTAAAATCGGCCGCCATTTTGACGACGCCATCTTGGATTTTTGCAACTATTTCCAAACGTCCCCCACGGCCCTCTATGACATTTGGTCGAACACCCCCCACCTATCTCCATCCGTTCCAGAGTTATAAGCATTTGAAATTTGTATGGCGGCCATGTTTTTTTGCACGGCGGCCATCTTGTTTCCATATTTTCATCACTTACAAGCAGTTCCCTCCAAAGTTACTTTGAACACTTGGAGCCTACCTCTTCTGGTTACGGAGATCCACCTACCTACTCCATGGTCAGTTCCACTTTCTCCAAGTTTCGGATTTTTGTCGTGGTCCCATAAACCATACCTATACGATGACATATGACACTTGTACCCCACAAAACTCCTTCCCGGAGAACTACTATGTCAGTCAGTCAGTGAATGGTAATCCAATTATATAATTATACTAGTAATTTTGGGCCGCGCATGCGGCCCGGCGTGTTATTGGTAGTTTGGACTTTTAATTTTTTGTATAAGAAATTGTATAAGTATTGCATTAAAAAAAATTGGCGCTAGGAAAAGGGTAATGAGATAAAATGAAGAAATTTTTTAAAATTTTATGAAGACTATTTTTGTATTAAAGCCAAAATTTTTTTGTATGATTAGTAACATGCAAGCAGTTCTCATCAAATTTGTTCTAACACCAACCCGCTATCTCTTATAGTTTTCGAGATCCCCTGGGGTACTCCAGGGTCTGATCGGTCTGAAGTCGGTCTCCAACCTCGCATCACCTTCACTGATACGTCGCAAGTACTGCAATTCGGCCTTCGGCCTCACCGCAGTACTTGCTCCGTCGTTTTGTTCATCCCTAGGAATATGTATGGGATTTGTATAAAGAAAAAAAAAATTTTGTATGAAAGCCAAAAATTTTTTGTATGATTCAAAACATGCATGCAGTTCTCTCAAATATTAGTTCAAACACCACCTCCCTATCTCTTATAGTTTTTGAGTTCCAATGGGGTACTCCAAGGTCTGATGGAAAAAAAGGTAGTGATGCTCGGCCTGCGGCCTTGCATTCCCATCACTTTTACGTCGCAAGTACTGCAGTTCGGCCTTCGGCCTCACTGCAGTACTTGCTCCGTCGTTTTGTTCATCCCTAGGGAAATGTATAGGATTTGTATGAAGGAAAAAAAAATGTGTATGAAAGCCAATAATTTTTGGTATGATTGAAAACATGCATGCAGTTCTCTCCAACATTAGTTCAAGCATCATTCCCCTATCTCTTATAGTTTTTGAGATCCCATGGGGTACTCCAAGGTCTGATGGTCGAGGTGGTGGTGATGCTCGGCCTGCGGCCTCGCATCCCCCTCACTTTGACGTCGCAAGTACTGCAGTTCGGCCTTCGGGCTCACTGCAGTACTTGCTCCGTCGTTTTGTTCATCCCTAGGGAAATGTATAGGATTTGTATGAAGAAAAAAAATTTTTGTATGAAAGCCAATAATTTTTGGTATGATTGAAAACATGCATGCAGTTCTCTCCAACATTAGTTCAAGCATCATTCCCCTATCTCTTATAGTTTTCGAGATCCCTTTGGTACTCCAAGGTCAGTTCCACCTATCACCAACTTTGGTACTCCAAGGTCAGTTCCACCTATCACCAACTTTTCATTTGGTATGATTGAAAACATGCATGCAGTTCTCTCCAACATTAGTTCAAGCATCATTCCCCTATCTCTTATAATTTTCGAGATCCCTTTGGTACTCCAAGGTCAGTTCCACCTATTACCAACTTTTCATTTATTCTATACATTCTGGACCCAAACGTATACATTTGCACCAAAAACGTCAACCCTGCACCCCAGCAACATGGAGATCTACTCACCACCCCCTCGAAAATTTCACATGTATGGCGGCCATCTTTATTTTTTGACATTTCGGAATTTCGATTATAGATATGGAATCTGCATCCCAAAATACCCCCGGATGCAAAAAATCAGCCCCCTGCGGCCATTTTGAAAATCGGCCGCCATTTTGACGACGCCATTTTGGATTTTTGCAACCATTTCCAAACTTCCCCCACGGCCCTCTATGACATTTGGTCGAACACCCCCCACCTATCTCCAACCGTTCCAGAGTTACGAGCATTTGAAATTTGTATGGCGGCCATGTTTTTTTGTATGGCGGCCATCTTGTTTTTTGGTTTTCCTTCACCTACAAGCAGTTCCTACCAAAATTAGTTCAAGCACCCCACCTCTAAGTGTCATAGGTTCCGAGATCCCCTACCCTACTCCATGACCAGATCCACTTTCTCCAAGTTTCGGATTTTTCCCCAGGTCCTTGGAGCCATACCTATACGATGACATATGACACATGCACCCCACAAAACTCCTTCCCGGAGAACTACTATGTCAATCAGTGTATATATTATTGTACTATGTATGGATGAATGGTAATCCAATTATATATAATAAGTAACTAGTAATTTTGGGCCGCGCATGCGGCCCGGCGTGTTATTGGTAGTTTGGACTTGTATTATTAGTATTGCATTAAAAAAAATTGGCGCTAGCAAAAGGGTAATGAAATAAAATGAAGAAATTTTTGAAAATTTTATGAAGACTTTTTTTGTATGAAAGCCAAATTTTTTTTGTATGATAAGTAACATGCAAGCAGTTCTCATCAAATTTAGTTCAAACACCAACCCGCTATCTCTTATAGTTTTCGAGATCCCTTGGGGTACTCCAGGGTCTGATCGGTCTGAAGGTCGGTCTCCAACCTCGCATCACTTTCACTGAGACGTCGCAAGTACTGCATTTCGGCCTTCGGCCTCACCGCAGTACTTGCTCCGTCGTTTTGTTCATCCTTAGGAAAACTTATGGGATTTGTATAAAGAAAAAAAAAATTTGTATGAAAGCCAAAAATTTTTTGTATGATTCAAAACATGCATGCAGTTCTCTCAAATATTAGTTCAAACACCACCTCCCTATCTCTTATAGTTTCCGAGATCCCTTCGGTACTCCAAGGTCTGATGGTCAAAGTGGTGGTGATGCTCGGCCTGCGGCCTCGCATCCCCCTCACTTTGACGTCGCAAGTACTGCAGTTCGGCCTTCGGCCTCACTGCAGTACTTGCTCCGTCGTTTTGTTCATCCCTAGGGAAATGTATGGGATTTGTATGAAGAAAAAAATTTTTTGTATGAAAGCCAAAAATTTTTGGTATGATTGAAAACATGCATGCAGTTCTCTCCAACATTAGTTCAAGCATCATTCCCCTATCTCTTATAGTTTTCGAGATCCCTTTAGTACTCCAAGGTCAGTTCCACCTATCACCAACTTTTCATTTATTCTATACATTCTGGACCCAAACGTATACATTTGCACCAAAAACGTCAACCCTGCACCCCAGCAACATGGAGATCTACTCACCACCCCCTCGAAATTTTCACATGTATCGCGGCCATCTTTATTTTTTGACATTTCGGAATTTCGATTTCAGATATGGAATCTGCACCCCAAAATACCCCCGGATGCAAAAAATCAGCCCCCTGCGGCCATTTTGAAAATCGGCCGCCATTTTGACGACGCCATCTTGGATTTTTGCAACCATTTCCAAACGTCCCCCACGGCCCTCTATGACATTTGGTCGAACACCCCCCACCTATCTCCAACCGTTCCAGAGTTACGAGCATTTGAAATTTGTATGGCGGCCATGTTTTTTTGTATGGCGGCCATCTTGTTTTTTGGTTTTCTGGAACCTACAAGCAGTTCCTACCAAAATTAGTTCAAGCACCCCACCTCCAAATCTCATAGGTTCCGAGATCCCCTACCCTACTCCATGACCAGTTCCACTTTCTCCAAGTTTCGGATTTTTCCTCTACTCATTGGAGCATCCTCTATACGATGACATATGACACTTGCACCCCACAAAACTCCTTCCCGGAGAACTACTATGTCAGTGTATATATATATAGATGAATGAATGGTAATTCAATTATATATAATAAGTAACTAGTAATTTTGGGCCGCGCATGCGGCCCGGCGTGTTATTGGTAGTTTGGACTTATAATTTTTTGTATAAGAAATAAAATAAGTATTGCATTAAAAAAAAATTGGCGCTAGTAAAAGGGTAATGAGAAAAGATGAAGAAATTTTTGAAAATTTTATGACTTTTTTTGTATGAAAGCCAAAAATTTTTTGTATGATTAGTAACATGCAAGCAGTTCTCATCAAATTAAGTTCAAACACCAACCTGCTATCTCTTATAGTTTTCGAGATCCCCTGGGGTACTCCAGGGTCTGATCGGTCTGAAGGTCGGTCTCCAACCTCGCATCACCTTCACTGAGACGTCGCAAGTACTGCAGTTCGGCCTTCGGCCTCACCGCAGTACTTGCTCCGTCGTTTTGTTCATCCTTAGGAAAATGTATGGGATTTGTATAAAGAAAAAAAATTTTTGTATGAAAGCCAAAAATTTTTTGTATGATTCAAAACATGCATGCAGTTCTCTCAAATATTAGTTCAAACACCACCTCCCTATCTCTTATAGTTTCCGAGATCCCTTCGGTACTCCAAGATCTGATGGTCAAAGTGGTGGTGATGCTCGGCCTGCGGCCTCGCATCTCCCTCACTTTGACGTCGCAAGTACTGCAGTTCGGCCTTCGGCCTCACTGCAGTACTTGCTCCGTCGTTTTGTTCATCCCTAGGGAAATGTATGGGATTTGTATGAAGAAATAAAAATTTTGTATGAAAGTCAAAATTTTTTGGTATGAATGAAAACATGCATGCAGTTCTCTCCAACATTAGTTCAAGCATCATTCCCCTATGTCTTATAGTTTTCGAGATCCCTTTGGTACTCCAAGGTCAGTTCCACCTATCACCAACTTTTCATTTATTCTATACATTCTGGACCCAAACGTATACATTGACACCAAAAACGTCAACCCTGCACCCCAGCAACATGGAGATCTACTCCCCACCCCCTCGAAATTTTCACATGTATGGCGGCCATCTTTATTTTTTGACATTTCGAAAATTTGATTACAGATATGGAATCTGCACCCCAAAATACCCCCGGATGCAAAAAATCAGCCCCCTGCGGCCATTTTGAAAATCGGCCGCCATTTTGACGACGCCATCTTGGATTTTTGCAACCATTTCCAAACGTCCCCCACGGCCCTCTATGACATTTGGTCGAATACCCCCCACCTATCTCCAACCGTTCCAGAGTTACGAGCATTTGAAATATGTATGGCGGCCATGTTTTTTTGTATGGCGGCCATCTTGTTTTTTGGTTTTCCTTCACCTACAAGCAGTTCCTACCAAAATTAGTTCGAGCACCCCACCTCTATGTCCTACCACTTTCGAGATCCCCTACCCTACTCCATGACCAGTTCCACTTTCTCCAAGTTTCGGATTTTTCTCGTGGTCCCATGAACCATACCTATACGATGACATATGACACTTGCACCCCACAAAACTCCTTCCCGGAGAACTACTATGTCAGTCAGTCAGTCAGTGAGTGAGTCGTAATCCAATTATATATAATATTAACTAGTAATTTTGGGCCGCGCATGCGGCCCGGAGTGTTTTTGGGACTGTGTTGGACTTGTTATTTTTTGTATAAGAAATAGTATTTGTATTAGTTATTTAAAAAATTGGCGCTAGCAAAAGGGTAATGAAATAAAATGAAGAAATTTTTGAAAATTTTATGAAGACTTTTTTTGTATGAAAGCCAAATTTTTTTTTGTATGATTAGTAACATGCAAGCAGTTCTCATCAAATTTAGTTCAAACACCAACCCGCTATCTCTTATAGTTTTCGAGATCCCTTGGGGTACTCCAGGGTCTGATCGGTCTGAAGGTCGGTCTCCAACCTCGCATCACTTTCACTGAGACGTCGCAAGTACTGCATTTCGGCCTTCGGCCTCACCGCAGTACTTGCTCCGTCGTTTTGTTCATCCTTAGGAAAACGTATGGGATTTGTATAAAGAAAAAATTTTTTTGTATGAAAGCCAAAAATTTTTTGTATGATTCAAAACATGCATGCAGTTCTCTCAAATATTATTTCAAACACCACCTCCCTATCTCTTATAGTTTCCGAGATCCCTTCGGTACTCCAAGGTCTGATAGTCAAAGTGGTGGTGATGCTCGGCCTGCGGCCTCGCATCCCCCTCACTTTGACGTCGCAAGTACTGCAGTTCGGCCTTCGGCCTCACTGCAGTACTTGCTCCGTCGTTTTGTTCATCCCTAGGGAAATGTATGGGATTTGTATGAAGAAAAAAAAATTTTGTATGAAAGCCAAAAATTTTTGGTATGATTGAAAACATGCATGCAGTTCTCTCCAACATTAGTTCAAGCATCATTTCCCTATCTCTTATAGTTTTCGAGATCCCTTTGGTACTCCAAGGTCAGTTCCACCTATCACCAACTTTTCATTTATTCTATACATTCTGGACCCAAACGTATACATTTGCACCAAAAACGTCAACCCTGCACCCCAGCAACATGGAGATCTACTCCCCACCCCCTCGAAATTTTCACATGTATGGCGGCCATCTTTATTTTTTGACATTTTAAAAATTTGATTTCAGTTATGGAATCTGCACCTCAAAATACCCCCGGATGCAAAAAATCAGCCCCCTGCGGCCATTTTGAAAATCGGCCGCCATTTTGACGACGCCATCTTGGATTTTTGCAACCATTTCCAAACGTCCCCCACGGCCCTCTATGACATTTGGTCGAACACCCCCCACCTATCTCCAACCGTTCCAGAGTTACGAGCGTTTGAAATTTGTATGGCGGCCATGTTTTTTTGTATGGCGGCCATCTTGTTTTTTGGTTTTCTGGAACCTACAAGCAGTTCCTACTAAAATTAGTTCAAGCACCCCACCTCCAAGTCTCATAGGTTCCGAGATCCCCTACCCTACTCCATGACCAGTTCCACTTTCTCCAAGTTTCGGATTTTTCCTCTACTCATTGGAGCATCCTCTATACGATGACATATGACACATGCACCCCACGAAACTCCTTCCCGGAGAACTACTATGTCAATGAGTGTATGTATATATGTATAGATGAATGAATGAATGGTAATCTAATTATATATAATAAGTAAAACTAGTAATTTTGGGCCGCGCATGCGGCCCGGAGTGTTTTTGGGACTGTATAGAATTAGTATAAGTATTGCATTTAAAAAATAATTGGCGCTAGTAAAAGGGTAATAAGATAAAATGAAGAAATTTTTGAAAATTTTATTACGACTTTTTTTGTATGAAAGCCAAAATTTTTTTGTATGATTAGTAACTTGCAAGCAGTTCTCATCAAATTTAGTTCAAGCACCAACCCGCTATCTCTTATAGTTTTCGAGATCCCCTGGGGTACTCCAGGGTCTGATCGGTCTGAAGGTCGGTCTCCAACCTCGAATCACCTTCACTGAGACGTCGCAAGTACTGCGTTTCGGCCTTCGGCCTCACCGCAGTACTTGCTCCGTCGTTTTGTACATCCCTAGAAAAATGTATGGAATTTGTATGAAAAAATTTTTTTTTTGTATGAAAGCCAAAAATTTTTTGTATGATTCAAAACATGCATGCAGTTCTCTCAAATATTAGTCCAAACACCACCTCCCTATCTCTTATAGTTTCCGAGATCCCTTCGGTACTCCAAGGTCTGATGGTCAAAGTGGAGGTGATGCTCGGCCTGCGGCCTCGCATCCCCCTCACTTTGATGTCGCAAGTACTGCAGTTCGGCCTTCGGCCTCACTGCAGTACTTGCTCCGTCGTTTTGTTCATCCCTAGGAAAATGTATGGGATTTGTATGAAGAAAAAAAAAATTTGTATGAAAGCCAAAAATTTTTTGTATGATTCAAAACATGCATGCAGTTCTCTCAAATATTAGTCCAAACACCACCTCCCTATCTCTTATAGTTTCCGAGATCCCTTCGGTACTCCAAGGTCTGATGGTCAAAGTGGAGGTGATGCTCGGCCTGCGGCCTCGCATCCCCCTCACTTTGATGTCGCAAGTACTGCAGTTCGGCCTTCGGCCTCACTGCAGTACTTGCTCCGTCGTTTTGTTCATCCCTAGGAAAATGTATGGGATTTGTATGAAGAAAAAAAAAATTTGTATGAAAGCCAAAAATTTTTTGTATGATTCAAAACATGCATGCAGTTCTCTCCAATATTAGTTCAAGCATCATTCCCCTATCGCCTACAGTTTTCGAGATCCCTTTGGTACTCCAAGGTCAGTTCCACCTATCACCAACTTTTCATTTATTCTATACATTCTGGACCCAAACGTATACATTTGCACCAAAAACGTCAACCCTGCACCCCGGCAACATGGAGATCTACTCCCCACCCCCTCGAAATTTTCACATGTATGGCGGCCATCTTTATTTTTTGACATTTCGGAATTTCGATTTCAGATATGGAATCTTCACCCCAAAATACCCCCGGATGCAAAAAATCAGCCCCCTGCGGCCATTTTGAAAATCGGCCGCCATTTTGACGACGCCATCTTGGATTTTTGCAACCATTTCCAAACGTCCCCCACGGCCCTCTATGACATTTGGTCGAACACCCCCCACCTATCTCCAACCGTTCCAGAGAAATTCACATTTGAAATTTGTATGGCGGCCATGTTTTTTTGTATGGCGGCCATCTTGTTTTTTGATTTTCCGTCACCTACAAGCAGTTCCTACAAATATTAGTTCGAGCACCCCCCATCTAAGTCTTACCACTTTTAAGATCCCCTACCCTACTCCATGACCAGTTCCACTTTCTCCAAGTTTCGGATTTTTCTCGTGGTCCCATGAACCATACCTATACGATGACATATGACACTTGCACCCCACGAAACTCCTTCCCGGAGAACTACTATGTCAGTCAGTGAGTGAGTCGTAATCCAATTATATATAATAGTAACTAGTAATTTTGGGCCGCGCATGCGGCCCGGCGTGTTATTGGTAGTTTGGACTTTTAATTTTTTGTATAAGAAATAGTATTTGTATTAGTTATTTAAAAAATTGGCGCTAGCAAAAGGGTAATGAGATAAAATGAAGAAATTTTTGAAAATTTTATGAAGACTATTTTTGTATGAAAGCCAAAAATTTTTTGTATGATTTGTAACATGCAAGCAGTTCTCATCAAATTTGGTTCCAACACCAACCCTCTATCTCTTATAGTTTTCGAGATCCCCTGGGGTACTCCAGGGTCTGATCGGTCTGAAGGTCGGTCTCCAGCCTCGCATCACCTTAACTTAGACGTCGCAAATACTGCGTTTCGGCCTTTGGCCTCACCGCAGTACTTGCTCCGTCGTTTTGTACATCCCTAGAAAAATGTATGGAATTTGTATGAAGAAAATTGTTTTTTGTATGAAAGCCAAAAATTTTTTGTATGATTCAAAACATGCATGCAGTTCTCTCAAATATTAGTTCAAACACCACCTCCCTATCTCTTATAGTTTCCGAGATCCCTTCGGTACTCCAAGGTCTGATGGTCAAAGTGGTGGTGATGCTCGGCCTGCGGCCTCGCATCCCCCTCACTTTGACGTCGCAAGTACTGCAGTTCGGCCTTCGGCCTCACTGCAGTACTTGCTCCGTCGTTTTGTTCATCCCTAGGGAAATGTATGGGATTTGTATGAAGAAAATTTTTTTTGTATGAAAGCCAAAAATTTTCGGTACGATTGGAAACATGCATGCAGTTCTCTCCAACATTAGTTCAAGCATCATTCCCCTATCTCTTATAGTTTTCGAGATCCCTTTGGTACTCCAAGGTCAGTTCCACCTATCACCAACTTTTCATTTATTCTATACATTCTGGACCCAAACGTATACACTTGCACCAAAAACGTCAACCCTGCACCCCAGCAACATGGAGATCTACTCACCACCCCCTCGAAAATTTCACATGTATGGCGGCCATCTTTATTTTTTGACATTTCGGAATTTCGATTTTAGATATGGAATCTGCACCCCAAAATACTCCGGGTTGCAAAAAATCAGCCCCCTGCGGCCATTTTGAAAATCGGCCGCCATTTTGACGACGCCATCTTGGATTTTTGCAACCATTTCCAAACGTCCCCCACGGCCCTCTATGACATTTGGTCGAACACCCCCCACCTATCTCCAACCGTTCCAGAGTTACGAGCATTTGAAATTTGTATGGCGGCCATGTTTTTTTGTATGGCGGCCATCTTGTTTTTTGGTTTTCTGGAACCTACAAGCAGTTCCTACCAAAATTAGTTCAAGCACCCCACCTCTATGTCCTACCACTTTCGAGATCCCCTACCCTACTCCATGACCAGTTCCACTTTCTCCAAGTTTCGGATTTTTCCTCTACTCATTGGAGCATCCTCTATACGATGACATATGACACTTGCACCCCACGAAACTCCTTCCCGGAGAACTACTATGTCAATGAGTGTATGTATATATGTATAGATGAATGAATGAATGGTAATCCAATTATATATAATAAGTAGTAACTAGTAATTTTGGGCCGCGCATGCGGCCCGGCGTGTTATTGGTAGTTTGGACTTTTAATTTTTTGTATAAGAAATAGTATTTGTATTAGTTATTTAAAAAATTGGCGCTAGCAAAAGGGTAATGAGATAAAATGAAGAAATTTTTGAAAATTTTATGAAGACTATTTTTGTATGAAAGCCAAAAATTTTTTGTATGATTTGTAACATGCAAGCAGTTCTCATCAAATTTGGTTCCAACACCAACCCTCTATCTCTTATAGTTTTCGAGATCCCCTGGGGTACTCCAGGGTCTGATCGGTCTGAAGGTCGGTCTCCAGCCTCGCATCACCTTAACTTAGACGTCGCAAATACTGCGTTTCGGCCTTTGGCCTCACCGCAGTACTTGCTCCGTCGTTTTGTACATCCCTAGAAAAATGTATGGAATTTGTATGAAGAAAATTGTTTTTTGTATGAAAGCCAAAAATTTTTTGTATGATTCAAAACATGCATGCAGTTCTCTCAAATATTAGTTCAAACACCACCTCCCTATCTCTTATAGTTTCCGAGATCCCTTCGGTACTCCAAGGTCTGATGGTCAAAGTGGTGGTGATGCTCGGCCTGCGGCCTCGCATCCCCCTCACTTTGACGTCGCAAGTACTGCAGTTCGGCCTTCGGCCTCACTGCAGTACTTGCTCCGTCGTTTTGTTCATCCCTAGGGAAATGTATGGGATTTGTATGAAGAAAATTTTTTTTGTATGAAAGCCAAAAATTTTCGGTACGATTGGAAACATGCATGCAGTTCTCTCCAACATTAGTTCAAGCATCATTCCCCTATCTCTTATAGTTTTCGAGATCCCTTTGGTACTCCAAGGTCAGTTCCACCTATCACCAACTTTTCATTTATTCTATACATTCTGGACCCAAACGTATACACTTGCACCAAAAACGTCAACCCTGCACCCCAGCAACATGGAGATCTACTCACCACCCCCTCGAAAATTTCACATGTATGGCGGCCATCTTTATTTTTTGACATTTCGGAATTTCGATTTTAGATATGGAATCTGCACCCCAAAATACTCCGGGTTGCAAAAAATCAGCCCCCTGCGGCCATTTTGAAAATCGGCCGCCATTTTGACGACGCCATCTTGGATTTTTGCAACCATTTCCAAACGTCCCCCACGGCCCTCTATGACATTTGGTCGAACACCCCCCACCTATCTCCAACCGTTCCAGAGTTACGAGCATTTGAAATTTGTATGGCGGCCATGTTTTTTTGTATGGCGGCCATCTTGTTTTTTGGTTTTCTGGAACCTACAAGCAGTTCCTACCAAAATTAGTTCAAGCACCCCACCTCTATGTCCTACCACTTTCGAGATCCCCTACCCTACTCCATGACCAGTTCCACTTTCTCCAAGTTTCGGATTTTTCCTCTACTCATTGGAGCATCCTCTATACGATGACATATGACACTTGCACCCCACGAAACTCCTTCCCGGAGAACTACTATGTCAATGAGTGTATGTATATATGTATAGATGAATGAATGAATGGTAATCCAATTATATATAATAAGTAATTAAAGTAATTAACTAGTAATTTTGGGCCGCGCATGCGGCCCGGAGTGTTTTTGGGACTGTGTTGGACTTAGTATTTTTTGTATAAGAAATAGTATTTGTATTAGTTATTTAAAAAATTGGCGCTAGCAAAAGGGTAATGAAATAAAATGAAGAAATTTTTGAAAATTTTATGAAGACTTTTTTTGTATGAAAGCCAAATTTTTTTTGTATGATTAGTAACATGCAAGCAGTTCTCATCAAATTTAGTTCTAACACAATCCCGCTATCTCTTATAGTTTCCGAGATCCCTTGGGGTACTCTAGGGTCTGATCGGTCTGAAGGTCGGTCTCCAACCTCGCATCACTTTCACTGAGACGTCGCAAGTACTGCATTTCGGCCTTCGGCCTCACCGCAGTACTTGCTCCGTCGTTTTGTTCATCCTTAGGAAAACGTATGGGATTTGTATAAAGAAAAAAAATTTTTGTATGAAAGCCAAAAATTTTTTGTATGATTCAAAACATGCATGCAGTTCTCTCAAATATTAGTTCAAACACCACCTCCCTATCTCTTATAGTTTCCGAGATCCCTTCGGTACTCCAAAGTCTGATGGTCAAAGTGGTGGTGATGCTCGGCCTGCGGCCTCGCATCCCCCTCACTTTGACGTCGCAAGTACTGCAGATCGGCCTTCGGCCTCACTGCAGTACTTGCTCCGTCGTTTTGTTCATCCCTAGGGAAATGTATGGGATTTGTATGAAGAAAAAAATTTTTTGTATGAAAGCCAAAAATTTTTGGTATGATTGAAAACATGCATGCAGTTCTCTCCAACATTAATTCAAGCTTCATTCCCCTATCTCTTATAGTTTTCGAGATCCCTTTAGTACTCCAAGGTCAGTTCCACCTATCACCAACTTTTCATTTATTCTATACATTCTGGACCCAAACGTATACATTTGCACCAAAAACGTCAACCCTGCACCCCAGCAACATGGAGATCTACTCACCACCCCCTCGAAATTTTCACATGTATGGCGGCCATCTTTATTTTTTGACATTTCGAAATTTCGATTTCAGATATGGAATCTGCACCCCAAAATACCCCCGGATGCAAAAAATCAGCCCCCTGCGGCCATTTTGAAAATCGGCCGCCATTTTGACGACGCCATCTTGGATTTTTGCAACCATTTCCAAACGTCCCCCACGGCCCTCTATGACATTTGGTCGAACACCCCCCACCTATCTCCAACCGTTCCAGAGTTACGAGCATTTGAAATTTGTATGGCGGCCATGTTTTTTTGTATGGCGGCCATCTTGTTTTTTGGTTTTCTGGAACCTACAAGCAGTTCCTACCAAAATTAGTTCAAGCACCCCACCTCCAAGTGTCATAGGTTCCGAGATCCCCTACCCTACTCCATGGTCAGTTCCACTTTCTCCAAGTTTCGGATTTTTCCTCTACTCATTGGAGCATCCTCTAAACGATGACATATAACACTTGCACCCCACGAAACTCCTTCCCGGAGAACTACTATGTCAGTGTATATATATATATATATATAGACTAGTAATTTTGGGCCGCGCATGCGGCCCGGAGTGTTTTTGGGACTGTGTTGGACTTGTTATTTTTTGTATAAGAAATAGAATAAGTATAAGTATTGCATTAAAAAAGAATTGGCGCTAGTAAAAGGGTAATGAGATAAAAATAATGAAGAAATTTTTGAAAATTTTATGACTTTTTTTGTATGAAAGCCAAAAATTTTTTGTATGATTAGTAACATGCAAGCAGTTCTCATCAAATTTAGTTCAAACACCAACCCGCTAACTCTTATAGTTTTCGAGATCCCCTAGGGTACTCCAGGGTCTGATCGGTCTGAAGGTCGGTCTCCAACCTCGCATCACCTTCACTGAGACGTCGCAAGTACTGCAGTTCGGCCTTCGGCCTCACCGCAGTACTTGCTCCGTCGTTTTGTTCATCCTTAGGAAAATGTATGGGATTTGTATAAAGAATTTTTTTTTTGTATGAAAGCCAAAATTTTTTTGTATGATTAAAAACATGCATGCAGTTCTCTCAAATATTAGTTCAAACACCACCTCCCTATCTCTTATAGTTTCCGTGATCCCTTCGGTACTCCAAGGTCTGAAGGCCAAAGTGATGGTGATGCTCGGCCTGCGGCCTCGCATCCCCCTCACTTTGACGTCGCAAGTACTGCAGTTCGGCCTTCGGCCTCACTGCAGTACTTGCTCCGTCGTTTTGCTCATCCCTAGGGAAATGTATGGGATTTGTATGAAGAAAAAAAATTTTTGTATGAAAGCCAAAAATTTTCGGTACGATTGGAAACATGCATGCAGTTCTCTCCAACATTAGTTCAAGCATCATTCCCCTATCTCTTATAGTTTTCGAGATCCCTTTGGTACTCCAAGGTCAGTTCCACCTATCACCAACTTTTCATTTATTCTATACATTCTGGACCCAAACGTATACAGTTGCACCAAAAACGTCAACCCTGCACTCCAGCAACATGGAGATCTACTCACCACCCCCTCGAAAATTTCACATGTATGGCGGCCATCTTTATTTTTTGACATTTCGGAATTTCGATTTTAGATATGGAATCTGCACCCCAAAATACCCCCGGATGCAAAAAATCAGCCCCCTGCGGCCATTTTGAAAATCGGCCGCCATTTTGACGACGCCATCTTGGATTTTTGCAACCATTTCTAAACGTCCCCCACGGCCCTCTATGACATTTGGTCGAACACCCCCCACCTATCTCCGACCGTTCCAGAGTTACGAGCATTTGAAATTTGTATGGTGGCCATGTTTTTTTGTATGGCGGCCATCTTGTTTTTTGGTTTTCCTTCACCTACAAGCAGTTCCTACCAAAATTAGTTCAAGCACCCCCCCTCCAAGTCTTACCACTTTTGAGATCCCCTACCCTACTCCATGACCAGTTCCACTTTCTCCAAGTTTCGGATTTTTCTCGTGGTCCCATGAACCATACCTATACGATGACATATGACACTTGCACCCCACGAAACTCCTTCCCGGAGAACTACTATGTCAGTGAGTGAGTGAGTGAGTCGTAATCCAATTATATATAATAGTAATGAATGAATGGTAATCCAATTATATATAATAAGTAATATTACAGTCATAATCTTATTATTCTTAAAGTGTTTCTTGACTGAAGTTCCTTTTCTTAGTCCCAACATAATCCGTATGGCTCGTTTTTGTGCTCTCAACACTTTGATAATCTCTGTAGCGTTGCCCCATACAGTGATAGCGTATCTCAATCTAGACTGAATATATGCGTGATATACTGACAAAAGCGATTTTTTATCTAATAATTTCCTTAATTTAAGCAATACATAACCTGCAATGGCTAGACTTTTACAAACTTTTGTAATGTGTGCCGAATGAGTCACAGTGTAATCAACTGTATAACCTAAAAATACGTTTTCTTTTATAGAAATCTCTCCTGCACATCCTTTTTTAGAATAGTAGTGCATTACATTACTTTTATCAGCATTAAGAATAATACCATTCGCACAAAACCATTCTTTCAAAATATTCTTTGCTTCAATTATCTTACTACCCACATTTGTTACATTTTTGTCACTTATCCCTACATGGGTGTCGTCAGCGAATAGGCTAACATATGCCCAATCTGGCATTGCATTTACGATGTCATTTACATAAATTAAAAACAGTACAGGTCCTAGTACTGAACCTTGAGGTACACCAATATCTACACGACTTGTGGAAGATATAACATCATTCACATATACCACTTGATTACGGTTGCTCAAGTATGATCTCATCATGTTTAATTCGGGTCCTTCAAATCCGTAGTATTCTAGTTTTCTAATCAGAATATCATGGCGTAGACAGTCAAAGGCTTTCGATAAGTCGCAGTATATACTTGCGCATTTTTTTGCTTTGTCTAAAGATTCAATAATGTAATAAATTACTTTTCTTATGGCCATTTCAGTGGATCGGCCTGGACGAAATCCAAATTGAGAGGCTGTGAACAAATTATTTTCTTCGAAATACTTTATTATCCTTTTTTTAATAACAGTCTCTAATATTTTTGATATTGTTGGCAATATACATACTGGTCTGTAGTTTCCTAATTCCGTGTTTTCTCCTTTTTTATATAATGGTATAACTTTGCCAGATTTTAAACAATCTGGAAATATCCCTTCACTTATACAGTCATTAATTGTCAGGTGTAATAATTCTAATAGGTTATTATTTGCTAATATAAGTTCTCTTAATGTCTTTGAAGTTATGTCTAAAATGTCAGGTGATGTCTTTTGTTTCATGCTTTTCACAATTGTCAATAGTTCTTGTATGTCCACGAATTCAAAATTTATATTTTTTTCTGTCTTTGGCTTCATGTTTAGGTATTCCAAGCTTTTATCTACATTAACGTCAATGTTTCCAGTTATTTTTTTTGCGACATTAGTAAAAAACGTATTAAAAGCGTCTGCAATTTCTTTATAGTTTTCAGTTTCTTTTCCATTTTCATTTATTATTTTCGTTATGATTTTCTTATTCTCTTTCTTCTTGTTATATTTTACTTGTTCTCTTATGATATTCCAGCTTTCTTTTATTTTATTGTGTGACTTTTCTATTCTCTGTCTATAATATAAACTTTTGGCTGCATTAAAAACTCTCTTTAATGTTTTTTTATATCTTCTTATTCGTATAATACGTTTATTACAGGGTTGTGCTTCTTGTAATAATTCCATTTTTGCCAAATTATTTTTAGAAATTTCAATTCCTTTCGTTGTCCACTTTTTAACTACTTTATTTCTACAGTTCCTCAATTTTGGAAAAGCAACTTCATAACAATGTTTAATAGCATTTTGTAAAATCTTCATCTTCATATTAGAATCGTCACAAACTAAAATTTCATTCTTTACAGTTAAATATTCTTTATTGAACAAATAATGAAAATATTTTTTATTATTGGCTGATATTCTTCGGGTCATATTATTCATGTTTTTTACTTTTTTTACATTATTAACTAGTACTGTAAGCTTAATGATTTTGTGATCTGCAATTTTTTTATTCATTACTGAACAATCATAGGCATCAAAATTAGCAATAAAATTATCAATGCAGGTTGCGCTATTTCTTTCTATTCTAGTGGCTTGGTTAATCAGAAACTTACAGTTATAATTATGCATAATTTTCATAATTCTTGTTACATTTTTATCCTTCTTAAAAATATTTAAATTAAAATCTCCAGCTATTACGAACCGTTTATCTTCTTTAGACAGTTTATGCATGAGTTTATTAAACAATTCAAAAAATAAATATATATCTTTGTCCGGCCTATATGCTGCAATGACAATAATTTTACAATATTTTAATTCGATCGCTGCTAATTCAAAATTCATTTCGAATGCTAGTTTATTTATGTCGTGCCTAACTTTATACTCTATACCATTTTTGACAAATATAGCAGTACCACCGTGTATAAAGAACTTTCGATTAAATAATGCCGCAAGCTCAAAATCTGGAATCACCATCGTCGCTACACGGTCGTCTTGTCCCCATGTTTCTGTTAAACACAAAATATCGCAAGTATGGTCTCGTACAAAATCTTCTATTTCTAAATGTTTGTTATTCATACTTTGTACGTTAGCATGGTATATTATGAGTTGGTCTTGTTTAAATTCTTTGTCTGAAAATTTGTTGAAGATTGTTGTAACAGTTGATTTGAAGATTGTGGGATGAATCGTAGCGTAGATGTGCACGGAAATATTTTCGAATCAGCAGCAGTGGCTATGGCTTGAGCGCAAAAACCTTTCAAATAGCTGTAGCTGTATAGTTTCCCTCGATTGTCCCTGAAATTGGGATCTATGTATTTCACTTTGCTTGTACAGCTAGCTAACTGTACCAAATTCATGTTGGTGTTGTAAATACTTATGTCATTTTGGTTATCATATCTTATTCCACACATTATAACATTGAATTTTCTTTTTTCTTCATATAATATCTTTTTGACTGTTTTAATGTATTCATTATTTCCGAATTTCATATCAATTGATTCATTGTATTTGTTTATTAATATCACCACTGTATCGCTAGAGTCAAAACTTTTTGTAATAGATGTGAAGTTTTCCAATATCTTGTCGTAACTGGCGCCAGGTTTACAATAGTTGATAATATTGTAGTCCGCTCTGGTTTGTCTCAGTAATTTTGTAACAATTCCTTGTCCTAGTATATCTGAAAAAATTGCTATGTTTCTTCTTTTAGTCTGACTTCTTCTTATGCTATCAGCAACTTTTTCGTCTTCTTTGATGCTCTTCTGTTCCTGTCCTTCAATCTTATTCTCTCCTTCTCTGCTGCTATTATTTCTATTTTTAACTAGATTTTGTGTTGTAGTTAACTCTAAAACTCTATGCTCTAGTTTTGTATTTTCTGTATTTAGAATTAAACACTGTTTCTCCAACTTCTTAATCTTTTTTGCGAAACACTTAACTTTTTTAAGAGCCGATGTTGAGCATTTGTACTGCTTGATTACTACTTTTCTTCTAGATTTTTCCGCAACTTTTGCTTGTCTTCCTTGTCTTTCAATTTCTTCATTTTTCTTCTTCTCTTCTTTAATCCATTCTTCCAGCTGTCTTATCTTTTCGTTGAGCTCGTTTATTGATTCTTGCTGAATGTCAGTTAAAAGTTTTTGTCTATCTATAGTAACTGACTTCCTGGAATTCGGTGTGCTTTCTGCTCCCGTGAGTATACGAAATCTTTTCTTCTTATTGGCTAATATAGGTGATGTCTGTACTTCGCTGAAGTCAAATTTTTTATATGTTTCTATAATTTTCTTATCTTTTTCTATTTGCTGTTTTAATTGTCCATTTTCTAAAAGAAGATTATCTACCATGTCATTCGCAGATGCTAATTTTTGTTCTAAGTCATCTACTTTAATTTTCAAGGAGTCATCCAGGTCACATAATATGTCTGTATCAGACAGTGGTAAGCTTGTCTCATATATCGAGGAGTCATTCAAGTTTCCCACAGAACTAGCCTTCTGTTGTCGTCTTATATTGAAATTCACATAATTTTCAATGTCAAAATCTCTTGTTTTGTCCATTTTTAGTCAGTATTTTACTTTCAGTTCTCAAAGTAACAAAATTGCAAAAAAAAAATGTGCAAAAAGAAATGGTCGTTGTGATTCGAACTCACGACTTCAAAATCATCAGTCCATGTCGCGATCCACTAGACTGTTCTCGCTTGAAATTTTAGAACGAAATAGTTACTCAGATTGTTCCGTGGATGAATATGACTCAATAAACGGGTGGGTGTAGGTGTATATCTTTGTGACTCAGCTTCTCTTACCGCTCCAATCCGGACGATGTTCATGCGCAATGTGTCAAAATAAACAACGGTTGCCACAATTCTTGAACACTGTTTTGCTCATATCTTCGAAACCACTGCATCGATTTTGTTCGTATAAACACTAACGCAGGTGTTGAAAGGTTATCCCAGTGATATTGTATCTTCTATGTCCGATGATTCGCTTTAAACCGGAAAAAACATTTAATAATTGCGGAGCAAACTTGCGTGGTGTCGCCTTGACAGAGCGCGGCGCGCGAAAAATTATTATTATATTATATATTATTTATTATTCCGGTGCTGAAAGCGGTTGTTACTTTCGGTTCGTGTGACGTATATATATCTATATACTTACTGTCATACCTACCTATTATCCTTATCTCTTTCGACTTCTCCCTTTCCGCAACTCAACATGACGGCGGAACAGAATAATAAGTTAACTCAACTTGCTCGCCTAGTCGAGGTACTTACAAATTGCGTAGATGCCCTCAGCGCGAGATCAGCAAGGTCAAATAGGTCAAGTTCAGCTTCGCACCTGTGCTGGTTTCATTGTACCTACGGACATGAGGCACGTAAATGCACGAAACCGTGCTCGTGGAAGTCGGAAAAACTAACTGAACGATCAGTAGTCGCGGCGACTGATCATTCAGATATAACAAGCCGCCGGTTATTCGCTGTCGATAAAACGACGTGTTACAAATTTCTCATCGATACCGGCAGCGACATCTGTTGCTACCCGAGAAAATTATGCAAGGGTCGCGCGATACAAGCAACCGGCTATCAACTAGCTGCGGCTAACGGCAGCTCAATAAAGACATACGGGACTATCTCGTTACACCTGAATTTAGGCCTGCGTCGAGATTTTCACTGGCATTTTATCATCGCTGACGTAGATACGCCAATAATAGGTGCGGATTTCTTAAGTCATTACAACTTACTACCTGACCTTCGAAACAAGAGAATTATCGATGGAAACACCAAGCTATCTACCCAGGCATCGATTGCAAATGTGAGCCAAGTCAGTGTAAGATCCGTGTCTGCTCAATCGACCTCACTTTACTCGAATCTTCTATTGGAGTTTCCTGACCTCACGCGACCTCCAGGTCTACCACGACAAGTGAAACACAATACGGTACATCACATCATCACGACCGATGGACCTCCAGTTTCCTCCCGCCCACGTCGCCTGGCCCCTCAGAAACTAGCTGCAGCTAAAAAGGAATTTGAAGACATGGTCACATGTGGAACAGCTCGACCATCTGACAGTCCTTGGGCATCACCGCTACACATGGCTAAAAAGGGTCAGGAAGGATGGCGACCTTGTGGAGACTACCGCGCTCTGAACGCTCGTACTGTTCCAGACCGGTATCCCGTCAGGCACATCGCCGATTTTACGCACAACATCTCTGGTTCTACGGTATTCAGCACCATTGACCTGGTCAAAGCATTCCAGCAGGTGCCAGTACACCAACCAGACATTTGCAAGACTGCCATCACCACACCGTTCGGGCTATACGAGTTTCCGTTCATGACTTTCGGCTTACGAAATGCTGGACAAACTTTTCAACGGTTCATGGACGAAGTCGTGAGGGGACTCGACTTCTGCTATACGTACATTGACGACATAATTGTATTCTCACGGTCACACCAGGAGCACAAGGAACATCTACGCACCTTATTCCAACGCCTGGCAGACTACGGCGTCGTAGTGAACGCATCCAAGTGCGTTTTCGGTGCCGAAGAAGTAACATTCTTAGGGTACTCCATCAACAAAGATGGAACTCGCCCTCCAACAGAGAGGATTGAAGCGTTGCGGAGCTATCCCTTACCTAAAACAGTGCAAGGTCTTCGCCGCTTCCTCGGGATGATTAACTTTTATCGCCGATTCCTCCCAAAAGCAGCAGAAACACAAGCACCACTCATCAACGTCTTAGCCTCATCCAAACTCAAAGGTGCTAAACCAGTGCCCTGGACGCCAGAACTTGAATTGGCATTCCAAAGGTGTAAAGACGCCCTGGTGAGCGTTACTCTGCTTGCTCACCCAAACAGTGACGCGCCATTAGGTCTGTTTACAGACGCGTCATCAACTTACGTGGGAGCTTGCCTACAACAAAAGGTGTCTAATCATTGGCAACCATTGGCATTTTTCAGCAAGAAACTAACAGATAAACAAAGCCAATGGCCCGCCTACTATCGCGAACTCCTTGGAGTATACGAAAGTGTACAGCACTTCCGACATATTCTTGAGGCACAACACGCGACAATCTACACCGACCACAAGCCTCTCATATATGCTTTCAGCCAAAAACGAGAGAAGCTCCCACCAATACAACTAAACCAACTTAGCTTCATCAGTCAATTCACGACGGATGTCAAGCATGTTAAAGGTGTTGACAATGTTGTCGCCGACACCATGTCACGAGTTGAACAGATTTCACTCGGTGACGATTTCGCTTCGCTCGCTCGAGCACAAGCAGAGGACGATGACCTCGAAAACATTCGCAACCACTCCTCTTTAAATTTAGTGCCTACATTGGTTCCCGGGTCCGATATCACCATTCTTTGCGATGACACGACCGGGAAACCACGGCCATACTTGCCACCGCAACATCGCCGTGCAGCCTTCGATCGACTTCACAATTTAAGTCACCCTGGGGTGCGTGCAACTACGCGCCTTGTGGTTGATCGCTACGTATGGCCCGGCATTAAAAAAGACTGTCGCAACTGGTCACGCGAGTGCCTCGCATGCCAGAAATGCAAAGTCACACGACATGTATCAGCCCCGCTCGCTGATTTTCCTACTCCATCTGGACGATTCAAACACGTCCATCTGGATATCATAGGACCACTTCCGTCCTCCAACGGTTACACCTATTGTCTTACAGCAATTGACCGTTTTACAAGATGGCCAGAGGCTTGGCCAATGACAAATATAACAGCCGAAGAAGTTGCTGGCCAATTTCTTCACGGTTGGATTGCTCGTTTTGGCGTCCCCACCACCGTCACTACTGACCTAGGACGTCAATTCGAATCCACGTTATTCAACAAACTAATGGATCTAGGAGCTACCAGAAGAGCGAGAACAACTAGCTACCACCCACAGGCTAACGGTATGGTGGAACGCTTCCACCGGCATCTCAAGGCCGCTATCATGTGTCATTCACAATCCTGGCACAAAGCTTTACCGCTCGTTCTTCTCGGCATCAGATCAGCACTTAAAGAGGATCTACGCTGTTCCTCTGCAGACCTTGTATACGGTGAACCACTACGCTTACCGGGCGAGCTCCTGGTACCTAGTGGCACACCACAACATACAAGCGATGACTTCATGGCCCGGCTACAGAGCACAATGGCCAAAGTACGTCCAGCACCGGCGTCCCGACACACGGAGCCCAAAACTTTTGTATTCAAAAATTTGAGCGACGCTTCACACATCTTCTTACGAGATGACACGGTACGCCGCGCACTTCAACCCCCTTACACAGGGCCCTATAAAGTTCTTAATCGCACAGACAAGACACTCACTATTCAAATGCCTGGTAGGAGCGTTCAAGTTAGCATCGACAGAACTAAGCCAGCTTACATAGCTCCTCAAATGGAACCAACATCGAGTCAAACGGTGCCAACGTCTGTTCCTGCATCCACTGCAGACAGATCGGTACAGCCAAACGCAGCACTGCCAGTTCCTAGCACTACTTTTTCGCCAGGACCAACACCTAGATCACAACCACAATCACCCAATCCCTTACCTACCGACCCTCCAGCTAAGTACGTCACCCGATCCGGACGTCGCGTCCGCTTTAAGCTTCCGGTGGATGTGTAATGTTTTTTGTAGTTATGTATACACCTTAAGGTCGGTTAATGTAAGTTCAGTTTTAAGTTTTTATTTGTTAACGCTCGGTTTACCTTTCTCCGTGGGGGGGTGGTGTGGCGATCGTCGCGCCACCTCAAAACATATAGACCCACGCACATGAGCGGGAAGGGGGCGCGGGGGTAACACCGCGCTTCAATATCACGCAGGACACGCGGTCATTGCGGTCGCACACGCACACGAGTCGGTCCGAGACCTTCACCGAAGCTCCCCGCTCCCGCGCCACGCCAACGCACTCGCGGAAATGTTTATCGTAGCTTTCTAAGCTAATATAAGTCTTTAAGTCTTATATAATAATGGAGACGTTTTGTGTTGTGTACCTACCAAGTGAATAAAAGAATGTTGTGACTTTACCTGTGACTTTCATTACTACACCGCAAGGCGTCCCAAAACCTTAATATAAACAGAAATTGTAATCGTGTAATAGTAAAGTATTGTGAGTTATAATTGTATTCTGACAACCCCTACCTATACATAGGGGTTTGTTTGTTGTGATAGCTTATAATTAGAATAATAATAAGCCTCTTATAACATAGCCATTGACTAAATTTAAGATAATATACCTACCAACTAGATTAATTGTAATAGACCATTCCCTACCTTTACATAGGGAATAAGAATACTGTTAAGGATTAATAAATAACTATATAATTTTGTAATAATATTTATATATATATAACATATAGAATTAACGAGGGTCACTTGCTGACGTCGACCAATATAAGATATTATATCAGCGACTAAGTAAAACCCAATTAGTGTAACACATTTATGTATTGTAATTTTATTAATTATAGGTTATGGGGAGCACGAGCCCCGGGTGACGGGAATGATACACAGGTGATTTACATTGAATGTTTATTCGGTGTCGTCACAATCGGAGATATGCTCCCTATATGTTGTTGTACATAGTACAAAAGTTAGATAGCACAGAAGTTACATAGTACAGAAGTTAGAGGCACTACTTAGCGAGGCGCGGGCGGGAGACCGCGCGGAGGGCGCGGATCACGCGGCGTGTGTTGTGTGCGAAAGCGGCGGCAGACTGACTGACTGCCCCTCTGGTGCGGAGATGTGTTTATATTCACGCGACCGCGCGCTCTCCCCCCGCTCCCCTCTCTTCTTCGAGCAGGTATATTTGTGATTGGGCCCGTATATCGGCGGGCGCGCCGTAGTCGCATGGTGGCGCTTTGTGTCGCCACACCACCCACCCACGGAGAAAAGTGCCCCAAATTATTAGGTACATTAAAGTTGTCTTAATAGCTAGAGTAACATCGATGATAACGCAAATTATTTACAAATTAAGATCTCAATACGGCTCAATGGTGCCATAAGGTAACCCCATGACGATCGAGTGACGTTGAGTGGAATGCGAAAAGAAATTGTGATGTTAGATTTAAATCTACAGGTCGAGGATGTCCCGGAATCTGACTCTGCGACCAGTGCGAGTGACGACTGGTGCAGGCGATGGGGGTGCAGGTTGAGCGGGTGTAGATGAGTGAATTGGTGATGGTGTTGCTGTTGCTTGCGCGGGTGATGAAAGCGTTATGTCGTCGTCTACTTCTTCGATAAATGCTGGCTTCACACGGTCGAGACTTACTTGGATGTCTCTGTTTCCCACGGTAATACATATGGTTTTGTCATTTCTTTTTGTTACCGGATGGGGCCCCGTGTAAGGTGGTTTCAGTGACGGCTTTACTGAGTCATCCCGGAGGAACACGTGTGTGCATGTTTGTAGGTCCTTAAACACGAATGGTTGGCGTTGGGTGTGACGTGATCCTGCAACAGGTTTTAAGTTTGCCATGTGCATTCGTAGCTGTGACGCAAAGTTGTGGACGTCTTCCAGGCGTTCGTTGTTGGATGAAGGACTCAAGAATTCCCCGGGTAGTCTCAAGGGTTCACCGTAAACAAGTTCAGCGACTGATGCTTGTAGATCTTCTTTTAAGGCTGCTCGCATGCCAAGAAGTACGAGTGGTAAAGCAGTACACCAAGTGCCTCCATGGCACATGAGCGCTGCTTTTAGTTGGCGATGTAATCTTTCTACCATGCCGTTGGCGCACGGATGATAGCTGGTGGTGCGCGTGCGAATCGCTGAACACTGCTTTAAAAGAGCATTAAATAACGCGGATTCAAACTGTCGGCCTTGATCTGTAGTTACAATGGACGGAACGCCAAAACGTGAAATCCATCCAGTTGTGAATGTTTCGGCCACTTCTTCCGCTGTGATGCCGACCATGGGCCATACCTCTGGCCATCGCGTGTAACGGTCTACGGCTGTCAGGCAATATTGAAAGCCTTTACTGGAAGGCATAGGCCCTATGATGTCCAAGTGGACGTGGCGGAAGCGTTTGGTCGGAGTAGTAAAATGTCCAAGTGGCGTTATAGTATGCCTTGACACCTTGCTCCGTTGACATGAAGTGCATTCACGTGCCCATTTACGACAATCTTTGTTCATGGATGGCCACACAAAACGCTCAGCCACCATGCGTGCAGTGGCTCGCACGCCAGGGTGGCTGAGATTATGGACTTTGTTGAAATAACTACGCCGGAATGAAGGTGTTACAAATGGTCGTTGCTTCCCCGTTGACGTGTCGCAGTAGATGTTTATGTTAGATCCAGGAATACAAACCTTTTCCAATTTTAGGGAAGAATTTGTAAGAGCCTCCTGGAGCTCGTCATCTGTGGCTTGTTCATCTGCCAACGCATCGAAACTCTCTTCTAAGGTGATTGCTTCGATCCTTGACATCGTGTCAGCGACTACATTATCCTCTCCCTTAACGTGCACTACGTCAGTCGTAAACTGGGATATGAAGGATAGCTGGTTGAGTTGAACAGGTGGAAGCTTGTCGCGGCGTTGGGTAAAGGCATAAATGAGTGGTTTATGGTCTGTGTAAATAGTGGCGTGTTGAACCTCGAGCAGGTGGCGAAAGTGTTGTATACTTTCGTATACACCAAGAAGTTCTCTGTAGTATGCCGGCCACTGCGCTTGTTTGCTTGTTAGCTTCTTGCTGAAAAAGGCTAGTGGTTGCCAAACGTTGCCTACTTTTTGTTGAAGGCAAGACCCGACGTGTACCGAGGAGGCGTCTGTGAAAAGTCCTAACTCGGCGTGACTCACTGGGTGAGCAAGGAGAGTAGCACTAGCGAGGCTATCCCTGCACCTTTGAAATGCTAGTTCGAGTTCGGGCGTCCAAGGTATTGGCTGTGTCCCTTTGAGCTTTGAAGAAGCTAGTAAATCGTTGAGTGGTGCTTGGAGTTCAGCAGCCTTAGGGAGAAACCGGCGATAAAAGTTTATCATGCCTAGAAATCTGCGAAGCCCTTGGGTTGTTTTTGGCAATGGATAGCTTTGGAGAGCCTCAATCCTTTCGGTAGGTGGTTGCGTTCCGTCTTTGTTTATGCGGTAACCAAGGAAGATCACTTCTTTGGCACCAAAAACGCATTTGGAAGGGTTGACAACGACTCCAAATGTGTTGAGTCGCTGGAATAGAATTCTCAGGTGTTCCAGGTGTTCAGATTCCGAACGCGAAAAAACCAAAATGTCGTCAACGTACGGGTAGCAAAAACTTAGCCCCCTTACGACCTCGTCCATGAAACGTTGGAACGTTTGCCCTGCATTACGTAAGCCGAAGGTCATAAAGGGAAACTCAAAAAGGCCAAATGGCGTGGTGATGGCGGTTTTGCAAATGTCGGTGGCGTTGACAGGAATCTGCTGGTAAGCTTTTACTAGATCGATAGTGCTGAATACGGTGCAACCAGTAATGTTGTTGGAGAAGTCAGCTATGTGCCTAACGGGATAACGGTCTGGTATGGTTCTTGCGTTTAGAGCGCGATAATCGCCGCATGGACGCCATCCCAGCTCACCCTTTTTCGCCATGTGAAGGGGAGAGGCCCAAGGACTTTTGGAAGGTGTGGCTGTACCACAATGTACCATGTCGTCGAACTCCTTTTTGGCTGCTTCCAGCTTCTGCGGTGCAAGGCGGCGTGGACGGCATGCAACTGGTGGACCCTCGGTAGTAACAATATGGTGAACTGTTGTGTGTTTCACCTGTCTTGGAAGTCCTGGGGGGCGTGTCAGATCTGGGAATTCCAGAAGAAGTTTGGAGTAAGGTGAGGAATCATTTACAGATATGGCTCTAACGCTAACTTGGTTGACATGAGCGATTGAAGCCGGTGTGGTCAGACTTGTATTTCCGTCAATAAGACGTTTACGACGGAGATCGGGCAGCAGGTTATAGAAACTCAGGAAATCTGAGCCTATTATCGGTGTGTCTACGTCGGCGATAGTGAAGTTCCATTGGAAGTCGCGACGTAGACCTAGGTTGAGGCGAAGTGAAATGCTGCCATATGTGTTGATGGTGCTACCGTTAGCTGCGGCTAGTTTGTATCCCGTAGGTATGTTGGTGCGACCTTTGACTAAACGTTTGGGATAGCAGCAAAGGTCGCTACCAGTGTCAATTAGGAAACGCAGCAAAGTCGTCTTATCTGAGACAAATAAACGGCGGCAGGATTTGCAGCAGTCAGTCGCCGCGTCTACTGACTGCTTTGGTCGTTTCCCTGCTTTTTTGTCGACCCAGGTACAAGGACTTGTGCATTTCCTCGCTTTTTTCTTGTAGGTTTGGTGGTACCAGCACAGGGATGATGATCGTGATGATGATGGTGATCTGGAACTCGCCCTTGAGCGGTCGTTTTGACTTGTAAGTGACCGTGAACGAGATCTGGCATCGTTTGTGAGCATTTCTACGCATTTAGTTAGTTGATCTATTCTCAGGGTAAGTTGCGTAAGCTCGGGTGAGAGTGCTGAGGTGGTAGCGATGGCGTTAACCACAGGTGTTGCTACCTCCACTATTTTGTCGGCGATATCGGCGGCTTTTTCAAGAGGGAGATCCTCTTGTGCCGCTAAGATGGCTTGCACGTTGCCTGGCAAGCGACGCAACCACAGCTGTTGAATGATGTTTCCACCCTTGAAATCGGCGCCGGCTAATGAGCGTAGATGGCGCAGGAACTGTGATGGTTTGCGGTCTCCGATGTCTTCTTCTCCTAGAAGACGCCGTACGCGGTCCTCGCTTGAGGCGGATAATCGTTTTATCAACTCGGTTTTTAAGTGTGAGTATCGGTCAGTGTCCGGTGGATGCTCGATGATGTCGGCTATTTCGCCGGCAGTCCTCGAGTCCAGCATTGATACAGTATGACTGTATTTTGTACGGTCCTGTGTTATTCCGGCTAACTCGAACTGTGCTTCTACTTGACCGAACCATACGGTGGGCTTGTCGGCCCAGAAAGCGGGCAGTTTAACCGAAACTGCCATTGTCCTGTTGTGCTGGCTGGCCTGTAGCACCTGGAGCTGTTCCTGCAGAAGCCTGATCTGTTCCTCGGGTGTCGCCATTATTGAAGACGAAACAGGTTTAGTTGAATACCGAAAACGAGTCAGTGAGCAGTTGAACTAGTGTAAACAAATAGTGATAGGACTGGAAGTATGTCACTCGATTGTCACTGGTCACTGTACAATCGTACGTACAATCCCAAGGTCAATGACCGAAAGTCGATCGGTGGTTACCGTAAGTGGACACTAAGTATAAGTACACATTATTAGGTCACAATACGTAATGTCAAAACACAATGCAATAAAAGGTCACAACATACAATAGACAACACACATATTATATACAAAAAAAATATTAGCACACAAGAATAAATTTAAGTTCCTAAAAATAAGGAATGTTTGTAAAAAAAAATTTTGTGGTTGGGTATGGTGCCTATAAACAAATGTGAAATTTATAGCTATAACATGGTTGGAAATAGGTAAGTCAGTAAGTATATAGATAGGTATATACGTGACACGAACCGAAAGTAACAACCGCTGTCAGTACCGGAATAATAAATAACAAATTATAATCAGTACCAAAAATAACGGTTGTACTTAATATCTATACTTATTTACATTATTACAAAACAAGTACAAGAGAAAAGAACTATCAATTTAAACATATAAAATAATATTATGATAAGTAATTGTTATCCGGTATAAAAATAAGTTAACCGGTAGTGAGTGGGTTGAACCAAAAAAAATAATACACTAATCGGACAGCGTCGGTGCGCAATGGGTTGAAATAACAATAATCGGACCATTGAGCTATAATGTACTTACGTACTAGAGGAGCTATCCAAGCCAAAAGTCATGCTCCATTTTGTTAAGAATTTCACCTAAAGTTCGCTTCAGCAATGAAACAATAATTGGTCGTCTAACCAGCCAGTATAAACACGCAGCGCTAGAACGCTTTAAGATTTAGTTTTCTTGCGACCAAAAGGTCGAAAGCGCCGTGATTTTTCAAGGCGCTTACGCGTTTCGTTCGATGTTTTGCATCAACTTGTGTATATTCTATGATGTTCACGCAATGGCGGCGCGTCGATGTAAACTCAAGCTTTGTCAAACAATAATCTTAAACCATTGAGGTTAATGTATCTTAAACAAATAAAATGATTACTTACCGATGATATGTTACACCGCTATCTTTGTTTTTTGTTCTCGAATGGTTTGTGCACGTTTTTAAGACACAGTTCGGCATTTTGATTGAAATTGCGTATTTGTATAACACGTTCGCGCGTCACAGGCGTTTGACCCGGACTAAGTTCACTGCAGTCACGTGGACTGCAAGGCGCCCCGCATATTATTACTTGGTGCTGTCATCTCTAGTACGTAAGTACATTATAGCTCAATGTAATCGGACGGCGGGCGGTACGTAACGGGTTAAAATATGTAGGTAAAAATATCCGGCCGCCGTGAACGTGTTTAGTTCAACGAAATTTTGTAGTTACGTAGATACATCCTAATTAGAACTAATATAATGACTACGAAAATTCACTTCACTGTTGTTTCGAGTTCTAATGTTTTAGGTATGCACTGTAGGTAACTATTATGTTGACGAAGTTTTACTGAGTATTTTAGTAATAATAGAGTTCGCTCACCAAATGTCTGTCGTAGTTAGTTGCTGGGCGCGGCGGCGCGCTTTGTAGGTACGTTGCGTGTTTTCGAGCGCGGCGCGGCGTGTTTCGTGTCGTGGGTCGTCTGCCAGTCCCCAAGGGGGAGCTGGTAGGTCCTCAGCGAGCTTGCGCTCTTTAGAGGGGCTGGGCGCCGGGGTACGCTGACCCCGGGGAAGTTCACGCACACACACGACGAGTCGCTCCGTCCGGCGGCGCACCAGCGACGGTCGGCGTTGTTCGACGCGTCGACGCCGAGTCGCTCAGTCCGCGCGGCGTACCAGCAGCGGCGGCGTTGCTCCACGTGGACGACGTCGAGTCGCCAGTCCGCGGGGCGCACCAGCAGCGGCGGCGTTGCTCGAAGTGGTGTGGTGATGTGTGGCGATGTGCCGATGGCGATGTGCCTGTCGCTGCGGCGCTTTCCTATAACGCCGGGACGACAGGCTGTAGTTCCTGGAGTGATGCAGGCGCGTCGACCTCCCGCTCGGGAGCAGCAGCACGCGGCGCACGCACCCTCACGGGAGGGAGCGGCCTGCAACGTGACGGACGACTAGTGGCGTGTTTCGTTTGATGTTTGCCGCGCTATGCCCAATACTCGTCGACGCGGCGCGTTGTTTGCAGCGTTATTGCGATATTTAAACCCGTGTTGTCGTAGGTAATTGAAGTTTGCTCACCGGGTTGCTTGCAATAGGTACCTCCTCGTGGAATGTTGCCGAAAATGATGGTCCCGCCTAGGGACTGCAGACTGCCGTTGTCCACGTCGCCATGTCACGCCGTGCTTGTTGGTTTGTGTTTGCGTTTGATGAGCACGTGCAGCGCGTGCTACTGGACGGCGGAGCGACAGCGAGCCGTGGTGTGACGCCGTGGTGCCGCCACGCCGTGATGGCCAAACCGAGTGGGTTTGGTTGTGTTGTCGGCGGGCACCGGCTGATGAGGCATCCCCAGACAGGGTGCTTGGCGTGTTTTGTACTCGCGGGTCACCAATATGGGGAGCACGAGCCCCGGGTGACGGGAATGATACACAGGTGATTTACATTGAATGTTTATTCGGTGTCGTCACAATCGGAGATATGCTCCCTATATGTTGTTGTACATAGTACAAAAGTTAGATAGCACAGAAGTTACATAGTACAGAAGTTAGAGGCACTACTTAGCGAGGCGCGGGCGGGAGACCGCGCGGAGGGCGCGGATCACGCGGCGTGTGTTGTGTGCGAAAGCGGCGGCAGACTGACTGACTGCCCCTCTGGTGCGGAGATGTGTTTATATTCACGCGACCGCGCGCTCTCCCCCCGCTCCCCTCTCTTCTTCGAGCAGGTATATTTGTGATTGGGCCCGTATATCGGCGGGCGCGCCGTAGTCGCATGGTGGCGCTTTGTGTCGCCACAAGGTTATTGTGCTGGAGACGGTGTCCAGCTCACACTCCATCATATTGACTAGTTGTTGGCTCCACCTCATAAAACAATTATTGCTCATAGGTGCACTGACTAGTGTAGGTGCACTGACTAGTGTAGTAGACTAGTTTACTGACAACTGTGATAACTTGACTAGCTTAGTATTTTTAATTTAGTGTTTAAGAATTTAGACAAACCCTACCTATACATAGGGTACATAGGGGAGAAATTGTTGACAATTTTAACCGTTTTAATTGTACATTCTAGAAATAAGTAATATTAGGTAAGAATGAATAAATTAGTACTAAGACATTGGCCACTTTACAGCCAAATTAGTACTTATATAAAATAAATAGCCTCAGCTCTGAAACTGTTCTAGTCGACCATGTACCACACACCGAAACCTGCTAAGCGCGGCGAGGCTCGCCAAATATCGCTGGACGAAGGGGCGAGCACGTCTGCACCTGAAAAAACAGTTCGCAGGTCAATCGGTGAATGGGAATCAGGTGGGCCCAGGTCGAGTACGTCGCCACTGCTGAAAACGTTCACGGTGAGTCCGCCGCAGCCGCGCCGGGCGCTTCCGCGGCAGGCGTCGGGCGCGGCGACGACGGGAGCAGCCACCGGCGGGCGGAGCAGCCCGGGACACGCCTCCCCGCCTGCACCACCAGCGCCACCGGCGCCGCCCACCCACGCCGCAGTGGAACGAAAAACAAAAACAGTACCGACTAGTAAAGAATCAGCCCCACCAGTAGCGGGCAAGTACAGTCCCACAATAACTAGCGATGTTGACCGGGTGACTGAGGCAAGACGCTGCCTTGGCAGGCTGAAAGGTGCACTCAGCCGCTCGGGCAACATAAAGCGCGAGATAAAGCAGGAAGTACAGGAGTCCGCCGACCGATTGTATCAATTGGTGAAGGAGATTGACGCCGTGCGGGTCCCCGCCTCCAGCCGCCGCCTGGAACCTGAAACAGAAAAGGAATTAGTTAGTATCAGCCAAAGCAGTCTTGACGAAAACGTCCTACTACGAAAAATAGAAGAGAGTACAAAGCTGCTTAAAGAAAATAATTACAAATTGGAAACGCTCACGAAAATAGTGAAGGAACAAAAGATTTGCGAACAAACAAATATCAAGGAAGAGATAGGAAAACTAGCGGAGATCATAAAGGAGCGAGGCAGCTACGCCAGTGTCACGGCGGGAACTTCCGCGACTTCGCGACCTAGGGAGATGTCCGAGATGCACTCCATTATAGTGGCATCAAAAGACGACCAACAGTCGGGAGACCAGGTCTTCGAGGAAATTAAGCGCGTCATAAACGCGAAAGAGGAAGGGCTCAAAATAGATAGGATTAGAAAGGCAAAAGATAGAAGGATCATTGTGGGATGCAGAGACAGGGGGAAATAAACAAGGTAAGGGAAAGATTAGTGGAAAGGGATGGGCAGCTGAGCGTGGAGGAGATCAAGAATAAGGATCCTTTACTAATTTTATACGGTGTCCTGAAGGCCAACACAGATGATGACGTGATCAAGGCACTTCGCTCACAAAATAAGCACATATTCGCGGACCTTGGCGAGAGCGACGACCGGATGGAGATCCGCTATCGCAAACGCGCGCGGAATCCTCTCACCGAGCACGTTGTGCTTAAACTGTCTCCGCGAGTGTGGCAGCGCTTCACCAACGCGGGGGCGGCGCACATCGACATGCAGCGGGTCAGAGTTGCTGACCAGTCCCCCCTAGTGCAGTGCTCGCGCTGCCTGGGATACGGACACGGAAAGCGATTCTGCACCGAGGCGGTCGATGTGTGCAGCCACTGCGGCGGAGCGCACCACAAGCAAGATTGTGAGAAGTGGATGTCTGACACATCACCCAACTGTATAAACTGTTTGAAGGCCAAGGCAGCCAGATCCGACCATGGCGCCTTCAGTAATGAGTGCCCGGTGAGGCGCAAGTGGGAGGCACTAGCGCGGTCCACCGTCGCGTATTGCTGAGGGCGTCCCTGGCGGATACAAAGTTGTACCTACAGTGCAACCTGCAGAAAAAGTCCCTGGCTACTGACGAAGTGTTTATGTACGCGGCGAAACATAAAATAGCAGTTATGCTCCTTCAGGAGCCATATGTGGGATCAAGAGGAAGATTGAAGAGTTATCCTGGAGTCAAGATCTACCAAAATATAGACCATGGTGATGAGATCGTAAAGTCTGCCATCGCGGTGCTGGACCCCTCGCTGGACGTGATTCAGTACCCAAGATACACAACCAACAATATAGTTGTCGTGGGACTGAAAACGAAAGCGTGGGAGATCACACTAGCTTCCATCTATTTTGAAGACAGCCAGCCACTAGACGCCTACCTAGAGCATCTGAGGAAGATGCATGGGCAGCTAAATAAGGATAACCTCATTATAGGAGGAGATACAAACTCGTGGAACACGTGGTGGGGAAGCGCCAGAACAAACCCAAGAGGATTAGAAATGCTTGGTCTACTCAGCGACCTAGAATTACACGTGCTCAATAACAATGGTGCAAATACACCTACCTTTGACACAATCAGAGGTAAAAAAAGGTTTATGAGTCACGTGGACATCACGGCCTGCTCGACCAAAATTCTTCCTCTGATTGATGCTTGGAAAGTCGTTGAAAACATGACGAGCTCGGACCACAATGGCATCACATTTAATGTATCACTAACAAAATCCAGAGGCACACACATCACAAGAACCACTAGACAATATAACACACGGAAGGCAAATTGACCTCATTTTCATGAGAAAATGAACCAATTAAAGGCTGACCAATCACTCACAGATACAGACATAGAACACATTGAACATACATATCAAATTGAACACACAGTTTTTTTTTTTTTTTTTTTTTACGTGTGATAGGTTTACGTTTGACTACAGCCTGCCTGATGTTAAGCATTGCTGCAGCCTAGGGTGTAACACGTTTACCTAGAAGATACCTATTAACTCTAGATTTGAAAACCCCTGGATTGTAGTTCGCAGGAAACACAGCTTCTGGTAAAGTGTTCCAGAGCTTTGCCGTCCGTACAATAAACGTAGAAGCAAAGCGCTGCGTTCGACACTTCGGCACTTCCACCATAAAACGATGTCTACCTGCGGACTTTCTGCTTGTTCGGTTATAAAAGGGAGCTAAGGGAATCAGTTTATGTAGCTCCTCTGCACACTCTCCGAAATGTATTCGATAAAAGACCGACAGACTGGCCACCTTGCGGCGATGTAAAATAACAGATACACACAAATTATAACACAAACATGCACAGACACACTACCTAAAATAAAAAACAAACAGACACTTACCTTGCCATGGTGGACCGAAGATCTCGAACGGCTCAAGCGGGAAGTCAAGACGAGGAAGATGAGGATCCGATGCGCGGCCCCGGTGCGAAGAGAGAAGGTCGTCGAGGAGTACCTGAAAAAGAAAGCAGAGTATGAGTTTAAAGCATGGCAGGCAAGGATAGGGAGCTGGAAGAACCTATGTGGGAAACAGGACCGGGAAAGCGTGTGGGATGGGATTAATAGAATCATTAATAGGACACGGAGTAGGGAGGAGGATGCGCTGCTTCGGGATGGGAACAAAGCGCTGGACGCGAGGGAGTCTGCGGAATTGTTGGCCGGTACTTTTTACCCGCAGGATCTGGTGGACACCGACAACGCAGATCACCGCCAGATTAGAGCAATGGCAGTTAAGGTGAATGATGAACAGCAAGATGAACTTGAAGACCCACCATTTACCGAGACCGAGCTCAGTCTGGCGGTGAACTCGTTTAATCCTAAAAAAGCACCAGGAGCAGATGGTCTTACTGCAGATATCTGCAAGGAGGCCATAAGGAACGACCCCGAACTCTTCCTGCGGTTGACGAACAAGTGTCTAAAGCTTGGATACTTCCCTAAAAAGTGGAAGGAAGCTACGGTGGTTGTCCTCAAAAAGCCCGGGAGGAGTTTATACACTACACCAAAGTCGTACAGACCCATTGGCCTTCTACCTGTGTTGGGAAAGGTGTATGAGAAGATGGTCGTGGCTCGACTCAGGTATTACCTACTGCCAAGGACTAGCGCACGCCAGTTTGGCTTTGTGCCGCAGAAAAGCACAGAGGACTCCCTCTATACTCTGATGCGTCACATCTACAAGAAGCTTGATGAGAAGAAGATTGTAACGATGGTGTCGCTCGATATAGAGGGAGCCTTCGAGGGAGCATGGTGGCCCCTGATAAAGATCAGGCTGGCAGAGGAGAAGGTCCCCATAAACCTGAGAAGAGTCATGGCCAGCTATCTCGAGGACCGAAAAGTCCGAGTCAGATATGCCGGCGAGGAGTGTGAGAGGAAAACTGAGAAAGGTTGTGTGCAGGGCTCCATAGCAGGTCCCATGCTTTGGAACCTGCTCCTGAACCCGTTACTCCAGGAGCTAGACAAGGAGGGGTACTATGTCCAGGCATTTGCCGATGACATTTTGCTGGTCCACGATGGAAAAACGGCCCTAGAAGTAGAAAAACAGGCCAATGCAGCGCTGGCGCGGGTTCAGTCGTGGGGTATCAAAAGTAAGCTCAATTTTGCTCCTCACAAGACGGTAGCAATGACCATCACACGCAAATTGAAGTACGATACCCCACGCCTGCACATGGGTGGAGTGAGTATTGGCATGTCGAAAGAAATTAAACTGCTTGGGCTGACCATTGACAACAAACTGACCTTCAACGCACACACCGCGAACGTCTGTAGGAAGGCACTAAATCTACTTATACAAGCAGTTGGCAAAAACAGCGAGTGCACAATGGGGGCTTAGGTGATGAAGCCGGAGCCTTTATCGAATCACTACTACCATCAGAGGTTTCATTAATTTTCCTTTTCTTTTCATTTTTTACTACTGGAATTTCCGTATCCATCTCGCAATTATTTGTTTTAATTGTTACAAAACAAGCTGCCGGAGGAACAGGGTCCCCCGGGTCGGGAGGCTCCTCCATGAAAAGAAATGTAAAAAGAACTTACCTAGATTACTTATATACACTTAAAAACTAATATTACACTAATTTTAAACACAAAGTAATAATACTTAGCTGATCTGATCACTTTTTATACAAATAATAATAAATAATATTTTCCCAGAAAAATACGCGCCCGCCTTGTTGAAAGTTTCCCGCGCTTTTCAGAGATCGTAACAAAACAACGCTGTGCAATGGATGACACTGACAGTTACTCGATTCAATGTGACACTAAGAAAACCTTATCTTTACGCCTTTATGGGAAGCAATAATGCACGTCCAAATAATGCGCGGCCCGATATTGCACGGTCCTGGATTGTACGGGAAATAATTGGTGTACATGGCATCGTTTTATTGGGGCGTGCAATCCAGGGCCATGAAATACAGGCCTGTACAAGCTTGGTACGGACGATAAAGCACGACACCGTATTGTACAGCACGATAAATGGTGTACATGGCATCGTTTTATTGGGGCGTGCAATCCAGGGCCATGAAATACAGGGTTGGGGTGTACTTTACGGGATGCTAAACCTAACCTAACCTGTTGTAGTGCAAGTGTTGGACTCGAAGTCACTTGTCTGTGACAGAAGGTAGATTAGGTTCGTTAGGTTGCTTTCTACCACGCACATGCGACGACGAGCGAAGCGAGGAGGAGCCAAGTCCTGTTGTAGTCCAAGTGTTGCACGGGCAAATATTTCATGTACATGGCATCGAATTATCGGGGTGTGCAATATTGTGTCGCGCATTATCGCCCGTACCGGTTTGGTTCGGGGCGATAATTGCCGTCACGATAATGCGCATCCAATATTGTACGCCCCAATAATTGGATGCCAAATGGCATCGGAATACTTCCCGTACAATATAGGGACGTGGAATATAGGTACGTGCAATAACCGGACCCGCCTTTATAGTAGGTATTCCACTAATATTGTCATCATCATCATTTCAAATTCAAATTTATTTTGGTTATTCTTCGCATCACGACGTAGTGGTTAATTTCTCTAAGATCACGACAGGTGATAATTTTTGGTCTGTAAGAGAATGTAGGCGCAGCTGCTAGTCAATGTTAGAAAGACGAAAGTGTGTATGCTTGTTACCTATTTCTTCACATTGAGCTTTAATGGCCTGTAGCGATTTAATTGAAATTTAGGTAGATTTGACTGTGGGGAGCTTGCAATCTGTAATCTCGCCTAGTACCTATTGTTAAAATCTGACGAATACAATATTCAGTCAAATTTCAGAATATTTGCTAATGCTGATTATTTGTTTTCAATGACCCTATAACAATATGAACAAGGTACAATAAAACTAGTTTGTATACTATTTCCAGTTATTTTTAATATATTGAACAACTTGATGCACACTTTCTTTTCCACCTGTTCCATTTATGAGCTCTATTTCTAACTGAACAGTATCTACCTTTTTAAATAACTTCATGAAAGCATGCATTACTGGTTCAGCTTTTTCTGAATTGTTTTCTTGTTCATGTTTTTGAGGTGATACATTGGCTTCACTTGACTCTGGATTATTAGAGCTGTTCATTACAGATTCTATACATGAACTATCACAGGAATCCGATGCTCCTTCTTTAATTTCATTTGGTATAGAATTTTCACTCTTCATTGTTTCTTCTTTGTTAACTATATCTGTTCCATTATTTTTTTCTGTATCTCCATTTGATCTGTCTACACTAGTATCCATGTCACTTACAGATTCTTGAGAATCAGGCTTTAATCTTTTAACATCAGCTATTTCCATTCTTTTCATAAGCCTTCTTTTTCTTCTTTGATTAGACCAGGTGTTTTCCTGAGCTGTCACATCTAAAGCTATCCGATTACCACATTTGTTCAGAATCCTTTGCTGAATGTTCAAGTTGGTTAGTATAGACTTTATTTTGTTGTAAGCAGCTTCAACATTATAGTCACAGTTAGGCAGTGGAGGCAGCTGGTATGTTATTGGTGCATTATTTTTTCTTGGTTTATCTCTGGGTGGTACTGTAAATAAATAACCTTACATGTAACATATAGATAGGTAGTAGGTATGACAAACTTATATTTTTAAAATAGAGATAAAGGGTTCAACTCCTATAGTCATTTTTAAACATTTCATAAGCTTATTTATCACTCAAAATCTTAAAATAAAAATACTAGGACTTACCAAGATTATATAGATCATGGTCTTGGTATGTCCAAGCCAGACCCCACCGAGTGACTCTGCCCTGGCAGAACTCTGTGTGAGTGTGCTTGATGCCATCTGCCTTGAGATCTTGCAACAGTTCTGCCAAGTTGTACTTGTGGCCCACCATAGTTGTAAATATTCTAAAACATTATCATTTTTTTTTTCTTAAACATATATTTTAAATTAAGGATTCTTTGAATCAAGAGTTAATAGGTCTTTTATGTAAGAATGCTACATCTCAGTCTATAGTGGTGCTTAAACATCAGGCAGGCTGTAGTAAAATGTAAATCTTTTTTGCTTTATAGAAAAACGATAAAAATAAAAAGTACTTGAAATAATATGACTTGAGTTGATACTTACAGTACTTTATCCTTTGATCTTTTGCTTTCATCAATGAGCTGTCTGCAAAACTTTAACTCTCCACCTTCTGTTATCAGTTCTTGTGGTGACCCAGTAAAACCATTCTTTGGAGGAAGTCTGTAAAGTATATATATAGCATCATAACTGAGAAAACTAGATTAAAATCCATCTACCTACTACTAATACTACACATTTATTACAATAAACAACTACACCAAAATTATTAATTTCAATAGAAATTCAGCACTAAATTACGAAATGTAGATTGATAAGTTTGTTCTAAATAATATTATGTATAACAGAAAAGCTAAAACAACTACCTTGCTGGACTCCTGGATTCATACAACTCTTGTAAATTGCTGTAAAATGGTGGATTGCACATACAGAAGTCAAACTTGTTTGTATCTTCTGTAAACAGGTTTTCAATCAAATTCGGACCTTTGTTGTTTTTCACTGTAACAATAAGAAAATAAAATGGGCTAATTCTTACTTGGTTTTTAACCTGATTAACTTAAAGAAAGATGATGTTTAATAAAGATTACCTTAGTCTTAGCTGTAATCAAACATTATCGCTAGATGGCGATGTGTGCAATGTCCCAAAATATTAATTTATTTATTATTAGCCTATTTAGTATTATCAATAGAAAACAAGGGACAAACTAGCCAAAACCACTTAATAACATTCAAAGTCTCAAAAGTCTCAAATATTAGACATAGGAACCTTATTTAAAGCTTACATTTTATTAATTCTCCAAGATTATTTCGAACAATATTTTCCTGTGCCTTTTGCAAGCTGACTGGATCTGTCTCCGTTGCCAGCATGTGCCACTTGTTTGTTACGGCAGCTAGTAATGGGTACACTGCACAGGCTCCAGTACCTATTTTGAAAAGAATGACAAAGCATATAATATTCTTACATATTCATACAACATTGAATAACTATTTTCATGAACTACCAGTAGTAAGTAAGTACCAGTTATATACCAGTAATATCACTGACTGTACTCTATTAAAATAATGATAAGATAAAGATAAAGATTCTTTATTGATAATGTAAAGTTGTAACATAGGTATAAGTACTAATATCATAAAATATGCTACACAAATTACAATATCTCGTCAAATTGAATTTATAACATTTACTTAAGTAGTTTTAATAAAATTTTAGAAATTACAATGTCAATTTTATTAATAACATAATGAAATTTTAGTTATTAAAATCATGTCAAACATAATAATAGGTATGTAATTATACAATATGTCAACTTAAATAATGTAGATGGAACATTTCTTATAAGGGTTGGCACATATCTCTAGCGCTGGCCGATACGTGGAGGGGATTGCTGCGCATGTGTACTGTCGCGCACACAATACATTATATGTAACTATTATTTTGGACTCCAATATTATCTTTTTGTTAAATAGAATTATGCAAAATAAATAAAAAATAAACTCTTAATCAAAACTCAAATTTACAGTGTTGCTGTCCGAATGACTGAGTAAAGTATTTGTAACTTCATGAATCTCAATTTAGATTTGTTTCGGAGAATCAATTAATTAGATAGATACACTTTTTAAAAAAAATCACGTCATTAAACATTTTCCTTGCCTGACTTTTCAAAACAGTATTTGTTCTTCTAATCAAGGTTCTTACTGCTGCTGTTGCTGGTTTGATTCCCGCATAACACAAGAAATTATGCATATTAAAATTGGTAATTAGGTATTCCTTTTGAGTCTGGTCGTTTCTATGTATAATAAGTATGTATTTACAAAAAAAGTATTTACGTATTATATCCGTTATGTAGTACCCATGATAAAAGCGTAAGCTTAGTATGGTGCTTGATGGCGCTGAGTGATATGTCTTGAAATATTTATTTGTTTTATGCATATTTACTTTAGTCACAAACAAACTTAAAAGTTTAAATTCAACAAATAAATTCATACGTAACAAAAATAGTTATTGAATAATAAAATTAATAACGCGACTGTACCGCGGGATGTGCGCGGGGTGGCGTATGTACGCGGGAAACGGCAAGCGACTGGAGAGCCAATCAGCGCCCCGCACGCCCGCCCTTCATCCCGCTAGCCCCCCTCAGGTACCTTATTTTGTACTTCTGCGCAAAAGTTCATGTTTCTCTGAATAAATGAATACTGTGTTATACTACTTATATTACAAATCATAGTGTTGCATAATGCATAAAAATTATTTGTTTATTTGTAATGTTTATGATTATAATAAATATTTCATTCTTTCCTTTCTGTACCTACATAATAGTTTTGTACATATATAATGGTTCCACTAATTTGTAAGGTCATGAATACATGTGAGCTCTAGTTGGCAAGTTATTTTTTGGCTAAACTAAACAAAAAATAATGGTAAGAAAAGATGATAGATCTAAATGCAATTTACCAATGTCAATCCCTCGTATATTAGATTCCTTCTGAGCAGCTGCCATCAAGTCTTCGATCCACAAGATGTAGTTGAGTCTCAAGGGCAGTGTGGGCACCAGCCTGTCTTCTGGTATTTCTACATCGAGATCAAAATCTGACTTGAGCAGACATTTCGTGAGGACTCGTAATGAATGTGGATCTTTAAAATTGATGGTAACTTTACCAGTAACATCCTGAAAGAATGCAAACAAATATTATTATGATAAACTTAACCTAGAAATTTTAATTGCGTCCGACTTAAATAATGTAAATGAATTTAGTTCTCTAGGTAAAAGTAATTACAACAACTCTCAAACATACCATTTTTGCAATCTTGGAAAATTCTTGAAATGTTTTGGATAATTTCTCAAAGTCTGGTGGAGTTTTGTAAATATTGCGAGGATGCATAAACTTATTTAATGCCATTTTACTAATTACAAAATACTTTGTGTGATATATGAAATATTGAGAATTCGATAACAAAATGAAAATAGGAAAATTGAAAGCAATAATACTATTCTTTGAATAATACGAGCTGGCTTTTTGTTTTCTACCGGTAAATATTTTTATAGTAAATATTTTTGTGAAATTACCAGTTAGTTAGATACAGATAGAATACCAAAGAATACTATTACCCTTTTAAAAAAAGGGATTACGGCTGTTCAATTAAAAAAAAACAAAATTGTTTATTCTCAATATACAATAGAGAGAAAGAGAGGGATGTAATGAAAAATGAAAATTTGTGATCTCGGAGGAAATATCACAATGGAGGGAGCCATAGAGACGTTGCCGCTCTTACGTCTGTGTGTAAAGCACTTAAGTGTGTCTTTGTCTTTCCTTTAGAATGAAGCTACGAGTAAAAGAGATAGCAAATTTACATACTGGCAACGCCGCACCGTGTCTTTTTATGACCGACTAGTAGACCAAAACATAGCGTTTGTGCTTTAGAATTTTAAAGAATATCAAGTGATTTTACGGTGTTACAGATTTGTTTAAAGTTAAATGTAAAACTATGTCGTGCTCAGCAGTGTCATGTTCATCAAGAACTACAAAAGGAGGTGTAAAAGACCCGGATTTGTCATTTCATTCGTAAGTTGGTGACAATGTTTAAGTCATTGTAAATGCTAAATTGATGATGTTTTTAACCAAAATGCTATTGTACCATCATATTAACAATCTAGTTTATATACATCCATGTGATTTGGGTCAAGATAATGTCTAAAACTGTCTTAAAACCGCAAAAGTGTTAAAAGATAATTTAAGCATCAATTCTAGTGATGTCCGTACCATTGATTTTAGTTTTATCGATATATCGATAAAAGATATATCTTCTAATCTTGATAAAATTGTGCCTAAGTACATGTAATGTAATATAACTAAATGTATTTTTTTACACTGAATTATGTACATATCGTTTCCTTTTTCTAATTTTTATCTAAACTAATTTTTAGGTTTCCAAAATGTCCAGAAATGAGAAGTGAGTGGATCAAAGCTGTTAGGCGTGATAACTGGGAGCCAACAAAATATTCCAGACTGTGTTCGAAACATTACTTTAAAATACATGCATTTTTATTCACTTCACCAATTTTCCATCGATAGACTTGATGGGAATGTCACATCACTAGTCACACACACTAATGCAAATCTGTAACTGCACACTAGCAAAAAGTGGCCACGCTCAAAATCTCTATGGCTCCCTCCATTGTGATATTTCCTCCGAGTTTGTGATATTCCTCCGAGATGAAAATCATTGTTCTTGTTCTGAATGAAATGAATGAATCCAATCATACAATGAGTGAATGTTTTGGTCTATATTTTCATATAGCAACCCATAACCGGAAATCAATAGTGATGTGCAAGGATTTTTTATATCATCCCTCTCTTTCCCTCTGGATTGTTCTCTCTTTGGTTTTGTGAAATAAAATTTATATGAATAGAAACCTTATACCCTTACACTTAAAGTTCATTTTCTATAAATGGTAAATCGGGGGTGAAATCGGTCAAAAATGAAAGGCATATAGAGAAGGCTGTTGTCTTGCTTCAACAGCTTGCCAGTTTAAAAAATAATGTGTGATAAATGTCACTGTCAACTTAAGTTTTGAAATATTTAGCAATAAATAATATTATTTAATTTTATTTATTATAAATCTTACTTGACACATAGAAATCTGAATTAATTTGTGAAATTAACACAAAGTAAAATAAGTAACCAATTAATATTATATTATTTTTCACACAAGCAACATTAAATAATGATGACATTATATGACAAAAGATGGCGGGAAAAAAATAATTTTATATGTAATTTGTAGAAATAATTTAAATGTATTTTATTGTAAAAATAACAAAATGGTAAGAACTTGTAGTGTTCCGGGATGCAGAAATGAATATTATAGTGGTTGCATTATATCTTTCTACAGGTATGCTAAAGTTTAAGTAAGATTACATTATTGGGACTAAGGTGACCATATTTTCTCGTGCTTGAAATAATTTGTGCAATATGATATTTTTTCAGTTTTCCTAAACATGAAAACATCAAAATAAATTGGCAAAAGAACTTAAATATTACACGACCTATTACAAAATTCTCCAAAGTTTGCAGTCTACACTTTGATCCAAAATCTTTTAATACTCCAAATTCTCTCCGTTTGTTAAAAAAAGACGCTATCCCAATTCCTGCCGTGGTGAGAAAAATTTAGTAATTGATTTGTAGCTATTAGTAGTAGTGCTGATAAAAAGTAGCCAAGTCATATATTCTTATACCATGGTTTCACATACGATTCCTTAGTATTGTATACAGTTTGCTTTATATTGATGTATATAGTTTAAACCATCACTCGTTTCAGTTAGAATTTGAATCACAAGGAAAACGATAGTGTAAAAAATATAGGATATAGGCAACTACCTACATGCAATTCAAATGTGAACTTGTAAATAAATATTGTAATTGCTGCAAAATGTTTATGATTTTGATCACATTGCCTCCCTGTCAATTAACCGAATCGATACTATTATAAGTTACAAACTAAAGTGCATTTCAATTTGTAAGTAAGGTTGTTGGTGTTTTTTTTTTTTTTTTACGTGTGATAGGTTTACGTTTGACTACAGCCTGCCTGATGTTAAGCATTGCTGCAGCCTAGGGTGTAACACGTTTACCTAGAAGATACCTATTAATTCTAGATTTGAAAACCCCTGGATTGTAGTTCGCAGGAAACACAGCTTCTGGTAAAGTGTTCCAGAGCTTTGCCGTCCGTACAATAAACGTAGAAGCAAAGCGCTGCGTTCGACACTTCGGCACTTCCACCATAAAACGATGTCTACCTGCGGACTTTCTGCTTGTTCGGTTATAAAAGGGAGCTGAGGGAATCAGTTTATGTAGCTCCTCTGCACACTCTGTTTCTCTGTTTCTCTGTTTGTTTCTTAACGCGTCAATAGAGCTAAGGATCATCATGACTGGCAAGATGCAGGTAAAATAGGACCGCAAAAGAGACTGCTCCCGATTTGGTAAGAAGATGAATTGGTATATCCTAATTATATAATTTATTGTCACCCTAGTTAGAAAAAGACAACTGCCTTTCATACTTCGCCTCGCTTTGCTCATATTGGATCAGCAGTAATATTTCCCTATATATTACTTCCATGGTGATGTGCAACAACCAGACTGGGCGAGCCTCAGACTAAAGAAGAAAAAAAAAATTCTTTTCCTATTGTCTGTGGGGCGAGCAAAAATGAACAGTCTTCATTACTTACACAGATAAATAAACACAAGCTTGTGTGAACGAAGGCGAGGTGGCGGCCGCCATTTTCTTTTCTAATCTCTCTTGCTGTGAAGTCGCACGTATAATAATTTTGTGGAAAATAAATGTCCATAGATTTTGAATAAACTTGGATTTAAGAGGAAAATCTTCATCACCATGGTTGACCGCATTGAAATGGCTTTGGACGATATAATCAAAGCAAGTAAGAAAGGTGGCCGAGGCGGCGGAGCTGGACGGAAATTCGATACAAACAGAAGACCTGGCGCTCGAGGTGCTGGTGGCGGCGGCGGAGGATTCCGCAATGGTCGCTCCGGTGGCGGTGGCGTAATGCGAGGCCGAAATCGTGGTGGCGTTACAAAAGCCACTAGCTACACACGGGTAAATCCAATAATTACATGATATAAAAGATTGCAAATGGCGGGTAAACGTGATGGAATGACGCACCAAATTGTGTGTTGTGAAATCTTTCGAAGCTCTGCATCCAATATTGTAATCGTGCGGTTCCCTTTGTTCGGAGCTATGCTACCGTTCTGTTTCAGTATCAATCTAACCCATATTCCTCAAATGGCTTCGTCTCGGAGTAGTACACCTTTGTCACAATCATCTGTGGCGCACATCGCAACTGGGTTGCGTGCGAAGCGTTTATCTCATAACCCGTGAATTTGTTCTCCTGATGCCAAAATGATGTAGGGAAAATACATCGACCGTTTGGCGTCTACAACTCGTACCTGGGGCAGATCTTAAGTTCCGGAACGAGCGAGGTGCTGGTGCTGGTAGACTGGTGCTGAACCAGGACAGCTGTCCACGCCTGTGTCATGTGTGCTGCACCTTCCAGAGTTGTGCTATGGACATATCTCAAGTGATGTGAACAGTGCAAAGATGGTCCCTACAGTCATGGATATCTTACATTCCTTATCTGATTAGTGCAAGCTAAACATAATAAAGATATTTTTAGGCATTACTTTATCACAATTGTATCAAAATTTAGTGAAAAATATTTGTAAATTGTTAGGCATAATATTATGGATGTAATGAGCTGCATCATTGCAAGGGTGTAATGATGTTGTGACGGTGGCATAGAGAAGCCCGCGGGCAGGCTCTATGAAGGACGACCTTTTCAGGGAGATGTGAACGGTGCTTGGAAGCACGATATGTTCAACAATGAGTTTGGAGAAAGAAAAATTGCCCAGCGCTCAGGAGCCATCACTACTGGACCGGCCAAACTGCTCGTATCAAATCTGGATTTTGGAGTCTCTGACTCTGACATTCAAGAATTATTCTCAGAATTTGGCAATCTCAAGAGTGCAGCCGTACATTATGATAGATCTGGAAGATCACTAGGTGAGCATTGTTATTCAGTTTTTATTTCTTATGCAGTTGAATAAACATTAATTAATTATACTTAGGTATATCTTGATCAAATAAATATGTTTTGCACTCACAATGTCATTGCAACATACAAAGTTACGTAGGTATCATGTTTTAATTTTCCTTATTGTTTATAAAATTATTTACATTTCTTTCTCAACTTTATTTACATTGGTTTCTTATTTAACTCCAGGGACAGCAGATGTTGTGTTTGAAAGAAAAGCAGATGCAGTGAAGGCAATGAAGCAGTATAATGGAGTACCGCTGGATGGGCGTGCAATGAACATTCAACTGGCCACTTCGGAGATAAGCAGCATCAGGACTGAGGGGCGCATTGGCGGCGGTGGCGGCGGTGGACCGATGAGGAGAAACACAAACAGAGGTTAGAAAAACATTTATTGTATTTCATTCAGCACAGAATTAGTTGCAGATTCATATAAAACTCAAATATTAGTTTTGATTCAGAACAAATGAAAATTGGGTAAATCATGTGCAACTATAGATTAACAAGATATCTTTAAACAAATACTACTTATTGTTAGACATGAATTATGTGGCATAATTTATCTCATGCTTTTCACACAATTGTTAAAGAGCTCCTTCATTGTTTTTTTTTAATGGAGGTTCTAACAATCTAATTTTTATTCATTCCAAGTCAAAATCTCATGTTTTGAAATTCAATCTTTTATGCTCATGTGGTAGACTTATTTCCATGTTGTATGTTGCAGGCCCCCCTCAGAGGAACCAGAGCGGGGGCGGCGGCGGCGGCGGCCCGCGACGTGGCGGCGGCGGCGCGGGGCGCGGGCGCGGCGGCGGCCGCGGGGGCAAGCGCCCCACACCTACTGCTGAACAACTTGATGCCGAATTAGATGCTTATGTCAAAGAAATCAAGTGAAATTAGAACTAATTTGTGCAGTGAAAGAGACACTTTACTATGTAAATGTAAGATATTGAATTGTTCCAAGCAGGAACTGAATTTTAACAAGGGAAGAATCAAATTAATAGCTAAATGCAGATCTTGACTTTGTGGATTTATGGTTCTCATAATAATAGATTGAATATAAGAATTTGACAAGCAATAAGTCTTTCATTTGTTACTAGGTAATTCATTTTCTTACAAAAACCTACTATCTGCTGTATCATAGAAGATTGAATGCAGGCAAATATAGATATACTATACATATGTATAATGACCCATAGCACAGAAGTATTAACCACAGCCAAGTTGGTAGAATGTCTGCCTCTAGTTCCAAGGATTGACCTAGATGCAAGTTTTATGACTATTACTACATCAATCTCCCTTCTGTTCAGTTGTAGCATCATAACACTGAAATCTGGATACAATTTTAAACTGTACCTACTTTAGTAGATGCTGCACAAGATGTGTGTGGTTATAAATGTACCGGAATGTGTGAGCAGATCAAAGTATGAATGAACTAATTTTTGAAAGTTTCAATACTTCTAAATAGGTAGGTAGGTATCTAATACCATAGCGTTATGCAACATATAAGCAAAAGTAGATAGATGTGTTGGTCTGTATGTTTCGATTTCAATCCTCAACGGCGCGACCGTTTAGTGCTGTTTTGGTTATGGTGATCTGAGCGAGATAAAGGCGAGGTATTCACTAGTTAGGTATCATTAGGAAAAGTACCTGAACTGAATATGTAGTATGTACCACTAAGTGGCAACTCAAATGTAGATTCTTGGTGATGACCCCATCCATCATGACAGGGTCGTGACTTCCCCGCAGAATTAATTCGTTAGGGGAGTTCTCTTGGGCAGAAACATCGTGGTGGGTGCCCAGGTCCTTCCACGGAAGACAAATGTCCTCAAACATGTCGGTTTCCTCACGATGTTTTCCTTCACCGCAAAGCGAGTGCAAAGCCACACATAACTTGAAAACACCAAGTCATTGGTGTAGGGCTGGATTCGAAGCAGGGTGTGTATGGATGAAAAGCAGACACTGGAACCGCTGGTCCATGCTACTGATATGAAATCCAACATCATATCCCAGCAGGGTGTTTCACAAATTCGGAACGTTTCCGCTCGGAAACGAAACGCCAATCGTAGATCTCCTTGTAACCTCTATCTATGATTGGTGAATGACTGTTATTGGTTTAAATAAGTCCGTTTTGACGTCTTTCATTGGCGTTTCGTTTCCGATCGGAAACGTTCCGAATTTGTGAAACACCCTGCAGATCTTTTATTTTTAACTTATGCCTTTGGTTTTCTAACGAAAGAAAGAATGCGAGATCTTTCATTAGATAGGTATCAACAATTTGAGATATACACCACCAGTCTTTATTTCTTAGTTATTGAGTATACCTACAACAGTTTGTATAGAAATAGCAATCAGGTGACTGCACATGTATGGTAAAATAACTGAAGCATTCGTAAAATAAAATTATTTAATTTAATTGATTTCAAGTCATCTCGTCGAATTCTGTTTGATGTATTCTTCCACGTCTGGTTTGGACAGTCCCGCGACGGGGTGTCCGTCCAGGATGGCGCTGGCGGCGGGCTCCCAGGGCCACATGACGCGGCCCGAGTACGCGCCCACCATGTCCAGGCGAGCCTCCTCCGGGATGTAGTACTCGCTGCGAGGCTTCTTGTCTTTGCCGATGCTGAAGTAATACTTGTACCCACTGGATTTGGATATCTGCGCCAACCATGGCTCTGGAAATAATGAAGGATGATAATGTTTTAATAATATGGTTCTGAAGGAAGTTAAGGCAAGCTGACCCGAACACCTTGCAAGATGATCTATCTATAAAAGAAAGTAGTGTAGATACATCATTTATATGACTCAAGAACAGTGGAACGGTATTAGCTGAAAATTGGTGGGGAGCTAGCTTAGAACCAGGAGACAGACAGGTTACTTTTTATCCCGTTTTTTTATACGTTGTCAAAATATAAGGTTATTCTACAAATAGACTGCTATCTGGCCGTTTCAACGAAAAATAAATTTATTGCTCCGATAGTGAGTTATTGGTTGATTAATATGATATCTGACTATTGAAAACCGAATTTGCTATCAGTCGAATAAACACTATTACTGTTCATTAGACGATTGAAAAATCGACCCTTAATTGAATAAAATCCAAAATCTGCTTATTTATTGCCTCTAAGGCGGAACAGAGTTCGCCGGGTCAGCTGGTAGTCTATAAAGATTAGCTAGGGTTAATTTAAAAAAATATGGATGTATTGTTAAAATTATTACACTCACACTATATTCACTGACAATGACTGCTCTGTTAGCTTTGTTGGTAGTGGCTCTGCCTTCTAATCTAGGGGTGCGGGTTCGATTCCCGCATGACACAAGTAATTATGTACTTGTGTTAAGTCTGGTCGTTTCTGTGTAAATACATACATGTGTAAATAAATACATACTTATTGTATGTACATACAATAAGTATGTATTTACAAAAAAAGGATATATATGTTATATCCGTTATCTAGTACCCATGATACAAGCAAAAGCTTAGTATGGGGCTAGATGGCGCTGTGTGATATGTCCTGAAATATTTATTTATTTATTATTACTGATGTGTAAGTGTAAAGTGAACCAACCTTTGATCTCTTTGAGGAACAATATAGATCCCACAACGTAGAACATCTCATTCCTGTTTATTCTATCTGGCGTGTCGATTGTGACTGCCTTCTTTATGCGCTTCATGGCTCGGACCTCGAGGCTGTTTGCTGCTGAACTGAACTGCTCCATGTTGAACATCCTCTTGCATCTGATTGGGAGGACTTGGCTGTCGAATGGCTTGTTCAGCGCCGAGCAGAATAGGTTGCACTGGTTAATTCTGCAAGGAAATTAATAACATAGTTTTTTTTCTTTAACACATGTAATATATACGTACAGTGGTTTTTAGGGCCTTAGGGCGCTTGATAAACTCTCTACAGAAGATTAGTCACTCTAATTTGATAAGAAGTGGTTTTTAATATAATTAAAACGAAATAAAATGTACCCATGAGTTGTACGTTTTTATTGTAAATTATTCAGGGATTCTTTGTTTTTCCTTCTAGGAATCAAACCCCCCGTGTTATGAAGTGTTACTATTCCATCCAGTTGGTAATAAATTATTTTGTGAGTCATGGCAGTATGTTGTCCAAAAAATAATTGTGTAGGTAATTATAGTGATTTTCAAGACAGATGCCAGTGATGTGGATGATTATACTTAAAATATTTCATCAATGTGGGGAAAATCCTTTTTGGATGTTGGTTAAAAATGTGAAGTCTTAATATGTTACCTCTCAGTCAGTGAGTATTGTGATATGTCGATGCCGCCCAGCATCATCGCATCAATGATGTGTAATGCTTTACTGTAGATCTGGTTGTTGCCTTGCCCTCTGTACTCTTTAACTACCTGAAACCACACAAAGGGATTAAAAAACAGGCATTTAATCCTTACCCGAGTTATGTACATATAGTTACAATAATATTGTTTAGCGGGGCTAGATGGCGTTGTGTAGAATGTAACTGAATATTTTTTCATGTTGGATAGGCTCAAGCAACGTTTCGATCTACGAAAACCGCGTTTGCCTTTACTCGCTGAAGAAATTGGTTTATTCTCGGCTTGAGTACCAATAAATTGTAGTTTAAGATACTATTTTCATAGTACACCTAAGTTTTGCAATATGCCTGAGGGCGTCATAGTTTTGTGTAATTATAAACAAAAAATAATAGGCCAAGATTTCTACACATACTTTTTCATTGTATGTACTATACTAGCTGACAAACTGTTCAATAAATAGAATATAGGTCAAATATTTCTATTATGGTAAGTGTACTAACCTCTCCGTAAATGAGTGTTTTAGCAGGCATCGTCAGGTGGAGATCTATCACACTCCTCCATCCGTTTGATTCTAGCTGGAATAACTGGTGCCCTCCACAACCTACGAAAGACACAATAAAAATACTTTTATTAAGAAGATACAGGTTGGCAAAAATGGGGGCGCCACTTGTAGTCCTTGTTCAGTATTTTTTAACCTTTCCAGATGATTACACTGTTATGATCACAAAATAATATAGTTTTAAATTATCGTGTCCTAAAAATAATTGTTTACATAATTTTTTAGGACCATAGGGCAGTTTTTTAGTCCCTCCCATATGAACTTATTTCATATCTCGATATGATTGATCATGATTTTTTAAGGAAATCACATTCAACAAACATAAATATACATAGAGCCCGAAATTTTGACAGAAAAGAGATACATACTCAAAAATATCCTCAAATCAGGACTGTTCTTTCCGCTGCTCAAGAACATCATGTGCCAGTCGAATACATTTCTGAATTTGTCTAAATCTTTGGGCCTTTCTAGATACTCTGGTTGTTTGCTCAACACTCCTGTTTTGAATGAATGAGCGCTCTGTGCGTCGGGCGGCTGCCTTTGCATTAGTGACAACATTTTCATAAGAGTTTCGTCTGGACTTAGCCTTTCTGGCTGAGTTCTCACTTGGTCTGGGAGCTGGAACAAATATTACATGATTATTTTAGTACTTACGTAAATTTGAATTTACAGTATGCAAAAGGCAACAACTATTTTATCACACTATTATAAAGACTAGCAGACTCCCGCGGTGTTTCCCGCGATAAACCGGGATGAAAAGTAGCCTATGTGTTAATCCAAAGTCTAATCTACCTCCATGTCATACCATAGACTAACGGTCTTATTTATAAAAAGTTATAGAAGAGTTAAAGTGTTCTATAACATCACTATAAGAAAAATGACCATAATCGGTATTTATAAACGCACTATAGCGCTAAACAGTTCTATAAGTCTATTATAAAGTTATAGTAGCGAGGACCCTACTATAACCTTACTATAGCGGTGCTATAAGATCTAAGATGGCAGACTATCCTGTCATCTGTCAGCTGATTTGCTGTCTTTGAAGTAAAAACAAACAATCAAATTTTGTAATATAAATTAATTTTTTGATGATTTGGGGTTTTAAAACAGCGTTTTCAGTGCCTTTTGTTTGGAACGACTTGCAAATTGGAGAATGTAAAGCCTACAATAATAGCACTTGCAGTATTACATAATATTGCCATTGACCAGGGGGATGCTGTGCTTGCAAGTAACTCAGATGCTCACCAGGCAAATCCAGTAGTCCAAGAGGAGCCAGGAGAAGTTGCAAGTGGACGCTCGAACGCCATCTTGCAATCATTTATTAGGTCACATCTTAGTAAGTAGTTAATATTTGTGATACTGTGGTTGAAGTTGGCATATAACTGTACTGTAATGGAACTGGCTCTCAGAGGAGGCTGCAAGAACATACTGCTAGGTGCTTGGTGACACATTTACATAATATATATACATAGAAGTGATAATCTTTATGAACATAACATGAAAGAAAGTTATGCTTTGGAGCATGTACCTACTATGATTTTACTGTTAAGCCAAAACTAAAACAAGGAAAAATGTGGAATTGTAAAACCAGATCCGGTGACATTATGTGTCTCCAATCAGAATTATATATAAAGATTAGCCCTTATTGTACACAATGACACTGCTGCTCTTGTAATAATTAATTAATAGTAGGTACAGACATGTGATAATGCTAAATGAAAGTATCTTAGTATGTGTGATTAGTGATAAACATGTTAATAAAAGTCTTTCTATGTATTTCATTCTGTTTTACTTTTATAATAAATAATTTTTAATCTCAAAAGCTCTTTTAATTTTTCAATTTCTGTTGCTCGTTGGCCATTTGGGCCTCATGTAGCTCTCGTCGGCAGGCTATTCCAGCATCGCAAATCCTCTGGGCAGCAGGAGTTTATAATAAATTATTTTGAATTACAAAAGCTCTTCTTTTAATTTTTCAATTTTTGTTGCTCGTTGGCCATTTAGGCCTCATTTAGCTCTCGCCGGCAGGCTATTTCAGCATCGCAAATCCTCTGGGCAGCAGGAGTGATGCTATTTACTTATTTTTAATTAAATTTTTGATTTTTGCGCGTCTGAATATCAACAACTTTGACGTTTCTTTGTGTCTGAGTATAGACAAAATTTTGTGTTTTATGACAAAGTTAGCATATATTTGGCACTAAGATACGTATTATCTGTGGTTAATTTCGTTCTTCTTTGATTTTTTCTTAATAATGGCAATGATTTGGCTTATTGTCGGTACCACGTGGGTACTATAGTTATAGAAGGCTTATAGAACGTTTATAAATAGTAAACTTTATAGAACACTTTAAATGCTTATTGAACACTTTAACTATAGTAAGCTTATAGCATACTATAGGCATTTTTATAAATAAGACCGTAAGTATACTCAAGTAGACCAGCAATTCCAATACATTAGAGCGTACGCCGATTGTTAGTTCCAATATAGATCACTAGCTGTCACTACTAGTATGCAATGGAGACATTATATAAAATTAATTTGGTAAGTGTTGGTTAAAGAGAGAATCTTGCCTCGTTGCAGTACAGTGCAAAATTGTTAGATGGCGCTATTAAACAATATTCGGGACTTAGCTGTTTATAATGACATAATGACACGTTGCCAGCTCGTGCACCAATATTCTTTGTGAGACGTTGCCGCTCTTACCTATTCGTTTTTTGTTCGTGTCGTGGACTGATGTCTTGGCGATGTGCGTTATATTTGATTAAAATATACAGTGCTGCCATTTTAGCGCTTTCCGCTAAATCTGGTTCTTTTTGGGAAAGTTTAGAGCGTAAAACACATTCCGAACTTTTTTTTTTCATAGTAGTTATTTATGCTAATTACGACATGCTAAAACGAAAATTTGTAGTTGGTTGAAAATTATGTTATCGTTAAAATGTTGCGATATAAAAGATGTAGACTTATTTTAGGCTGTTAAGAAAATATAATTTTCTTTTTATATTTAGGTCTAGCTAATTTTCCCTCTCATGATTATCATGTAAGTAGCTATTTAAAATAGGTTTAGGCATATTTTTTTAACAAGTTTTTTTAACCCGTAGCGTAGGTACATTCACTATGATAAATTACATATGGTCAAAAAATTATACCTTTTCTTGTTAAAAAGTTTGAACCAAACTTGGTATTATTTCATTCAGATTTCATAAAGTCAAGCATTTATTTATTTACTTACATTCCTCTCGTGTTTTAATTGTCAAAGCCAACGAATAAAAAAATAATAGTACATTATAAGCTGTCAATGTCATCAAAAATATTTATTATTAACGGTAATTTTGTTTTATGCGTCATCTAGCGTATTATGGATGCGATAATTCGAATGCTATCTTTCATTCGACAGCAACGCCATCTCTCAATAGCCTGTGATAATTTTACTAAACTTGAAATTTATTATCCAAAAAAATACAATCGATTTAGACCAATATTACATATTAAAAAAATACTATAGGACTTTTAGGCTTAAATAACACAATAAAAATTTTTTTTTGTTGGTGTTCTAGTCCGGAATATTTATTCCCGGGCTATTTAGCAGCGCCATCTACGAATAATACGTAATTTCAAGCTTTTTGCGTTGTACGCTCTAATGTATTGGAATTGCTGGTCTACTTGAGTATACTTAGTCTATGGTCATACCAAATATTATCCATTTTTTTTTAACTTGGGATTGGTTTACATGTGACTACAGCCTGCCTGATATTAAGCATTGCTGCAGTCTAGGGTGTAACACGCTTACCTAGAAGATACCTATTAACTCTAGATTTGGAGACTCCTGGATTGTAGTTCGCAGAAAACACAGCTTCCGGTAAAGTGTTCCAAAGCTTAGCCATCCGTACAATAAATGTAGAGTCAAAGCGCAATTAGTACAGCTGTTTGAGTGTGATGAAGAAACAAACACACACTTATGCACAAATTATCACATTAATAATATTAGTGGGATTGTGATAGACATGATGTTTCAACCAAGTTGGGTATTTGATATGGAGATAAACTAGAGCCTGGATTAACACTTTAACTGCATCTTACCCCGAATAAAAGCAAGCAGATAGATTCTAGATTAACTACAAATTATATTTTTTTACAAGAAATAGGCTCAGACTTGACTACAACTTGCCTGATGAATATAATATCATATGTAATTTAATGCTTATTTCAACTTACTTGCCACAACTTCAAACACTCTTCTTTCATAATAGCTTGAAAATTTTCCTTCAAACTCTTGTCTTTGCTAAACGCTGCGATTTTCAAAAGATGTTTTATCTGTCTTTCTCCGAGTCTGAAAACATTAATGTTTGTAACATTTCTACCATATGCCGTTACTGATTTGAAAATTGTTAAGAACATACATACACACAGTTACTTTTGTATATATATTCGTGAAAGGCGGTGTCTTGTTGAATAACACTGAGTGGGACTAGTTCTAGGATGTCTTCGTTGGAATTGACTCCTTTCCATAACATGGAGTTGACGGAGAACAAGTGCTGCTCCACTGACTCTGTGCCTAATCTCTTCCAGAGGCATACCAGGTAGCGCTCAGAGTTTGCAGGCCTTGAAGTCACTGGTTTATGGATGCAAACTGAAAAAAACAAGATGTTTTTGTTAAAATAAGAAAATATATTAAAGAAATAAACATTTTTTTAGTCTGCACTACAGTTTTTTTTAATTTGTACTACAGTCTATGCACACATAATCTTAAAAATTACATTGTGTTGTGTCTACACTTTACAGTTACTTTAAACATTTCAATGATGATTATTTTGTTAGTAAATTTACTTTTTTTATATACTAGCATTAGCATAATCATTAAGTCTATGAAGTGGAGATTTACAAAAATGTCATACCTACGATAAAAAAATAATCATATTTTTCCCACATAGTTTTCAGTCATATTCAGTTTCACAGTAAACAATCAAATTAACTATAAAGAATTACCTTTCTCGAAACACCTGTACATAATATAAACGAGCCCCACACTGAAGGGCGTGAAGACATCAAACAGCTTCACCACGAAGTGTCCTCCGGTCCTCACCAGCATAAGCGCCGCCAGACACTGGCACAGGTACAGCTGCTTGGATAGCACCTCTTGGAGGTTTTCCTGCCCCTCTACAGAGAAACCCTGAAACAAAAATTCAAAAAGTACATTTATATTCTTCTTCCAAAAGTCATATTTGTCATTACTGCCACATTCTACATTATTAAAAGGTTGACTGGAAGAAATCGCCTAAGGCGATAAGGCCGCCCAATGTACAGCACTTTAATATATTTAAGCTTATTTCCTGTTTTGTTATTTCTATGTTTTATGGTGTACATTAAAGATATATTCTATTCTATTCTACTGATGGTAGTGACAGTATTGGTTTCTTGGAGTAGATTACAGAAATGTAAAATAAAAGTATAAAATTGAAATTACTTCCAGAACAATGTATTACTATTCATGTATAAGTACCAAAATTCTAAATTAATTTATTAAGTTAGTGAAAACTAGGTACACAAGATCTTAGAGTATAAATAAATAAAATAGTTCCACCAGTTCCTACCCTATGGGGGTTTACTAACAATCAATGTTATCAATTTAATTTATAATTATACAAACATAATAATTTCTATAGAACTTGCTTGTACATAGTAGTTATGTGGTGATATAGAATAATATCTGTAAATTTTGCCATTGACAAAATGAGACTAGCCGGTAGAATAAGAAGTGTAATTCAAAAGTATTGGTTACAATAATAAAATATAAAAACAAGTGAAGGAAAACTAAACATACTACTTCTAACTACTACAAAAAAGGGCACTTAGAAAATCTTTAGAAAAGCCTAAAGATAATCTAAGTGCTCCAGCCCACTACCAGAGGGCAGCGTGCCCAGCATGCTGGCCGCATTACCACGCTGGATGGCAATGCTGATACGTTGAGCCAGAAAAAGGCCAGAATTTTGGTCATGCGTCGCGTCAACCAAGCGCTCCGAGAGGTTTTGGAAAATAGTATGGGCTCCCGGACCCCACGGCCCCAAAGTCTCGACTCCAAAAGGCTCAAAGATGTAACCTCGGCCGAGGTTAGCATATTTGCGTCTCTTGTGATGCTCGGCAATAATAGCCGCCGCTCCAGCCCGACACCGTGTCATAGACAGATGAGACGGCGCCAATGTGTCGACGCAAGTTGCGTCCCACACAAGGGGCCGACCCAACTTCCAGGGCACAAGAGTCATACCGTCAGGTCTTTTTCTATCGTCACGTGCTAGGCCGCTCGGTTCGAGCATAGCTGCAACATTGGCAGTGGAAAAAGCCCGGCGAATGATGTCGTTCAGACTAGCGTGGCGGCTAATTCTACCAGCACTCCTCGAACATGAGAGGCCGTGGTGCCCGAGCTGGTCGACATCAGTACCACACTGGCAACGATGCGGTTCACAGCTCCTCGCACCCAAGCGCAGGCTAACCGCGAGTCGAAAAGCTGTCGGATCTAAAAGGTGACCTGTATAAAAAAGAGGGCATGGCCTGCAGCCAAAGACCGGATTCCCACACACTGCGGGATGCGAGCGCGATCCGCGAAACTAGTACACGTATCGAGAAGTGATTTCCGTGCTAGTTCGCTGATCGGCCGATCCCACAGTCTCTGGGAACGAGGTGTTGTAGGAAAATCGGTGTTTGGACAGGCCAGGCGCCAAGCATTTTTAGCTTCGTCCGTATGAGTAGATTTTTTGGACCAATTCGTAAGTACCGTGGACAGAAGCCAAAAATGCTGGTAAAGCAACACTTGAAATTTTGCGGACACCCAAACCTATTGTATTGGTAATGTATTGGTACTAATTTAAATATTTTTATATCAAAAATTTTAAGCATTAATTTTAAAGAAGGAAAGAAAACATTTATTGTGGCAGATTTATCAGAGAAAAACTGCCACAACACAGCCCCAACTCAGCATAATGCTGGTTGTGTGGAAGCAACCAGCGCTGGTCTTCCGTTGGGGCTGGCTGTGACGTCACGCACGTACAAGAAGGCAGGCAAACAAACAAACAAGATGAGACGTAAAAAATGAGGAGCAAAAATTTAAAATTAGACAAACATTTCATCATCATCATCAGCCTAATGGGACCCACTGCAGGGCATAGGCCTCTTACGCCAATACTCCCTGTCTTGCGCTGTTCTTGCCCAGATATTTCCTTCTAACTTTCTAATATCATCCAGCCACCGTTGCAAAGGTCTTCCTACACTTCGCTTACCTAGCCGTGGGTACCATTCAGTTATTGCTTTGCTCCATCTGCCGTCAGTACGTCTCGCCAAGTGTCCAGCCCATCGCCACTTGAGTTTCGTAATACAAGACCCGACGTCTTCCACCTTCGTACGTTTTCGGATCTCAGTATTACGAACCCTGTCGCGTAACGTAATGCCTAACATGGACCGTTCCATTGCTCTTAGTGCGACTGTCATCTTTTGCCTATTGCGGTGATACTACTTCTACTACTCTATCAACGCATAATAGGCGCTAGTTTCCAGTACTCAGTGTATTAGCACTCTACTTACGACATATGCGCCTTCTCAATTCAACTGGGGCGACCCGCTTGTGGGAGACCAATTGAACCGAATCGCTGTCGCTAACTAGAGACACTCACTACACCCAATACCAATTAGTTTGAGTTTCGAAGGACCAAAACGAGATGTATGGGCCCAGAGGTTTGTTATGTTGTGAGTTGACCAAAACCACAGATATCACTATCAAAAGTTTATTTGTATATAGTTAACAGAGCTCGATAGGATGCTTATCCGCGGTAGCGTAAATGTCAACTGAATTATGAATCAATAAAATGTATGAGGTAAAGTATGTCGCGGAGTAAGCAAATCGTTTGCCTGTACGTGACCCGTACAGATGGTTTCCTTGGTGAGCGTCCATGTTTCGGCAGCATACGTCATTGTGGGCAGAACACATTGGTTGTAGAGTCGTGTCTTCAAGCATTGAGGCATTTTACGGTCTTTAAAAATATCGCTCAGGTTGCTAAATGCCGCCCATCCGAGTTGGATTCGTCTTTTGATCTCCTTGTGTCTATGCTCTCTGCCAAAAGACACACAGTGTCCAAGGTAAGTGTATTGTTCCACTACTTCTAACTTTTCACCACCAATCTGGATAATTGGTTGTGAATCTCCAGAAGCGTTGGTCATCACCTTAGTTTTGGACATGTTCATCTTAAGGCCCACTCCAAGAGAGACATGGTGAAGGTCTTCTAACATAGTTCGGAGATCAGACTCAGTTTCACTAATAAGAATCAGGTCATCGGCAAAACGATAAGTGAAAGATGGGATAAGTGAACACCATTTATTGAGACGCCTTTATTCTCCCAGTCGAGAAGCTTCAAGACGTTCTCCAAGACAGCTGTAAATAGCTTGGGAGAAATGGTGTCCCCAAGTCAAACAATTAAGATTAGAGAATTTAGGTAGAACTTACACCATCTGCCATAAGAAAGTGGACTCCCTTATCCTCAGTCTGTAATAGCACATGCTCCTTCAAAGATGTTAAATTGGCAGGATCATACACATTGCCATCTTCTTTTACACCATAGTAAGGGTTGAAGGTCTCAGCCGTACCAGCATAGAAGTCAGACAGTTTGAAGTCATTTGGACCTTTTAAAGTGAATCCAAAACCTGGAAAATAAAGCAGGTGTTGAAATCAATCACAGTACATTTACTGGTTCTATTAATATCATAACAGCAAACAACTTTTACACTAATGTAGCTTCAGGTTTTGCTATTATCTAGTTTTCTAAAGAAAATTGTGAAAGAGTTTGTTGGCCTATTTGTTCTGCATTTAAGTCGTAATATAGCCATAAATCATCACATTTTTTGGTGTGAGGGTAGTTTGTAAAACAATACACGCGAAACTAAGAGAGTTCACTAATAAATTGATATTTTATTACCTTTTGCTCTCCATCCTTTTCTGTACAAAATGTACTCTGAAAAGCCTCCAGGGCCAGCACAAACATCAGCAAAATAAAGCAAGTCTTTCTTGTCTATTGCCTCTTCACCCGTTGGTTTCTTAGGGTTGGTAAAGATGAAGTCAAAAACTGCATCAATATTGGCCATCTTTACAGCTGCTCTGTTTAGGAAAATTACTGCACCTATTGTTTCATATGGATTGCTACGAAATCTTGCATGCCTTAGGTCTTTGTCGTCCAGGCTGTCAAATATTGTCTGAAATTATAGGTTTTTGGTCAGTGTGGGAAAAATGCAGTTTAGAAAAAAACAATACTTACAATATTTTTTATACTGAGCATTTAAGCTAAGAGCAAGTTGAACGCTGAACTTACACAAAAATACAGAAAGGGAGAAAGGTCATTTAGGTATGTATGGATTACCTTAGCTTCTATAACTCCTTTCAAAATTTGTGGATCTACAAAGTTAACTTCATCATCTATAGTCAATTTCTTGGGTCCTTTAGTCAGCCAGGAGTCCAGTAGGTCACCTAGCAATGGATCATCTGGGGCTGGTGGCAACCACATCTGAAAACATGAGTTGGTTTAGTTGCTTTCCCCTGTGTGTTATTTCCATCCAGTAAAACCCAAAAGCTAAAAAAGATAGACTGACATGTCTGAAATTGTTGGCATCTAAACAAAGATCTTGCTTCTTGAACGCCAATAGCATGGGCTGCAGTTTTGAAGATTTATTAAAAAAAAACATATTTTTCGAGAATGTGGTTTGGTATTGAAATATGTGAAGTAGTAAATTTACTTACAACATCCTCTCTAGCTTCTGGCTTGGAATCATCAGGTTTCCACGAGAAATCTCTGGGTATATCTCCAACAGCTGATGGTTTCATACCCAAACCTCTTCTTCCTTTCTGTGTGGAAGCCTCCACCGGCTCCACTCTACCATGCTCAAACTTACCCAACCCTTTGCCAGGTTTGAAGCCCATGTTACTCATCATCCGTTTGGACTTTTCTGAATATTCAGCACTGTATGCATCATCATAACCTTGGTCATTGTTTGTATTCTTATTATAGAAGGACTCTGTGGAGTCTCCAAAGGTTGGCCGCATGGACATTTCATCATTGTCATTGAATCCTGGCCGGACATCATCATAACTGTCATTTGGTGAGGAACAGTTTTCACTCAAACTGCTCCGGCTAAGTCTCATGTTATTATCCTCGGAACTTCTTTCTGTGTAATTACCATGAACTTTGGCAGGCTTGTCGAAATGTGAACTGTTGTTGTCATTGGGAGGTTTAGATGGTTCAACATCTGAGTCTTGAAATACTGTAATGAATAAATAATTTTATATCTACACTAAAAAAATAATATATAGGTCTTTGTTTATGATTGTCAATTTAAAAAAAATCTGTTTAATTCACTACAACGGGAGGCGGCTTACAAATTGGAAAAACAGCTAAGGCTAAGGAACAACAGCTTTAGTATAGGTTATTGTAATATAATGTAAGTTACCGGAACCATGCGAAGTTGTGGAGGACGCGCCGTACGTATCTGCGCGGGGACGCTTGGCGGGCATCGAGCTCTCATCGCTGCTGGACTCCTCGTCCGATGGATCTGGAAGTATTCACAACACACACTCGTCACAAGCACCACTTCAACTTGTTTCACCGTTATCGAGATCCCAGATTTATTCAAGACGAAGACTTACCTGAGAGATTCATTGTGGATTTTTATAGCTCTTACTTCAGTCAATTACCAAAAGCTATTCAACAGATACCTTGAACTAGAGCCGGCATTAAATCATTATCGGCATAATATAGTAATAAAAAACAGAAACACGAAAATTGCAAAACACAAAAAATGTGATTTGATTCGACGACACCAAACCAAGACAACACAGACTACTAAGGATACTAACGTACAAGACAAGCTGCTGAGAATGCGTTCAAAATATTCAAATATATTTATCCAGGTTCGTTATGTACATGTGTTGTGTTCGTATAATGTGTTCACTCTTTTTTTTATCAAGATAAAACAGAGACAATTTAATTGGCAAAAACCTGTAGAGGCTTGAACATTACATTTTCAAACGCAATATAAGCGACATTTGACACTGTCCTGTCATTAACATTTTTGACATGTGAATTGTTGTTTATTTGTTGCGGTCGATTTCGCGGCATTTTCATATTTTTGTACATTTAATTTGGTATTATTGCTTCTCTAGAGATAATTAACGAAGGAAAATGACTGTAGGAGAAACGAGTAAAAATTTACCATGGTGAGTTGTACCATATTCTTTCTAAATATTATTTTTTTAGTTCAGGTTATGTGATCACTGTTTTATCGTTTTATTCCAGGGTAGAGAAGTATAGACCTTCCAAACTTGAGGATCTCGTATCTCACGATGATATCATCAAAACCAGTAAGCACAGTTTACCATAGTACCTGTATTTTACAAGTATTTTTGCATAGAAACAGTTGAGGTTATAGGTATTTCTTATTTCTTGCAGTAAATCAGTTCATGAAAGAGAACCAGTTACCACATCTACTATTTTATGGTCCACCGGGTACTGGAAAAACGTCTACTATCTTAGCTTGTGCTAGACAAATGTATACTCCTCAGCAATTTAACTCCATGGTAAGTTTCATTCTTCATTTCTGTTTCTACAAAGATATTAGTCTAAAGTTTTATGGATTATCTGTAATATCTGTTATACTTTTAGGTATTAGAGTTGAATGCATCAGATGACAGAGGTATTGGCATTGTAAGAGGACAGATCCTGAGCTTTGCTTCAACTAGAACTATATTCAAGGCTGGTCCCAAACTTATCATTCTGGATGAAGCCGATGCAATGACCAATGATGCCCAAAATGCACTTCGAAGAAGTAAGTACTTATTTATAAACTAAACATTTCTCTCTCTCAGAGAGGTCAAATTTTCTAAGGCATTCGTTTTTAACAGGTTTAATGTTTCCCACATATACAAACTCTCTTACTTTACTAGGCAGGCAATTTTCCTAGTTTGAATTTTTATTTTTAGTAAGTACTTTACATACTATAGCTTTGATAGGTGTCTCCAGTGTCATTAATGCATAAAAGAACTATATCTATCTAGAACTAATCAGCTATAATTAGAAAAAAAAATCTTCAATGTCAGATACATATACTATATTAGATTTAAATTAATTTGTAACCTTAGAAGTATATTTGTAACACAATTTAAACCTCATACACCTCCATTCATTTTGTAACTTTCATTTAAAAAACACAATGTAAAAGTCATTCAAGCTAATTAGTTTCCCTAATGTAGAACAATTAGTCACCATGCCATGCTTGTTTAATGAAATAACTTTTAATAGGAATTTCAAGTTGAAGGTGACTTGTTATAGCATTCCCAGTAATCTGATATTTGCCAAGGCCAAGTTCAAAATTATTGATTAGGTGGTACATTCTAATGGATTAACTTAATAAATGAGTTTTTTAATTCTTTCCATTCTGATATGTTACTATGGATACACAGACCACAACACATGAGTACTGCTTTAATAGGTATATGACAGATTATCTTAGTCAAATTCTGTGGTTTCACTATGAAGCTTTAAAATACACTTCTCCTTGACAAATATTAAGTAATAAAAGAATACAATGACATATAAAGTTGTATTTTAGTTCATATTTAACAAAAAGTAGTTGGTAGTGTAAAATGGAAGATATATATTCAAGTTCAAAGTGTTGAGATAAGTTAAAGTTACCATGTCCAGTGATGATGATGATGATGTGCAAAGTAAAATAGTGAAAATAGCTGTTGTTGGGGAACCAGGAACTGGAAAAGTAAGTATTCAATTATATAATTTATTTATTTTAAGAAATAGTTGATTTAACTAGATTTTGTAGTTTGTTCAAGAAGTGTTAGAAATCTAAGACATTAGCAAAATAAAATACTTATATGTTGCGGAGAAAAAAAAATAGAAATTTAAAGTAAAATGCATGAATAAGCTCCAGTCAACGAAGTTTTATTGACGATATGATAAAAATACTTATAAAATGTGCTTCATTGAGTTTAAGGTACAAGGCCAAAGACAACTTTATGTTAAAGAATGATAAAATACGTCTTCTATATATATTGCAGAGTAGCCTATGCAGTCGGTACCTTGGCGGCAGCGGAGTCGCTGCCAGCAGCACGCAGGGCGCCGAGATGATGGCCGGCCAGTGCGTAGGCCTCCGCCCCCCTGTCGCCTTGCAGCTGTGTGACGTCGCCGGCAATGCGCTCGAGACGCATATGCTTGCGAATTATTTGTATGCAGCTGATGTAAGTACAATATCAATAGTTGTAATTTGGGTTTGGCTTTCTCAAAGAAATACAATTTTCGCTCCCATAGAGGCTGCATGTAATTCCGCGCAATGCTTTTCTTTAGTTTTTGTACATTAATTTTTAACTTTGTTTAGAATAATATAATCCATTATCGAATTTCTTAGTGTATCCAGTGTCTTACTACCTACTATGTCATTTTGTTTTACTCGTATTCATAATATTTCTCTTTTATTTCCAGATAGTGATATTAGTATACGATTTAACGAATCTCCAGAGTTTCGAAAAGCTTGCCATATGGATGACAAAACTGTCGAATATCTTCGAGGCGGAACCAAAGAAGCCGATAATGGCGCTGTTTGGAAATAAGTCAGATATGGAGCACCAGAGGGCGGTGCGGATGTCGTGTGTGCAGAAGTTCGCAGCAGCACATTTGTTGGAAAATTTCAAGGGCTCCGCTAGAACTGGTGAAATGGTAAATAGCTCTTAAGTTACTAGCAAATTTCCACTAATATCCCCTATACTGCTATTTTATCTTGGGATTCTATCTCCTAGCTAACACACGAAATAAAATCAAAATCGCAAGTTTCCTACGATATTTTGTGTTACTTGAAGCTTCAGCGTTTCACCGAACAGGTTAACGTAAAAGTTGTGGTCATTGTACTTCTGAATGATCTTTGTTTAGATGTTGCTTAAAAATAAAATTCCAACTTATTTCATTATTATATTACAACAAACAGAAAACCCCAAAATACCGTCTAGAACTTTACATTAAATAAATAATATTAACAAATATATATTTCGAGACATTTCACACAGCGCCTAGTAACCTTAACTTTCTTCCGCAGGTCCAAACCCTGTTCCTTAACCTAGTAGCTCGCGTAATGGGCATGAAGGTGCACAAGCTGCCACCGATCACGTCCAACGGTCCCAGCAGGTCCCCCCGCGCCATCCAGCGGAGCCCCCTCCCGCTGCAGGCGGTGCCGTCACACTCCCTCATCATGAACAGGAAGGCACTGAGAAGCCTGAAGGCCTCCTCCAAAGTCTGCAGTGTACAGTGATGACAATAAAACGTGTTAACTTAAACTTATTGAAAAATTAACGGAAATAATAACCAATACATAATCATTTTTCAATAAGTTTAAGTTAAACTACCACAGTGCGGGTTAGCACTTGTCAAAATAACTCATAATAAAATGTGTTGTTTGTTGTATTAGTTTTTATTAATCTGTATGTCCTAAAGAAGGCTAGATATTAGACACAAATGTAATGATTTGGTAAGTTTTGCATTTGTATGAAATAATCATGCTTCAACCATTTTAAGCATCAGCACCTAAGATAGTCTGACTGCGATATACCAACATCGTGGGGGGATCCCACTTGAAATATATTGAATCAATTTTACAGATTTACACTTTAAACTGTTTACTTCAGTTTTTTAACACTACAGTCAGCCATTTGATCACTAAGTCACCTGAAGCGATATCAGCACAAGCAAACACTAGCTCATGTTGCCAATTCAGTTGTTATATTGTGGCTATAATAGTAATGCTTTCTCTTTAGCAAATCTTTCTAAAATGTTGTACATTCTGTTTTCTTGTGGTTGTATTTCTCACATGATACTATGTACGTTTATGTACATTTGTTTCAGTAAGATATATGTACATATATGTATGTTTCCAGTAATCGAGAAGTACACGGAGAACGTGCGTTTCTGCATCATCTGCAACTACCTGGGCAAGATAATCCCGGCGCTGCAGTCGCGCTGCACTCGGTTCCGCTTCGCGCCGCTGCAGCAGGCGCAGATCGTGCCCAGGTTGCGAGAGATCGCTGATGCCGAGGGGTGTGTGTATCTATGTACTTATCTACTTTCTGCAGCCAAAATATCAATCATTATCAACATCGTCACACTAATAATTATAGTAGAAAACTATGGTATACGAGTAGAGTAGAGATTTTAGAGGACATTCTAAACTGCAGTAAGTATATATACAATAAAGGGCTTGACCTTGAACAATACTCTAAAAGTCACGATAGAATTTATATACGAGCTGGAGGACTCGAAAAGTAATGAGGGAGAATGGTCAATCTCTAATCTAGATTATAAAGACATAACCTAACCACATTATGTAAGTACATAGGTACGGTTTATTTATATGTATATTTGGACATATAAATAAACCGTATATAGAATTGGACATAATATACAATCCATAATATAAATTCTACATTTCCAGTGTAAAAATCTCGGAAGACGGCATGAAAGCTTTACTCACACTGTCCGGCGGCGACATGCGCAAGGTGCTGAACACGCTGCAGAGCACGTGGCTGGCTTACCGTGACGTCACGGAGGACCACGTGTACACCTGCGTGGGACACCCGCTCAGAGCGGACATCACTAGCATCGTGCACTGGCTGCTCAACGAGACTGACTTCGCAGCATGCTTTAAGAGTATCCTTTTACAAGTAAGAAGGTCAATTGGTATAAATTATTAAGCGGGAAGTACGGAGGAGTATTGCTCGCTTGCCCCTACCCGCTCTTTCCGAGACGAAGGTACATCGTGGTAGTTTTAGTTAGGAGTCTCATTAGCTCCGAGCACATAACCCTCTGCTCCTGGGTGTGCTGGGATGCATTTCCTCCACGTAAAGACAGGTAAGTACTTAGTGTTAATCTCTAGTGCATGTTCATTTGTTCTATATAAAACTTAGTTTGTACACTGATGAAATGTGTAGACGTAATTTATCACAAATCTGTCTAGAACAAGTGTTGCAATGTTATTAGTCAAGCTACTTCAATATCAATATGTTGTTGTTTTGATTGATTACTTGGTATAATCGTACTTGCATACAAAAGCAAAAGCGAGTTTTTATATGTTTATTCCACATTCACAATGCAACGAAATGGCGCTATGGAATTTGTAGTCTCGAAAGCAACATAGAAGAATTATCCCAGAAAAACACGAGTGAAGCGCGTGCTATATTACTCAGTAAAAGTGTCGAATGGCTGGAAAGTCTGCTTTATTGATAAAAATGACGACTATTCCATTGAACATTATTTTTGGCTTTTTTAAAATAAAATAAAAATGATTCATCATTTATCAAATGTTGCAGTAGGTACAACATTATGTGAGGGATATTGACACTTGGCGTGCTATCTGGATCCAATCTGATATGTTTTTATTGCACAAGGTAGATAACGTATTTATCATTATTTCAATATTTACCTACGAACACGCCCAATATTGATTTGTTTTGTTGTCATTGGAAATATCCTTCCTATACTTGCCTGTACCAGATATTCAGGATCTGAAACTCACGCAAGGGCTGGCTTTGAGTGACATTCTCACTGAAGTTCACGCCATCATTCAAAGAAGTAAGTACTATTTAGGGTAGTCTTGTATCCAAGTTGTGCATGAAATACCCTAAAAATGTAAAACTTAGATCACCTACAAAATAGAACTCAAATTCGTTTCCTGGTTGGTGTTTATTTTCGTTTTCATATATTAGAAGAAATATTACCTGCCTACCATCATGCAATAAATATATTAAGACAATATTCGTTGCAATATTGCTAGAAATAGGTGCATGAACTAAGTAAAAGATAAGTTTTAAATAATTAGGTACTCATAATGAATATCGCGTTGCAGTGAAGCTCCCCCCAGAAGCGCTGGTCCCCCTCCTCATTAAGATGTCGGACGCGGAGGCGCGACTGTCGAGCGGCTGCAGCGAGCGCATCGAGCTGGCCGCGCTCGTGGCCGCCTTCCAGCTGGCCAGGGACCAGGTCAAACTAGAAGAGGTGTAGCTTTTTAATGTGCTTGTTGAAATACATGTCTCACTTCGACGTGTTGAAACGATCGACGGACAAATAAAAAAAAACTTAAAGTAGATCTAACGTTTTTTGTATAAATAATAGTTTTAGGAAGCATAGTACTGTATTTTATAGGTAGGAAAAAATCAAAACCTGAGTTGCAGAATCCTCAAGGATAAGCTCAACGTTTCGCGATGATTTTGTGGTTGATTAATGTAATTGGCGTAACAGTTTACTTTCTCTTTAATGTTATACTGTGAACCAATAATTGTGATAATATTTTCGTCTCTTATTGTAATAAACTGTTCTCAATTATTTCACATTACTTTTAATCTCAAAGCCCATTAAATACATAGGAGAAATAAAATAAGAGTTTGGTAAAAATAAATTACTCAGATCTTTATTCGGTTAATAAATAATAATCTCTATATTAATACTACTATTTACAGTCATACTTTGTCCTATACTAAACTTAAATAACGCGATCTAGAGATCTAATTTTGTAGACACTATTTTCCAAGGGGGTTTAAATTCTGCTCTATTAGGGTTTGTAATTATAAACTGAGATGTATTCGAAACAAGACCTCTCGATTTGGGATAATTCCGTACCAAATAATGTACTTTTTTACGAATCACATATCGTATAGCTTTTAAATATGTATTATAATTAATACGAAAGAAAGCTTTTCTCAAATCTCATTGATAGTACACGAATTACTGTTTAAGTAATAAGTGGCAATTTTATTTACTTTTAATCTTTCAACTCGTTCAGTTCCCACCAAATAAATAACAGGCATAAAACACGAGAAGTTTGGTTGGTTATTGCTTCTTATCGTAAACCTTGGCATTTTTTTTTCACAATATAATTGTCCCTTCTTCTTTTTCTCAGTCGTATCCCTCACTGCTGAGGATCGTGACTCCTTCTAATCTTATGTACTAGTTGTCGCCATTTAATTTAATTGTAGCATGTCATTATATTCTTTTAATCGATACCTAATCATACCAATGAGAAAATTATATCTCAACATTATGAAAACCCCGAACTCTATTCCTACCTAGGTATTTAAAGCTTGTACATATAGTCTGTGAGTTATTATCCGAAGAAGTTGGACATGAGGTTTGAGAATGAGTTGGTGATGGAAGTGATGAAGCCCGGGGCCTGCGTGGGCGCGGGCGGTAGCCGCGGCGGCGCCGGCGCAGGCCGGTAGTACTGCCCGTCTATACGCTGCAACATAATTACACACGTGTTAATTATCTCTAGTATAGCTGTTTCTTTCATCCATGATAATTATGAACATGAAATCTCAGGAAGGTTTATTATGTTTACTACGCATTTAACTGTCACACGAACATTGATAAAATATAAAGTTGCATTCTAAGAATGAGCATAGAATTCAAAATAACAAATACCTACCTCTTTATCGATGTTATCTTTATACGTATATTTAATGACGAAATTATATCGCGTGATTAATATTATCATTATAAAAAGCATGGCCAAATAATCAGAGGATGAAAGAGATTATCTTCCTGTTTGTGATTGATCGTTTTTATCATAAACATTTCAAAACAAGTTGTGAAACTCACCTTTCTATCCGGTAGAATGACTAGTTTTTGGAAGGTTAACTAAATTAGGTACTATTTTAGGGAGTGACCAAAAATATACTCTATTCAATTTTAAATACAGGTCAATTTCTAACCTAATTCTAAGTATAAACAACTAGGATACTACATGTATCTCCAACATTTGTACTGATCAATTTGCAAACTAGTGAAATAACTATACAAAATACAATTTATGTCACAAAGTGGTTAATATTTTGGCAATATCTACAAATTCGATAAAAGTATTGTCAAGCATCAACATCTAACATTACTTACGGCCTTAGCTTTGATTGCGTAAAATTTGTCGTATATTATTGGTTACCAGCGTAAACATTATGCAAACCAAAGATGCCGTAGAGGAAGCAACTGTATTCCTACAATACAGGATCTTTGATGTATCTAATACATGAACCAGTGTTAAGTTTATATTTCTGAGCTTTTACAAATCTTTGTTATGTAAATATTCAGCAATTTCACTAAAGCTTATGTAGAATAGTCTCTCAGTGATTTAATCATAAAGAAAGAGTAAGATTTAATATATCAAACTAAAAACTTTTATTCTCAAATTATGCATCAAAGCGCAGGTCGTAATAATCTCTTACCGCTAACCGAAACCATACACCAAACTACGTCAAACGCCAATTCGAAGATTTACTTCAAACTATTATCTATGTGTGAGATCAGTCTTCAGGGAATACGATAGTTCCTTCCACCTTGGAGCCCTGGTACGGGGAGTCATGGAGGGCAAGGTCTTCTGGTGCTCGAGGGTTGGACTTGCGAGTCGTGGTCAACTTGATTGGGCGGATGGGTGTTGGATGCTTCGCTGGCTTGCTGGGGACGTAGCCCTACACCATAATACAGTGTCACCAAAACCAGAAGGAAATAGATTATGTATGTGCATAGCAATAGTAACATATAGTTTTTTACATGCTAAAAAATATGTAACTAATAGGGCATAGGGTATTTATAAGCAGATATAATGATTAGCTTTGTGTAATTTAAAATTGCTATCCTGATCGTATTATTCATTGCGTTAGAAATTGGATTTTAGTAAATTAACTCCCAAAGGGATAGTTTGAATCTTATTTGGCAGACCGAGGCATTTTTCTAATACCTACATATTTTTATATTATACTCCGCACTGCGAGAACTTCCACCACAAAATTACAGTAAGTATTTACAATGCTTCACTAAAAAGAAAATGACACTTACTTTGGCTGAATGTAACGTAATGTTGAGCAGAGTCGGGTGGCTGTCAATAACAATGAACTCTACTTCTTGAGGAATGTACCCTTCCGCAGACACCTGGACAAATAAATAGAATTAAATTATTCATTCCATAAAATAATCCATCACAAAATTGAGATTGCCTATTTGGCTCGTTTTCTTTTTTACTGAATGTCTAAAATTTGAGAGGGAAGAAGCTTGGGTCTGAGTTTGTTTGTAGATATTATTGTGATACTTGAGAACAATTACTTTTTACATACATCAGCGTAAATAAGTACTAGCTATCAGGTTAGAACATGTGTGTGTAAACCTAGTTTTGTATATCAAATCAAGTCAACATTGTAGAAAATCTGCCGCTTGAAACACTAAGTGACTTAGCTGTGTTAACGTATACCTGTATTTTATATTTATATCCTACCGCATAAATAGGTACCAAACGACAAATAATAACTAGAAACAGGGTGTTGGGGGAGACCTTTGCCCAGGAGCGGGACTGTAAAGGTTGATAAAAAAACTAGAAAAAACTTAATAAACCACTTACATCCACGCGATAAGTCCCCGGCAGCAGGATCCTCCAGAATTCGCCGTACTTGGTAGTGTGGTACACGACGTCGCGCCCCTTCACCTTGACGCTGGCGCGCTCCACCGGGTTGCCGTTCTCATCCATGACGAACCCGTGCGCGCCGCGGTGCACCTCGGCCAGGTATTTGATGAGAGACTGGAAGTATAAGTACTTAGCTAGTTTACACACTTGAAATAATAGTAATTCTTTTAGCTATGGGCATGGATATTTGGAGCTGTTAATAATATAAATTGGGTCTAGCAAGACATTCCTGATGAAAAAAGCCATATTCCGATATTTTCAGCGGTAGCAGTGATTTGTCAAATTTAGGGATACATTTCAGGGAAAATTTTATTCAGTTTTATGTACCTACTTCTAACGAAGTTCTGCCATTAGATAAAAGTATAATTCGATAGCATTTACCTACAAATCTGATACATTATTACCTTTATTAGTCATGTTATTAATGGTTTTATCTAATACACTTGTTCTGAATAATCTAATCTGCCAGAACCAAAAATGTCGATCTAGCCGTATGCGATTAGTTACGCAGTACGGCAATCAGTACTCAGTAAGTGCTCTCCAGATTATAAAGTTAGGTACCTACATATAAACCAGCGTGTGATCGACTTTTATCGCTTGAAATGCTTAGATAAAGGGCTTTATCTATTTACGTTTCCATCCTATCCTACATTATTTTCGGCCACTATCCGTCAAGAAAGTGACTTGGATCGCCGTGTAGTAAAGACATTCTAAAATTACTCTACATTTTTACCTAAAAAGTACACTAAGATGTATTTTAAATCTGTGACAACTTTGTTCTTGATATGCATAGTCAGCATTAAATGTGATCCTAAAGTAGCAGAAGCAATACTGCAGTCTGGAGATATAAACGGAACCGTTACGTTCACGGAGACGGACCACGGCATTCACGTGACGGGGATCATAGCTGGCATGCCGGTGGGATTTTACGGCTTCCATGTGCACGAGATCGGAGATGTTACCACATGTGACGCGGCCGGAGCTCACTTCGACCCTGAGGGAAACACGCACGGAGGAAGAAACCATCCTGTGAGACATGTTGGAGATCTAGGAAACATACAGTTTGTAGTCGGCGAAGGAGTTTCCGGAATCGCGTACCTCAACTTTTTGGATGACGTAATTGCTTTCAACGGAACTAATAATATCCTGGGTCGTACTTTAGTGCTGCATGAGCAGGAAGATGATCTAGGATTGGGAGGTCACGAGAATTCTCTAACTACGGGTAATGCTGGTGCACGGGTCGCCTGTGCCATCATACGAGAGGTCGGCTCCGGAGTTGGAGCTATTTCTCCTTCGTTGACTGTGCTATTTGCTACTATTGTGTTTACGATGTATTCTTTTTGATTGAATTGTGTGTTTTATGTGTGTGAAAACTAAGTATTAAAATTTAATTAATAAGCTTTATAACCTAAATACCTATTAAAAATATTAATTTCTCATAATTTTAAGGCCTTTCAATTACTTTTATGTAATTAATATGTGCATGAAATGTGTACCTATCGAAAATACCATTGCACTTAGAAGTTCAAATTGTTTGTTAGATCTTTTAAAATAATTTACTTAGTACACATTCACGAAATTTTCGTAGAAGCCCTGCGTTGAATTCTTTTCTATGACGTAGCACTTGCGTAGAATCTGGCGTAGCGCAATTTTGTTCCTTTTCGCAGAGGGGCTTGCGTTGATGTCTTTTATATGACGTGAGATTATCATAAGTGATTTTTAATTTATATCTTTATTGGGCTTGGACCAAGGAACGAAGCCTATGCCCAGCATAAAACTAATAAAGCTATTTGGTTTTCTTTAATATATTTTTGTTTTTTTCTCATAAATCTTCGATTGACTGTTACACATACTAATTCAACATCATCACCATCATCAGTCTAATGACACCCATGAGAGTATAGGCCTCTTCTCTCTTACGCCTATACACCCTTGCGCTGTTCTTTCCCAGGCCAGATGTTTTCTTCAAACTTTATTTCTAATGACGGCTGTATGATATTAAAAACTTTGGGAACCCGGGCAAGAACATACGCATTAGAAAGTTTTTTTATTTACTTATTAATTAGTTTTTTTACTATATACCTGTTTGTTATCCTGCCAGTATTTAGGCAGCTCGTGGGCAGGCGGGTACTTGCAGCACGAGACTTCCAAAGTGATTTCCATACAGCCATGCCATAAGTAATTGTAATCTTGCATACCACCTGAAATGCGTCAACAAAAAGAAGTTTAAATTACTTACATAAACATAATTGATTAACCGCGCTTAAATCACATTTACCACATATCACGGTGATGGTGCCTAATAATAATTTTAGCGTACCTAATTGTTGGTACTAAATGAGATTAGTTATTGACTTGTGTGATGAAAGAATTCGTATTAATATGTTTATTGTTTACATGTTTGCTTTTACACGATAAAACTACAATGTCAAGCGATTAGGAAGACATTATTGCAAAAACTTTCCACCGCCGATTAAAATCGTCAATCATTTTGATCAATGACAATATTTTAGGCTTCTATGATTGGTGGCTTCTATTGCCAATGACGTTTTTATGCCGTGGGAATAGCACGTCTGGAATGGAATGTTCTTGTGAATGTCAGACAACAATACTATCTAATCTATAATTATCAACATCAAGTACATTTTATTTATTCAACATTTTATTCAAGAGCTAATTTACCGGTAAGTGGGTACCAAGCGCCATCATTAGTAATATCATTCTCAAAAAGCCTCACTGACTTTCAGGACGCTCCAGACTTCCAGAAGTCATCTTCGTATACCTTTCGTGTACCAGTGACATATGTGTTGGAAAACTTGCTCATCATAATTATTTCTTGCGCAGAAATACTTTGTAAAACCATTAAAATATCTATAAAGTTACCTGTGAGTGGATACCAGGCTGCGCCATTGGTGATGCCATTCTCAAAGCGCGGCGATCCAGATTTGCAGGATACTCCTCGCGCCATCTTGGCGTGGTTCTTGGAGTACACAAGCGACAGGTGGCGGAACACATCGTCGTCGGGCGCGATGGAAGGCGTGTGAGCGTAGCTTTGGAACACTGCGTTCAGGGGATATGTGGACAGAAATACGGATTGTTAATAATGTACGATATCGACTTTTTTGCACGAGCTACTACATATTTAATTAAGTATTTAAAAAATGAAAACATGTTCTGTTAATTACTTTTTTCCAAGCTGTTAAAAAATATGAAGAGAGGTATTATAAGCTGTAGTTCCTTGTCCTGACTTTCTCGTATATTCGCAAGTAATAAAAAATCTCCAAGAAATCAATAACTTGAACTAATATAGTAAAAGTCAAAGATACCAATTTTGACAAAGCACCTATTTATTGATTTTAAAAGTTGCGTCTACGTTACACTGTAAAGTTTAGTTTCTCTTGGATGTGATATGAATGTCTCGGCCCTAAATTTAGCATACACATTAAACCGGTTTCAATTGGACCAAATTGAGCAGGAAATACACACATTCTTAAAATAGGACAGGAGTTTATTTTGGTAGATACGCAACTATAAGTATTCCTGTACATTAACAACAATATAAAAAAACCGGCCAAGTGCGAGTCGGACTCGCGCACCGAGGGTTCCGTACAAACCTGCAAGGTTAAATATTTTGTGATGTAACTAAAAATTTATGGTTTTCGTAATTTTTCCTTTATCTATGCTATAAGACGTTGCTTCGTACCAAATTTCAAGATTCTGAGTTCACGGGAAGCACCCTGTAGGTTTTGATTCCCTTGCAAGTGTCGAAAATTTGCGGCATAAATGGCTGTATCTTTTGATTGCGTTGGCTTAGAAGTTTGATTTTTTCACAGCTTCAAGGGACAGTAGACCTGAGTAATTGATATAAATTTCAGCTTCACACCTCTACGCGTTCCTGAGAAAAAGGGTCTTGACAGACGGACGGACGGACGGACAGACGGACAACAAAGTGATCCTATAAGGGTTCCGTTTTTTCCTTTTGAGGTACGGAACCCTAAAAACCTGGTTCATAACTAAACGTTAACATAAAAATAACCTAAATAGTTTATAGCTTATTCAAATGTTATAATCTAAGAATACTTCACCCGAGCAAGACACTGACGACCTGCATATTCCTGTGTTTGCGTGAAATTAAATGATCCTTGTTGTATTTAAACCATTTACACAAAAATGACTAAATTATGATAGAATTTGGAAAAGGTCTGAACCTTTGAAACGTTTTAGTCCTTTTCCAAATTCCACGGTAGAAATGAGCTCAGTACATAAACAGCAGCAGGTCTAGCATTAGGCTGAGTTGCGGCTGTATTGGGACATCACATTCTTAGCATGTAAGTTTGGTAAGTAAATAGGATAAAGTTTGTGTGTGTCTCAATAAATACATTTTCTTTCTGTCTTCCTTTAAACAATCCTGCTATTTTCGTATGCCGACCGCACTGCTGCTCCGTGATCGATAGTCATCAGTGAAAGTGTCCTACAAACACTGCACAGCGACAATACTTGGTATCTCGGATGTAGTTGCTACGACTCATCATTCTCACCGATTACCATACCCTTTTAAGGCCACGATATTTCTTACACCCGAAAACGCTTTGCGCTTGGTAAAATGCCTACAGTTGCTTTTTCGCATGCAACTCCACGCCGTATTAACATGAAAGCAAGGGCGAGCATCGCGCGAATAGCTCCGGCCGACGAGTCTAGTCTACACGCAAACAATTTTGCACAATTTGAACAGTTTTGCAGACGTTTTTGACGAAATAAATTCATATAAAATCAGCAATTCAGAATATTCTATTTAATGGCTTTTTACTGCTCTAAATAATAACATTATCTTTTAGATATAGTTAAATTTTAATTTTAGGTTTAAATTTCTGTACTACTTTTGGGAAAAAAGGTGTAAAATATTTCAGACAACTATTTTTCAAAAAATAAAACTATCGAGCAAAGTATACGTAATCGTGTTTTGGCGGTTTTTGTTGTCTTAACACTGAGTCAAAATTATACAAACTGAAAAAAATTAGCTCTGTCGTATATACTTCTATTTTATTTGATTTTTATGAAATGTCGATTTCACATCGCATCCCGTGTTAACCATCATGGATATAATAATACTTTACGTATGTCATCAAGTAGATACAAAGAGGCAGAAAAAGTAGCGTAAAACTCGTATAGGCTTGTGGTAGTGAATAGAAGAGTGAACGACACGTACACAATACAAACACTATCGACTTTAGAAACGTATTGGGTTCAAGGTTACGTATCTGACTTTCATCTGTGACACGATCCTTTGCGGCCTGATTTCTAAAACGGGATTCTGTTGTCCGTTTATTCTGATCCGGGTTTGGTCGTAAATGTTGTAACAATTTGTATGTTTATTATGCTTCTATATTGAGATCAAGTGACACTATCTTGTAGATGATCTGTATTAAATTAACCAAAGGATTGTTATAGGTAGGTACAGTCAAGAAGGCGTAAGCTGAGCTTTGCATTTGTGTGGGTGTACATAGATAGTGTAGGTGAGACAATCGGCTTCTCCATCGTGCGATAGCGCCATCTCACTCCCCCGTCCACCTGCCATACTTCACCCACACAAATGCAAAGCTCAGCTTACGCCTTCTTGACTGTACTTTATCTTTTTTAGATCCATGTGTGCGTTTTAAATTTTTATTTTATGAAGTTTTTCTTCACATTGAAAATATGATTATTTACTTTACGAACGTAGGTACGTATTACGTTGTATGGGTTCATTTACCGCCATTTTTATAGAAAAAATATTAATAGTTGAAAAGTCTTTTGTCTTTTTTACTCGTGGTATAAACTTAAACAAAGCATAGTTGTTCGATCTTTTTTTTACTCTTTGCAGTCAGGCATTTGACTAGGCCACCTGAAGCTATACCTGCCCAAGCGCATGGCCCAAGGTTATCCAATATTTGATGTAAGGTAGGCAGATAATTATAATAATCTAATCTTCAAGTTATTAATAGTGAAACTTACTAGCACTAGGCGTGTTATCGAAGGGATACGAGGCAACCAGGGCTCCTCCGTGCAGAGAGCCAGAGAGCACGAACTGGATCTTGCTGATCCATTCCTTGACTGCCTCCGTCTCCGGCTGGGCTTGCTTGGTGTTGGCCTTGAAGTAGTCCGGGAAGTTGCGGTTCAGGTCGTAGCGCCGAGCGTTGTGTCTGAGGAAAGGACGAGTATTGTGGATATGATTACTACATTCCTGGGTAAAATTAAGCTAGATTAGTTGCAGTAGATACATGTCGTAGCGACAACCATTGTGTTATTACGGATATGATCTTTACACTCCTGTGGTTAAATCCATAGTACGAGTATATATGTACTTGTACATGTACCTAAGTATGTATAGGTTCATCGGTTCAAGCTTCTCATATACCTAAGTGGGTTGTGATCTAATGTAAGCCTATAAACTCTTTGTTAAGAAATTGCAAAAACTATTGTAACTAACGCATTTTATTGGTTGCGATAGCGAAAGTAACAGTCTTAAAATAAATCTAGTAGTAGGTACCATAGAGATGTTACTGATGGCTCGTAAAAAGATTTACATGACTATGGGTGACAACGCTTTGTCATTCACGTTATGCATCGCTAAACGATATTTGCAACATTGCAGCAGCTGATTCGATTCGGTCACACAGTTTTTAATAGCATGAATGTGGGTCAAAGTTTGTTCCCTATTATTATGTTATTAAAGTGAGGCAAGGACAGTTAAATACACCTGAGTCATTTAACGATTCATATTTTATAGTTAGCTCAATTTTATGGCGCTAAATTGGGTCTACGGAATGCCTATGAATAGTTGAAATATACATAATTGGCGGAAATGGAGTTAAACTCAAGGTTATTACGCTATTTATGAATGAATGAAAGCCGTGTATACATACATAGATAGCTATTTTTTTTTCCAGATCCTAACAAAACATGATATAGCATTAGTTCATGGACCGTCTCTAGGCAGTGCTAGGGTGCAACTCAACCATTCAATCAATTTAGTATTAGCAGCATCTACCTACAGCTTTACGACTTCCATTGAAATCCGAAATCCGAGCGTATCGCATCTCTAGCAATATCGATAAAGCTGTATTTGATCACATAATTATCTTATTAGAATCTTACAAGTACTATACTAAGATACTAACCTGCCATAAGTGGTGTCACACTGTCCTTCCTTGGAGATGGCGAACCCATCAGGGTTCATAGAAGGCATGAGGTGGATTCTGGTGTTATCCAGCAGCCACTTGATGTAGGGATCCGTGTCGTATGACGTCACGAGATACTGTAACAAATTTGATGATTTTAGTAATATGCTAAGTAAATAATGAAGCTCTAAAAAACATTAACAAAAGCTAGTAAGTAATTACATACCCACTTACAAGAAACCGTCAACTTCTTCTTATGGAATAAGAGTGGCTTACTCTGAGAGACTCTGGCTGTCCAGAGTTTATCAACCGTAAACTATACATACGCCCATAGGTCACAGAAACCTCCACCGATTTGAGTAACATAGTTTTCGGTGAAATTACTGGTCATTGAGATAAGTTGTTCTTATCTCACACCTCACTCTCTAAATTTCTCATGGTAGGTACAGTTTAACTGAACTTTCCAACAGTAAAGTTATGACGTGGCTATCATTTTGTCATTCAGCGACATAACTCACAAAAGAAAACAAAACGCTGGTCTTTATGTCTTGTTTATGAAAGTGAGCGAATTTTCACTCAAAATGAGTACTTTGTTTAGTCACCAACTACAGCATCAGTTACGATTTCTAGACATACTCGTATTTCTAGATAAATATATAAAGTTATACGTACCTTTTGGGTTTAGAGGTATGATATCTTACCATTTTAAAATATACTCGACTGGTGAATTTCAATATATTTTTGTCGAATAGAGCTTCAAACTGACCTGTATCAGATGCAAAAGCAGTTCTCTCCCCACAGCTTCGTTCCCATGAATGTTGGCGACGTATTTGACATCTGGCTTGCCGATCATGTGTTCATACGGCGACGCAGACACTACCAGCACCCAAAGGTCGCGACCTGAGGAAAATTGCAGGGTTATTGTATCTTAGCATATTATTACATGGACAATTACATTTATACCTAAGCTTGTAAAGTTGTTTATTAATTGTGCATGCAATTTGGTAGCGGATATCTCTCTATATATGGTGTCTGTAATTACTATCGTAAACAGAAGAAAACATCTTCATAGAAATTCTTAAATGCTTGTTGCATGGAAGCTCATAATAAGACACAGCTATTTTGTTTGACATTTATTCTTATTCCTTTTACTTAGTTTATTTTTGCTAAGTTCTAAACTCGCAATAAAATTTTATTAGTATTTGGAAATGAGCAAAAATATGTGATTATGATCACTTTTACATAAGTATAAGTACTTAAAATTGACTTAAGTACTTAGTTACTATTAAAAAAATCTGAGAAAACTTAACCTACAAAGGCTTTCCGATCGCGAAGCAACACTTCTAATTGATTGGCTCGGGTCAACATATTCTGGATAGAAATGGGGCTGGAAGTATTAGGTCACAAGATTGCAGCCTCGTATGCAGCAACAAACCAGACGTCACGAGGTAGGTCGCTCGTGACGTCGCTGCGGTGCATGACGTAGGTGCTCTAGATTTTCCTTCTTGACCACTTATGATAGTTATTGGTTCTGGCTACACACGTAAAATTTTGCATGCATGTGTATTGCAGCTTAGTAATACGTAAGCAAACATATCAATAGCACTAGAATTTATATCTCTTTATTGTTATCGAAAAATTGTTAAACATAGAAAGTTATACAGTATGCATTAGTAACCTTAATGCATTAATAATCCTAGATAAATAATTTAAGATAGTACGAAAATGGGATAGTGAGAGTTTAGTCATGGGTTTGTCACGATGTAAAAATAAGAAAAGCATCTGCCGATCTAAAGACATACTGACATCTACTATGTTTCTTGGATGGTTTTCTAAGGGGAAAACTTTCACCTTTTTCACTGCGAAAATATGTATGATATGATTTTCTGTGTAACAAAATACGATCACGCAGTAGGAACAGCAGGCAGTTGTAAAAATATTCGTACAAAATACTTCGAGTTCTTATATACCTACTTTAGCCAATTAGGCACATATTAGTACCTAAACTGTCGTATGCCTAGAACGTAGATAAACCTGTTTAGAAATATATATGCTAAGTTATGTAGAAACGGTATGCAGCCGACTCAGGTGGCCAAGCGAATATGTTGCATTCGAGTCAAGGTTTTACCCATTTAGTTTGTTTTAGTACGGCAGTTATAAATATTTCCATAAGGTCGATTGACTTTATTGATTTGTATACTGTTTTTTATTGTTTACATAATTTTGTTTATATTGCAAAAAACTAAGAAAAGCATCGCTTGGAAGCGATATAAAAATATACCTAGTCCTTTCTTAATGCCCAGAATAACAAGGTTTGAGTTTTAGAGTTAACTGGTTTGATAGGAAAATGACCGTATTTAAAAAAAGTAGTATGTATAAGTCACAACAGTCTCTTAAAAGTTGTCGCTGAAGATGTATGTGCACCTGTACGGAGGCACCTCATCAGGGTGATGCTCAAATAGTAAATTTATTTTCTATGTCGTCCGGGCGGAGTGCCTCTCTGCAGTAGGTACGTGTATTTGTAACAGCCCTTTAAGACAAAAGATTTTCCTCTCTTAGATTAATACACTAACTAACAATATTTATTAAGTTTTTGTTACTAGCCCATAGAAGTAAACTTACTTTATTTACAATAATAAAATATAAAAACAAGTGAAGGAAAACTAAACATACTACTTCTAACTACTACAAAATATCGCCTCGAATCCGGTCTTTGGCTGCAGGCCATGCCCTCTTTTAATACAGGTAACCTTTTAGATCCGACAGCTTTTCGACTCGCGGTTAGCCTGCGCTTGGGTGCGAGGAGCTGTGAACCGCATCGCTGCCAGTGTGGTACTGATGTCGACCAGCTCAGGCACCACGGCCTCCCATAGAAGTTATAGTTGTGTTATTAGCCAGTAGCTACAACATACCTTGCACCGAAGTCCCGATGGAGTACAAGGCAGTGAGTGCGGGGTAGCGCGCCGACACCGCGCGCAGGTACCTCGTCATCTGCTCGTGGTCGTGGTACTGGAACTCCAGCTCTGTGCCACTCTCGCGGGATTCCACCTCGCCCAGGTTCGTGGAGCCATCTTGACCTGCTTCATAGATAGGTTCAATTAATTTGTATACTCTACTAAAAATCTTTATTTACAATAATAAAACATAAAAAACAAGGGAATAAAAACTAACCATACTACTTCTAACTACAACATAAAAAGGGGCACTTAGAAAATCTTTAGAAAAGCCTAAAGATAATCTTAGCCCACTACCAGAGGTCAGCGTTCCCAGCATACTGGCCGCATTACCACGCTGGATGGCAATGCTGATACGTTGAGCCAGAAAAAAGCCAGCATTTTGGTCATTTGTATTAAATTTTCGTCACGACAAGGACGGGTGTCACGGGCAAGCAAGCAGAGCAATGCTCCTCCGCTTATGGTTAGCCACCTTAGCTCAATAACTCAATATGTAGATAGATATATATGTACTCTTTATTGTTGGCACGAAACATACAAATGCAATGGAGATACAAGTCTGAGACATATACTAGTGCCACAAGTGACGGCTTTATTGCAAAAAGCTATTTTTGGAAAACATTTGAATGAAAGAGACCTCTCCTAACAAATTAATTCTGCGGGAGAGCCTTCACCTCACAACCCTCCGTAATGAGGTAATTCGATTCGAGAAGGAAGGATTTTGTCTTATCTGTGTCTAAGTTTTATCGATAGCGTTAGCTTTCTCTTCATTGTGTAAATATTGCGTGTGAAAAATCAGACAAAACCTCTTTACTACACAAGAATTTCACATTGATTGATTAATTTCACGTGAATGATGTGTTGATTAAAATACTACATAATGTGAATTATATAACATGTTAGTACTTACATAATTAAATATGCTGAAGGTATAAAGATTTTATTTTTATCTATTTACAAAGTCAATATAGTTATTTGTGTACAATTCAAAATTATTAATTTATTCATATATTATATTTACTTGAGTAAACCTATTCTGTATTCATACTGCTTGTATATAAAGAGCACAAAGTTGCGGTAAAGATTTCTCGCTAAATATGCGCGTGTTACCTGGGTTGTTGCTTGGATCAGGAAACGTCTGCGCGTGCGACGCTCTCAATAAGGTCAGCAGAAGGAAAACGCGCGCGATGCCGGTTACTGTACTCCCGGTCATCTGAAACCAAAGGAAATGGCATATTTATAATGTATTATTTTTTATATGACAGTTATTGGGCTATAGCAGTGGCTCCTAGGCCGATTAGTATACTCTGACACCAAAGTAAGCCACTCTCATGGGAACTTACTTTACTTTACATCTCTCATGTTCGGTAAGTAGGTCCTTATTACCCCCAAATGAGGCTTGTAAGTGTTACTTACTAAGTAACCAATTAGCGCCCTAGGGTAATAATGTAGCTAGTAAAAGCCCTAGGGCGGTAAGTAATTTTAAAAAAACATTTCACTCTTTTAAAAAGTTCAAGTAGTAGACAAAGGAGGTCGCTTCGCTATTCAAACTCAAACTTCTTCGTGTGATAGTCATTAATTTTAAATATCGAACGGCGATGCGTAATTTCGTTCCTGACAAAAAAGATGAAAAAAGGCGGGAAGAGAAAACTTTCATTTTAAATGTTGTTTGTTTTTGGGATTTTTTTATAAATACGTGCTAATTAGGAAAAAAACATGAGTTCTGCAAGTGATGACGATATATTATGTAAGCTGCACTCCTGATTCAATGAAAATGGAAGCTGAAGTAGCAATTAACAATATTTTGCTTGAAAGTTCTAAAGAGATATAAGAATAAGAATAATTTATTTACCTTAACAATTAACTTAAATAACATATTTGACTTATCTAACTAGGAATACTGCATTTTTGATATCCCTGTGGGTTCTGCACTAGGAAAATCCTGTGTCGCAGAAACCACGGTTGATTAAATAATAAGTATTAACACGATGCAGATACGGCTATAAATATATATCTGGGTAGTGGTTTATAGTTATACAAAGTAAATAGAATAAGTACTTAAAGTCAGTAAATAGCATGCTATGAGAGTACCGAAGACACAGTTTGAGTTCTGTGTATGTATGGGTGTGTGTGTAAGTGAGTGTGTTGTGTGTGTGTGTGTGTGTGTGTGTGTGTGTGTGTGTGTTTGTAGGTTAGTATGAGTTGTTTAATGCGAGTGTATGTTGAATGTATGAGAGTAAAAATACAAATATTTTTCTACTTGGGGATTACGAGCAGATTTTCTGTATCTTTATATGAAAGAGTATTTAAGTACTGTGTCACGAGAAGTTTGCATTCCCTAAAGGTTGTACCACGAATGCTGCATTTTTGCAACATTTTGTTATATATATACGGAAATCTAAATTCTGGCAGACGATTTGCGAACGCTGTTTTGACTATAGGTTGAAAAGCACGTGGAGGTCTTCGCCTTGGAGAATCGGGCGTAATGGGCAAGGGAGTCGACATGTGTTCCGTCATGATTACTCTTAGTATGTAGAGTTGTCGGACGTTCAACATTTTTAATTTCGAGTAGAGGTCTAATGTTGGGTAACGATAAGGTAATTTGAACATTACTTTAAGTACTGCTCTCTGTGCCCTTTCTACTTCAATCATAGCAGTAACACAAGCTCCTCCCCAAACTACAATACAGTAAGTCAAAATGGACTCACATAGGGCTCCGTATACAAGACGTAAAGTTTGTTCGCTTGCAGACTTTCGTAAAGCTCCCATGACGTAAATGAGTTTGCGAACTCGTTTAGCCAAGTTTGAAATATGCTCTTTAAACAATAATTTTTCGTCAATCACTACACCAAGGTATTTTATAGAGCTTATTCGTGAAATAGGTGGGCAGGTACAAGAGGATAGGACATTACAAGAATGAATCCGCAAACTCAAACCGGGACGTGGTTCTGAAGCTTTAGTTTTATGAAAGCAGAGATATTTTGTTTTGCTTAAATTTAACGTGAGAAGATTGTTATCCAGCCAATTTTTTATCAGTGCCATGCCTGCTTCTGCTTTCTCATATGCCATTTTCCATGTCTTGCTGTGAAAGAGAGCTACTGTGTCATCCGCGTAACAGATAAGCTCTGTATTGGGAGAGGGTGAGCAGCACGTGTGGATGTCGTTCATGTAGAGTATGAAGAATGTTGGACCAAGGACACTTCCCTGTGGTACGCCGAATAAAACAGGCAAAGTTTCACTCTGGGTGTCAGTTATTTTGACACATTGTCTCCTGCAAGTAAGATAGCTTTTGAACCATTCCAGCGGCTGTCCTCTGATTCCAGAACATTCCAGTTTTTTTAGAAGAATTGCTACTGAAACGGTGTCAAAAGCTTTAGCCAAATCTAGGAACACTCCGATAGTTTTTTGGCTTTGGTCTAGACTAGCTGCAACCTTCCTGGAGAGGAGATTTACAGCATCTTCAGTAGACCTGCCTCGCCTGAAGCCAAATTGCTTATCAGAAACGAGATTATTGTTTTCCAAAAAGATAACTAGCCTGTGATTAACAATCTTCTCTAGGATTTTCGAAAATATATTTGATATAAATATATTTGAAAACTTACGACAAGTTCATGAATTGGCGAAAAGAAAAACGAGTAAGTTCTGATTTTGTCCGTGACCAGCAAATATCACAATCTCAAACTATTAACATACCCAAAAAACCACCTGTCCCTAAAATTTTGAAATTGTTCTCATTTCACTATAAATTTTAACCATTAAAATGATTTATTCTTGTAATACGAGTTTTTTCTACTTACCTCACAATCGATATGTAAAGCAGAGTAGTTAGCTCGGGTGTAGGCATCAATTGCAGCCCGAGATAGTTAGGCGCACGAGCGCAGCGAGGGCGCCTATAGTTCGAGGGTGCAATTGATGCTTACAGCATCGTTCGTCGTCTCGTAACGTATGTCGATGTCTATGTACGTCGATCGTACCACTGTACCAGTTACCCTCTTCTTTTCTTGGAGCGGTATAGGAATGTTTGTTATTACATTCTATGTGACGCCTAAAGTTCCTCCTAAAAGGATATATTATGTCTACGAGTATAACAGTTACCTGTGTATGTAAATTGTAATGCAAATAAATCCTTATTACTGCTTCACCAGCTTTACTGTGTTTTTGTAAGTAAAGCATAGTCATCTTCACATGTTTATGTTTACGTGCAGCTGTTCGCTAAACTAGCATAATTTTCTCAGTGCATTAGTTTTAACGTCACTAATGCGGCGTTTAGGTTGTGCTCCACTTGCGCGCGCGCAACTGGTTCTATTGAAGGTCAGTGGGTCACTGTTCCGACCACATTCAGCAAATATCATCTTTACTACGTCCAACCAATAAATACAAATCGTTGGTGATAAACTGTGAACTAAATTCATAAAATGTACTAATGACACGTTAAATTGTAGATCCCGGCTGTTTGTCTAGTTAGTACGGCAGTCGTTAAGCCATGTCAGGGGCCTTTAGGGCGGTTTAAAAAACTCTCGACACCAGAGTTGGTCACTCTCATTCGATAAGAAGAAGATAAAATGTAAACCGACGACCTTTCATCTCTAGTGTCCAATTATTTGGAAACCATACACTATACATACAAGGAATGAATGCTTTTGCTTCCCATAACTTATACGTACAACTGTCTGAAAGACCTGATACAAAGTACCTACCTGATTAAATTTGATTCGACATCAAAATATTATCACGTTTTATATATTCACAATTCTCTTGTGAGATTTTGTATAAGTATATGTCTTTTGGAATGCCATCGATCCGATATTGATTCGAAGTTGCATTCTTATCGATTATGTTGATCTGATTCGTATCTGTAACTTACTTTAGTAGTCACGTCGCGTCGGATGATGAAGATATTTTGTCACAAGTATAAGTAAATAGACATTCAAGTTGGCAATAAAGTATAATTTATCACGTGTATGAGATTCCGTGAGGCTGCGATAGCGATAGCCGTAACGGTGGAGTCAGCTTTCCTTCCGCCGTGGGCGTTGGCACATTAACCCTGATGTGGTGCCGCTAAACTCTGCTCACTTTCGTTTTAAAAATCACCATAAACGGCTCGTGATTATACTTTCCATACTTTTGGGAATTGGTCTATTATGGCGGCTTCGTGGGGCGAGAGATGCGTTGTGTTGTGACTCGCATGTAGGTGTTAATTTAGAGCAATATCTTTGAGTAAACTCTTCGTGCAGTCGTTAAGTCGCGTAACATGGAAAGAGTATTTCCATTTTGGGCGCTTCCGTGGGTCGGATGACACGTTAAATAGTAGGTCCCAGCTGTTTGTCTAGTATGGCAGTCGTTAAGCCATGTCAGTGGCCCTTAGGGCAGCTTGATAAACTCTCGACACTAGAGTTGCCCACTCTCATTCGATAAGAAGAAGAAAGAGTATAGCTTTACCAATTTTATTTCATAAAACTCCAGTAGACATTTACTTAATCATGCATCATGCTGGTAACTACGCTCATACTAAATTCTTCAGTTTACGATATACAAGTTGATCTTATTCAAAAATAGTTATGGTACAGATTTTATCTTTTATTTATGTAGCTATGCTAATCACTAAGCAGGGTAGTATTTAAATCTTCAACACATTTTAGAAAAAATATTTGAGTACATGTGATTCATGTTACAAAGCTGAATATTATAAAGCTGAAGAGATTGTTTGTTTGTTTGTTTGAACGCGCTAATCTCAGAAACTACTGGTGCGAATTGAAAAAATCTTTCTTGTGTTGAATAGACAATTTATCGAGGCAGGCTTTAGGCTATATAACATCACGCTGCAACTAATAGGAGCGAAGAAACAATGGAAAATATAGAAAAAACGAGTAAAATTATTCATCTTTAAAGGCATCCGTTGCGTGCGCTGCGAAAACGGTTCAAAATTCAAAGAATTAATGCCCAAAATAACTATTCCACGCGGACGAAGTCGCAGGCACAGTTAGTTAGTAAATAATTGATACATTACCCGACTTTGTATTTGTATCGCATTTACTTTCTTTACTAGCTATTCTGTCTCAATTAAGCTTTAATTACGTGCCTGAAAAAACCTAATGAGGTTAAATTTATTGGTGCTTATTAGTGGTTTAGCTTCTTATGTTTTGATCCACGACTTTCTACCCAATTTGCTGGCAATTTAATAGTGAAACTGCGTTTGTTTCTGAGTGCGGTGTCGATCAACAAACAATGCAGCACACTTTTTTGTTGTGTGAAAGTTGAAAACAATTGCGATTTGAATAGCTATGTATGCCGTGTGAGATCACTTGATAAGAATACTGATGGCGTTCATATAGGTAATGTATGTGTAGCTTTTTTTTATTATTTGGTACACGGTAACTTATGCTTTGAAAGGTACATTCTACTTTACACTCCGCTATACACATTCGCCTAGTTCGCCTAGCCAATTTTTTTTGGCTTAATTTTTTTATTTCGTTGTTTTTTTCGTGTATCGTATTTTAAAAGTGAATACATGGTTCAGGCATGGTTCCATTATGTGAAACTTATATGGAAACAAGAAACATTTTATATGCCAAAGGTTAATTTAATAAGACATGTATCCACAATTTCTTGTGATATGATGATTATGTGCATCACATAATTCAGGCTGTTCTATACTAATAGTATATAGTTATGAACCCACTCCCTAAAATTGTTCTACCAATAATAATTTGCAACCTTTCTTGTAACTGACCTATCTAATACTATATGCTCGTAAATAAAAATATACATACCTACCTTAAAATTTAACTTGTACAAGGTAAAAACATAAAAACTAGCTGGTGAATAGAGAACCTGTAAATTTTATTGCGTTTCTAAGATTACCTGGCTTTACTAATTAGTTATTACTAGTGACTATGTCTTAGGCATTTAAAAATATGATTTTAATTAAACACGAAGTAAAGCTCAAATTGCTTCAAAAAAATCTAAGTACATAACTACTTATTAGAGTTTCGTTAGAATTTGAATAACTTACAAAATAACAATAAAATTCCAACTAACCTTTTCAATGTAAGAGGTCCAGTGCTAAATAAAATCACTTTACGCCGGTACCATTTAAACTTTGCGAGTTTTCACTTAGTAAAAGTATTCGCGGAGATCGGAATGTTTGATGGTCGTGGTGGGAGACGCGCGAGGTCCTTGCAGACGAGCAGACCTCCGGCGGGCGACTGGCGCTGGCGGCCGGCGCGCTCGCGGCTGCTGCCCTCATCTGCGTCATCCGACAGCCACACAAACGGAAAGTGCTTTCTCTGCCGCCGGCACAGCTAAAACTATTCTTAAACCCACCCGCTAAAGCTCCATTTCCCTCCCTAGCATCACTTACCACACGAACACTCAACCTCACTCCATATTTTGAGCCTTATCGCATCAACTTTAGGGTATAGTTTTTATTGAAACAAGCATTCGTGACGTCGGCGAGGTATTCCCACTGTCTCATCTGGCACTTTTCCCGCGGATACAGTTTCTTCCTTTACCTGGACATTGATACCTATCACAACAGTTTCGTTCGTGCCCTACGTTAGTAAGAGCAGTAATTACGTCTAGTGAAACTAGTGTTACCTTATACCTTTTCCTGTTCGGTCACTTGAGTCGAGCTAGTATGTCTTTCCGCCGTTTTTCTTAAACTTTTCCGGAGTTATTTCAAGTTTATTCTCGAATAGCAAACAAACTTTCTATCTTTAATGACTACTTACCTCTATTCATTGCAGAATTCCTGATACTTATGTCGAAATAAAAGATCTTACAGCTCATCTATGTTGTGACAAATGTTTAACTATTTGAGATAATTAATTGTACCTACTTACTTTCGATTTGTTCTTACTCACTTTAAATACTAAGAATTTTGTTACTTGAAAGTGATCTTACGTAATATTTGTTTAGGAATTATTTCACCTACTTAAATTACAATAAAGCTTTTTGATTCTAACTCGTAAGCTTATCTAGAAAATGAATTGTGAGTTTTGTACTTAAATTAAGGCAGTAAGTATCCTAAGCAAGGATTACTTTCTAAATACTAAAGATATAAAGTCGCCTTTCTCAAAATAGCTCTGGCTCAAGGGAGCCGTGTATATTATGGGCAAAGTTGAAGGTTTTGGCCTTGATATCTGCCAATATTGGACCTTCAGGTTCCCGGGGGAAATCGGCACAAATTAATGGCGAGCGAGATGGGACCAATTGACATTTCACCCACGCTACATCTGAGTTTCAGCTGAGTCTTGGATTTCAGCCGGTTAGTTAGTTGCTATGCTTGCTGATCCGTAACGTTGTGGAAATTTAAGCTAAGTATGCATTATGTGACCGTATTATTATATAAGTACAACTTTAATAATCTTTATACATATGTATGGTAATAAAATGAATAATAGTGCTGCTAAAATAGAAAGGACGCTAGATAAATCATCTCTCGTAGATGCAATAACATCGATGATAATGTAATGTACCTACATATTATGTCCTTCTTTTGTTTTTAACCTGTTTAAAAGGAGGTTCTCTATTCGTCTCAATGATTTCTTCTTGTATATTTTGTGCATTGTAATGTGAATACACATACATATGTAGGTACCTGAGTATAGTTTAGACTTACAGCCACGGCTAGTAATAGACACAGATACATGTAAGCTAATGTATTATAACAGGTATAGGTACTATATTTTATTTTATATGATCGTTATATTCTATCACGGGCACATATCTAGTACTTCCAGAAGATATCCTTCTGAGGCCAGTCTGTAGTGTCTGAAACCTGTTGCTTCACTGTGACGCAAAAAAGGGAGGTGCTATAAATTTCATGTGTTTGTGGAACTGTGAATCTTTCTATAGGCTATTAGCTTTGTAGCTTTCAAAGAAACAACCCTATATAGATAGAAAACACGTTATTATAAACACCAACAAACAGGAAAAAAAACAATACCTACTTAAAATTAGTGTCCTAATTGGCGACCTTTAATCGCTCAAAGCGATCTCAATATGGCAGGGATCAGGGTGCAAGTAAAATGGTAGACGAGGTGTCTAAAAGCGTGAGGAATATAAGAAAAACCTCAGTAAGTATTTAAACTTTTAACACTTTTAAAGTAATAATTTCACATAATTTTTGAACAATGCGTTTATGTCTAGTTTTCCTTAGCACAGCCGCGGTTACCTAAGACTGTTATAAGGTAGATTAAAATCTCTTAGCATTAGAGTTGCTCTGTAATGAAACTTTAGAGGTGCCATGTCTACTTAGCGGTAGCAGCTGGATTTACTCAAACCTCTACCTCTTAAACTTAGTATGTATATACATATGTTTAATTTTTCGGTCTTTAAGTTATTATATAAACCATTTTATTAGAAAACAACACAATCGATGATACGAAAACAAAAATGGAATGACATGACATTAACATATAAGTTTAAAATAGGAAGTAATTTTAATATTTACTCTAAATGAAACTTTAATCTAAGCAACAATTTAATCAGTTATGAATTTTATAAGTCAGGCGGCTACTTCGTTATTTGCAAACATTTAATTACCTATTAAGTTACCCAAACAAAAAGAAATAAAAAAGAGTATTTACATCTAAACTAAATTTAAACAATCTACATGTGGTATGGAACCAAGAACGCTGGCTGCATTCCCACGCTGGATTGCTATAGAAATCCTTTGCGCAAGGAACCAGCCAGCGTTCTTGTCTCTAGTGATGTCAATCAACATTTTATTTAATTTTTTTATAAAAGACTTAGTGCTTTTACCCCACGGACCAAAATTTTCGAAGCCAAGCGGTACGAAAATATAATCAGTCGATAATGATGTATATTTTCGCCGCTTGGCTTAAGTTATTTAATTCAGTTCAGTCATATTTAATCGGTTTCATCTAGGCATGCGGATTAGATCGTAGACTGTATCGTCGCTTCACGTATGTAAGAAGTCATGGGCTCTCTTATAACTAATTTAAAAAAATTACCATTAGTAATCGCTATTAGCGATAAGGCGGCCAGTTGTGGCACTATTTTTTAAGTCTTTTGTGTTTCTGTTTGTCATTATTTCAATGTGTGTTACAATAAAGAGTTTTATCTATCTATCTATCTATCATTACTTCGAGGTCGCAAGCCTACACAAGCTTCTTTCCTGCGACCTTCTCGCGATTACTCCAACCTTGATTTGCCAAGGATACGCTGCTCGCTCTATTTGGGTCAAGGCTGCGGAAAAGCATCAACTTGTGGAAGAATGTGACATTGGATTATAGACATGGTAAAAACTATGGACTTAATAAGAACATAATGTGGAACATTTTGTTATGGATTTAATATTGAGTTAGCATTCGATACTTCACAATTGATGATCTAAAAAAGTAACCACCAATATTCATGATGAAGGTTTTTTTTTATTATTTACTTAAGTATTTTAAACAATTATGTGCTAATCATGCCTCGCGGCTGGCGTTTACACGGGATACTAAGTTGCACTCAGACTACTCTGGCCACGATATTTCACCCGAAAACGCTTTGCGCTTGGTAAAATGCCTACAGTTGCTTTTTCGCATGCAATTCCACGCCATATTAACATGGATGCAAGGGCGAGCATCGCGCGCATAGCTCCGACCGACGAGTCTTGTCCACACGCAAACAATTTTTCACAATTTGAGCAGTTTTGCAGACGTTTTTGACGAAATAAATTCATATAAAATCAGCAATTCAGAATATTCTATTTATGGCTTTTTACTCCTCTAAATAATAACATTATCTTTTAGGTATAATTAAATTCGTTAAAATTTCTGTACTACTTTTGGACAAAAAGGTGAAAAATATTTCAAAATAACTATTTTTCAAAAAATAAATCTATCGATCGAAGTATACGTAATCGTGTTAGGCGTTTTTTATTGTCTTAACACTGAATCAAAATTATATAAACTAAAAAAAATTAGCCCTATCTTATATACCTACTTCTATTTTATTTGATTTCTATGAAATGTCGATTTCACATAGCACCACGCGTTAATCCATGATCTAAGTAAACTGGTTACAAAATGTAAGCCAAATCTTGTAAAATACCTAATTGGTTATGTAATATTTCTAACTCTATGGTTATGTTTGAGTAATGAGTCCATTATTAAGTAGGTACTCATTTTTTGCAACAAAAGTGGGAAAGAAACCATTCTAATACGTCTAAATTAAAGTGTAAGAAGCACCTGTAATATATATTCGTAATAGTCACATACAAAGAAATTTGTATTATAATAGGCACTTTCCATGCACTTCCGTAATGATATAAATACGCCTGACAAAAAAATCATATGACGAACAATGATATTCTATATAAACTGAGGTAGATGCGTTTATACCCCGTTCTGTGTAGCGAACTCAAATCAGGCTACGTAGCATGATACGGCTCAGTCGCCTCGAAGCAACGCGCGGCGACGCACGTTGACGGCGCGACTTTTTATCAGTAAAAAATATTCACAATGCCATCGTATGTGTTTAGAAAGTGCAATAGTTACACTGGGACGAGTGCCAAAAGCACGAAGGATGTGTCGTTTCATTTGTAATTATTGTTTATCCTTTTAAAATAAAAATACAAATATTTAATATTACTATAAATCAACCAGTGACGCGTTGCCACTTAGCCATCTCCACGAAAGAGACAAATAGCGACTCGAATTCACGATTGACGGCGGACGTAGCTGTAAACATACGTTTATCTCTTTCTCACAACGGGGCTTTATATATCTCTGACCACTTTTACTTTCCTGAATAACGTAAACAAAGCTGCGTATATTCTAACTAAGTAGCTATAGCATAATTTCGCCACGCGCTAGGGCGATTTTGAATGAGTGTAACATCTCTATTTGTAAAATCTCATTGATGACGAAAGATAAACTTATTGTGTAAGAAAAAACCAGCTGTAATATTATTGAATAAGATAAGTAAGTACATAATTTATTAGAATTTATTAAGTACATTAAATTACATTTATTAAGTAAATTATGTTAAGGTCCCATCTTGGGACCCGGCGCGGGAAGGTAGGCTATATTATACAATCTTCCCGCGCTATGAATGAAGATTATATACTTTTACCTAATAGGTACGTGTAAATTTTGACATTCCTACTGCTGTTCGTTATACTAACACATTAATATCTATTGTAGAAAAAAAATATTACATGGAGATATAGCTGTATAAGTTGCATGTATAGGTACCTACTTATCATCTATATAAAAAAAATATCAAACATTATTTATGTACCCTTATGAACGAACGTGTTTGCTATTCTATCTGGCCATTACAGAGCATTTTATGACCTTGAATGTATCGTGGGGTGGAGTAGTGCTGTTACAATGCATTTGGGGCACGGAATACTTCAGAGCAAAGTCAATCGGAGCAGCGAGGGCAAGAAAGCATCATCGGCGCAGGCGCTGTGGAAGCGAGGAGATATCGACCCGGCGGGGCCCCGCCCGGGCTGCGGGCTGCGGGAAAGTGGACCCTATGTCGCAGGGGTCAGGGGAAAGCGCGGGCTAGTTTCCCGCGCAGGGCAGAGAGCAGCGTGCGCGGCGCAAGGCCGGGCTCCGGGCGCTCCCGGACCCTCATTACATAACTCGACACGCACAGGACGGCGCACAAACAATGTGATTTTATTTATCCTCAATTTTTCTACTATTTTTGATTAATTATACATATATTTTAGGATTAGCATCGTGATATTATTTTAAGTGTCGCGCGACTTTAATTTCGCTCTCGTTTTAGATGTTATAGTGTAGTGGAACGGTACCCGACTCAAACTGCAGTGGATTTTGTGGGAAAACAATACAAAAGCATCAATCGCGAATAAATTGCAATTTGGTTCAGATTTGTGTGATTTTGCAAAGTTAACAATTACATAAAAAGCTTTGTTTCGCTTAAAAAAAAATCGATCGATCGGTTTTGTCAAATTCTAAAATACACTGTTCAAGTAGTTTAAATACAAAAATGGTTTCAATTAAAATAAGCAGAAGTAGGAAAATTTAAGAAAAGTTTTCAATATTTGTGTAAAAATAAGATACATGTGTATCTATTTATAAATTAGGTGTTAAAGTATCAATTGTTGAAGCTGGGGAGATGACTACAGGTGAGTTAACATTTACCTTGTTCTGAAACAATGCTTGATTAATTATCATTCTTTGTATCCTTTTTATTTTTTGCAAAGAAAACATTACACCTATACCTATAGATTCTTTGGTATTTTCGTCAAATCCACCAACATTTGGGGCAGATTATTTAAGCGCTTTTCACTGCGAAAAATCAATAAATTTCTTTATTCATATCCACCTTATTTGTGTGGCATCTGTAGTGTAACTGAAACGGTTGTTGTCAAAATATGTACAGTAAATACAATTGCTGCTGTTTGTTTTCATCAAGTGTGTCATCTATAACAATAGGCTGAGTTGTATAGCTGATGTAGGCATTCAGGGCAAATAACGTCAGCAAATAATCGCAGTTTTCCTTCTTCTAAATTGGGCTTTGGTTCTTATCTAGTGTATTTCGATTCCTGATTGGTAATTTATTGTATTAGCTTTTCCTTCCTCGTACATATTCAGCCCGTTTCATAAAATATTTTATCTACACTAATGTTGTAACATTCTACTTATGTTTCCAATACTTGACTTATAATTACTACTGTTATAGCACAGACAACAAAACACTCAATTTAAGCAATTTCACATGATGTTATAATATCCACAACGATATCGTAATAGCTCATTATAACATCGAAAAAGCGTGACCAACCTGATTGCAGGGCCAATCAGGTTGGTCGCGCTGCACTCTCGTTGGTTAGATATTAATGGCGGCAAAATCACTGTGACAATACACGTACGCGTGAATTTAATTTAATAAATTATCAATGCATTAGTGAAGATAAAGTAGTGTATGCAACTGCATATAACACGGGTATTAAAACACGAGTGTGAGTTTATGAAACGAGCGCAGCGAGTTTCATAATAGTAACGAGTGTTTTAATACCCTTAATTATATGAGAGTTGCATAAACTACTATTTACATTTTTCACGGTTTAAGTAATTACCTATTATCTATCTCTTGTTACATATTTGATCTAAAACTACACACAAACGATCTTATCTTCATCGTAATACTTTCGCAAGTTTTTTATCTCATTCGCCTGTTAGTAAAGCGACAGTTAGAAATATGAAATAGGTCAGTGATCTATTGAAGTAAGCATCAGTCACCGGGGTCAGCCGCTGCCAGGATCGCTCACCCCTTGCTTAATTGAGTCAAATTTTGATGCTTATTTAAGTGGTTAATTTGTTTAGGAGTGACGCAACTAACGCATCCAAATCCGAGGGCCGGCTAGTCGTAGAGTAGGTGAGCAAATTGTTTGTGAGCAACAGTCAGAGCGCGTTCACGCGGGGAGCGAACGTACGAGTACGCTTGTTGCGCAAGCGTGCTGGACTGGCTCGGTCCTCGGAGACTGATCTGCAGCAGTACAGCTTCCAACATGTTTAACGAACCTAGTGTCTTCAAACAGTGACTCAAACCGACTCATCAAACCCAATCAGACTCGAGTGTTGACAAACAGCCAAATACCAACAGATAAATAATGGAAAAGAGTGATTCTTTCGCAATCATCGACATCAACATCGGTGAGAAATGGAACACGGATAATGGCAAAGAAAAATCAGATGTTGGCAGCGACAAAATTAAGTCGCCTTTTACGACTGTTATTAAGATTCGTAAGTTTATTTCTTACTTCAAACTATTCTATTGCACTTCTGAATTTATTATGCAATATTTCTAAAGGTCTTTTTTTGGCCAATCAACTTCTAATGTCAACCCTACGTAGGTACTATATTGTACTTCCTAACAACAGCACATATTTTCCTCGTGATTAACGCATTAAAGCAAATTAGGAAGCTTGTTTCTTTAAATAACCATCTACATGTGTTGTTGTAATAAGGGCAACCCATCGGTATTATTTATTTTTTACAATATTATGTGGTAACGTAGCAGTGCCAATTACATAAGTAAGTTTTTTTTTTCTGCCAAGACGTGAGAACTATACCCGTAGGTACCTAATTCTGCTATGTTCTAAATCCCATTATCTGATTTTCTCTATTGTATCTAGCGATCTCACGAAGAAAAACGTTCATTTCTTGTGATAAATTGCCAATTTCCAGTCATCGTTAAATAGAATTACGCACAGAATCTTCTGAAGTTGTGCGTGTGTCGCTATTATTTGTATTATTAGAAAGTCTCAACAATGATCATAAAACTATCATGTTTAGAAGTTGTCAGCTCTGTTTGTTAGCTATTTATTGTTCCACGAGTCAATAATAGGTTAGTTACCCAATATCCAATTGAAGCCACTATAAGGAACTGAATTTTAATATGCATAGACATCAATGAAGCGATACGTACCTATCATGCAAGATATTAATGAACGGTCACACATGGGGCGTCTCATAAACATATTCAAATTAATTGAAATCAATTCATCTCGCCATAGATCTTTTGTAGGGGCAGAGTGGCATGAATAGTCGAGTGATGCGGTCGGTAGGTTGTTGACCTTAGATAAAGCGTATGATAATTTAGGATAATAGAGGTGGCAGTGAATGGCGTACGTTGATTACTGTCAACTGATGGGCACGTACGTAGGTCGTATCCGCTAGTTGTCCTCAATATGCGCACGCGCCGTCCCTGGCCGGTCGCAGCGCCGAGGGAACCTGTCGCGTTCCACTCCGCTGGGCGCGCTGCAATGCCCTGCTTCCTCGACTTAATACGCGTAACTTAGACCACATAACGAGGATATCCTTGCAAGCTCTTGAGACTCCCATTCCCCGTAAAGACTCGCCTTATGTAAGTGCATCATCGTGAACACTTCCGGTGCACGTAAGCTAAGTAAAGTAAGTAATTTTACCTTCGAATCGAACGCATCGCGTCCTTTGATTGATCCCCACACAAGAAACGGAGTGTAATGCGCGTGAAATCGTACGTTGCATCAGATCTATGTAGATAGCTAAGTCTATCCGGCCGGAAATTATAGTCTAGTCCAAGATGTGTTTTATTTTCTTATATCTACACTAATGTTGTAACATTCTACTTATGTTTCCAATACTTGACTTATAATTACTACTGTTATAGCGCAGACAACAAAACACTCAATTTAAGCAATTTCACATGATGGTATAATATCCACATCGATATCGTAATATCTCATTATAACATCAACAAAACGCGACCAACCTGATTGCAGGGCCAATCAGGTTGGTCGCGTTTTATTGATGCGCGCAGCTGCGCTCTCATTGGTTAGATTTTAATGGCGGCAAAATCACTGTGACAATACACGTACGCGTGAATTTAATTTAATAAATTAAAAGTGGATAGCGACGATGATATTAGTACGCCTCCGGATATTCTAGAATTGGCAAGTAACTCACAATCTTTTGCCAGAAAAATCTAGAAAATTATATGAAAAATAAACTATTGTCAGCTTTTAGTGTATGCAACTGCATATAACACGGGTATTAAAACACTCGTTACTATTATGAAACTCGCTGCGCACGTTTCATAAACTCACACTCGTGTTGACAGTTGCATAAACTACTATTATGGTGATGTAGTAATCCTGTACTCACATCATCTTCTCAAGGAATATCTCCTTAATGCTTACTCACTACGTACGGTCTTATTTTTAGAGTGGAAAGGAAAAATATTCCACAGGTACGCCAAATCCTTTAAAATTATATGAGCTTTTATTAGCTAGTCAAAGGGATAGGTATCAAGAATGTAAGAATGCCTTATTTGTAACAATAATTAAAGGCATACAAGAAAGAAAACTATCCTTCTAACTTTTTAAAAATTTAAAAGGCTTTCGCTTGACTACAACTTCCCTGATGTTAAGCAACTTTTAACATTCTATGATGTTTGTCCATTAGAACGCGACCGTGGCGAGCGCGACTACATAGGGTTCGCGACCCTCCCGGAGCAGGTGCACCGCAAGTCTGTGAAGCGTGGGTTCGACTTCACGCTGATGGTGGTCGGAGAGTGCGGCCTCGGCAAGTCCACCCTCATCAACAGCCTGTTCCTGGGAGACCTGTACAAGAATAGGAAGATACCTGATGCACAAGGTAAAGTGACACCTTCAAAGAACTACCAATATTGTCTAAAAGTTCGAAGGACATGGTAATTTCATTTCTTATCTAAACTAAAAAGCCACCTACTCAGTAGTTTGTAAGAGTATGTTAAGAAAACCAAGTCCGTCGCGTTCCACACCAATAATTTAATTAAACTTTTAAACTCTGTCTAGCCATGCATCGTAAATTTGCGCGATTTAAAAAAAAATTAGACTTCTATAATGATCCTTGAATTTCAGACAGAATAGAAAAGACAACGACCATCGAAAAGAAGACTATGGAAATCGAAGAGCGCGGAGTCAAACTTAGATTGACGATAGTAGACACGCCTGGGTTCGGAGACGCCATCAACTGCGAGGACTCCTGGAGAGTGTGCTCGGCTTACATCGACGAACAGTTCAGACAATACTTCACAGACGAGAGCGGCCTCAATAGAAGACACATGCAAGACAATAGAGTGCATTGTTGTCTCTACTTTGTGCCGCCCTGGGCCCATAGGTGCGTTACCTCATCTCATGCGTTTTTACATTGTTCTTTACAAACATAGACTTTCATTCTAAAACTCTGTACCTAAAGATTTCTTTTAGGAAGTCACTGATTCTTTTATTGTCCTGTCAAGTGCAACACCGATGCGGCTGAACAGGAAATTGTATAGAGATTGCATAGTATTGTGTTTAATGGGGCAAGTGAGCCTAAATAGCTGCAATTTTACTCTCCGCTTTTACTATTGTATGTCTAAACTGTTATAGATACGTAGTACGTACTTATATGACACAGTTTCTTTACAATAAGGTGCGTTGTCGAGCCAAGTGTCCAGTTTCCGGTATGTTTCCCTGAAAATAATCTCACGTAACTACACTAATAGTTCTATATACTTATGAATAATACACGTGTCCATAGAAGAATATTTATCTTATTAGGTCAGAAGCCTAGTCAGGGTCGAGCAGTGATAGCAACAAGCTAATATTAGTGAGGAAGTGCACGTGCATGCATTAACTCCATAGACTACAGATAAAATACTTCAAAGGAAAAAATGTGGGACGCGCTATCCGTAATATGTCGAACAACTGTAGATGCGATTAATTACTTCTGTTAATGGCTGTTGTTTGATAAATTTCGAAATATGTATTCATTCAAGTAGATAGATAGATATACACTTTATTAAAACACCAGCACAATACAGAAATTTACAAAAATAATATTAAAACTTAAATCTAGTGTCTTAACTGGCGACCTTATCGCTAAAAGCGATCTCTTCCAGGCAACCAATCTGGCAGGGATAAGACGCAAGTATAATGGTAGACGAGGTGTTTTAAATGTATGTGAAATTACATAAATACATAGGTATCAAGTATTTTATATATTACATTACCAACGGTTGAAATAAGGAAGACGTATAAAAGTTTAATTTAGCAAAAGTGCCTTCGAATGTGTCTTATCTGATAGCAACATTAGTCATCATTTTGTGCCAATGACTGATTCGATAGAACAGTTAAATTGAAACAAATAACTCGCTTGTTAGACTGTGTGAATGAGTCGCCAAATTTAGCAATAGAAATAAAGTGAGCAATGAAAAGATCGTACAAAAGCTGGCCTTAAACTAATTCCATGTTCCATTCAATGTGTGACAAACTATTTTTGAACACGCACATATCATAGAGTGGCCAATTAGCTATGTAATTTAAATTTTCAAAACTATTAATAGTTTAGTTTATGGAAAGGGTCTGTACATTTAACTTGTATTTGACACGAGTACGTCTTGTTACACTTACATAACCTGCAACTCAGTATAACTTCGCCCTTTTCTCTCTGAATATTGACTTTGAGCAGGTGTAGGGCAGGTGCAAATATAACAAGCTATAAATTATATTTGCTAGTGACGCCCTTAGGTAATAAATAAGACCCACGTTAATACGAGACAGATAGTATTGTATGTTATGTTTATGATTTTAATCAAGTGTCTGATCCATGCCTATACGAAATTTAATCCAAATCAGTTCAGTGGTTTCAGTGTGGAGAAACAAGAGGCACGTATATTTTTATTTAAATAAAAATTGTAAGGTTGCCATGACATTTCTATAAAGGCTGTAAGATAAGTAGGTAAATCCGTATATGTAAAATAGAAACTGTTCGTGTGCAGTTTGCGGCAAGTAGACCTGGAGATGATGAGGCGGCTGCACCGCAAGGTGAACATCGTGGTGGTGATAGCCAAGGCAGACTCGCTCACCGCCGCCGAGGTCAGGCAGCTCAAGATGCGGGTACTCAGTGACCTGGAGGAGCATCAGATACAGGTAAAGTACACGTTAGATTTTTATTTTCTCCACACGAAGAGTTTCAGTTTGGGTTGAGTCTGGTCGTTTCTATGCAAATTAAGTATGTATTTACGAAAAAAAAAGTATATATGTATTAAATCCGTTATCTAGTACCCATGATACAAGCGTAAGCTTAGTATGGGGCTAGATGGCGCTGTGTGATATGTCCTGAAATATTTATTTATTTATTCATTTGAGCTTGGATGACGTTCTCTCTCTTCTCCTAATATTACAAACTTTTATCAACTTCTTAGTATCCAGAAACAGTCGTGGCTGAAATCGGCAAGGAAGATTGTCATCTACATATAACGTATTTCTCCAAACTAGACATCGATAAGATAAGCCAAGAAACAAACAAACAAAACAAAAACAAAAATCTTTATTTCTTTAAGTTTACATAAAACAATGTGCAGGTGATACAAAAAATAATATGTTCATGAAACATCAGTGGATCCATCCCGGAGGTAGACCCTCAGCCCCGAACTAAGCTGAAGCTTGTAAGAAAAGCGCTCGTGGGCACTAACTTTCTTACCTCACTTGAGCACCGTTTCCTAATTATTAAATACTACATTGCACACATCGCATCTAGCCCCACAAGCAAACGCTTGTGTCGTGAGTACTAGATAACTTATATAATACTTATATACTTTTATTTTGTAAATACATAGTACTTATTACACATACAAACGACCAGACTCAACACAAGTGATTATAAATTTTAAAATTCATAAATACCTACTTGTGTCACGCGGGAATCGAACCTGCATCCCCTAGATTAGAAGGCAGAGCCACTACCTACTAATACTAATAGGCCAGCCTCCTGTCTCCTTGTTTACTAAAACAATGTGTCATGTGGACCAGGTGTACCAGTTCCCAGAATGCGACAGCGATGAAGACGAGGAGTTCAAGCAGCAGGACCGCGAGCTGAAGGCGGCGGCTCCCTTCGCGGTGGTGGCGGCCGACACCGTGCTGGAGGTGGGCGGCAAGCGCGTGCGCGGCCGCCAGTACCCCTGGGGCATTGTTGATGGTAACTATACAGTCCATACAAGTCCTATTACAAACTCGTGCATTTAAAACATTAAAGTCGCATTTCAGAAGAATATAAGATACCTTACTACCAATAGAATTCAAAGGACCTCACGATGTCTCCACGGGCGTTCAGGCTTCCAATTCAGTGAAGAGCATGATTGTATGACACTAATATACCTATGTACAAAGGTTGAGAAAAAAATATTTAAGGGGTTTGATATAAATAACACAACTATCACACCTCGAAAAAATAAGCTGAAGAGTTAATTTCATGCCTAAAGAGTTGGAAATACGTTATAAAATAAATATGTCTGTCTCCAGTGGAGAACCCGCGCCACTCTGACTTCACGAAGCTCCGCACGATGCTGATCTCCACGCACATGCAGGACCTGAAGGACGTGACGCAGGACGTGCACTACGAGAACTTCCGCGCGCAGTGCATCAGCCAGATCTCGCAGCACGCCATGCGCGAGCGAGGGTACGTGCTCATCAACAACATTTAGCCTGTCTTTACCAACTTTATTTATGGGCCTGTCCAGCGTGCTTTTTGGCCCTCTCTTCAAAGTGCTCTATAATACGGTCCCCAGCCTGACTAATATAAGCCATTACTCAGGTTAAGAGCGCCACTTAAGGTTTACTATTAATTACTCTCTCGTTTAATTTGGATTTACGGTGGTCTGATATGACGAAACAAGAAACAAAGTCTAATCCAATAATTTTAATACGAATGATCGTAGTAATATAATGATTAGAGTATTAGTATACCTTTTCCAATCATCAGGTCCAACAAGATTCTATACCCTATGGTTTTTTTTTCTATTTTTACAGGAAATTGAAGCGAGATTCGATGGGCAACAATAACGATAATCCCTTCACAGACACAGACAGACTCTTGTTACAGAAAGATGAAGAGGTAAAAGAACTATTCCAGTTTTACGTAGATCTTCCTTTCATTTAATAAATACCACAACCACTATAGCTTTGCTGTTACTCTGTACAGTGTATAGTTGGTATACAATATGCCCATACATATTTTATTGGAAATATCCATCGTGATATACTTAGTATCAAACTCGAATAATAAGGACAAAGGCGTGCTTAAAAATAAATAGTCAATGTAATTTGGATATGAGAACACTAACTATAGTTTTTTTCTTTTTTTCTTATCCGAATCTTACCGGATGTGATTAATTTCGTTCATTTCCAATATAAAAAAACTTCATTATAAATGTTTTTTAATATAATTTCAGATTCGTCGCATGCAAGACATGCTAACGCAGATGCAAGAGAAACTGAAGGCTTCCGACAAGAAACACGACAGTATTATAGATGTGTAGTACTTAGACTGCTACGTAGTACTCTAGACTAGATACTCCTGTACTAGCTGTAAATGAAACGTTGCAAACCTCTTTAGAATATTCTGATGAATTTAGAACTTTGATACAGAAGGTTTATATCATGGCTAGAACTAATTCTTATTTGTACAGGTGGTTCGGTGCCGCGTGATTGTAACGAAAATAATATATTATTATGTACATACCTATATGTATTATCATGTATTTATTTTATGTAAATAGTTCTTGAGACAAACATCAAAACATCCGCAGATGTTATAGAGTGTTAAACCCGTATCTTTGATTAAGTTTAAGATTTTTTTCAATCGGAAATTCGCAATTTATTTTGTGAATTATGCGGATATTTTCCCCCACAGAGTAATTAAATACCTAGTTCCTAGTGTAAAACACAGAAAATATAATTTGTTACTATCACGCGGCACTATAATATTATACGCACCTTTACCACCATTTACCAAGATTTCGATAGTGTACTTTTAAATTAGAATTAACATTTAGACCAATGTGTTGGAGTCGTACCCACTTACTATCAAGCAAGCAACAAAGAGTACTCGAAATATTACGATCGAATAAAAATAGGAAAGTTAGCGTAGTGATAACCTTGTTTATATTTTACATAGATATAGAATTATTTTTGTTATTTTTATTTATAGTAAATAATTCTGTCTGCGTCGAATTGTAATAGAATAGTAGATTCTTATATTTATTGTTTAATTAAAATCATTTGGAAGCAATATATTTAAAATTAGGTAGATAATACAAATGTACACCTAATAATACAGAATACAAATCACCCACATAAACACTTGCATCTTTAAATAATTCACTTGTAGATTTTTACTAAATAGAACTTGATTTAGAACCAAATAAGAAAATTATAGAATATGGTAGGTCTAGACACATTTCTAGTCCAGGTACATTTTGTGTTACCTATCTAACATCTAGATAAAAAAAATACTATACAAATACCACCTCCATCGCCTGGAGATTTCTCTAAGCTTATTCTATAATTCTGACCAATTATTAACTAACAACCTACCTACATAATGTATTTTGTAAAATTAAAATAGTTTGCTAATCTATTTTAAGTACTAACACAAGGCACTATCGACTACCAATTAATGAAATAGATTTTTCGACAAAAATGAATTCGTCCTTAATTTTCTGAATATTTTTTTTTTTACTTATTTCACGCTTATACCAAAGTTTTGTAATATATTATTAAAATAAAATAAGTTGATACCACGATTGTAATATTAATTGCCCTCTTAATAAGTATAGGTAGGTTTAATTCCTTGACTAGTACCTCCATTTGGCTTATTGGCATACATCTCTTGTATAACTTAGTTTCTATTAAAAGTAGGTTTATAAAAGAGTGGCCAACTCTTATGCTTGAGTTTTCAGACCACCCTAAGGACATACGAGTATGTAACATAACGACTGTCGTACTTTGACGTGCAGCCGATATTTCTGATAACATAAAATAAAACATAGGGAGCAGCACTTTAATTTAAATCAATTCAGACGCTGTGAAAAAATGTGGAAAAACACAAACGCACACACTTTCTACTTTAATATATTAGTGCAGTAGGTGATGATTATGTTATTAACCTGGGATAAATAAGTTAATCTTGACAAGCCAAATTCTTACAAACAAAACTGACAATGACAGCAGAACTCGAAATTACAAAATTTGACATTGTACTTGTTTGACATTGACAGAAAATCGCTTTGATTCTGATTCACTCGGATTTCAAGCGATGATTTATAAAATTTATTAAATAAACTACAAGTAAATCTCAGTGGAATCAATAGATTATGCTATTTTAAGCACCTGTCTTCCTTATAGCAATGGCTGATAGAGATCTCAGTGTTGGTCCTCGTGAAGGGGTAACCTATCCCGTAAAAGTGCAGTACTGCGGTAACTGTTCTATGCCGATAGAATATTGTGAATATTACCCAGAATATGATAAATGCAAGCAGTGGTTAGAAAAGAATTTACCTACGGAGTTTGAGAAAGTGAAAATTGGTAAGTATTGGCAAATATTTGGCACCCATGTAAGGTTATAAGAATCTTACTTTGCTGCGTTTCGTTCAGCCTTTTGTTAGCCAGAATACACAAAAAATATTTTCCGTACTTCAGATGAAGAAGAAAATGCTGGCGGCGAAGAGGAGAAGAAGAGGCAGAAACGTGGTGGCAAGGGAATGTTGAAGTCTAAGAAGAAAGAAGATGTACCGAAACTAGTACAAGTGTCGAGAGCGCCGCGCGGCAAGAAAAAGTCTGTCACAGTCGTGTCAGGACTCAGCACCTTTGGTAAATGACATCAATAACACTAATATGTTAAATCTCTTATCAGTATTCAAGATGGAGCAAACATATTTTCAATAAATACATTGGTATCGATTCTGGTCTGAAAAGTCACCTTGGTGTCATTTGGGTATAAAAATAAGACTTTTTCATATTACAGATATTGATCTGAAGGTAGCAGCAAAATTCTTTGGCACAAAGTTTGCTTGTGGATCATCAGTGACTGGAGATGATGAGATTGTCATCCAAGGGGATGTTAAAGATGACCTGTTTGACATCATTCCAGAGAAATGGCCTGAGGTAAATTATCATATTATATTCTATTATATTCAGCAGTGTTGTCTTTTTTTACAAAAGATTATCTCTAATGATGTTTTTATAAAGATGAATGAAGAGAATAATGACCCCTAATTAATTTAAGAAACAAATTCACACAACACATCTAATTAGTTTTTTGTTAAAGTCTTACAAAAAGCAGACTGCCTATTCTTGCTATACCTGTCAAGCTCTAGTAGCCCTCAATAACATAACTACAATGTTGTATGAGTTGTTCATTTCCTAATACTTACCTTGGCCAATTGAGCTAAAGAGTGTAAAGTGAAAGTAAATATCATGAATAACATTTCAATTCTTGTGGTTTAGTTAATTTGTCTTTTATATTTTTTATAAAAACAGGAGAAATGTTTACAGATTGATGAAGATAGCATTGAAGACCTCGGTGATCAGAAGAGATAGTCACAATCTAACACAAATATTTGTATGTTACTTCTCATGATAATGCTCTATTTCTCTAGGCACTTTATTGATATCATAGAACCACATACAGTTGAATGTTAGCTATAACTCTTTATATCCAAGTGCAGGAATAAAAATATGTGTATCATTCAGAGGAATGAAGCATTGTCAACACATACTGTCTTATTTAATTTATGAGCTTCATACCATAAATAAATGAAATTGATTATAGATGTTACTGGTTTGATTTTTCCCACATAAATGGTAGATTTATATTATAACAATAGATATTGTATGAACCTTTAAATAATAATACTTATTGTATAATTTATATTTTTCAAGATCAATAACTCTTATATTCATAAAATAATACCATTATTACTCATTTTAAGAAAAAGAGGGTCATTACTTTGTCATCATCAGGATACTGCAGCTCTGAAACAAGATCCACTGGATACTTAGCTCAGTACACTTTTGACGTACTGTAGATAGTGCATAAGATTGGATATGTTTTTGTAATATGTAATGTACGTACACGTAAGATTTTGGTCAAATAAACAAATTATTATATTATCAAAAAGTACTCTGTGTACATTATCATCCAACCTTTTTTTCCCAGCTTAAGTAGTTTTAGTTCTTTATCAACCATACAGATGGCGCAGTTTGAATAAAATGTATAATTATCTGTGGTAATGGTAGAAAAAATATATTTATAGTACCATTCAGTCTCCAGTATTATTAAGCTTGGCAGCACTCATTTTGACATAAATAAAGGTGAGTATTCACTAGCTGAATTTCATGATTATGAGTATTAACTAGAAAGATTTCATCTATAATCTGAATAAAAGTAATAGCCAAGAATCGCTTATGATAATTTATTAATATTTTCGTCTCTTTCGATACATTCACAGTAGTAACCTAACGATCCTAAAGTTTTAAAACGTTCAAATAAGAACCATGGAATTAGTAATATATGGCACTTTAAAACATCTATCATTATATTGTTATTAAAATATTGTATGTGAACAAGTACGAATAAACAAATATATAATGGCTTCCACTGCACTGCAGATTCTAGGTGTCATATATTATTTTATAATTTATCAGTTGAATATTAACTGTGTGCTTTTTAACTTAAAACTGCTATGTACTAAATTGTATGTGTTCTGTAATAAAATTATATCAGTAAATGCCAATAATTATTATTTATTACAAAGCTGATATGTGTGTACGCAGCTTGATAGAAGTGTTAGATATTTTTTTGTAATAGCAATGGTAGTTTTATTTATTTAATCTTGTAACACTGTCATCTGCTTCGCAAAATCAAACTACAAACACAAAATAAAATCACTTTCCTCATTTTGCATTCATTGTGTGTTGTGTTTTGGTGTTACAAATAATATGAACTCCGTGTCGATACAATAAGTGTAATATAAACCATTCGTGGGAAGTCGGTAGTGATTAGCAGCTTGATGTGTTCATAATGTAGCGCTCAGTCAAGTTCCAAAAATCACTTTTCCTAAATATTATTATTGATCTCTTTCTGTGTGTGGACTGTAAATAAATACAAACTCTAAAATGTCGATGGTCAAAGGCAAAATGGTTAAAATGGAAGTAATCCAAGTTGGTGAATACGAATACACGAAGCAGGATATTATAGGTCACGGAGCCTTCGCCATAGTATACAAAGGAAGGAAGAGAAAGGTATGATTACTCTTGATGACTCCCGCATTTGCACCATTTCATCATTCATTTCTTCGTTTTCCTTCATGAAATGTCTATAAGTTTTTATTCTGTCCTTTGGAATCTTTCTACATTGAAGCAAATAATAACAACAAAATAATGTGTGGGTAGATGTACTCATGTCGCGTCGTTCCAATCCAATCCCAATTCGAAGACAATGACGCAATTAATACTCGCTTGCTTATGATATTTGCTAATGAAAATATAATCAAAGGTAATCTTAATCTAGTGCAATAATCCCATACAAATATATGTACACACACGATATTATGTTCATATTACCATACAATCAGCTGATATAAGTAACCTCTAAAACTATAAACTATATCCTTGTTTATCTCCTAATCAGTAAGGGTACGGACCTAGATTGGTATTTTTATAGATAAAAACTTGTATTTTTTCATTTGTATTCCCAGATGTGATAGTAGGTCATAGCAAATTATTATGTTAAAGGTGGTAGAGGTAGATATAGGTTTTAGAAATAAGTAGTGGTGTTATTGAGCTACATTTTGTTTTTCATATGGTATTTTCATTTTGGTGGGTTCCACCGCTCTTACAGTAAAGACACATTAATTATGTGTTTGTGTGTAGTGAACCTGAAGCTGACCACTTCAATTTCATTTTATGCACTTAACACATAATAGTTTGCTAAAACTTAATATGTTTCTCGGCTGCACTCAGCTGATTTTCATTCTTTTTTAAACTTATGATTCTATTAGATGGTGCTGTGTGCAATGTCCTGGAATATTAATTTATTTAATTTGCTATACAGTGTAATAACTACTACACTCAATTGCACACCTGATTACAGAACTTAAAATTATCTTATCATTGAAAAAATAAACATACATGAATTGTTGTAACTGGATTTTTTGTTTTAAATGTAGCTGTTTCCAGTTCTTCTTCTGAGGAAATTTAGTATGTTAGCTATAACTGACAAGGAAGACATTAGTATAAAGTATTACAAAACAGTAATAATCATTTACTTATTGTTAGTAAAACTAGGTTTCTTTACAGTAGACTTAAAAATAGCTACAACAATAGTATCTCTAGTTTATACCTTTTAGGGTGTACTAACATAATAATCAAACAATGTAAACATTGCATGGATAAAAAAAACTAGGTTTTTACTAATTGTGTGATTAATATCTTTGTACTTGTGTAATGTAGGTAACCTGCCTTTTTACAGACAAAGGAAAACAAAAGTGAAAATAAATAAGTTTGTAACAAGAACTGTCTGTTTACTATCTTATCATGACTAAATAGAACAATTACATTATAAAGAAACTGAATAAGATGACTTGCAGAGAATCATTTGTTACTCTTCATCATTATAAGCTAGATTTCAGGCCAAACTAAATAATAAATAAATAAATATTTCAAGACATATAGTATATATATATACACAACACCTTCTAACCCCATACTAAGCTTTCACTTGTATCATGGGGACTAGACAACAGATATAATACATACATAATTTTCTTTTGTAAATACCTACTTATTATACATAGAAACAATCAGACTCAACACAAGTAATTGCAACATTCATAATTACTTGTGTTATGCGAGAATCGAACCCACACCCCTAGATTAAAAGCCAGAGCCACTACCAACTAAGCTAACAGAGCAGTCAATGGTCAATGTGATAGGAGAAAATAAAATAAAATGCTGTAATAATTTACCTCATAATAGTTATACAGGGTGTCCAGTATAACTTGATTATTAAATGCTCTTTGACTGAGAAAGCAGTCTGAATTATAGGTATATCATATATCATACTTTTGATTACCACCATATTGTGTATGTTATTAGTGTTGCCTAAATGCATATACCATCCACTGCTGAGTGTAGGCCTTTCTTCTTGTATGCCACTCATCCCAGTACTGTGCAAATTGAATCCAGGTCCTCCCTGCGGATATTCTAATGTCATCAACCCACAATATAATATATGTCAGGTGTAAATGGTCACTTTGTATAGTGTATACTCACACAATAGGTACCTACAAAAAGATATTTTTAAGTTACCTAGATTGAAATAACTTAACTAATTTCAATGAAACATACTTGAATCACTGTCAATCTGATTTCCTGTTATCCAAAAAAACTAGATCTAATTTTAATCTAATCTAACATATAAACAGACACATTAAACATTTATAACACTTCCTTTTTTGGTCCTGCTTAAAAATATAAACAATGGGGCACTTGTATGAAAGATACAATTGATGCCATGCAAGTTTATGTTTCCAGGTATATGCCTATAAGATAGCAAATATTTATAAATTTGTCTCATTAAAACCTGGACAAGCATGGTGTTTCACAATGAGTCCAATATGATCCAATCCACTCGTAGTAAAAATGGTAGAAATTTAAAATTTAATTTTTTAGGCTTATTTTACCATTTTTACTGTAGATTTCATATGAATAATTATATTTAAAAATAAATCAATGTATAATTAAGTGTAAATTGGGTTAAATATCATGAAAAAACAAAATCGAACTTATCATTGACGGAAACGAACCTGCTAGCTTTTGGCTCAGGGAATGTTTCCGATTTTTCTGATGAATAAATTTGTTGAAAGAATTGTATGGAATCATTGTGATTTGGAAAAATCCTGTCTGTGCCGATTGATTTCCGTCTCAATCGAATCGGATCCGTATCCGACTCATTGTGAAACACACCACAGATGACCTTTCAAAAACACTACCAAGTGTTTGCCACTTATTACATAGAAATAAAACTCACACTTATCCTAAGGCCTATGTGACAGATGATTGACTAGATTTTAAATCAAACTGTGCCAGGTTTGTTTAAAACATTTGCTTTCACATATAGTCAATAAAAGATGTAGGTATGTAATCATACTGGTTATCTTGAGCAGAATGTGTTATGTTTGACCTCAATCGTAGAGTCAATTGCCAGGCTCCTGTCTAACCAGCCAGCTGATCTTATTCCGGTTTTGCAGCTGGCTTTAACTAGCTCCTACCTTTGTACTTTTCGATATTTACTCGTTTATGTCGCGAGCGAACCTGGCAGCCGGCCCGGCGGCCGCTCGATGACGGATACCGTCGGCAAATTATTGTCTATTTTGCTTGTGAATATATAGAGGTATATTATTGCTGCGAAGTAATTAACTAGATACGTCAGTGCTTAAGGAAAACCTTATTTGACGGAAGGGGCACTTAAGACAGCAATTACAAAGCATGAAATAGATTTACAGACAGTCGAGATTAAGCTACTGTTTACAGAATAACCAATGCATATCTTATCTTTCCTATACAGTTTCGTTGTGTACTCGTGCTAGACGTCACTAGAGATGTTAGAATAGTTAGCATGCGAGTCCTACCATGTTGCTGCCATTTAGAGTCATCTAGGAGGAACTAGATAGTCACATACCGGCTCCAGCGTCGAGTTACTCTTTGTCAGAAAGCTAGACAATACCGACGCGCACAATGCGACACGCACCATGCGCCCGCGCAACCCAAGGGCAGCCGCATGTACATATACCATACGAGCAAATTGCGGCTTAGATATATCCTACACGACATTATACGTATAGTTAAAAAATATCTACAAATGATCCTTAGAAATTGTAACCATCGGTGTAGAGATGCAGACCCCCAGATCAACTTTATTTGGCCTTAATCATACAGCAAACATAATTCGATAAGATTCGTGCTTTATTTTGAAAGGAATAAATCACCCACTGTCCTTTACAGTTAAGTGAAGATAATATCTGGTAAACCTTTTTGACCTTTTCGTGCAATAGTTTATTGCCTACAATCAACCTAGCCGACCTCAGGGCGCGTCTTATAGGTAAACCACATGCCTGGCAGAATAGGAGTGCCATAATATTGGCAATTACCAACTCTATTACCTGTACAACAATACATTTAAGTAGTTACCTAGATAAAAACATTATGTCTCTTGCACTACATTATAGTCGTGTCACTAATCGTTTTGTCTGACAACAAATTTCTGTCTAAACGGCCAAGTGGCTATATTTTAAGTTTACCTATACTCTGGTTAGGCCAGCGAAACTAAGCTTTTGGCGAAAACCCGTTTCCTACATAAATTAGGATGCGGAAGAGATGTGCTCTGCACTGCATTCATTCTCTCTAAAGTTCAATATGAGTCTGACAAATAGAAGACCATATACCTACCTACCCAAATGCTAGACTATATGCACACACAATAAAAATTTGTATTGTATAGTGCATATTCGATTAGTAGGATGGTCCTCCGAATACATAATGATGTAAGATCATAAAGCAATTGGCGCATTGGCACAGGTATGGGCGAGGCTGGCCAGAGAGAAGCAGCGGCTTGTGACCGTGACCGCGCTGCGATGTAATACTCGTATCTGTTACACGCTTGTGACTATATTGACACTTGATACTCCTTGTATCACCACTTCCACCCAGCCCGACCTTTAGAATTGTCGGCCAACGTGTATTATACTCTAAAAACGGCCTAACCACAAACGAGATAAAGAGGCGACAATTTAGTTTTTGTACTCCCCAATCAACTCCCGATGTCAAGGTATCTTCCTGTAATGAGATCTTTATGATGTGCTTAATAACTTGATGGACCAGTGCTCGTATAAAGGATGTCAATGCCACTTGATCGAGGCGCTTTTATTCTCAAAGTCCAAAATTGAAGTCGGTAGACTTGATTTGAAACAGGGTTCAACACTTTTTACTGAAACTTACCGTTAACGCAGCAGATGAGCCGAACTGATAAAATATATACACACACACAACCCTATTCCGTCAAGAGTACCTATCTACATATCCTATAATTCCAAATCTTTTCATCATCATATGGAAATTAGGTCAAAGTGCAATCCCAGTAGGCATGCTTAAGCCTGCGGAATGTAGGGCGCGCTAATGTTAGATCGGCGCCGACGCACTCCACTGCTCCTGCTGGATAAGAACAATCCGAAGCGAATATCCAGACGGGATAAATATAGACATTCGCACCCCAAAGCGATGTATTTCTTCACTTTAGAAACAGTAATTTCGCAACGTCGTGAACGTATTCCAGCACAACTTAAATCTATAGCTACTTACTGTTTCTTGTGTTCTTGCATGAGAATGAGCGTGAACGACTGTTACGGACTGTTACGGTATCAAGTTTAAGCTTTTAAGTTGCCCTAGAGACCTCTGTTGACAAAATTTAACAAGTCGTTTTTGTAAAGTTTACTTGTACGCTTAATCAAATATATTACTTACTGTATATTTTATGGAAAATTTCCCACGTCTCCAATAAGCCAAAAAATATCTCTGCAACAAAAAAAAACCCAAACGTAAGGATAACAAACGGTCACGTGCTTAATGATGATGTATGAATATTGTATTGTATACCCATTGTTGTGTACAGAGAGTGTACTTCGATGTATTCAATGCAAATGGTTTATTTATGGCTATGTACTTACTTATGTAACAATACAGCAGCAGTTATACATATCTTATATGCATAGCCTTAAGAATATGTAATAGTTTATTACTTAACCGCACATTATTGTTCAATGCAAAGAAAATCCCAGGGTATTTTAAACAATTACACCTTATGGTTGTTATATTTTTATAGTGTCTTATGCCAAGACGAGGAATTATAATCACACCTTCACATTGTTTTCTAATCTTCCTAAATATCATCACCTAATCATTAGCCTGTGTCTACCTATAGCTGTGTATTTTTTTTTTGTTTTCAACACGAAATAGGCATGCGTTTGCATACAGCCTGTCTGATTTTAAGCACCACTGTAGTCTAAGATGTACTTAGCACGCTTGCCAAGAATACAGCACAATAGGCCGCATCCCCAGCGCGCCGTACTTTATATTTTAAACTGGAACGGACTTGCACTTGACCATTCTTTGCCTATTATAATACAGGCTCCTGAATACATTTGTGTAGTTTTTAAAACATCCAGCTTTTCGGTGCCCAATCATTCATAACCTTTTCTTTCCTTCGCCAGAACCCGTCCCAATCGGTAGCCGTGAAGGTGGTCACAAAGAAGGGCATCCAGAAGGCGTCGGAGATCCTCGTGAAGGAAATCAAGATCCTCCGCGAGCTGACTGCGCTGCACCACACCAATGTGGTCGCCATGCACGACTGCATGGACAGCCCCGCGCACGTCTATGTGGTTATGGAGGTCAGTGTTTTGATAAAACAAACATTTATAGCATTATTGTTACTATAGCAGTTAGGTTAAAGATATTATGACTTGATAAACACAATGGGATAGGACATAATGTAATGTAGCCTTAAAGACAACCCTACTTTTGTGTTTTTTTTTAATAAATTAGCGGCTATTAAAGAAAGGTTCATGTGAAGCAGTGTAATCTATAGGCACTTGCAACACCTGATGAAAATTATGAAAAGCACCACGGTTGATCAGTCTGTCTTTATGTTTGCAAAATAAGTTGCAAAACCCATTGTCACTGCTCTACCGTAGATATACGCTGTGATAAAACATCAGCATAATTGAGAGATTTACATGAAATATAAAAACTAAAACTATGATATAAGTATACGCGAGATGTGCGTGTTCGATCTTAACTCTCTACAAGTAAATCATATAATTTACTGTATTACGTTACTTCATACGTACCACAGTTTCATGCGTCACATGTAATGACGAGTGGAGTTAACTCCCAAGCCTAGCGGCATTGTCTGATGGAGGGTGACGCCTCCCCAGCGCCGCCCCAGGCGAATAAGGAAGCGTGCAAAAGCTGTGTGTAAACAAAACACCCCAACACGCTATTTGTATTTTATATAAGGCTCTAGTGCGCATGCCCTTACAATATCTCTTCACAATCTAAGTAACGCAACGTAGTACGTATACTAAGTACATATGTACTATTCGTTGTTCTGTGGTAAATTAATTGCGAATGTAAGATTTCTTTCTTTCTGAATTATTAAAGTGTTTCCGAATACGTTCTCGCGGTATCATCAATATTTAATTTAACTTTATAATCACAAAGATTACTTACCAGATTATTTGGCGAACTAAGATCTGATAAAAACGCCATACGCAAATATGTGTATAATATTTCGCTAATTTTGTTCCACAATATGGTTTGGCTAACGTCGTAAATCTATACCTTTGGTAAACAGGAACCTAGCCGTCACTATATTTCTTAAACATTACCAGAAATAGGTAGTGGTTTACTCTCATGAATAGCACCTTGTTTACTTCTACGAGCTCAAATCAATCGATTTTTTTTTTTTTTTTTTTTTAACTTGAACGGGTTTGCACTTGACCATAGTTTACCTGATAGCAAGTAAGGCTATGATGGCCTAAGATGGAGCGTGCTTACCCGATAAGAACCGATTCACTCTCGCTTTGAAGATCGCTGATTATCGCTGATTCCGCGAAGATCTGTTGCTACTTCATCGTGTTACACATTACTGCATCGTTCGCTTTATTTCTTGTACTTGATTGCGATTAAATTCATACTTTACACCTACGCCTATGCCATGACTAATTTACCGAGATTATGATGTCGACCACAATGTACCTAACAAAGTAATCGTGGTTAAACATGATGAATTGATGACTTAGTTGACGCCCCTCTCTTTATCGCTGCAGTACACCATCATCGTCTTAGATTTATAATGAAGCATAACTTTATGTAACTTCTTAGATCACAACTGCATGTGTTGTATGTTTTTGTCAATGAACTCTCTCGAACTTCAACCGTTTTAGGGAAACTTTAGCTGAAATAAATTGGACGGAATTTAGTACGATGTCAGATTAGAAGAAACCTGGATCATTAAAGTCTACTTTGTCCTGGTTTTACGCAAGTAACACAGAACTCTACAGGACTATTATTCATAGACGATTTAGTTAGTAAATCAACGCCAGTATCGCGACCGAGCAGATTATTCCCGTTTTATGATTGGTGCTGCCGCTCGCTCAGCCGGCCGGGGTGTTGCGACAGCCATAATCGACTACACGTGACCGCCTCTCTACAACGCTCGCTGTATTATAAACTTACAGGGGCCTGAATTGGCCGCGATTAGTCGAGATTAGAAGTAGCCTGTGTCAGTCCTCAGGTCAGGCTCAAACTCAATTTAACATCATAGGTACTAAATGACGTACAAATTCGTACAAGATATATCATAGGGCACACATATTTCCCATACACGTGGAAAACGACTTAACCAAGAATCTAATTTGAATCATTCGTATATACTTAGTGTGATAATCTTATGTATTATTAGTTGTCGAAGAATTTAATTCGCTTCCGACCACGCTGAGCTTATATTTCGGTACATTTGATCGAGCCGCCACGGTACTATCAATTACTTACTACGTTATCAATTATACCTACATGTTAGTCACGTGCCCCAGTTTTAACGCAGGCACTACATTATATTCCTAATTCAGACATCTAATAAATTGCTAAGCTGGAATTTCATTATATGATACTTCCTATTCAAATGTACATACATATACATATTCGCACGTGATAATACTGAATTACTGATGTCGCGGCTGTTATCGCGTATTGGATTAAGGGCAAGGCCACTGGGTTACGGACAACACTAATGTAATGTAGTTCCTGGAAGTCATCGGACAGTACGTTTACAATGCGTAATGTACACGATTATAATTTAGTTTTAGGTTAGTTAGTTAGTTAGTTATAACGTTCAAGATCAAATCGGGAACCAACAGTTCCAGTATTGTATGCTAATTTGCTTCATGTTCCTGGTTCAACAATGCGGAACCCGTTTGACTTCTGTTGCGTGGAGAGTAATTATTTTTATCTCGTCTGTTAAAAAAACGGTACAAAAATAGCAATGGATTGGTTGAGTTCAGGTTGCGCATCGGTAAAGGCTTCCGTACGTCCACTGTCCAGGCCAGCGCGTGGATTAGAAGCAAGGTCACCACGCGCTAGATAGAGTGGGCTCCGCGCGCACGCACGGGCCGCGTGCCGCGTGCTCGCGCGAGCTCCTTCGTCGTCCGCACAAGATTACCCGAATTCATTCCTTTGCACTACGCCTCGGCGTGGCTAAGCAGTTTCTTATTGCGCATTTAAATACCGTAATAGGTCAAGGGAAGAACACTAAAAAGATTAAGACAGATAACGCTCTAGACAATGTACGCGTACTTATCTATTTTGCAGAACTTCGAACCGACCATTGCCGTTGGCCTAACGACACACAGTTGCCCTACTAACCTCTTTATCTGCTCGCAGCCCGAAACTATAATAGGCCTTATCGGCCACTATCACTAATTACCCACCATTGGCGAACGATAACTCTGTACATAATAATATGTAATTAATTAATTGCGGCAATTAATATCCTTGCATTGAAAATACAATTGTTTATTCAACAATAGCAATACAATTATGATTATGGAGTTAAACCAGAAGTTGGTATATAACGAATTAGACTCGATGTCCTTGGCTACACGCGTTGAGGTATCCTCGTGGAGTTCGCAATGAAGCGAGCCCACGTGGAATCTCTAAATGGCTCTCTCGAATTAAACGTCTAAATTCGCTTGGAGCATGGGGACAATACTCCGTCATTCGTCAAATGCGTCAATAGTTGTTGGAGGCAATGATTGGACTGGTCTTGTTTTATAACTAATGAGATAATGGCGACATTACGTCTGCGCTCGGTACAGTAGGTAGGTCCACACGTGTCGGCAGCTACTTGTTCTCGGAGCGCGCCGCCTCGTGGAGCGCTGCACTCGCATTTTCTATCTATTGATAAACATATTGCGCAGGGTGCATCATAACTTGCACGGGTTCATCGCATGCCGCCGACAGCGCTCTACATGCTTCAATACCCGGACGTTACTCTATATGTATACTTGAGGGATGCTCACATTCGATTACTACGCGTCTAGACACAGACGAATTCTCTGATAAGGTGTTGATAGCGTGCATTTAAAATCATGACGAAAATCCTTCAGGTAATTTCCGTTTGCAGATGCTCTTGTACTGTGTGAAAATACCTAGTGCCGATACTAGAAAATCATCAGTCAGCTATTACATTAACATATATCATCCTTAGCTTTCTGCCAATAAATGTTGCCAACCAGTTAGTAATATTCCTACATCATAGATGTTAGGTATATCATAACAATTTCACGTTTTAGAAACACATATGTTTGGTATTACATAACAGAAACGTGCTGATCTTGTGATCTCTTGGCCACGATTGTGATCACTGTTGCTTGCTTGCATTTCAAAGTACTTTTCCATTAATGAAATTTCTGCCTAATATGTTTGTATTAAAACGATTGCAATACAATAGGACTAAAGTACATTTGTTTGGTAGAGTTTATTCGTTTAAATATTAAGACGTGCAGGGTTGTACTTCAATCATTTGACCGTTTTACAATACTATATATATATAAAACTCAAAGGTGACTGACTGATTGACTGACTGATATAGTGATCTATCAACGCACAGCCCGCACCACTGGACGGATTGGGCTGAAATTTGGCATGCAGGTAGATGTTATGTCGTAGGCATCCGCTAAGAAAGGATTTTTGGAAATGCCACTTTTAAAGGGGTGAAATAGAGGATGCAAGTTTTACTTCTTAATGCGAGCGAAGCCGCGAGCACCCACTAGTACTATATAATACCGAGGTATTATAATGATCGTTGTTGCTCAAATCAAGATTGAACCTGTGTCCAGTAAAATATAAATATGTATGTATGTATATGTACACATATTTATGTGCGTCATTCGCACCTGAAACTTCAGTTGAACGAGCCAACTGAAGAAGGTTCTGGTCGAATTCTCGTCACAAAAACATCAACAGTACAAAAAGATCAGACAGTCTGTCAGCCTGTTGCGTAAAAGTGAGTCCGTCCTCTCAGCGCTACAAAGCCAAAAGCAAGTTCATTGGCATGGTTTCCTGCGAGTCGCGCGATGTCTCGTCATCATGCTGCCATGGACTTGACTATACTAATTGGCAACGTTAACATTTTTGGCCGCTCTATTTATAGCAGCTCGCTAAAGCTGTTTTATGGACGCCAAATCTTATATTCTTGTATGCGAATGACATTCAACAACCCAACAACATTTGTTGATAAACAAACAGTACAACGGGAGATCTAGACTTGTTGCGGTAAAAGTGGAAAATATACGAGACGCACATTCTTGGCGACTGCTTCAGTTGTGTTGAAATAAAAATAATCCAATAAACGTTATAGAAATAAATGCGGATAATTTTTTATATAAACTATTCGAGCATGAATAATTTAAAATGCCGTTAATAGACAGACAGTAGAATAGCAAAAACCGACCCGGAAGAACAATCATCGGTTTTGCGTCGTCGCTTTAACTGTTTGTAGTAGAAATAGAGTTAGAACTACGTATATATTTTATTTTACGCACACAACAAAAAATATTTAGAGCTAAAATTGTGTTGTATAGGTGTGCGATTGTGAAAAACACTTTATTACTAATGGTTGCCGGTGCAGGAATGATTACTGAATGTTAGGAAATTATGATTTCGCCGCAATCATTATAATTCTATACCATTAAGGTGGTATAAATTGTAAACCAAAGGGTATGCCTGCACTAGTTGTGAAACTTGCCTAGCTCAGTTGCAAAAGGACTACATTGGCACACGTTTAGAATGAACAACATGAAACGGAAGGTCGTCTTTGAATCAATTGCATTGCATGCACGCTGTATATTAGGTACACCGGATAGATTGTGCCGATATACCGCCATGCAGTTGCACTGCCTACTGCGTATAAACCACATTAGTAACTTTCACGTTTTAGATAGTAAATCGTTTTGCACATTACCTAACGTTTGTAATCTGTGCCTGTCCCACATTTGCACCAGCACGACATTTGTGTTTTAGTTCAGTTGCTAATGCACTAGTAAACGCACACCCCAGCCATGCCTTTACTGATTCCGGCGCGGGCCTATAGCCATAGACATAACCCGCTTTGATATCATATACCGTATAGAGCGGTCTTGCTGCAAGAGTCGAAGCTGTGGCGTGTGGACGTTAGATATGAAAATGAGTTGTGGAGCGATTGGTCTGTTACTAAATTATGCAGTGTATCAAGTTGTTGCACGCACAGGTGCGTTGACGATTACGATCGCTTGATGCATGATTGTGTTGAGTGGTTTCTCCAACCTCGCCACGCCGCTAGATCTGGCTCCTTACCTCTAGCTGGAAAGTCTTATAGAGGAAACCACACAGCAGCTTTCTACTCTAGCTCTTACAAACACACTAATGATCGGCTATTTCCTTTCTCTAACTATATAATTATTACTAAGTGTACACATGTAACCACGGGCCACACGCAAATACACAATTTTGCTTTCGTTATTAACACCTGTTTCAACTTTTCCTTTTTTCTTAGCATGCCCCATAAACATGTCTGTATATGGCACGTCATCATTTCCTTAACATGAATGTAGTACGCAGTTACATCAGAATAAGCTATTAATATCCTTTGTCCTCGCGAGTCCTCGCTCGCGAATAAGGCGGCTGTGTCGCACACGCTCAGCTAGATCTCTAACTAGATACGTCAGCTCGCTTCTTTGTTTAGGTTTCTTTGTCTTGGATTCTTTTCAGCGCTACTAAATTATCATTTTGATACTAATTTGCCAGCTACAAAGTATACAATAAAGTTGCCAGCTTTACCACGCTCAAGGCAACCTTCCACTTACTGAATTGAAAATTGCATTAGTTATTTACATTATTTACTGCGTGTGTTATAGCCGCTCGCTAGCTCGGTGGATTAGTTTGTTTCATTTCCATTCCCGAGCTGTTAACATAAATATGGACGAATGCGAATTGAGGGCGCTGCACTTGAGTCATCATATCTCACGTGTCGTTGATGGAAGATACGCACAATATTATACCTAACTCGAGCGCTCTGTTTGCTTTAGCACCGGGCGAAGACCTCATGCGGATGTGTGTGAATGACACTGCTCTCGATTCTTTCGCCATTTTTAAAAGGTTAACGTTGTTAAATGTAAATAATGCAACAACGGGACCGCGGTGACCCAAGAATTGTGTTATCGCGTGGAACAGTGTACCTAACGGAACAGTACCAGCTAGCGAGTGCCGGCAAGCGTTCTCATCCAACCGCACATCCGCTTGCATCGGCTCTCTCACTTACCAGTCTCTGGGCCCGAGCTCAACATCGCCCGACCACTTCTATAGCTCTCTAAACTTTATTTTCTTGCTGTATCAACTTTCATCTATTGTTTCGTAAGACTACATCAATGTAACGTAATACCTTTCTATTCTATTTGTTGTTAACTTTTGTATGTATATATTGTTGTGTCCTGTGTGTCCAAATAAATGCTTTGAATTTGAATTTGACTACTGTACAATAGACATATACATTGTAAGCATTTAGAGCGTATGCGAACCGATCTTTTTACTGAAATTGATAAAATAAATATGTTTTCAGTTCAATTTCAATTCCCTCCGTTATCCATGTAGTATCTGTTATCAAAATGGATTGATGCCATTAGCCAAGCTCGTTCGTAGATAATATTGAATATTACGACATCGTTGGTAAAATAAACATTTGCGTGTTCCTGCATAATGCAATTGTAGCATCCAGGATGCAGGTAAGCGTTTGCTTTCGTACGGAGGGCATAACGCATGGTGAAAATTTGACTAATATTTTGTAAACAAACGCTTGAACATACGTAATTATATCCGTTACGCGCCATTTAAATCTATTTTGAAAAACAAATTGCGAAACAGTGGCTATGGTAAGAAGTTATCGTATCAACTTCTACGTATACTGTTATCAATGACCGGTGAAAATGTATGCGAGAAAACAAAACATGAGTAGGCGGTAGTAAACAAACAGGCTCCTGCTGCGCAATGTTGTTATTATCAGACTACGAGGTCACCGCGAGTAAACATTCTGCGCTCTTCGATGTGATAATACTGAAAAGAAAGTTCTGTCAATGACCCTCTTTCAATTTTGCCTTCGTCGACATCTACTGACATACAGAGAAATAAATATAGTATCAGCTTCTGTATAACGGTTTATTGCGAAATAATATGGTTATTTACATCCCAAAGTACAAAACAAAATAATGTTAATAGTTTCTTATTGTTATTTACTTTTGTATAAAGTAGGTACAGTTATTCCTAAATCGTTAAATTTAACAGTAGTCTAATGTCGTTATTCTAAGACTTAACCTATTTATAATACAAACATAACAATCACTAACATCACTGGCCTAGTGTTTGGTACATATTTGTGATTTTATATCATTCAAATTTGAGGTTCTAACTCGGGAACAACTAGCTTTCTTTTGTTGTACTAGTAATTTAACAAATAAATAATGTTACACTTCCAGTCAGATCAAGCCGTTCATTCCAACAAATGAGTTATTAATACATATAAATGACGATACAGTAGAGCTCGGTTACACGGGAGACTTCTCCTGCAGTGGCACTTCCTCGGGCGCGGTGGTGCCGTTAGCGTTGACACCGGGTCGCTCGTTGGCAGCTCGCGGGGAGGAGCTGAATCTGTTCCTTATCGAACTCCAGTTCTTCTTGATCGTGATGCCCGCTACCACCAGCACCATACCTGCCACGATCATGCCTATCACGCTCTTGTCTACGCCGCCTGTCTTGGACCCAGACGTGGTAGCTCCTACTGTCACTTCGGCGTCTTTGTGATCGTCTGCAGCTTCTTCCGGTTTTGGTGCTTCGACTATCGTGCTCAATGGAGCAATTCCGTCCTTGATAACAGAAGAGCGTATTGCCACTTCGGGATTGGTTTTTACTTCAGCCTCGGTTTTTATTTCGGGCTCTGATGTTACACTGCTTTCTGTTCCTACTTCCACTCCTGGAGTCTCGGTTGCTTCTGTAGTATCGATTTTAATTTTGGCTTCGTCTAACGATTCTCCTGCGTCAGCATTTTCGTCCACTGCTGAACTAAGAGATATAGTTCCAGGCAAGATGACATTTAAGAAGTCGTCTTCTATATTTTGAGGAGCATCAGGACATTCAAACATCTGTGTGTTGCATGATTCTGCGCAAACAGTGGCTAATGTATCTTTCATGGATGCACACAAATCTTCTGTGAGATCTTTGGCGGCGCTAGGTAGAGTCAGCTTCTTCAGAGCAGTGAAATGAGAGAAGATTTCACGATTCAGGGTCTGGAAATAAAATAAAATATAATTAGTATCTCTTTTCTCATAAAATTAATAGCAACATATAGATAAGACTTTGTGACTTTACAATGAAAAGAAGTTTAGTATGTTTTGCTTTATGTCAGTTTTTCGTAACAATACGAAAGAATAATTTTAAAATTTGTTGCTGGTCATGGATAATAATCGTTCAAAGCTTCATATAATTTTAACTCTTGTTAGTTTTTTTAAAAAAATCTATCTATCTATCTATTACTTACCGTTCTCATATCATTCCCTCCCAAGTCAAGCTCTTGCAGTTTGGTAAGACCGAAGCTGTTCTTCAAATCTTTGGGGTACTCGATAAGCCTGTTGTTGCCGAGTTTCAGCACCTCCAATTCCGGAAGTTCGCTCACAGACTGAAAATTATCAGAAAAAAAACATAAGTTAACGTAAGTAACATTAAAATTCTTTAACCTTTAGCCGATCAATTTCTTAATTTCATGTCATATACGTATACTATACATAACATACATATTTATCTGGATGCAAACTTGTTGCAAAAATACTTTACAGCTTAGCTTACAAGTAGGCAATAGAATTATTATAAAGAATTATATTTCCACAGTTTACCATAGGAACACTGTACCAAAACGCACAATCCTTTCATAAGCAAAGTACTTTAGCGAGGCATTGCAGTTAGTTTTATGTAGCCAAAAATATATATAACAAAAAAGTATGCTTACCCCAGAAACAAGATCCATAATTGAATTGTTTTCAGCATTCAGTATTTTTAAGCTTTTCAGTGTCGAAATTTCTTTTGGTATTTCAGTCAGTTTATTGTTTTGAAGATTTAGAGTTGTGGTTTTCGTGTCTATAGGAGTAGGAAATTCAGTTAGACCATATCCAGAGCAATCAACGACGAAGTCTTTCGATTCTCCTTCGACGTGACACACGCACTGCTTCGGGCACGAGGAGTCCTCTGTTTCGTTTGCAGCTGGCTCAACGTCTTCTGAAGCCGGCAACTGTACATCTTCCAGTGGTGGTGGAGGATTATATTCAGTTGTGACGGTAATCTCTACTGGCTCTTCTATAGCACCCACCCCGCTGCCTTCGATGGTTCCCTCATCGAAGTTATTCTCTGGCGGAAATTGATTGTCATTCTCTACTGGAATTTGTAGTGCATCCTCGGTCTGGGGTGCAGCACACCTGGAAAATTCAAATGCATCCTTTATGACATGTGACTAGACTGTATCAACTGTAATCAATTGGAAGTTTTATCTGGGTGACGCAAAACTGTTATAAAGAAGCAAAAGATAATATTGGCGATAAGTGCCGCCCAAGTGTGATACGGCAAGGGCGTAACTGGGAAGGACACCACATATACATGTCGCACCCGAGAATAGAATTAGGTTTGTTTATGAAATGCAAACTCTTTTACTCGTTTGATCATGAAATGATTTCAGCTTTAAATCTAGTTTGAAAATGGTTGAGTAATCCTGAATGTTTTTAATGACAAATATAAGAATAACAAGTCGTAAAATGGTAAAGGACATATACCACTAAAATGTGTGCTACTTATCTATGGTTATTTTACATAACAATTACAGTTTTAATCTCATGCCCAACCCAATCGATAGTAAAATTATGTTACGTAAACGGCTCCAAAATATATTTAACTTACGCAACAGCGGCCAGCAGTATCACACAGAGAGCTGAGAGTTTCATGATCACTTCACTTCACTGGCTGGGTGACTTCAGGAGCTGTTACTCGCCGCGGCACGAGCACCAACGTAGCGTACAGCACATAACTCACTGACACTTATAACTATTATCACTCAATGATAAGATTACCTGCGGCATGGTGAAGCTTATCGCGAATCAACGCGATAACGATACTGCACAAACGAGAAAATATTGGACGAGCGTATTCAATACCTTCGAAACGCGCTAATCATAGCCGACGAAGGCGTACAACTGTTTGAGATTTGAAGATTTAATGTGGCTTTTTTACTGCTTAGGTGCTAAATGGCGTTTCGTAATTTTAGCACGACAGTTACCGAGAACCATGGCTGATAGTAATGGCTAAACTTTTCCTATACATATACAGCTTCTACATATCCTCTTACACATTGAAAACAGTTTGATTAAATTGATTAGATACTACTCGAAAATGGCAGCATGACTCCATCAATTTCAAGTTATTGCATGAAATTTACTAGAATTCGGCCGGAAGTCTTTCGTTGACTCACCGATCTTTTTTTCGGAATTGTCACAAAAACTTCGATAATGCTCTATATCTTGTTATCGATGAAGTAAACAATTTCTTGTACTTGTTATTATGCAGATATTACGTATCTTCCTAGCACAGTAAAACCGAATATGGGACCACACCTAGCCCAAGTGTCTTCGAGACTAAGCACAATATTTAAATGTAATGTTTGCTTTGCCAAGTTAACTTTATGTTTACTTATCGGCTTTGGTCATACACGATGTACTGCAGGTAAATTCCCTGGTGTACTTGGCAACTCATAATATATTGATTAAAGAAGGCCTAATTACGACTAATAAGTTATGTGATTATGTAATCTGCAAATATGGATATTACATTACGTAATTAAAGATGGTATAATTAAAATATAGGTAGATAATGCTTTAAGGCAAGCAATATATTAATATCATAAGCAGTTCTTTGTCCTTCAAAAAGTTTAATGTGCGTTAGAATCTCCAAATATTATTAAAATATAAAGTTCTTGTGGCACGGTTCAGAAAGATTTCCAGTTTGCAAACCGTATGTTGGTTTTGTATGTTAGCTGCATGGTTTAGCACTGGCCCACTATTTCCCTGGTAGTGTAGTATACTCGTATCTATGCAATGCACCTATAGCAACAAGATCATCAGTCTCTCTCTTTGAAGACTACGAGAATTTAAAGTTGTTATGACCCGGTTCAGGATGTTATCACACAGACAGGCCCTAATTAGTTCTGAATCCGTAATAGTTGCTTTTATATGTTGCTACACGGTTCAGCCACAATGTCCCTGTATTATCGCCCAAGATATGGAGCTATATAGCTAAGCTACCTTACAAGGTCTTTGAAGATTACGGCCGGTTCACACATGTCTCCGTTTTACTGTTCCGTTTTATCAAGAACGGGCCGTTACTAGATTCTAAAACGCGCCTTCTTGTTGCAGTACTGCAACGGCGGCGACCTGGCGGACTACCTGCAGGCCAACCGGCTGCTGAGCGAGAGCACCATCCGACTGTTCCTGCGGCAGCTGGCGGAGGCCATGCGCGCCATCCACGCCAAGGGTATCGTGCACCGCGACCTGAAGCCGCAGAACATCCTGCTCACGCACAACGTGGCCCCGCCCCGCACGCCGCACCCCTCCGAGATGACACTCAAAATTGGTAAGTCAATTACTTATTATATATTGAAGCGCCCGTAGCATAGCTGGCGGATGTAATCGAATGCGATCACCAAAGTTAAGCAAAGGTCGACGCGGTCAGTCCGTGACCAAAAAGTGGCATTCCATTTTGGGCGCTTTCGTAGGTCGGATGACACGTTAAATTGTAGATCTCGATTGTTTGTCATAGTACGACAGTCGTTAAGCTATGTCAGAGACCCTTAGGGCGCTTGATAAACTCTCGAAACCAGAGTTGGCCACTCTCATTCGATAAGAAGAAGAAGTTATTATATATACCTATATAATTTTCATACTCATCCCCTCTCCCCTCCTCGAGCCGTTTTCATCGTTACTGAGAGTCATGATTCCTTAATAGTTGATTCATTGGTGAAGTTCTCTGAAGTTTCATACTCATAGCTCTCTATTTAAAATTACGAACTGACTGAATAGGAGTATTCGTGTAAAAGTAGAAAAACTTATATACCTACTGAGCAGTAAGTAATAAATAATTAAAATGGATTGGTTGGTGATGCTAATAGGAAGACACAGTTACGCTCGACGTACCTAACATAATAACAACTCCTTTGGCGAAATGCGGCTCTGCCCCGGTATGCCTTGGCCTCTAAATTGTTTTTTGTTGCAATGCAAAAAGTATTGCAGTTAGTGCAGGATGTGGCTGCCGCGTGTGTTACATCTGTCAACGCTCCGTGCACACCTGGATAGTGCAAGCACGAAGCAAAGTCACAAGGAGAATGTATAAAGTGAAAGCTAGTTTTTTATGGTATCTAGTTTTGACTGGCCTGATTCCTTCAAGTTTACCTCCGCTACTGCTATAAGCATAAAGAGATTTATTAAGCACTAATGGGTGCTCGCGGCTTCGCTCGCATTAAGAAGTAAAACTTGCATCCCCTATTCCACCCCTTTAAAAGTGGCATTTCAAAAAAATCCTTTCTTAGCGGATGGCTACGTCTTAACATCTGGTTTCATTCCAAATTTCAGCCCAATCCGTCCAGTGGTTTGGGCTGTGCGTTGATAGATCACTATATCAGTCAGTCAGTCACCCTTGAGTTTTATATATTTAGATTGAATAACATTAACGAAGTAGCATATTGTAATAATGTTTCCATGATATAAATTGCATAATATTTCAATTAACCCTTTATTCTAAGTTACTTGGATTTGCAAGCGTCTCTTAGTTCTTCACCTGGCTGTGTCGATCGATAGTTCCATGCCCGTGATCGCTCTCGTGTGATCAGTGACGTCACCAGCATCATGGCTTCAAGCTCGTTACCGTTAACTAACTATTATTCAATTTATTACTATATGCTACATATTAAAGTCTTACTTCGAGCCGTATACCTTCATACGAACTAAATAAATAACACAATAGTTACAAGCCTTCACTTATTTTAATCATGCTATAATAGATCATTAATTTAAATGAAACGCGTTGTGCATTTTTATCTACCTACCGATATCTCAGTATCTAATACGTAAAGGATTATATTGGTAAATAATTCAGATAGTGCCTCAAATTTAATGTCATTACATAGAAGTGCTTTTTAGGAAGATCCTTTTTCCTATGTTTCAGTCTGCCCATAAACTATCAAACATTACTTGTTAAATAACAAAAACATTGTATGTACATAAGTAAATACTTGTAACAGTAAATGCTACGTAATTGCAAAACAATTATGATTCATGATTACAGAGAAAATCTCCAAGCGAGTCGTACAGCATGCTAGGTTCTAGGTCATTCGTTAGATTAGAAACGCTGTGTGTGACCCTACTCTTGAACTTAGGATTCTCCCCGTTCTGTCGTTCTAACATCCGCGATGATATTTACTAGAATATATGTACCTACTATACATTGTTCTCTATAGGACGCCGTTGATTAGCCTAGTCACCAGATCCCAAAGGGTTTGAATTTCTCGACACTTTAGTATAATCTACACTTTCTCTTACACAAAATTAGCTAGTACATATATCCCAATTGTTTTATTGTAAATTATGCAAATATATTTTTTAATTGCAGCGGATTTCGGTTTTGCGAGGTTCTTAGAAGATGGAAAAATGGCCGTCACGCTCTGTGGATCACCTATGTACATGGTAAGTCATTATTTTTTATGATATCATCATAAAATTTGGTACATCCTCTCATACATATAGACTAATGAATCAAATTAATCCAAGCTAAAATTATATCCAAATTAAGATTATTTATACATATACTCATTTATTTCATCCAACTTATTTATAACAAGTTTCGGTAGAACCTGTCTTACTTGTAATAAAGAGCATTGCTCTCAATTCGGTGAAATAGCGGTCAACACAAACTTAACACGAACATAAAGACTGCGTTACTCATGATTTAAAATAAGATTAAAATAAACGTTTCCACGAGAACTGGCGGAAACTTTATATCCACTTAGCGGTAGGTATCCGTTAAATACATATACATAATCGCTACGCATTGCATTGCATCGATGTTTATAATTTCCTCGCTGAGCGTATATTTAAGCCTGTCAACGCCAGGTTTTAGTAGTAAGTCGATCTGGGCCCTGATTCTGTAAGGCCCAAGCTTGTCTTGCCATAAACGCGTGACGTCACACGACATCGTAACTTGTATCGTATCGTGGCACGGTAAGACACGGTTAAATGGTATTCTGCATGCCATACGATAGGTTGTCTATGACACGTTACAATTACACGTGTTCGTCCAAAAATCTTCTTTCCGGTTTTTTCTATAAATTGCGGTTTTTGATGTGAGCGTTTATTTATTAATTAAAAGTTAATTAGGTCGAGAAAACCATAAAATAATACACAATTTCTTGATTGATTACAAAAATTCTAATAAAAAGCTACAAAATCACTTTTGCTTACTAAAATAAAACCTCTGAACTATGATTTTTCAACGAACAATTTACTCGTATTGTCAGTGTCAAATTGTAGAATTTGTTTTGTAAATATTAAATTAAATATCTGTAAATATTTTTCCTGTATTTATATTTATCTTCGCGTGAGTGTTTTGCAGAATGGATAGTATTTTACGCAGAAGGATAATTTGACTGGCGAAGCAATAGCCGCTCCCTCTCGTGCATGAGGTTTCGTGCGCCGGTCGTGGTGCTGGTGCTCCTGAATGGGAGGTCGACGCGCCTGCACCACCTTCAGGAACCACCGCATGTCGTCCCGGTGCTGTAGAAAAGCGCTGCCACGGCAGGCATTTCACCACCAGCATCACCACGTCGAGCAACGCCGACCGTCACTGGAACGCCGCCGGCCAGAGCGACTCGAGGTGACTTCCCGGGTTCAGCGTGCCCTGGAGCCCTCATTAGAGAACAGTCTCGATGAGGCTTATTGATGAGTGTATAATAAAAATCTATTTAAGCAACAATAATATTCTGTTTTAGTCCCTTCAGTGCCTTGATTAAGATAATTAGTGTTAATAGGGCTCAAATTACCTTTCAGGTACATATAGGAATTGTAAAAATATTATTTGATAGACACAAATACAAGACAAAGTAATCAAAGAGCTTTGAAGCTAATAGTACCCACTACCCATAAAGACAAACTGATAATAAAATAGCCCAACCCGGTCAAAGGGCCACCCGCCCTTGCAGGGATTGGCCGAGACCTGAAGCCATATCGCTATGGTTTTTCAGGTATTCGGCCTAATAGCCCTGCTGGGCCGGAGCCACCTTTTGACGGCTGACTGGGCTGGGCTTGCAACAGCTAGGTGATGGGTCCAAATTGAATGATCATACATTTAACAACACCATTCACAATGAATCACTAATCGCTTTCTTATACCACATATAAGATTAAAAATGTCATATTATGTTGAATATGAATAAACTTACAATTGAAGTAGGATAGGATACTTACTTATTTATTAGGATTAGTTAACCACAGGCCACACGATTCGAGATAATAAATATTAAGATTTTAAATTTTATATTAAGTTATAGATTTTAGAATATTTAGTTTTAATTTTAGCTACACCCTAATTCCCCTCTAAACAGGGCAAATGTAAATACCTACATTTATGCTAATAAAGGAATTGAAATAAAAAGCCTTGTTATTCTTAAAACCTTATAATACATGTAACATTATTTAACTACTATATCTCTATTATAACATTTCTGGTTACTTAATAGGTATTAAGTCAAATTACTTGACATTTTATTTTATTTACATAAGTTATATGACTCCTTCTAGGTAAAGGCCTCTTCCAGCCTATTCCACCTTGCCTCCAGTTCGGTGCAACTTTTTCTATATCTTTGTTCTACCTGTTTTCAGGTCTTCCTTGTTTTCCTAGTGCTCCTTTCCAGATACTTGCTCTTTTTGTCCATCTTTTATTTGGTAACCATGCAAGGTGCCCGGCCCATTTCTATTTCTGCTTTAGTCCATGTTGTAAAGCATCCACAATTTTTTTGTTTTCTTTCTCTTATCTGAACGTCTTATTCTGTATTTGAGCTTGATTTTTGTTATATGTACTTCTTACCATGGAATGTTGGCATGTTTTTGTATCATTCGGCTGGTTGTTGCAAGTGAACTTACATTATATGTGCACAAGTATATTCTGTTTGTTTCTTTGTTGGTGTGGCATGCTTTCCTCCATGGCGGCCGGCCATACTGGAGGAGGTTGTGTGGAGATTTTACAATACATAACACTTCTTCCATAAATTTATTTGATGATTGCAGCTAGTATTTGAGGTTATGTATGGGTTTGTTATGTACATATTTTTTTATTTTTTCTGGCCTTTTCACACTATTTTCACGGAAGGAGGCACAAAAAACACTATTTTCAGATGGATATTTGTCACTTCACAGGTTGCTTTATTGTTTTCAACAGGTTTTGTCCGTTCATCTTTTTGTTGCGTAGTAATTCGCCGTTTGCCGGTCGGCTTGTTGTTTTCGAAAATGCTTCGATTTTTTAGGTGTTTTCTATTGTAAAACAGGTTTTTAGACGATTTTATCCTCAATAAATGTTTAGTAGCACAAATTTTATTCGGAGATTGAAACTTATTGTTTACACAGACACAGAATACTAAGTAGTACGTGTTAGAATAAGTATTTTTATTTTTAGTCAATAAACAATTTGAATTTGAATTTGAATTTGAGTTACTGTGGGTAATACCGTGTCTTGGCGTGTTACGTGCCCTCGCAGCGCAAGATAAGTTGACAGTTCAATTCCTTACGTCACTGTGGTTACGGAATCTGATATTGGCATAGCGAATACCATAAACGCGCGTAACACGCCTTTAACGTGTCTTGCCGTGTTACGATAGAGAAATGGCCTTACAGAATTAGGCCCCTGCTCGCTGCGTTTTCACGACCCAATCGATAAAACGTTCGTGATGTTTAAAATAAAGTGGTATGCATCAGCCAAGCCGTAGAAATGCCTCAAGGACTTGTAAATTTTAATTTTGAAAGAAATCAATTAATTATAACATGCCACGAAAGCCTAGCCTAGCAACAGAAACTCTACGATTATATGAAATCAACCGTGACCTTTGTAAGAGCTTTTGATTAACCAAATCATAGTAAATAGCAAAATGATGATTTCGATATCAATATCATAAGAAATAAGCGAAATCTTAGCTGAGATGGTTGTCAAATTTACACATATTGTATTCCACGCTGTTACAACGTTATCATTATTCGAGTATGAGGCCAGTCCTTGAATAAACGCTAACGTTCCGGGCTGGCCCTCACAGTCAAGCAGTTAAAACGTGTCAGAAGCTCTTATGATTTATTTGTAAATTATTTAGACTTTTGTCTGTTGGTCGTGTACAAATAATCCTAAGAGTCTCAGTCACGTCAACTGCTTTACTGTGTTTATTTATTTATTTTATTTAGTTCGGTACAGTCGCAGACAATAAGTTATAAATATATATGTATACTAAACACTTTTAAGAATAATATTAAACTAAAGAGTCAAATTACGACTATACACAGCGTTGTTAAATGATGAATGATGTGTAAACTGGACCAGAGAACGAAACCAACGGCTTGACTTCTTACTTACTAACTGGTTGCTATTTCGCAGGCGCCCGAAGTGATAATGTCGCTGAAGTACGACGCGAAGGCGGACCTGTGGAGTCTGGGCACGATCGTGTACCAGTGCCTCACGGGCATGGCCCCCTTCCAGGCCACCACGCCGCAGCAGCTCAAGGCATTCTACGAGAACAGCGTCGATCTGCAGCCCAAGTAAGTTGTACCTATGTTAGATAGATAGATACAACTCTCTATTGTAACACACTCAGAAAAAAAGACAAACAGAAACACAAAGGCACAACTGGCGGCCTTATCGCTATCGGCGATATCTTCCAGGCAACCGTATGATGGAGAGGAGTCGATAGAAAAACAAAGGACGGGGTGTTCAAAAAAAGAGAAAATGTGTACTATGTTTAGAAAGAAAGAGAGATTTATTTTGTGACAGGAAAAAGTTATTACATTATTACAATACTACAGATAGACATACGTCATACACACTATATAATATGTACATACTTTCAACGCATAATATACCTGATAAAAAATCTACTTGCATTTTGCACTCTCCAACTAGTGTTATCTGCAATGACTTCTGCGTATTTAACCTAAACCCAGCGTTTCTCAAACCCACATGTCAAGTGTCGATACCCTGTAAATTTGCAGGAACTAATATGTGTGAGTGCATGTATTGGAATATACAATACAATATCCCTTTATTGCACACCAAAATAAATTACAATATGAAAAGGACTTAAACTATAAATAAATGTACAAGTGGGCGGCCTTATCACCTTGAGTGATCTCTTCCAGGCAACCTTAGCAAGAAAGCAAATATACTGCTTAAAAATTATGAACGTTTCAATATGTAACTAACAACTGAAATATAACGTTTACAAACATACAATATGAAATTTAATTAACTTCGCGTTTTCATAGCCTGTTTTGATGTTATTTACTAACATGCTATAAAAATAACGGCAGTGAAAATGTAAGCCATAAACCCACTTATGGCCAAGATTAAAAACAATAGATGTAGCCATTTAGAGCGATCACTCGTTTATTGCGTGTTGCCTTTATATTGAATAGCATTAATAAAGTTCTAAGTTAGTTTTTGTGTCACTCATGAGATATCTCATATGAGTACTTCCTTGATCCAAGAAGGCAATGTACGCCATCAAGGTTTAAATGAGCTATTTAGATAGATGATTTGCGCGGACCTTCGTCGCCCGCCTGTCTTGTCGCTCTAAACTACCTACCTATTAAGTATACATTGACGTGTATCATATTGTTATTATGTTACTAGTGGATGCCCGCGGCGTTGCTCGTATTATTTCAGGATAAAAAGTAGCCAATGACACTCCAAAAACCTCATACTACCTACATACCAAAAATCGTGATGATCCGTTCAGCCAGTTTTGCGTGATGAGCGTTTAAATAAACAGAGAAACTGACAAAAATTATGATAACTGCTGAAACGTGTTTTATTATCGCGTTTGAAGTATACCCGATCACTTTTTTCTAATATCTTATATGTTCAGATTTTTGATCCGCTTCAACTTAATTATATGTATGTATAGATCATTGATCTATGTATTGTAACTATTTTTTCCCTCGCGTTCTATTCGGCTCTCTTCTAAGAATCTACAGTGAATGTAATAAAAAACTAACATGTTTTTATGTTTCACTTTGTTGACCTGACGCTTTTTATCAAGTTCATGAGGTTTTTTACTCGATGCCATGGTACATGAGGTCAATGTCCGGAAGCCCTCGAGATGGCTAAGATTACCATTAAATAAGGTGTAGGATTGAACACACACTTTAACTTTGTACTGGTGTTGAAGCAGCTCTTCAGTTATCATCTTATGTCACGATGGTAAAATAACATTTAAGTACATGATCATGAAATTAAGTTTGAAATAATACTTTACATTAGATACAAGTATATTTTCGTTACCTGTAGATACAAACGATACATACCTGTTGTACGAGTATAGTCTTGCAGTGATTGACAGCTCCCGTGGCGTATTGAATAGGTCTCGTACATTGAACTCCCGCAAACGTGATTCACGGATTATTTCACAGCGACTGGAACCAACGTTCTCTTCACAAGACATGCTTCACGAAAAGTCATTAGTTCCGTATGGAATTCGTCGGGATATTGCTCTGTTGAGCCTCGCGTATAATACCAAATATGAATTGCCTATTGTCTGACTAAAGTATAAACTAAACAATAAAATGTGTAGGTCTGACAAAAGTCTGTTCATATCATTTAAGTCAGACAAAGTCATCTCATTGGAGGCCAAAATGAGTTACCTATACCGAGTTGAAGCCGCGAAATCGTTCTCTACCTATACACCTACGTTTTTTGAGTTGACGCAATAAAAAATTGTAAATTAGATAATCGTGACTGAGCACGTTCTGTCTATCATTTGTGTGCAATGTCCCGAAATATTTATTATTTATTATTATTATTATTTTATTTTTAATTCCTTCACAGACTCTCGGGCCTTACGCCCGGTATTTTTAAGGCATCAGTGGGGACGTAGCCAACACTGAGAGGCCTTTTACAATACTTTACTTAAAATTAAGTACAAAATTACGGAAAGAGGATGTTAGGTATATAAAATAACTATTGCAGAAATGGTATTAATGTTACAGGCTATTGTGTTGAGTTGTTCATTGACTTAATTAAACTGGTCTATTGTATGAGGAACGGCACCCGCCAGTTACGCCTCATTCATAAAAGTTATAGCGGGTGATGACTTGCCACTCACTAAATGGGCCCTCCACAAAAGGCAGCCTAAGATGGAACAACAGCGGAAGAGCAACATTGATGTGAGTGGCTTAGGGTGTCGAGAGGTGTGCTGCGCGTTCTCTGAGCGGTACTAGCGGCGTTATGCCCTTTAACACTTCCACCATGGAGCTTAGGTACTTAGCTCTTGCGTCTTTACTATTATTATTCTAGAGGATTGTATTATGTCCCTTATTAGTAAGTGAGTAGAGTTGTGATTCCCGTGCGTGTTGTTGCAGAGTGCCGGCGGGCACGAGCCCCGAGCTGTGCAGCCTGCTGCTGGGGCTGCTGCGGCGGAGCCCGCGCGAGCGCATGCCCTTCGAGGTGTTCTTCAACCATCCCTTTCTTCAACGCCCGCGCACCACCTCCATCACTAGTAAGTACCTCATATCCTATAAAAATATATTATCCCTAAATTGACCCTGATCCCTTGATATTTCAAGTAGTTGAGGTTAGATTTAACCCACAGAAATATAGTTTATAATCCTAAAAGTATTTTATATTTTTAACGAAATATTGTTATTGATTAATTCATTCAGACATCCCACACGATGCTTCTATATTAGCAACTCAAACGTAGACAGACTAGATAAATATAAACTTAGTAATCGTTCTGATTTAAATACATAGCCAGTCGATTCATTTGAGTTGCAACATGTTTGATTTTTTATCTTGTAGTAGAGTAGGTATTGTGCACATATATTATGTATTTTTAATTAGTGCCTCAGTAATCTTACCTTGATACTAATTTAAGGAGAGTTTCATCCAATTATGAGTAGTTCCCACATTAATCTTTGTAGATAGTGAAGTCATCTAGGTTTCTAGTGTACAGTAAATATGTTAACAGGTATTGTTTGCACACTTTCCCTCGAGCTATAACAGCACTTGTGTGCTTCAATAAACACAAAAACGCGGAGTAGTTCACACTATTATTATTTTATTGAGATCTCAAAACAGTTGAAAATCATTTTCTCTGAACTCGAAATGTTGAAATTCAACAGTATTGAGCTCTCTTTAAATATTTGGCCAACTAAATATGATCTCTGTATCAAGCAGAAATAAAGTTTACTTCTGAATGAACTCTTGATAAAGAGATTAATAATAATATTTTGTCAGTTGTTTTTTGTGTACTTTAGACTACATTCTGTGCTCATTATTTATGCAATAAATATATGTTTATGTTCATGTTAGTAAAATACATTATCTGAACGCTCTCGTCTCTGATTAGCCTTATATAAATACATACATACATACATGAGGGCGCGACTATTTCGGAGCGTTACATTGAATATGTACATAAAAAGCTAATTTGGCGATGACTAATCGTCCCCAACCATTGTCTTTGTAATTTCGAAACCTTTAGTTGCTTTCCACGCATCCTAGAAGTTTCCACGAACATGTTGACATTAATTACTGAATCCAAACTAACTTATGCGAGGGTCAGGTTAACATACATTGATGCGACGAATGTATATAACGCGCAAAAGATATTTTACCTCCAGTAATTAAAAGTCGAGACGTTTTATTTAACCTTATCGTAATGAACGCTCAACTTTAATGATGCCGTAAAATTCACCGGTCTAACTCATTTAATACAATTTACTATTTTTAAATATCATTATACCTCGTTTGTAAAGAATAATTATTCACAAATAATCGAGTGGAGTATGATTCAGTGGTATGAATATTTACACATCACAGTACGTTGCATTGTATTGTTTGTAGCGTAGAGTAGAAACCATCCTGTCATTACATTAACACGTAGGAACATGTGGTCCATGAATTTTTGAACTTTCACAAAGTTGCCAGAGTCGTGTCGTGTCGTAGCTCAGTGTGGTCTCAGTGTGCGATGTTGTTCAGGTCTGGACTCCGACCTGCCCGATATATTGGAGAGCGATCTCGAGGGCCGGCCCGATACTAACTCGTACTTAGAGGAGACCTGGGACAATCAGGGTACATTCATTTATTACTCGCTTTGATTGTGCATGGGGTGGGTATGTGAGCGTCTCACTAGTTGCGTAGTCTCTCGACTGGTGGCTACACTTCGTCTCCTGATCGCCCGTAATGTGGATACTGCTTACATGGCATGGCTTCATTATACATGTAAAAATATGCACATACATTTGTGCACTCGATTAAAATCATATCAAGTTCAAAAGGACAACTGGAGTTCGGCAGTCGAAACTTGACACAATGTTCAAAAATTTCAAGGACTAGCTCATTTTAGTTTATTATTTTAGCTTGCTAGTATTTAATTCGCAGTTTGTTGAATAATTTACTAAGTATGCTAAGTTGAAATCAAGCATTAGTGATCACCTCACGTTACATTTTTTGTGTGTCTGTGTACTCACGTGACCGTGTGTGTGGTTTCGCCTTACTCATGCATAACATTAACTGTAGTGTTACAGCTTTGAGATCAAGTATAAACATAAATGCAATTGTTTTATATTATACACTTTAAGATACTTAGGTTAACCTTAAAATTGACCAGTGGAAGGCAGACGCATGTGGCGCCTCAAAAAGGAATCCCCTATATTGCCAATAATAAAATTGGAGGCAAAATACCTATTCAAAACACAACTAGGTACTGCCAGATGTAGCTAGTAAATGGACGTGGTCTGAAGAACTTGCATGTAGCATGTAATGTGAAGTATCGTGTGTGTGACAATGCCCCCTGCCGCAGGACCGAGTGCGTCCGGGGCCTCCGCCCCTGCGGGCCGCGCAGGGCCCGCGAGGCCGCAGCCCGCCGCGCAGCCCGCGCCGCCGCCCCCGCAGCCACTAGCTGCGCCGCAGACACACAAGAAGCCCCAGCCGACATCCTCCGGTAAGTAAATACTATATTTATCTATCTCACATTTTTCTCAAGACTGCAAAGAAAAAGCTTTTAGCAATAAGGCTGCAAATTGTGGCTCAGTGCCACAACTATTATTATGACTACATAAATGACTGTAAACTGGCAAATTGTATAAAGAGCGCCACAATTATGCGCATACATACGCGTGTTTTTGTATTACTCACTCGTATTAATATGATATATAAAACATTCGCAATGATATATTATGTTCCTACTTGTTATCCACTGATCAGTATGCACTTACGGCACATAAATTTCGAGCTAAGCCCCTTGATCTCAATACAGACAAGGCTGAGATAAAGAATCCATAGCTAAAACCGCACCAAGCGTCACGCGCGTGCGCAGGTTTGTAGATAGGAAGAACCAAAATGTTTACATATAGGTAAACAACAATAGACGACCTTGGAATGAACAGTTCAACGTATCCCTACGTAAGAAATAGACCACGCAGGTACGTGACCTACTAGCGTTTTAGTAAACATCGAATCGAAGTTTTACCTGAAACACGAAAGTATTGCTACATTTTGTAGCATTACTGGTGGCGAGGCGCTGTACATAGCTGATTAGGTCCGCCCTTGGAAACTCTTGTCTGATCTAATATGCGTGGCTAAAGAAAACACAACGCACCTTTGTTTACTACTCCCAAGCGCATTGGCATATTTATACACATTGACAGATAAATACTAATATATTACAATCTAAATATTCACATGTCAATTGATAAAATTAGGTATTTGATTTTTTATAAATCTTGTAACTTAATAAGTAGCTTGTAGAAAATATAAGGGCGTTTTTTTGTTATTACATATTATTTGAAGCTGCATTTAAACTCTATATATTTAATACAAAATACATACCTATGTATTTGTAAAACATACATACAGTTGCACCGATCGTTCGGCCTTGCTTTTCAAGACGCGACTTTGGATCTACGTATCATTATGTCAAAATGCTCAATATTATGCTTATATTATACGTCTCTATTTCGGTTACCTCGTCGCCGCCATAAACAGCACAATATTATTTAATTGCGTCGCTGATTCATGTCTATTGATAATAATGCGCAAAATATTGCGGAAGATATCTATACTTTTATACTTATAATATTATAAAGCTGAAGAGTTTGTTTGTTTGTTTGAACGCGCTAATCTCAGGAACTACTGGTGCGACCATTTATCGAGGAAGGCTTTAGGCTATATAACATCACGCTGCAACTAATAGGAGCGAAGAAACAATGGAAAGTATATGGAAAAAACGGGGAAAATTATTCATCTTTGAGGCCTTCCGTTGCGTGAGCTGCGAAAACGGTTCAAGTCGTGGGTGACAGCTATAATTTATAAATCTGAAGAGGTTTTTTGCAAAAAAAATATGATGCCCATAATAACTATTCCACACGGACGAAGTCGCAGGCTCAGCTTGTTGGATATAGAGAGCCTGCGACTGATTTTAATTTGATTACCACATGTCGGGTTAGGTAATACAGATAAACGGGCCGGCAAATTGCGGAATTGGATACAGATTTAACTGTCCATGATCGCTGTTGGTTATGAAACTATAAAACAAGGAAACTTCAAAATAAAAATTGTTCGTCATTCGCAACCACTAATAAGTAATAATACAATCTACACTCGGTGTTATTAATAATATATGACCATTATTACATTTTAATGAGCGTAAGTAATGACATGTACAAACAATAATCAGCTGCTACCGATCCTGGATACTCGGCGGGACGACCTTCAAATTTGCAATTGTAAAGATTTCGATAAAAACTTGATCGTATGTTGATAACTTACTTATACCATGTACCCAAAAAACTACACAGATTTACATAACGCTAACCGGTTAATCACGTGTATTTCTTGAATATGAAACAAGAATAGCTCGAACATGTTATAAAAAAAACCGGCCAAGTGCGAGTCGGACTCGCGCACCGAGGGTTCCGTACAAACCTGCAAGGTTTACAAAGTTCGTTCAAAGATTATTAAAAAAAAAAAAAATTGTGATGTAACTAAAAATTTATGGTTTTCGTAATTTTTCCTTTATCTATGCTATAAGACGTTGCTTCGTACCAAATTTCAAGATTCTGAGTTCACGGGAAGCACCCTGTAGGTTTTGATTCCCTTGCAAGTGTCGAAAATTTGCGGCATAAATGGCTGTATCTTTTGATTGCGTTGGCTTAGAAGTTTGATTTTTTCACAGCTTCAAGGGACAGTAGACCTGAGTAATTGTTATAAATTTCAGCTTCATACCTCTACGCGTTCCTGAGAAAAAGGGTCTTGACAGACGGACGGACGGACGGACAGACGGACAACAAAGTGATCCTATAAGGGTTCCGTTTTTTCCTTTTGAGGTACGGAACCCTAAAAATTAAAAAATATATATATCTTAAATGTTGTTTTAACTTAGAGTTCGTATATTTGTATAAATACTAAATTCTACACTTAAATATCACACTCACCGGTCAATTTGATAGTTACTGTTTTTACTTGAACCTTGAAATAAACTGTTAATTTGCAAGTTACTATATATTAGTTGACGCTATGAAATTATTGCTTTGTGTACGCGCCAATTCGATAACCCTAAGTAACCCAACAGTGAATATAAATGCAGTGGTAAAGCTTTTTAAAGTTCTCAAGAGATCATGATTTAATGCATCTTTAATTTTAGCGAATAAAGGTACAAGACGAACTTAGGCCTTAGGCAACAACAATCTTTTGTTTACCTAATCTATTCTAACCATGACGTTATAAACTCTGCATAAAATAACTAAGAATATTAATTTTAGGTGCGCATAGAAAAATACAACTACTAAATATGAAAGAATCGTTTTTTTTTAATCTTCCATCAGAGAACCAGCAAAAGCTACGAAAACGTCAAGATCTTGTAAACCGGATAGCTAACGTTGCCGTTAATAGAGTTACAAACGTTTTTGTGCTATTAACTTTTAAAGAATGCATCTGCAATGCGTTGGAGATTGCTACGGTACTTCAGGCACTGGTTGCCGGTGCTTGGAGCTGATATCGCTATTATTGTATTATATACACAAGTGCACTCCATCATTGTCGTTTCCGACATTTTTACGAGTTAATGCACCCATTAACAGTTGCCGAGCGCTCGGTAAATATTGTTATAGTCAATTATAACTTGAGCACAAATTAATTAGTTCACCTTTAGGTCGCTAACGACTAGAATTGTGTTTTATTTATTGCAGTTGTTTGTTACGAAAACATTGTTTTGGTGTGCCTTTAAATATTTTAGCCTAAAGATTTTTTTTTAACTCCGATTGAAATATCTTGACTCTAAAGCCAGCCACTTAAAAGGCAAAGAAGATCACACAAGTGATCAGTACACATAGATAGATTAACTTTATAGAATCGTGCGCAGTAAATGAACTGGTTCAGTTTCGAGCTCTAATTAGGTCATTTTCTCAATCAGTGCTTAATTAACGTGGCTAAAACAACTCGCAAGAGATCGTTGAGGTTAATAGGATACTGGGGCGTGCATCTAGGACAGACCTAGACCTGAACCAGTAGACAAGGGCTTACAATGTACATATGTAGGTAGACTAGGTAGGTATGTCTGCGCTCATTTACTAAATAAATATTTACTAAACAAATATTTGTCTACAACATTGATAATATGGATAGTGAAATTATCTGTTGTTGGTAAAAATAGAAGTATTTTATTTGCTCTGCATAGGTATACTATGTGGAAGTGTTTTTTTATAATTCTTAGCTCATACTGCACGGAAACCCACAATGTTAATGGTTCCAATTTTTGAAAATGTGAAAGTAATACTTTTCTATTATAACGCTATCGATATATCAACTGCATTTATTATAATGAAGAATCACAGAAAAAAGAGGAAGGAACAATAAAGAAACCCTGTCCATACCTTAGCCTTTAGCGTTACTCATCTTTATAATTCGCGCTAACTATAGTTTACTTCTGTACGCACAGCCGAGTCATCAGACGCGACCTGGGCGTGCGAGGACGACTTCGTGCTGGTGGAGGCCACGGAGAGTGGGTCGGCGGAGTGCTCGGGCACCTCCTCGGGCTCGGAGGCGGCGCCGCGCCCGCGCTCGCTGGCCCTGCCGCCGCCCGAGCCCGCTGCGCAGGCGCCGCCGCCCGACCAGCCCCAACAACAACACACCAGGGTAAATATATTACAATACAACATTATCATCATTCAATTATTGATTTCAGCTGTTTAACATATCACGGCAATCGTTCTGCCACAGTGATCACGAGGCCCTTAAGACGGCCTGAACTGACTCTCGATATCGGTTGGCAACACTAATGCAATGAGAAAACGATCGTTTACAGCCTCCCATTATATTATCTACTGGCCGTAAACTCCATGCGGAGATAAATGCAAATTTAAATGTAAAGAGAATATTACAGAATCAGAGACAAATAATATTTCAAAACTACTGAGATCTGGGTGAGATATACCGGTGCTATCTGCATTCATCATGTTCATAAACATTTCTTATAAACACTGTTTTCAAAATAAACGTGCAACTCTTAACATTCTTCATACATACATATATCTCATCCCAGCACTCTATGTACCACCACCATTGCCCGCACTGTGACTAAGCGTGTACATGTTGCAGAACGCGCCGGCGGGCCCCAACAACAACGGCGTGCCTCGCTCGGCGCCCATCGACGTGCTGCGCTCCAACTACTCGCGCAACGCCAACAACATCGGCTCGCTCTCGCCGCCCACTGTGAGTCACGCGCACATTATTACTATATCCATTCCATTAGCCACTGCTCTTATCCAGCTTCTTCTTGACCTAACGCTGCCTATGGACCTCCTCCCCTAGGTATTACATGTGCATTACATTACATCGTGCCTTTCTCGCCCAGACATGTTTGGATGCCATTGAAACATCATCGGTCTGGTGGAAAGCCATCTAGTAATAGTTTTGGTCTTGCTCATGTCCATACAATAAATTCTTCTACTCTTACTTGACCTTCTCTCTTTTATGTCTAAACATAAATTAAATCGTACAACCTCACTTGCGCCTTACTACAGCCCTTTTATATCAGTACCAAACTCTTGTAACACAACCGTATGCTCTGCAGGTTCCGTTCACGATGACGCCCCCATCGGCGCGGCGCCGCAGCAGCAACTCGGGCAGCTCGCCGCCGCCCTCGCTGTGGCAGGTGTCGCCCACCAACGCCAGCCCGCTGCGCAGATCTGGTAATTATCATATTTTTTTCTACTTATGCTGACATTAATAAACCTTTGAGTGCACTTGCTCACAGCGATCCTCAGTTTTGATAAATGCAGTGTTAGGTATTCGCCCAGAAACTATTTACAACTGTATCCGGCTCGATGGACCAATTGGTTCTAAAACTAAACTGACTTTCTTTTCAATGTCATTGTAGCAATTTCCAACATATGACAGAGTTTGTCCATTGTCCAGCCAGTGTAACATGAAGTTATAATAGCAATAAATATCTTTCTATTTTAAGTGGTGTATGTGTGTGGTTGCAGGCTCGTCCCCGCCCGTCCCGCTGGCGCTGCGTGCGTCGTCGTGCGCGAGCGGCTCGCCCAAGCGCGGCGCGCTGCCCGACGCGCTCGTGCGCGGCGTCAAGCTGCACGCCGACCCACCCGTCTACATCCCCAACCTGCAGGAGGAGACCATCTTGGCGGAGGAGCACAGCAAGGTAACATACGTTTCAGATCAGAACACAAATATTAGTCTGATTTCTTAATTCAGAATTTTTGTTTCCGTGAACTAACTATCGTGACCTAGAAAAATCACAATACTGCTCCACCGCAGTGAAAGAAAGATCATGAGTGTATTGCATTGCAGCAAAAGAAGACTAAACTAATCAACAAACTAAGTTTCAATTGTGTGTGCGTGGCAGGTGTTCTCCCAGCTGAACTTCGTGCTGATGCTGGCGGAGCTGCTGTCGGAGCTGGCGGTGTCGTGTGGCGCGCCGCTGGCTGCGCTCATGGACGCGTCGGACGAGCGCTGCAGCGACAGCGTGCGCCTCGGGCTGCTGGTGCAGGCCATGCAGGCGCTCGCTGCCGGGCTGCGCCTCGCCGCCGCGCACTATCGCAGCCGCACGCTGCAGCCCACGCCGCAGGTGCGCCACGGTACGTACACTACCAATATACTGTTTCTAACACCATTGAAAATGAGAGTCACATTTCGTAGCTGTTGGACCCATCCCTAACTATGTTTCAGAGTTCAATATGGAACCGACATATCAATCAAATGCAAGTGACATTTGTACTAAATTGGGCTCCCCAATATATTGCTTTCACTCACGTTATCGTTAACGTATCCTATGTCCTACCTATCTGAAAGTAGATCCTAACTCTTGAACCTGAGGTAAAAGTGACATCTTAATGACCGTACTTATGTGTTATTTTGTTTTAATATGTAATGTTGTTTAATTCCAGTGGTGTCGATGATGAATGGCAAGTACAAGTGGATAGTGAGCGAGTCGAAGAGGCTTCACGAGGCGGGCGTCGCGCCCGCCGTCTGTGATAAAATACTGTACGAACATGCGATTGAAATGGTGAGTGACATATATATATATATTTATCTAGTCTGTGGAATAGAAACTTTACAGTGTAAAGTTTCTATTCCACAGTGTAAGATACACCAATGATGTTTTAAGTTTGTCTATCATCGAACATTTTTCGACCCTTGTGGCATTGCAACTTTGGAATGAATATTCTGTTCTGTTTATATTCAGTTTTTAATGTTACTTGTCAATGCTCGAGCTGTTTCTATGCTGCTAAATGCTAAACTGATATCGTAGCGAGAGATCAGATCAAAGAACCCCAAAAGATTACACGATAACATTTCTTGGGTATTTTCTTATTATTATTTTAACTGGAACGGGTTTGCACTTGGCCATAGTTTACCTGATGGTAAACAAAGGCTTTGGCCTAAGATGAAGCGATGATTCACTCTCGCTTTGAAGTTCGCTGGATTATTATTATTGTTTTCTTGGGTTAATTAGCCACCGTGTGGTGTTCCAGTGCCAGATGGCTGCTATCGAGGAGTTGTTCGGCGATATGAAGGAGTGCGAGCGGCGCTACATGGCGGCGCAGGTGCTGCTGCACTCGCTGGTACAGCGCCACCCGCTGCATCCGCACCACCGCACCACGCTCTCCAAGTGTAAGTCACTACATTTATCCAACATTATTTTGTTATAAATTTACAACAGAAGACTACAAGATTTGTCATTCGCACTATCAATTGTGAAGCAATACTAGGTGTACATTTTCTGCACTTTGTATACTAATATTAGTGGCTTGTAACCCTGTCAGTCTAACCATTAGATTAATTAGATACAAAGTGGTCCAGCTTCAGTTAACCTCAAATATTTCTTGGGACATTCTTTCTAGATATGTAGCTCTATCTAAGACCAAACTTGTGCAAGTCATCTCATTGTGTAATTTGTGGCGTTTCAGACCGAGACGCAGTGCAGAGGCGGCTCAACTGCCTCAAGGGGCCGCGTAAGATCATGGACGTCAAACTCGAGGCCGGGATCTCATAATGCAATAAGCTAGCACCTAGACATACTGACGCAATATGAAGAAAAGTGATTTTATTTTGTAAAAAAACTCAGTGAAAATAACTTTTGACGAGTAATGTATAAAGAGAATAATTAAGTAAATGATAAATCATTGTAAACACAAAAAAAGGAAAAATGATGATTACCAGAGATTGCAATAGCGAATTATTTTTTTTACGTTCAGTGCGTTGCAAGAATTATTAGCGAATAACCTAATTGTAGTCGAGTCAGCCTGTAGATCATTTTAGTGCAAAGAATTTTAGAAAACGCTTTGTGAAAAATGTTTGAGCTTGTTAGAGTGTGTCTTCATTTTATTATGGTTGTATCATTTATTTCTTAAGGTTTGAAATTTTAGTATTATAAGCACTCATTAACCTGAAGGAGCACCGCGAGTCCTTCTCTATGATAAATAACATATTTTAATGTATGGAAAACTGTAATATTTTTCCAGTCATCATTATGTGTTAAAAAAGTATTGATAAAAAATCGAGAAAAAAATCTAGGGTAGATCAAGTAGTATTTTTTTCCAAGTATCTTAGTAATATTTGATTGAATCGAGTTGTAGCGTATATTGTAAAAGGAAATTGAAAGTGACATCAGAGTGAACATAATGCTATCGAGATCTCATCATTGTTGACCAATAACAATACGGCATTTTTAGGTTAAGCTGTCAAATACAAAATATATCCCGAAAAATACGATTGAGTCTTTGACATTATAGTGAATTTAATTTTTCCAAATTATATTTACTTTGCCAAAATTAGCTATATATTATGTATCCTCATTAAAATGTTTTTTATGCTTTACTGAAATAAGAATAAAGACTGTTGTATTATAATATAATTTTGTTTCGTTTAAATAAATACTTATTTTAACAACACAGTACTAATGCTTATTATTTGAAAGCCCTATTAGTAGATAAAATAAGAACCTAGAACCGAAAAAATAAAAGAGTTATTTAATACTATTTATAGATTTATTCTAAGAAAAAGTATGTTTCATATGAATCAAGTTAAGTTATATTTAGTATTGTACAAACAATCCAGATCCTTGTTTCAAATGTTTGTAGGGCTTTGCCCTGTTTCGTCCTCTCACTGGACAGAACATGACCTTATCTGGGGGAAACTCAGACGAGCCAGTAGTCTCCAGGAGAATGTCGAGGCAGGACAACAGCTTGGTGATCTGTGCAGACAATGTGTGGAGACGCTCCTCTGAGCCCCAATCTGTGTTGATCACTCTCTCAATGTCTCTAATATCGTCATTGATACTGGCATGATGGGTCCCGTTCCAGTGTAACGTCAAAGAAAATATCGGCGCTCTCTTCGGGTAATCACTTCTCAGCACTACAAATGCCACCAACTTGGCTGACTGCCGAGTAATAATGGCTCGGTACAGCAAGTCATTGGCACCGACCAAACCTTCAGATATCAGGAATGCAGTAGCAGGGGATTGGCTGTACTCCTGCCATCCTACAGAATGCCACTGGACCAAAGACCCTGACAGTCTGACAGGATGGTTACCTTTAGTAGGCAATATTTTACCAGATTCTAAATCTTGCAACTCTTTCATCAACTCCACCCTTGACTCGAGCCTTTTCTTGAGAGTCTGGATGAAGTTCTCAACAGTTGTGACACTGAGAGAAGGACATGGCTGGATTACTTTGTTTGATTTAGCATCATCCAGCACAATAGACATAAAATCTAAACCACACAATCTTTGTGCCCAAATGTAAGGTCTGCCAATTTCTGCTATCAGTTGTGGAAAGTCCTCAGATATTCCAGCATTCTTAAGTAAAAATGTGGTGGCTGGGTGTGGAGAGTCATTCCCTGTGTCTCCCTGGTACAGCTCATTCAGGATGCAGTGACCATTCAGTACATCTGCAGCGGACACTCCTGTCACAGGCTTAGGCAGGAAAACAGTAAATTTCACAACCACAATTTTCAAATTCAAAAGATAAGAAAACACCAAGTTCAAGGCAGTACCATCAGACAGCTTGACTGACACCATCACACTCAGTGGATGTTTCTTTAGAACTTGCTTCTTTTTGGCCTCAGCTTTTTCTTCTTTGGATATCTTAGCAGACCTGTGATGACGTTTTTTCTTCTTATCAGTCTGCTCTTCATCATTATTGTCCTGGTCAGAATCTGAGTCATTAGATTGTACTAAGTCATTGTCAATACTGCTGGTCTGGTCCAACCTTTTAGCTTCATCTTCATCTCCAGAGATCCCTGGAAACATAGGCAAGAAACATTTTAGAAACTAATCAAATAAAAATGTTATACTGGTTCATACAGTACAATACATACCAACAGAAACAGTTCTCACTCCCAACACATCAGAATATGCGCTGGCATTTGCATAAAGCAGGAATAGAGGTATTGGTAGCAGAGAGGCTGCTCTGGCTTCATCTCTCTTGTCATCAAGTCTCAATCCCATGCATTCTTGCAATGGTTTAGTGGACTTAAGCATATCTCTCAGGTTTGGTGCGAGAGCATCCAGCCTGGACCGTGCAGCAGCAATAGCGGCTGAGACACGTTCCTTGGAAGCAACCAGCTCACTACAAGCGCCGGCAAGCTCCCGCCTCTGTCTCAGTTCCCACTCCAATCTGGCCAGTTGAAGTTGGTGTTCATCTGCTTTAGTCACCTCCTAGAATAGTAACAAAGCTAATGTTAACTAATTGCTGATTAGTATTATAAGTATACTTTTATGTACCTATATTGATGAATAAATGAAATAGTATTTTTTCTTCATCTGAGAATAAAATAGCTTCAATTTTCTCTATTCTTGTTAAATCATGTTAGAAAATATTTCAAATGACACCATACTTACAGGTCGAGTTATCTCCTCTGGAGCAGTTTTATAGAATTCATCTAGTGGCACCAGTTCTATCTCTTCATCCTTAGATTTGAACTGCAAACATCTGACCACTTCTTTGTTGAGGTGGTCAGCTTCATACAATAGGTTCTGATGAAGTAAATGTGTAGAGTCAACTCTCTGCTTTTCTTTGTGGAGAGTGTCACGGCCAGCTCTGGTGCGGACTTTTTCAAGACGGTTTAATTTCTTCAGTGCTACTATGTTTAGAGATGCTTCAATTCTTTTAGTATTAATTTTTTCCCTTGCCTGTAAATATAATAAAATCAGTTTAAGTTTTTAAATTTACATACACACACGGGGCTTTGTTGACCTGTCAAATTTTAAGGATTGTATTTACTCTAACTTAAAATCTAGGTGAAGGAAAACACTCACAGTAACTTATGAATATGTTGAAATAATATAAAAAGACTAACTAAAGCTAACTTATTACATACATAATCCTTATTATCATAACTTACTTCATCTGTGTCTTTAGCTTTTAGTTCTGCAATTTCAGCAAACAATACTCTTATGTCTTGACAAATTTTCTTAAAAAGAGCAGCATCTTTGTCTGCTGGACGCAGTTGAGCTTCTGATTCCTCAAATTCAACAACACGCTGAAACAAATATTTGAATAGAAGTATGAAAATGGTTTTATGTTTTTGTATATTATAAATAAATAAAATCCTTTATTTATGTACTACAGAGTGATTACGTACCACTAAAATACTTAAAACTTAAAGTAAAACTAGTAACTTACAAAGGTACGTTGGTGAGGTAAACTGAGCTCTGCACTAAGTGTCACAGGGACCTTGTGTTGCAGGCTGCAGTATTTCTCGCCGCGGTAAGCTTTTACTTACAATATTACACCAAGGTCTAAGTTTAATGCTAATAAAACTGATAAAAAACAGATAAAAAACAATCACGAAGCCCTATACTAACAAAAACATAATGCTGAAACTCTGGAGAAATATGTAGTGCCTTTCCGCTGCGACTGCTCCCTAACCGACATCAAAAAACAAACCCCATGGCTTCCAGGTGTGCTCCCCCATATACCACCGCCACACCCCACCTCCCAACCAACGTGGCCTCCGTGGATCTCAAGATCCTCCCAACACCGCACCCTGTGTCTTGAAGCTTTGCTGTTCTCTTTCGGCAAGATATTCCAGTCGACACGTGCTTCGCCCCTCCACGAGGCATCCCCAGGACTCGTGTTGACTCTCCGAACGTCGGTCCGAAAGAGAGAGAGAGAGAGACACGTTCGGAGAGTCAACACGAGTCCCGAGGATGCCCCGTGGAGAGGCGAAACACGTGTCGACTAGAATATCTTGCCGAAAGAGAACAGCAAAGCTTCAAGACACAAGGTGCGGTGTTGGGAAGATCCTGAGAGCCACGGAGGCCACGCCGGCCAGGAGGCGAGGTGTGGCGGATTATGGAACCTAACCTAACATTTACTTATTTATTTTCGTTTCGAATAAGTGGTAAATTATAAATAGTACATTGAATACCTTATACACATCAGCTGGAGATTGTTTGATGGGTTCACTGGAGGTGCTACTATTCAGCTTACGGCGTTTTTTACTTGCTACCTCGTCTTTCCCCATGGTTGAACTTTTACAAGTTGATAGCACAGACAAATATTATGTTGAAAAAGGTTTCAAATAGCTGTGGATCACGCATGTAACCACATTGATGCAAGTAGACGAGTTAACAATTAAAGAAAATTGATACTTTGCTGAAGATTCAACAAAAATGATAATGAAAATAATAATAATAAAAAGATGCTATTGAATCATGAAGTTAAAGGTAGTCTAACTTCCTTCATGTATTGAATTGAACTATTTTTTTTTTTTTATTTATTTGGCCATAACTTTGTATTGTGCCAGTTCTCAATTAAAAAATTGAACTATGATGCTACCGATTGACGTTGAAAGAAAGTGTTTTGTGACGGTGGCAGTTCGTTAATGACATCTAATATGAACGTCAGGTGCTAATCTTACTTGAACGTTACTGTCAAAATCGAGTCAATTTCTGATTTTTCTTTTCCACTCAATTCAATTCAATTTATTCAATACAATAAAAAAATATATGTACCTACATTGGTTTTATTAGGAAAATCTAAAGTTCTCAACCTAATAACATCAAAATGGTTCGAGTTACTACTTGGCTGTGTCGCGTCCCAGTTATAAAATTCAAAAAGGGCGGGCTAGCTCGCGCCGGAGCGCAACCAGCTGCAGCTGCTGCATCTCCTGGATCTTGCCCAGCTGCTCCGCCCGCTGCGGTACGTCGCCCTTTCCCCTCAAACTCTCTCTAAAACGTTATATAAGTAGAATTCGAACAAGTAGAAAAGAAAATACCTATATTCGTCTTATCAATTTTATGTAATACCAAAAGGTAACCTTCAAAGTTGTTAATGAATCAGGTACATATAATGTTTCCAGGCGGCGGCGCAGCCTGCAGTGTCTATGAGCACGATCCCCGACATCGACCTGCCTGCGCGCTACCGCCGCCAGCCTCTCTCGGAAGAAGAAATCAACTATATCAATGGAGGCGGAGTTATTTAATCTGATTCTATTATTATGTAGAAACAGTTCTTAAAGTATAGTAGATTCGCAAAGTAATTTAATTAGATTAGTGATTATTTATTTTTAATTACTTGTGAGGAATTTAATATACCTATGTATTTAAGCTATTTATCATTGTTTCACAAATTAGTGATATTAAGGCCTTTTTATACCTACATGTTTTGAATATTATTTGTTGTTACTTTTGGTGTTGTAATTGTTTACATTTTTCTTTAAAAACAGTTTTGTCATGTTTTTCTAATATTTCAGGAACAGCCAGACCCCAGAACTTTTAAGAGAGAGAAAAAAGACCCAAAAATGTTAGGTGTGATCAAAATACCAAAAGGTGTCCTCGTAACTGGAAAAAAGGGGCCCGAGGCTATTAACTTAAACATTGTTTTGCAAAAACAAGAAACAGGTAACTTAAAGAAACCATAGCACAAACAATATTTTACATAATTTTCTATTATGGTAACAGTATTAAAACAAAAAAGTTACATATGAATTTTATTGCAAAATATAGTATATTTTCCACAATCATTTTGTCACAACTATCAATAACTTAGTCAGTACATTACTTAGGGCTATAGTCAATATATAGAATGTACAGTATGTATACAAGAGAGATTACGAGGAGCAGTCTAATAATACCTAACATTGAGTTTCTCGCGGGCACAGGCCCACACCTGTGCAGCCGCCCCATCGTAGGAGACATCACTGTTGCTGTCAAACTTTATTACTCCAAACTTTGCAAACTGAGCCTTCCAAACTGGGGATTTGTGGATGTTGAGCAATGCATCTGTTAAACCAGATTTGATTTTATCTGCAAAAAATATAAATGTTGGTGTATTCCAATTTTTAAGATTAGTACTTATGATAGAATTATTAATCAGGCATATGTAACTGTTGGCTACCTGGAAGTCTAGAGTTTATCACAATGGGGTACGGAGGAAGTCGCCCCAATGTTTCCAGAGTTATAATTTCTTTGCCACCATCATACATGTACTTCTTGGAATATAACAGAGTAGTGGAGTCCACTGCAGCCCACTCGGCTTGTTTAGATAGCACCATCTGAGCAGATGCCAAATGTGAACCAGATCCTGAAAAAAACAAAACGTTTTGATTAGCTCACAATCTGTTTCCAATGTTTATCAGTTTTTTTATCTGATATAATCAGTATATAAAGTTTTATGGTTGTGTATATTTACTCAGCAGCGATCCGAAGAACGATGCGTTTTCGCCTTTTTCTTTCAATGTTTTGAGTACGATTTTGCTGCCGCTGAATGACTCCTCGTCGCTGTATGCGAAGGTGCATCCACGCAGGTCCAGCAGTGTGTTGACGTTGTGCGCCCTGCGACACACCACACAGTACACATACGATAGGACCAATATTACCATACTGAGGAAGCTAATTGTGGAGTAATAGAACTGTTCATTGTTATCAGTGTCAATGACATGATTGATAACATTTTTATCTTTCGTCTATTTGCTTTTAGTGCGCGTCTTGGCTGCCAACTAAATAATTTTATTACATACATAACTAATTATAAACTTGTTTTAGCTTTCTGTTCAGTAAGTCATCATCATCAGCCTATCTAATATTCGTCCACTGTTGGACATAGGCCTCTCCCAATGATCGCCACACTGCACGGTCTCCTGCTTTACGCATCCAGTGCAGTTCAGTAAGTGGTTGATAGTAAATATTTAGTTTGAAAACTGAGTGCGGGTAGTACTGTGATCACTATAAAACATACAAACAAAACTACATACTTTTTGTCGCTGTGAATGATGATGTCCGAGAAATATCCAGGTTTGTTCTCGACATTCATCTGGTGCGCAAATATCGGAGTCACCGGCAGCAGTTCCGCGAATTCATTCTTGTTTTGGCGCATTTTTAGATACGAAGATGCAGTCATGAAAGCTGAAAACAAACGAATCTTGTGTTGAATCTTTATTCACATCCATCTAAATCGTGTAATTATGTAGCTAGTAAACTACTAGAAAAATGTATGTTTGCTCACACACGTCATGTTATAAACAAACGGCAGTAGCTCGATGTAGACACGATGGGACCATACCAATGCATGCGAAACAGTGTGTTATCACATTTGTTTGAGACTGCTTGTGTGTAATGAGCTTGTCTCCGCCGGTGTCTGACTGACGCGCGGTGAGATTCTAATCCTGCCCTCGCGGGTGACTGTTTATTACTAAATTACACTCATCCGGTGATGGGATGATAGCGACCGCTGTTCTAATCCTGCAGATACAAGAGAAACAATAAAACTCACCTAAATCAACTTTATACGTAGTAAAAGGGTCGGGTCGATCAGGGAAAGGTCCCGGACTTCTGCTTTCATATTGTAGGGTAGTGTGACAGTCCAAAGATTTCTCCAAAACATCCAAAATAAGCTCGTACAGCTCTATTGGATGCGTAGGACACATATATGTCACTACGCGGAGTTCTTGCTTAGTTTCCGCCATCGTTCTTGCAGTAAAGTAAATGCACTTCCGAGTGAGCCGTCTGCGGTCTGCGAGAAGCGGCGGGTTAGTGAGATCGAATAGAAAAATATTAATTATCTGACGGTGTTTGCGAGAACACGCGTTATGCATGCACACCTCGTCATGGTCTAGCCGGGCCGGTTTCTGGTAAACTATCGCCGAGTGACGTCAGAGCACGCGGTCGGCGCGTGCGCACACGTCACAGTTGACCTAGGTTCTTTCTCGTGTCGATATCAAGTACCCTCTATCAAAGCTCGCGATAAGAAATCTTGTCCAGAGTCCATGTTTAGTTGAGGGTCAACGAACTATAGTTCTAACAGCTGATTACAAAAATGAGCATTTTGATGTGTATTCTGAATCTATTTTAGTCACCCTTGTTCCATACTACATTTTATTACCTGGAGTACATTACTACTGTATCTTGCCTTTTTATTGTTAATTGATACCATAAAACAGATTTAAAGTGATTCCTACACAGAATTAACAATAATAGATATGCAGTTTTTTTATTATCGTAAAACTAGATGTTTCTAATACAAATCGACGTACCTATATGTAGGTATATGAATCAAACACATTTATATTATCATAATTTTGTTTACTGATCAACTTTTAGAGATACATTTCTGATTCCAGTAACAATATACGTATATGTACTTACATACGATAAATTAATAAAACAAAAAAGTTAAACTTAATTTTAAATAAATAGATCCATACATACATCACGTCATGTACATTCACTACAGACTTCAAAAATCTCGAAATACGTTCAACTATCATTTCATTGTATTGTGCTTGAAACTCGTATTCAACAACTAGATATTACATTCCTACTGAAAATGCGTCGAGCATGTCTCAGGGCCTTCTCAGTAAACTGTTGGTGCATGCTCGGAGGGCTAGCTATGTGACTACTTGACCAATATATCATTACTTAACTATGAGACATCTATATACTGAATTGGAATATCTTTTATCAGCGTGCAATTAATTAACGCGACATAACATAAGTTGTTCTGCTGCAACGCTGATAATCTACAATTGATTTCGAAAACTTATCCTCTAACCAATCAAAGTTGTCATCGATTGATCATAATATGATATTCAACAATTGGCTTGTTTGATTCGCAATATTTTCGGAGACAAGCTTTATTCTCGTCAAAATCAATGGCGAGTCGATCTATTAAGTAGGATTATTGTCTGGTAGTCTAATTCAACACAATGTTTATGAAGTGTTTTAGTTCAGAAGCTAGCCCTTATTGGTTGATTATTTAGACGGGTCGGCGGAAGTTCTTGCCGGCGTACTTGGCAGCGGCGCCGAGCTCCTCCTCGATGCGGAGGATCTGGTTGTACTTGGCGAGGCGTTCGGAGCGGCACGGGGCGCCTGTCTTGATCTGGCCGGTGGAGAGCCCCACCACCAGGTCGGCGATGAATGTGTCTTCAGTCTCACCGGACCTGCGGGATTGGAGTATAGTTCAAACAAGAGTCACTTATCTAGTATTCATGATACAAGTGTAAGCTTAGTATGGGGTCTAGATGGCGCTGTGTGATATGTCTTGGTTTTTTTTTACTTAAAAGTGTTGTGAGTACCTAGGAATGTGTAACACATGGCTAGGGAATCGTACTAGACATAGGAAATGTGGCATAGAGTTATGTAGTACATACTTTTCAGTAATAAGAATTAAAATAATAATCAAATAAGTAACTAATTTATAACCAAGCTATATATGCCACTACACTGGACAAGCATACAATAATATCTTGACATGGTAATTTGCTAAGAAATAAACATGACAACATAAAAATTAAAAAGCAATCTTGTTTTTATCTACTTGGAAATAACAACATACAAGAGATGTATGTCATAGCATAGACTTGTTTGCACCTTCGAGTATTATGAGTAATATAAAAGCCTCCATGGTTATTTGATTTACTACTTACGTTATTCCTTATGAGTTTTGAATTTGATGATTTTATTATATCTTTATGTATGTAATATGGAAAACATTTTGTAACAAATCACATATTACGAGTGGTAGTTTAAAATTTAACAAATACACATATGTTTATTGTGCGGACGGCAAAGCTTTGGAACACTTAACCAGAAGGTGAATTTCCTGCGAACTACAATCCAGGGGTCTTCAAATCTAGAGTAGTTAGGTATCTTCTAGGCAAGCATGCTACGTCCTAGGCTACATGCGAATGATAACTGAAATTCGTATACTATACATTTTTATTTTTATTATGTTTCCTATTGTAAACAAGAAATAAAAAGTGACTTGTTACTATGGTAAGGAGTACTATGGAGTTATTAATAAATGATTTGTATTTGTATAGCGGTTTGGCTTGAGATGGAATGTAGTGAAACATAAACCTATTCCATGTTAAGAAATATTTCGTAAAGACTTTTACTAAGATGTTATAAATATACCTGTGGGAGACCATGGTGCCCCAGCCGTTCTGCTTGGCGAGCAGGTGCGCGGCGATGGACTCGGTGACGGAGCCGATCTGGTTCACCTTCAGCAGCAAGCAGTTGCACGCCTTCTTCTCCACGGCCGTCGCGATGCGCTTGGGGTTGGTCACCTGAACAATAAGATGGAAGATAGTCATAAATTGCTCTGTAATTGCCTATAACACTAGAACTAGATTATGTCATATTGCACAAGACCGACGCAGACGGCACATACTAAGGGAGGCCTATACCTAGCAGTAGGATCCCAAAGGCTGTGGATGATGATGTTATATTTTACTAATATTATTATGATATAATATAAAAATTTGGTGTTAGTTCGTTAACCCTTTACTTTCATATGTATGACTTAACCAAGTCTGCCGAAATTCGATTTAGAATGCAAAGGACGTATGTACCTACAGAATAAACTGGAGTAATAAAGTTAGGTATACATATAATGCTAGCATGGTAAGTTATGAATAATTACGAAAGTGAGCAGGTGCAATAAAATAAATATAGGTAAGTACTTTAAATAGTTATGTACTTTGCAGTCTCTTCTGTATGAACGAGTAAACATCATAAATTGCACTTACATATCAGCCACATTGAAGAGGTAAGTTATTTCTGCAATTTATCATGAATAAACAAAGGAAAGTTGTGAAGTTTATTCTGTTAATTGAAGTATGCAATCATTATTAGATGTTCTCTACACTCACATTACTAATATAAAAAATATAGTTTCATAAACACTCCAGTTGTGTTTGCTTCTAGTATGTGTTTTTTTTTGTTTGTTGAACAAAGAAGATACTAATCTAGATACCCCAGGGGGGCTATAAGTTTAAGATAGCTGTGGGCTAAGAGATACTATATATTATGAAGACTATTAAGCAAATTAAATACAGAATCGTCAGTCTCAACTCAAGTACTGAATTATCTGACAAAATCTAGTCATAACATACTGCTGATTATAGACACTACTCACAGTCAAGTCATCACCGACAATCTGGATAGGAGTGCTGGCGGTGAGGCTGCTCCACGCTGCCCAGTCATCCTGGTCGAAGGGGTCCTCAATGGACACCATGGGGAAGTCTTTGATAAACTCCAGGTACAGGTTGGCGAGCTTGTCTGAGGACAGGTAGTCAGCCGGGTTGGACTTGGGGTTCTTGAAGTCCAGGTCATATGTGTTGTTCTTGTAGAACTCGGATGCAGCAACATCCATACCGATTTCAATCTGAAAAGTTTTTTTTTTTACATGATATAGGCTTACGCTTGACTACAACTTGCCTGATGGTAAGCAACGTTATAGTCTACGATCTAATTAGATTAATACAAATGCAAAAGCTTTTATTGTGCTAAAAAATATTACAACTAGGTACAATAAATTTTAACATGATTTATTTATTTAGAAAAGGTACAGACACAAAATGCAGGCTAAAAGATTACAAACAAATAGTACTGTGACACATAAGACTAAACCTACAGTTCAATTAAGTCCGTACTCAACACTCATTGTGGACTCTGAGAGTTTAACATTTTTTTTTGTGAAAAAGACCGAATATTTAAAAATAATAAACAACATATAAGTAAGCAAACAAGTGAAGTAATAATGACAGCATATATAAATAAATAAATAATAAATTATACCTAATAACCATACCCCTTTGGTAAATGTAGAAAATAATGAAATCAAACATGGCAAAAAACAAAACAGGCAAGGAGGCACCGCACTGAATTATAATTTGTCGGTCTTCAAGGCGAAAGCAAACTGGTTTCTTCTAGGCAAGTGCGCTGGATCGTAGATTATAACGTTGATTAACACCAGTCAAGCGTGAGCCTATTTCATGTAAAAAACTCTAGTAAAAAAAAATTAAATTAAATAAATTAAAAAAAATATTTTATTTTATTTTATGTTTTGCCACCAAACACCAAACAGAAGGTTTGAGCTCTTGGTCCTCTACTCGTGCGATTTATTTATTTTATTTGTACATGTATTTATTCTCATAAACATATTGATTCTGATGTTTGATTTCATTATTTTGTACAATAACCAAAGGGGTATGGTAATTATATATAATTACCGGTAAATGTGGATAATTCTCAACATTTACCGAGTGCGTTGGTAATTATGTATAATTCCCGGGAATTATGCATAATTCCCGATTATCTACATTTACCGTAACATATATATATACCTAGTCAGGTCATAAATCCTGTCACATGTTTAATATAAAATAATTGAAACAACTTTATTCTTTATGTAACCATTTATATACCAAAATGAACTTAACAAAACATAGTATCTGATGACAATAAAGTTTATTCAAAATGACCTCCGTGATTTTGAATACAGGCCTTCAATCTGCGCGGCCAGTCGTCTATCGCTGCACGAACGAGGTCCATGTCAATATCGGCGGCTGCCTTGATCAAGGATGTCTTGAGTGACTCCAAATTGGGATGAGGCTTTGAGCACGCCTTTTCCTCCAAGTGTTGCCATATCTTGTAATCTAACGGATTCAAATCTGGACTGTAGGAGGGCCAGTCTTCGTGCCGGATGAAGTCGATTTCACGCGCCGCCAGCCAGTCTTGTGTGCTCTTCGCTCTATGAGCTGGCGCCGAATCTTGTTGGAATACCCAGTGCTTGTTATTGAACATGATATGAGAAACAGGTTCCACAAGGTTCGTCAGGACTGTATTTTGATACACAACTGCATTCGTTTTTACACCTTTCTCACAAAAATGTACCTCTGTTAAGCCCCAATAAGAAACTCCCAACCATACCATGAGCGAGGATGGAAAATGACCTCGTTGGACACGCGGAATACGTTTGCTCGCTTCTTCACTACTGTGTGCGTACACCTTATCATTTTGTTTGTTGTAGCTCTCTTCTACGGTAAAATTTTTTTCATCCGAAAAAAGAATTTCCCGATATTTTTTTCCCGCGTACCGCTTCAACAAAGCGCGGCATCTCTTCAGTCTCAGGTCCATTAGACGAGCATTCAAACGATGTCCTGTTTTTCTTCGATATGCCCGAAGCCCTAAGTCTTCATTTAACACCCTTTTCACCGTGGTTCTGCTTAACCCCATCTGAAGGGCCAACAGTTTCTGCTTACGTTTGGGATTTCTTGAATTCGCGCTTTCACAGCTTTTATCACTGCTGGAGTCCTAACAGACCGAAGGCGACCACTTCTTGACCTGTCATCTACACTAGAGTCTTCATTGTATCGTGTGATGGTACGATAAACGAATCTTTTGGTTATATTCAAATTTTTCAGTATGTCAAAAATTTGAATTGGCGCGTAACCGCAACGATGCAATGCAATAACTGCAACACGGTCTTCTTTAAGCGGCCACTCCATATTTAAAAATGAGTAAAATTCTAAAATGTATACATTTTTATTTTCATGAACAATCCGAAATTCGAATTCAATAAACTTTTTTGTGGCCAGCATTCTAAAAGAAAAGTTTTTACTGTGTGACAATACTTATGACCTGACTAGGTATATGATATAATATGAAACAAAATGTTGATAACAGAACCCTGGTGACAGGGCTAGATAGAAGATTGTTTGAGGACAGACTAATAAATAGCTTTAAAGTGACAGGTGGTTGGTATTATCACCACTGATTCACCTTTATTTTAAAAGGTGTCATGAATAAAAATCATGACACCTTTAACATTATCTACTTACCTTTATATTATTAGATCATTTCTTTTTTAACAAATATCATCATCATTAGTCAGAAATACCATGTAGTGTACTCAATATTGTCAGTCTTTGGATTAAATTGTCCGGGAAACACAATATTCGCCAGATTCGACGCCATTTCACTAATTATTGCGATTAATTATTATCCTCGTCGCCATTATAATAACACACACAGTTGAGTCAGAAACAGAACTAAAACTTTATTGAGTACGCTCATTATAACATAAGAAAATGACATTTATGATAATACACAACAAGATCAAGTTGATTCTCATTTTATTTTTTTTATCAATCTAGTAATATACATGAAATAATATATAAAAATTACCTTGCCAGTGTATCCAGCCTGTGCAATAGCATCCTGGATGAGGAAGAGGGCATCCTTGTTGTTGAGGATGTTGGGGGCGAAGCCTCCCTCATCTCCGACGGCGGTGGAGTCCAGACCAAACTTGTCCTTGATGATCTTCTTCAGGTGGTGGTACACCTCAGAGCCCATGCGCATGGCTTCGCTGAAGCTGGCGGCACCTGGATTATTTTGTATTATGTAGTTTACCACCAATATAAGTGGTATTATTTAGTGTCTAAAGTTTAAATACCTCCATAGGGGTCTTTGACATGGCTTAAAATTTATTATATGTTTATACGGTAGACAGGGCCTTAGGAGTAATACTAATATTATGAAGTTGTTTGTATTGTAAATCTATCAGTCTGTTTGTTGTCTGGTTAGAAAAAAATTGGCACTGAGCCTAATGAAAATCTTAAATTAAATATAAATAATAATATTATACTAGGATACTTTTCATCATCATAAGATAACTTGAAATATAATAATCCTTACCAGTGGGCAAGATCATGAACTCCTGCATGGCCAGCTTGTTGCCGGCGTGGGAGCCTCCATTGATGACATTGAAGGCAGGCACAGGCAGCACAATGTTGCTGTTCCCAGCCAGGTCAGCCAGGTGCTTGTACAGAGGGACTCCCTTCTTGGCAGCACCAGCCTTGGCCACAGCCAGGGATACTCCCAGGATGGCGTTGGCACCAAACTTGGACTTGTTCTCAGTGCCGTCCAGCTTGATCATGAGCTCATCAATCTATAACAGTAAATACATAATTCTTTGACCATTAATATCATGATTAATTTTATTTAAAAAACTACATTATGCTATTTTTCAAGTTATAATCATCATGTCATTGAAGTCCAATCACCCAGACAGGTCCAGTATCGGTGTAGACTGGCATTAAATATGTTTCATCTAAATTTATGTGTGCCATAACTAGTCTTGTATTAGTTTTTTTGTGGTGTCAACTTACAGCCTTCTGTTCAGTGACTTCAATGTTAGCCTTCAGGAGTTCAGGAGCGATGCTGTCATTGATGTTTTTGATGGCAGTGAGGACTCCCTTGCCGTGGTACTCTCCCTTGACATTGTCACGGAGCTCCAGGGCTTCATGGACGCCGGTGGATGCACCAGAAGGTACAGCAGCGCGGAACAGACCAAGTTCAGTCACCTAAAATTGCATATTACATTATTGTGAGACACATTTAAATTTCATAATATGGAACACGACTTATTGGTTTATGATAGGTAGTCTGTGTAAGAAATAACCTTACCAAGTCAACCTCCACAGTGGGGTTACCACGGGAGTCGAAGATCTGACGGGCTTTGATCGACTTGATGGGCATCTTGAATGTGTGTGATAAATTCCTGAAATGAGTAAAATTACGTAATGTATTGAAGCGAGAAAACATTACAATATTTCCTAAACTACCGGCGATTAGTGAAAGGTCAACTGGAGGTTGCAAGAGCCGGCAATTGTTACATTATCTAATAAGACATAAATATCAACAAATGTTATCAAATATACGAATTTACGAAAACAAAACACGGTTAATTAAGAATAAATGTGCAAAAAACAGCTGACTGTAAAATATATAAGCCGATAGTTACGGTGGGTCACATAAATTGATTTCTACTACATCTACTCGCTGATAAATACAACTGTTTTAAGAAATTTAATTAGGCGTATCATTTATCAACTTATCAAAATTTATTAAATTACACACCCCTTTTCTTTTTTACACTGCACGCACAAGATTTTCACAAAATCGAATTGATTCAAAGTGGAAGGAAGGAAGGCGATGGCAAATGACCTTTGCAAGGTGAAACTAGGGATGTAAACCGCTAATTTACGATAAAAATATTAAAGTAGTTTGTTTCAGATATTATTTTTCTGTGGAAATATTCATTCGCTTTTACTATGGCAAGATTGGTTATGTCAATTGTCATTGTCAATCACAATTGTGCTGTGCTTTTCTGCGACTTGTTGATGTGCATTGTTTGTGCATTGTGCAGTGCGCACTTTTGTTTATTTTCAGTATTTTATTGGATTATACTAAATAATTGCATTAAAAATGAGCGACTCGGAAACTAAACCAGGCGAAAAAAAACTGATTACCATAAAAAACACAGCTGATCTTCAGAGACTGAAGATAGAAAAACTCATGAAGAACCCGGTAGGTACGCACTTAGGATGCTGTTCATATTTCGTAGTTTTATTAGATAAAATACTAATTAATAAACTTATTTTCGTTTCAGGACAAACCCGTAGTTATTCCCGAGCGCCCAAGAGATAAAGCTTTAGCGGCACCACCAGACTTTGTGCGTAATGTTATGGGTTCGAGCGCTGGTGCTGGTTCAGGAGAGTTCCACGTTTACCGCCATTTACGAAGGAAAGAGTATGCTAGGCAAAAATTTATACAAGAAAAAAGTGAAAAGGTATTATATATTGCTAGTTAACATAGATTTAAGGCATTAGGTACCAAGGGATACATGTGCATAGTAATTTATGAGGGCTTTTCACATGAAATATGATGCATTAACACTGATACAGTATTTTATCTTTCTCCTCCTTTTTTACAGGAAAAACTAGATGAAGAATATCACAACAAAATTGAAGATAACAAAAGAAAAGCAGAGGAAAAAACTGCAAAGAAAAGAGCTAAGAGGTTAAGGAAGAAGAGGAATGCTAAATTAAAAAGCAAGCAACCTAAAAATAGTGTTAACAAACAAAATGTGTCTTCACAATCTGATAGTAGCTCTGAAGAGAGTAATAAAGGGGATGATGAGAAACCTCAAGAAAATCCTGAGTCTGGAACTGTACAAATGACTAAGAATGAGACCACAAAAGATGAAAATATCTCTGAAGATGTAGAAAATAAACATAATGAAAAGAAAGACGAAGACAACACTGAAGAACATAAACATTCACAAAATGATACTCAAAGTATTGTCCAAAATGAAACCAGCTCATGATAGTAACTTAATATATTAGAATTTTAAGGATAAATAAAATGGTTAAACCTACTTAATATGTTTTTAAGTGGACGAAAAACAATAAGTATTACACATTAACAATAATTAGCATTAAAATTAACCTCTTGCTAGTCCCCACATATTTTCTTAGTATTTATTTTGTAGGTACATAAATAATATTGGAACTCAGAAATACATGATTAAATAATCATTTAGAGCTAATATGAAGCATAACTGTCATCTATGTTGAGATCACTGACATAGGTATAGTATGGTGGCATTGGTGGTATGGACACAGCGAGGCTGTCCTGGATATGGTAGTATGGTCCCACCATCCTTCCCCACTGGTTGCCAGAAGCTTCCTGCATGCTACGTCTGCACCGAATTAAGGCTATACTGAAATAAAGATAAGACACTTTATTAAAAACACCAACAATCAAGATGCAAAAATAGCCCTCTGAGAAAGAAAGACAGCTAAGGCCAGTTTCATATTTTAATTACAGAGTATGTAAAAGTTGCACATGTTATTTAATAATTTGTGGCTATGAGTCTTGACTCATAGCCATATTTGACACAAAATTTCATGGCACAGCTTGTATTAGAAACTATGATATTTAAAAATTTACAATAAAGTGAAGTGCATTATAGAATAATACATTGATTTGATCCACTTACCCAATAATAACTGCAAGTACTAAGCAAGCACCGCCAAATATGAGCAAAATGCATTCCCAAAATTCAAACATTTTAATATTTTATAACAAATTAAACCTCTACTAGACTAATATTACTAGAATCTCTAAACGTCTTGCTTTTACACTTGGAAGACATGCTAACTACCCTCAATAAAAAAAGTTAAGTGACAGTTTACTTGGCATAACTTAATTTTATACATGTACCTACCCCAATATTTTATATTTACGATTTCAATACAACATATAAAAACATAGGCACCTTTGTCATTTGATTTGTTTACTTATGAATGTATTTTAGTTTAGTAAATCATCATACTGGTCACTACTATAACTCAGAACCGTTAAAAGTTTAAAGGCAGCTTTAAAGGTTAAAACTGTTTAAAGGTCGGACCACTCCTTTATCAATAGCAACAACTTTTGTTACATATATACGACTGAAACATCATGATTTTTTTGAAGACAACTTTTTATCCCGAAATAATGCGAGCGAAGCCGCGGGCGTTTACTATTTTTAATTAATTGTTTTTAGAAAGAAATGCAATATACATATGTTAAAACATAATGATAAATGTTGAATACTTTACTCATATAACACCTCTTGCAATTTAATAAAATACCTATGCTATGCCAACATTTCTATTGTGCATGAGCTTTATAAAAAGCCAGATCTTATCTGGAGACTTCAAATATAACTTTCTTTCTTCATACAATCTTTCCTTCGCCTTCTTAATGAAGAAAATTGTTTTTACGTAGCTGGTTTCGAATCAGTTATCAAAGTGGCTGAAGCGTTTACATTCACTCAGAGCAGATACTAATCAAAAGGAAATCAAGCAAACCACAAATCTCATAGATAATAATTAAATTTTATTAGAAACTGACAATACAGATAGAGTTAACTAATACTACATGTAGCGTGTTACTGCACGGAGGCCATCACACTGTCCTCGTTCTTCTTGAGGATGACGAAGCCCTCCATGACGGGCGACAGCGGGATGTACTCGTCTGTGGCGAGCTCGGCGCGCTCCCCGTACGAGAGCAGCACCGGCGTGGTGTGCGTGTGCGAGCCCGCGATCGTTTTGGGAGTACCGGCCTTGCCGATCACGTCTACAGCCTGCGGGGGAATAAAAAGTTTTTACTAGTTCATTTTTAGGCGAATGCTAAATAAGATAAGATAATTAAGCTAAATAAAATAAGCGGGGTAATAAAAAGTTTTTATTAGTTCATTTTTAGGCGAAAGCTAAATAACAAATACTTTACAAGAATTTCTATGTTGAGATATTGATTTTATATTCGTAGGAAAAACAGATGAGTTGAGGTAATGTTTAATATGCATTGTTCCATGCATACAAACTACCACTATGTAGTATATTGTAAGACACAAATCCTAAGAAATATAAAGTGATACATCTCAAACGTTTCAATCTTCAGACAATGATTCTCATCATCATCGTCATCCACAGCCCTTGAGATCCCACTGCTGGGTATAGGCCTCCCTTTGCATGTGCCACCTGTGTCGATCTTGTGCAGACCTCATCCAGGTTGGACCCTCGACTTTAACAATCTGATTCTCATTTTATTTCATTTTTCTAAAAACTTTGTTTCCCGATTTGCGCAATAAATTAATCAAAATTGTGTAACACATTTTTTTTTAAAGGGTTTCTATTCCAGGAATTAAAAGGCGACATCTTCTTATCTTCGCATGCAGATAGATCTCATATGCAGATAAGAAGATGTCGCCTTTTGCTTGTGGCACAGTAGTCGTACCTGCCCGACGCGCACGCTGACGTTGAGGGGCTGCAGGCTCTCGTCGAGCGTGACGAGCCAGCGCGGCTGCATCGCCGTCGCCAGCACGAACAGCAGGTAGTGCGACTTGCCCAGGATTACTGCAACAGTACCGTAACTTACAACACGCACTAACATGCAGGGAACTTGGGATGAATAGTATTGTATGTATTGTATATACATAAGTTTTAATGTCACTTTTTAAAATCAAGTCTGGCATTTGACTATTTGGTTTCATCAGGCATTTGCCATGATACATGAATTATACCCGCATATACGACGATGTAGTCGAACTTGTACGATGTCCGTGCAATAATATAACTGGTTTATTTAAAACACCTCGTCTACCATTATACTTGCGTCTTATCCCTGCCAGATTGGTTGCCTGGAAGAGATCGCTTTTAGCGATAAGGTCGCCAGTTAAGACACTAGGCTTAAGTTTTAATATTATTTTTGTAAATTTCTGTATTGTGCTGGTGTTTTAATAAAATGTATTTATCTATCTGGTTCTCAATCTAGACAGCCAGAGCACACCGTTAGGCGCTTGGCGACAGATTTACTATGACGAATTTAAATTAGCTTCCAGACTTTCCACAATATACATTGACCAGATTAGTAATGCGTCTTTATAAGATCTATATGCCAATTCTTATCTGTGAATATCCTAGAAGTATGTTCCTACGCTGGTGGCATAAAACTAGCTACATATTATACTGACTGTTCTTGCAGTCGGTGGCGGCGGTGAGCACCACGAGCAGGCCGGCGAGCGCGGGCTGCGAGACCAGGCGGCGGTCGGCGTGCGCCGGAGACAGCGTCACGGTGCCCTTGCCGGCGTGGCACAGCCCCTGCGCCAGCCGCACCATGAACAGGTGCACCGGCGACTTGCCGTGGTACAGCGCCAGCGCGCGCAGCATCGTCGCCAGTCTGCAGCGGGAATATACCACGTGAATTTAGCTTACATGTCTTTACAAACATTTGTTTTTATATTCCCACTAGTGGGTGCTCGCGGCTTCGCTCGCATTAAGAAGTAAAACTTGCATCCCTTTAAAAGTGGCATTTCCAAAAATCCTTTCTTAGCGGATGCCTACGTCATAACATCTACCTGCATGCCAAATTCCAGCCCAATCCGTCCAGTGGTTTGGGCTTAGCGTTGATAGATCACTATATCAGTCAGTCAGTCACCTTTGAGTTTTATATATTTAGATATGGTTCCTTACCTAGCATTATTAGTGCCCGCGCCGACCAGCCCCATGGCGAAGATAGCGTTGTAGGCGACGTCGTTGTCGGAGTCGTGCGAGTACTTGTTAAGCACGTCGATGACGCCCAGCTGCGGGTTGGAGATGGAGCACAGCGCGATGGCGAGCGGCACCGTGCGCCGCACCGCCGGCTCGCCGTAACGACCCTGCGCCACAACAAATACAAGATTCAGATTATTTATTTCACCAGTTTCAATTACAACAAAGTCATATTTGGCATGCTATTTTTACAATTCAATTTGTTACAGGATCCATTCTTATTTATATACAACTTCTTATTTTATCTTATTAAAACATATATTAGAATTGTCTCTTACATATCATTTTTATAATAATTTTATTATAAGAATTTGTACAAAATTTTCAAATTTCACGTTAGTAAGAGGATATATTTTTAAGAAAATATATAGTATATGTACTTAATTAAATGTTTAAATCATATTCTAAGTTTATGTATGTCATTATAAATAAGTGTTTTATTTATTTCTATAATACAACAATGAATCGCAAAATGTGTTGGTAAGCACGTAACTCAACAACGGCTGGACCAATCTGGCCAATTCTTTTTTTAAATGTTCGTTGTTGTTCGAGGACCACAAGGTTCGTTGTTCTAAAACCATTAACGGCGAAAAAATCTAATATTTGCCGGGAAATCCCTAAAAACAGCCCTTTTCTTTTTCCCATACAAACGTTTTCTAACTATGCTATGTTCAAATAAAGACCTTCGCCAAACTTTGATCATGAGTCTTTATTATATACCAGTGTGTATGGATATTAGTGCAGGATGCAGCACGTTAACATGAACAGCATAGTAACAGGTCGAGTGGCTAGCTTAACAAAAGAGTTATAAACGCTATAGCAGATGTCAATGAATGTTATTTTCTATGTCCTTGTAAATCCACATATCCCCGTGTCTCACTCACCAGCTGTCCGAAGATGCGCGTGCACATCTCTGCGCCGGTCTCCTCCCCGAGCGCTATGACGGCGACTCCGAGCGTGGCCACCGCTTGTACTGCCGACAGCTCCTTGTTGGCGTCCTTCTCCTTCTCCTTGTCCTTGTTCTTGCTGTCCTTTGACTTGCCTGCAAATTTAAAATATTTAGATACATTTTTGATACAGTCATAACAAAATCGAAAATTTCTCATGAGCCCCAAGTTGCGTCAGTGACAAAGTTGTGATTGCGACTATACTTACCATTATACGTCTAAATGCAGAAAATTGTTTTTGGAATAGAAAAACAACCAGGATCCCGAGATTGGATTCCCTAGTTGCATGTGTATAAAATGAAGTTCAAGAAATTAAGAACGAAGGCAAAAATGTTACTTATACGAGCATAGTTTTCAGCCAAACTTACTTTTCCCCTTATCATCCTTGGAGCCGGAGCTGGTGGGCACGGGCGCAGGCGCGGGCGTGGCGGGCGCGGGCGCCTCCTTGCCGTCCTTCTTAGCGCCCGCCTCCGCCTTCTTGAACGCCGTGTCCTCCGACGATGTTTGCTCGTTCTGGAATACACGCATTGTATTCTATTAAGATATGACATTGGTTAAGGTAGATTTCAACGGAGAGTTGTACATAGCAAGCAAACACAAAGATCACAAGATTTGTTACGGTAATAAGTTATGTGTTTAATGATTTCTAATTAATAAGCTGAAAGTTTTATATAACATTATAGTTGAAAAACGATTTTAATTTGTTACTGTATAACTGCTAGGACAATTATATGCACTGGCCATGTTATCTACTATAAGTTACCACGTAATAAAGATATTTTGAAATTGAATTGAAATTTGTACATAACATGTTCCAAGTATGCGGTCAAGAGCTTTTGTAATGAGGATGTATTGTAAATTGTATTGGAACTGTGATGTTCTTTATATTTAGGTCCTATAACGAACTTGAGAGTTGTAACGCCTCTGATAACAATGAAGAAGATCTAGACATATTCGGAATTAGTCTCAGTTCTTTTAGAAATAATTTATATAAGGTGTTTTAATATAATAATAATAATGTTGTATTTCACATTGTTTTGTTTTGATTGCTACACAAATTCCTGTTGTACCTTAGCCATGTTTTTATATATATTTTTTTAATAATTTTGTTTAATATTTACAATTAACTGTAATTTCCATAAGTATCGTTATATATGAATTATTTTAATTGTTTTAGTTTAGTTTAGTTAACTTACTGAACTTTGTCTCTGTTTATAATCATGTTGTGCACACATGTGTTTGATGCACAGAATAGATCATTACCTTTTATGTGTTTTGTTGTTAATCATGTATTTTCTGTGTATTGTGTTGTGTGCCTAATAAATAAATAAAATAAATAAATAAATTTGTTTTTTGTTAGTAAATTTGTATGTAATATTTTGTTAGTTATTTTGTATTGTATGTGTTACTTTTTTTTGGTGAAATTGATGCATGCAGAGAAATGAACTCGTGTGCTCAAGCGTAAGCGAGATAGCAAATATCTGTCTCGCACCCGCACATCCTCCAAACTTGGTCAACCAGCTTTGACCAGTTCCCTCAACCGCACCGCACCGCGCGGACACACACCGTGGGCCGTGTCAAACTTCTTCAAAATATTAACCCATACCACGCGATCGCGCCAGAGTCCGTCGTCTCGGCATCAGTGTCCAGAAGCGACAAGCACCTCTTTGACAACGGAGACCAGCCTCACGCGCGCTCCTGTCAGCCACACCTGGGACCTGTTGTCCGAGCTCCAACCAGGATCCATCTCGTCTTCACGCTGTGCGAGCCACGTAGGTGAGTTTCTTTGCTAAGTCTGTTTTGCCAAAAGATCGCCGACATAAACCCTGGCCTTATATTTTTCTTTGTCATCATACCCCTTATATCTCTTTCCATCCAAGTACAGAATCAACACCGCTATGGTAGGATTTTTTTGTATAAAAAAAATTCCCCAGTGTGTGTTTATAATATATAGTACTAGAATGGAATATGCAATATTTATATGTTGTTTGCTTATGCTCTGTCACTTCAGGTGAGGTGTTGTAAAGATTGGGGAAGGCAGGTTGCTATTGTTCACAATATTTAAGCGATAATAATATTAGAATAGCATCTAGGGCGATGATGTTAGAACAAGAGTGGGCTATTATATTAGATTGCGTCCCTATTTCAGCGGCACGTGCGCACGTGGCACGTGGTGTATTGTAACATTTATGATAGTAGATATTATTTACCACATTTAAGTCCAAGGTTAGGGTTAATAATATTAAATTACTCTTAAATACGATTATGGTATCAGTAATAATTATAGAGAATAGTGTAACGAAAAACGGTTACGTTACGTAGCTCGGCAACCGCTAACCGGTTGTTGTTGCGAAACTTATGTTGTACTATGATAACCGACCCTAATTTCTATGGTGGCAGGTAGATGGCGTTTAATGGGGATGACAAATTGACCGACCTAAATGAGAACCGCGAAATTTGAATAAAAATAGTGTTCGTCTAGGTGAGAATAATGAATTAAAGTGGTTGTTGTTAGAGGACGTTATGAAATAACAAGGGGAAGGGGTATATGCAACTAATTATTTTAAAAAATAACTAAGTATATAAAGAAAATTAGGTAGTTATTGTAGTAATAGTAGTATTGTAAGTATTCAGTCGTCCAGGGTTTCGAAGAGTGCCTCGAGTTCCGGCGATGTATAATCGTCCTGAAAAAGAAGGGGAAATCCGGGTAATATAGTCACTCTCTGGATCGGATCGCGGGACACGCCGGTCCCGGGGAAATGAGAGGGAGGTTTCCATGCCGGCTTGCATCTTTTGCGGCTCTACCATTGCAAGGCCCGGCTGTGCTCTTTTGGCCGGGCCGCTTTTTTAATAGATGGGAGCGTGCTGGTTTTTTAAAGGAAACCCCCCTCACAAGCAAATAAATGCCAGGATAATTAGCTACTGATTCTATACAATTTTGAGTATTGAGCACTGTTGCGTTTGCGACCCTTAGCTAAACAGCACACCACCACAAAATATAATGTGGGTAAACAAAAATAGATGAAAAAATGGTACCCACATGAACACACGAACTCAAACATAGAAGGTAAGGACTGAGCGGGAAGGTGATTAGTCTATCCACGCGAAAAAAGGGGGGAGGATAGAAACAGCGGGAAGATTTGTCTCTAACGCCGCTCTGGGCTCCTTACGGCACCAGGTTAGGTCGCGTTGGAGCCCAGGGGAAAAGTAAGTAGAAGGGGGGGGGGGGGGGGGAGTAGAAATGAAAAGTACGGCGGCACGATCTTCTCATACTGGGCTCAGGTCCAACAGCAGGTTTGCGGCTGTGACAGAGTCCAGGGGTCAGGCTGTCGGGTTGGTCTGGTTGAGCTGATTGGACCCCAGTGTTAGCCTAACGGCCTGGCGGGGCCCAATAGATATCTGTAACAAGTCTTATCTTAGTCTTATTATTTGGGACCTGTAACAAGTCTTATTATTTGGGATCAACTCTCTGGGCTACACTAGCACTATTATATACTCGATGTAGGCAGGAATGGTGGTGCCTGTAATCGAAAGTAAACACTATGTAGAGAGTCTGTAATTAAATGATAGTAGTATGGAAACTTAAATGAGTGAGTAAGTACCGACAGAATTGAGTCGTAGGCGCGGCGGGTAGAAGAAGGAGGAGGGTTCGGTTGCGGAAGGGAAACAGTTGAGGTTGTAGCGATCTGGAAAGGGAGGGAAGGAGTAGGTTAGGGTAGAGTCGTTTTTAATAGGGAGTATATATTGTGTCTATACATATGTACATATAGATAAGGGTTTATTACCGGCTCAGCTTCCCGGTGCGAAAAAGTGATCGTGGATGGCAGATGCTGTCGTTGCAGAGCCACCAGCGAGTGGATGTTCGCCTTGGCAGCCTCTCTTTCCGCGGGAGAAAGAGAGGACATGCCAGGCGTATAAATGATCATCCACTCGTTGGCCGGAGCGGACGGGACCGGAGGGACTATTGGAGCAGGAGTCTGGAAGGAAAAAGGGAGGATTACGAATGTCGAAGCAGGGTGTAAAAGTTCAGAAGTATTTGAGAGAATTTAAATATGTGCAAAGGGGTACTTACCGTATCTGTGTAATCCGTATTTTGAGCCGATCGGCCATGTCCTTTGAGTTTGCGTTTTAATTGGGAATTTGAAATGGGTGATGGGGAAAGAAGATTATAAGCTGCCAATAATTTAGGCATAGGTACATTCTTGTCGTAGCTCTAGATTATGATAGTCGACATGGGACGTATTAAGAAGAGAAGGGAATTGGGGAGCTAATTCGGACAAAATGAGGTCCATTTTTTTTGTTGTTTCGCAAATTAATATTTATATACGTTATGCGGGCGTGCGCGGGAGTTGGGAGATGAAACAACTCATTAGGCACAGATAAAATTTCCGTGGATATGTGCGTGCGCGGGTCACCAAAGAGATTACATAATATGCAAACTTTTTTGGGGTGTATGGTTAATTAGACTAAAGAGGTTTCACTTGTGGACGAACCTTTTATTTTAGATAGCTATTGCACACGGCATATGTAGTTAATTACACGAAAATAAGTCTTTATATTTAAACCCGAAATGAAAAGAGCTTAATACTAGTCGGTGTATGAAAAAAATATCCAATAGATATAGATTGATATTGTTACGGGATAGGGGGCTGTTTTAAGGAAAAACACAATGCCTGAACCTATTGCCTTTAAATTGACGATGTTAACACACACGCGTACGTAGAGACTACGTAAAAAACTAAACACACACGTTTATTACACAGTACTTCACTTTGCACTTACACACACGTAATATCGCTTTGGTATCGCTTGACTGTTCGCCTCGATCGCTTGATTGAAACTGACCCCCCGGCCCGAGCTGCGCCTGTTTATATATCGGCACGAAACTTCTCGAATCCTTTTGTATTATTTACCAATACATAATAATCGTCTCGGTGCGATTTTTGAGGAGAAGAACAGAAGATGGGTCTTAATAACAAGGCCGCTTTCGACAGGGGTTTACTCCATGTAGAATTTGAAAACCATGGGAAGGTGCGATGGTTGGAGCGCCTTCAATACAAGTCTGTTGACCTCTTTGACAGACAGGTATTCGATAGTGAGCCTAAATAATAAAAATATAAATATAACATCTAATAATATGTATCTATGTTAGTACAAAGTAAGTGATATACTATACAATAGTCCTATGTCAAATTAAAGGTTGATAGAACAGGAACTGAGCGAGTGAATTGAGTTAATGAATGATTACACGGTTATACATTTGTAAAATATCAACTGGGTAGAATAAAGTTGTAAAATTAAAGATAGGCTTCATTATACTAGATACATTAGTCAAGCAGAAGTTAGGGATAGGTTAGATAATAATTAGTCATAAATACAAATATAATTTATAATTTAGATATATATAAAAAAAAAATTTGGTAGTGGTTTGTTACAATGTTCTACTGTGGAGTGTAAAAAACATACAATAAAAATCTAAATCTTTTATATGTAAAACTCAAAGGTGACTGAGTGATATAGTGATCTATCAACGCACAGCCCAAACCACTGGACAAATTGGGCTGAAATTCGGAATGAAGGTAGATGTTATGACGTAGGCATCCGCTAAGAAAGGATTTTTGGAAATGCCACTTTTCAAGGGGTGTAAGGGGATGCCAGTTTTACTTCTTAATGCGAGCGAAGCCACGAGCACCCACTAGTAAAAAAAAACTGATAGACTAATAGAACAGCACTCACGTCCGTGTCATAGTGCTTGGAGCAGATGTGCAGCATCTGTTGCACGACGAGCACGTCCCCGGTGGCTGCGTACGCGCACATGGACAGCGTGGTCTGGCACAGCGACTGCTGCGGCTCCGGGAGCACCTCCAGCGCCGCCATGGTGGCCTCCGTGCTCTCCTTGCAACCTGCACACAGACCAAGAACAAATTGACTACTTGTATGGCCTTAATAAGTAAAAAGACAAAACAAAATCACGAATAGCTGGGCTAAGACTAGTAAGAAAGTTTGTATGCGTGGCCAACTTTGGTGTCTACATTTTTAAACCACCCATTAGCAGCGATGACTAATTTCTATGAGCATTAGCTACATTAATCTGGAAGCCGATAGCAATGCAAGTAAAAAGAGCTTACCCAAGAAGCACAATCCCAGTCCAAGATGCAAGAATCTGGCGTAAGTGGAGGAGTGCAGGTCCTTGTTGTCGTCGATCAGGCGCTGGATGATGGCACACGTCACCTAGAACGCACGTTATTATATTTTTTCCTCTTAGTAGTAGTCTATTTTTGTCCGCATACAAAGGATGGGGTTGCGTAGCTTTGATACAATTTGCTCTTGGAACTAACGTGTACTTTACGCAGTTGTATTTGCATTTCAAGGGGGTTGTTCTTTTCAATCATATTGTAAAATTAGTTAAGAGTATTTATTTGTTTGTGCCGTACGAAAGGAGTAGGCACTAAAATAGAGTACTGTTCCTCGGCTGTGTGCTTATAACAAGCTGATGATGATAAATCAGATAAACATTTCTTGATAATTTGATGAATTATGATGATGATACTCACGTCTCCATTGCAAGAGCCGACCGCGATGAGTCCGCACGAAATGGCGGCGAGCGCGCAGATCTCGGGCGGCGCACTGGTGTCGCTGAGCACGGGCAGCAGGTGCGACAGCACGTCCTCGCGCTGCGTGCCCGCGTACGCGATACCCAGACCTGAGGGAAAAAAACAGTTTTACTGCTACATTTGTAAGGATGGCAAAACTTTGGAACACTCTCGGAAGCTGTTTCCTGAACAATGCTACTTATGTGTTGTTATCGGAACTTACAATCCAAGGTTCTTCCAATATAGGTTTAGTAGGTAGTTTATAGGTAAATATGCTGCAATCTCACCTAGGTTTTGAAGGAGTACTTAACATCAGGTGGGCTTTACCTAAACGCGAACCAATTCCACGTGAATAAAAATGATCAAATATAGGTGAAACTCAAAGTGACTGACTGACTGATATAGTGATCTATCAACGCACAGTACAAACCACTGGATGGATTGGGCTGAAATTTGGAATGAAGGTAGATGTTTTGACGTAGGCATCCGTTAAGAAAGGATTTTTGGAAATGCCACTTTTAAAGGAGTGAAATAGGGGGTGCAAGTTTTACTTCTTAATGCGAGCGAGACCGCGCAACCACTAGTGCATTATATAAAACAAACTAAAACAATACAGTAGGATGACTCACCGAGCACACTGCCGATCCTCAAGTTGGCACTGGAATGCAGAACATAGTCTGACAACAGAGCGAGGGCCGGGTCGCACTCGTTCCGGACCCCGCAGTTGACGAGCCCCAGCGCGAGCAGCGCGCCCGCCTTGATGTGCTCGTCCGCCGTGTACAGGTACTTGTCGATGGGGGTCAGGCCCCCGTCCACGTCCCACAGGTGGATCATGCCCAGAGACGCCGCCGCTGATAGCATGCCTGCAAGCAACTCATGTATAAATAAGTTGGCCGAGACATTTCACATAGCGTCGTTTGGCTCTACTAAACAAATGCTTGTATTGTTTTTAAATGTTGTATAGAAAGCAAAATTTGTTTTTGCCTTTTAATTCCGGTTTTGTACCATAGCATAATTTTTGGGGTTTTGCCTTTTAATTCCGGTTTTGTACCATAGCATAATTTTTGGGGTATGGTGCTAACAAATATTACAGACTTTTACAACTAAAAGTTGAATCAGTATGAAAACTTATTTATGATAATAGTGTAGCCTAACATCAAGCTGGCTATGGTCAAACATAAGCCTTTTATACGGGAAATAAAATTGCGCGAAGACACAATTGCACATTTAAATTGTTTATTATTGATTATTTATTTAACTGTATATTTCTTTGTAAATCTATATATATACAACTCAAAAGTGACTGACAGACTGATATAGTGATCTATCAACACACAGCCCAAACCACTGGACGGATTGGGCTGAAATTTGGAATGAAGGTAGATGTTATGACATAGGCATCCGCTAAGAAAGGATTTTCGAAATGCCACTTTTAAAGGGGTGAAATAGGGGATGAAAGTTTTAATTCTTAATGCGAGCGAAGCCGCGAGCACCCACTAGTTATGTATATATGTAAATAAAATATATTATTTTTACAAAAAAATGCATAATAAAACAATTTTGACACAGTGTGATCTGATATGGGCACATCAGCTGATCACCCATTAATGAAATAAATAAAATACATATTACAGAATATAATACGTTACCATGATCTTTGTTCTTGTACATCCACTTGTTTCCATCCTCGGTGGTGACCAGCTTGTCCCTGCCGAAGCCTGCATTGACAAATGCGTTCACAAACGTGGCAGACAGGTTCTGTCGCGCCGAGTCCACGGGGTGCTCCGTCAGCAACGAGGGGCGGAGCGCCGAGCCCGCCGACTCCAACCACGTCTTGTACACTTCTTCGGGAGTCTTGGGCTCCATGATATCCAACTAAAAGAATTATATTATTACTACAAAAAAACAAATCAAGCAATCAAAAATCATTTATTGAATTTAATTTTATGTTGTATAAGTTAGTCAAATCAATCAATCAAAACAATCATGTGATGTGATGGAGTCTCAATGGAAGACCAGCAGGCTGCTTGCCTGATCCTGAGGTGAGGCTGGCTTGAGACAGAGTTTTTTTACTATGTCTTGTTTTGTTCCTTTAAGTACATGAATATTCTGTGTATCTATCTATCTAAACTACAATCTTGAATCCCAGACCTGTGGATCTAGGATCTAGGATCAATTCAAAGCAAGTCAGCCGCATAAGTGGTTTAGCTTTTAAAAATGTTATTGTTATACCTCTCTTGCCAAGCTCAGATAGTGATCATTGATGTGTGCGTTGAGCAGGATGGTGCGCAGATCCTCGTCGTCGATCTCGAGCGGAATGTACTGCCGCGCCAGCATGTAGCACAGCTGTTTCTTCAGCAATCTGCAATAATTATATACATTGAGGCTTAAAACAATGTTTCAACTCAATTGAATAATTGCTTACTAAGTTTTATGGGTAATTGAACAGAATATTTAATTTTCAAAGAAATCTAATAAATGAAACAAAATAAACTCTGCGGTAGGCTAGGGCTTTTGATGATAATGATGGCTATATTTTAAATGACTGTGGCTTCGTCTACAATGTTTTTTGGGATCAAAAGATATCTGGGGACACGGTAGTGCCCCCGCCAAGTCGAGCGCGAAGCAAACTGCCGTACCATCCTTTTCTCGAACCGTTTCGCCGCATTTTCAGCCCCCTATTTGAGAACCTCTGGATAGGATTAAAACGCTAAAATTTTCGTCATCTAGAAATTCGTAATAAAACACTTGAAATCCAGAATTTCAAGTTGGTAGATCAATTAGTTCCGAAGTTATGCTAATGCAAAGTTTCGCTTTTTCGACACTGACTCACTCATCATCAAAATAGAACTACTACTTCCCATAGACCTAGAGAGCTGAAATTTGGTACAGAGGTAGATTTTAGCGCACACATAAAGGAAAAACTATCAAAACAAGATTTATGGAAGATCTGGACTACCTGGTGACCCTGATGAGAAAACGTAAGAGTACAGTCAAATTAGCGTTTTTACGAGAAATATGACAACGCAGTACATGCGACGTCAAAGTGAGCGGAATGCGAGGCCGAAGGCCGAGTATCACCATCACTTTGGCCATCAGACCTTAGAGTACCATAAGGGATCTCGAAAACTATAAGAGATAGTTGGTTGGGTTGGTGCTTGAACTAAATATGATGAGAACTGGTGGTATGTATCGGATCTTACAAAATCATCATCATCCTCCGCCAACTTTCTACTGCATTCAATTTTCTATATATATGTAACTGTATTCTACTCAATAAATAAAAATATTAGATATATATATTAGTCCACGTCCTGTCAAAAAGAAGTGTAATCCCACCAAAAACATTCTGTAAAAAATTTGCCAAGTCTCGATAGAGCTGCTTGTTTATCTCTAAAAAGTAATGAAATCTCTAGAATTAGTTAAGCCAAGTCTAAGGTTCCTTACTGCGATTTATTTATTATTATAGTTAATTTTATGTGACTTGGCCGTTGACTTGTAAGTAGTAGATTATGATTAATTAAAGTTTAAGGGAAACATAGAAACAAGAACCAGAGCTCTAACGAAAAATTAAGATAGATTAGGATCAGAAAAAATTGTTAAGTGGACTCTACATAATAGGCAAAAACTTTAGAAGATTTGAATAAATCTGCAAATAAATTAGTAAATAAACTTGTATCCACCAAACGTGTAAAGAATATTCAACGGCAAAGTCACGTAAAATTAACTATAATAATAAATAAATCGCAGTAACGAACCTTACACTTGGCTTAACTAATTCTAGAGATTTCATTACATTTTAGAGATAAACAAGCAGCTCTATCGAGACTTGGCAAATTTTTTACAGAATGTTTTTGGTGGGATGTCACTTTTGCCTGAACTATCATGATAACGAAAATCATGGTGATACGTCGCTTCCTTGTAGCGCGGGAAAATACGGAACAACACACTTCTATAATAATGCTATGATAAGGGCTTGTGGGCGGGAATCGCGGAGGAATATTGCTCGATTGCCCGGAAAGCCCGCCCATTCCTAGACGAAGTGACATTGTGGTAGGTTTTAGTTGGTAGTGGAGTCTCATTAGCTGTAGAGCCCAGCATACCCCAGGGAACCAGAAATCTGAACCAGAATCCTACCTGGGCCCAGGTAGCTGGCTCGAGCAGAAGACAGAATGTGACGTATAAGAAGCCTATAGAGAAGTTAGTGACTGATAACCAGCATTATTGCGATTTCCCTCCGAGCCGCCGCCAGGTCGAAACAGCACAAGAACTTCAAGGCAAGTGCTTCACGCCAACTAAAGCAACCGTCGAGAAGACGCACGCTCATGATCGAGCTACGGCTGAAATGTTAGAAATTTTAAACACAATCAAGTCTATTAAAAGTGAATATATCAATTGTAAAACTTTAATGGATAAAGTAATATTAATACTTACTCGCTTGGGACACTATGTCTGATACAACTCCTGGGTTTCGAATACTCTACTGGAACGCAGATGGCGTTTACAGCAAGCAGCGGGAACTCGCGACTCTAGTAGGTGACCTGAATATTGACATAATCGCGATCTGTGAAACACTTCTCACTAACCGGCTTAAGCTTAACATAAAGGGTTTTACTTGTCACCGACAAGACAAACATGCTAGTGGTTTTGGACGGGGAGTAGCGATTTTAATTAGAGATGATCTTGTACATTCGCTTATTCCTACCCCTCCCACAAAACATATTGAAGCTGTCCTGGTTTCTCTTCAGCTACCTGGTACTGGAAAAGTGGTCTTAATATCCGCGTACCAATCTCCAAACAAACCTCTTCTTGCAAAAGATGTAGATCTGCTTATGGGATCTGGTTGTCAAGTAATAATTATGGGAGATTTTAACGCCAAACACCCGTATTGGTCACCTGGGCCTCCAAACTATCGTGGTCGAGTCTTATATGACCACATGCTTGCAAGTGACTTTTTGATTCATAGCCCGTTGGATGCAACGCTTGTTCACTACCGTTCTGATCTGACACCGAGTATCCCTGATCTTCTTCTAACCAAAAATTTCCAAATATTAGATAGAATAGTCACTATACCTTCATTATCGTCTAACCACTTCCCAGTCTTCGTAAACTTCACTACTAATGTTTTCCGTAAGCACATTATAAAATTTAATTACTCAAAAGCAAATTGGCCTCAGTACCGACAGTTCCTGAATGATAATACACACTTATCTTCTCAAGTGTATCATAATACCATAGATATAGATTCAGCTATAAATGAGCTACAATCTTCAATTATCCATGCTAGGAATGAAAGTATCCCCAGAAACAAAATCGAACCCTGGCGCCCTACGGCAGTTCCTAGACGCGTTAAGCGGTTGATTCAGTTAAAAAACCGATTGCGGAGGTATGCTGCTGTTGAACCTACACCGCATATCCGGAAGCACTTTATAACAATGATAAGTACACTTAAAATAGAAATTGATCTGGCTCTAAAGTCCTATCATGATAGTATTTGGAACCAAAAGTTAATTAAGGTAGATAACCCAACAACTGATCTGTGGCGCCTTGTCAATAGTCTGAAATCAAATACAAATTCAGCCTTGCCAGCTCTAAAAATAAATGGCAACTCCCTTACACATGACCAACAGGAACAGTCCGATGTACTAGCTGAGACCTTTTTGAATAACATGCTCTTAACACACAATTGGCCTAGTGACGAACAAGCATCTGTTGATTGCTCTCTTACTGCATTAGATAACCACCCTCCAGATGAGACAGCTCAACCTACCGTTCGCCCACTCGAAATCAAGAGACATTTAATGAATTTAAAAACTCGCAAAGCCACTGGGAACGACGAAATTTCGAATCTACTTCTAAAAAATATCCCTACAAAGTGTGTGGTCTTATTAACCAAAGTTTTCAATGCTTGTTTGGCTCTAAATTACTTCCCAAAAATTTGGAAAATCGCAAAGGTTATTCCAATACATAAACCAGGCAAAGACACCTCGGATCCCACATCATACCGCCCAATAAGCCTACTTCCCTGTTTAGGAAAATTATTTGAGAAAATAATCTATTCCAGACTAGCGCATGCTACCGAGCACTTACTCCCAGATGAGCAGTTTGGCTTTCGGAAGGGCCATTCAACGGTACAACAACTTGCCAGGGTCGCAGAAGCCGTGTCGCATAATCTGAACCTCCACATATCAACTGGAATGATCCTTCTTGACATCGAGAAGTCTTTTGACAGCGTATGGCAAGAAGCATTATTACATAAATTAATCAGTCTTAACACACCTATGTCATTAGTTAAAATAATTCGGTCTTATCTCACGGAACGATCATTCAAAGTACATGTTGGGAATAGTTTTTCCCTTCCGAAACCAATTCCAGCTGGTGTGCCCCAAGGCTCAATTCTTGGCCCATATTTATTTTTGGTCTTCCTCAGCGACATCCCTATTCAAACTCGTACTAGTTTGGCCTGTTTCGCCGACGACACGGCGTGCTACACCTCCTCAAATGACATTGACATTATAATAAGCAGGCTTCAATTAGCAATAGACTCCTTATTAACCTTTTTCAATAAATGGAAACTTAAAATAAATGCTTCAAAAACGGAAGCTATTCTATTTACTAGAAAACGCTCCTTTCCTACACGTAAAATCCAGATTGATGGTTTTAGCATACCATGGAGTAAGTCCGTCAAATACTTAGGTCTCACAATAGACAACAAACTGAATTGGACAGAAAACTCCTTGAAACTCAGTATTAAAGGTACCAAAGCGTTAAATGCACTTCACCCAGTAATGAACAGAAGGTCGTGTCTTAGCAATTTTACTAAGTTACGAATTTATCGTACCTTAGTCAGGCCCTGTATCACATATGCGTGCCCAGTATGGAGTAGCACGTGTAAAACCAACATTAATAAGCTACAAATAATACAAAATAAGGCTCTTAAATGTTCTTTTAACACACCTCCACTAACAAATCTCAAAAAGTTACACGATAAAATTGGTCTACCTAATTTAACTAACTACATATACAATTTATCCAAAACATTCTATCTCTTTAGAAATCCTAATAGTAAAAATAAACTCATCAACAACATATGCAAGACTCGTAAACGAAACTTAACTTTTATCGATAAATACAAACGTTACAAACTTCCACATCACTTATTCTTAACTAATGAATAGAATGACGTAGTGGTGGCTATTTGCGTGCGCGCGGGTCTCGTCGGCCGCAACTGTACGCACGATGTTTAACCTTGTGTCAATGCAGGCACGGCACAGAGTCCCGCGCACGACGACGCGACGGCTGGCCGGCCACAGTAGGTAACTCATGACTACGTCTGTAGATTCCCGCCCGCTGCTTGATGCGAACGACCGTTGACAGATTTGTGGACGTACCCTCTCTTTTGGTATTAAATTATTTTATTCAATCATATTCGTAAAATGTATTGTTGTTTCTAAACTTACATTGTGCTAGTTCACTTTCAATTTAGTTTAAATTATGTACCTATGTGTAATATACAAGTACTTTTTATAAATACACAGCAGTGAAAAGTTTTTAAAGGTTACTAGCCACACAAACAAATTCTTACTTATGATATTGTTGTGATAGGATAATGTACACTATTACCACAAATGTTTTGTAAGTTATTATCAATAAAGAAATTTGAAAAACAAAAAAAACAAAACAATACCCCAGGGAGAGTGTGGCGATGCGTAAATGCATTATCTGCACGAAAAATAAGGACTGTAACTAGCAACTTACGGGTCAGTGCAAGCATTGAAGACCTCCTCACACTTGGCCTTGTCATGCAGCTGCATGGCCACCAGCAGCGCGCGAGGGTACTCGCCGAAACGCAGGTACGTGTCTAGGACACCTTGCAGGATCTGGGTGGACTCCGGCTCTACCACGTAACTGGCACAGCTGAAAATTTTAGAAACGGAACAATAAAATGTTGCTTGTTTATAGGGTTATACATGTATAGATTGGATGGCAATTATGTTGCTTCATTGAAGAGTTATTATGTAGACTGTAAAATAAAAGTAACCAAGTCCATGTGAGACATACATATTTATCGTTTTGTTTATTTTACACTAAACACTTTTAGGCACTTAGCCTATCTATAAGGCTTGGTTCTTAAAAAAAAACAAGCTTGTGCATCATTATCTAGAAGCCACATATAATGTATGTTTTTTATTAATAATGGCAGTGTTTATGGTGTGCATTATTTGAGAGAGATTGTATTGTTCTTGATTTTTTCTTGGGCATCAATGTCTTACCAAGTAGTATAAGTTTTAATGTGTTTTGCAATATTTTACCTATATTGAAATTATACTAGACAGATTTATAACTATTCTTACCCAATCAAATAGAGACAGACCCGAGGGTAGTTGCTCTGGTCCATGTGCTGTGTGAGGAGATCCAGTCTGTCAATTTCCATCAGCAGGTCGCAGGCTTGGATCTCAGCCGAGTGCTTCATGTCAAATGCTATGACATCACGCACCAGTGGCAGGAGGGTCTCCATATTGTCCACATTCCACTCTTCTGCTATCTCACCTTCTAGTTGCCTGTAGCAAAATTTATATTTTGTAAGTGAATACTTAATAGGTTTCTATTAAGTCAGTCACTAAGCCATGTCGGAGACCCTTAGGGTGGCTTGATAAGCTTTCGACAGCAGAGTTGGCCACTCTCATTCAATGAGAAGGTGTTTTTTAGTAACTCTGTAAGCTTGGCTCAATGTTAATAATTCTGTATATATGAAACAAACACTTAATACAGCATGTCTTATTTTTGGTTTTTATTAGCACAGTTTCCTTTTCCAGTAGAAGTTGCAAGTTAAAATTAAAGATAAAATAAATAATTTATACCTGACATATTCATGGCCCCAATCACCAACATTTGAGAGAGTTCCAAGAAGACAATATTTGAGACATTCACGCTTTTCAATTGCTTCCTGAAAGTAAATCAATTACTTCAATTAGTTTAGGTTTCCTTAATTTAAAAAAAAATATTTAGAGTTTTCTTATACAACCAATATCATACAGTTATATCAAATGGTATAACAAATTAAAATAAACTTACTTGTGATCCACTAACACCCATAGCCAGTACAGAAACAACATCTGCACAGAACTTCTTTGTCTTGGGATCTTTTATTTTTTCATACACTTCTTTCAATGCTGGGTAGTGTTCTCTCAAGAATTTGAGTGGCTTCGGCACAGACGTCATTGACGTGGTGGACGTTCTGATGAGGTTACTCAACATTTGGAGTGCCGGAAAGTATAGATCCACATCATTGCCCTGTAACATAGTTGTTTTGTGTAGAAGCCTATTTAGGTTATACTTTTAACAAATACAAATAGCATAAACTCGCCGGTTACGTACCACAAGCTTTTCGACGAGCATATTAAGCTCTTCCTGAAGACGTTTGTCTTCTTCAGACTGAAATTGGACAGAAATAAAGAAATTAAAGAGTCATTTTGATAACAGTGTCAATTCACCGAGAGTTTCAGCATATATTTTGTACTTACTAAATCATCGTTGGTTACTACTGGTTCTGCCTTTTCTTTTTTAGGCTCCTCTGCCTTATTTTTTACAACCATTTTGTTTTATTTTCAAAAATAATCAATGATATTATTTTCTAAACTCCGCTTTCTTCACGAACGATGAGTTTCACAAAATTTGACAAGTCACCTTAGCGTCTGGGTTCCCAGTATATGGAAACTCCAATGCTACCACATCTTACTAGGCAATTTCTACCAAATAAGGGATTATAAAAATATAATTTCATCATATCTGTCTGTCCATCCGTCTCATACAAGTTTTTCACTAGGATATTATCTATGCAAATATTGATAAACCATAGAACTCAATGCAAATATTAAAACAAAATAGCTACTTTTCTTTAAATCGCTGTACAATCGGACATATGTATCTTATCATGCGGGAATGTAATTCGTATTCGCCAACTACGAGTTATTACATTTATAGTAGGTACACATACATGTATATTTATGTGTGACAAATCTCAACAACTGGACTAACTTTTATGAAAATTATGCTTTTTCCTAAGTTGGAACTTACTATTTTTAATTTATTATTTTTTTATTTTTATTACCTGTTAATATATCTATATTCTATGCCACTTATAGTTTCTGAGAAATCGATGGACAAATATCATCATCATCATCAGCTCACTGCTGAACATAGGCATATCTTCTAGTACACCACTCAGCCCGGTCCTGTGGACAAAGTTCAAATTCAAAATTCATTTATTCATAATTTTTGTACATTATTCTTAGATACCTACAAACCCTACAAACTGGGTGAAAGACGAGAGTACACCCGTGCTATATCGGTTAGTCACTGTTAGTCCCTTCCTGCGTCTTCATTAAAGTACCTACAGTAACGCTGAGAGCTGCTACTTGTAAATACTTACATATTACCTACAGGCAAATTATAACATTTTGAAACCTGATTATGTCACATGTAGGAACAATACCAAGGTTTCATATTACCATTAATTGCAATGCTGAGCCTCTGTCAAGTCCGATGTATGTATGTTTTATTCACTGAATTATTAGCATTGAAATGTAAACGAACGCGCTAGGAAAACGCAGATTTTTATTTAGTCTGATTTAGTCTTTAAAGAACTGTAGTGGTCATCGAACGTCCGTGTTTATAAGTAATTGAATCAATTTATTGAAATAACTAGATATTTGTTTTAAGTATGAGTACATAAAAATATAGCCGTTACGCTCTTATTGTAACTGTATATACATATTATATTACTATTAAGTTAAAAGTGTTACTTATCACTATTTCAATGTACTAATATCCATATTCAGGTAAAATGATTAATTACACAATGCAATTACTAGCGCGAAGAGGACCAATGACCATTCAAAGAAAAACAGTGGCTAATATTCAAAATACCGCGCCTGTTTTATTGATTGATGAAATGCCTCATCCGAAGCCGCTTCCGATATTTGGGACAAAACTTGATTTATATTTAGCCGGAAGTGGTAAAAAGTAAGATATAAGTATATTTCCGTTACAACAGAAGTATAAGTAGGTAATTGTTACAAAATAGTTATACTTATCTTCATAGTTTTAGTATATACTTTTATGCGCATTGTTTCAGATTACACGAATACATCGATATGCGGCATAAAGATTTGGGCCCAATATTTTATGAAATATTAAGTGGCAGCACTAAATTAGTGTTTATAAGTGACTCTTCTGTGATGAAGTCTTTATTTTTGAATCTTGAAGGAAAATATCCGACCCATTTATTACCTGAACCATGGATTTTGTATGGGAAATTATACGGAAATAAGAGAGGTCTCTTCTTTATGGATGGAGATGAGTGGCTAAATTGTAGACGCATTATGAATAGACATCTTTTGAAAGAAGACTCTGAAGATTGGATGACTGATCCAGTAAAGACAACAGTAGAATCATTCGTAAAATCTTGGAAAAATAAAACAAATCATGGTAATTTCGTACCAGACTTAGAAACCGATTTCTACAGATTTTCAACTGAAGGTTGGTATACCGAGATAATTTTTAATTTATTTCATAATTCTAAATGTATTCAGTATTTTGTGTTATTATATTGATTTTTCTTTTTAGTAATTATTGCAATTCTTCTTGGAGTCAATACAAGTAGAAAATCTAGCAAACATTCAGATTTTCTACTGACGATGTTTTCAAAGTCCGTGAAGAAAATCTTTCAAACAACTACGAAATTATACGGTGTACCAACAGAATTGTATCAAAGATTCAATCATAAAAACTGGAGAGACTTTAAAGACTGTGTAGACATGTCTTTACTTCTAGGTTTGTATGAACAATGTATACCCCGTCCAAAGTTATGAAAATAATGGAGCATACTTTTAGCACTGAACATAAAATAATCTTTTAGTAACTACTTACCTGTAGAGTTTCTTTGTAATTTTTCTAACGATCACTTTATTACGATCACGAAAATAAAAAGAAATACTTACTTATATACTTAACACAAAGTTTTGATTAGCAAAAAAAAAATGCGTGATTACTTTAGTATTTTAACAGAACATTAATGCAATACAAAAAGGCTTGCAGGTAAAATACAAATAAAAAACTAAAAGTTTTGCATCAGTCACTAACATAAATTATTTTTTATCATTGCAGCAAACAAGATAGTTACTGAAATGCTTCGTTCACCCAATGAAAGTAATGGACTTATAAAAAAACTCTATGACGAAAATCTCAACAATGAAACCATAGTAAGAATCGTTGCTGACTTTGTAATTGCTGCTGGAGACACGGTAACTATTGTCCTGTAATTTAAAAAAAAACTGTTTTTAATGAATATGATAAAATTTGGTATAAAACCACATCCAAATCCATTGCCTAATTTTGAAGTGTTATAAGCATAAGTTCCTAAAAGGGCCAGGACATACAGTGGGAGCCGACTTTGTTTTATACTTTGTAATGATAATATTTATTATTTCAGACCGCATATACGTCGCTGTGGATATTATACCTGTTATCTAATAATCAAAATACAGTAGCAGAAATTAGGTCAAAGCATAATCTAGTAAAAGGTGTGATTAAGGAATCTATGAGATTATATCCTGTGGCACCTTTCTTGACACGAATTTTACCGAAAGAATGCATACTGGACGGCTACAATCTACAAGCAGGGGTGAATATTATTAAATATAAAATTATCTTGTGAATGAATATTTATATTATCGTTTTAATAAAAAAAAAAAAAAATATAGATTATATAATTGGCGCCACTTGCCTACAGGATTACGAGTTTATTGTGGCAGCATAGTAATTTTCTACTATATTAGTAGAAATCCATGCGTATTTCGTAGTTTTAATTGCAAATGTCAAATATTGGTACTTGTCAAAGTCTTTGTAGTCCCTTACAATTTTGAGGTTATAAAAACGTAAATAAACATTAGCAATTGCTGCAATAAAACACAGAGACATGAATAATTTAAAACAAATCTGTGGAATTCATGCATTATCACGTAACTTACATATAAGAAATATCAGTGTATTATGTGGTAATCCACGGCAAGATAACGAAGTGAAACTTCAGAAAATACGTTCCTTCCAATCACCATATATCTGCAGCAAAAGACTGTTATCGCTAGGAGGCTTTGCAAAATGGCAAGAAGGAATATACACGAGTATATCCAACAGTTACCCTGTTCATGTGATGCAAGATGGGCTATTATATTTCCACGATCTAACCGGTCTACCTTGGTGGGCAACTGTAGTGACATCCACAATATTAGTCCGAACCGTTATGACTCTACCTCTGGCAATATACTCCACATATATATTGGCTAAAGTAGAAAACATTAGCTTGGAACTAAAAGATCTAGTACCCGATCTTAAAAGAGAAACTGCATTATATACAAGATACTGGAGATTATCTGAAAAACAAGCAGCTGTTATGTACAAGAGATCATTGAAGAAGCAATGGGTGAAGCTCATAGAAAGAGACAACTGCCATCCTTTTAAAGCAAGTTTAGTTGTAATGTTTCAAATACCTGTATGGGTTTGTATGTCATTTGCATTGAGAAATTTAGTGTACATGAGTAGTGGAGACCCGGCTGCAGCTATTACATTCTTGGAAATGTCTACGGGAGGTGTAGGCTGGATCCCTAACCTTACTGAACCAGACCAGTCGTGGATCTTACCTGTTGCATTTGGCCTCACTAATTTGGCTATCATTGAGCTGCAGAGAATGTCAAAGCTGAGACAACCTTCAAAGATGTACAATGTGCTAACAAATGTGTTCAGAGGCTTTTCCATAGTCATGATCCCTGTGGCAGCGAGTGTTCCTTCATGCATGAGCCTGTATTGGATGACTTCAAGTGGTTATGGCCTCATCCAGAACATGGTTCTTCTCTCCCCATCATTGAGGAGAAAGCTGAGAATACCTGAAGCTCCGAGTGAAATAGAAGAACCCTACAAACACATCAAACAAGAAATCTGTCAGAAATTCAGCAAAGCACTACCTAAGAAAACAGAATAAAGTGATATTTTATTTAAATTATAATAGACAAATTTTATTTATTGCTCGAACAAATTTACCTTATTCAAACCACTATAAATCCCATAGATTTCTAATATATTTTTATCAGATACCAAGATGAATATTACTTAAGTTTAATATAAATAATTTATGTTTGCCAGACACCAATAATAGCTTCCATTTACACATCTGGTCGAGATGAGAGGAACTTCAGTCGAGCAGATGAGTTTTTGCCATACCGCTGGAACAGGAATGACCCAAGGAAGAAGGAATTGGAGAACCACATCCCTTCAGCTTCATTGCCATTTGCTCTCGGAGCCAGGTCTTGTATTGGAAGAAAGATAGCTTTGTTACAACTTTCAGAAATGATTACACAGGTAAATATAATATTATGTTGGAACATCATTTGATATCTTCTATTACTTTGTAAATTTTCCCTTGAGCTAAAATAACAAACTTAACTAACATTTTTTTTAACATGGAATAGGCTTATGTTTGACTGCACCCCCCCTAAGCACCACCATAGTCAAAGATGTAGCATGTTTGCCTAGAAGAAACATATTTACTCTGGATTTGGTTTATGTAGTTGATTTTCAATGGAAAGAAAGAAAACATTTATTGTGACAGATTTTAAAAACACACAGGAGTAAAAACATAAAAAACAAACATAAAATCTGCCACAACACAGCCCCAACTCAGCATAATGCTGCAATGGCCTCTCAGTCCAAGAAATTCATATTATTTATTATCACTAACTTATTTAATTTTTGTTTCAGATTGTAAACAATTTTGACTTGAAATGTTTGAACGAAAATGAAGTCAAACCAAGAACTTCGCAAGTCCTAGTGCCCAGTGAGGAAATCAAGATAGAAGTATCTTTACGTAAATCTTAAAACAAACATCTATAAGTGTATGAAGAAGATTTTTTTATTTACATTTCATTATTATATTTTCTAATAATTATAAGCGAAATAATTGAAATGGTCGTAAATAATAAGTATACATTTCATTATATTAAAAAAAGATTAAATGCATTTGTTGATATAGAAAATAAAATAATATACCTACTGACTTAGTGTTAATACAATTTAAATCCACTATGTATCCATAACAGATTTTTACAATTCATAAGTATTTACATGACGCTAACAAAATTATGCATACAGAGAGATCATTAACTATTCATACAAAATCTCCTATGTCCATTCTTCCAGCTGCCTTTTTATAATGGATTTAATATCGTCCAGCCATTGTTCCCTGTACTCTAAATTCAAGATATTCCTGAATGCTTGCGCGCGCTTTGTCTCGCTCATCTTGCCCGTCAATAAATATGCAACAGACTCGACACAAAGGAAGCCCATACCTTCCCCGAGCGACCAAGCATATATTTTATCGGCCGTATCGGGCGTCAACTTGAATTGCAAAATAGCGCTGTTCAACAAAACCTTAAGTTTTTCAAACAAAAATCTGTCAGCTAACAATAACACTTCTAAATTAGTTTCAAGTTTGTCTGCCATGGGGAAGACTCGAATATCACATTTAGAGTTATTTAAACCGAAATGCAGTAAAGTGAGAAGATATTCCAGACCTGCTTTTGTCACATTTTTGATTCTCACAGATTCTTCTATAGATTCCTTGAAGCAACCCATTAACATGGCGCTAAATACTTCCGAGTTTTGACATAAGAAGGTCCTGTTTGCTCTTACAGTAGATGAGTCGTCCAACTCAAAAGTAACAATTTCTTCATCACCTAATCCATCTAAAACTGGGGCGTAGCTAACACAAACGTGATCCGAAAATCTATTCTCCAGTAGTTTAGGATCCTTTACTCGTACATTTGTTGATAGTTTTCCTAAAGCTGTGACGTAATATTCGAATTCTTCGGTGGTTTTGGGAACTCCAGCAAAGAGAACATTTAGAGCACCACATTCTATGAAATATTGTCTAAGGACTAACTTTGATCTGGAAAGAAAGTTTGCTTGAATTAGGAATAGTAGCTTAACAGCAAGTTAATGTAATGTATTCTCTAGGCTAAATATGCAGGCTTATTCTATCTACTTAGAATCTAAATCAGGTTTTTTATATTAAAGAGGTTTTATTAGTTAGCGAATTACTTATTTGTTACGGCAAAATCTAGAAGCGTTTAATTTCATTTTATCAATAAACTAGCTGTGCCTGCGACTTCGTCCGCGTGGAATAGTTATTTTGGGCATCATATTTATTTTTGCAAATAACCTCTTCAGCTTTATAAATTATAGCTGTTACCCACGACTTGAACCGTTTTCGCAGTGCACGCAACGGAATCCCTCAAAGATGAATAATTTTCCCCGTTTTTTCCAAATTTTCCATTGTTTCTTCGCTCCTATTAGTTGCTGCGTGATGTTATATAGCCTAAAGCCTTCCTCGAAAAATGGTCTATTCAACACAAAAATAATTTTGCAATTCGCACCAGTAGTTCCTGAGATTAGCGCGTTCAAACAAACAAACTCTTCAGCTTCATAATATTAGTATAGATTCAATTTATACTGGTTTGTCAGTATAACAACTGAGAGGTTAGTAAGAATATAAAACTTACTTGACAATGTAAGGCAGGGTCAACGATAATGTTTCCTTCATACAACCCGGATTCATGAGGAGTTGGTAGCTGATCACTCCGATTCCATATCTGGATTCAGCGAGGGAAGTTAGCCGGTTCATCAACTTAACACATAACTTTTTCAACTGAAAAGAAAATAAAAAATAGTAGTAATACGTTAATATATTTGTGATTGTGATTAAGTAAATCTAATTCAGATAATTATGGTCAGTTTGAGCGAAGTTTGCTCAATATATGAGAAGTTTTATTGTATTTAATAAGATAAATAAAGCTTACCAATCTGCACTGCTGACACTCGCTGACCGGATGATTAGTTGCCAGCGACATATTGTGCAGTCGCAGGGCAATTTTGTTCTTCAATATGTTCCTCAAACAGAGGGCGTTGCTGTAAACACACATAATTGTAATAAGTGTCATTGCTTTACTGAATTAATGTACTTTTGTAAAGGCTAAATCAACGTCATTTTTTTAAATTTATGAGCAACAAACGCAAGTAAATATAAATTCACAAGCATCAAAATTTGAAATTTCATACTAGGCATTCTTCCTAACCATTTCATTTCATTTATTCATCAATATAGGTACAAAAAGTACACTTATGATAGTCAATTCAGTACACAATTATATAAATCAAGTGTAATATCATTTATAATCAAGTGTAATACCACAACTGTGACCATTTAATAATAAACATTACGTACCTAAAAATAAGGTTCAAAATGCGAGCAGCTCGGCCCATCGGTCTCCTGCACCGCTGGACATAGTCTAACAAGGCATGGAGACATTCTTTCCCAGTAAGTTGTTCTATCGTGTCCTTGGGTATAGCAGGCTCGCTGCTTTGTGTCTGGCTGTCGTAGGAGCCGTGCGAGAGACGGTACAGCAGCACCAGCACGCAGGCGATGCGGGACGAGTTCATGTCTAGGTAGGACTCTTCTGGAAAATGCAAACATATAATGTGAGCATGTATTTCAAAGTCAGTTTTAGTTTGGAGTGGAGACCGCGGCTCGGCAAGAGTAGCGTAGGGCACCCTGCCACCAGGTGGAGCGAGCACATCATGAAGATAGCAGGGAACAGGTGGAGACGAGAAGCACAAAATCTGGCTGAGTGGCGTGCCTTGGGAGAGGCCTATGACCAGAAGTGGACGACTATAGGTTGATGATGATTTCAAAGTCAGATATTTCACATCATCATTCCAGATTATTCTGACACATCTGGTTTCGTGGGTAAAACTCTTTATACATTATTATGTAGTAACATGTGGTACATGGTTTAATTACGAAGCTAAAACGAAAATAATAAAGCCTGGTAGAATACACACTCAAGAATAGTCCATTAAACTCTACCAACAACAAGAACATTATTTGAATGACAACTTTAAGTTAGCCTATTTCATATTTTAATTTTTTAAGCAATTACTATTGTCTCTTAACTATCGGAAGGTATTTTTAAAACTTAGAATTTAAAAAAGCTAGGTTTACTGTATAGGAAATATATGAATTGTAATTTGATAGCAACTATGAATTGTATAATATAACCTGTATTTTTCTGTTTGTGGACTAATAATAAAATAAATGTCATTTATTTCAGACCTTTAGTCCATACACATTTCAAAATATCATATCAGAACAAAATTAAACTTGAAAAACAACACAACCAAAATAAAATAAAAATAATAAATAAATCAAAAATCTGTGTCCGTAATTTAGTCGGATAAAGAATACATGCTAGCGAAAGTCAGATACTCACTCTCACTCGCCTCGAACGGTTCATCATCATCATCATCCTGTGCATCCATGTCATTGACCGCGAGTTCATCGAGCGCCGCCTGTGCTGCTTCCACTGCTCCTGAGCTGGTGACGTCAGCAGGACTCTCTTCAGCGGGTTCCGCCTCCTCGTTACATACGGGGGAGTAGCGACCCGATATCTCAGAATCTGAAGATTCTGTATAAACATAATTCAAATTATTTATTTCGGACTGCAAAGGGATAATAACTAATGTTAAGGATATAATGAATTGACATGTTCTTAGAATGAAAAATTAAAAACCGGCCAAGTGCGAGTCAGACTCGCGCACGAAGGGTTCCGTACTATCATCTATTTTATGTATTAGATTAGGTATTTATTTTTATAGTTAATAATATATTTCTATATATTTAACTTACTTACAAATATTCAAGATTTTACCTGTTTATTAAGATCGAGCAAAATTGCTTTAAAATTACTTTTGTTGTATGAGGACTCCCTTTAATATTTAATTATTTTTAAATTTTAGTATTTGTTGTTATATCAGCAACGGAAATACATCATTTCTGAAAATTTCAGCTTTCTAGCTATCATGGTTTATGACATACAGCCTGGAGACAGACATAAAAACAGACAGCGGAGGCTTAGTAATATAGGGTCCCGTTTTACCCTTTGGGTACGGAACCCTAATTATGAATTGTGAGTGTATAATGAATTTGTGTCGTTATAAATTTAGAGTAGGTATTAGGTATTTCCACAGAACAACGATCGGGCCACATCACCCCCGCGCGCGCCCCCCCAGGGCGACAAGCATGGACTTCAAAGCTCTGTGGGTATTTCCGTAGCAGCTGCATAAAATAATCCACACAAGGATCATAGATCACTAAAATCATTATATCTGCTGTGTGATATATAGTACAATAAGATATACAATGTTAACCAATGTCTATGTAAAGCGATGTCTTGACGTCAATGATAATTTGCCTGACCCGACGTGTAGCTGTTCTGTTTGAGTCCCAAACATTTACATGTATGAAAATTCGATCCTGAATATCATTGTATATCTCACCTTCGTTAACAACACTAAAAGGTGGGGTGGGGCTGGCCGAGCTGCTAGGGCTCCACTGATACTCCGTCCAGTGCGGGGACGCTGCGCTTCCTTCCCCAGTACTGAATCCCGACTCTGGGCTCCAATCACGGCGCCGCTTTCCCGCGCGGTACTCCGGACTGAACCCAGAGCCGCCGTCCGACGCTGGAGACATCGGAGCAGTTTCGGGACTCATCGGGCTTCTACTAGTCGATGCTCCTTCTCTGTCACTCTTCACCTCCCAGTAAACACCCGCTCCCCATCCGCGAAAACGCTGCAAACAAATATCTACTTTAACACCATAAAGTAACTTTCTAATTACTGTAGCTTGACGACTTACCTTCATAAACCCAGATGGACTTTTTGATCGCGACCGTTTTAGACGCTTACGCGATTTCGGTGGAGTTTCGTCTTCATTTGGACTATCGGAAACATCGCTTTCCACTGTCTCGCTGAAACCGATGAACATATCGTCTCTTTCTATGACCACGCTCAAACAGTCTTCAGCGAAGGAACTTTTTCGGCGTTTGAAAAGTCCAGTCTTCTCTTTTACTAAGTTCTCTCTTTCATCATCTATTTCCTTGGACACGTCATCGTTGCCGTCTTTGCTCGGTTCCTTGTAATCATGCTCAATATCCATTGTTAACAAATGTTTTTTCAGTTCGTCAATTAAAAAGTACAGGAGGCCCGCATTCACCAGCATTTGGAATGCTGTAATAGAAAAAAAAAATTCTTAGTATGGTAAATATTTTGAAGTCAAGAGAGCAGTTCAATAAATGCATTGGTAAGGTCACAGCCAATTACAATAAATAGGTACTTACATGTATCATCAAAAACATATTGTAGTAAAGCTCTGAGTGCAAATGTATGCTCTTTAGCAGCTGCTATGAGTAGGGGTAGACCACCAGAATGTCGGATGCGCGCTCGATTCACAGACTCACCGCTGAGCTGGGACAAAGTGCGGGCTACGCCTTCTGGCCACCACAACACATCTGTAACATGAGGGATAGTAAAGTTCACATAGACATGAGCAGACCACTGACAAATTCTAGTATTGATAATCATAATCATCTTTATTCATAAAAAACTATTACATGTCAACAAAAAATATATTAGGTCCTTACCTATGAAATTGCCGATTTGTATGACGAAATTGAGAAAAATGTCATTTCCAAGAAATGTCAGAACAGATTTAGATGCAATTGATAAGTATAGTTAGAACACTCAACTGTGCAATTTAAAACCACCGTACATATCAATATTTCACATAAAATTTCTCAGTTTGATGGCCTATCTTCCCACTTGACATTGGCAGAATTGCAAACTCATATATTCGCAAAAGCCACAAAAAAAAACGATTGTTAGATGGAAAAAAAGCTATGCACTGCATATATCAATTTCTCAAAAACAGAGTATATGATAAAAATATACCTAGTTAAAGTAGTGAAACCGACGACACATTGAAAGAGGTGTTTTCAATGACTTTCCTATAAGTAATAGTAGTACATAATTCAACAATTGATATAATAAAAATTGTATTTGGAAAAAATATAGATGTACGTAAAAGTAAAAAACAGATTAAAATGTAAGAAAAAAACGGCAATTTCATAGGTAAAGACCTATTATTAAAAGAACTACAATATCCAAGCTAGTTTCTATATAACACATTCTAGTATAGATACCAATCACCCAAAGTACCTGTGACATGGTTTAAGTTATTGCTTTATGAAGAGACACAGTAAACTATAATCTCTCGTAGTCTAGTAGTATCTCACCCTGGCGACACGCGGGCTCAAGCGCTGTCAACTATCATACATATTTGTTCATATTGTTTTTTGTGGACATAGTGAATTAATATTCCCTTCATTTTGAAATTACCCACAATTTATATCTTATGTTAATTATGATTGTGCAAATTTGTTCTTAGTAACTTAGTGCTATACTTAAGCCTAAGTAGAGGTCTTTAGACTACCAATCACATTAAACTTTACTGTCTTTATATCATTAATAATCAACAAATTAAAAGCTTTATAGTGGCCTACGTGCTTGGACAAAGTGTTATGTAAACTATTATTATGTATATACCACTAGGATACATAACACTGGTGCTTGTATATATGTTGTAAATAATTTATGCCTGAATAAAGATAATTGAAAATTGAAAAATTGAAGTAAACTATAAAGTGAATCTAAAAGTACCTGAATTCTTTTGTAATATAGACACAAGACATGGCACGAGCCCTGCAGTGCCAAGCAGGGGGCGGCAAGATGACAGGAAACAGAGGTTCATGAGACATCTCAGAGCCAGGGATTCAAATAGCTTGGTCAGAGCCACTAGACACTGGTAGCCTCTACCGTCTCCTTGGATCTGAAAATGAGTTAGAATCCTATTTATATACACCACTTACATATGACTGTGAAAATGAATGAATTTAAAAATAATAATGTTTTAATTTAGGTATAAGATATTTTGCGACTGTACAGTTAATTCTGTAACAATGTCAAATAAATTAAGTATGTTTAGTCATATAAGTAACATTTGGTAAATACTTTATTTGAAAAAACTTACAAAACAAATTTTACTAATTAAAAACAAAAACTTAACTAACTTACCTATAATAAACTTAAAACACCTATAAAAAAAGTATATCTGTAGGCAACATTCCCAGCATGCTGGCGGCATTGCCACGTTGGATGGCAATGCTTATCCTTTGCGCCAAGAATGTGCCAGCATGCTGGTCACGGGTTGTCTGAACTATCTGTTCTACCAAAAATTTACAAATTTAAATTTACTCATTGGCACCATCCCATCTCTCCATGACACAGGGTCAGGCTGGAGCGGCGGCTATTCTTGCTGAATAGTGCAAAAGGCTCAAATATGTCATACTCGGTCAGGGTTAAATAATTGAGCGTGGAAACATTGGGGCCGTGGAGACCAGGAGCCCATAAAATATGTCATATAAGTATTTTTTTAATTGAAAGACTTGTTTCAATTTTGACAAGAATATCACTTAAATTTTGAATAGGTAAAGTTTCATCATTTAAGATTAACCATATCAATTCAAAAACTTACAAATACTCAAGTGTAAAATTATTGCTAACTTACTATAATCAAAACAACAGCTATACCTGTTCAGCACACAGAGCAGGTGCATGAGTAGTAAAGTACCCGAGACACTTGAGTATACCACTGATAAGCTCCTCCTGACTCTTCCTCAGCTCTGACATCTCCAGCTGAGGGTTGTCAGACTTCAACAGTCCCGCAGACTCACATTCCGTGGTAAGAAGTATGGCAATGCAGCGAACTGAGTTCACACTCAGCATTTCTTCTCTTTTGTCTGTCACAGTCCATAATTGCCTGAAATTTATTGTAGTCACAAATTACTGCTTTTATTTCATCGTATTAAAACAACTATGGAGATTTTTGTTACACATTATTTAAGCATATTAATACCTGTATACAAATTTTAATACTTAATACAAATACATACCTTAATGCTCTCACTGCCATTGTCAATGTAGGATACGAGGTATTTTTATCCCTACTTTCAATAAGAGTAACTAAAGCTGATGCCACTCCATGGTTGTGAAGATCTTCAGCATTGGATTGTCTTTGTGCCAGATTCCCTACAACACGACACGCTCGCCCCACTATGCTGTCTCGACATACTGTTCTTAACACTGATACGAGAGGAGGCACAACATGCAATTTGCCCACCTGTAATAGAGATTTTTTGTTTATATTTTGGTGGAGAAGCATGTACATAAGTACCAGCATGCAGTATTGATTGAAAACTGTACATACTTCTGAGCGACATTCGTCATTCAAGCAACAGTTGCCGAGTATACTGAGAGCCAAGCCGAGAATCCTTTCATTTGGCTTTCTTATGTGAGAAACTAAACAATGTAATCCGCCACATTCTGTAAAGAGTTTGATCCCTTCGTCATTACTTATTAATTTACTCCTTATCTTCAGTAGTGAATCTTGGACTCTACTAGATGATGAAGATTTTAGGCCTTCTACTATACTTTTGACCAAATGTTTGTCCATTTTCAGTTTTAATCTGAGGTTTTAATTCAAAATTTCATTTATAAAATTCTTAACCATAGCGTGTATGTTTACTCAGCTGATTGTCAAAAAAACTAAAAACTCTAAAAAGCAAAATGGCTGCAATAACTATAGAGAATAGAATGAACAATTAACAGGTAATATATTGAATCGATAATTTCCGACTGAGCTTTTGTTGTCTGGCTTCAAGTCATTTGTTTGAAATTCTCAAAATATTGACATTGTATTTAGTCTGTGATAAGTGTGATAGAAAAAATAAAAAATGAAGACTGCGATGGGATGACAGAGTTTTGTGATACGTTTTTTACACAAAATTACACTTAAAATTAATTGTAGAACATTAAATTCTAACATAAAATTGTCATGAAACCGTTTTGTGAGATATGAGTGTCTTTGGGGATTTTCAACGTGTGTGGGTGCAACGTTTTCCAGAGAGTGCTTTGCCAGCCGCCTGGGAAGAAGATGTCAGGGCCAATTTGGCTAAACACAAACAAAAAGTCGCTATTCTTCGCGAGGAGTTGGAGAAGGAAGAGTTTTACGTTGAGTACTTAGAGACTTTGCTGTCAGATGTTGAGAAACATAAAGCAGCTGCACAGGTCACCCGCGGGGCTCCGCCCTCGGGGCCTGACGTGACGGAACCTGATTATACCAAAGCGCCTGATAGCACACAGGTAAGTCATATTTTCCTAAAAACAATCATCTAATACAAACATAATCATCAAAACAAAAAGTATTATTTTGGAAAGCTATAACAATAGCAGAAATGTTTGCACCTTATTGCTGCACCTTATCTCTATTAGATTAGGTCTATCTACCATTATCTTTGTATTATATTCATATCATTAGCAATACAAACACTTTAACAGTTGATTTAATTGGTCATTCTGTTGTTGAATGGCTTTATTCTTTTTATTCATGCTAGACTTAATTTTACTTGAGTCATGCACAACTTCCTCTAATTTTGTTATGTAAACATATTCATTATGTCATCCAAAACTCCTAAAACACTATTTCTGTTGGGAGATGGCTACATTATGCATAACAGTACAACACTGTTACATATTTATGTTATGATAATTCACTCTATACTTGACTGGTCATTGATTAATATTTATTGTAGACCGTTGCTAGCTATTGAAGTGTGAAAGTAACTGTAACAGCTGAATGTATTTTGTAGTTTGCTTTTTAGATTGTAGCCCTATTAGAAAAATGTTCTGAATACCTCTATTTATAGCACAGACAGAGTTCAAGAAAATAATAAATAAAACACAAAGATCTGCTGATTCACTCAACAAATACCTAAAAAAAAACAACTTTACTATTAGAATATGACTTAGCCATTTATAACATACCCATCAAGTTTTAAAATATTCTTTCTTGTTACCTTGTTACCTGACTGCAGGAAGAATAATAAGGCAGTCTTCAATCTACATAGTATAGATATCATATGTACATAGTTAATGTATTCTATATAATCAATGATTCACCCATAAGAATGGGCTTCAATGAATGTCTGCCAGCCTATAGAACTTGAGCTCAGTAGGCACATGTATTTAACCTACCTAAAGTAGGTTTGAAAATGCTAAATATCAATGTTATACATTTTGTTTATTCAATTAACTATTCAATGCTTATGATTATTAATTAAATGATTGCATTATACCTATGATTCTTATAAATTTATTTAATAGAAATAAGCTAGTGGGGCATATTAATTATTCAACTAGGATTTAGGTGATCAACTTGAGCCTAATTTGCTTTTATCATGCTTTAATAAGTGGCTTTTATGAAATTATTGGAAACAAAACTGTCACAAAAATATCTAATAATTATTATCATGTCTTGCAATAAAGAATTTTCTATTCTATTCTACCTATAAAAGTAATTACAAAAGTATGTTAACTAAACGGTTTCCGTGTAATTCGCGTAAGTTTTTTACGTGAAACAACTTACGTGATTTACACATGAGTGAAAACTGTTTAGTTAACATATTGATAAAATGTCTCACGAAAGTTTTAATATTATAATTACAAAAGTATTTCATATGTTGTTCCACTGTCTTTAGTAGTTACTTAAAGAGAGATAAACAAATTAACAAGTAATTAAATGACAAATTAAAAGGGCATATGGGTTAGAACAGTTTCAATATGTCTAAAATAGAACACCTGCTCCAAAAAACAGCTTGTGAGCATGAAAGGGAAACAATAATTAACCCTTAATTAGAGTACTTCAATAAATGGTAAAACAGCATACTGTTTTAATTAGTACAATATGTGATAGGGTTACCATCTGTTGTCAAATTCTCAGGGTTCCTGGTGTAATACTTGGAAATCTTTTATGATCCCAACATAGTTTAATATCTAAGTATATATACAACTTATGCTTAAATAGATCTTAGAATTATATTATTAAAAAAATATGTAAACATATACTTTCCTCAAAAGGTGTTTGTTTATGAAAAAAAGTGATTTGATACAGTCACAAAGCCCATTGAAAATAAGCAATATTTAAAACCAGTAACAATACAAACTCATAGCAAAAAAACAGCCCAGGATAGGTTGCATAAATTAGCTTGAAATTAACATATCCATGAATATGTATGTCAGAGATTTAACAATCAAATCAATAATAATAATTAATTGAATAGTCACTTCATTTTATTTCTTTTTAACTTACAATGGCAACCCCATGTGTGAGTAATTATGTAAATTGGCACATATATGGAAAGGCCAGTGCCTTGTTGACTGACACACCTACCTACAGTCACACCTACTTAATTGAAAAATATGAAAGTGTTCCTCGGGCGTCAAGGTTAACTGATAGCTTCATCAGGTTCCGTTTATGGCATGGGAATGGCATTGTGAAGTCTTTATGGATTGATTGATACAACACAATGTTTTATAGCCGCCGTCACATTGTTTTGTTTGCCCCTTCCTTGCTGAGCTAGGTAGCAAGAATTAATTTGTTATCAGTAATTATGCACAGTAGGTTACATGTGGGTGTAAATGAGGAAAAGCTATTTTTGGTCACTAATTTATTATTCATATTATGCTGTCTTGGAAACAGTGTGGGATTGGGGTCAGCACATGTAATGTAAAACGATCTTTATTTGATAGCAGATATCTAACAGCCACAGAACCTCTCTTACTTTATTCTTCATTTTATATGTTCTTCTGACTTTATTCTATTATGTCTTTACTATGTTGTTCTTTGTTTTTGCTGTTATCAGGCCTAAGTATATCCTCTATGCTATTTTCGATACATGACAAATTCACATCTGCAGAAGGTAACTTTTGTGTGTGAGCAAGGTTAGATAGATAGATAGAATATTCTTTACTAGCTGTACTCGCGACTTCATCCGCGTGGAATAGTTATTTTTGGCATCATAGGTAATTATTTTTGCAAACAACCTTTTCAGCTTTATAAATTATAGCTGTTACCCACGACTTGAACCGTTTTCGCAGCGCACGCAACGGAAGCTCTCAAAGATGAATAATTTTCCCCGTTTTTCCACATTTTCCATTGTTTCTTCGCTCCTATTAGTTGCAGCGTGATGTTATATAGCCTAAAGCCTTCCTCGATAAATGGTCCCTTCAACACAAAAAGAATTTTTCAAATCGCACCAGTAGCTCCTGAGATTAGCGCGTTCAAACAAACAAACAAACTCTTCAGCTTTATAATATTAGTATAGGTATGTAGATTGTAACACGAAATAAAAATAAAATACAAAGAAATAGATTAAACATAACTTATACTAGTGCCACAAGTGTGGTAGTGGCGGCCTTATTGCTAAAATATACATATATGCATGGTTATATGCTATTTAAACATTTCTTTCATTAAACATAGGTACGTAACGTTTCTACATACACATATTAAAAGAGTAATTTTACACGCACAGTCACCATTAAAGTTATCGGTGAATGTTTGAAAGAGACGTTTCTACGAAGAAAGACAACAATCAACAATTTTCCGCCCCTTTTTTGCTATCTAAAATATTGGCTACTTGACCTACTCATAAATATTTCTAGGGCTCCAACACCAACTCGCTGTCAAAGAAGAGCGAAGCGAGCGTTAGCAGCAACAAGAGCGATGAGACCGCTGAGACGGCCGAGTGTGAGCCCCCGGTGCAGCTCCGCGCCAAGCCGGCCATCCTCGCTGAGCGGAGCTCCGTGAACCAGTGCATCAACGAACTGTCTTCCAACCTGGCGGCCGAGGCCAGGAGGAGGTGCAACAGCGAAATAGTCCAGCGAACTGATAATAGTCAAGATTCTGGAGGTCAGTGTATTTCTGTTGAACAGTTTTATTTTATATTGTATCTCTTAGTTAGTTTACTATTCTTAGTCATGTATTCATGTTACATAATAAATAATAACTACGACGTAATTTACCTGTACCTAGTATTATATTGGGAGATGACTCTGGCCTCGTAACACAGTCTTACGGCTACCACGAGGTCAGAGGATTCACATGTTATTGTACAATATTTACGTCAAATAAACGAATTTTGTATTTGTATTGTATATGTTTTGTTTATTTCTGTTTTAACGGTAGTGAATACGCAATCGCTGTTCGGGTGTTTCTTATTGCTATATTTCGAATGAACACTTTTGATAGTCACATAGTATCACTTTATAAATTGCAACTTTCTACTTTAGAATGAATAGAAAAATCTTTATTGTAACACACGATAATAATTACAAAGAAAGAATGAAAAACTTATACTAGTGCCACAAGTGGCGGCCTTATTTCTAAAAGCAATTAAGCATTATGTGTTAGCAAAATTTACTACGTAAATAATATGTTTCTTGCAAAACAACATGATTTAAGCAATGTTTTCAACATCTGTTACAGTAGCCGTAGATCAAACGAGTCCGAACAAAGCCAAAAACCGTCCAACGTCACAGAGTGGTGATTTCGTAACAGTCATCGAAGTAAATGGTCTGAAACTAGCCGAGAGAGAAGCTAAGAAGGCGGAGGAGTCTCCTCAGTCCTCGGAGACTAGCCCCGTAGATCCAGTCGTAGCTGCCAAAAAGAAAGTTCCACCTAAGTAAGTACCTATCTTTTTACTGAAATTTGCTCATTGTATGTGTAATAAACAGAGGTCATAAAGATTTCTCTAATGATTGTCATGGAATAACCTGCTAACAAATTACTATAGAGACACTCAGTTTCTTTTACTTAAACTAGCATACTGATGACTGGCCTGTTAGCTTAGTTGGTAGTGGCTTTGCCTTCTAATATAGGGGTTGCGGGTTCGATTCCCGCGTGACACAAGTATTTATGCATTTTAAAATTTATGATTACTTGTGTTGAGTCTGGTCGTTTGTATGTATAATAAGTATGTATTTACAAAAAAAAAGCATATAAGTATTATATCCGTTATCTAGTACGACGACACAAGCGTTAGCTTAGTGTGGGGCTAGATGGCGCTGTGTGCAATGTCCCGGAATATTTATTTATACTAGTTCTTGAATGGGTAGTAAAAAAAACAGGCTTTTATATTGGTGCATCACTGTGTTGAAGGGAATGTTACATTTTTTATATAGATTATTAATTTTAGTACAATTATACGCTACGCTAAGCCATGTCATAGGGTTCTAAGATTGTTTAAATTTTCTCTACTATCATACGAACTTATATCATTAAATTGTTCTTAACAACTTTTATTTAGCGATCTTAGTCCGTAATGATTGCTTACCATCAGGCGAATTACGGTCAAGTGCAAACCCAATCATTGTTAATAAAAGTAAAGGAATGTATGTATATGACGAAGCGTTTGTCAGACTGAATGAGTAAGCATCACTTTCTTACATTATTCTATGATTGATTACTATAATTACAACGTCTTTTTCGCGTGACTGTCTTCTAATTATTTCTTACGTGAGAAGAAAACGTGTCGCTAAAATCAGCTTCATTATTTTCTAACTGAATTAAAGATAGAATTATTAATTTATTATTTTATTTGTGGTCTCGTCAATGCAAATGCTTGCTAATTAGTAAGAAAAGACTGATGAGGCTAGGCGATTTCTGTTATGTGGGTAACCAGAAAGTAACATTAAAATAATATAACTAAATGAAAGATTTAAATTGTAGATACTGGCCGATCGTTGCGGTACGACACCGTCTAGTTAGATAAATTTAGTTAAAAAGCCGACCTAAATGGTTTGAAATTTTAAGCTGCTTTAAAAACTTAACAAAGATTTTGTCTCATTTCTAATCTTCTTCTTATCGAATGAGAGTGGCCAACTATAGAGTTGGCCACTCTCATTCGATAAGAAGAACTCTCGACAATAGTGTCGAGAGTTCGCGCCTAAGCGCGGACGGCTTTATAGCCTCTGACTTGGCTTAACGACTGCCATACTAGACAAACAGCCGGGACCTACAATTTCCTGTGTCATCCGACCCACGGAAGCGCCTAAAATGAATGAAATTTTCGGTCACACATCCAAGGACCGACCGCTTCGACCTTTGCTTAACATTGGTAATCGCATGCGATTGCCTCCGCTAGCTGAGCTACGGGCGCTACATTACCTACTAATAAAATATTACTTATTCCAGACCACCACCGAAAGTGTTCAGCAAGCGCGGCGCTTCCCTGCCCGAGTCCGGCTTGCCCGACGACAGTCCGCCCTCCTCCTTGGGGCGGAGACTACGCAATGCAGAGTCCAGGGAGTCGATCTCTTCTGTCATCCACAGTCGAGCGTCTACTCCCTCTATTAGCGAACGGGTAAAGTATTTTTTTATTAGAGAGTAATTGGTGTCAGCGGCTTTGCCCGCATTATTTTGGAATAAAAACTAGCCCTATGTCTATATAGCCCTATGTAACTTATACTACTACTACCATATTAAAACACGATGATCAGTCGCTCTATAGCGGTGCGAAAGCAGATCAACAAATACATTTTCGCGTTTATATATTTGATTTATCTTGTACTATAAACAAACAACTACTGCACTAGTATACTATTAAATCGACAGTTACATATTATAAACGAAACGAAGTAGGTACATATTCATGTTTCTTTAATTATTTCTGTGAAACGTAAATCACACAAACCAATTTACGAATTAATACGAAACTAATAGACTGGTAGTGTATAACTGTTGTTAGATGTCTAAACATTTACAGCTGTATTCAATATAAAACTAATATAAACAACATAGACTCATTCCACGTTGATGGAACTCATTCATAGAAGTTCTAGGAAAACCAGCAAATAAGTATTATGTACTTATACAACGATCTCATACCCAGAAGATGCCTCATTACAGCGAAAAAATCAACCATTAATAATATGAAATGTGGCATCATGAATCATCATTTATGTCCATCTGAAAAGACTGATACAAATATCTTGTGATAAGCCTTGGTGCTAATTTTATTAATGTCATTATCGTACTAATAACCTCTCAGTATTTTTTCATTAGTGTTTAAAAGCTAGTTTGGAAGCGATTTTTAAAGTGAAGACATATAACATTATGCATATAGAACATATTTATTATGTAAGTATGTATGAAAAATTAAGTTATGCCCAATTTTACACAGACATATCTCTAATTTAGAAATAACTATCAAGACATTTTTCAGTGTCTTGGACTACACTTATTTGACATAATTTATTTAATTAGTTTAGCAGTCTTTCAGTTAACTTGTCAATGATTGCTTGTAGTTTATTACGTGATTCACTTATAACGTTCAGGCTTTCCCGTGGTGAATCATTACTCATTACGTCTTCCATATATCTTTTTGCAAACAGAAAAAAAATGCAAGAGAATTTGCTATCATTACTAAACCATATGGAATGTGAATAATTTGTAATTGTTTCACTTCATGATACAACCAGTTGTTAATTAAAATTCTTTTCATTTACTTTCGAAGAAATTACATAATTTACTCTTGAAGATTTTTTTATGATAATTTCGCTTACTGATAATATTGCACAGTTTAAACTCCTTATTTATAATGTGCTGTATAATAACTTGACCTTTACTGAAAGGGTGGCTTGATTTGCACAGAAGAGTGAACAAATATCCGCAAATAGACTGTATTGTTCAATATTCATAGCTGTCTAAGTATAAAGTTATTGATTTTATACGACGCAAGTTCATGTCTTGGAATAAAGTGACATAAGCAAACGGGTCATCTTGCCGTACCAAGTTAAAATAAACAATAAACATAATAAATAAAATGTATAAGATTAATGCGGTGGGATGACGACATTAGAATAACCGCAGGGAGCACCTGGATTCAATCTGGGCAGGACCGGGCGAGTAGCGTACAAGAAGAGAGGCCTATGCTCAGCAGTGGGCGATTACAGGCTTACTAGGCGCCTTCAAAGAACTTTGATAAAAAGTTAGAGACATCCCTCTGTATTCTTAGGAGCTAATTTGTTTGTTATTTTTTTGTATGAATTCTCAATCTTCTCAATGTAGGTGAAGAGTTACGAGTCTATAAACTCGCTATCATCGGAGCGCAAGCGTTCCGGCGGCGCTGCCACGCCTCGCTCCATCGACGAGGAGGGCACGTCCACCACGCCCGACCTCGGAGACGCGACTGAGGCCGACAAGTCAGCCCCCATCTCTCTGGAGAGCATACCGGCCGCAGTGCCCACGGGCGAGGACGAGCCGTACTACGATCAGGTGCCGGCTGACCCGGACAGCGTCAATGATGGCGAATATGTTTACATTCAGGCTGGTGAGTCATCTTAAATATCTAATGCTGGAAAAAAGAAGAAATGCCATTGCTGACAAATTTTGGCATCTTCAAACCGAGATTCTGATTATAAATGATTCAAAAACGGATCAGATACCATTGGTGGAACCGATATCTACGACAGCCCTTTTGGACGCAAATGGCGTCGGCTCTCATGACGGGTGCCTGAAATACGAAAATTTATGTGAAAATTCCACTTAATTTTTTTAACATTTCATAAATGACCCTAACTAATACATTATGTTTATATAGGAGGTACCGGCTCTAGCACGGAGGAGACTGGCAGCGCTGCGAGCACGCTGGCGTGCGCTCCGTCCGCGCCGCGCGCGCCCGACTCACCGCCCTGCAACACTGCGGCGCCCAACTACGTCAACATACACTACTTCATTCAGTGAGTACTCGCCACTTGCGGTCTGTGAACTTATGTGGAAGCTAGTAGTAGCATACACCGTGGGTGACAGCGCGAGCGTAACTAGTATCCTGCAACATGAGCTAAAGGATAACCTCGGCCAGGACCAAACACAGACACACAGTTAATATTGTGTGTGAGGTAGTAAACATTTGGAAACATTTAGCCATTCTTCCTCTGCACAAATGGATGTTATGTACCTACTTTTGGGCTGAAGTTTGGCTGTTACTAGTGTGTATAAATTTTATGTAAATGCATATGCTTAATCTTACGATATGGCAGATTCCTAACAAATATATCGGAAAAAGTAAAAAAATGTCTCAATATCGTGAGACTCAGTAACTCAGTTTCAAATCACACTATCAAAATATGTATATTAAGTAATTAATTACTTAAGTATTTAGTACAAATGATTTCCTTACTCTTCTTCCTTATAAAGCGATTATAAACTGTAATCTTTGATCTTGAAGAAGTTTAGTCTTAGACTTAGCTTAATTAAGTTAGTTCTTATTCTAATTATTAAAAAGTTTTCATTATACTTTTATTTGTATTGTTTCCCCTTTCTCCCAGACAAGGCGCAGAAGGCACGGAGCCGAGCGAGGCGGGCTCCGAACTGGCTGACTCGAGCGACACTCCCCTGCTGCTGCGCACTATATCCTCCGACACTGAAGCCAGCGCCACCCCGCCGGCCTTGAGGAAACTTAACCAGGTAAATGAGGTTTTAGACATTTTATCAAATTACACGTGAGTGAAATCCGTTTAGTTAACATATTGGTTCTATATTGTTTTCGGATTTACTAAAACCTAGGTCGGAAACAAAATTATATTGATTTTGACACCACTTAAAAAATGGCTTGAAAATACCAAAGGACATTCTTCTGGCGCAGGTTCCCAATTCGATTGCACTTTTTTTAAGACCTCGCTAGTGTTGTGTTGGGGTTAAGAGAGTAGCCTATATCACTTTTGCAGAATCTATATACTAAAATTGAAAATCTGTTGCTCAATTGCGATGTAAAGGTTTAACAAACTCAACTATAATTTTCTTGACCTCCTAAGCTTAATCTTGTAGTGTTTTAATTAGTAATTAGTCATAGTTACAATTTCCAAATAGGCAACATAAAATCTAGTCTATTAAGTCTGAATTTATCATTAACTTTTATAATATTACACCTAAGACATTTGGGCAGCTTTGTAAATAGCTAATCAAAATAACAAGTATATATAGCTTTTCTAAAATAAAATAGGATTATCTTTTGGAGTTATTTAAAAATAAACATTATAATGAAACAGAATTGAGCTTTTTATTCTGACTTTATTAGTACTAAGATATTTCCAAGACAGACATAGACGTCGAGTTTTATCTACACACACTAATTGCCAACTAGTTCAGTAAAGCTATCAAGATAAGAGACAAAACGTAGAACCATCTAAGTACGTACAAAAATATCTTATCAAAAGTTTTTCTAGATAAGCAAGCTTTGTTGTTACAGTCGTTTCAATGTTTAATCTATTCACGTTCTACAAAAAAAATACATTTATTTATTTATTATCCTATTTACAATTTTCAAATCGTTGTCTTCTAAATTATCGCTCTGTAACTTAATTTTATTTTCTTTTACGTGTGTTTTGTGAATTTTGTTCTTATCCAAAAGCGGTATTATATTTTCTTGTAAATTGAATTCGAAAACGCCCGTAGCTTTATTTGTTGTACACTTTTCTTCGTTACTCAGTAAATGGTATTTGCAATATACAGTTCTACAATGTTCTTCTTTGCATCTTGTGTAATAGCAGATTCCTTTTGAGCAATATGTGTCCATTTCTGTATTGGCTATGAATTCGTTCATAAGCTCTGTTGCATAATCTTCCAATATTGACTGTATATAAGATGATATTATTGTGTCGATTTCTTCTAATAATGTGGAGTTAGGTTCTGGATTTATTGTTACACCTGTTGAAAATAAATTATGATTAGATTTTTAGAAAACTAAACAAAAATTAATTTAATTTTTATTTAACTCAGCAATCAATTTTTTTTTATTATGCTGATTTGAATATGATATGTGAGATTAGTAAGTAGTGCAATATTTTTAATCGAAAATTCGTTTGGAAAACGTTTACTTTATTCGAAATCATACATATCTACAAATATTCAGCTCTCTGCATGCTGTTAATATTCATCCAGGATATGCATAAATTATCTACTCTAATGTTAATAGTTTTAAATGAATGTATACCTGTTGCTCAGGATTCACCACGATAAATTTCTCGTGAGGCTCGTCCACTTTTCCTTGATCTATGGTGGATGATAACGCTGCTTCCAAACCCGTGGCTTTCTCTTCGACTGGTATATCTTTTGTGGTAGAACTAAAAGTCGAACTAGCAGCCGTAGTTGTAGTCACAGGAACCTCAGGAGTACTTTCAATCACCTTATTGTCCACTGGTTTAGGTATCGGCTCAGTTGGCTTGACTGGGGTCTCTTCAGATGTCGAAACAATATTGTACTCCCTACACTCGCCCATCAAGTCAGTATCGTATATGTTGCAAGTGATTTTCCTGCAGCCAAACATATTGCACTTCACCGTCGTACATGTTTGGTCGTTGCACCAAACGGTAACGTTGTGTTTGCCAATCTCGACGCTTTCTTCGGGAGCGAATGGCGTAGAGCCAATCAATTGTTCGTTGACCGGCGGCGGCTCCGGTTCAGAGCTCCACCATGAAAACGGATAGGTTAGCCAACCCCATAATGTGGACCCGATACCGCGTCCCGTGGTTATGAGATCACCTGCAAGCGAGGTTAGTCAATAGGTATATAGGTCATTCCCAGTTAATATCAGTCAATATGTTGTAAAAACCATTGACTTACCATCTGCAGTCGGCTTACAGAGACTCGCGCTCACAAAGCACAGCAATATCAGGAACTTAGCGACCCTCATGGTGACAGGACACGCTTGATAGTTTTAACGGGAATAGATGTTTGTACAGCCACCAGTCACCTTTATACCTTCCCGGACTAGATACGGCTCTATCTGGCTCGAGATAACGCTCTCTCGGGAATGTTTACATAATGACAAACGAACGACCGCCACTTAAATCCCTTAAACCTTTTAATTACGGTAGTACTTGCGTTTTTGTACAAAAGAAACGATTTTTACTAATGAAATTTCTGGAACTAAATGGGCAATACAATTGTATCTATACGTACTATACTCATACACTCACTGTACTTTAAACATTAACAATGTATTAAACGTGTATACAAACACTTTATCATTTGAAAAGTCCTCTTTTATTTGATTGTACGCTCAGGAACCTGGTATTTACTCTGGAGCACTTGGTAGCATTGATCGACGTATCCTTCATATTGACTACGCACAGGGTACAGAATACTTTCACATTGGGACACGACAGAAAGCTACAATATGTGACATCTTCATCACAATGAGTTAGTACTTTGCTGTTCGGTTCTTCTTTGATTTTGTCGTATACTTCTTTGATTTTATTCTCTATAATTTCAATAATGGCCAATGTCATGTTCTTTGTTTCCACAAAATTCAACCTTTTGATATTCTTACGTCGTGTACTAACATTTGAGTAAATGTTTACCAAATTCTTTTTGGGAACCTTAATTTCACTAACTGCGCCGTCTGCTGAAAAGTCTATTATTTTTGGTTGTAATTTCGTGATAAACCAGGGAGACATAAATGTCTGATCATTTTTAATCTAAAATAAGAATAATTCTTTAAAAAATGAAATTAATCCAATAACATCAAATTCGGGCATTAAACACGCAAGCACTTACTTGTTTGCTTTCTGTTTTACGAACTCCAGCACAAATAAAACATATTATTAAAAACTTTCTCAGTAAAACTATTAGAAAAGGGTTCGTATTGGCGCCCATATTGTGAGGCACGTTATTATTCAATGGCCGTGGTTATGAACTAGCATTACCTTATCACGCGCTAACAAAGGGCAGGGAAGTATTAAACAAAACTGTTTGAACTATTCACTTTATTCATTGTAAACAATATATCTATAACGCTCGCGCAAATCAAACTTGCTTGCAGTGTCCTTTGGCGTCCAGTCCTTTTGTTTTGTCCGTGCTCACACATTTGTACTTGTGGAAATCTTTCTTCGATGCAGCGAAGGTAATGCATTTCGAACTGATGCAAAGTGTTATTTTACCAAAAAGCTTTCCAATCATTCTATCTTCTAAAATGTCGACGACTTCGAAAGCCACATTAGACGGCAGGTCGTTTATAGATTCCATTGAAGCCACGCTGTCTGTAAATGAAATACAATATTTTTATTAAATTTGTGTAAATTATAATTACAAGTATGTGCAGTTGAGCTCGGTATGAGTAATTAAGGATTTTGTATGTGGTTATCGTCTTAATTATAAATGAATTTCGGTACTTACGCTAGCGAAGCCGCGGGCGACCAACCATAAACAAGTTTACAAATAAAGCCTTATTAGTGCGGGCTGAGCACTTTGAGAACTAAAATTATTTGTATAAAATCCTCGCGTGAGTCTCCAGTCAGTCGAGATTATAAAAGGTTGGAATGTCACAAGACTAATGGCTTACCTGTGTAGTTAGATCCTGTACAATGTCCTTGGTTGTATCTATCTTTGGGCGCGCAATATCTATGCAAACAGCTCTGTTTAGAGCATTTCATAGAATGGCAGATGTGTTCATTACAGAACGTTATTATACCTTCTATGTATTTGCCAACGAATGATATAAATGCAGGCGCCACCCTGTCTACGTCGTTCCACTCAATATTCCCGAAAATAGCCTGCTCTAGAGCTTTGGTACGATTGTGGTGAATTGCATCCGAACTCATGTTTAGCTTCGCTTTCTTGTTCTCATTCTCCAATATTATTGCTGTGATATCTTTCATAATATCTTTTGATTTGCTGGCATTTGTATTCGGCCAGAACAGTAGCTCTAAATCCTTAGACGAATTATCATCAACTTTCTTATGAGTTTTTTCCTTATCTGGTTTTACCTGTGAGGCATTGCCAGCTTTATGTGTCAGTGATTTTGGCGAGATCTTCTTTTTTACAATAGCTTTCTTTAATATTTTCTTTTGATTTTTGTTTTTTATCGAAGATTTTGTTGAAGATGATTTTGTAGAGGTAGCAGTTTTAGTGGACTTTTCTTTAGACATCAACTTATGTGTATTAGATTTGTCCTTATGTCCGTTGGATTTGTCTTTATGTATGCTAGCTTTATGGTCTGATGATATTTCACGCTTTCTTATTAAATGCAGCGGTTTATTGGTAGTTAAGTTGGTTTTGCCATTCGTGTACTCTGTTTCTATACTATTTTCCGTCGTGTGATTGTCAATTGTTCCATTCTCTATATTATTGGTAATGTTCACCAGAAGTAAAATGTTTTCTTCGGCTCGAGCTTCGCTTTTATTAAAACTAATTGCAGGAGTGCTAGTCGTTGATAAATTTAACAATATATTCTGTTTATGAGTATTGTTTGATTTCAGATTCAACACAACTGTGTTGTTATTGTCACTCCCAGTTTTATTATGTTGTTTGATACTCATATTGTACATAGCTATTGATAACTCCGGTTCTATTTGAAAGTTGTGGATTGTAATTACTCTCTTTCGATGTTTTTTATTGGTAATACCAGCCTTAGACTTCTTTTTCTTGTTATGTACAGTAATTTTATTGAAAGGGTTAAATATATCATGTTTGCTGGTACTTGTCACTTTTTTATGTCCAAATACGTTTAACGGTATCGGGAAATTGAAATATTGTGACGGGATTTTGATGGCTGACAGATATTCTTTGGATAGGCCTGTATCAAATTCCGTCATTTTGTCCTTACTTTGCTGATTATAGAACTGGAGTTTGTCTGTTTGATGTTTCGGTAACTGCAAGTCCACCTTAACCTTGACTCTTAAATTGAGTGTGTCGTCGGTCTGTTCAGGGAACATGGGGTTCATCGATATACCCTCATCTGCTGTCAGCATTACATTCGGGTTAGTTCGTAGTGGATCTACTGATAGCGAGCAATGCTTGCAACCCGTGTGCCCGGCAGGCGCTTTATCAGGAAAACTTACGAATGGCATCATAGGACTTTCATCAATAAACGTGACTTTCTTGAACTTGTTTAGATCATTATTGTAGGACGGTCGTTCACTAGTTATTAATTTATTCGAGTCGAATGGAATAAACATGTTGAAATGAAATTTATTTCCCGGTTTGAAGAAGTTTTTGTAGAATTCATTGGGTTTACTTTCAATGAGACTATTTAACTTTGAGAATTTGTCGTGTCGAATTATAGGTACTTTATTTTTGAGTTTATTTTTCTCCAAATAATTTACTCTTTGCTTGTGAGCCCTTTCTAGATAATGGTGATATTGAGATAACAAATCTTCTACACCTTCCTCACTTTCAGTATCGTAGTCATCGTCGTTAGCTACATTCTGAAATAATTACAATTTAGCTCATATGTCGATTCAAGTGTGTAAGTACTTAAAAGTAGGTAAATTGACAATATTTCACTTACATCGTTATCGAACTCCTTCAAAATATCTGCTATGTCGCTAAATATCATGGGTTCGTATAAAGGGCTGAATTCTATCCCATTTTTGGTGTTCCATTCGAAACCTTTAAATTACATTAAAATTACATATATACAAGGGCTTAAATAATACCATACAAAACAGACTTCGATACATAAATATATTCAATTAAGTAATTGTATGCTTTACATATTTGTCTTGAAAAAGTAGTGAGATAATTACTAGATTTGATTAATACGATTTAAATTAATATTGCCATAAATGTACTTACTCTCGGAAGCGTAACATTGTACACACTTGAATATGAAACCAGTGACAAAAATAAACGCTATTTTCATGGTTCGTGCGAAGAAATTTACACTAAAATGAAAGCGTTCAATCTCGCCAGAGCGCTTGTTTCCTTTTCTATGTTTACCTTTACGGGGTTGTTACATCAAACAAAGGAGCTTTGAAACCTATTGTATGACTTTGGAAACACCAATTATAGCCTGTAATTGTATTGTTGCGCAATTTTTTGACTTTTTTTGTACGAAAAATGCACGATTTATGAACCATTTTTGACTGACTGGAAAAAAGGTGGCTATCAATTCCACGAGTATGTATTTGTCAGTATGCGATATAGTTCCATACAATTTAAGTATTATGATCTATTTAGTCTGACACAAGCAGTAAATTAAAAATAATAGGTAAAAAAAGCGTAAAAATGTTGTACAACTGTCAACAACATTGAAATACCTCTCTCTCTCTGTTTCGTATTTCCTCATGACTGATGGTCGTGACTCCCCCGCCGAATTGTCTGGGGAGTTTTTTGGGCAGATACTTCGTGGAATATACGTATAATGATTTATTTTTTCTGGATCTACGACCTCTCTCTTCTTAGTCTCTTCTGCTGAGGATCGTGACTCCTTCTGATACTGTTGACTAGTTGTCGCCATCGGTTGCGGTGTGTTGCTTGGTGCATTGCAACATTTATTGGCATCTCCAGCTCTTTAGTTATTTGGTATACCTACCGATTTAGCCAAATATTTAAAAATAGTTAAGGTTTCATATTTTTTGTCCAGGAGTCTGGCAGCAGCAATGCGGAGGCGGAGCGGCTCACGATGCAGCGCTGCATCATCACCTCCATCATCGAGAGCGAGACCGTCTACGTGGAGTGCCTCTATGTTATGGAGAAGGTTAGATTTACTGTCCACTTTATACTTTATCGCAAAATATATAAATAAGTTATTTTAGTGATAATTCTGACTGACAATGCTACTCAATAAATTTTAGACTTGTTTCCTTTGTAAATCTTATTAATCACCAGCTCAGATCCTTAAAAGGCTTTTAATGATGGAGTTTCTAATCATCAACCAAAACTTAGATAAGCTTTAATCACTTTTCTTATTCTAGGTACTACAATTCCCCTGCCAACAGTATTTTTTTTACAATAGTTTACTTATCTAAAGTTTAAGAAAAGCATGTTAGTTCCTAGACTGCAGTAATGCTCAACATCAAGCGCGATGTAGACAAAATTGTACCTATACTTTGTAAAAAAACGAGATCAAGAGATAACATTTTTTTCTGCAGTACATGAACGCAATAAAGGCGACGCTGTCTACGTCCCAGCCGGTGATCTCGGAGGAGGAGTTCAACACCATCTTCTACAAGATCTCGGAGCTGCACGAGCTGCACCAGAGCTTCCTCGAGGGGCTGAAGGCGGCCGTCGCCACCTGGGAAGAGCCTCTCTCGGTTGGCAGCCATTTCAAGAAAATGGTAACGGATTTTTTTTGCTAATTATTCAGACATTTGACCCATTTATCTCCACTAAAACCCAAGCAAAGAGTCTAGGCTATATACTCTATTAGCTTAGACTCTACAATGAGTTAAGTTTTTGGTAGTTTGAACTACACATTTCTAATTAAGTTACCAATTACATTATATCTGAATTTTATTCAATTTCTTTAATATAATTTTATTTACTTAGATGAGCATAAAAGTTTTTTTTGCAGCAAAGCTATTTAACATCAAACTAAAACTATATCTAAGCCGCAGTAACGAAAACAATTTTGTTCTGTAAATAATAATGGCCTTTTAAAATATGTTTTTATTCGCAGGCTGAAAACATAAACGTGTACGGTGCGTTCCTCCACAACTACGGTCGCGCGACGGACGCGGTGCGCCGCCGCTGCGGCTCCTCCGCCACCTTCGCCAATCTGACGCGACAGATCGCGTGTCGCGGCCAGCCCGTGTCGCTCGACGATCTCTTGCACAAACCTGTCGCCAGAGTGCAGAAGAATGCTCTAGTGTTACATGTGAGTATTTCGTGACTATTATCATCATCCATATTATGTATCTACTGATGAGGTATCGTAGGTCTTCTATCCAGTCAAAAGTAACTCATAAACAGAAATCTTATTTCCTAATTTTCTGTACAAAAGCTAAAGTAGCCAGCAGCGTCTGAAGTATAATAAAGTATAATAGTTAACCACCCCTGACTCCACTACCACGATGTCCTTTCGTCTCGAGTTTCGCGTCAAGCGAGTTATACTCCTTCGTGATTCCCGCCCATATTTTAAGACCCTGGATAAACACACGATACTCTTGACGTGATGTAAACCGCGGGTGCCGCTACTTCTTAGTGTAATAATTTAGATGACAGTCGATTTATTTATGTTGACACGCATAATTATATATTATTTTGACATGTTTTAATAACAAAAAATTACATTGACATTGTACCTTCTAAAATGTTATTAAAGTAAATGTAATACGTAAATTCAATTTGACGAGATATTGTAATTTGTATATTTGTATGTTACAACTTTACAGTATCAATAAAGATTCTTTATCTTTGACTGTGTATTGTTGCAGGACCTGATAAAGTACACGCCGGCCAGCCACCCCGACCACGCCATGCTGACGGACGCGCTCAACATGACGCAGCACTTCCTGGATGAGTTCAACATCATACAGACCAAGTCTATGTTCCCAGTGAGTACAATCAACAATGCATATATAAACTGTACACACATACGAATGAATCTTATACTTATAGAATAATAGTAGTTTATGCAACTGTCATATGATACCCGTGTTATATGCACGCTTTTTCGATGTTATAATGAGCTATTACGATATCGATGTGGATATTATAACATCGTGTGAAATTGCTTAAATTGAGTGTTTTGTTGTCTGTGCTATAACAGTAGTAATTATAAGTCAAGTATTGGAAACATAAGTAGAATGTTACAACAATTAGTGTAGATAAAAGGTATTAAAAGTTTAGTTCCCATAGAGACAATCGAATACAAAAATCATTTATTTCATAATAATTGATTCTCAGGAAGATCCTCCTTTCTTACAACACAGTCTAAATTGTATCACATTTACCTGTTTACAAAAAAAAATATAATAGTCACAGAATCGTGTGAATTTATTGGGAGATTAAGCTCAAAATGAAATTTTCTGAAATCCTAATGAAGCTTCTTTATTGATTAGATTGAAATGTGTTTTCAGAATGCGGATCGAGCGCAAAGGAGGCTGGTGAAGAACTCTTTCATAGTAGAGCTCTCAGACGGACACCGGAAACTGAGACATCTCTTCTTATTCAATGATGTTATCGCTTGCGCTAAATATAAGGTGAGATCGTTTGATCGTTTTTATCTTGCCGAAAGTCTCTAGTATACTTCTATATTGCGATACATTTAAAGACATTTAACTTAGCAAAGATATTAGCGATTTTTTTTGTCAGTAAGTAATCGACGGAGTATGTAGCATAATATGTAAAAAGATTTTCTGATATAACATTAAAATATTAATAAGATTCCGGGGTATATCTTTGTAGCCCTATAATTTGCAAGTTTTAGTTGCAGGTAATCAAAATTTAATTTCTGTACAAAATAAATACAACATTCATTTATTTGACGTAAATATTGTACAATAATGTGTGAGTCCTCTGTCCTCGTGGTAGCCGTTATGGCTATACAATGTTGTATGCATAATTGCAGGCATCCGGTCGCGACAAGTTCACGTTCGAGTTGAAGTGGTTCATCCCGCTGCCCGACATCGTGGTGGTGGAGGAGGACAGCGCGGCGGCGGGCGCGGCCGACGCGCGCGAGACCTCGCCCGCCAACATCGTGGCGCTCAAGTCGCAGGCCTCCACCGCGCGCGACCAGATACTGGCCGAGGAGCGCGCCGCCAGCGACGACAAGGTACATACATAGATTAATGCTTCATTGGACACACAAATAAAATACAATACAAACAAGAGAAAACGCTGAAAGCGATCTCTTCCAGGCGTGCAAACTGTCGGGCACCTTCATGGACATTCATATAGATAGTTTTATTAATGTGTCTGGCCAGTTACCGTGGTATAATGGTGGCATTCTACATCAAGATAACTTACTTGTTTTTTCAGCAATTCTTTCTGTGAAAATGAAAGGTAGGGGTAGTAAATGCGGTTGATTTGCTGTCGTAACGTTATAATAGTTGCCATCAATTTTATTCTAAACTAGTGGGTGCTCGCGGCTTTGCTCAAATTAAGGAGTAAAACTAGCACACTATTTCACCCCTTCAAAAGTGACATTTCCAAAAACCCTTTCTTAGCGGAGCCTACGTCATAACATCTACCTTTATGCCAACAAATTTCTGCCCGATCCGTCCAGTGGTTTGGGCTGTGCGTTAATAGATTACTATGACAGTCAGTCAGTGTTTTTGAGTTTTATATATTTACATTCTCTTTCTGTAGAAAATGCGTCTGGGCGGTCGCGGCGCGGCGGAGAAGCAGCGCAAGAAGCTCGCAGAACTTGAAGGCCAGTTAGTGCTCGCCTCCCCCAACCTCATCTTCCGAGTGGGGGCGAAGGCGCCGGGGGGCTCCTCGCTGCAGCGACAGCACATCTTCTTCCTCAGCTCCGAGTATGAGAGGACGCAGTGGATTGACTCTATACATGCTCTGCAGGTGAGGGAGATATTGTTATTTGTTACGAGAAAACAAAATAAAAACTAACCAAAATGTGGGATGCATTTCAGTTGTTTTCTTTACTTACTTGTCAAACATAAAATATAGCCTATCTGTAGTTAATTGTTATAGAAGGAACATACTGAATGATTTTGATGAATTTACATATCTAGAATATATCTCCTTTTGAAACTCTCTTGTATAAGAGAGTTTCAAAAGGAGATATATTCGTAATGATGTCGTAAGTATTTACGACATTGGCGCTGTTAACTTTGTTAAATGGACTCAGTATTAACTGTCAATCTAATTCAACTGAAAAAAATAAACTGAAGAAGTGGCTCGTATAACAAACTTTTATACTATTGACGAGATTTTTCTGAATGAAACTGGAGAAATATGTAGTTTTTTTCTATCTACAAGTAGTCCTACCTAAATATAAATGGTAGGAATTATGTGAAATAATTATATAAGTTAATAATAATTTAAATGATTGACATGTAATTGTAAAACATTGCCAATAAATTATTTTATCTGTTTTTATTCCTAGGCATCATCCGCCCCTCCGGCCGGGTCCAGCAACATATCCATGCTGGAGCTGCAGGCGTGGGTGACGGCCTGCCGCAGCTACCTCAAGACAGACATGGGCTCGTACCTGCTCCGCAGCGGCCGAGACGACAGCCTGCTGCTGGGAGACTTGCAGCTGCATATCGGGGGGATGACTCAACCGCTTGATACTTCTGCTGGTGAGATTATATATCCAGCCTGCGTCTCAAGTACCACCAAAACCAACGAAGACAACTGTGTGCAAAATTGTATATTTAAAAGTATCATCAAAAAAGATCCCATAAATTTGTAAACATATTATATTAGTGATAGCTGGCGACCTGTTGCGGGAAAGGGGTTCTAAAATGTATGCCCTAATTTATTTTAACTCTACAAGTTTTAAATTTATTTATAATATCTAAATGTGTTTAAATTTTAATTTGATTATGACCCTTTTTTCTCCAAGTGGTCGAAACTGATGAGGAGGACCGAATGAGCATTTTTCTAAAGTATCATCAAATCCCATAAATTTGTAAACATAATTTACTAGTGATAGCTGGCGACCTGTACCGGAAAAGAAGCTCTGGAAATTGAATAAGCTCAAGTGTTAGCTGACTTTTCGTAACAGCTAGGCAAATTAGATCCAGGCCATAGGTTCAAATCATTTGTTAAAATTTAAAATTCTTATTATGACCCTTCTTATCCACAGATTACTACATAGTGGTGGAGGTGGACTCCTACGGGCACTACTTCCGCAAGGCCAAGTCGAAGCTGGTGTGCCGCAGTAACCAGCCGCGCTGGAACGAGAGCTTCACGCTGGACCTGGAAGGGTCGCAGAATCTACGCCTGCTGCTGTATGAGGATGCAGCCCGGCCTGTGTTGCGGGGGAAGTGTACTATCAAGGTTAGTTGACACTTGCAATGCATTAATTTGCATAGCGAACGAAAGTATAACGAATGTGAGTATCGATGTCCTGGTGTCGCATTGCAGTACTTTAAAACAAAAACACCAATCATAGTAGCTTAATTTGATAAATTATGATAAATGCCAATAATTGGCTAACCTAATCGTATTTCAGTTTTTGATTGAAAATTTTCAGTAGGATTGAATTACTTACAGCGAGTAATAACATGCAGATACTTATGTTTGTCTTTATCTCATTTGCATACAACTAAACAAGGCTTATAATAAAATCATAATTTGTGAGAATGATTTTGAGAAAAAAATATTTGATTTTTTTTTGTATGAAATTAAAACTCTCTTTTTGATAAGAGCTCGCTCTGTCTACCTGTCACGGGCCTGTGACTTTGAGCGCTTGAGAAGTTTCGATACCAGACTTGGCCTCTGTCATACGAACCTACTTGTTTATGTGCATATCCAGCTGGTCCGCGAGTGGGTGTCGGAGAGCGCGGCGGGCGGCGTGTCGCGCACGGTGTGCGTGGGCGGCGGCTCGCTGCCGCTGCGCCTGCGCGTGCTGCCGCCCGAGCGCTCCGCGCGCCGCGTGCCCAGCGCCAAGCCCGGCGCGCTCTTCGGCGCTAAGATCACGCATGCTGCCAAGTAAGTCGAGTTTTACTACATCTTCCTCATGGCTCGAGGTCGTGGTTCCTCCGCAGGATTGATTCATTGGAGAAGTTCTCTTAGTCGAGTACGTTGTGGAAGCGCACGGATTCTTCCACAGAAGACACGTGTTCTCTATTTTACTGGCTTCAAACGATGTATCCTTTCACCGTTAAGTCAGTGGAAATACATTCATAGCAAGCCTTTGATGGGATTGGGTTGGATTCACACGCCCTTATAGCCGAGACCGTGCATCGTTCATGAATGTAATAATTTGCCTGTATCTCTACAGAATGTTAAATTAACTGTATCCTTGTTTGCAGACGCGAGAAGCGCAACATCCCGTTCATAATAAGCGCGTGCGTGCGCGAGGTGGAGCGGCGCGGCATCCACGAGGTGGGCATCTACCGCGTGTCCGGCAGCGCCTCCGACCTCAACCGCCTCAAGAAGAGCTTCGAGACCAGTCAGTGCCCTCTTTATTCATAACTTAATGAGATTTTAAGTTTATACGTGCTTTTTATCGCCTAGTTTGCTAAAGCACGTCTGATGTTAAGCTCCTATGTAGTCTACGACCTCAACCGACTCAGGAGAAGCTTCGAAACCAGTGGGTAAACTTTGTGATAACTTGTTAAGAATTTAGGTTTATACTTGTTTTTATCGCTCAATTTGACTAAAGCACACGCCTGATGTTAAGCTCTGATGAGCTCTATGATGTGGCTCGCTTGCCTAAAATAAACTTATTCAAAACAAAAAGAGTTCGTGGTAGAGAGTTCGAAAGAATTGCTGTCTTTTACTATGAAGGTAGAACCAAGACGCTTCGAGCGAGTTTTTGGTTCCATAAAACGATGTCGCTGCGCTGAATATGTAATTGTTCGGTGGTGGAATGGAGACGGAAGGATTTTTTGTGTATCAATCTAAGTTATCGTTTGTTCCAGACCCCTACGAGGCGGAGCAGCTGCTGAAGGAGGTGGACGTGCACTCGGTGACGGGCGTGCTGAAGCTGTACCTGCGCGAGCTGCCCGAGGCTCTCTTCACGGACGCGCTCTACCCGGAGCTGCTGCGCGCTTGGGGCGCCACGCAGGTATACATACATACTGACCATTTACTGACATAACCATATTACACACCATTTTACGAAATAATTTACACTCTAAACTTCTCTAGTCTGACTCTAGTCAGTAAGTTTGTGACTCATTACAAATATTATTGTCGCGCGGTAATGGCGGTTCAACTCTTTTGTGAAAAGGGTTATATATAGATGCGTAAGAGCCGGTGCGGCTGCAGAAGGGGGTAGAAAACTACTTGAGGATTTTTTGTTACCCATCTTTTTTACGCAACCTGATGATTACATCACCTTATTACCTAAATATAATAAAACAAGAAAAAAACGTAACAAAACAGTTTTGTCCTAAGAAAACTTTAATAATAATTTATTTGCAGGGCGTGGGTACGTCGGTGGACTCCGGGCCGGCGCACACTCGCCGCCACGCGCTGCTCAAGTGCTACTCGCAGCTGCCTGATCTCAACAAGAACTGCATCGACTTCCTACTCAACCACTTCGTCAAGTTAGTATTTACGTTTGTACTGTTATTTTCAAGTGATAACTGCTTGGTTGTTCACAGACATTAAAATTCATCACACAGATGAATTTTAATGTCTGTGAACTAGTAACATACTTCTTATATTATATCAAATCATAAGTCGGTCTAGTTGCTTTTACTAGACGTGATTGTATGTATTGTCCAGTAAAGTTTATAGTATAGTGCCTGTTGGGTTTTAACAGTAGTATTTGATGCAATTGAGGGTAGTTGTGAATTGCAAGAGCCGACTGGAAGTCTGCGCGTCGCAGACCCGGGGAGTAGTAAAGATCGCGCCGTGCGCGGTGGATGTGCCCGTGGCACACCAGAACTTCTCCAAAATATCAAGATCGCGCCGTGCGCGTCAATTGAGTCCGTGACTCTGGAACACCAAAAGAATTCATACAGAAGAGGAGCAAGTGCAGCACCATTCGCCTGTCGCGCATCACGGAGGCTATCCCCGGAGAAGCAGCGTCGTGGATGAAAGGTTGGTGAATGCCTTTTATGATTGCCCTCTTTGCATCAGTTCTATTGCGATAAAATTCAACCCCATACAGTCCACTTAGTATCGAACAGTGCCTGAACTTGTGGTGCATTATAGCAGGCCTAATTTAAAAAGCCACTAAGTCCTGTTGTTTCAGTACACTACATTTTATGTTACATTTGACAGAGTGAATGAAGTTATGAATGCGTTAATGTTTAATTCAATACATAAATAAGGTAAGTCAGTATGGCTTGTATGACTTACTCACATATTCTCGTTCACGTAGAGTGAACCAGCACGAGGGCGAGAACAAGATGTCGCTGCACAACCTGGCGACTGTGTTCGGGCCCACCCTGCTGCGGCCGGCCAGCGCGGGCGCCAGCGCCAAGCAGCGCACGGACCTGCTGGCGGCCGGCACCGTGGACGCCATGGCGCAGGCCGGCATCCTGTACTGCCTGCTGCAGCAGCGCCAGCTCGCCGCGCAGCTCTCCTCGCACCACCGCACGCCCACACTGCTCGAGTAACTATATAAATACATAAATACAATTAAATTTGTTCATTTTGTATTATTCAAAGGTATCCGAACTAGTAATTGACTGTGTTTCGAATCATACATGTATTTATAGATACTTGTTCTAGTGTTGGTACTTTATGAGCCCTCGGATTTTGTAAAATACTGCACAGGGTACGGCTATTTATTGACATGAATAAATGTATGAGTTAATTTATTAAGTGCTAACCTGCACTATGGTTGTTTTAAATTAAACTTTTATTGGAAAATGAGCGAAAATAATCACGACCGGCAGGATTCGAACCTGCGTATAAAATAAATAAATGCTGCGTATGAATAAATTTTTATGCCTAATATGTAGGTACTAGTGAAGGAGCAATAGCGACCTATTGCTCTTTCACTAGTACCTACATATTGCCGTTACGTTTGAAATTCTATATGCGTCATGGTCTTATGTAACAATATTTAAAACGGAAATTTTCCACTCAAACAATAACCAGACTATGACATAAAACTATGTATATCGATTCAGTTTGTATTATCAACGAATTGATTTTTTGAATTGACAGTCTTACGCTTTTAAAAAACCCCAGTATATGATGTATTTAGTGGACATACTCGAGTGCAGTTACATTAGCACCTAGTTCCGAGAGCTTATAAAGATTCGCATCTATTAAAATAATAATCCTTGCAGTTTTCATCCTCACATACACATAACAGAAGCTTGATTTTGACAGATTTATATTGCTGTGTGAGTACTGTGAACCTCTTTAGAGCTTTCGTAGTCACATTCTGATACAATACATGTAACAAACTGTGTCTACATTTTAGTCTCAAATAATAGAATAGAAGCAAAAATCTGTGCGTAGATTTTTCTATAATCAGTTATATAGAGATGTGTACTTTTGTTTGTAGCAATTTATATTGGTATATAAGAACCGTTTAAGATGTGGTTCTCAAGTTATTATTTAATTTATATAAAGGTTGTTTTATATTATGAATTTACGAAGTCATTTGCATTGTATGAATCGTGTGGAAATGTGTACGTATCCTACGCAGTCCACGCGGGTCAAAAATGTTATGTAAGCGAGTCGCAAATGTAGCTCGATAATCGAGCTTACCCCACTCTGTGGGTAGTAAGCCATTAAGAATATTTCCGTTTTCATAAAAATTAAAGGTTTTGTACTTACATATTAATTCGATTCTAACACTTAACATGTTCATAAATCTAGCATCTTTGTGATGTCTAGTAGAATTGATCAGCATTTTATACATACATTCCATGAATCAATACAGACTGAAAATAGGATGTATGACTAAATTTGTATTGTTTGCGCGAAAAATATTCAACTCACCGACTGCAACATGGTATAAGTATGATCTAGCTTTAATATACAACAAAAAACATGTATTGCAATATGATTAGTGAAATTGTGAGATTCATTTTTGTTGTACAAGTGTATTGAACGTTCGAACAAGTTTCTAATCGAGTATTAGTAGGGAAAGGGACCGAAATATAATAACGGTAATTATATTAGCATATATTGGAGCAGACTGATTTTTATATTTAACTACGAGCTGTAGCATACGAATTCAGTATCAGAACAAAAATATGGCATTGATTAGAAAATAAAGCGTACAGCGTACGTAGATATAATAAAATAAAAGTAGTGGTAACATGCAGTTTTAAGATTTTTACAAAAGTACATTTACTAATTTCAAGTTGCTGATTCATCAGCTCATGCCTGATTTATGTTGTTTATTTTCACATTTTCGATTTGACATGTATCCCCGCCCCAATGACACAGTGGGTATTCGTTCTAGTTTGTAGGAATAAGCTTTTAGAGGTACATGAAGGGTTGTTAAGAAAGTACGTAATTTTAAGAATAATTTGACGGACATTATTCCATCTCGCGTCCGCAGTAGCATTTGACATGCTAGTCGCGTGTATTATTTACTAGCTTTATGTAAGTGACATTTATGTTAAATTGCACTTTGAAGAGCAGTCGTTGCCTTCGGACATCGCGTTGTATGACCACTTCTACGTTGAAATAAGCTATTGAGTACATGAAATTGTGTACATTTATATATTGATTTGAATTTCCTTACCTATGACTGAACTACAGTAATCTTTTGAAGGAAATCTATTGTGAATTGAAGTATAAATAAATAAATACAATATGCATTACATAAGTATTGTGTGGTCATTTAACATTGTATGTTGCAACTCTTGATTGTTCTTATTATATTTTGCACACCTGTATTGAGGTGTTTACTTCACAAATAGGCATAAATGAATGTTATATCACTTAGTACTTAAATGTTTTATTTTCTACCAAAAATTATAAAAAATTAGACTCTTGATCCTTTTATTTTGTGTTATTTTTTGTTGACTAATATATTCAAGATTTAGTTTTAAGGAAGTATGTTCGAACATGAAATGTATCCTCATGGAATACAGCATTGAAATCATTCCACCAAAGACCAATTAGATGAAGACATCATCAGTCAAATAAAAACAAGATTTTTTCTGTCTAATTAATTTACTCTCTTCCAAGTTAAAATGTAAGCTTGCTATCGCCAAACTAAAAGATGCCAATTTTTCTAGTGTGGTAGACGAGGCAATTTTTCCATTTTTTGTCAATTTTACAATTATATAGGACAGCTTTACAATAAACAGATAAGTTTTTGACTCGTACTGCTGTATTTATTTACTGTATTATAGGAGTATAATTTGTGTGAATTAGTCTGCAAGCTCTTGACAATGTTACCTTGTAGCTGAACTACTGAATTGTCAGAAGTATTTATAAACTCAATAATAATTAATTTATTTTGTTTAGAACTTGCAAACAAATCAACTACTTTTCAAGGAAATGAAATACTGTACTACTTACATGTATACTTATAATTTTTATATGTGTTCACAATACCTGAAAGGATTATTGTTTGTTTGCAAGTTTTATTGACATTTTCTAGTATACCCTGCTATAGATGTATTAGTGATTCAATATTACTGTAATATAAAGTATTTACACAATTTGGTTATTACATCTTATCTATGTATTTAATTTTTGTATATAAATGACACTAAAACTAGCTATGTAATTTTTGCAATAAATGTATTTTTAATACACCTTTCAACTGACTTTTACTTCTAGATAAACCCATAAAATACTTGTGTGTATAATTTTAAATTGTGTGCAATTAATATGGATAACACAAAAAAGTAGGGAATATTGGCATAAGTAAATAAAACACAATTTGTATAATAAAACCCTGCAAGATTTTAATTTGACTTATGTAAACAATCACATAATCATTAATCAATTCACCTTTCTATGATTCAAATTCTACAAGTAGGTACAGTCAAGAAGGCGTAAGCTGAGCTTTGCATTTGTGTGAGTGATCACCAAAAGTACACTCAGACAATAAAATCCTAAAACAAATTTTATTTATATTATTTAATACAAAATTCACAAATAAAAAATATATTACCAATTCTTTTACAGCGGAAATTGCACCGTCATAATTTTCCTTATCACAATCGTTTTAATTTTCACTCTCGTCTTATGTGTCGTTTGTGTTAATAATGAATCGTTATATTATTATTATCAACAGCGGCGTCGTATCCATGAAACTTTTTTTCCTTCTTTTATTGCGTGGTCACATACATATTTCCATTCTTTTATAGTGATAGTTTCATTTTTTTTCTTTCGCTAACCTCATTATTGTACGTTTTTTTCGCTACGTATTGAATTTATATTTTTTTGACTTTTATTTTGTTTAAATAGGTATTTAAAATGAAACACGTAACGGTGCTATCAGTACAAGAGGTGAAGTATGGCAGGTGGGCGGGGGAGTGAGATGGCGCTATCGCACGATGGAGAAGCCGGTTGTCTCACCTACACTATCTATGTACACCCACACAAATGCAAAGCTCAGCTTACGCCTTCTTGACTGTACTTATTTGCATGTAAAATGTGACTATTCTTTACTTTGGTGTTTTACATCCTAATCGTAACTTAGATCAAATTATTTACTTATTTGTACAAAGGAAAATATTTCATATTTTCATTTCATTCCTAATTTTTGTGAACACTTGGTGTTACTTTTCAGTTCCAAAATATCTCTTCATTATAATTGAAGAACTACTTTGTGCTCACAAATATATTTGCTATATTGCCTAATATATAATTGATTGTGACATGTAAACTGGAACTAAGATATACATTCCTTATCACTTCAAGTAAATGCATTTGTGCAGGTTCTAAATAATAGATAAGTATGCCTAGAAATATGAAAAATATGTATAAAAGAGATCTGAAATATCTTATGTGTATAAATGTTGCTATCATTGTGAGCCCTATATAAATGGCCAGTTTTTTAATAGTACTGAACAGTATATCATTATGTTGTGTCCTGGTGATACACATGCCTCCCCAGAGGACATTGAAAGGTTCACATGAAGTACAGTTTGATGCTCCTATGCCCGAGCATGTCTTGCAGGATTTATCACAAGCTTTGCATCTGAAACTCCCGTCTCTGTTAATGCAGATTTCATTGTCATTGCAGGCTGATGGAGACAAACATTCATCAATGTCCACACAGACCCCTGACTCAAGGGTCCAGCCAGATTTACACTTGTGGCAAGCTGCAGGTCCATCTCCTGAACAGCCACTACATGCTTTGTGACATTGCTCACATGTCCCTTCTTTGGAATGGTAGAAATTATCAACACATTCTTCACAGCTACTTCCTGTGTACCCTCTCTTACAAATACATGAGCCATTTCCTTGGCGAGTTCCTTCACCATCACATTTACCATTTCCATTGCAAATTTTATCATTTGCCAAAGGACATGGAGTACAACTTTCACCATAGTGATTGATTGGGCAGCAGTGTTTTAGTGTGTCAATGCAAAGCCAAGAGTAAACATCGATTGAATTTGGGTCTTCTGTAAACCACCATTTTTCTATGACTTGCTCCGCTTCTTCAGCAAGATTATAGCAGTAGTCTTGATGTTTATTTAGTTCGGAACACAGTCCTTCCTGAATTTCAACCAAACGTATTTCACTGCGCGCATATGACTTCAATTTGGATTCTTCCCATGCTGTATCGCCACCCTCAAATTTTCCCCGAGATGTTTTCTCCAGCCAATGGTTAAACGAATCCGTAAGTACCTTGCAGCGTCCACATTCATTAAGTATTTTATCTTTACGGGCAGCTACACCCGGCGTACGTAATTTTTTGCTTGCAGTAAGACTAGCGAAAACAACATATAACAGCAATGCTGTCGATCTTATTTTTTGTGACATGACTTGCTATATAAGCAGTAATTGTTGCAATATATATTTTTAAGTTATTTCACAAATGTGAATTCAAAAAACAATATTAATTATTGCTCTTTCTAAATTACCCAAAACATATAAACATGTAATTTTTTTTTATTTCTCATTAGGGTTATTAGGATGACGTGATCAAATCCTATCTTATGTCCATGTCATTTAATTATAATTGCTAGAGTAAAAAAAATATTAAAAGGTAGTAGGTACTAGGTAGGATCGACTTGACCATGTAAATCAATGTGCACCCCACTTTATTTTGTATGTTCACTGTGGTTCATTTCATTCAATTTGTCGTTCATTCATTTTCCGCGCTGCGGAGTTCTCAATTTATTTTAATTTTGTGCTCTTTTTATAAAATTGGGAAAGGGAGAAGCAAATTTAATTATTTTACGCAACAAAAACATTCTATAAAGTTTGGCAGTTACTAAGACTTGTATGAGCCTATAAATATATTAGTAACCTCCCAGATGTGTCTCTCAAGATTTCTATAGTTTGGATACTTTGGATCACGTAAATCACTAAAATGGCTGATAAAATAAGGTACGTAGACACAATATAATATGTAGGTATAAGAAGCGTATGATATGCTATTCAAGTAAAACATAGTTTCTCGAAACAGAGAGGCAGCAACCTGCTTAGCACGCCATTGCGATTTTCCCAAATAACAATGTCATGCTGATACAAACTTTTTGTTTCAGAGTTAAATCTAACTTTGATAATGATGGGAATTACAAACCATCTGACTCTGAGGATGAGTATTCAGCCAAGGAAAAATCGTTGCTGGACCAATACCGAAAGAGGAAACATGAGTCTGAAAGTGAAGAGGAAATGTATGCTTTTTCGGAGTCCGATGAAGATTCTGATACTAAAAAAGATGATTTAGGGATTGCTGATAGTGATGTCGAGGGCCAAGAAAAATCAGACGATGATTTGCCAGATTCCAAAGCATGGGGAAAGAAGAAGAAGTCATACTATGCTTCAGACTATGTAGATGAAGACTATGGAGGGTTTGGTGATGATGAAGAGGCAGCTCTGATGGAAGAGGAAGAAGCAAAGAACATTCAGAAGCGGCTGCTGGAACAACTTGGAGATGAAGACTTTACACTTGACTTTTTTACAAAACAAGTAGCAGATGTACAGGAGAAGGAAACTGTTATCAAGAGTGATTTGAGTCAAATGTCTAAGAGGCAAAAACTGCAGCTACTTGAAAAAGAAAGTCCCGAATTTTCAGGCCTTGTTGATGACTTTAAAACTAAATTAACAGTAGCTAAAGATGACTTGCATCCTGTGCTGGAGCTGGTCAAAGATGGAAAGCTGCCTGCTTGCCCCGCTTCCAAGTTTGTCAAAACTAACTATAACCTCATTCTTAACTATTGCACTAATATCAGCTTTTATTTACTGCTAAAGAGTCAAAGAATCAACATCCAAAACCACCCTGTGATTAAAAGATTATATCAATACAGACAGATGTTAAATAAAATGGAACCTATCTATCAGGAAGTGATAAAACCTCAAATAGATAAAATATTAGATGCAGTTAAAAATAATATTAAACTACAAGTTGAGAGCACTGAATTAGCAACAAGCAGTAAAAAGAGAAAGCAGGCAAAATCATCAGAATCTGCACCCAAGAAATTGAAGCTCATTACTGCCTTAGAGAAAGATGAGGGTGAAGACACAGGAGTATCTGATGATGAAGAGAATTATGAAGGCAATGACTTCTTCATGCCAGACAATACTGATGTTCAAAGGCCTGATGATGAGTCTGAAGAAAGTGGCTTCTCAGATAATGATGCTGCTACAGAAGCAGAGAATGATGACACCAAACCTTCAACATCACAAGCAATGGCCACAGAAGAAATAGGAGACAAGCGTCAAATCACCTATCAGATAGCAAAGAACAAGGGCCTGACTCCATATAGGAATAAGGCACAAAGAAATCCTAGAGTCAAACACAAATTGAAGTTCAGGAAAGCTAAGATAAGGAGGAAGGGTGCCATTAGAGAGCCAAGGACAGAAATCTCCAGGTATGGCGGGGAGACATCAGGAATCAAGGCAAATGTCAAAAAGAGCATTAAAATTAAGTAACAACTGATTTACCTATTTCAATAACTTTATTGTAATTACAATATTCTGTAATAAACTTGTAATAACATCAATTGTAGTATGATTCCATGTTTAGTGCTGCCACCTGAAACAATAAATAGGATTTATAGTATTTTATTACAACCATAGGCAAGTTTCATTTCATGAGGTTGAAGCATTAGCATAAAACTATAATGATGACACATACTCTACAGACTGGCCTACTCTAAACCCTTTAAATTATAAATATACTAAATTACTGAATTACAATCACCAATTTGAGTTGCTTCATAATTTGTGTAGCATACAATAATCTGCTTTAAAATATTAAACTGTACCAATGTCAAGACAACATGATTTTTGGAATGATGGTAGTATTTGTCCAAAATGACTTACTAAACTACTTTTTATCATGAAATAATGAGAGTGAAGCCACAAGCATCCACCGGTAACTTAGTGAGTAACGATCAGATGATAATTTATAAGATAAAATCTTGGACTTACAATTTCAAAACTTTATCTTTTCCTCCTGAAGCAACATAAGAGCCATCTGGCGCCCAGTCCACAGCATACACCTCATCTGCATGGCCCGGCAGGTCCAGCTCCAGTTTTTTGGTCTTCATATTCCATACTGAAATAAAGATTTTATTTATAACATTAGTAAGAGTTCCACATGTATGACATTGAGATTTAGTTTAGTATACTAATAGGTACCTAAAATCTAAAACAATTCAAAGTGTTGACCGACTAAACTAACACATACTTAAGAAATAGAAAAACCAGTGTATGTGATTGTTATCACAATGAACTCCACTGGGAGAATTCTTACGTCACTCTTATACATTGGTCTTTCTATTCCATAAGTAAGCGTCAGTTCACTCATTTAAATACGCCTCTTGTTTAAGGGACTGTAGAGTATATGGATTATTTTTTTTTTCTAAATATTACCTTTCAATGTAGAGTCAGCACTAGAGCTCAACAGGAGCCTGGAGTCTGCAGACCAGGCCACCATGTACACGGCCTGCACATGTCCTCGCAGGGTGGTGATGAATTTACCACTCACTGCCTCCCACAGCTTCACCGACTTGTCGAATGACGCTGACGCGATAATTCTGTAAAACAAAGATAGTATGGTAAAATATCAGTTCTTGCTAATATTATGAAATTTAAAGATGACAGACAAGTACGTGTGATGCTTCTTTGACATCAATATGTATTAAGAGTCCTTTTTTATCACTGTTTTTACAGCCTATACACAGTAACAGTTGATCATGGATGATTTTTACTTTTTACCATTGTCAAAATAAAAAAAACCATTATGAGCAAAGGAGCAGTAAAAAAATAGATTACCTTGTGTCTGGTGAGAACTTGACATCATTGATAAGTTGTTGGTGGCCTGTCATCCGCGCCAGAGGTTTCTTTTCCTTTTCTGGCAGCCAGAGGAATAGTGTGAAGTCATCAGACCCTGACACCAGTCTCTCAGCCCCCTGGGGGCATACTGACTCATATCTATCCAGGGCTCTTTTCTGCAACACTGTCTCTGAAAATAATAAAAACTATGTTACTTTCTTCTTTATTTCATTTGTTTTATTCAACTATTACAGCATTCAAGGCTCAATTTTACAAGGATTTTTGAACACATTTAACCAGATTTTACTAGATAATCTTGCTATACAGATTTGAAAATCATTGTGCAAGTAAACTAAAGATTTGGTCATATATGATCATAAAAAGGCTTTTAATGTGTGCAGTCAATTAAAAAAGCCAAATAGGTGTAGTTTTCTGTAAAGTAAAATTGGATTTACTTACTGTCATTACATACAGGACTGTTTTGGTCAGTGATGGGATGGAAGGGGCCTGTCCGTAACACATAGTCTGTGCTCAAAGCAAGTGTGTTGACCCAGTGTGCATGCCCTTCTAATGTTCTACAAAGTATTCCATCATCTGCTCTCCATACCTGATAAAAAAAAACTATAAGTTACAAGTCACTATATCATTTGTGATGATAGCAAAAATCACCTTTATAAAATGCTATCCTCAGTTTAAGCACAGAATACAATAGGTTTTTTTATTTATTTTTTGTGATCAATAATTGGTAATAATACTTATTTAGTGTCTTATGATATGGCATCAACTTGTGTGATGATTGATGTGGCAACAAACAGAGAACCTAAAAGAAACAAAGTTGTAAGTCTCATGTAAAACATTAACTTAAATCTATAGTTCTATACCTTGATTGTACGGTCTTGAGAGGATGTGTAAATAAGTCCAGTGCCGCCCCATTTCACAGAAGTCACAGCTTTTGTATGCCCGGAGAGACTGAGCAGAGTGAGGCAAGTAACTGTGTCCCATATCCTGACATCACCATCTTTTGAAGAGCTGGCTAGTCTCCTGCACTCTGTATTTCTGTGGATTTCAAAACAGTTATATATGGCTCTAGTATATTTGTCTAGATTTGAAATAATTTATAGTAAGAATTTATCTTATAGGACTTAAATGAGTCTGAAGCTAAAACAAGCACAAGAACTCTTACTACCACTGGTTTAAGCATTTTTTTCTAAAAATGTTTATAATTTGTCGGTCTTTAAGTCGAGAGTAAACCGGTTTCTTCTAGGCAAGCGCGCTACATCGTAGACTATAACATTGCTTACCATCAGGCAAGTTGTAGTCAAGCGTAAGCCTATATCATGTAAAAAAAAAAAAAAAACTACATAACAGCATATTCATGATTTTAATATCTACCTACCAGCCTTTTTATTAGTGAAGCAATAATTGAGAGTCTTAAAATTGACAGCTGTTTTTAATATATACATATTTTTCATTTAGTTACCTGTGGTATGGCTCCCAGGCAAGTGCTGTGACCCACTGTTTGTGTCCCATCATAGTTTTCCCAATTTGCTGGCCAGTGTTTGGATCCCATATCATCACTCTGCCTTGCTTGCAAGCTGATGCTAACTTCAGCCCATCAGGTGACCAGCTTATACACAGCACCCAATTTGTATGACCTAGTACATAACAATAACAATTTAATAAAGAAAAACACATTTTATAAATTGCATTCTACCTTTATTACCCGGATATAAGATTTTTTTCCAGAAAGAATAATGAAATATTGCCAGTAACTTGCTAAAGAGTCACATGTGCTATTCAAATAAATAATGAGAATAGATTTACTGATGTGATTTTCATTTATAGTTGGCAATAAGGACAGTAACAGTTAATTAAATTTTACCTTGACAGACATGTTGTGGTGTCTGTGTTCTGATATCCCAGAACCTGACTGTGGTATCACCAGACCCACTCGCCAAGTGTTTTCCTGAAGGACTGAAGCTTGTGGAAATGACAGCCTCCGCATGGCCTGGTATAGAACTAGAAAGATTTATTTGAATGTGATATACTTATATTCAATCTGATATACTTATATAAAATAATAAATAAATAGATTAACTATGCTTCTCACCTTGTACATCTTGTAACAGGTCTGACTCTAAATACTGCTTGTTGTTGGTAGATTATTTCAACTACTTCTTCTGCATTTAGGCTTTTTAGGTCCAGAGAATCTTTCAGTGTATTTGTGATTTCTACATCTTTAACGAAAAATAAAAACGGTTTGTCTTCCTGAAAACAGTTAAATCATTAGAAATATTCAATAACTATACAAACAGCATTGGAAATAAGTGGCATAGTTTGTATTTACCTCTTGTAAGAGTGCGTTGCAAACAAGTTGAAGTTGGTCTTTCGTAATATTTATAGGCAAATCTAGAGTGCCTCCTGTCTCTTCACCGGAATCAGACTTAAGCTTGGCTTGAACAGTACTAGGTAAATCCACTTCCATCCTTGGATTTTATGTTATAAATATGTGGACATTAAATTAAATTTCACGCGTTTTCTTTAGAACTTAACCTAAAAAGTAAAATAAAAACGTAAATAAACGCACGTCTGTTCACATTGACACAAATGTCACTATCATATGTCAAACTCCTCTGTGAATAAACTAGTAGGAATGAGAATATGAAAATAATAACCGGTAATAATAACTTACCTAATAACATCACTAGAGACAAGAACGCTGGCTGGTTCCTTGCGCAAAGGATTTCTGTAGCAATCCAGCGTGGGAATGCAGCCAGCGTTCTTGGCTCCATACCACATGTAGATTGTTTAAATTTAGTTTAGATGTAAATACTAATTTTTAGTTCTATTAGTGTAAATATGTGTAAATATTGTTTCTTATTATTGAATATATATATTATTATAATTTCAGCCTTTATCCACCCACTACTGAGTAAAGACCTCTTAAAGCGTACCATTTAATATTTTAATAGTTATATAATTGAATTAATTAAATAACCGGTAAGTATGAAATGTTTTTCGTATTAATCGCAAGAATAAAACGGTACCTTAATGTCAAAATATTTTAATATCATTTTTTAAATGTTGGCAGCACTTTTGTAAATGTCCGACTTTGGCATTCCACGTACGTGTATGTTTATTTTATTTTGGAGTTTTAGTTATTTTTAAAATCCAAATTTTGTAAAGGGCACCATGAAATTTTTCTATATTCTGATATTTTTGTGGTCAATAGTAAACTGTGATGAGCACACTCATAGCTACAAAGATGGGGAGCAAGTTGTATTGTGGATGAACACTGTTGGCCCATATCACAATCGCCAAGAAACGTATGCATATTTCTCGCTGCCGTTCTGTGTCGGTACTAAAGTTACCATCGGCCACTACCATGAAACACTATCAGAAGCCCTCCAAGGCGTGGAGCTGGAGTTCAGCGGTCTGGACATCACGTACAAGGATAATGCACCGGCGCAGCAGTTCTGTGCCATAGAACTTAACGAGCAGTCGTACAAGGCTCTGGTGTATGCGGTAAAGAATCATTATTGGTACCAGATGTATATTGATGACCTTCCCATTTGGGGAACCGTTGGCGAAATCGATGGCGACCACTTCTACATTTGGACTCACAAGAAGTTTGATATTGGATACAATGGAAACCGTATTGTGGAAGTAAATCTAACCACTGAAAACAAGGAACTTCTCACTCCTGATGCCAAGATTCCATTTACCTATGAAGTCAACTGGAAGAAGAGTGATATCAATTTTGAAGACAGATTTGATAAATATTTGGATCCCAACTTTTTCCAGCATAGAATTCACTGGTTCTCGATTTTCAACAGTTTTATGATGGTAATATTTTTAGTTGGTCTTGTTTCTATGATATTAATGAGAACACTCAGGAAAGATTACGCTAGATATTCAAAGGATGATGATCTTGATGATTTAGAAAAAGATTTAGGAGATGAGTATGGTTGGAAACAAGTCCATGGTGATGTTTTTAGGCCAGTGCCCCATTTATCATTATTCTCAGCTCTTGTTGGGTCCGGGTACCAGCTGACTGTGGTCACATTAGCTGTCATTATCTTTACCATATTTGGGGAACTGTACACAGAGCGGGGATCCTTACTTTCTACTGCTATCTTTATCTATGCCGCCACCTCCCCTGTTAATGGCTATTTTGGAGGTTCCCTGTATGCAAGGATGGGTGGCAAACTGTGGATCAAGCAGATGCTTTTGTCAGCTTTCTTCTTGCCAGTTCTTGTCTGTGGAACTGCATTCTTCATTAATTTCATTGCTATGTACTACCATGCTTCCCGTGCTATTCCATTTGGCAGCATGATTGCTGTGATGTCCATTTGCACATTTGTCATCTTGCCACTAACCTTGGTAGGCACAGTGCTTGGGAGGAACCTGGCCGGACAACCTGACTACCCGTGCAGAATTAATGCTGTTCCTAGACCTATCCCTGAAAAGAAGTGGTTTATGGAACCTTTCATCATCATTATTGTGGGAGGTATTCTGCCGTTTGGATCCATTTTCATTGAGATGTACTTCATTTTCACATCGTTCTGGGCATACAAGATCTACTATGTGTATGGGTTCATGTTGCTAGTGTTCCTGATCCTCATGGTGGTGACCGTGTGTGTCACTATTGTATGCACCTACTTTTTGCTGAATGCCGAGGACTACCGCTGGCAGTGGACCAGCTTCCTGTCTGCCGGCAGCACTGCTATTTATGTCTACTTATATTCTTTCTATTACTTTGTCTTCAAGACAAAAATGTATGGTTTGTTCCAAACTACTTTCTATTTTGGTTACATGGCTCTCTTTAGTTTGGCACTTGGCATTATTTGTGGAACCGTTGGTTATCTAGGAACCAGCTTATTCGTCCGAAAAATCTATTCTACTGTGAAGATTGATTGAATAGGTCTACAATATTTGATAGGCTTTCTATCATAGAAGTACTGAATGTTTGCTGTGGAAGTACTAGTTCAATTAATTCATTTTGTATTGTTGTTACTTTACATTTTTAATTGGAATGTTAATTTTGATTATCTCTAATTAGATACATTCCCTGTGTATTTACTGATAAAGCATTTGATTAAAACCATTGTGAGCCTGTTTAGAGACTGCTGTAACCATAATATGAAATGTTCTAATAAAGAGTAAATGAGATGTATGAATGTGCAATTGTTGAGTCATTTTTGCTAAAAATATCATTTGTGTAAATGGTCTTGTTCCATTTTAGGATTATAAACTAAATAAGATGTAGCAATAATTCAATGTCTTGTCTTTATCTCTAGCGCAAATTCAATGCTTTATGTGATGAAAAGTGTTACTTTTTCTTTATTATGTAAATACATTTACTATCTTCTATCTAGATTTAATATAGATTGTGTTAAAAGAATTAATATTCTCAATTTTATATGTATACCTACCAGCTATTCAAGAATAACTAATATGAAAATTCAACTAATATTGTCCATCACAAGAGAATTGAGAATTTAGTTTCTTATAAGTCCCGTGATTACTTTTGTAAATAAATATGAATATCTATTACTTGTATGTAAATTATTAATACTATCTTTAGCATTATAAACACTTGTGACACGGAGGAACTACTTGAGTATGCCATTTGTAACTTGTTAAACCTATGGCATGAAAATAAAGATAAAATTTTAATAAATTTGTTTTATTTTCCAGTTATTAGCAATATGTAACATTAATGTATATAATTTATACATAGGTACAATAAAATTGTATGTATATTGATGATTTGTAGGATCAAACTATAAAGCATCTTCACCAACAAACGTGTCTACTTCAACAGCCCCTTTTCTTGATTTCTTGCCTCCAGGATGTTTCGCGTTGAATGCATCAGCTGTTCTTTTTCTCAGCAAACTAATATCTTCTTGGTCATCAGACTGATCTGCCCACTCCAAGACCAATCTTCTGCCGTAAAGATGCGTTGATTGGCAGAGGGCCTCGAACGCCGTCTAAAATTATACAAATTAATTACATAAATTACAATATGTAACATATTAATTTCTATAATATCAGTTTGGGTATGCCCCAATTATGTAGGTATGTGATGTCGATAAACAGTAATCTGAACAAAAAAGCATTCTATTAAAATTTACGTAACTAAATGATATAATCTCCTTCAGAACACTAGCTTGTGCAGCATTTTGAGGTAAGAGGTCATTTTAAATGTGAGAGGTCAAGCTTTGACCTGCTTGTTAGTGTTACCTTAGCATCAGCTTTAGAATGGAAGTCGACGAAAGCAAATCCACGATGTTGGTCGGAGCCGGGCGAAAGTTTTTTCGGTAACCGCAGTGTTTTGATTTCTCCAAATGCCCTGTTATAAAAAATAACGTTAATCAAATGGACGATAAAACACATTTCATTGTAGATAATTTGACTATCATAGTTCGTTATTTTGAATGATACTGCGTTCGAAAGTGTGCCAATTATAACCATTGCTTATTAAAATTATATAAAATGTAATCTGCACAGAAATAAAACAATAAATAAATGCAATATAATGTGCAATAAATTATACTATCACAAAAGGAATATCATATCTGATTCAAACATATCTATCTTAGCAGCGTTCTGGTACTAATGTTACTAACTTAAAATATGTATAGAAAATTACCTGAATATTTCATGCAGTTCATTTCTGTTGGCTTGGAAAGGTACATTCCGCACCAATATTTTGGTGCCATTTTGTACTGAATCTTTCACATTCTTCTTTGAAGTGCGCACCTCATTTCTGTAAATAGTAAACAACATTATATCACAGAATTGCTTACCCACATTGAATTATTTGCTTATTGACTGAGTATTTCAGCTGAGGAGCTAATAATAAGTGAATTTGAAAGTAGCTATCTTTAGTGTCAAGAGTTTCAAGCAGAGCGGTTCTCTTGGCACCGGTTCCTCTGAAATGGCTTTAATGTAACAGTTCCATCCAATTAGATTTAGCCAAAAAATTAAATAAATTATGTAACTAATAAGTTCATGCCCGATGGGAAAAGTTAATGTCTAAACACGTGATTGACAGGAAGCTAATTCATTAACACATTCATTAGTTTAATTAAAACATGGGTTATGTGCACAGATATATTAAAGAACATATGTCTGCCAATTGACAATAATATATGTAATTAGCGCATGCCAATACCAGATACGGATTTAGTTTATATACCGATATTAGGTACACTACACACTAGTTTGTCTTCTACAATTAATATTTAATTCAAAACGAAATTACGTTTATTCTTCCTATACAAAACATATCTTGTCTCAAGAATCAAATTGGTATAGAAATGGAAAATAAAATCTGGAACAAGCACCAATAAAGTACGGCGATACTTTTTTTATTAAATTGAACTTTTATTGGAAAATGAGCGAAAATAATCACGACCGGCAGGATTCGAACCTGCGTATTTCTGCTACCGTCAGAACGCCTTAACCACTAGGCTACGGTCTACTAACTGCCAGGCGCGAAAATCCACACTCATTTTCATACACTTCAGACTGAGCGGCTGAATCCTGCCGGTCGTGATTATTTTCGCTCATTTTCCAATAAAAGTTTAATTTAAAACAACCATAGTGCAGGTTAGCACTTAATAAATTAACTCATACTTTTTTTATTGGCTTAATTTAGTGTTTTGAAAATAAAATGGGTGAACAAATAAACTCACGTATTTCCCCTCTCTGATCGTTTCAGTTCCAGCGACTTGCCATCCAGCGTGGATACTTGTAGATGCTTGAGCGCTTCATTAGCATGTTCTTTTCTCACAAACTGTACGAAACCGTATCCCATGGATAGGAACTGTCCTGGGTTTCGTGGATCTTTCTTCTTGGCTATCGTCACACTGTATACTTTACCACAGCTTGAGAAATGCTGGAAAAAAGTCAGGCTCTGTTATAACAGTAGGAATCAAGTGCAGTGACAAGGCAAAGTAGATAATATGTTATAAATGAAAATGATAAGATGGATAAATAAAGAGAGACAAAGAAGTAAAGAGAATAGATGTCGATCATGTAAACTTGAACGTAAAATAAATAAACAATTATGTATGTAAGACGTTAAAATGATAGAATGATTTGGAATAAGGATATTTACTATGCTTATCCTATGTAGTGGGACAAACAAAAGATATGGTGGTAGTAAAATAAAAGCTTACAGATTTAAGCATTTCTTCCGTGGTTTTAAAGTTCAAGTTCTTTACGAAAAGTGTAGTGTCGTTGTCGGGTTCCTCTGCTTCACTAACGTCATTATTTACAGGAACTTCTTTTTCTGTGCTAAGCTGTTCTTTCGGTTTTGATTCCTTATTAGTTTTAGATCCTTTAGTTTCTTTTTGAGTTAGTTTCGCATTGCTTTCGCTAACGTCCATTGGTTCCGAATCATTTTTAGAAACAGTTTTGTCATCCTCTGTTTTTTCAGCGGATTTTACGAACACATTTTCTGGTGCCCATTCCAGATATAACGGCGTGTGTTTGAATTGTGAATATGCTAATTTTGTAAAGGCTTTTTTGGCTTCGAACGGTTCAATGAAATCGACTAGAGCAGTGATGCCATGTTTGGGCATTAGGAATCTTGCTAAGTGGCCATGTTTTTCGAATAGCGACTTGATCTCGTCTTTTTCCGTGTCTGCTGGTAAGTTTTTGACTAGGATGCATGTTTTAGACCTCTTTTTTGCTGGCTGCAATAAAAAAGGTCAAATAAACAGATCAGATATAATGTACAATTCAGGATACTAACAGCCGCATCTAATTATGTTAAGAATTTCTTGATAAAATGTATTCTCACCCTGTTGAAAGCATCCAAGTAGACCCCGTTGTTTTCAAGGAAGGCTTTGGTTTCTACTACTAGCTGTGTTTCTCCCAGCGCCAGTCTCACGGCGGCGCTTGTGTCTGTTACATGTACAGAGATTAAACATTTTTATGATCGACACGTACATATGATTTATTACAGAAACATAATATTTTTGAGCAATCAAAAGCAACAAACTTGTATCTTTAAATAGGCAAAGATTACTTTAGTTAACCTTTCCATTTTAATTAAGTAATTGTATTATATATTCGACTGCTCTGTTAGCTTAGTTGGTAGTGGCTCTGCCTTCTAATCTAGAGGTCGCGGGTTCGATTCCCGCATGACACAAGTATTTATGTACTTTAAAATTTATAATTACTTGTGTTGAGTCTGGTCGTTTGTATGTATAATAAGTATGTATTTACAAAAGAAAAGTATAATAAGTATTTATATCCGTTATCTAGTACCCACGACACAAGCGTTTGCTTAGTGTGGGCTAGATGGCGCTGTGTGCAATGTCCCGGAATATTTATTTATTTATTTATTTCGAAACAGTACGACAATGTATTGGATCATCTTTTTAAATCGAACAACAACAAACGTATTTATCTAATATGCATTATATCCGTTATCTAGTACCCACGATACAAGCGTAAGCTTAGTATGGGGCTAGATGACGTTGTGTGATAGGTCCTGAAATATGTATTTATTTATTTACATAGAAAACTCGTATATCTCATTCAAGTATGTAGGTAAGCAACGCAGCATACTCTTTCAGTAAAAAACAAATGTGTCGCTTTATCTTTTATGGTGGCAATAAAAATCTTTAACGTCTAATTCAATTTGTACCTCCACCACGACACACGGTTTAATAGCTTTCGCTAGGAAACATCGTGTGAATTACGCTTAGGTTTTTTACCTTGGGTATTTTATATTTGTGGCTAGTGTGTTAAGTATTTTTTTAAACATACAGTATTTTTTTACAGTTGTTAATCGTCTAAACTATACACTTTTCTTTAGGCTCATTTTAATTATACGTGTTCGATTACTTTTTACCAAAACTGGCACATAAGTAGTTTTTGTGAACAATTTACAATTTCTTTTTGTTGCCGACAGTTATCATTCTCATAGTGTGATTTTGATAAGATTGAAATCAAGTTCCTGAAATTGTGTCAAATCGCGTGATATAATTGAATGATAAGTAATTATCTCTTCAACCACCTATGTATGTGCATTCGATAATTGCCTAATGGATCAACGAGATTGAATAAATAACATCAAAATCGGTCTAATATCTAACACAGGTTCAAGTAACATTCTCGATTTACAATAAAAAATATGCCCTGAGTTTTATAATAACAGATATAAATATAACAGAACATGTCACACAGCGCCATCTATCCATATAATTTTCTTTTATACATAGAAACTTATATTAGGTCTTTGCCTATGAAATTACCGATTTGTATGTCGAAATTGAGAAAAATATTTCCATACAAAGATTTTTAATGTTTGTATGGAAATGTCTGAACAGATTTAGATGCAATTGATAACTATAGTTAGATGGAAAAAAGCTATGCACTGCGTATATCAATTTCTCAAAAACAGAGTACATGATAAAAATATACCTAGTTAAAGTAGTGAAACCGACGACACATTGAAATAGGTGTTTTTCAATGACTTCCCTATAAGTAATATGCACTAGTAAAACTTTTATCTAAAAGGTACATAATTTAACAATAGATACAACAAAAATTGTATTTGAAAAAAATATAGCTGTACGTAAAAGTTACAAACAGATTAAAATGTTAGAAAAAATCGCAATTTCATAGGTAAAGACCTATTATCATACTTAGGCCCACTAACTTTGATTATGCTTAATACGTTTTAGAATCGGCGGCGGGTCTCTATCGATATATATTTAATGAAGGCACCTCTGATAGGATGTGTAATCTTTGCATAAGGATGTATGTATATTATCACTTATCGATTGACTACAAATATCTGTTAACATAACATGTGTGATTTTATTTACCTACGAGCTATTTTATCGAAAAGTTGTCACTGTATTTTATTCTCGACTTATCAACTTATATTATTCGTATTTTTATATATTTTTTTACACTGAATAGTCAAGCATTTGACCACTAGGTCGCCAAAAGCTACAGTGACACCAGCGACCTTGTAGTGGTGTCTAACTTGGTCAATAGCTACTCAGTACATGCATACTGTATTAAAAAATAGCTGTTGAGGTTTTAAGATTTCCCTTTTGATCATAGATACTAAGTTGATGATTTTTCCCATTAATCTACATATGCAAAGTTTTAATTTACTCACTTTTATTGCTATCACTGAGTAGTTGTTCCTTGGTGGTGTTGTAGTTGGCGGCGACGACGTCTGCGACCGCGTTGGCACCCAGGAACAACACGTTCCAGTTGTGGGAGGACTTCGCTTGCGCTTTCAACTTCTTCGCCTTCTTCTCCTTGAACGATAAGCCCTCTGGAAAGTAAAAATGAATAAGTATTCTAGGACATTTCACACAGCGCCATCTAGACTCAAATTAAGCGAACACTTGTGTAATTTTATTATTGTATGTCAAGTATACTTATTTTAATCTACAAATTTCCAAAGTGTACATATAATTTTCATTGTTTTATAAACCGGTTACTTCAGAAGACACGCAGCAGCGGTTTGAACTGTTTTGATACAAAGTGTATTATTTCTAATTCAATCAAAGAGCAAAAACACCATTCACATATATATTTGGCTACTGTCAGAAAAATAGACAATAATAAGTGTAAAAATTGACGATTTTTCCTCAGTTCCAGTCAACATCAACCAAAGTTAAACTATTAAAAAATTACCTACCATCATCACTCTCCTCCAGTTTCTCAGTCTTAGCAGGCAGCAGGTGCATCATGCGGCCACAGAATGCAGTCCCGTCTAACTCCGTGAACGCCTTCACTGCATTCTCGGGGATCACAAACGTGACTGTTGCAAATCCTTTCGGCTGCCGACTGATGGGGTCTATTGGCATTGTCACATCGGCTAGTGGACCTGAAAAAATATATATAGTAGAGAAATTTGGTTGAAAATTCTTTAAGAAGAGTTTTTAGGGTAGACAGAACGCTAAATTTTCATTTTTAGATACTTTTTATTCCATACTAACGAATATAACACGAAAACGTTGAAAAAAATGTGCCAATATATAATAGCTATTTCATATCATATTTCTAGTTCATATCTGCTGTACATGTAGGATAGTTGAAGACACAATAATGATTCCATTATTATCTCTCAATGCATTACAAAATTGTGAAATCAAAATAGATTGCAACTTACCATACTTCTCAAATAGTGCAGTTATTTCCTCCTCTGAGACAACATACGGCAAGTTCCTTACAAATATACTTCCACTCTCGCCGATACTTTCTTCATTGTCATTTTTCTGTGAAATAAATAAATTTTATTGGACAAGCAGAAATAAAAAAAAAAATAGAATATCAGATGTATGTGGGGTAAGAAAAAAATCTCTACAACAGAGTTTAAGTCTCTCATATTTATAGCTAGGAAAAAATCATATTACTCCATAGAATGGTTCCAAGAAAAACATAAACGTAAACCTATCCTATGTAAAAAAACTGTTTTCTGATTAAATAAATCTCATATGTAATGTTAAACCATCATCATCAGCCCTTGTTGACCCACTGCTGGGTATAGGCCTCCCCTAGGTGCCATTGGAAAATAAAATGGTAGTTTAGATATGTGACTGAGTACCTCTTGTCTCTTTTTTCTGTCTGTTTCTTTTTCTTCGTCTGCTGCTTTTTTATCTTTATCTTCATGTTTGTGAATTTGTAACCGATGATTACCTGGAATATAAAATTAACATTTAAATTATTGCGTTATAATATTTTGTAGTAAAAGTAAGTTGCAGTTAAAAAAAAGTTGTGAATACACACGGAAAATCAGTTCGGCTTATATTAAAAATAAACTTCACAAAAAAATTACATTAACTAGAGACCACCAAATTAGGAAGGCTAACAATACACACTACATTACAGATAATACACACAAGGTATATTTTATTTAGCAGCTGACAGTTTTTTTGTGAAACTGGGTACTATATAAGCTGTTCAACTTACCCAAAAACAGTTTGTCTTTGCTGAGTGCTTTCTTCAATTCCTTTTCAGTCCTGAACCCAACAAAGCAGAATCCTGCCAACTTCTTTCCTTTGCCAAACGGCAGTCTAATGGAGTAGGGCACCAGGGGCCTGAAGAACTGTTTTATGTCTTTCTTTTTACATTTGAATGGTAGGCCATTTATCTGAAAAAAAAAAACATATGGAAATCTAAATACCTTTATATACAAGATTATGGCTTTGTCAAACTTTTTATGTTATTAATTTTGTTGTTTAGCTGTTTGTTTGTCCAACAACATAAAATAACTAACAAATTAATTTGGAGAATACTCAAGAATACAAAATAAAATTAAATTCAGTATCTCATTGTCATTTTTTACATATCTATTGTTTTATTAATTTTGTTTGGCCAAGTAATGGATTAATTTGTTTTGGGCCTTTAAGTGGATATGGAGTGAAGTAAATAAATCATCAAATAGAAATCTGTAAACACAGATAAACATATTCTAGCCATAACTTATTATTGTGTAAACAAATAGCTTACTTTGACATGAAACAAGGGTCTGTTTCTTATTTTCCTGGGAGCTTGTTCATCTGGTTCCTTTCCTTCAGGTTCAACCTCTGCAGGCTTAGTGGCCATACTGTCTGTCGGTACACCCACTTTCTTCATTAGTAATTTCATGTACTGAAATTCAATAATAAATACAAGCATTATAATTACATACTTTGTATTATACATTTCTTCTTAATATCATTAATAAAAAATATATTATAATATATGTATTTATTGTACTAAATTGCCTGACTGTTGTTTCATAAAAAATGTTTTGAAACAATCCTAAGGGCATCCAACATGGCTAAATGACTGTCATCATCATCATCCACAGCTAGTTTTGTGCCTCTGTTGGGTATACACCTCTCTCATTATATGCCATAGACTTCGATCTTTAGCCAGCCTCATCCAGTTTTGACCTGCAACAGATGTTATGTTGTTGCCCATCTTGCAGCCGATAATATACTGATAATGACTGTGATACTATGAAAAACAGCGGGGACCACATTTTATTTACCGAAGAATTTAAATATACTGTTACTTATGCTGTGTTCATATAAAATCTGTATTGTTTTGTGTGCAAAATGAATAAATATATCACTGTTGATAAAGTGCAATGTTACCTCTAAATCACTAATCTGTTTGTTAGCCACTTTTTCCTCTTTACTGCTGTTGTCATTTTCTGGTTGCTCATCAGACTTATCTAGTTTCTTTTTGGATTTTTTATCAACTGTCTGTTCTTTAGACTTTTCTAATTGCTTTTTAGGTTTCTCTTCAACTAGATTGGTCTCTTCCTCAGCTGCTTCTGGTTCTGCTTCAACTCCACTGTCTTCTTCATCATCACTTTTAGCAGCATCTTGAAACGCATCTTTGATCCAAGCAGTTTTATCATTGATGTGAGCTTCAATAAACTCTGCAAATAGCGGGTCATCTTTGTGCTGTAATAAACATATGAAAAATGAATTTATAAGAAGGAGAAGATTCCTGATTAAAGACATTAATATTATAATATAAAGGTGGATCTTTAGATTTTATATTATAAAAGAGAAATGGTTATTGTTATTATGGTTGTTTTGTAATGTTTACCTTTTTCAACAATTCCTTAATTTTATTTTTGTTTTTCTCAACTTTCTTGTCTTTCTTTGCCAGTTTTTTAGCTTCCTCAATTTCGTCTTTGTGTAAATTCTTATATGCTGTACTGTCCGGTGCGTATTTACTCCAAGCTCGAGGTTTCTTTTCATCGCCCAGGTTAGCACACGGCTGCACCTGAATCTGCATGGACTTTATACAAGTACCATCAAAGTATTCAATGGCCGCTTTCGCTTGTTCCGCGGTCCGGTATCCGATAAAGCCGAAATTTCTAAATTTTCCATCTTTTGTGTACTTCAGCTGTACATCAGTGACTTCTCCCTTCTCACCGAAAGTTTCTCGGAGTTGTTCCACAGTAACCTGAAAGCGTGAGTATAAAATACGTATACATGGTGTGCCAGTTTTGCTTTAAAACTTAGAAATTGGTTTTCATTTACCTTATTTGGTAAATTCTTAACTATAAGTCGCGACATTTTGTTTAATATTTAATTTTATTGCAATGTTTATCATTTGTCGTTCTCACAAAAACACACGTGCCTGCGGTGCATGCTCGGAGGAATGGCATGGCTGGCATGGCATTGACAAATGACAAAAATAACGTTGACACTTGACAGTAGTGCATCATTTTGAGCTGGCTTCTTGCGTTTTACTCATTTACCCTCATTAACTATTAAATTATACAAACACTCAGAGCGCACTTGAACTTATCATAATTCTACATATTATAAAATATTTTATTTTATCATATTCTCATTTTTACTTCTCTTTTAAGTTACAATCTATTAATACTGCAAAATGTACGGAAAGATGTGAAGCTACAACATTGAATGGGTCCACCAGCTGATTGTCATTTTTGACAGATCATATCATTGTTTTGTTTTGGTGAAATTCTCTGATCCGGATCCAGATTATCATTTTCTAATAATATTTTGTAGTTTCCTACCATACGAAACAAATTATCTGCTATATATTATAAAAAAAAAACCTGTAAAATTATACAACCATGTCGACGGCAATGACTTTTGGCCAGAAGCAGTTCATCCCAACGCCGCCTGATAAGGGTAGTTTTCCGCTTGACCACGAAGGTCTCTGCAAGAAAGTCATGACCAAATACATGAAGTGTTTATTCAACAACGACAGCGACAACTCAAGGTGTAGAGATGAAGCTAAAGAGTACCTGGCCTGCAGAATGGAACATAACCTAATGGCTAAAGAAGACTGGGCAAAACTTGGATTTCAGCAAAATAATGTAACGGAAGATAGCAAGAAATGACCACAAACATTTTGGTAAGAGCTGTCAAAATTATACACAGAAATAGTAGACTTTGGTGAATTATGAATACCCATTTGTTGAATCCAATGTAATGAAATACCTACTATTTAATGACTTGAAAAATCAGCAATATTTATGAAGTATTTCACACAGATAAGTAACATTTTGTATTGTATTTTAGATGTGTAGTTGTAAATTATTGATTTGTAAGTAAAAATAAAACTAAATATGTAGGTACTTTGTTTTATCTTCCTAAACTAGTGTTTGCAAGTACTTACTATCTTTAAAAGTAGCATCTAGCTGTTCCCCATAGGTGAAAAAACTAATTGGTATTGTTATATAATACTTAATTTTTATCCTTTTTAAAAAAAAACAGTGATTGCCTGCTAAATTATTATATGTGTGGTGCTGCGGAGCTAAAGTTGGCTAATAATGTATTAATCCAGGCTCTAATCTACCTCCATACCAAATTTCGTCCAAATTGTGTCTAGTGATTGGGTGTAAAGAACTGTAAAACATTATAGTTACACACACACACACACAATCATTCTTCTTTACAATAATAGTAGGACAGGACAGAAGTAGCTTAGGAAGGTATACTAGAATCTAATAGTAATAGTGATCCCACCAAAAACATTCTGTAAAAAAGTTGCCAAGTCTCGATAGAGCTGCTTGTTTATTCCTAAAAAGCAATGAAATCTCTAGAATTAGTTAAGCCAAGTCTAAGGTTCCTTACTGTGATTTATTTATTATTATAGTTAATTTTACGTGACTTTGCTGTTGAACATTCTTTACATGTTTAGTGGATACAAGTTTATTAACTAATTTATTTGCAGATATATTCAAATCTTCTAAAATTTTTGCTTATTATGTAGAGTCCACTTAACTTTTTTTTCTGAATCTAATCTATCTTAATTTTTCGTTAGAACTCTGGTTATTGTTTCTATGTTTCCCTTAAACTTTAATTAATCATAATCTACTACTTACAAGTCAACGACCAAGTCACATAAAATTAACTATAATAATAAATAAATCACAGTAAGGAACCTTAGACTTGGCTTAACTAATTCTAGAGATTTCATTACTTTTTAGAGATAAACAAGCAGCTCTATCGAGACTTGGCAACTTTTTTACAGAATGTTTTTGGTGGGATTTCACTCCTTTTTGACAGGACGTGGACTAATATATATATATAGAAAATTGAATGCAGTAGAAAGTTGGCTGAGGATGATGATGATTTTGTAAGATCCGATACATACCACCAGTTCTCATCATATTTAGTTCAAGCACTAACCCGCTATCTCTTATAGTTTTCGAGATCCCTTATGGTACTCTAAGGTCTGATGGCCAAAGTGATGGTGATACTCGGCCTTCAGCCTCGCATCCCGATCACTTTGACGTCGCATGTACTGCGTTGTCATCAGGGTCACCAGGTAGTCCAGAGCTTCCATAAATCTTGTTTTGATAGTTTTTCCTTTATGTGGGCGCTAAAATCTACCTCTGTACCAAATTTCAGCTCTCTAGGTCTATGGGAAGTACTAGTTCTATTTTGATGATCAGTGAGTGAGTGAGTCAGTGTCGAAAATGCGAAACTTTGCATTGCTTTGCATAACTTCGGAACTAATTGATCTACCAACTTGAAATTCTGGATTTCAAGTGTGTTATTACGAATTTCTTGGTGACGAAAATTTTAGCGTTTTAATCGTATCCAGAGGTTCTCAAATAGGGGGCTGAAAATGCGGCGAAACGGTTCAAGAAAAGGATGGTATGGCAGTTATTGCTTCGCGCTCGACTTGGCGGGGGCACTGCCGTGCCCCCAGATACATCTATGCAAGGATGTTAAGAGATGGGTGGGAGATGGCAGATTATTGAATAAATCTTTCCCTAACTGTTGTGGTTTAAGTATATCTGAAGTACTACTCTCTTATGTCTAATAAGGAACTGAGGTGAAATAGATAATCGATCAATACAATCTTAAAAAACTTTTATTTATAAATCATTAAAATTTATATAATATTATTACTTAGGAATATTATGTAGGTTTAAAGTTATATTTAAGAGTAATTAATAATAAATTTAGAGAAACTTTAAAAAACAAATTGATATTTTTACCGCCAATCATTAATGGCTTTCTTTTATAAAATAAAATATCACAGTTATCATTAAATTATTTGTGACCAAAGAAATTGTAAAAAGCTACTAAATAAATGCTCTATATATTTTTGCAATAACTTGAAAATACTATTTTTGCAAAATCATTTTTCATCAGCCTATGTTATTTTATTATGATTATATTAAATTGAAAACTAATTGGTTTGTTTATACTTTCACTGCTGATTGCACAAGAACATTATAATAAACTTATGGTATACAGTTACATAAGCAAGTATTATGTGTAGAGTAGAATATAATCATTTATGAGTATTCAGAGGACATTGGAAGGGTAAAGTTAAGTTTAAAAGTTAACCATTAATACATTCATATCTCAAGACAATAGCAATTACAAAAATATCCAAAGATAATTTGTTCTGTACAATGACTAACTATTTAAGCACCATTTTCATTCTACCAAGTTTTATGTCCAAAATTGGCAATATATCTACTTGAGTGTAATGCACAGTTGTACTTCATTAATCAACTTTATATGCTCAGCCCACACAGGCAGTGGATAGCTTTGAGAGTAGAAGGAAATGTTGTAAATTTATAATTGTTAACACCATTTCAAAATGTATAGGTCATTCAAAGCGCTAAGCGCTCTAATATGACCCTAGCCTAATTTCGAACATAAGGCCAACTTTTCTTCAGACATATAAATGGAGTGAATCTACAATATGTCATTTCAAAACTTTCGATCACGTTCCTATATTAGGTACCTAGGTATATTGCAATTAAATATCTATTTACTCTTAAATAATTTACAATTATTTTATGTGTACCTCTTTACCAGCATCAAGAGATAAATACATTTGCATTAATTATAATGCCTTATTTACGTATTCATAGTAATCATTTATGCGTCGATAAATAAGAATATGATACATAATTATGTAAGTAGCATATCTATAACTATAACTTACAAACAATTAATTTTGCATAAATTGTGTATAAGGCATTCTTGTGATAGATATTTTACGAGTACAATTATATTGAATTAAAATTATACAGAACCATGAAAGTGGGAGTACCTACATAGATGATGATGACAACATTTTGTACAAAAAAATAATAGAGGTGTCCATTAATTTAATACTGACATCGAAAGACAATACAAACTGTACAGAAACTACTTTGAGTGGTGTTTTATACCTTACATGTCATAAAGAACCAAGCACTCGATCATATTGAGATCAAAATGTACATACAACACAATATAAAGAAATAATGTTCCTCATAGTCACTTAATCTAACTTACAATCTAAATAGTTAAATCAATACTAAATCAGGCAGTGCTATATTGCGCATAAAGTAATAAAACTACTACTAGTCTTTAATCAGACAAATCTTAGATATGTACTGTTTATAAACTTTATTTAATTTAAAATATTTATATGATAAAATGCGAAGATATATAATGTATTTCAGTAAATACGAAATTAATTACGTGGCACACTGTGTGAATATTCTTTTATGACTAAGGCTTGTATCTGGACGATATAAGCATATAGGATATAGATAATTACTTTAGAAGTTGAGTAGATACAAGTATTTCCTAAATCAGTACATAATATTTACATTTTATGAATATAGACTTATGATAATGTATGATAATGTTGAAGATGGGTTAGTGAGTGAGCCTGGCGAGTACTAGGATCATAGAAGTTATTAGGAGTTTTGTTGAGCTGAGGAGTGTTGTAGAGGCGCTACTGCTGAAGGAGCGTAGCGTGGAGCCCGGCGCAGGCAGCGCGCGGTACGGGGACCTGGTGCCAGGGCGCTCCGTCGGACATCCCATCCAGAATTGAGCAGACGGCAGCTGCTTCTCGTGTTCCACTCGCATTTGCAGGTCGTTGAACTTCCAGAAACCTTTGCCTTTGAAGAAGTAGGTTTTTCCTGTAAACAAAAAACAGTCGTATGTGAAACCATATAATATTGTATGTATATAAAAAAAAGGTTTTAAACTATGTATTTCATGTCGCATACAAGAGGTCTACAAAACTTGCTACGACGTAGCATCATAGCACGAATTTCCTAAAAATAAATTAGACGGCGTTTCTATATGCGGGTGTATATAGGTAATTGTATATTGTATATCTTACCATCTTTCCACTGGAACACACTGTCGATATTGTAGCCTACTCCTTGCCACATCACCATATTCCGAGGGTAGTCCAACTCTACTCGCCCTTCGTCTTCATCAAACCTGCGAACACAAATTTATATGTTAACAGTTGTATGATTTCATAGCTGGGTAAATAAATATATAGGTACCTATGTATTTAATAGCTAAGTGTTCAAAAGAGTTTCAGAGAAAGCTCGTTATATTAGGATTTATTAGGTTTCATGCTAAAAGTCTTTCGACATAAAGGTCAATTAGGTTCATTGTAAAATCTATTCCAATCGAGAGAGTTCGAATCGAATAAACTGAATATTAACTTACATATGTCGGTATTTTTTGCAAAGCCCGGTTTTATTCCGGTTAAAACTCAAGTGGAGGACAAACTTGTTAATACATAAACGTAACTCACTTCCAGTACATAGATCCGCTGTAGAAGTAGGTCTTGCTGTTGTGACCCCAGACCATGGCCGCGTCCAACTTTTCCAAACTGTGCGGCAAACCAAGATGGGCGAGAGGCTTCGGGTACCCAGGTAACAACTCCTTGCTGTTAAATAGGTACAGCTGCTTTCCTGGAATTATACAATTATTTGTTAACCTTTTTTTTGAGAAGAAGAAAAAGTACACGGACTGTGGACAATGCTAATTTTTTTTATTACTACTAGTGTATATCGCCTTCGCTCGTGCTGTTACGGGATAATCAGCCTGTGTTACGCCTAGGACCGTATACCATAACTATATCGAAAATCAAGGTGATCCGTTGCTCAGCTACAAAGCGAAAGCGGAACAAACAGGCCAACAAACCGACAAATAGACTTTCGTATAAATATACTCGTAATTGTATTTTTAATTGTATGAAGTATGGTGATTTGACTTACCAATAAAAATAGCAATATTCCCGTCTGGCCGCTCATATACCGCGTCCACGTGAGTCAAGTCGTGAGGCAGTCCAGACCACATCCATCTGATCTCCATGGGGTACCCCTTGTACCTGCCCTGGGCGCCTATCCTCCAATGATACTGGGAAAAAAGAGAATCGGTTACTTCAAAGCTCAATTTAAAGGAAGACCATTGAAAATTAATAAATCTGCTAGATAATAATTATTCAGTCAAACGAATAAACCAATATTATCGGGATATGAAATAAATACAAAATCTAGATTAGACTAAGAATTTAGTTTTCATCTAAATAGATGTTAATAGTAAAGGCAAGTCTTGATTCGTCTTATTACAAAACGCGGTTTAAATATTAGTCCAGTACTTTAAAAAAAAAAATGTGTTCTTGTTGTTTAAACAAGCAATCAAAATGTCAACAAAAATTGGAACTTTGATTTAACATTAGTAAATTTTGACAGTTTGATAATTATGACAGTAGACCGACAATTTTCGAACAACTAAAACCTACTAAAACGGACTTGGTCTTAGACTTATATTTAAACCACGTTTTGTAATAAAGCCCATTGAAATGTACAAATTTTAATTTTTTTGCAAGATTACTTACTTTGCCCTTGAAGATGAAGAGTTCATTTCTCAACAACGCTACAGCATCATAACTGGTATCGCAAGCATCCGGTATATTTGGAGCCGCTGTTGTCGTCGGCGCTGGTCTGGGCGTGGTTCTAGGATAATATGGCTGTCTCGGATACGTCGGTCTAGATTCAGTAGGGTAGACTGGTCGGTTGTAGGGGTAGTCAGAGCGGTCGGGGTAACGGACGCGCGGACGGTATGTTGGAGCAGATGTGGTAGTTTCTATGGGTCTGTGGTTTGGATGTACCCTTCTTGGGTATTCCTCTGACGCGTTAAAGTGTCTCCGCGTTGGGTAGTATCGGTCAGGATTGTTAGGGTAGTAAGGCCTCTCTGGGTAGTAAACTGGATTTCTCTCCCTTTCTCGATCGCGTGAGTTAGGGGTGTGGCTCGGTCTGTGAGGCTCGTTGTGTTTGTGGTTGTGGCGGTATGATGGCCGTCTTGTAGTGGTCGTAGTGGTTGTGGTGGTGGTAGGAGGTGGCGTTTCAGCTGGCCTGTAGTACGGTATTCTGGCCCATTTCTTGGTGGTTTCTTTGGGACCTGCAAACAAACTTGAGTTCTGAATTCTAGTCGCGCATGTTAAATTTCTAAACCAGCAATGGCTTGAAAATACTCCAGAAAATAGCATGTAGGTAAGTTATTTTTTATGTACGTATATTTATCAAAAGAAGAGCCTGCACTCCACAACACAGGTTGTCCTAGTGTGGAGTGTAGTGAACACATGTCATAGTAAGTACTTATTTTTACTTGAATAAATAATTAAAATAATTCTGACTTACCGTACATCTGCTGGATGCCATTTTTGTCGTCTTCAGGCAGTACAAAGTTGGGTTGTATGCCTTGGTACCAGGGGAACATGAGGGCGCCGCGCACGGAGCTGTGGCTCAGGCCTAGCGAGTGACCGAACTCGTGCGCTGCCACCGCAAATAATGATGTACCTGGAATGAAGATAGAGAATTTGTATAAGCTTCAGGTAATAATAGGTCACCTTTTGCTGTAGTTTAATGCATCTATATATGTCTCAAAATTTTACGCAAAAAGGTATTGTAATTATCTATACCAATTTTATGTATAATTGATGAACTTTAAAAGTAAAGTAAAGCAACGAGTCTTATCTTGTCCCATACTTTATTGAAATTTCGTAAACGGCAAGGTAAGCTGACGCTGCGATATCTTAGACCTCACACTACCCACGCATGTGTACAACTACGAGGTCACAGCTATTCACTGTGTAATCAGTGCGCCTATCTTCGTGTAGCGTCAGTGAAATAAAGGTGGATTTACACATGACTAGCCGAACACAATCCGGCGCTGGCGAGCGGGTGGCCGTATGTAAATTATCACGTGAGTTCGGGGGTAATCGTGGCCGTCGCGCTTGTGTGGTTGCCGCCTGTCTGTGTTGCCACCTTGTTTACACTGCCATTGCATACGGTAGCGTTTGCAGCCGTGCCTAACTGGCAACACTGGCTAACGTTCCTTTTACTATTTTGCAGCTGAAAATTTATTCAGTCTGATTGAATTCAGCTCATTAATGTAACTGCTGGTAGTTTCCTAACAATCAATTCTTTGTGTACATGCTGTAGCGGACACCAAAGCAACAGGCAAGCTGTGGTCGAACGCGAACTTGCTTCGTGTAATAAAAAGCGTGAAGTAGTTTAAACCGAGTGTATTCCGGATTAGGGGGAGGATTGCATTGCTAAATTAGGCAGCTGTTCCAGCGGTAGGTCCGATGTGGCGGAATTAATTTCGCTTATGATTGCGATGGGCCGTGACACCGAGCTAGAGCGCAGGATTAGCATTAATGAATGCAGCGTTGATGAGCTCGCATACGGATCAAGTAATTAAACAGTCATTTTGGACAACTTTGGCTTTTGAGTGCTTGTATGCTTTTATCGCGGATTTGGAGAGAATCTTCTATGGTTCTTACTGAACTTTAGGTTTGCTCAGATTAGACTCTGTTGCTTTATCTCCTCCCGTTCGGCTAGCTCACGTTTTATTAATGAAAAGGTACAGTGCGTAGTATTTACAAATTGCCACATAAAAACAGGTCTGTTTATGTCAAATGGTGTTCGTATTTGCCTTGTTACATATATATGCAAATCGCTCAAAGTACTAATATATTATTGCTGTATTTTCGATCGACACCAGATCTTTAGTTTACGAGAAAGTAAAACAAAAATGTTACCTTCTTCGTCATCATTCTTAGGCTTAAGCAGCCAGAGTTCATCGTCGTCGAAGTGTGCGTCTCCACCGCGGCCGGAGCCGGGGAAGAAGGCGTGCGCCAGGATCGTGCCGCGACCGTCGAATGGATACGAGTCGTCGTGGTATTTCCTGGGGATAAAGGAACCAAGTTAGATCTCACTTTTTAAATACTAAGGATTATACACGGATGGTATAGAAGAGGACATAGTTCGCAATGAATTTAATAATCTGATCCACTTTTCGTTTTATAATCATATCTACGTATGCCTATTTTGTTTCAAGTACTTAAACATGAATTTTCTTACCAGAAACGGCTATCGTTGAAATGTTTAAGGTACAACTAATAAAAACCAATTCACTTAATAAATTCACTTTGCAACATTATAGTTTACATAGCAAATAAATGTGAAAATCTTTATGATTAAATTTGCCCTATGGCGCAAGGCAAATCACGTTTCTCGTCGAGCACAATTTCATGAAACTATTATTCCAGTGTAAGGTTGTTGCTGGGAGCGAGTGCCTAAATAAACTAAAACAAGCCTCGCAACCGCAACTAAACAAATAGACGTTATCTAGCCTCTCTCGGTTGATGAAAACAGTCATAGTGGGTAATGTATTCATCTCGCAACAAACAGCAGCAGATGGAGTGGACTGCGGGGCAATCAAACTTGCGTCCCGCGGGCGCGCTGCCGACCACCTACAGTACCCACCTAATCATTTTTCGCGCCGACAAAACGAGGAAAAGACCTCGCCCATGCATATTTCAAGGAATATTAGCTGACCGTTGCTTTATTGAGTTGCCATGCGAAGTTATGCCATTATCCGATAGGGGCGGGGCGCGCAAATAGGTGCTCCGTGTACTTAGCGCGTCTAGTGTTATTGCCCGGCTACTTAGTGTTCGGAGAGCTATTTATTCCGAATGCAATTACTGGCTTATTGTTTGGGGTCTATTGGACTCCGGTCCGTTCTGGGGACACGAGTACCTATGTACGTTACAGACGATTACCTGGATAGGAAGAATTAATCGCGTTTCTGATTTCAAAAAAAGTGTAGGTATCTTACTTAGATTTATAATTGATAGTCATATCTTAGCGTATGCCAAGAAAATTAACTTATGAAAATAATATAAAGTTAGTATAACGTTCCACTAATTAATAGCCTCATAAAGTATGTCTCTATACATGTTTACGGTATATATATAGGTTGCTATAGATATAGGACGCGTCTTCAAGTCCCACTTATATCATTCGACTTGGAGTGCGCAGTTAAGTTGTACGATTCCTTTATTACTGGGGTAATATTACAGTTTATGGGCGATAAATCTCGACGACGCATATAGTCCGGGGCTGCGCTTTGTGCAATCACTTCCAGCTATAGATGGAGTGATGATGAGACATGCCTGCTTAGGTAATAATACTAACTGGAGATTTACTAGCGCGCTCGCCTCGTAATATCCGGGGATGTACTACGCTTTGATTTGATGAATAATTTACTTAGCTACTGCTACTACTTAAATTATTGTATTATCCACGTATAACGAAAGTAGCGTCAGGAATAACATTCTAATCAAATTTCTATGAAATAGACCAGAATGTGTACCAAGTTTCAATATTTTATGTAATGTATATAGGTACTAAGCAGTAAATACATGGTCGTTTAATTCAAGCAATTTTATCGAAAGTGAAGTTTACCGCGAAATATCGTAGAAAACGGGAAGAATTTTATAGAGAGTAATATAAGTTAACGGCTCACATAAAATTCAAGACAGACACAGTCGGCCACAACTCAGGCCATAACATTTGTCAATATTGCCTACAGTATCACCATTTTCACTCAAATACAATGCGACTACACAAGTAACTGTAAGCAGTACTGATTTTATAGGCGCGGCGCATACATTACGCTGGCCGACTCGAAATAAAAATGAAAATGTGAAATGTATTTCATAGAAAAATAGGTGTAGCGGTTCTGAGTTTTCCCGGCAAGTGGACAGCTTTCGAAATAATAAAAGTGCACTAGAGACGTGACCGCGAGCGGACTCAAGTTTCCGACAACGTCGTTTCTCGCGCACCCTGTCTACACTTCGAAAAAAGAAAATTTTATGCAGACCATACTAGAAGTTGGTGCAAGTTTGCAGCGTCGCAATATGGCGGTCGCAATATGTCCACGCTCGAGCTTTTTGTGGACGCTACTTTCTCATACGTACGGGTATCTAATAAGCGAAACTTGGTCCTGCTCTCATTCGATATGCGACTCCTGTAAGCGAGTCGTCGTCATTTGTCAGGATATAGCCCGAGGTGGCTTCTATCGCCTCGCCTGACGGCAATCGTGCTCGCGAGCCTCCACAATATTAAACAACATTTCCTTCATGCCATTTCGTACCCAGTTGACATGCTCCGTAATATTTTAAAGCGAAATGTATGGCCCGCTGTCTATCGTATCAGTTACTTTACATATCGACTTTTAAACATGTAAAATAGACGGGTCGTAACGAATGACTCTTGCGTGCTGTGAATACGAAACTATTTGCGTTGAGTGCAGCGGGCGAGGTGCTCGGCTACATTAGCTTGATAAAACATTAATTTCCCCCGCAATTTAAACTTACACGTACTCGTACTACCTACACTATCTGCGAGTCCATTGTTCCGAACACAGTAGGTACTCGAGCTACCCTTTGTTGCGTCGCGTCGTGCCTTAAACAAGTTTCTTTAAATTTTGCGCCAGGTACAGAGTAACGTTATTAGATAAGTAGCAGAGTGATTTGGCGTCATGTCACGTGCTGCGAGTCGAAAGTGAATCGTGATCGAGAAACAAACTCCCACGCTCCGATGAGTATCGATGCGGTCCTAATTTAACTTGTAATAGAACTATTTGGTTGTGCTTTCGAAAGAAACCCAAAAAAACTCGATGGAAAAGGAAACACGGGTTGATAGTGCGAATAAAACGATATTCATGAGAGCGGATGAAATGGCGAGTATTTTTTCGGCCTAGATCGCCGAACGAGCTTATGTCAAGTGATATTTGATGAAACGAAAAACTGGAGACGAGGAACGTTCAACAAGGAACATATGAGAATACTTTTCTATGGCTATTTCTTTATAATTCGTTTTGCATTCTTAGAAAACCCTATGTACGAGTAAATTTTACGATATAATCAAAATTAAATGAATTATGAAAATGACGCAGCGGGCGGAAAAAAATCCACATTCCAACAATTTCCAGAAATGCTATCTGTTTCTGTTTATTTAAACGATAACTTTGATTAGCGTTTAAATAAATAGAGATTCATTTCTATGAAAGGTTTCGTATAAAAAGTCTGCCAAATTGCATGTTTTTTTCTCCCTCGTGGTTTTAGCCGCACCATGTTGTGTGGGAGCATATAAGTAACGGTTAGCTCGCTCAGTGCCGCATCCCTATTCCGATGCTCGGCACGAGACGTGAACAAATCCCCCTTAAAATGGATAGGACGTTTCTCTAAATCCTCGCTTGATTATTATTTATTATCAGCCCGGTAAATCAAAGTATGGGCTATTTGGAGTTTTAGGAGATACGGAATGGTTCTCAGTGCTTTAGCCAGTTTGTAGTTGCTTTATGATAAGATCTAACTTTACTTTCATGGTAGTTTGTACTGGTATAAAATATATGTCTCTCTCTAGCATGTGTAGATTTGTGTGTGTTGAAAGATATCTTTAGATTCCATATCATTTCTATTTTTTACTTACAATAACATAAAGATGTTTTATTTTGCTTGGTGTTAGTAATCGGATACATACATATCTGACTAGTCTACATACGTAGACAAATAAAAAATCTTGTACCACACGGCTTTTCGCCATGTTGTTGGCTTGGAAGTTAATCTCTATACTGTGTGGTAGTCAGAAATACTTTATTTTTTTTTCTGTGTTTTTGTTTAATTTATCGAGACGGTCGAAAATCTTTAAAAATATAAAAAAAAATGTTTGGAGATACTGTGAACTGATAGCAGAACACATTCCAACAATTTCTAGAAATTTTATCTCTTGCTCTGTGTCTCTGTGTCTCTGTTTCTCTGTTTATTTAAACGTTCATCACAAAAACGGCTGAACGGATCATCATGTTTTTTGGTATGTAGGTAGTATGAAGTCTTAGGAGTGTCAAAGGCTACTTTTGATCTTGAAATAATGCGAGCGATGCCGCAGACTGCCGCAGTTGTAGTTAAAGATCCTACTATAAAAAATGATATTGTATACTAACTTGGCAAACGAGACGACGATGTCAGCCTTGTCCGAGTTGATCTCCGTGAAGGTGAGGCGCGAGGCTTGCTCCCACACGTCCAGGGCGCGCTTGAGCACGCTGCGGGTGCCGTGCGGGTCCAACTGCGACGGCCGCCGGTCCTGGGACAAGCTGGGGACAAACGAAACACTATTACATTGCTATAAACACATTTAAATGTAAGAATAAAACAACGATAAAAAGAAAAAAAAATCAAAAGACTTGCCAACCTCCTTTTTGTTGGAATTCGGTTAAAAACGATATAAAGATACGAGTACAAGTCGCCTGATCTTAAGCAACATGCTATCTACACTAGACACTATTAGATCAAAGTCTTTTTATATGCAAGATAGGCACGTGTTTGATTACAACTCGCCTAATGGAATCTACGATCTAGTCACCAAACTTATCAGGTAAACATTTGATGATATCTTTAAAGTAGGTCTTGTGAATGTGATACTTTGAGAGGTTATTATTGGATGTGATGCATATTGCATACGATATACGTAGATTATGATGAGAATTGTGAATTATAATAAACCCATTTAATCAGTAAGTCATTTAGGAAATACTGTAACAAAATGCCAAAAACTGTAAATACGTTTCAACTATTACTGTTTCAAGAATTATCATTTAAGTTTTCGCTAATCGTTTCCAGTATCGTTATAAAGATCAAACAATGCAACAGTAGCTCGAAATCAAACAATAAGACCTCTCCCCAGCTCCTCTTTAATCGTTCCCTTTCAAGCTTTGATTGTTTGGAGTATGTGCATATTCGCGTTCAATAGAAGACTATTTACGGATTAGCAGGACTGGAGCCCGCTCTCAGCTGCCATCCGAATACTTGACGAGAGAGGACATTACGCCTACACGGCTGTGTACTGCAGCGTGGTGTGTACTTGTACCTAGGTGTGGCCTACAGTGCCTAATGTAGTAGCGGGGCGGGGCGGGGCCGGCCCCGCGGTGGGTTATGTGTGTCCGCGGCCAGCTTCCCAGTAATGGAATAATCGCATTGTGGACTATTTGAGTGACTCGGCTCTATTTAACGCTCGCTGCGTTCATTACACGGGATTTATGCGTCGTCATTATAACAACACGCGACATCATTAGGCCCACATACAGGTTTTAATTAGAGACCTAGTCCGAGCGCATGCCGCCGCTAATCCCGCCCGTATCGCGGGAATTATAACGTAACGCTGTTTACATCATTTATGAGCAGACGTCGCTTTGAGCGCATTATTTTTATACCTGAGTTGGGACGCAGCCCGCAGGCATTATTCAAAGTGTCGGCGAATAAACCGGCCTGCCAGTGTTGCGGTCGCATTTTGTTCATATCTGTGCAGCACATTTTGCCGGATAAAATATCGCTTCTGCGGGTAATTAAAACTAACCAACGTGGACAGAGGCCGCGGTCGCCGCTGTTAACAATTATTTTAATAAAATTATTAGGGGACGCTGGGGAAATAACCGGGATAATGATACGTGACTTTGTAAGCGGGAATATTCATTTCGGCGCGGGTCGCGGCGCGGGGCGTCTCCAGGCGCCCCCGGAACACGATATGTGCAAAATATCTCATCGAGACTTTTAATGTGTTGCGCGCGGCGTCGGGCGTCGGGCGTCGGCCATCGGGCGGTCACCGCGCTCATGGAAACCGCTCCAAATTTATTATTGCCATATTACCGGCGGCCGCTCGTGCGCGCACTATATCAGCCAACTAGTTAATTGCAACCCTTGGATGGAACTCGCAGCCGCATTTCCAACTTAATGTTGTTATGTCAGCCCGAAATAATGAGACTAGACGAAATTCAGGCCACATAAATGAGCTACACTTTGAAAAGTCTTTACAAAGCTCTACGACGAGCTAGCTCATTATAATATGAATTTCCCCTAGATTTCCCCTCTATATCATGTCCGTGTTTGACAATGGTCTTCAATTGCAGCTGCGCCCATCATGTGTCCGGTATCTTTCCACCCTGTTAAACTGATTGTCTGGTAATCATATCAATTATACGTGTTTGCCATCGTAGCGGGCCCTGCGTAGCTGCTACGCCGTAGCACTAACGCTACGCCGCCCGTATTACGATATTAACCGTTCATTATGACAGGTAATTGTATTAACTAAGAGCTTCTCGACTTAAAGCGAAAGATGCACGTAAATGATTTAGGTATCGCAGGTGAGTAAAATGTAAAGCGTTCAGTTCATTTTCTATATAGAGATACGGTAAAGCTACACGAGTAACGAGCTTATTTTTATAAATAAATACCAACAATAAACCTAAAGTATTTTCAACCGGTAGCGATATTAATAAGGTTTTACTTGGAAACTTGTCGCGGGTAAAGCCAAAAAAGTGACGTTTTTTGTGGAGTCGAGGTCAGTGGCGCAATCAAGAGCGGGCCGAAACACGTGAGGTATGTAAATAGGTAAGTTTGTAGTGGGGTTGGCGAAGTTGGTGGCACGTTGGGTCGAAGGAGCAAACAGGAGGCCGGAGGCCACGCGGCGGCCGGGCTCACGTGCCGGGACCACGTGAGCCGCACAATGCCGCCAGCTCGCCCCGCATACAATTAACCTACTCTTTTCACAATACCATTCGGAACCTTTGCAACAAATTGGCTCCTGACAATAAACTCCGACTCCATAGCGACGGATTATTATCCTGATTTATTAACAATGCAGAGGTATTGAAGCTTTAACGGAAAATATTAATCGCCGCCATCGACGTGAGATTGACACCCGCATGAGTTCATGAATATCTTTATTCTCTATAAATAACTGTCATTGTTATTATTTATTGGTCATAAAGTGTCACGGGGCGCGTCGATAGGTACTGCCATTAAAGTGTATCTGTATAATTCTGAGGCCCCCGTGCTGTTTAAACGAATCCGAAAAAAGATGTTCCTACACGCCAACCATAGAAAAATACAGTTACTGACTAAGCCTGTTTTTTTAAATGAGTTTATATTAGACCACTTTATGTATAATGATAAACGATAGCAATGATAAGGATCTGCAATAGAAAGTGCTAACCAAGTTACAAATGGTTGACTCTTGTTTTTTATGTTAAATGATAAACCACTTTTTATATGTGTACGGCGTTATAATATTCATGTGTATGGTTTAGTCATTTTCGACTCTCATGGTCTAGGCACGACCAAACAATAACCAATAAAGACAGAGCAACGTTTCTATCATTAAACGAGTGTAGTAGTAGCCAGCACTAACCGCCCGAATTAGAGTACTGCCTCCGCCGGCCCTGGCGACGTCTTCACGACGAAGCGGACATAATGTCGTAACGATGTCATAACAAACAGATTTGTAAGCACGAACTTTATGGGCTGTGTCCGACGAGCTAAAATTTAATTTTCTGAAATAATCTGTCAGCACGCTATTAAAATAATTCGAGCGAGCAACGATCCGCACAAGTTGTTACATTTTATTACTTAGTAAGATGTTACAAGCAGTGCAGGGGTACATAACTATGCAATTACACTTTTATCTCCACGATGCAAACGTTTATTCGCTGGAGATGCTTAGACAACTCTTTATTGCAAGCTGTTGGTTTATGTATGCTGTCTTTTTACTTATTATTTTACTACGATTGTATGTATTTAAAAAAAGTATTAAACTGATCGACTTGTATAACAAGTGTTTTTAATGTCTAAAAAATATTTTCACAAAAGAGAAGGACGTAAAAATTGATGTTATTGGAAGTGACATGTCAGCAGGAGATGCCAAATTATATCACGGATTGCTCGAACAGAAATATTAGCATAAAAATAATAAAATGTCTGTAGAAGGCCGTGCGTCGCCACGGGAGCGCGCTCCGGCCCCCGTCAGATTGTCAGGCGGCTGACACGACCCTCCGCTCGCTTGTTATTCTCGTTAATAACCACAAAGCGATAACAATCGCTTCAAATTGACTTGAATTACAAATGCAGTCTCGAACCGCAACTGCATAACTTGTACTCCACAGATACCCGACTCATGCGGGCGCGATCGAACTTTGATTAGTTCCATCAATGTTTCATGCTACTTCTTCGTGGTTATTGATCGATCGTTTGTGTTCGATTGTTTCTTGTTTAGTTAAGTTAGAGTTAAGTGTAAACGTAACTAATCTATCTGGCTATTTTGGTCTGGAATCTCATCCCAGTCCCGAGAAACTGGTCACGTGCTAAAAGTATGTATGTTCAATAGTCATAAGAATAGATAACTTTGGCTTAGAAAAGGTTGATAGATAGATAGCACTATAAGAACGTATAGGCAGCGAAACACACAAAACTTAAATTACCGGTGACCTTATCGCTTAAAGCGATCTCGTCCAGGTTTGGTACTTGTACTTATTCTGCATCTGTTTAAATACATAATATATCTGTATATATTTGTATCCGTTGTCATGCGAGATATTATGTGCAGGAGGTATTAAGCAACGATTGGTATAATTGTTTGCCTCTCGTGCCTGCGCTAATGCAATCCTTTGAATTCCCCTCCCGTGCCGCGGCGACTCAGACTCTTGCGCCGTACATTGCAGATAAGCGACGTGGCAATAGGCATTGATGCTCACCGGGGATTTCAATAGCAGTCTACTACCGCCCATTCTTTGATGTAAGTATAAAAGCGTTTATACCGCCTCCTCGATGCATGGATTTTCCAATTTAGAATAACGCGGTGCGCCCTTATTTCCTATTTATTATACGCAACTCCGACTTTCGTTTACGACTGACCTAGTAAAACGTTTTATCTGCGTGCAGATAGCCAATATTGGCGCGTGCGGAGCATTTATTGAGTAATAATTAGGGGCCAATAACGGGCAGATGGCTAGCGCGACGTTGCGTTTGTCTTGACGTCCGATCCTAATTGACCTTTATCGGTGGCTCCTTAGAATGGCGCCGGGCGGGGCCCCCCGTGCCCCATTGTGGAGCCTCGCTCACGCTCCTCGGGGATTTGAAAGGATTGCGAGACGCCGACGTTTCGCAGCCTCTATACATGCAGCTCAAACGACCGTCTAACTCCATTGTGCGAGCTGCTTACATGTTTATGCGAGGTTATAACGCTTGTTTAACGTGCTCGTGGAATTCAACAGCGATGTGGCGAGCAGATATGAAGACCTAATGCTCTTCTATTAGATACTTAGGGGGCTCTATCTAGATGTAAAATCTGCAGAAAATTGTCAAATCAAGTAATATGTTGTACAGTTTAGGGAGATAATAAGAGTGGAGGTTCACGGCTCGCATGAGAGAATTAGCGACGCTGGTCGGCGCCAGCGGTGTGTCGGCCGGGGCCGGTCGCCGGGGGCAAAATTAAGTCGAGAGTAACGTTGTTATGACGGTAATGGCATATTACCGCTCGCTTCGTGCGGCTATTTTCCGCGCGAGCTCAGATACTGAAATTGAAACGATTTTTCAGTGACGCGATTGCATCTGTAATCACGGACCGCCCACAATTCATATCGAATCGATGCTGCGGCGGTGCGATTCGTTAGATCAAATTTTATTGTCTCGTTTACATGAAAAATCCCTAATGTTTGGATTCGCAGAGATATTCGATCGACTCTACGACTATTCATTCCGCGAACATAAATACGGAAAACCAATAATGACTCCAAAGTAGCATCGATTTGCCGGCATTGTTTGAGTGGCGTTCTTAAAAGGCTTGGAAATGACTGTTTAATAGTGAAGTACCTATTCAAGCTTAATGACCGCTATCGATTGCACTCGAATGCTATAGTTAGCCGAGTTTGAGTCGGGTCTTTAACCTTATAATATCGTTGCTAAAACCCAGTTAAAGACACATGTTGTTAGAACTTTTATATGAGTTGGCTGAACTGAAGAGTATAATTGGAAACTCGAACCAGACCACAGCAATAGCAGGACTTGCCGTTCTTGGTGCAGTTACGACCCTAATTTTAACGATAAAACTGCAATAGCGGAGATGATCGCTTCATATAATAAACGATATTAAAAGTTTAGGAGCCCGCGCCAGTTATGCGAGGTAAAACTTTAAGTACAAAACAAAGACAAGAACTAACGGAGGAGTTAATTATACATTTACTGTTTTATTATTTTTAGTGGAGAATTATTACTTCTGGAGATACGAGTTTAAAGTTCATTTTCACCGATATGCACGTTTTAAACATTTGTCAAGTGAAATTTGCATCGAGTTGGCAAAGCTTTGCGATAATTTGCTATTTGGCAAGAAACGATACGTCCGTAAACCGATCTATGTTGTTTGTCCACTTTCTGAACTCAGTTGGCAAGCACCTGACTCTTGAAATGAGTGTTGCATTTTTAATTGCAACTAGAGAAAGTACTTTCTAAACTAATGTTTTATGCATAAACAGATCAGAAGTAGCCTAACTTCAAAAATATTTCGTTGTGGGTATATATGTAAATTTAATCATTTACATGCAAATAAACCGAATGAAATGTTAAATACGAAACAATATATATAAATCAGAACCAGAAGAAATTCCTACTTTTCTCCGTTTTTATAGATAAAAGTTAGGTTAGGTTATAAACTACGAGCTCCTCGAATGCATAGCGATGTAAAACTAGGAATACGTGGTAATATTCAAATATTTGTGCTCGCGGAGACTACGTGTAAGCCCAGGCATATCGGAGATTACACGCCCTCGCTAAGCTGGCGTACCTAAGTTTTATGAATCACCCGTTCCAAGAAGAGAGCGTAAGGTTTGAATACACTCGCTGAGACGCTGATGCCCCCTAATCTCTTTCGTCTAGATGTAGTGTAGGAGATAGGGTGCTTCTGCTCTCATATTCGAACGTCATTTATTAGTTAGCTAGTACCCACGACACAAGTGTTTGCTAACTGTGGAGCTAGATGGCGCTGCGTGGAATGTCCAAGAATATTTATTTATATTTTGACCTTCCAGTGACTACTATGAAGATATTTGAAACTAACTTTAATACTGAAACTCTGGAGAAATATGTAGTGTTTTTCCGCTGCGAAAAAACACTACATATTTCTCCAGAGTTTCAGTAACAATGGATTTCCGCAAAGTAACGCCTGATTCAATATCTTACTAACTTTAATTGTAAAAACATCATAATTAATAAAATAAACTTCTTGTTTTTTCTAAATCAATATGTGAATTTAACTAGTCAGATTACAAATATCACCTTTCATAGTACGTTGGATAAATTAATAGTTGATCAAATAGTATTTAAACATCTGCGTTTCAACACTGCCAGACCAGGAAACTTAATATGGAAAACAGAACGCACATCAATACAATTGTTAATTTAAGTAATCTCGTAGATATTACATACATTAGTAATATTAACCCAAACGATGTAAGAAAATTAGTTACTTACTAAGTTTGTATTCAAATAAATTACTTACTGATAGGTGACCGAAAAGTGGCATTCCATTTTGGGTGCTTCCGTGGGTCGGATGACACGTTAAATTGTAGGTCCCGGCTATTTGTCTAGGACGGTAGTCGTTAAGCCATATCAGAGGACCTAAAGACGACTTGATAAACTCTACACCAGAGTTGGCCACTCTCATTCGACAAGAAGAATTAATAAATATATTTTTGATTGTTTATTAAAATAGCAAGTAAAGTAGCAGTTACCATCGCCCGACCACCTCTCGGCGTATTCGCTTGCAGGAATATTCATAAAGCGAGCATCAGCAGCCGGTATCAGCCGGAACGGGGGCGCCGCGCGCCGCGACCGTATACCGATACCCACATTACGCTCGGATTTTGGAGTTTGAGCATTTTTGTTGTGTTTCAAGCAATAATATCGTAAAAAGTAAATTTAAGGGTGAATATTAGTCGGTCTGAGACGCTCAAAACCAGAACTTGAAGAGATTTGACTTAGAGTTTGGTTATATATAGGCAGATTAGGCAACAATGCGATATGGAAATATACACGGTAAAAATTGAGCTCGAATAGGTAATTTTCAAATTTTCAGTAGATGTACAAAAAGTAAGTCAAATACTCATTAATCATTTCAAATATTGATTGATTAGATTAAAATTAATTTATCGCAAACAAATATTTTTTTTCCAATTATATCTAATACTCCAACAACGTCAAACTATCTTTAGCATACAGCATGATCTATCATAAAGTGCAATATATAGACCACCAGAGTGGTTATTTCAGTCTATAGTTCGAGCCGCAAACTCGACGTCAATTGTCCAATGTTTCTCTGTTACTTAGGTTCCAATGCACTTCTAACTGGTCCGGAGTCTTGTAAGTTATTTTTACCGGCGCCTCAGTTCGCTACTAAAAGCGTTTGTCTTGAATTCTTAAAGTGCCAATTGTAGAATTCTGAACTTAGAAGGTTTTGAAGTTTGTCTAAACTAAAATAAGCAAAAGAGTTTGCTTTATTTTCTATTATTTAGGCTTTATAATAATTTTAGAAAACAGTAAAGTACATACATAGTTCATCAGTTTGCATATGTTTTCTATTTATCTTTTAAATATATTGTCATTAGTCAAACCTTTGAACAAATATATAATGTAGAATACAGTGTAGCACATTATAATCCTCGTAGCTGTTTAATATTATTTGATCTAATTCAGGCCAAAGTCAGCAAACAGAGGTGAAGTCACGTCAAGTTATGTTGATTGTAAACAAAGGGACTATCAAGTATTCAAGGTGGCGTAGCGGCGGTCGATTGCGGAAATGACAAACCGATTAGTTGCAGGCTCCACGTCCTGCGAGATATATCCGGCGGAAGGGCGCCGAATTACTTCCTCGCGCGATGCACCGCAACTACGTCCAAAGCTCTGCAACTCGATTTAAGAACGGCAGCCGAAAGTCCCCTCGCTCCTAAACTTCCTCTGTCCGCTTCATTACAATCGAAATTCCCACGGTTCATTAGGATTCCCCAGAATTCTCGACGTTCATTAGAAATACTCTCGCGGAGTGTCCCTGGACGTAAATAAGTGATTAACGCAGTTGGGATTGTTTTCAGGCGCTCCGACGCTGCAACTAGTTGGAGTGAACTCTTGATACATTTAAAATGAAGCCCCCGCCCGCGCCGGCGCCGCCCGCCCTCGCCGACTCGCCCCGCTAATGTTTAATGACGTTAACTTCTACGTATTATCAAGTAGCTGTCATTATTTATGTCGTGCTCGATGATAACGTCATCTATGCATTGCGCAGTCACCTTTACTTGACGCTGTTACTTGGGTAATTTTCCTACGTAATATTTAATCCCCTCTTTGCTTTTATTCTATCACAAATGCTGGTGAATTTTTAACCGAACTCAAGCTTCAATTCTGTTTCACAAACCCTCGTACCTAATCCCGTTTATCTGGCAAATATCTTCATATTCCGAAAGGAACTTATTTTACCCCATAACGACGTTCCGCACTTATCTATGTATAGGTATTTTAAGCTGAATTTTATTACATCGCTATGAAAAAAGGTAAAAACGTAATCCAAGGTATTAATGTGGATTCTGGGGTACACGCGTTCGTTGAAAGTTAATACATATTTGATTCAGTATCTCGTTCTTAAGTATCCATTACTTTGACTGAATGGCCTTAGACGCTTGGATGCTATTGCGTTTATTAACACAACACTGTGATCCGATGCGTGATACGGACTATAAAAATATATTTAATTATATCAAAGCATGTTCATAAACCGTGAATTAGCACAAATCCATACTCAAAGCAAACTCCCTAAATAGGTAAATTAGGTAATTGAAAATGGTAATTAATGCCAGGCCCTTACTTTGCGTAATTGTTTTTCGGGTATATACTTTTTGTTAGGTCAGTATGAAATAAAACAAAACATTTTATTACGCAATGTAACTTTTTTACAGAAAAAGCTTCAAGTATCAATAAATTAAAACATTGAAATGATTACAACAATTGACTGATTTACTTGAAATTTGAACAGAACTAGAAACATGCATTTGCCGTCCCGTATTTTAAAATAGGAGCATTATTTAATGTGAAATGTAGTAAAAAGCCGCGCCGCTGCCGTCTGGCGTCTCTTCGCATCTCGCAAACTTGATCATTTTCCAATAATTAAGTTAGTGAATCAATTGGATTCGTATGGACTGTCAGGAAACAGCATTTCACAGTGTGAAATTGTGTTGTTACTTCGGAGGCGTGGGGAAAGCCCCTCTGTGTTTGCGAAGGCATAACGCCGACTTTCAATCTAAATCAGGTGTTTTATGTCTATTTGCCGTGCGAACTTAGGCTTATGTTGGGTTTGGAGAATATGTATAATTTAGAAGGGATATTTAAATGGGACACAGAAAAACAAAATACTAGTTTCAGTGTTTAAAAACTAAACCAGGGAACGAGTGAATTTTGTATTCTTAGATATAAAAGTAAAATAATTAACTTAATTGGACAAAGGACGAAATATAGCTATGATATTTTAATGATTTCATATAGATACTTTTTTAGTAAAACGAGTATTCAAATTTCGATGATATTCATATTTGCCGATATTTTTTATCGTTAGTTATTGGTGCTTACATAAAAGTTAGTGGTTGGTTTAGGCCCTAAATGGACCCGCACGTCCGGACAAACATCGTGGGAATTCGCAACTCAAACAAGTTTAAGCAAATTTATAACTTCCGGATTGGGACCACGCGGCTGCCTACACTAATACTTCCATATCTATACTCTATTAACACCAAGTACGTCTGTTCCGATAAATTAAACGTTTCCAAACACAGGATAATGTTATGTCCATTTTAATGGCTCTTTATGATTCATGTGAATAGAAAAGAAGGATTCAATAAACATAATTCGAGTACTTCGGAATGTATTTGAATATGAAAACAGTTGAACAGCAATTCAAGTGCGAGGGAAGTTTGTTAGCGATAAAGCATTGAGATGTTATATGAAAATAGTTTCCTTGTTGAATGCGAGTGCAGGAAACATAGGAGATGGTGTCCCGGCCAGGGACCGGGAGGTCGATGCCTCGTGCAACCTACTTCCGATCATTGCACTATTTATTTGAAATAGCTTCCAACTAATATGCATTTTTCGCACAATTAAATCTACTTTCAATCATGTCATGTCACTTGTGCGGCTGTGCCTTAAGGTAAGGATCAAAGGGCCAATACCCTCTCTTAATAAGAGCACATATGTTGTCTAACTCGAGCTCAGTCATGTTTAAAGACCAATGTTTCAATCTATTATTAGTTTTCTAGTTGGTTTCATATAAATTACTTTGAAACTAGTTGAGTGCAACAGACTAGAAGCGTATCGCTAAAAAGCAATATGATGATATCCGTTGCACCGAGGAGATAATCCAGCTTTTATTTGTTACGTAAAACTGTATTATCTAAAATAGAGCGTGCAAATACTGGGTAGATCTAGCTATTTATACAAGGTTACTGGTAAGCAACTTTCACAAGCGCTTAACTTGTAAATATACCAATAATTTTTGCAATATTTTAGAACTTTATGAAATAAGTTACGTACAACATACCTATAAAATTATTTTCATGCGATAGTATTCCATTTTGGACAGTCATTTATTTAATTGGTTACGGTTGTTTCCTTAACAATCAATTAATTGTTTCGTATGTCCTTTTTTATTTTGTAGTAGTTAGAAGTAGAAACTTTAGTTTTTTTCTTTTTACTTTTGTCTATTTTATTTTAATTCTATTAAAAATGTTAATGAAATTGTTTCAGGACTTTTGTAGCAGAATTTATTGACATTGAAATACCTACTAAAGCCAACAATTAATAAGATATGTTTTACTCCCTACCCAGTATATAGAAGTAGTAGTAGTGTAGTGCAGGGTGCAAGGAGCAAGGACCCGGCAGGGCGGGCGAGTGCGCCGCACTGGCACCCTTTGTGCTAGCGGGGACGAACCGGGCTAGTGAACCACTACTGTATGCAGGTTTTAAAGTGTTATGTTAAAGGAGGTAGTTCTTTTTTCAAACATTTGTTGGAATATAATCGTGAGCATCGCGGGCCCGCTTTATTACATGCGTCAATCTGAGATAGGCAGCAGCAGCTTATCCAAAAAAAATCAACTGACCACCAAACTCCTGCACGAATATTAAATATTATATAAATTCAGAGTCAAATTAAGCTACTTATTACCGTATTCTATAGTCCTGTTTCATCCAAATCGGTTAAGCCATTTGAGCGAGAAAAGGCAACAAATATATATTTCCATACACTCTCAAAGTTTCGTTTTTTAAAACGAATATGACTTAGTAAGGCTTTTCTTGCCTATTATTAAGTTGTAGATTATACAATCAAGCGTGCTGCTTAGACGAATACATTTTTCAATATAAGTATATGCAATACACAATTCAAAGAGAGATTATTATAAAATTGCCCAAAAACATTGAGCCAGTTGTTAATATTGACACAAGCTTTTACACAGCTTTCTAATCTCATCTATTTTTTCATACCTGATGTTTGTTCAAACGTTGAATCCAAATGTCCATCCCAATACATTATTCAGTTTGAAAATTTGGGGTCAGCCGCGACTATGAAAAAGCTCGCGAGTTGCATAATACATAAAGTCAGTTATTTCAGTATCGTCGACCGCGAGGTGACTGAACAGAGGTTCAACAACACCAAGTTCGAAGCCCGGAGTAACAATGTTATATAACCAGTACCTATAACAATTCCACTGCACTTCTATGCATTACATCAGACTAGCTTTATACACTTTATACACTCTGGTTTATGAGTTATTTTTGCTGTTGGTAATTCCGCCCCATTGAAATGTACCGTTTGTCTCAAATATGCATGGCTCGCGTTATTTAAGATTCACTGTCGCTTGGACTTTTTGGGCTATTCTGCCAAATGAATGCTAAATTTTGTACACGCGAAATTATTTTCATTTTATTTAAACGAAGACATGATATTATGTATGTACTCGTATGTAGCGTTTCGTTTCACGGTTAGGTATTATGCGATTTTCATACATCGACCTTTATGACCTAAGTTCATAAAATCTGAACAAAGAGAACTCACATGATATTATTGCCGAGATCTTATTGTTTTCACACTCAGTGAAGTTTTATCTGAGAGAAACTCGTTCAGAATAATGTTCTGTGCGAGTGTACGAGCGCATCGAGAAAGTGATATAAAACTTTATGCAGCGGTAGCGCATCGCAATAAAAGAAATCGACTTATCATAATATTTTTTATGAAGCTTCACACTCGCCAACTGTTCGAAGTCTGTATTAAATCATTGCATTATGTGGAGGGCGCTGTGAACGTGTAAAAACACATTCGGTGGGAGTGGCGCGGAAACAGCTCTGTACACACGCCGTGTCGGCCTGCGATGACAATTTAATACGGTGACCGGGACTAGAAACTAGTTGGAAAACGTTCCGCGTATTCAGTGAACATGTTACTGGCGTTTTTGTGGCGCCGGCCACGGGATCGCGGCGAATGTGTTATTTTATCGACCGCCCCATTGTCGCGTAATTACCCACCTGTTTCTCGCTCGAAACGTTCAGCGCTCAGAAAAGTTATTTAAATGAAGTCCCACATCAAAGCGAAACTCATTTGCGTTTACAAAAGTGCAGATCATATTTTTTCTTCTGTGTGTTCGAATTGAAAGCATTGTAATATTCGTTTTTGTCTGAGGTGCGGGCTGTAGCGCCGTGCGGCGCACAAAGCCGGCCTGCTCCTCGCTTCCTCACTCACCTGGAAACGAAAGAAAAGAAAATGTTAATTAAGAGCCACTGAACAAAATTGATATCGTCGGGAATGAAGTCTTCGCTGTTATTGTAAGCGGATGCCAACTGTTTATAGCCAGGGATGTCTTTTTATTCTAGTCGGAAATTAACTTCCAGTTTCAATTTGTATCAATGTAAGAACGATTTTTCTTCAGTTGGGATATTAAGTAGTATCTAGCATGTAACAGCGAGTGAGACATCACAGACGTATCAGATTTGGCAGCGAGTTAGCGCGTCGCCAAACGAGGGAAAATGTATATCTCATTAACACTAGGCGGTGAGGATATTTAGCGGGGGGCGCGCGCGGCGAGCCGCGAACTAGCATTTGGCAGCGCGGCCCTCCGCTCCTCTCTAAACTAAACAACTCGTAAAAGTGTAAAAGTCGTAACGATAGCGGCGCAGAGACTGCCTAATATGAGCAGCGGCTGGAGCGGCGCCAGTCATGCCCATTATCAGATGGGACGTTCCGCGGGCGCAACCCTTTCGTTTTACGATTGGCCTCTAATTACGGCGCTCAAGGCGGCGGCGTTTTTCAGTGATACGAGCGCGAAGCGAGCGCGCACTGCCAAATGGACATATTTATCGCTAGTATCCGAACGTTTACGCGGTTCGACGGCGGCGTTCCGGACGTAGGTTTGCGTTACGATCGGCCGGGTGTTTCGCGATATGAAAAAAGTCTCGGAAAATGTCGCAGCCGGCCTGCAATAACAGACGGAGTTGGTTTACGAGAGACTGCTGATAAAGCGGGCGCGGCTCGCACACTGCGCCCGCCTTAACGACGTGTTGCCAATTTATGTTATGCGATAAGCTGAGTTTGTTTCGCCTGAGGCCGAGATGAATTACTATACTAGTGCCGAATCATATGTCGTAGTGCTTTACGACCCCGACTTTTTCCGGGTTACCATAAAAGAGATAGGAGAGTGTTATGGTAACATTTATAGAGCATACGATAAAAGTGAGCGCGTTTTACTCTGTAGCGGCGTAAAAGTGGGTAAGCTTAACTTTTTGTTTACCGGGGGCGATGGCAATTTCGCAATCTGCTCAATAGGTATTATATTGGAGTGGCATATTGAAGGCGGCGGTTTGCGTTGAATCGGCGGTGGAATACCGTCCAGCATTACAGGGAATCGCTCGCAATGTATTAGTATGCCAGCGGCGGACGGCCACTGGAATGAACCGACGTGACGCAGCCGCCATCTTGCTCGATGCTGCGTCAAAATGCAATAACACCAATATTGTAAATCGGCCAGTCTATAGTGGAAAGGGTTTAAACAGATTGCCACCGAAGATTTAGAGGTGAATCATCGAGATTATTTGCGTCTTCCTAGCCATTGAATAGGTTTGAGAGTTGGAGACTTCAATAAATTTAGAACTCACGAGAATGTATGTATGTACGATATCGATATTATCTATTTATGCTCACTTATTTCTGGATATAGAAAGTTATGGTAGAGTCTTATCAAACTTTATTTATGGTGCGCAAATAAAATATCAGTCCATAAAGCAGTTCCACTAAGGTACGAGTATAATGACTGAGTATTATTACTCGGATACATCGTAAACCCATTCTGAAGGAAATCGAGTGACGAGAGATGAGACCCTTTTGACTCGTAACTAAACAGTACGTGCGGAGCGTGACAGGTTTACTGATACGACATATTTGCGACGATGTACCGCTATAGATCGCTTTTAGCAATAAGACCGCCAATTAGGACTCTTATTTGAAGTATTTTTCTATGTGTTTCGTGATTTCTCCTTCTGGAGTCATATTGCTTACTAGCTGGTTCCCGCGACTTCGTCCGCGTGGAATAGTTATTACCATAAAAACGTTTATTGAGTTAACCTTAAAAGATAGACATATACTGTTCCAAACATTTTGTTAGATCATTTCAAGAGAAATAATTCTTTGATACATAATTTTTGATATCTTGAACCATTTTCGCAGCGCACGCAACAGAAGCCCTCAAAGATGAATAGTTTTTCCCGTTTTTTCTACATTTTCCATTGTTTCTTCGCTCCTATTAGTTGCAGCGTGATGTTATTTTGCCTAAAGCCTTCCTCGATAAACGGTCTACTAAACACAAAAAGATTTTTTTAATTCGCACCAGTAGTTCCTGAGATTAGCGCTTTCAAACAAACAAACAAACAAACAACAAACTCTTCAGCTTTATAATATTAGTATAGATTAGTTATGGGCGCGAATCTCCCGCAAAATTAATCGATTGGAGAAAGTTCTCTAAAAAAAAAACATTGATAGAGTTTTTTTTTAATTTTGTTTAACAAAATGTGGTTTAATCTGTCTGTATTACACTAATTTGTAAAATTTGCGTTAAGAATACATATATACACTTACGTATACGCTACTACAAGGATACTTATTTATCTTCAAAACCAAATTTAATCTGGATTGTTGCAGCTATTTGTGACAGAAGAATTAATTTATTTAACATAGTCGTTATATTTATCTACAATACATACAAACTTCACATCTATAAATGTTAGTGACGTCACCTACCTAGGTCTTACTTAGGTCAATGATTGAATAACAGTTCTAAGCTAGTACCGAGCGTACCTGGCACGAATTCACGTAACAATGAGAAAACTGTTTGTTTTGGAGATTTTCTATCGATTGCGAGATTTCATTCAATTCTACACTTTAATAAAGAACGTGCTACGATTATATGTAGTATTTAATATAGGTTCACAAATTCTATTTAGATTAACTTACACACGTCTAACCTATCAATGTGTTTTTTACATACCTACCTATAAAGTTGTAAGATAACATTAGCTGATGATAAAAACGATTGGAATACAAGAGAAAGCGTGAGAGTCTTATAATAGTAGCATATACCAGGCTAATGCAAAATGTTGCTCTTTTAATGCTGTACATTTCCCTTTACAAAGTTTTTCAGTTGATCTCCAAAAATGAACCGGACAGCGTCCCTAAAGTTGTAACAGTTGCAAAACTGCCGGGATGCGCTACTATTTCCTGGTTAAGGTAAGTTTGTAAAGTTTAGGATAAGAGATAATAAATTTACTCGTACCCTTAGTTCGCACCGCTGCAGTAGCTCTCAGATAGTACCTGCGTAAATTGAAAGCCGAGCGGCTTACTGACGTAATCTAGTACGTTCTTTGTGCACTTTTTTTTAAAAGTAGTTTAGTTGTTGTATTTTTCTTCGGGATAACCGAGTAATGAAGTTCGTTAGTTATATTTTTTAAGAAACTATTCAAGGTTCGTATACAAGATTCTATCAGGTATGTGCTGTGTAATTTTAGATTCCTATAAGAATTATAATATCCGAAGTGAAATCCATTATAGAGTCTGTTAAAAAGAATATCGAGTCTTTTGAATAATTGAAATATTTGATCTTTTTTACCGATAACATTATCTTGGCCAAATATCGTCTGAAGTCATTTTTTAATACGAAAGTTCAGTGATGATATCACTGGCAGCAGCTAAGTCAGGCTCAGGCAAGCGCGTGGTGCGCCCTCCCGCGGGGACCGTCAACTCAATCTTGCCGCATTACGCGCGACAAATTGGAAAAATATTCAATTACACCTCGCTAAATATTGAATTATATCATAGCAAATTACAATTTTGCATTGGGGACGTAACACTAACCGACAGTATGGTTTGAGAGAGGTCAGACAGTTAATTTGGGTGTTGTAGATGATGGAATAAAATTGCGGGTAGATTGAAAAGTTTTGATATGAGAGCTCAAATAATATAACTTTAGTAACAGAAATAAAATAAGAAATGATACGTTCTTAAATATTTGTTTATTTGTTGCGATACAAAATGGAGAAAGAAAGGGATGAAATCTATTGACAAAATGTCTTCAAATTGATAACTTCATTGAACACACATTTTTTTTCATCTAAAACTAAACAGAGGATCCTCTACGAAGTTTTTAGCTAGGTTAGGTTAGTTTAGCTAAATTGTTATGTTACATGTTTTTTCTATAAATAAAAATAAGTTCGCGTAAGAGCGGGCAACTCTGTAGTCAAAACTTTTCAAACCATATTTAGACATGGATGAGTGATGTACTTTGAAAAATAAATCGCTGCAATCCCTAAAACAAGCGAAGAGCGTTCGGCGACCACGTATCGATGCATCGATCGAGTCATACGAGTCGTCGACAAGTGGGCGCGAGTACTCGCCCGAAGTAATTGCCAATTAATCACCAGCCGTTTTCTATTTCAGCTGGCGACGCCCCGCACGGTCGCAGTGGAAAACTACGCCTTAGCATTACGTGTGTAGTGTGGTATGTACTTGTCTGTGTTATCGAGCATTTTATGGCTGGAGGCAGCGAGTTATGGGAAATCGAAGCGGATAGGTGTATGTAATGCGGCTCAAATACGACTAGGTAGGTTTTTAACAATCTGAATTTTGACATCATCATCATCATCAGCACGTTATCGCCCGCTGCTGAGCCTCTTTTCTTGTACACCACTCGTATCTGAATCTTGTACTCAGTTATATTGTGATAATTTGTGTCAGCAAGCAAAAAAGTCTAGTTATGAATCGTGGTAAGGTCTATGGTGATGCTTAAGACAACTTTAATAGCTATCAAAGATAGTTTGTTACCAAAATGTAAATAGTTTCGTTTATTTAATAATGGGTAAATGAATTGTGTCCCATATGATTTACCTATTTATTTGTCGAATATGATTAGCGTTATCAATTTGTTTATCCGTAGTAATCAATCGATGCACATTCTCTTCAGGCCAGCTACAGAATACGAGTAAGCTATTAAGTTCCTAAATCGATAAAATAGTCATACAAACTATTCTGGCTAAACTATGCATGCACCAAACACCAGCAGTCCGGATTATCCGTTTGCCTCTCCATCACGAAAGTTAATTACTTCCACACAACTGAAATTAATTTATTAAGATCGTTTCCGAAGCCCACGTTTCCACGAACGCCTTTGATGTGCCTTTGTAAATATGTTCGCTTGTATGTAATACGATTTCGGCCGGGTTGTTCGTGATTAGATTTTTACTGATGAAAAGTAATAACCTCATACAAGGCTCTCGACTTTATCAGACAAAAGAGATCGATCTCCAGCTCGTTGGTTTAGGAACGTTTCGATGTGACTTCGAGGCGTAATGAAGATCATAAATCAAATAATTTTGTGATATCAATACTTACGAGCATACGTTCTAATATGATAACATATGACTCAGCAAAAGCTACGTACCGTTTAGATAGTAGATATTTATTCGTTAATAATTAATTTTCTAAGGTTATTATCATTGCATAAATGTTACGCCGCGATGTAATAATATGTTACTTTAATAATAATAAATTTTGTTTAAAATATCCTCATAAGGTACTTTTTTTGTAAATTAAACGTATTAACAAATTTATGCAGTTAAGTGTCACTTAAGTATCTAATGCTTGCTTTTCTAAACCACCCTCGGGCAACATCTTAACGTCGATTGTCAGCAAATTTGAAGCACTTTTTGTGTCTCAGGGTGACCCACTTTGTTCTGATTATATCTTTATATCATGATTAAGAAAATTTTATAGCCATCTTACACCGGCGCAGGAATAATAACCGCAGCATATCAGATTACTTGTGTCTGTATTTTCTTTTTCTTTTTGACATTATTCATGTTCTTTTAATTATAAAGTTATTGTTATGAACGGTTTGGCACATCGAAGAGGTATTTAATTGCAAATGGAGTCCTTTGTCGAAATATTAACTTTGCTTGATCGAAAGGAATCCGCGGAGATGGTCGATTCTTAAACTTTCAAACTTAATGTACCTAGTAAGTACAAATACTATAATATACATAATTTTATTGATAGCTCTTGTCATTTATGAATATGTTCAAGTTGATGCTTTCTAATTGACATCTTACATATATCGCCATAAAATATAAAATTTCGACTTTCTATAAAAGTAAATAATATTATTTATTTATTTATTTATTTAAGACACAAAAAACAACTTACAAACTAAAACTTATAATAAAAACAAACTTCTATGTAAAAAAATAAATAAATTTGTTAGTCTAACTATTGTGTACAGCTTTCTTTACAATATAATGTTGTACTCTTAAAGTTTATAGTAAACGTCACTGTTATAAGCGGTAATATTACATTTGTTAAGTAAGTTTTTGAATTTAGTTAAGTTGTGATGAACTATATCTAGTTTAGTTCTTATTTTTCTACTGAGTTCATTGTACAAATGACACATACGAAACAATGGGTTGTTATGACCAATGTTATTATAGAAAATAGGAATAGCAAATATTGTAGGCTTCCGAGTAGATAATTTCTGAGTTATAAATTTAACATCATTATGCAAATAATTAAGGCTTTATTATTTGTTTTTTTTTGTCACAATATTAATGAATACTAAAACCTATTTTCATTGATAATAGTTTTCAATAAAAATATATTTATGCATTTGATGACACATATCACTCATATTTCTAGAAAGTTCCACGTTTACCTCCTCTTTATGTTATGCAAAGCAAAAATCTACATCTTTTGATGACAGCATAAATTACGTCCCCATATAAAGTTATAAACCTTATCACGTCTTTCACATTTTTATGGCTTTTAGTCGTTGTACCACTTGCGTTTATCAAATTTAAACACCATCTGTAAAGCTCTTTGTGGTAAGTAGGTTCCGCAATTTTTACCGAAAACACGCTAAATATCTCGCTAAATATATTCTTAGAGGTATTCGAGTGAAGGTCGAAAAAAAAAACATTATATAATCTTTCCACGGGTAAAGGGTTGTAATTTGTTGATACAAACTTGCTTTGTTACCTTGATAATCTAATAGACAAGTAAATTAAAAGTGAAGACTGTATAAGGAGAGTATCAATCAAGAAGCTTTCACATAACGAGGTAGAGGGCGCGGGCGCGGCGACACGCGAGTAGCGGTGCTGGCAGGCAGGACTCGGCCCGGCGTCCAGTTAGGTAAATGGGTCGAGGATATTCCCTCCGAATGATTTAAACCAGGTTATTCCTGGCTGGATACTTGTATCGGAGATCGCTGAGTGGATTGCGCCGCGACACCTTTCAAATAAATTGTCTTGAGGCCCGCCGGGAGACAGTAAACAACTCGACCCTATGCAAAACTCGCACTACACCAAACGCCTTAAATTTTTCTCGAGGGTTTTTTCCGGACCTAAAAATGCACTCGACTCTCGTTATTTCACGCCGTAAGTGACTTCGGGGGCCTTTTTATTTAATCTACAAAGTGAATTGTTTTATCTTGTTTAAGCAACGCCTCGGCGCGGGCTCTCGCGCGTTAGAGCGTCTACGTTTTACGGGCTAGCAGTCGGGGCCTTTAAGTCACCTGAAATGTACTCGTGAAATGCGCCGAGTTTATAGTCGAACATAACATTGAAAGCCGTGAATACAAGCTCGGCTCGCGTGTACGTACGCTATACGTCGGGGAAGTTTGTCAATTAGCGCCACCTCTCGGCGGCATGATAACCCTCAATCGTGACTAAACAAGTTGATTAATTACTGGACACCGGAGTCGCGGCGCAAACTTCCGGTCAGCGGCTGCCCCGACTACAAATGAATGGATCGGGTTCATAGTTCAAATACTATGTTTATTTCAATGCGGTGTAGTTCCACTAACTTTAAGATATCATGTTCTGTCGTCCTGTGTGCTTAGCTCCGTACTTATGTATCCGCGGAAACGATAACAACTGCTATGATTTTAATGGTCGCATTAGGTCGTAGTATTTGAACGTTAGCTGTGTGGTTAGTGTGTTTAGAATGGGTCGATGTAATTATATATACGATCATTGAGTATGAGTAGTGTGCGGGTGGAGGGTGCTGTAGGTGATATAGTTGAATTAATTAAAAAGATCAATCGGTCGTGTCCATAATCCGGCACATTTGGCGGGCAGTGGCGCGGTCGGTGTCGCCGTACATAATAAAAGCAATTCGAGTTGCACGTTGTCAGTATGAAATTGGTGTTGCAATAGGAGGCCGTGTTGGTGCCAAATTACCCGGCAGTGTGCGCGCGCCCTAACAATTACACCGCCGGCCTTTAATGCTTCTGTCGCGAATAACCCTTATGTTTTTGTATTAACTTTTATTATTATTATCCGCAGTTACTTGTCGCGTTAGACGTAGGACTTGTCTAACGACGTTTGCCGTGTCGCCTCGTGCCTTCGACCGACAAGCGCTTTCGCCGATATTGATATTAGGTAGGTAGGTACATACAGATTTTCATGCCAACAGTAGTTTGGAGAAAGTTATAATGCTAATTCAAACTGAATTGCTAAGTGTAATGTTAATTTTTGTTTTTATCGCTAACATAACGAAATGTGTAATCTCTTACGAGTATGTAAGCACTGTTATAAGCCTAATTATGGGTTATTTTTTAGTTCTGTCAAGTAAAAAACAATGGTTTTTATTTAAGTAATATGTATAATACATGTTCGTAATTATTCATTGATGCGTAGACGCCTACGGCGTAGCACGACAGCTGATATCGGCTTAGCCGCGTAGCACTGTTGGCAACCGCTACGAATAGCAAACTTGCCAACGTCTACCAACCAGGAACGAGCCCCCGGAGGGGCTGCCAGCGTCTACGAGTAGGCTTAGTCGTTACATGCATATGGCAAGACTACACTGCCTCCACACTAGAGATTTGTAGTACAAATACGCCTTGAAGTTATGGGCCCATGAATATCATGATACGATATGGCCGGATTACAGAACATTTAATAGCGATAAACTAACTCAGGCAAACTATGATCGGTATCGCAATCCATCGGTTATGTGACAACAATCATGCACGTGTTTTACATATAAATGACGAAGGTGCAATGTGATCTATTATGTATTACGCACACAAATTTCATTACATTGCTGTTCCGCTACATTGCCGGCAATCAGACAGGTGTAAACCGCACAATCGACGTCAAGTGTGAGACATAGCATGCCTAATCACCCGGCGAGCTCTGCGCGCCGACGCGGCGACGCACGGCGGCAGGTGGACGCGATCTAACCACTCTCCAAATATGGACAACCAACATGACAAAGCGGCATGAATAAACCAACAGTCAACAATCAAACATCACACAAACTGACGCAAAGTATTCGCTGTTAATTAAAAGTATCCGACGCTGATTACAAAGTTTTTTCTCTCGGAAAAAATATTGTGAGCCGCCTACCGTTATTATTTTTATGCCGTGCGAAGCGGCCGCTGAAACCGGGGTCGGGATCGGGTAATCGTAATCAGACCCGAGACCTTAGGTTACTGACTTACTAGCGATTTGAGTCGACATTAAGCTGCTAGATGGAAAAGTATAGCTGGCGGTCTTGTTTTATTATAGAGCTTCAAGAAAGAGCAGATATTTCGGACGTCATTATTCCAGTAAGGACGGGAGCGGTCCGTGAACTACAATAAGCGTACAATGCGGACGGCAGAGGATAAAAGCATTTACTTGACGGAGACCGAGTATGCTTCTCGGGTAACGATGTTTGCGAATCCACTTTAACGCGGACGCGACGGGGCGCGATGCACTTGCACTCCAAGATTCTATTTCATCGTACAATATTTTACCTGTTTCGAAGCGTTTGACAAATCGGCGGACGCTCTGCGTACGCTCGCGGGATGTCGTAAACCGCCGAATCGGTAACCAATAACGAATAAATCACGCAATAGATGCGCGCCTGTTTTCTGTACATTCGTGATGCTATTTTTGCCGGCCCCTGCCCGCCGATACTCGACAACGCGATGTAAAAATTGTGTATCTCACACAATATCGGTTTTCGGATAAACGATCACTTGGGAGGTAGTTAAAAGGCGATAAAATATTTAATCACCCGAACAGATTGGTTGCACGTACTTTGCGACAAATAGAGAGAAAAATTGCGGTTGCTAACCGACCATACGAGTGAAAATCTGCTTACATTTTGAATTTTGATCGCTGAAATATGAGGGCGGAATATTGTTCAGTTGATTCAATATTTACCAGAGAAATAAACGTCAGTGCTATTTAGTGCGAATCTCGTTTTATTAACGTTTGTTGGAGCTTCATAAGTCTTCTTTATTCTTGTCGCCATGTCTTCATTCTTGTAGCGATGAGAGTCTCTCTCACAGTCGCTCACTCAAGGAGGTTGTGATGGGCCGAGCATTGTTGCACACATCACACCCAGGTTGAGTGAGTTACCGGGATCGAGAACAACCTTCGTGTTTCAGGACTGCTTCGAATTTTCTTGAAAACCTAAAACTTGCGCTTCATAAAAATCCAAGAAAAAGTAAGGATTTACTTGTAGAGAAAGTGGTACTACGGATTGAAACATAATAAACTGCGATTAGAATTAGATCCAAATGATTTCATAAATCCATAAGAGAGTTATCGGGCCGTTTGATGGCGAATGGAAATAGACCGCTGTAGAGCCGAGCTTGTAAACCAACCCACGTCTTACTCCTGCTATTTCGGACTCGCGCTCTGCGAACGCGTATTTTCACAATAAACACGCGTATACCTTTCACCTTCGACTCTTGACCGCGATCTGTTATTAATTACGCACCTCCGAATTAATTTATAACGCTTACATATTTATACCGCGCCCACGCGAGTATCAGCGCGGGTGCGAGGTGGCAAGGTACGCGCGAAGCTTTCCTAGCACTAACCAATCTATTAATTGCATAAACACCCGACAAGTACTTGCGCGGTAAATAGAGTAGTATTGTAAAGGGGTTCGAAGGCAGTGCCATCTATTATTATTTACAGTGAGGACGGCCCAGCCTACCCTCGTTTACATCACAATTAATTTAATTTGCTTTTTCACAGGCTTCTTCCATTCCCTTATTGTGATGTGGAGCGCCGAGGGCGTGAATTTTCTCGTGATTTGGTAACGGAGGCGGTAATTAAAGCAACTGCGAGGTTTCATCGTTTGTTTTTAAACGTTTATTACCTAATAGGGGCTTGTTTTGAACGTCGTTGACATGTTTAAGCACATCAGCGATGTTAATAATCTCGGTAATGCTTCGGTATTAAATCGTTAGCGACCCTTGTGCTTTTGCAGTTCAATGAATTAGCGAGGGATCTAGAGTTTCTTAGGCAACCTATTTGTTGGTTTGCTAGCGAGATCTTGCGGTAGGTCTGGCGAGTAACCCGACGCGGAATGACTTGTAACGCGACACCGTGCGGCGAGTATCACTGACCGACTCCTATCGCGTTGCGTGCTCGTATCGGTCGCCATGCGCACGCGCCGACGGAAGCCGCCCACACTTCCGTCCACATCATCGGATGCCTGCCCCATGTGATATGATAAGGCTTCCTGCTTAATACATATTTTTGTATCTGTACTGTCATCATTTAGTCCCAACAGGTCCATCTGCCGCTAATGCCGGCCATGTGTCTGGGAGATAGCGAGTTACGATAGTTGTCGTCGATAAGCCGGCCGGCGTGACGGCCGAGCTCTAGCACAGTGTAAAGTTGCCGTAAATCTTCGTCTAAGTGAGCCGGGACACAGTTTAAGCACGCGCTCGCGTCGTCGCCTTCAATCTAAGTTTCGCCCGACTGTCGCCTGTCCGCTACACTCCTGCATAATGAAATGGGGACCGTCCCAGAATTCACAAAGTTACCGCTTCGATACTGGCAATAATTACATTCATGTCGCTCACGTTACCGTTCGATACTCGGGGTATTAAGTTTCGAAGTGAAGTTTTTATGCGGCGTTTTGTGCACGTTTTTATGCGCTTCCACCCTTATCTGTTCCGGCGTAACATTTATCTAGCATCTGTCACTTGAAGCCTTTGCTCTCGTGTAAACGGGCGACCTTATTTTTTGCCTTGGGCCGGAGCTATCAGTCCCGATACAATATTACCGTGCGATATATCGTGGCATCGTTCACCCTCCGCTCTGCCGCCGCGCGCCGCCACCGCCGCGCCGGTCGTGGCTCCCGCGACGAGCTTCAAACTTCACCTAATACTGCGCCAGATATGCCGCGACGGCGCTCACACCGCTATCTTACGAAACGATTAGCGACACTTTTACTACAAAAATTCAACACCAGACAATATTTTGTATTTTTAGAACTTGTGTGTTTTTGAAGGAAGTAAGTCATTTTGAATTTTTTAATGGTTAATTTGGGCACATGAATCACTTTGTTAATACAAGAATTCATACAGCTCAAAATTATTTTCATAGACGGTTTAGGAAAATCCACTAAGATCCGTAATACAACATGCTAATTTCAGGCCCTAATAGAGACGGGAGCGGTTCGTGAATTAATTCGGGCGCGTCGCTTAAGCCCAGTGTGTCTCTGGCGTTATATCACATCTGTTATACAGGACGGCTGCACAGAGGACACTGTTATGAATCCAGAGTATGATGGATGGATCCCGAAGAGGCACAGCTTAATAGTGCATGCAGTGGTTTTAGGGAACCCACTACATTATATCGTTAGGAAATAACTTACGTCGGACCATAATTCAAACTTGACAGTCTCGGTTCAGAATATTCAGACAGGATATGTTTTTGCAGAGCTATATTCACAAATACCGAAGTTTCAGTAGTCGCACTACAAATAAGGAATTCCGGCGTCCGATAGAATATTCATCCGAAAACTTTAAAAGCATTTGTAAAGTAAATTAAGCGTGCCGGCGAAGCAATTTGTCGAGCGTTTTCTCTCACCCTTTGGCGAGGAATGGTCTAGAAAAATAAGCTCTATCTCTATGAGAACGTCTGCTAAATTAAGTTCGGGGCCGAACTGTCGCGACGGTACATGATGGAAAGGTCGGTGATTACGGTGCTATTGTCTCTTGCAGATCTGCGCTTATACTGGCTGGATCTAATTTAAATTGGGTATCGTATTCCAGTGGCTCTGTGTTGAATATTTAAAAGAGTTAATGTAACACGTCTAATTATGTACATTTTTAAAATAACTCTTTATACCATACAACAATCTGACATACTTCCAAAAGCTTCTCACAAATGATGTACGGTACATATTATAACCTCGTGCATACGTACAATACATAGGTAGGTATATCCCGCGACAGAGCACTTAGCGCGCGTTCGCCGGTCGCATCAATCACAGCACAATTTTATATCAAATGTCGTCTCTCAATCAATTTGTGGCAGGATCGCGTTACCTACTACCGCTGTCGAAGATCCAACTATCTCGGAAACCTCGTTTCGCAGCTTTTCTGCCGTCGGCCGATATTCCGATAAGTGATGCTTTGTTTACACGAATACGAAGTAGACGTATTACTTCTTTTATCTTAGGAATTTGTTTCTTTCCATCTATATCAAAGTAGCCTGTCTGGACTGTAAACATCGATTAGGTTTTAATAAACCATATTGCATATAAAATGGCATTATACAAATCACATGTATAGATAATACTTTGTAAAGTTAAAAACTGTTAAAACAAATGAACGTTACAAACGAGAACAAAAATTAAAACAAACTTGTTGACTTTAAAACGTGATATCTTAGAATGAGTAACCGTCACATATAGGCATTATTTACTAGTGCCAGGTAAAAGTGGTCCCAAAGTTCTTTGTTCCTTTTCCTTGTAGATGACTAATATGGGGTGACGTCGAGACGTGGTCCGAGGTGGCCGCGGTGCTAACTTTCCTAATGGATAGCAACTATAAGTAACAGTAGCTTAACTAATGACTTTGTTAATGATTTGAATTATGTAATCAATGATATCCTTGCCCATTACTTTTTAAATATTTTTTGTTTTTTATAGTCGATATAATTTAAAACTTAAGCTATATGTACCTATATGATAACAATGTAAGCTACATTTATAGTAAACATAATGAGACATACATACGTATTATTTGAGTGCTATTTACAGGTGGTGTGGTTACGCATGTAGGCAGAGATGTTTATATAAAACAGTAAAATTATATGAAACTATACTTCTCTAATATGGTGTTGAATCACACAACATTATAAACAATTAATAACAATGTATTTATCTTTTAGTTCTAGAACATAATAGGTATATCAGTTTTTATGAATCATATGAATATGAGTGATAAATGCCGAGTCTTTAGCGTTGTAACTCATTACAAATATAATGTTACTTCTAGAAAATTTTCCTACCAGCATACTCTGTATCTTACCTATTTTTGTGATACATAATTACATTTCTTACATCAACGTTAGGCAAATATTTTACACATTCCACTAAAAATTCATTATACTATTTTATTTCGTCCACGTTTTTTCCTTCTTCTTCCTTCGAAGCGGAACATTACATCACCAAACTTGGTGTCCAAGCAAAACTGCGGAGCTGAGACACTGAAGATGTGTTGCTAGTTTTAAGGAAACCGGAGAAGGTAGACTCTGATATTTATCTGTGTGCTGGCAGCACTTATACCACGTACATAGCTTTAGCTTGTAGTTTTCAAGATCAGAACCTTTTAGTTCCAATCTTATCCGTGCGCAGAATTATCTAACTTAGACTCTGGTAATTAGAGAGTTTGCCCACTCGCATGACTGTGGTTAATTGATCAAGACATTCCTATTTCAGGCGACCATTATTTAGCGACTACTGTGTAATATTACAGAATGCTTAGCTAATTTATATAATTGTTCGTGAGAAAATATTTTGTACTGTATGAAACTGTGTACTTTGTTGTGCTAATTACATAAGTAGGTACATATGTGTATAAATTGATTAGGATGTATTGAAATTAGGTCGCCAGAACTATTATATGATCAGTCTGTATCTTGGTTGTAGGTTTTATAGAATGTTTGTGTTCATACGGTAATTTGTAATTTAGTGTAACTTTTCTTATTTTTGCATTATCTCTTATGCACAAAATGTATAAAAGTGATATGAATAGATAAGTTGGATAAAGAATTTTATTTTTCTTGTATGTGTAGGTAACTCAAGCAAGCAATTCCCTTTGTAAACCATTTTCCAATACTATCAAAGGCTAATTTATTTAAAATAATGTTGAAAGAATATTCCTTTCATATACGAGAGTATTTTTCTAATGAGTCAGTTATGAAAAAATAATTGAACTTATATAAGTAACAAGAGATATATCAGGGTTTGCTCGGTACTGTAGTACAGGTAGTAGTAAACAAGAAGTTGGCATATGAAGAGAGAGTCATATACCCGCCAGTGGTACGAAACCAGCTGTAGATGATGATGATGATGGTGAAAAAGAAGTTATATATCGGGTTCGGTTATTAAATTAGTACTATATTAGTCAGCAGTTACAGAAAATAATAGAGAGTAACGAGGAAAAATTAGGTAACCACCAGCCCGATGGTCGGATGACATTTCTAAACAAGTAGGTAGGAGATGGATCAGACAGGCTGGAGACCGTACTATGTGGCATGTTGTAGAGGAGGCCTATACTCAGCAGTGGGTGAACGGGCTGACATGATGATGATGATGATGGTAACAAGAAGTTATATCCGCATGTGGGTATATTAGTACAGTCACAATAAGGAAACCGCAGCCCACGGGCGGTGATAGAAATAAACCAGGTTTCGATTAGCTGCACTGTGGTTGCACAAAGGCGCTTGTTTATAAAACAACACGTTCCAAGCTCCAGCGATACTTTGGAATACTTGGGAAACGATCTATAAATGTTATTGTAACTAGAATGCCTAGAATCTATAGTTATTCCCAGGTTTTTAGTCACCATGCGTCTGCTTGTGTGGGATAGTAATATGAAGTAAGTTCGAAGTAAGTAAGTTCGCCTCCTCGGTTCACCGATTCTAGATGAGTCGTTTTCTCCTTTCGTAGAGGACAAAATTCAAAATTTCAGGGACACTCTAGGCCGTTTGCTCAAAATTAACGCCCATATGGCGTTTACTATTATCAAATATTGTTTGTTTGTTCCAAAATTCACTTACTATTTACGATGTTGTCCATTGTGGCAACACAATGGGCTCCTTTCGAGCTTAGACAACATCGTAAAGGACACACTAGTTTCGGTTTTGAATGTGGACATGGATGACAGGACATGGTCGCAAGCTTCCCTACCTGTACGGTTAGGAGGTTTGGGTGTCCGCAAAATTTCAAGTGTTGCTTTACCAGCATTTTTGGCTTCTGTCCACGGTACTTACGAATTGGTCCAAAAAATCCTCGCACCCGCTTTAGGCCCGTCTGGCGTAGTTGTAGTTGCGCATACGGACGAAGCTAAAAATGCTTGGCGCCTGGCCTGTCCAAACACCGATTTTCCTACAACACCTCGTTCCCAGAGACTGTGGGATCGGCCGATCAGCGAACTAGCACGGAAATCACTTCTCGATACGTGTACTAGTTTCGCGGATCGCGCCCGCATCCTTGCGGTCAGTGTGTGGGAATCCGGTCTTTGGCTGCAGGCCATGCCCTCTTTTAATACAGGTAACCTTTTAGATCCGACAGCTTTTCGACTCGCGGTTAGCCTGCGCTTGGGTGCGAGGAGCTGTGAACCGCATCGCTGCCAGTGTGGTACTGATGTCGACCAGCTCGGGCACCACGGCCTCTCATGTTCGAGGAGTGCTGGTAGAATTAGCCGCCACGCTAGTCTGAACGACATCATTCGACGGGCTTTTTCCACTGCCAATGTTGCAGCTATGCTCGAACCGAGCGGCCTAGCACGTGACGATGGAAAAAGACCTGACGGTATGACTCTTGTGCCATGGAAGTTGGGTCGGCCCCTTGTGTGGGACGCAACTTGCGTCGACACATTGGCGCCGTCTCATCTGTCTATGACACGGTGTCGGGCTGGAGCGGCGGCTATTATTGCCGAGCATCACAAGAGACGCAAATATGCTAACCTCGGCCGAGGTTACATCTTTGAGCCTTTTGGAGTCGAGACTTTGGGGCCGTGGGGTCCGGGAGCCCATACTATTTTCCAAAACCTCTCGGAGCGCTTGATTGACGCGACGCGTGACCAAAATGCTGGCCTTTTTCTGGCTCAACGTATCAGCATTGCCATCCAGCGTGGTAATGCGGCCAGCATGCTGGGTACGCTGCCCTCTGGTAGTGGGCTGGAGCACTTAGATTATCTTTAGGCTTTTCTAAAGATTTTCTAAGTGCCCCTTTTTGTAGTAGTTAGAAGTAGTATGTTTAGTTTTCCTTCACTTGTTTTTATATTTTATTATTGTAAATAAATACTTTATTATATTAAAAAAAGTAAGTTTTACTAGTCTTTGAATTCATAGATTTCTAAGAGTTCAGCTAGTTAATGTTAAGTTTGTTAGTTAATTATCATGTTAATATTTTTTTATCTAATAAATTTTATTTCATATAATGTCATACAGTTAATACATAATAAAATAAAATAAATCAAAATAACATGTCAACTCATACTAAATAATCCAAATAACATTTTAATGTAATAGTTTAATGTTAAAACAAACTTATCTATCACCCTATGTACAAGGTACCTACATGTCTTAACTGTAAATTCGTTTGGGTTCATGTTTTGCTGAAGAAATGAATAAATACTAATGCTGTCCAATTTTTACAAAAAGTTCAACATTTTTTTCTCGTTATTTTTATTATTCCGTAATGATTGCTTACCATCAGGCGAATAACGGTCAAGTGCAAAACCATCTCTTGTAAAAAAAAAATTACATTGAAAAGTAATTTATTATTTTTTTCTCATCCAACACCAACCATTATTTTTTTGCGTTTGAACACAAGGGTGGAGTAGATAAGGCCTTATCAGTGCTTATCAGGTCAGGGAAGCTGCAATCGATACAACTTGACATGACGCTATCTCTGGACTTTGCTGTGTTTGGTAGTTTGTAAATGTGGTGGAAGGGAATCTTAAATAATTGTTTTTTTTTTATTAACCTGTGCTGTCCCACTCCTGGGCAAAGGTCTTTTTTATTTCAATGAAATACGATTAAACCATGCCATAGTAGTATGCATAATAGTCGTAAAAGTGAAAGAGAATGCTATTGTAATAGTTATAGACGAATGTAAATTGCGAATTTTTTATAATGTGAGCAATTTACTGTTAATTAAAAATTATTATTTTATAGAAATTTTATTGCATATTTTTTCACTAACTTACAATTCATTAAATTATTAATAAAATGTTTATCTCTTTATCTGTAATTATTTTGTTCATTTCTAAGTATGCTAAAACGTATAAGCTTAGATTCTATTAAATAAAAAATACGTTATATTTCGAGCATAGTGAAATTGTCCCAAAAATATTTAAGAAAAATAACTTCTAAAAATAACCACTAAGTATTATAAAACTGTTAAAATCTATGCTGTGGTCCACACCCACTTTTGATTTTGTTTGATCTAGACTAAGTGTAGATAAAGCTGAAATATTCGATAGTGAATTAATCCCAATGGGGTCTCAGAGTGGATTAAGGTCCACCCTCTCTTAATGGAAGTCTGTGTCTTGGAGATATCTACCTATATACACTTAGGTGTTGGTAGACAAGATAGAAGCATTTGCTAAGACTCGTTTTAAGCAATTTATATATTGATGGCTTTGAAAGTCTTTAAAATACTGTGCATATGATATTTATTAATTATTTTGCAACCGTGCTTAACCCTAGAAACCTCGAATAGACATGTTTCAATTTGATTAATTTCCCAGAGCCCAAAGCTCGACCTCATCTGCGTCGATGAGTCACGCTTAAGAATGTTGCGTGGATTTTTCGATGTTTGCGCAAATACATAAAATATAGTAACAAACTTGGCCACATGTTCTTTGTAAGCAAATAATACTCGCGGTCCGAGGCTGCGGCTGGAAGAGGTAAGCCAAATATATTTATTGTCCCGAGCGAGCCATCCGCATACCACCGAAATCGGTAAGCCATGAAAATTTAAGAGTACACTTTCCGTATCGAAAAAGAAAAGGTTTTCTGGAATTTCGCCTCTAATTGGGTCAATACGGGTACGGCAACGTGGAAGTGACCACTCAAGGATCTGTGTTTTATCGGAATACAATAGCCGTAATCGTTATTTTTATAACAAAAAGTATTCGGCGGAAATGGAACGTTGTATTGTGAGTGTAGCCGATTCCTTCGACAATAACGTCGCTAATACTCTCAACTAGACTCGGCCGCTTTTATTGGACACACACTGTGACAGGCATAAATGGCTTAATAGAATACTCATAGATGTTTATTGTTGATTGGCTGACAATGCGCATGATTGAGGGAAGGCGCGGCCGCAATACAAGTAGATGGATCTACTCGCCGTGCTCTTATTTATAGCCATCATATTTTGCAAACAAAGAGCCAAATAAAAATCCCGGCTCGTAGCTATGAAAGCAGATGCGCTGACGTTTCGCGAGTTCGCCAGGATTAATTAACCCGCTAAGTGGAAAGATCTGGCCGTTATGACCGCTTTAACCCTCGATCGCCGAAAAAAGCAACGAAACAAACTCACCATTTCGCGGCGGCTCTCCATTTTCACTTACGCACAGAACCAATAAAAAATAACGAAGTAATGCGGCTCGCGTTGCTTGAGTGCAATTGCATTAGGAGACGCGAAATAAAATGGGTAATAAAAGTCGCGGAGCTCGCGTGTGTTATCGCGGCCAGAGCTGGCGGTGGAATGTGAATGTGAGGCGTGGGCACTGGGCAGACGCGTGTGGACTGGTGGGCCGGCGAGCGCGGTGTGGTGCAGGACCAGCAGGCTGCGAGCCTCGCCGTGCGACACGCGCCCACTCACCAGCTACCGCGGGCCGCCCTTACTACATATGTTGCACACATACACATACATTGTAGATAGGACTGCCATACAAATATGGATCGCGCTGTGATAACGACTGCGAGTAATAATAACATAAACGACAGATTTAATAAGCAGTATTTATATATCGGTATTTAGGTGTAGTGAAACAAAGTTTTACAATTAAATTTACCGCGCAACTGTTATCACCATATTAATTATAAATCATTTGAACCGCAATAAAAACGTAGATAAATTGAGCTTAATTCTAAAAACTGAAATTGATTGAATAGTCCAACAAGAGTAAAACGACTATGGGTTGTCTCTGGTTACTAGGCATGTATTCATTACAAGCTATCAATTAAAAGCTCGCTCATAAAACTACGAGATAAAAGATACATCTGTGAACGGGTCTGGGATCGTATCTCAGTTTTTCAATTTAGTAATTATGAAAATGAACGTTGAGCATTTTTATCTATATGCTCATTCTGTAGCAATAATGATAACAAGTGCTTTAATTTAACATTTTATATTGCAGTTAATTTGAAATACGTACTTACGTATTGTATGTTGATAAAGTCCAACATATTTATTGATTTTAGTTCTGACTGTTCAAATTCCTACATATGTAAATACTACATGTTTATTCTTGAAAACTAATCCATAAGTCAACAATTATGGAATGGGAATTTAAATTTGGTGTAAACCAATCTAATTTAATTGTAGTATAATGGTTAAATTGTTGTTAATTATAAACAATGGGAATGTGGTTCTTGCCAGTCCGGGCGGCCCTTGGTCAAAGTATCGACAAGTTTATCTAAGGCTTCCCGTAAGTCGCCCAAATGTGGCTTCCATCCGTCCTGGGGTCGATGACCTACTAATATACAGGCTGATTTGTAAAACCGACTTTATTTAAATTGCTTGGGAATGTAATAAAACAATTTTTAGTTTAAGCTTTTTTTAAATAATATTTCAAAAAGTTTCCTTTGCTTTCATACATGTGAAATATTGTATTTAACTTATAGATGCCTACATAATATTTATGTGGTATCTCTCTGTGGCTATATCCATATAAAAGGGTGTAAAAATATATTATTGGATTACTGATGAACATTATTTTCTGTCATAAAAATCACGAGGAAACAATATAATATACAATCGACACTCACATTAAAATGATTAACTAATAAAAATTAACTAAACGATATTTTTGACTAAAAAAAATTCTATTACCTACTTTAACTATTTCTTATCACTCCTTTAAAACACCAGCCTGTACATCTAAACATAGGGTCATATTGTTTTACTAATCAGGCTAACGACTCTTGGATAAGCAATCACAATCACACAATGGCTCGGGGTGATTAATGATAGAAACATCCATGAGATTTTGTCATTGGCTACCAATTATGGATGTTCGATAGATTAGCGCGGCGTTGATTTGGTCATCATTTATGTGTTTTTTTACGATTGACATGAATTTACAGACAAGTATTATCTTCTTCTTATTTTTTTTTGTATTATATTCTGATTAAAGTTGGGTACATGATTGCCAAGACACATTTTTAGTAACAAAACTTAATTGAGATTTCAAGTATTTTTTTATGCTTGTGTGTACCTACTCATATTGAACATATTCAATGTCTTCGACATACAATCAAAATTTTATCAAAAACTTTATTCGTAAGCGATATTTTCGTACCAAACTACGTAAGTAAGTAAATATCACAACTTTTATCACAGAATTATAGCTACTGGAGGTAAAGTAATAACACAGGCCATAACACTTTGTTTGTAGTTGCGCACGGCCTAGGCAGTAGTAGGCAGTGCTAATGCTAGCGCTAGGTGGCGCTAGGTAGCGCTAGGTAGCGCTAGGTAGGTACGTCATCTCTAACAGGCTCAGAGTAGGTAAACTGTGCGGTTACATCATATAAACAGGCAACGGTTAAATTGTAATTTCACGGCTCGTCGGGAATTTTCATTGGCGATTAATTCTTGTTCGTGATTTTAGCTCGAAGAGAACCCGCGGGCGCTCAGTTTGTGTCGCTTACATCATTTATTCACTCCCTTGATGTCGCCGCTCTGATATATCAATTAATTTCTAAGCGATCGGCTTATTCCGAGATTACGAGCATCTTACGGTTGCGATATTCCACCCGTGTTTAATTAACTGAACGTATTCAAAATTAAACTTGTGAAATTTGTCGGTTTGCGACTAATTTAGAGATCGTCAAAATGTTAGCGCCTAGCGCCCGTTATCTCTGCCATTATTCAGACGCCATACGCTAATACTTAAATGCCGTCATATGTTTAACTGCTTCGCTGTTGTTGTGAGAACACACATAAAGGTAAACACATTACAAGGGTTAACATAAACAATTGCAGGCTCCTAATCCGATGGTTTCCGTAACCGCCCTCGCGCACCGGAGGGCGGAATTTAGAGGCTTTGTATCCGCCGCAGTCAAAAAACAAAAAGCTCTCCGTAAGCTCAATATACCGCAAATTGTGACAAATTGTGTTATTGAAATTTATGTCCGGCAGTTTTGAGACATAATTGGATGCGGAGTCGGCGGCGTGCTCCCCGGCTGACGTCACGCGCTCTAATGACATTTATTACGGACAGTTCATTGGCGCCGCTCGTCTCGCAAAACGCACTGCTATTCGCATTTGGAAATTAATTTCCGCGGGAATTAAATTGTGCAGAGCAGCGTCCACCGCCGGCCGTCCATCCGTCGCCGCCCGCCTGCGAGCCTGCATGACAGCGCACACGCTGCTTGTATTTCAACTGCACTTCACATTACGTCGTAACCCGAACATGTGAAGGTCGATGATCGCACGCGGATCGAACATTTAAATACTTTGCATGTAGTTTTACTCGCGTCTACATATCGTCAGTACCTACTTAACTTTAATGATATCAGAAATACTTATCGTTACGCCGCAATCGTCAATAGCTGCTCGTGTAGTTTGTAGTACATACCTGTAACAGAACACAAATGAAAGTTTAGTTCGAAATTCGGGATAAATCTTCCGGCGGTTACACAACATGCCAAATAATTTAGTTAAACCGCACGGGTCACCGATAGACCACAGGCGGTCTGTATAGAATGACCGGTGTTTACGTCAGCGTAAATCCGGACCCAATAAAAGTAATAAATCGTGAAGCGTCGTTACACAGGTGGCGATGTTTTTTTCTGTACCACAGACAAGATTGCGGCTATAAATAACTGCAGGAGCGTGTGAGAGACGTCCACACTCCGCGACACTACTTGACGGATTGCGGGAGAAGCATGCACGCGCCGATAGATGGCGCTCATTAAGTAATTAATCAAGTCACTAAGCCTGATAAATCGTTCTTTATTAACTTTGTATTTGTACGTGTCTTACATTATCGGACAAGAAACACTTTTCTACAGTAAATTGATCAAACTCAAATTAATTATTTAAAGGAAATACAGCTGTTTTGTTAGTAGATCCTACATAATTGTAGGTAGAGTATGGCATTAGATTTAGTACCCTCAATAGAGAGAGTCCTATCTAAAAGAGCAGCTTCAAAGCAGGTACAAATTATCGGCATTCCGTCGCCGGCGGCAGCAGACTGTTTGCCTGAAAGTTATATGCTCGCCTCTCTAAGCTCTGAACTAAGCACACAATAGGTCGCCATTCGAACGAGTCGTAGAACCTTTCTTTAGCGAAAAGCTCATAATATTGTCATTTTTCTATATATATGTATGAGTAATATTTTATAAACTTATATTGTTTTACTTCTCTAAGGTTTCCGATATCTGTGGTTACTTTTGAAGCCCACAAAAACCAAGTTCGAAACGTTATGTCTTACTACGAAATCTCGATCTCTGTTTTGCTTTTTCATCAAATAATGCAAATTATTTTTTCACTTATCAATACATCAGATGGGTAGGCTCAGATGAGGACGCGAAAACATTGGTGAGGAGGAGCCGCTTTCAAAGCTGTCAAAAGTGACAGGAAAAAGGGCGGGAAATGTCAGTATAATGGATGTGTCACCGACATCGCGCCACAACGCGAGCCGTCGCCGTGTGAGGCCTCAGATCCACTCCCACAGGATTAAGTGGATTATATCTACGTATCAGATTTTGGTGAAAAATGGCCTTTGTATTACGGGAATATCTAAGTTTTTTGCATACAAATTGGGTATAGTGTACATGAGTACGTAAACAATAGGTAAAGTGCTAGACTAATCTAAGGTTACGTTATAACGAAATTGTTAGTATATAAGCATGTACAGTTTTATAAATGAGATTGTAATTGATCAAGAGAGAGCTAGACATTCAAGTGTATGCAGAGCACGCAGTGAGACTGATGACGCTGTAACCAGAATAATGAAAGCGATCGTACAATCCGATACTCAATAAACATGTTCGGCCAAAACATGTCCGGAATGATGGATGGCTCGCTGAAAGCTATGCGATGAGAGACGGAGATAGATATCCCGTAATAGTCTGAAGCATCAGTTTTGATTTAAAATAAAAAGTTTTTATGATAAATTCTGGGAAATAGAGAAAGTTCAGGGTGCGCATTTTAAGCGATAGGTTTCTACAATTTTTCATTTATTTCACAAACCGAACTGAAACATCTAGCTAAATATTAGTTATGGGTTTCGGTATTATGACTTTACTCAGTAAAAATCCGTACAAATAATGTTTATACAGCGTATCATGTATGAAAAATTATAGAATATGAAATGGACACATGAATTACAAAGTCGTCCCAAGAAACTTGAGCATTCGTGGCGAGCTGACCTTTTCAGAAATAATGTGACACCGGCTGAAATGAAATAATCCTGTGAGTTCGACGAGGCGATATCATCGGGTTGGCATTACCACCGGCCATATTGGCCGTTATCTACACCGCCCCCCGTGATACGTTTCACTTGCAACCCGATAGGGGGCGTCGGTGACTCTACTCGCTGTACCTACCACCGCGGCCCCCTTTTTATTACTGAACCGCTAGTAAACAGATCATTCGGGTTTGTGGTGTTATAAAAACGAAATTAACTCCGGCCGGTGGATGGGCAGATATCCTCAGCGTCTACCATTAACATAAACTCGTGTGTCACGCACATTCCGCGGTTTAAAGTCTCCGCGACGTTAACCGCTGATGGACATCGCCGGCTTACTTTGTAAAAAGTCATAACGTACATGTATTGATAGCTTGTTGGTCTTTTAAACATTAGTTATAAAAATGTTCAGGAGCAATGACACTTAGTTATTAATTCGAAATTTGAAATGTAATTAATAATATATCCATAAATTCACAGGTAACGAAGAGTATAGTGGGCTCATGATGATTGGAGAGTACTGATAGTATATAAGAAATACGTTATTTCATTATAATAAAGCTAGGTGTCCGCCGCTGCGCAGTAAACAAGCTGCGTCGCTGGTAGAGGCGGACGCCGAATACCATTGTGCACTGATATTGTGCTAATAGATTAATCCAATCAAAATATTAATTCCGCACCGCGGCACGATCGCGCCTATTTACATTTAAATCGCGCGATTTATCCCCAGTTTGATGTTGTATTCATTGAAATCGACCATTCGGTGATGTGTTTAGCTAGATTTATATCAAAAATGGGCTTTACAAATTTTACTACTGTGATATTGATACATTTTGTACAAAATAAATAAAATAACAGCAATAACACATTTGTATGTGTGAGTTTAATTTATTTTGATGAGCAGTGATTTTAAAATGAATGATGCGAATTCAAATAGATTTCTACTAAAATTCACTAGGATCTATGAAATCTTTCCTTTACCAAGTAACTAACAAACGCGTAAATAAAATTATGTTCTAATTAAATAAGTTATAGATTGGATCTATATATACTTTGTATATTAACTTCTATCTAGCATATCCAAGGAGGGGATCTCAGAAAATGATTACATTTATAGGAAGCGAAGAAATCGCAGACCTGCAATATGAAACTGTAACACGAAACCTGCCGAGAGTTCCCTAGGGAGCAATGAATCCTGTTTTTCCCACTAGCTGCGCGCTTTCCCATGAACGTATGTCTTTACATGGTGTCAGGAGTTAAGACATTGATTTGAACATGCGATATATATTGATAAAATATTGTGCATTCCATACAAATACAGATTAAAGATCAACTTTTGGTATTGCTATAGATGTGCGTAAAAGAGACTCAGAAAGAACACAAGAACATACATACCTATACTTAAATAAGTACAATGAAACATAAAAAATCTCTGCATTCAGAAGAATTAAAAGCCTCCTTTTTTGAAAGCGTTTCACATCAGATTTTTTGTTAAGATTGGTTGATTTATTGCGTATGTTTTTTTGTTCACTAATGTTTCAAATGCAGTTAGTGTAAGTATATGCTCTAAAGTCGGTGTTTGTATGAGTTGAGTGCAAACGCACCTAACGTTAATCCAGGACGCGTCACCGGAAGCACGCGCCGAATTCCAGCGTCAACATTAGCTCAAATAGTGAGTTTGCTACTGTAGCCTACTCGGTACTAGAAAATGTTTAAATGTATTCCTTAATGACTTTAACATTGGTAAAAGTATATGAAAATATTGGTTGATATTGTAATATGTTCATTAGAACTGTGCTTTGAGAAAAAAAGCTACGCATATTTTTTATGTAATTAATGTTTTTGATATTTTTGTCGGCCATAATACTCTATTTCTATGAAACATTGTTGAGACAACAAATAAGAATTAATCATAACATAATCTGCAACCATAAAAAATACCTGCAAAATGGATTATTGTACAGATGTACAGTTTTTTATAATAAAAATACAAAGTTGTGTGAATGTTTGACCGCAAGACAGTTGAGGTCGGGTCGCGCGCGATGGCGGGGCTTGCTTGCGATGGAATGAGTCGGGGTCACCCGCTCTCAGGACTCAATATTTGCGCTGCAATACAGCCTTTATTGCGAGGATCAACACGCTCGCGCCAAATATAGGCGAACCCTACGTAACTTGTAACCACTACACCCAAATCTCGACAAATATTTGATACGCTCTCCTCGAGGACAAATTGAAGACATTCAGAAATTGCATCGCGTCGCAAATTTCCGTGAAACTTTCGTGCATGTTGCCGCGGCTTGACAAAAATTTTCTTATGCCATTTGTTAGTTCGCGTGCGCTCGGATATTACACCGTGTGACGAAGACGAGCGTGTCGCCTGCTCTCGCGACTGCACCAGCAGCTGGCTCTCTTTATTTGATTTTGAACTATTCCGAGCCGCATTCAAGTTTTATGTCAACTTCGCTGCGGATCCGAACAAAATTTCAGGATTCATCCGCACTAATGACGTTTTCGGTTTCTCGCTCGGGATCCGTTTGATTATGGTTTGATTCTAACTAACTTTGTGAAGGGCTTCTTGAATAATTTTAGGCGCGGCGTTATCTACCTAAGTTGCAGAGAGCGGCTCGAAAGTGGTAACGACCGCTCTTGTGTGGAGAGATGGGTTGGCTCGAGGAGAGTGTCAACCGATAGGTAGTACAAACACTAGTTGGCGAGCGACGGGCGCGGCGTGCGTGCAATATCGGCGCGGCAGGTGTCGGGGCGGGGCGCCCGCCTCGCGCGGTCAACAGCGCCGGCAAACAGCCGTGCGAACCTTCATGTGCTGCCACCTCCACCTCCGCCACTGACACGCCGACGCTATATTGTATCAATAAAACAAGAGCCGCATTCAATTTGTACAGCTCACCGCTCATATACAGCCTGCATATTGCGGTCCGCGGGATACGTTCACCTAATTCGTATTAATATAACCAATTTGCGTCGGTCGGTATTCCCACAAGTACTTTTATAAAGTAATATTTTAGCCGTCGTTATTTTTCAACGTAAAAGGTATAATTCGTATTATAGCTAGCCTTTGTCGACGGACTCGTTTCGGTAATAACGTTAAAATGATACACATGTTGAAATAAGTCTGTGCGAGCGCTGCCGCCGGTTGATAAGCGACATGCAACCGAGCTCGTCCGTCTCGCGGCACATTTATCACGCCGGTTCAAAGTTCGAATACAATGGCGTTGTTAGTTCCATAAGTGACATTCTTGCGCCGCCGAGATATCGCCCAAATACGCTTAAGCGCGTCAAAGAACATTTGTCAAAATTGTTAGATTGAAAACGTCGACAGTAAAGTAAAAATGTAATATCTTATGTTGTGAAGCCAGAAGGCGAAATAAAATGCATTTTCTTTACAATGCGCAGACTTGTGTTATCTCGAAAGGTAATAAAAAGCGCAAGAAGCAGATAACTGTAATTCCTTTTTCAAATTGCAGCGCCCGAAGCGGTGATGGAGATTCATTGGAGCAGCGCATCGTTTATCAACCCAGCGTTTCTTACTCATTTTATACAGTGTTCCCTAGATTTAAACTTTATTCCATTTTAGTCGTTAAAGTCTTGGCTAGTATGATTGCACTCTCATTTTTGGAAGCTTTTGAGCACTCGGAACCCTCGTCTTCTTTTTTGTTAAGAGCTCTTTCTTTCAATCACTAACCCTGGAGACGTCCAGTGTCTATTATATCCAAGACTGGTTTTGAAATACAAGGATCTGTGCGAGCAAGGGTTACCGATGTTAAAAGGCAATAGTGAAAACAAAGGAGACTGATGCCTCAGGAGTTGACGATGATGACACTTGTTTGTTTTATTCCCTTTCGCTCGTTTGGCGGCGGATGAGAAGAAACTTTTCCTTTTTCTGACTACACGACCATTTTGACAAAATTGACTTTCGGAGTGACAGCTGTGCCAACACACCGCAAAGCACTCACACGTTATTTTATTGTAGGTGCGTCACCTACATGTACAATATTACGTACCTACGACCTGAACGTTAAAGTGGAACTTTACTCCCTACTTTCTCTAACAGAAGTGACGTTAAAATAAACCGAACTGTACCTAAAATCTGGAAAACTTGGACATCAAACTTTGATTTAAAACCATTCTGACTTACTAATACTTAAGTGTGGGCAAAGCTGCTTTTTCATCAGCTTATTACGGTACAGAACTTATAATGAGTTTAGAAAGCGGTATTTTATAAGATTTATTATACGTAGAATAAGAAACAGCCGCGTTTACCTTCGCCGCGAGTTTTGTTTCGAGAGCGATATTATATTGAAAAATGTGGAAGGAAACATCAGTTGAGGAGGAAGTATGAAGCAAGTGGAGGGTAAAAGTTGGAGGCCTGAGGCAGTCGGGTGCTGCAAACACTCCGCGCGGTATCTCTTCTTGAGACTGAAGGCAGCACTTCTGCTACGTATTGACGTACTTAGATTATAAATAGACATGATAAGAGTTTTTTAGTTCTGGTTTCACCCACGCGAAGATCTATCGAGCCCTCTAGCTACGTACCGTGGGCGTTCACGCGACGAATCTCACTCCATGCTCAACTTTCAGCTACTTAGTTTTATTTCACACCCAATTTATTCCCGAGCAGCAATCTAAGCGCGATAACTCGGTTCGCTGTTGCTTTTTATTGCCTACCTGTGGGCTAGCTGCTGGTCGACGAAAGCTAACTGTTTATTTTAAAGTGAAACCTTATTTTAGCCATGGAATAGGTTTGCATTTTAAAGTAACATGTAAAGGTATTACATCATGAACTTATGAAATTATGCCGCGGCATTAAAATAATAAACTAGCTACCTATCTGATATTATTTATTTCAATTTAAATTGTATTCTTTGTTATTACAAGTAAAGTATAAAGAGTCACGTAGATGTGCGATCTCTAAGATATTATTAGTAAATAACTGTAAAACCAATAAAAGCGATTCACTTCCGCGGCAGTAATTTTCGCTCGTCCGCTCCTAAGCTACCATTTAACAGCGCGTTCTTATATAAATTTAATAACTGGTTATACCGTAAAAAATAAAATAAAACATAAAGCCGCAATATTGGTCCGGAGAATAAAAACCGCGGGTGATGTCCAAAAAACCCTTAAAAGTAGTATCATTCCAATTTCCTTACTGGGGTTGCGGGGTGTCACCGCATAAAATAAAAATACCTACATAACTGCCTCCCCGGGTGACAGGGGGCGTAATAAAAATTCGTTAATAGCTTTATTTACCGCATTAGCACCTATATCCAGTCTATATGACGGCGAGCTGATGGATGCGGTAGTAAAATTCTTATTGGAAAACCGTACGTGTTTTCACTTCATTTTTTAATCTATATATCCAGGCTATAAAAGCAAAGAGCTATAAACGAGCAAATAAGAACTGACCTGACGGCTGACTTATCTGACTCTAAATGCACTAGTCTAGATAGATAAATGCACTTTTTAAATAATGCATTGAAGCTAGGCACTTGAATTTCAGTAGAGATTTCGTTAAAAAAGGAGGCAAACCTCTGGCGAGTCACCAGTGCGGAAGTAGTGGACAGGTAAAACGCCGACGTTCTATTTTCCTACTGCGAATATTTTTTCGTTTAGTAATCTGGCCCGAATGCACTTGTTCCTGCAATCGAGTGTCCGAAATATACAAATGTCTATGAATACAGCTGTGGTTGATGGTTTACCTAGACAAAGTTTTACATGGGATCTATGTTTTTGATATTAGGTAGATTTATGGTTTGAGGTGTTGTGTAAGATGAATGCAAATGCGCAATACAATAACCTAAAACGCATACGCTTTGATAGATGGTATTATGCAAGTTTACGTACGGACTGCACCAGTATATTGGATTGCAACACGGCAGCTCGTGTCAGCAATATCATATTGGAAGTGGGAACGCACCGGTGTATGTTAGCTTTCAGAACACAGGTGCTCGCTGCACGCTTGGCTTCAGTTTTTGCCACTCAGTGAGCTGAGCCAAAACTATTTATTGAATTTATTATCTGCGTCACTAGCTTTTTTGCCAACAGAGTTTTTTGGGAATTCAATTATTTTATTCACAAGGTAAGCGAAAAAACCCGCCATTAATGTGCTTAATTCGGCAATTATAATTTAATTTGATTGCGGGCGCAGCGCTGCGGCGAGTGCCTCCGCGGCAGACACCTGCACTGAAATGAAGTAATTTGCCTCGTAGCGGCACGTCCCTGGCATTACTTACCATCTACCAACAATTTGTTTTTCCCACCCCGGAGAGAAACTCGAACGAGCGCGCCCTGCTTTTTAGTCCCAATTTATTCTTCCAATAAACTTTTCCGCTTTGCTTTTTGTACGGAAAATGTGCCTAAAATATTTAAACAGTTTATGTTTTCGCTCACATCCTTATGTTATTGCTTATGAGCACTGTATTACTCGTTGAATTTGTTCGCGAGCTATGATGAAATTGTTTCTCGTTAAACTTTCATAGAGTCTGCTGAATTTCGAGGGTCGGAGGCGAGTGGAAGTTCGTTTGAATCGTATCTTCGGGCGAGCCGATCGAGCCGTGGCCACCGCGCCGTGTTGCGAGGCGCGGGTTCATTCTTGTGAGGTAGCGTGGACTTGTTAAACACGAAAATAAAGCTGCAAAGACGAGTGAGTATTCGAGTAGGTCTGGCGCGGCAGTACGCGACGGTGGCTCGCAGTGTAACGGGCCGTGACAATCGCTTCCATGCTAAATGTCATGGTGGCCATTGTTCTGCCCTCGCCCCGCGGCCCGCGCCCCTCTCCACCCCAACTTTCCCTACTGAAGCACTGGCATTTTACTCCCCACACCCTTACCTACGCTAATGAAAAATGTAGGGCTCGGTGTATTGATTATAGTTTACACTCATGTTTGCGAGGTAAAAAGTTCTCCTTGAAAATTATAGAGCGAGTCTCGTCCGGGTTCATTATCTTCGTAAGTAGATTATGAGGATGGAACAGTGAATTTAGTGAGTCGGAGTGGAGTTAAGTGGGGGTGGAAGGAAAGTCTGGAGAGGATGTTAAGTTAATATGGCGGCATCACGGCAATTTGTGCGAGACGAGCTCTGCTGGCGCAGGGTTGGCCTCGAGACAATGCGGCACTCGGAACACTTTCTTTTGTTTTACTCTGTAGGTACTTTTATCTGATGTAGTCGGAGCACTCATGTCTCACAGGAAAGTTACATTTTTTTCTAGAAACTGTAAAGAACTAAAAACATGAAAATATAAAGTTATCATGATTGTATATTTTATAGCATAAACAGGTAATATTCAATAGAAACACAATAAAAGGTCGATCACGTTTTGGAGTTTGTTTTATCGCCAACCCTATCGTGAGTTTACGCTTGCTCTGTCGCAGGAAATCGCGCGAAAAGTGATTATGGATCGGGAAAATGTTCGATTTAGAAAGCTGCGGCGCACGCTTTCATCGCAGATTCACGGATACACATAGATAAGTACTATTATACATTGATAAGTACTATAGATGTATAAATTATAAAGAAACTAAGTTGTAATAGAATGAATTCTCAATAAATTATCCATAACATTAATGTGTAAATCAATAAGTAAAAGATGCAAAGATCGATATCAGAGATAGAACAATGATTATTACAGATTTTATTTGCTGTACTTTGTGATTTAAAAAAAAATATGTCTGGGTTTAAGATAATTTTCCAAGTAAAAGTTGTGTGTGTTTACTTTGAATTCATTACATTATAATTAAATACAATAATGCAAAGTAGATGTACTGTTTCACCACGTATGTGTCGGTTATTTAGTTTATCGAACGAGTGACGACCTTTGGCGACAATTTGATTAGGAAGCTGTAAGAGTGTTCGGAAAAGCACCACTTTATGGCTTGAGACATACGACGGAGACAGTTAAGAAAATTGTACTTGAATATGTAAAATGGAATAAACTTTATTCATAGGTAAACTCTTTTTATAATTTTATGGTTAAAGTAACTTACAAGCTATTTGTAACGATTTACCCTTAAAACACTTACAATAGAGTTTATTAATTTTTTAATTCCATACTGTCGAGAATAAGAAATAAAAACGTCTTATAAATATATACTCAAGAAAAATAATACACAAGTTTTATGAAACGTAAAAGCAAGTTTAATTCCGTTAAAACCGCCGCTGATGTTAATGAATCACATCAAGCATTCATACTTATGAAGTTAAAAATATAAAGTGCATTTGAGGCGTGTTGACTTGAATATTTAGTGTCGCGAGCGCCCCTTGCATTGTATTTTATGCAGGGTTTCGTCTGAGCGTCCATAAGAACCATAAACCGTAGTGAGGGCGGCCCCCATTTGTTCTATTTGCATACGATACAAACGCCGAAGACGACGTCCGAGCGACGTCCTTTGCAAAGATCCTAGTTGACAATAAAAGTGTGTTTGCGAAGAAATTTAATAAAGCGGAAGTGGACTGGCATTAGGGCGCGCCTCCCTCCACATTCGAAGGTACTATACGAGCACTCCGCTTGTTAGTCCGCCCATTCATATTTATTTGAGGCGAAAACAATAGCACTCGCTCCATAGTTATCATATAACACGCAAAACCCCACAGCACTTCAATTTATGCAGAAGGCATTATTAAAAAAACTCGGCAGTCCCAAAATACACAAAATAATAGGCCAATAAAAAGCAAAATGAAGAGAGAGAAGGTAGCGAATAAATTGAATGAACCGTTTGTATATCGTTCGTGTACAGGATACTTTATGAAGTAGCTACTTTTTAGCTTCTCTGCTATCTCTGTACTTATCTACCCGCTTTGTGAGGTAACATAATTTAATTCTTTGAGGAACGAAGTGGATTTTCGTGGGATTTTAAATTCTGTTGGATTTGTCTATTTAGGCGTATCGTAAGCGGCGCTCGGGAAGGCACGGGGCACCGAGCCACGCCAAATTTAATACAATAATAACATGTACGCGTTTTGTGACTTATGGCTTAGAACAAGAACAAATTATTCAAGGGGAAAGCGGTGTTTTTCTTTGAGCGGAAAATTTTTGCTTTCTACTTCGAACTTATTAAGTGTAAAATTTATAATTGTGTAAATACTTGCCAGTTTGACATAAAATGACATAACATCCCCGTGTGAGATTAGACAAAATCAGCGTTGTCTAATAAAAGCTACGCCGTAGTCCGTAGCGCGTAGCTTCGTAGCCTCGTAGACCGTAAAGGCTACGTACAGGTTTATTGGCGCGTCTGTTTTATGTGTTGAGCAAAGAGCAGTAAAGATTGAACATTCGTTAATTGCGTCATGTGGGGCTGGCGCCGCTGCGACGCCCTACTTGTATATACTTACTCTACTTGTTGCTTGTTGCCGGCGAGGCGATCCATGCGACATCTCAACACTATTGACTTTTAAATTATCACCTGAGAATACCTACGCATTTATTTTCATATTATAACACGCAAGTTACGGGTGAGTGTTTTAGAGCAAAATAAACAAAAATGGAACGGCTGAAGCGTTGTAACTTCTCTGTAATTTTGTTAATGCTTTATAGTAAGAACTGATATGCATTTATCCCCAATTGTACCAGTTCGTTCTGTGCTCATATTTTTGGGTTTTGTTTATTTTTGTTTAGTTTGGTATATAAGAACACAGAATACTACTCGATTGCCACCTAAAAAACTCCAAATAAAGCGCCTCAACACACTCGCATAGATTGAAGTCTCCATTATCCACGATAGAGTTAGACCAACGTAATTCCATCCAGCCCGAGCCGGGGTACGTTCCAGAATGCCCAAGCGTCGGCGTTGGCAATAAAAGACGAACGGTCGTGTGTAATTTGCACGCTCTCATCAGACCAGATTGAAATTCCTCCGCCGCCGCCCGCCTGGCGCCGCTCAGCACTTGTTGCTCGACAAACGTCATAACCACCTCGTGACGTCACTGTACAACAACCTTATAGCATATAGACTACTTATTAATTAGTGTCCAAGTTATTTATGGATCCAGCAATGTTTAGTAGCTGAGCTGAAAGCCTCTTATTTAACTAGGGCACAAATTGTACGATTTGTCTTTTGTAATATTTTTTACAAAGTTTTATCTATATATCTTCCTTCCTATAAGTTGTTGACTTGGTATTGTACTTTATAAAATACGTTTTCACCATCACTGTTTAAGGTATCCGTGGTTTAAGCAGTACTGGTTGATATGATTGCTTATCATCAGGCGAATTACGGCCAAGTGCAAACCCATTTCATGTAAAAAAAAACTACGGGTAAAAGTCAATTCAATCGCGTCACGTCATGGCTATTGCGATTGCAGTGCACGTGAGTTATGACTGTTAAGATTGCCTATGTTATTGTAAAAAAACTTAAAACTTGATTGTATAGTTGCCATTTACGTGTGATAAAATAAGGTTTCATTATCCTACAGGACATATAATTAATGGAATAGTTGGCATAGAAGGTACATATTATGCAGTTGGTTGTCTCTGCGACATATAGCCTACGTACCTACAGTATGTTTTATTCGCCCCCTTATCGAGCTATCTTCATTATGTCCCACCCTTTATGAGAGCGATCGGGAATCATTGGGCGAGATTATCTCTCAACGATGTTAGTGTGGAACAATTTAATGTTAGATGGATCAAAAACAATATTTTAGAGTCATTTTAGAGGGAATATTGAAACCAGATAAGGTAAAAAAATTGTTTAGTAAATCTCAGATTTCAATTGGATATAAGAAACAAATTATTTTATTTCCAATTTACTTCGATACGTAGGACGGATATGATTTCGAGCTTCAAGTTTCATTTCATAACTGAAGTTGCTACACGTTCTGAGAATATGTTACAAGAAGGACTTCTCTAGAATGTAGTAATAATTATAAGGCGTAGGTATTTCTAATTAACGGCACGACTGAAGTAAATGAAAATCAATTTCCCCGCGTCAATAGTTTCCCAGAAATGCGTTGCGTAGGTTTCTCAAACGGCATGTTGCGGCGCACACAACAACATGGCCGTTTTGATTAATGGCGAAGCGTTCATATGTTATTAATTAATTAGCCTGAAAATTAATAACGTGTCGCTGCAGCAGACGTGACGCTGCAGCGGAGAGACGTCGTCGGCAGCGGCGGCGACACCCGTGATTGCGCTTTCGTCACACACACAGTTTAATTAAAGAAGACCCGCAGCTCCTCGCATCAAACTAATCGCCGATCGAGTTACGGGAATCCTCACAAGCGGCGCTTGTGAACAAGTGGTCACGTTGCCGCCGAGTGACCCGGCGGTGGCGCGCCTCCCTTCATTGTCACCGCTCCGAATGAATATTTGATGCGGTAGAAAATGTCAATAACCCGCAAATATAACGCCAGAGATTTCACGTTTACCACATGTGATGCTTAAAAGCCGGGGTCGTACACCGACACGAGACATAAAAAGAAAAGTAAAACCCTTATATCGTAAAGATGAAAATCTCAGCGTGCACGAAAGAAAAACAGATATTTTGAGGACGGAGACGCCTCGAGCGGGCACTCAGCTTCGGCTATTAAGGCCGGCGTGACCGCCACCGGCGACGGAACGACCGAAACTATAAAACCGTTAAAGCAACGTTTCAGCAGCAGTAAAGAGCGTCGCAAGATCTGTTGACAATGTCGCCGGCCGTAAACCGTATGCACCCGGCCCAGCTGTAAAACTTAACGGCGCTCTGATTAAACTTATCTGCGAGCCGGCTGCCGAGCCACGACCTCTCCTAATAACTACTCGCTCATTCGCAAAACTGAGCACTTTATTGGTTGCATTGTATTAAATCGCCATAAACCGGATGGCTTCGGGGCGAATGTGTCAAGTGGAGAGTTATGGGTTCTTGGCTCGCCGCCCGCGCCCGCGCCCGAACCGTCTCGTGCTTGCCTCGCTTTGTAGCGCCAGTATGTTTGCTTCGCTTCCAACAACACACCCACTAATGGACTTAGCCCCCGCAATGTTGTACTCGCCGAGAGGCTATTACTATTGCCGCTGCATACGATACTTTATAGTTTTTTAATGACTTAATCCGGCCGCGAGTACAACACGATCCAATAAAACAGTACCTAATAGAACTGTAGTGGAAAGTGATCCTTTAAACATATTCAATTAAACGTAGATTGAGTCGAAAGTTTCACGCCTTGAATACCGTATGAAGCGGTTCGAGGGAACAAAATTAGCGACGCTCGAGATTTTGACAAGTTTCTTGCCAGTTTAGTATGTAAGTAGCGGGACTAACGAGATGTAAACTTAAATACTTTCATTTAGAGCGCGTCGGCGAGAGTGTAGACGTCTTTATGTACAAACTTGTGTACTCCGACGCTGATCCCTGCGCGACACCAAAAAATCTAGATAGCGCGGCTAATGCGAGGTCACATAAAACGGCGAAGACTTTCGAAGCGCTTTACAAGTGCTGGAAGGATGTTATAAAGGTTTTACGATCGCGTTCCGTCAGCGATCGTTGCATTGGCCTTAATGGACGTCCTAAGTGCACAGGGACATTCATGACAGCGGTAAAGCGGTCAGAAAACATTTGCAATCCAAATGTTAATGTTGCTGACGGCTCATTAAAGCGGACGTAAGCGACGGCCGGTCGCACCGCTCTGCTGCGGAAATGAAAATTACCTCTTGTCACATTGAAACAATCTGATTTTAATAAAGACTATGACCTCTTTTGGTAGCAGAGTACTACAATTATGGTTAGTCTTGCTTAAATGTTCATTTTAGTAGCCTAATTTCAATTACGCTACTAAACAGCGTTTTATTTTGTCTATTTATACAACAACTGATTCGTTTCTCGAAAGAAATGTTATAAATATCAAGATAAGTGGTGAAACATTAAATGCCATGACTTGCAGTTTTTAACACTTTTATTTTATAAGTAAAACAAAATGCAAAATAAATAGCATGTTAAAATAAAAGCTTTGGTAACGTCGCTTTTGGTTCGTCGTTCGATTTACTTTGTGTCGAAACGTTTATCTAGGGTGATTCATCACGTCGGACAATAATGAGGGAGATTCGGTTCCCAAGTAAAACAAATCCCACGCGATCGATTAGTAATACGAGACAATTCCGAGCTTAGCATTCAAACCGCGGGACTCTGCCTCTATTGTCGTGCTTCGCTACTCATATTTCAGAAATTTGGCTTTCTCTTCTATTTGGCTTTATATCTTCTGTCCTTATTTGTAGTATCAACGACGACGTAAAATTATAAAAGTTAAATTGTCCGCGCACGTCTAGCTTCATTTGAGACTAGAACTCGTAGAGGACCACTTATGCAATTGCTTTTCATGAAAAATATAGCTCGTAACATCTAAAAGGGCATTAAAATAATCCACGGCCTCAAGCGTGGAAACTTTTATTGGATCATAAACAATTCATGCAATACAACACGCAAAGTATTACTTGTACAATGTAAAATAAATGATTAAAACCGTCTGTAACGTTACAAGTGGGAGTCGCTCGTACTCAGCGAAGTGAGGGCAATCAATAAGAGCAGCGGACCACGAATAGTCCCTTCCATTCCAATTCCATAAAACACTGAGCTATTTCAAGTTTCAATCAACACGTCCGAGAATCGTTTTACTGGGTCATTGTACCAGGAACACAGCGGTTGCAGGTGGTAGGCTTTATATAGCCTGTGCCGATGGCTAGACAGGCGGCCGCGGCTCGGTTTAGCCTGATCGATACCGCGCCCTACTTAGCAACCGACCACGGGCCCACTTCTAATACCTCTATTTGAATACGCCGATGAATTTCTTCTATGAATACTTGTGCTGATAGTGGTCAGGCTATTTTATAATTGACATTTTTCGTGTTCGTTTCTTTTGGTATTTGTAAAGCGTGTTGTAGGTTCTGTAGGTACCTACAGTCTGCATGTTAATGTGATACTAACAACAGAACTGAAAAATGCCGATTTTCAGTAGAACTAAAGTTACATTATGCTTCTATTCGGTTCGGCATTCTTGCTACATGTTGTATAGAATCTGTCGTCGGAAAATTTATGGTAATATGTAAGACAATTGACAAATGAACTTTCTCAACGTTGAGACGTGATGCCGGGGACTATTTCGATGTAAAACGGTATCAACAACATAAATTTCCATTTGGTTGTTTTCTTGCCGCTTCTATTTCATTGGTTTGGGAGATTGGAACGGATTATTACTAAGCCCCTGTTTTTAAAAAAAGGCAGCGAAATGTAACCCACTTTATTAAAGGTTCCTAGTAACTTTATTAATTGTTTTGGTGTATAAAGTTTACGTAAAAGGTGCGTATCAGGAAAGGTACGTATGCATTAGAGAGTAGCGGTTACCTCTGTTTTCTATTGTTTGTGGGTAAATAACTAGTCATATTGTAGAGGCTCTAGACATCCTAGAAATAATGAGGACTTATTATTTCTTATCCACTCAAATGAAAAACAAATATACCGACAAATATTATACATGTATATCTATCATCAGCGAAAAACAGTGCGTAGAGCTTTTAAAAAATAATACAGTGTTTTATGGCATCGTAAGCTGGTTCTTGTTGCTCAAGTGTTTCTGGTGGAGAGTTGTAAAAGGTTCTCCTTTACGAGAAAAACTTTTATAATTAAAGGACATCAAAGAACCGCAGCGATGGGGTTACACTTTGGATCGTTATTCAAAGCGGCTGTTACACAGATAAGGAATCTTTGGCGCCTTTTCATTGAAAGTTTATTTTATGAACTGCGACAGGAAATGTATATCCCATTTTGTGGAGGATTAAAAGTTTACCGTAATAAAAATGGTTTTTAGAAGAAACGTTATCTTAACTATGATATAATTAATAAATTAAATCAAATAACTGATAATATTGCACTATCTTTTGTGCCACGCAACGGCACGTCGGATTATTATGTTTTTTTGTGAGGCGGTATTATAGAGCACATAATAATAAGATCAAAGCATATTTGCATTGATATTCTTACTATGGCTACATTATTACTCAATCCTAAGCGACGTCTTGGTCTTTTTGATTATTTCACAAGTCTATAAACAACAATACCTCAAACTAAACTACAGAAAATCACAGAGTAATCAACAGCAGACTAGAGAAACGTGAAATTGATTGGAGTGGAGAAACAGACAACAAAGATAATGTCGCCTCCCGCGGTACAAGGATTTGTCAACGGGACAGTTAATCGAATAAATACTGCTTTACACGAAGACTGATAAGTGAGTGTGGTTACTTTCACAAGAAGAGAGAGAGAGAGATTGAGAAAGTATTACGAGGCAGATATTATCAAAAACCTAATATTACAGCATCTATTAAAATCACAATGCTTTATCAAATCAAATAATAATCGTTCTTATTAAATTGAGAGTTTAGAATGAAGAGTGTGTAACAAAGCTTACGTAGTGATAATTAATGTATTACTTTTACAATACGTTAGTGGTCAGTTACATGCGATGGTATTTTATTTCAAAACTTGATTCACACTCATTTCGATCACCAGATCACAATAGACACAATCTAAACTACTTATAGACAAATCTTTAAAAACTTTGTTTGTTATTTCCTAACCAAATTCATCGTAATTTGATTCTGTTTCTTACGTATTATCCCAACAGCTAAATGCATGTCATTTTCCAAAGAGATTTATATTCTTCAGCAATAGGTTACATAATTTCCACAATCCTCGTACATTTTGTGGCCATATTATATGCGGGAGGGGAATGAACATCAATCACCCAGAGGTTTTGTCGTGTTGCCACTTCGACACTTCTGCCGAACTTGGTCGAGTGTACCTATCTATACCTACTACATTGTACACACATAGCGATGTTTGTTACAGCACTGATATATCACACCAACCCACAATATTATCACACCTAAACCAAACTTGCCCAAAATAACAATATAAACCGTCAAATTTACTCCCTTTATGTGCCTTTTGTGTCATTAAAATCTTAAAAGGCGTTCTCCGACTAACAATTTAACAGTATAACTCCGCAGAATAGACTTTTCGGAGGAGATTTGTTATTCACTCAAAAGTTTTAAGTGGCTGTGAAACATCGTTGTCAAAGAATTAAATAAGCATACGGTGTACGTTGTTTTAGACCTTATGCTGTGATAGGAGGGTGCATAATTGTTTGCGGTGTCTCGTGCTCTGGGTGAACAGTTGGGCGACACGTCGATCTGAAAAGTTTCGCCTCAGGTTGCGGTGAATCGACTGTATTTCACTTTACGGAATGTAGATGTCGACATCCAGCCGATATCGGGTTAAACAAACTTTAATGACTTTTATTTGACTCGTTTATCACGTTGTCTGTTTCAATAACGTCATTTGTAAACTACATAGATATAGATTTACATTAGATTAAGACGCGTTGATGTCTTGAAGGCTACACTGACAAATTTCAAGAAGTTTTAACTTAAACTTTGATTAATCTATTCAATCCGTAGAAATTAAATAAATAATGGAAAGGGAAGCGGAAAGTTCCGATCCTAACGGCGAAACTTGATAGATAGATTAACGGGTATTAAGAGTTGTAGAAACGTCGAATTTCATCGGCCAGAAGAGTACAAGGAATCCTTTATGAAATTGTATCGAATATAATAGAAGGAAAGCTAAGTCGTGTGTTATTAAGAAAGTCTCGGCTTTAGTTCGATCGCGTATGTAATGGCCCCCTGGGTGCGGGCTCCATTAGCGAGCGTGTCGGGCCAGGAACCCCGCGACGCGCCGCGTGACGCTCGAGCCACCCTCTCCCTTGCCCGCGATTACCTACTTTTTTTAAAGACAGACTTGGCAAATTAACTGAATACCTACTTCCCTCCGACAAAACATCTGATAGGACAGTGTTGTTAATTAAGTCTCTAATGTCGGCTACCGTATTTTGTCAGAGTTTAAGCTCGTTTCGCCCGACACACTTCTTTTGTTTTTAAATTTGTGTTGCAACATTCTTTTGTTTGATCGCGATTTCCGTAGAATGCTAACAGCTCGTTTGTAATAATGTTAATTTAAAACGAGGGATGTAGGAGAGCGGCGAATCTTGTTAGAAAGCTGGGCGCGGGATAATTGCGATAACCGCATTTATCACCTGCATGGAAAGTGAAACTTAAACAGGTTATAGCAGCCTTGTGTTCGACAGCTTCAGTTTAAATCTGCATATAACTACGCGTATGTTTATTTACTTACTTATTTAAAAGCATTCAGAAGTTTCTAAGATATACTTAAATTCAATGTAATTAACCAATGTATTATTCAAGAAAAGACGATATACTAATACCATAACCATAATAATATTCACGACAAAGTACAGTGAGTGTTCGTTGTACCGCTGAGCATTGTTAGTTTCTACAAGCAAAATAATGGATACTCCGCAGTTTCAAGCATTCCGTTATAAATCGCAGAAGATTATTCTTCAGTTTTTTACGTCCTGTCTCTCGAATATAAAATTGTTGGAATTGTTTTAATTCCTAGTACACACATTAAGTCGCGACTGCGCTCGGCTGCGGGCTCTAATTACAAACGTTGAATAGAACTTTTTGTTCGGTCAGATTGTCGAGCTACCAGACTTATTCACTTCAAATTGAATATTACATTTCTTTTGCTATACTTAAAATTTTAAATTTTTTAGTCATACTTTAGTCAAAGCCGAGTTGAAGGTAAAGAAGAAGTAGCAATTGTACGTGGTATCGGTATTGGAGCCACGTTAGCTATTTAGGAGTATCGCGCCTGCATAATCCGGCGCCCTATTTCCCGCTGCAGTAGCACAGTATCTGGGGCTGGCGCGCGTCGACAGCCCTCCAGTGGAGTGCCGGCGCGGCGGAAGGCGGCCCTTACGCTCGCGCCTTTGTCCACCCACTAGGCTTATTTGCTGAACAATGAAAAAGACGAAAGCCTCCGACGGAAGTACAGAGCCACTATTTATCGCGCACAATATGCTACCTGCCACCGGACGCCGCGCCTCGCCCGAATTCATTGTATTGATTGATGGAACGCCTATTATGAGATTCTTCCAGATTTCACGAATTTTTCATTTTCGTTTAAACGCGACTTTGCAATAAATCGATTTCGGGCCCGATTTATCAAGCTCCCTAAATACTTCGCGAGACGCTGTGAAATCGAGAGGAGCATCGTAAATGGCGAAAATTATTTTAACATTCTTACCGCACAGCCTCTATACAGGTCAATTAAATTTAAGAGGATGCGAGCTTTGAAAATGTTATTAAGATGACATTTTGGAAAGCTTTTTTCGGTAATTAATTTAGCTCGCGTAGTATATTACATTTTAGTGTCGTGGTGCCCTGGGAGTACATGCCCGTGTCCGTCAGCCGCGTGACCGATGCGCATGTCTCGCCGGTGACACCCGTCCGCACCCCGCCGCCGCACTACAAGCCGGTGTTTTCCACCTTCCCCTATCTACAATCTACATGCAACGAGACCCCAAATTTCAACTCCGTCAACTGAGCTCGCAAACCTAAAACTTTTCCGTAAGATAGGCGCAGCGATCAACCGCTATACACGATCGGACTCATGCGAAGATCGTCTACATCATTGTCATAATAATAGCACGCGATTGCGCGCGCCATCACCGTGACTCGGAGCATAATCGAGTTTCAGGCTTTTCAGTCACGAAATATATTGAAAATTTTAAAAAGAGGACGCGTTGGCGTATTTCCGTATCGACATTCAAAAATCATGTCGAATCAAGCGATTTTAGTATGGAGGAGGTCTGTGGAGAGCGCTCGAGGCGGGCCGAGGGCTCTCGACGCGAGCCGGCACATTATTCGACCTACTTAGCGGCGCGACGCGAGGCGAGGTGTCGCGTGCGCCGCCTGCTCCCTGCTCCTGCTGCCTCCGGCTACTTGATGCCAGCGAGACGCCCAACTAGCTGTCGACTCCCGATGAAAGAACTCTTTATGTTCGCGACATCGGAGATTTTCACGCTTTTCATTACGGATTTGAAGTGGAAATCTTATTATGGTTTCTAAAAAGGCTGACAAATATTTTGTTATTCGCACGCAAATTTGTTCAATATTTTGCAAGGTAAGTATATAAATTTTACAAATAATTACATAAACTACTCGTGTGTGTGTACTGTGTATTACTATGTGAACAAAAGCATTTCACCAATAACCACATTCATAAAACGTGATCAGCATTCCAACAGATTAAGACAGTGAAAGAAATGAGTAGATCAATTTCCACGTTGTACCGTGGCGTGGTGGTATCGCTCGATATCGGCTGTCTGTGGGCTCGGGCCGCCATATTGGCCGCATAAATCAAGTCGCCGAAGTGACGGCGTGCCGTAAGCGATCGGGTGTCAGCCTGTCCATAAATAAAAGCAAGAAAATTTTTCACTAGTTGAGTGCTTTACTTCAAGGTATGGAGGGAAATTTGTCTCATGTTTCGCGAGCTGTTTGTTCTGGAAGGCTCGCTGACAGTTTGCGGAAGTTATGGCTTATGATGGTGCCTTTTTAAGTTTGTGTGCCTTGGAATTGATTACAAAGAAGAGTCCAGAAAAGAAGTGAATATTATCATAAATTGCAGGTCCCGACTGTTTGGTATACTCAGTTACCTATCATTAATAAAATCAGAGACCCCTAGTTAAGGCGGTTTGAAAATTCTCGACACCAGAGTTATCCACCCTCATACAAAGTTACTTAGGTACATACTATATAAAATATGGTCAGAAATGAGTTTCATGTTCCTCATTTTTCTTTGCCATTGCCATCAAAGTCAAATACGAACCCCCGTTTTACAGAAGACAGCAACCTTCGTGTTATATCTTAGCTGCAGTCTGTTCAGTAGATAAGTGCACCCCGCGGCACTCACTGTCTCGTCTACAACTCCTTGCAATAGATGTGAGCACTTATTTTGTCTCAGCACCAAGTTTTTGCATACAGAACCGCTTCGATCCAAGTGTGGAGTTGCTTAAACATATTTTCATCATGTTTTAAAAATGCTCTGTGGTGTCTGTGGTAAAATATTTTATGCTTAGTAATAATAATAATAATATTCCGGGACATTGCACACAGCGCCATCTAGCCCCACACTAAGCAAACGCTTGTGTCGTGGGTACTAGATAACGGATATAATACTTATATACTTTTCTTTTGTAAATACATACTTATTATACATACAAACGACCAGACTCAACACAAGTAATTTTTTTTTTAAAGTACATAAATACTTGTGTCATGCGGGAATCGAACCCGCGACCTCTAGATTAGAAGGCAGAGCCACTACCAACTAAGCTATCAGGAAGGTAGCTATCAAGGAAGAGTTGATTGACTCTCGAGTGTTTTTGTGTTTATATTTAGTGTTTACTATGTCATACTCTTTGGACCAAGATAGAAAGTAGGCAATGTATTGTTTGGTGTGATATTGACGTGAACTAACTAATCAATTTTATCCAAATCTGCTTTTCTGTTTTAATGAAGGTCGCATAAACTTGAATTTTCACTTACAAGCATTTCCTTATACATATTGTTGTGATACTCGTGACATTTTCCAATGTATTAAATCAAGCATGATCACACAATGTCAATTTATGCTTATTATTAATGCATCAACTTCGGCTTCCGTCATTTCGCCATTAATATGTAATGGTTTGCAATATGTATATACATTAATAAGCATGGGAAGTGACATCGTAGCTTGCTGTACTAGTATTAAGTTACGTGGTTAGAGTACGGTTTCCTAGACCACGTTTGTCTATCTAATATCTCTATAGCTGCTAGATCGTTGTTGTGATAAAATGGATTTATTTGTATTGAGTTTGTACGCAACTTCATAATTATTTCATTAGATGACTAGCAATTATTATAAACCTGTTTGTTCTGTTGCGAAGCCATATAGACGAGATTACATTTCTGCAGGATTATATTATCTTGTTTCAATATAATTTTAATCTTGTTACTAAAACAAATGCATAAGTAAAGTAACACAATTATGGTGCAAAAATAGTAGTCCCAAAAACTTACCTACGTTATTACGATTCTATCTTACAGTAAAAAGAATAAAATATATTCCATAACCTCCGGATATCGCGGGGTGTGACCGAATTTTCCGTGACATTGTCAATATTACCCTATCTTTTTCTTTCATGTAAAACCAATTTTCTTGGAGCAAAAATCAAAATAAACTCAATGTGTCTTTTATACATAGTATGGGATTGACCGCACGAGAAATTCGGCAAAGTTTTGAATAATAAAAACAAGTCTACCGTACTTGATATCCAATATTTCAATAACGCTAACTTTTGGCCTGAGAAAATGGAGAGGCGAGAAATTACATTACAAAGGTTCCGAACAAATTGAGGTTTGGTTTAGTTGTGATGTAACCGATACATTACGAGACCGTGTTATGTTTAGTTTTGTACTCAGAAACTTGAGTATCAGACGATGTTATTATTCTATTCTGATATACTATTCGTAGCATATATTATGTTCTGACGCCTTTAAGATGCTGGGAGATAGATTAGCAATAGATGAAATGACACTAGGAGTTGAATATTTTTGTAACCATCCCTAATATTAAAATCAATTAATTAGGCACGTGTAATATAACAGCGATGTTTACAGTATTATGAATATTGTAATTTTTTTATTTTGTTTATCTTTTTAAATGTCTAATATGTACTAAAATCAAATCGATATTATGTAATGATGGGTACACTAACATAGTTGATCGAACTATAAAATGACTGCACATAATCTGTAGCGCCATTGTAACAATAACATTTTATTATCATGTCTCGCAAATAGAAGTACATCGTATTCCAGCACCACCCATAAAATAACATACTGCAAACTCATTATGAACTAGTTTATCTACAAACTCGATGGCTCCTCTATGCGTACTAAAATAATAATATCATCAACATGGTGATAATGAAATCGGGTATAATGTTGTACCATGTGGAACATATTGTGCCTAGAATACATTACATCTAATTATTAGTTACAGCTTACGGTATCGAAGCCATAGATTTTAATAAAATATCCAAAAGCGTTCCTAGCAACGTAAATTGCGAAATCCGTCGTGTAATTCGTAAAATATTCCCCGGAAGGTAGGTTGATCGTTTAATATCGGGTAAAATACACCCCCAACGAAGCCACGTATTCCCCCGTTGTTCATATCGGCATGTTATTCAGATTATACACGAATATTTCAATGCTTTCTACTAAATTACAGTTCACGGAACTCTTTACGTTTTTGTCGTTCGTCGAGTCGATCTTTATGATGCCTCTGTAGGAACATACAGCGGAAGGAACGCGTGGAACTCCACCGGTACCCATGGATTTAACGACACACTCTACTAAAAATGTTTTATTATTAAGTTACATCGAGACCCGTGTCATAACAGAGTCTACAATCTTGTTACAAACCCGACAAAATATGATTTGCATACTGTTATTATAAGACGAAAAATTGCAACACATTAGGCAGCTCCGTCTTAAATTGTTACAAAATGGATTTCCTTGAGAAAATACGCCCGTTTCATTATTCTAAACAACGAATAAATTTACCGAGGGAAACAAAACAATTGTATTCATTTTGAGCGACTGCGGTTGCTGCATTACTTGATCGAATTATTCATCCGGTGGTTTTTCTCTTCGCTTCGACTTACGTTCATTTGCGGGTCGGCGTGACGGCAGCCTCGGCTAAACATCGCAGGGAAACAAACCAATTAGCCGGACTATTGAACCGGCTACGTAACGCAAAAACCGTCAAATGGCAACTGTCAGCGTTTTGGACGGCAACGGCGCCCTTTAATTAGATTCGAACCGGGCATAACCGGCTTATTCCAGCTTAGGCCGGTTCTCTGGACATCGCACCACTGCAAAAATGACCAACTAATTGGCTTAGAACATTGTGTGTAACGCATTTTAGTATCCAATATTCCTTTTAATGGTATTCCGTTTAACGATGCCAGCGTTGATTACCTACAGAGTTTTTTCATTGGAAAGCGACATGTACAAAGCTGCTATAGAGAGAGCTTTCGTTTCGTGGTTTGGAGTTGTTTAGATAGATAGATAGATAATACTTTATTGTCGCACACTTATAAAACAAAATTAACTAAAAATACTTTCATAAATTACTCTAGTGCCACAAGTGGCGGCCTTATTGCTAAAAGCAATCTCTTCCAGGCAACCATTGGATGGAGAGGAATAAATAAAGGATTATAAAGGACGTGGTGTACAACAGAAATAGATGCGATAGAATAAATAATATACACAAATATAATTATAATGTACATAAACATAAAGACATACATCCCAATACATATTATACATAATTAGTACAAACATAAACTAATATATAGTGTTAAAATATATATAATAAAAAACATATACATGTAGATAATACGTAGAGACAGCAGTTATATTATAGCATTTACATATGTATATCAGCATAATGACAACAGATACCAATTTTTTACTTGACTCTTGAAGCTATCAATTGACTGAGCTTTTTTGATGTCAAGTGGCAGGGCATTCCAGAGTAGAACAGCCTGCGCGGTGAACGACTTGCCATAGACTGCTTTCTTGCATGTAGGATGCTGTAAAGTAAGCCTGTCTGATGACCGAAGAGCAAGGGAGTGGGAAGAATGGATGTATTTGAACCGGGTTTAATAAAGCTTTGTGAGGCTGTTTAGCGTCTGGTCCATTAGAGGCGGAGAGGGCAAGATGGCGTGTCGTGGTGACTGCCGCCGTGTGCCGCTTCCGCCGCCCCGTGCTTCAGCGCCGGATGCCGCCCTCTGCCGCCCTCTGCCGCCTGCCCTTCTATTACAGCCTGGCTTACTGCTTTGTACGTATGTACTCGTGTCACTAGGCTGACTTTCTACCGGTGCAGAACAACATTTTTGTGTCGGAAACAAAATATCTGTAGGTGAATTTAGATAAGTTTAGTTCTAATGATGACTCACGCTAATCAATCCTACAAGAACTCGACTCAAATGAAGCCCAACAAAGCATAGGTATCTCTTAACAGAAGGTTCTTATTAGACAGGTAACACCACACACCGTAAACAAGGTTTTTCTCAGAAAATAAGGAAACCCATTTTTGTTTTGATGTTTCTACAAGCTCAAGAGGAAAACTACAGAAGGAAGTTTGGCCAAAAGTGGAATATCAAGTCTATCACAGTCGGTATGTTAATCCTACGAGCATTTATTGAGCAAATAGACGAGTTCTCAAACACAAATGAAAGTGTTGTTAGAACCTTTTCGTTAGAATAGGGTTGCCAGGTAATTTTAAGATGCTTTGAAAAAATATTCATCAATCTACTTTCTTCGAGATGTAAAGGGTGTAAGTCATATTATGAAAGGGCAAAACTATTGTTAATTCATATATAAAATACAAGTAAAACTCATGAATCTTGTACATTTGTTAGTTATATACCTCACATACCATGAAGAATAAGTTAAGTTAACATAATCTTTATTCACAGCCAGTTTTACGGTCCCATGGTATAAAGCATCTTTTTACTAAATTTTCTAAATATTTGCGTACAAAACAGCACATCGATATATTTTTTTCAATTTATTCCTATTGCGAGGTAACCCTAGCAGCCTGCAACGTTAATCACACTTCGTTGGGTTCCGCGGAACGCTTTGCCTTAAAATATGTTACATGTGCGTAAACAAAAACAGCCTCATGGATAAGGATTCTCTGTGCCTGATTTAACTCCAATTAAATACCTTTGACAAGCAACTTTTATGGAATTCTCGCTTCAGTTGATCGGAAAAGGAAAAATCGGCTCTGATTGGTAGGATGTACTTTTCGTAAGTATATTTTAGAACGTTTTTTTTAATAGTCATTGTACATATTTGCTTGACACTGCTTAGTACAAATTAATTATAACTTCATTAAGGACTTTCTCCATATTAAAAAAAAATGGTTGAAGTTTTGTGCCCACCAAATTTGTATACCTCAATAGTTTTAAAATAACTAGTTAAAATCCTGTTTTGTATTCCACAATTTTAATCCTACACAAGCAAAATGCACTGAATATGATGCGATAAAACGTTTTCAAATAATAGCAAGGAAGCACAGAAAACAAAGTGAAAAGTCTTGCAGCTCTAAAAGCAGTTGACGTGTGCATATACAATTTTTAACAGCGGCAGTACAGCGGCGGGCCCACAATATCATTGTTTCAGCTTGAAATAGAAAAGTGGGCTGACAGTGAGTGTTCTAGTTACTCGCCTAGGCACTAGCACGGTTTAACTTGGCTGCACTCTTTCAAAGATGAAACCCGAACTAGATTTTGGTATCAAAATACATTGAAGTGTAGACACTATATAACTGATATTAAATAAATACTTAAAGGATTTTTCCATCTTATCAATGTATTTAAGTGATTAGAAACTATTACTACTATATATTTTTTATTATTAATGGTCATGGAGCATAATACACTAGTTGTAAATCTATATTTATGTATAAACTAACAATAGAATTCTCTGCTTTTCATCCAAGATAAATGATAGGAATAAAATAAGGACCTATGCGTTTTTTGCGTGTTGTTGCGCATGTAAGTCACCGCTGAAGAGTTCTGCGTGAGTCAAGACAATCAGTGTCGACTTGTACTCACAAACCAGCCGTAAATTTTGAGATTTTATTGAGTAGTCTCTTCGGGAACCCAGTTTATAGCCAGTATATAAACATCCACTTTAGGAGACGAAATTTTGATATTTTAGTATGCACCTAAAGGTAAACTTAGATTTTTGGACTCAGTATAAGAAAACTTTTAAAAAACTTATAAACTTCCTTTTTTTGAAGTCGGTTACAAAACTGAATAAAAATTATAATGCCAAACATAAAACAACATATTGAAATCTTTTGTGACAGTTTCATAGCGTGTAAACGTACCTACGTGGTGGTTTGATCTCGATGAATACGTCGTTTTTTTAAAAAAAGGAAGCTCTCAAACAAGTATTATATATTACCAAAAACCGATTTCCCAGCCACATTTCTATTCTCATAAAAGTAGATGTTTTACTATAACTTGGATGTGTATTGTATTTGTATTATAAAAGTTTGTCCATTGTAAAATTTCCGATACAGCCTGCTAGACCGGGCGCAACAACATAGTTTGTAGATATTAGGTATTCGTATGCCGTGATATATGGGAAGTGTCACGACCAGCCGGCCAGCCTACACCAGCTACAGGCTCGACAGTGCTTATAAAAGTATAGGGTTATTTGAATCAATGAAAACATAAGATATAGTACGTAAGTAAATAAGACAATTATCAACAATACCTTAAGTCACACTTACAAACACATCAGTATACGCAATCTCAACATAAACACGTAGCACACACACACCCACACGCACAAGCGAACACACACATATGCAAATACACATACACACACACACACACAAATATCCAGAACTAATCGCCAATACTCCAAGCATAACATCATTGTAAATATATAAATAGCTGTTCATATTATATTATATAAAATTTAGGATACAAATAGATTAAGTAATATCATATTCTGTATAAACAATAACTAGACATAGATTATTTTGTAATCACTTAACATAGGTACAAACTACATTATTTTAAGTTGTTAATATAAAACTAAGTTGTAAACAAGAACCCCCGGAAGAACCTGCCTCTCTACGACACAGTTTTTTACTAATGTAAGAGGCAGAGCTATTTGTACAGTGTAACATATTGTTTTGTTTATGAATAAATGAATTGAATTGAATTGTTTACAATAAATTTATCTTTATCTTTAGTACAAAAAGTTACATAATGTAATAGTTTATATTTCAGGACGTATTTTTTGTTTGATCGCCGAAACTTCGCCTATGTTAATAAATAATAATGATAAATAAATAAATAAATATACCGGGACATTGCACACAGCGCCATCTAGCCCCGCACTAAGCAAACGCTCGTGACGCTAAACTTATGCTAAAATTATAGTCAAATTGAACATTATTTGAAACCTCGCTATTGTAGATGGCAAAAGAAAAGGTGCGAAAAAGATAGCGAATATACTATACATAGTATTGTTATTCGTTGGAAATAGCATTTAAAATGGCACTGCTAATATTTTCAACAAAATCTCCAAACCCAGTTTTTAGTTTGCTAAAAGTATTGTTTTGTCAACTTATGAGTTAGGTAAAGCTTTTCCGCTTCGCGCTTTCTGAACGGTCGCGCTTATCCTGCGTTTTAGTAGTTCAAAGTTTAAACGTCGCGACTTTTACGCTTTTTGGCCTCATAATTTTTTATTACGCCGCATTAGTTGACGTTAGTTTTGGGTATTCGAGTGTGTTTTTTGTAGGGGTTAAATAAAAATACGGTGTGTTGTGTCAAAGTAAGCAAACAGAGGCGACACGCCATGTGCCGAGGGCAGACGCGCCGGCGCCGCCGCTCTAAATTTTAATTACTGCGACGTAATTTAGCATTGGACTTTTGAATTAGTGGAAACTGAATTTTTGCTTTTGTGTTTTTGCTGTTTGTTTTATTACAACTTGATTCTTTGAAATCCAGAAGAATTTATTAAAAGGACGACAAAATTATTTCTGTAAAGGTACATACTCATGCAGAGATTGGGGTGATAATTAATTCAAGGTTAGTTATTTTTTCAAAGTAAGAAATTTATAAATTTCAAAACAGCAAGGTAACACAATGTTCACAGATATATAAAAGGAAATAGCCTCATAAAATTAGCTAGTTGTAATAGTAATAAAGTTATAAAACATGCCAGTCCGTACATTATGACCGAATATTTTACGGTCGTAGTTCTCAGGATAGTGGCACGTTCACGCGTACTTGAAACATGCCCTCTTTGACATTACCTTCTTACTAGGAAACTTTTGTCTGAAAAATGATACCTGTATTCGACAGATATTTGGACAAAATTACTAATAATCGTGTAGGAAGTACATTGTTAAAATGATGAAGAATAAAAAATATCACTGATAATATCTTCTTTTTTTTCATATTCACAATCTTTGTAATATATTGTATACTTTGATATGGAGGTAGTTCAGAATTTTTTGAATGATTCGGAAAAACAATGTGAGCAAAGCCGCAAGCATACCTTACATACCATTCAAACAGACATACCTAGATTTTGAATTAGAAATGTTATAATGTTACCCAGTCTAAAATAAATGTATGAACGAAGCTTTAGTACCTATGTACGTATATGTAGGTACATGGTCGGTGTTACAGCGCGTCGCGTGCTCGGCCCGCTGCCATCCCGCTACAAATAATTCATAGGAGCCGTCTCCTAATGGCCTTTTAGCCGCCGACTAACTTCAAATGTAGTTAGCCTGATGCGGTTACAAGCTCCACCATTAAACTGGACGTGAAAACTATCAATTTACTAATTGAGAGCTTATGTTTTATTTACATTTCACTAATTGGCCAGTTGTTATCAAAACATTTGTGAAATTTCATTTCAAAGAAATGTTTGTATGAACATCGCCAGCGCGGAGAAATATCATCTAATGTTTGAACAAGATTTACGAGTATAAGCTCTGCCTTTTTCTCCCTCGGGGTAGTCTGTGTGTGATCAAGATACACTAAATTACAAAGATAAGTTTGAATAATACACGTTCAATTCAAGGAAAACGCTTTCAGGCATCGAAGGCGGCGAGGAGGTTGGGTTGCGTCGAGAGCTACGCCATTAGAGCTCCATTGTGATTCGGTGCGTCTGCGAACTTCTCTGTTTGCGACATGTTTAACTTCATTAAGCATAATACTCGGCGGTGGCGCTACTCGTTTAAGTCCAATCTAAGTTGCGAGCGAGTTAACATGTGAATAAATTATTATCTCGAGCGACAGCGAGTGTGAAACCCAGCGACGCGACGCCCACTAACTCCGTCCACGAAATGCCTTGCTATTTTAGCCAAATTCCCAACTATTTGGTTAGAATTGACTTAACTCGATACACTGGGGAAATACTCGTAATTTCATATTCATTGAGATATGACAAAGTTTATGTAACAGTCGTATACACTATACATGTAACGAGCGAGCTACGAAGCTTACAAGTTCTTCAGATTGTATGTATGTAGGTACTTGTTCCTGCATCGCCTTTTGTGTTTGAGCGGAATTTAAAAACATTTTCACTGGAGTTACAGCAGATTTCCGGCTTTCAGCAGTTATTTAAAGTGTCATTTCATGGAGTTGTAAGTAGCCGTCGCTGCCAAGAAAGTAGACTCTGGAGAGTGTTTAGTGACATACGAAGGCAATCTTTCTCAAACTTACTAGTTTTGTTTTAGAAATCAGCAAATACTGCATCAGAACATTTAGTAAAGGAAACATAACGACGAATTACAATTGAGCAAGTTTTAGTCAAGCGTGAGCCAATCTGTCAAGAAAATAAAGAAAACACGGAGGTTTTTTCGTCATTATACAGAACGTAGGTAAAGCTAATTAGAAGATATTATTTGTTTTGTTATCATATATCTTGCGTCAGAGCTAGTGCCTTCTTCATTGGACTAAGACTTCATGAAACAATAACTCTTGGCTAAAATGAATGTGGCTTTTGTCCAAGAAAAAGAAAATCCTAATAAATTGTGCAATGTACAATTGTACAAATCTACATGTAATACATACATAATATAAATATATAGTTTATTTTGAACATTCCTCAGTTCTAAATGACTCCGATCCATCTATACTTAAAGTTTAGAGTTGAATTGGATAAAAATGAATTTGAAACATAATACCTTAAGTATTTCAATAAAAGTGACATTTACCGACAAAACGTAGCATTATATTTGAGAAGTGTTGTATAAAAGTACTCGTTTAATTATCTGTTCTTAGTAATAATTAAGCAGCGCACCGTGTGTTAATAAATTTCGTGTACGTTAGCAAAAATTAATGAAAACGGCAAAACAGTAGGGCAGTGTGAGGCGGGATGCCGGGAGTTGGTCCGCCGCTGAATAATTAAACGCTTTAATAGCCAGATCGCAAATAAACTCCAAATTATTGCACTATAACTTTGATGGCCAGTTAGAACACGACTGCGTTTACTGATACCGCGCCTTTGACCGCTTATGTACAAGTAATTGGTAAATATTTGTAGTGATGTCATAGAAATTAATGCACTATTTCTTTTCCTATTCAGATTAACAAATAGTAAATTTAGCATCAATATATGTAACTAGTCGCATTGACACTAAGGCATTGCCTGCAAAGTTTCGGAATAAAACGCGAACTAATTTCATTTTAAGGATATTCCAGTAAAAAAAATATTGTGACTCTAAGAGTCGTGAGAAGTAAACAAATCAACAAGCCTACTTGTGCTTTCATGAAAATGTTATTTATGATGTATGATTTGAATAAGATGAACCCTTGAACAGATCTACGTGGTTTGTAGAGCCTCTACGAGAGATAGATTTACGATGCATCAATTTTAGACTCTTACTACAAGAGTAAAATTGTACTTACATATTGACAGTGGGCACTACTTCAAGTCTATTTGAAGCTTATTTTAGTTCACTACATTTTGTCATTACAAAATATGATACATACTCTTAAATTCTACACCGTTCTATTCGCAAACTACGAGTAAATTCTACCGTATCAGTATCACATTCTATGCTTTGTGTTGCTAATACAGCTAACCAGATACTGTAGCAATAAACAAACTTGTGAAATATTACAAACATATTTCTCCCAAGCAAGCAAGTTGTAGCGATTGTCGCGCTCCGCTGCCTACGTACACGATATTATTTAGAGACATCTAAATAGACTTTTCTACTCTTTATATAAACATATTTATTATATGTCTTGTGTGATTCAAAAAGCTCTCAGACTTATAGTGACCGGACAACCCACTTGCAGATATATTGCAGATGTTTTAGACTAAAGTTAGACGTCTCCTCGGTGGGGTGTGGTTCACTGCGTACGACATCTACGAAATAATATTTCTGCAACGAAATAAAACATTACCGCTCATAATTTTCTTTTAACTTTTTAATCGCTTTAATGTACAAAGTTGCTGAGCGGTAGGGTTACAATGAAAATTACTTCTCTATTGCTTTAAACCTTGCTTTTTTGCTGTCTCCGCGTCCTCTCTAAATTGTATCTTCTTTTGTAAAATAAACTGCTTATGTGTCTCTTGTAAAATAAACACTATCGCTGGTTTTAATGAACTTGTTTTGCTTATTGTGAGATATCATAATTATTAAATGCAGTTTTAATTCTAAAAAGAGGTATATTTTGATTTTAAAATAACGCAAGTTTATTGGACGATAACTTACGTTTTTAAATTTCTACTATTGGGATATGATTGAGGGAGAGAAATTTATCATGCAGATAAAATTGCCTCCTTATATTGTTCATTTTTACCAGAACCTTAAAATGCATTTTTTGTTTAATTAATTTATAATTATTCCGGGAATAAAATTAATTTATGTAACAAAAAATGGTTTATAACGTACGTATTAGTATAAACTAGCTAATGGTAGTAACTCACTTATGACTAAACCTAGCTTCCATAAAGTAAGTCATCTTCACTACAACAAAAGACCTCTGACAACGTTAAGACAAAGATATAGGAACAATAGGCCAGCATTCACGACGCAGGCCCCATACTGACATGCAAGATGCAATCTGCATCAGCTTTGTCTATCAGGCCCGCGACCATCGGTATTGCACTACCAATTGAGATAGTGCGATTTACATAAACTGTTAGAGACATAGTATAGCACAAGACAAGGCTATTGTGCATATTCAAACATTTCAATCTAATTATGAGTTAATTTATTAAGTGCTAACCTGCACTATGGTTGTTTTTAATGCATTGAGCAGATTTCCAATGATTATTGCTTATACAAAGTTTTGAAATCAATTAACTTAGCTTTATAATAGACTTTTCTTTATTGTTAGACCTAGCCTAATTTGGATTACCTGGCCATTTACGAGCACACGTCAGAAAATAGCAAAAGTGATTATGGTCGGACACGACACGGAGGATATTACTTACTAATACTTACTTAGATTTCCTTTGAAAAAAAAAGGAAAACAGTCTTTTTATCGAATGAGAGTAGTTCACTTTAGTGTCAATAGTTTTAAAGCAACCGTAAATGCTTTTGACAAGTATAACACAGTTTGATGAACAGAATCGAAAGTTATGTACTGAATGAAGAAGGAGTGTGAAATTTACTCTCAGTTTGGTTAGAAAGTGGTAAGCTTAGACTAGTCCTATTCTGGTTTGTGTCAATATAAACTGTGTACAGTACGTACATGTACAAATAGTACATTGTTCAGATTGTACGTGCCACTGAAACCGCTCTGATTGTTGTATACATTTCGTTGGTTTCAGCGGAAACCAATGCTTTTTGGGAGTTTTATTAAATACTGTTTGCTTTCGCCATTTGATTGTGCCAATAAATGAATTTGGCAATTTGCAAACTTCATTCTATGAAAAATAAGGACAAATTTAGAGGTAACCACGGGTGATTTTGCATAGTTTTTACTTGTAACGAAAGGAATATTAGGAACTAGTGGTAATCTGGGCTCAATATTTTGTATAAATACACTGTGGTTGGATCGAATCTACACTCTTTTCTTATTTCACCAGGATTAGTTTATCCATTTCAAAGCGAATTATGTACAAACATAAGCATATTTTACATGCATATTCCAGAACTTTTACCAACATACATTAGTATGATTAGTAGATAATTGTACCGTACTGCAGTATTTTGCAAACAGTTCCGAAAGTCCACTTCAAGCTACTATATCTCATACGAAGGGCAAATACGCTTATGTTTTGTGCCGCTCTGTTCTAATTAAACAATGTAATTGGGTCAGGTTCTTCCCTATAAAGGCCCATGAAGCTAATATGACAGTATGGAGGATTTTACTTGCGATAAAATGTACCTAAGTAAAACTTAGATTTATTTTCTTTTGACATTTAGTAACTCAATGGTTACTATTATTTTTCCGTTTAATTTTAGTTAAGTCTAATTATGTAATAGGTTTAATAATCAGTTAAAAAGTGAAAATTCGGAACAACAAAACATTGAGTCTGATTATTATGAGAACAGTTGCCAACTTGTAAATATGGATTGGCTGCTCATCATGTAGTCATTTTTTATTTCTCAGATTGAGAGATAAAGATAGAACATTTATTAATTAAGTATGCCCGTGGGCTCAGAGGCCTTATGGGGCATTCTTAAAACTCTACACTAGAGTTTGCCACTCTTATACCTACTACAAGAAAAAAAGTTAAATGTTAGATGTTACATGTATCTAAAGGCTCAAGCGTTTGTTTTTTAGGGCCTATGTGAAATTCCCTAATATTTATTTTCTTAGTAGGTAGCTAAAGTTCCATACTGTTATTTGGCGTGGTTGTTCCTTTAGCCTCGGAACGGACGCCAGATACGGCTTCATATAGCTTCACATTTGGCTAAGTATTATTCGGTTCACTGAATTTCTCCGTCTATTAACTGTGCAAGTCTTGTTACGTTGTTGATGGTGATGATATTTATAGCTACGCAGCCTTTGAAGATACAGTACATTCAAGTACTAAGTAGCATTATAGAATTAGGGAAACATTTTTAGGAAAGCTTTTTTTTTCATATAGTGAGCATTAAATGTTTTAAAAATGTAAGGAAAATAACAATGCTTTCTCTCTCTCGATATCAACGCCGATTTAACAGCCAAACTAAAGCGTCCGACATCTCGTATTCACCAAACGGCACTAATATGAATTTACGATCGGAAAATTGTTGGTGAAAACTTAAAATTTCGCAGACGTTTGCAGCGGCATCACAGTCGGCGCGAAATCTCTATGGCCGCGGGGTAATGGCCCAAGTTGGAGTAAGCCTGGCGAGCCGGGGGACGTGTGAGGAATGCTCTCTGCGCCTTATTACATACGTGATTCTTATTTATATTATATCGGAGGCGCCGATATCCGGACGAGGATTAACGCAGCGCCGCCTCTTACCGCGCTTAGTGCTCCAACTTTGTAAGCATCTTACTCAACTTGCGGCTTCAAGGTGTTAGCGATTTCTTGCTTTATTAAATGTACGAGTTGTGCGCCGACTTCTGATGAGAGTTTGTACGCAAACAATGCCACGTTTAACGAGAACTCGCTGTACAGCTACGTGTTAAATACAAAGCGATACAGGAAAAATGTGGAAGAAGGAAGAATATATAAAAAATAGTTTGCGACGATGGCAGATGGTTTCATTCGAAATAAAATCACGTTTCTGCATCTCAATAAAAGATCCCATATAGAGAGTGGCCGTACATTTCTCACGTCCGATGATAGGGTTCGAATCGATATAAAACATCCTGTAACAATCTATCAGCGGCGCGAAAAGGATCTTTATAAAGTATTTTGGGCGGTATCCTGCGGGCACGTCCGATTGTAAGAAATCCGGCACCCCTTGGCCGGACGGACAGTTTCCGCACAACTGGACGACTAGCGGACACTTCCCGATAAAACGTTATTTAAATCGCCTCGATGCGGACAACAACCTAATAAAACAGCTGGGACATGAGCCACTCAATTTCCTTCTGAGCTTTGAGACGAAGATTATTAGTTACTCTTATGGTTTGATAAAATGCAACTAACTCCTTACCTTTTCTAGCAACAGGAAAGATGCTCAATTATATTTGGAGCAAACATCATCATTGTACGTACCTGAAAAAGAAACAATAAATTATAAACAATTTGTTTTATCATATTTTCACCTAACAATGGCTGTTGTTTGTCCAAAATAAGTGAGATAAAACAGGACAAAGTCATGTAATCAGCGCCTTTAATAAATTACACAATTAGGCGTTGCAAAAGCCAGTTTATCATAATAGAGGCAATTTGAAATTACGCTGCCCCATACTTTCCATGGATCGTATATCATAATACTTTCAGTGTTAATGCCAATTAATGCCGGCCTGATACATGTGCTCGAAAAAAAAACAAACATAAATACAATTTAAGGCATAATATCTAGCTAAATTCCGGCGCGGCAATTATTCAAAATTAATGGTGAAATTAATACTTTGACCGCTCATGTTAATTAAGAGCTTTATTTACAATACAATTTATGTACTCCTGCCGTTTTAATTATTACAGAAGTAACTTTAAGATTTTTCCTTCATTAAATTTAAAGCGGAAATTTTTGGCGATGTAGTGAAATAGATATTTTATCCGCTAAAGGTGAAACGAAGAGAACCATAATAAAGCGAATGTGTAATCCTATTTATTGTGTTCGGAATAAATCTTCTTCGTCAAATCTCCGCGGAGTAATCTGGAGGCGCATTATTTTCTTTTTGAAGATATATTTAAAGGGGACTTCCTTTTTAAGACACCGACAGAATTTGTGAGCTGCTTTTATACAGTTCAGTGTTGAGTTGCTTCTCAACTTGCTTTTGTATGGGACTTGCTCTAATACAATCATCCAATACGAAACACATAAAAATGTTAAAGATAAGATATTTCTTTAATGCACACCAAAAATTACATAATGAAAGAAATTTAAAAAAACTAATCTAATGCACATTGGGCGGCCTTATCGCCTTAGGCGATTTCTTCCAGGCAACCTTTGGATGGACAGGATTTAGAATAAAAGTTAAAGTGTTTATTTACTTCTTCTTGATTCAATTCCTTAATGTGTTGGATATATATTTATTTCACTCAATGATTTAACACAATTTATTTAAATATATACATAATTATCAATAAAACGTGATTATTTACAAAAAACCCCAAGAAATATGTCAGAAGCCGCCCGTTAATGCTACCCCAAACGAATCCTCAAAAAGTTGGCTTTGCATTACAAGAAACGAAATATTCTGAGCGTGTATTACAATTTACATAAACTCCGACTTCATTCGAGACGTATTAAGGAAATGTTTTTTATGCTTTGATATGCGGTACGTACAATGTAATGCATAGCTCGGTAATGAAAGAAATAAAATAAGAATTCTCGCATAATGAGTTTGATTTCTCGAAATGTCTGTCATTGACGTGAATCGCCAATCATTATTGTTTGGAATACGTTCTCGTGCTTATTCATATGTGTGTTCACACATATGAATAAGCACGAGTAAAACGTACAATATGTGTATGTGTGTATAATATGAGCGGCTTATTTAAATATTACTTGAAAAAAGAAATAATCAGATATTTGTTTATATTATGTTATTTTATATGAATAAATTAAAAAGCTAAATGACTTATAATCCATTTCATATAGCAAGGCACCTGTGACACATATAAAACGTCACTTGTCAATATCATTTTGACAATTGTAATGATGTACTGCAGTAATTCGAATTAGAAATTTACCGATTATCGATTGTAGTTACTTATGGCTATTTTCATCTGCCTATCCTAAAAATGTTATGTGAATTACCGACAATCACAAAATAATATTCGTCGAACCCACAATAAATTCCTACAGATAAATTAAGGAAGGGACAAATTGAGAAGAAGAAAATAATACAGTTATGATAAAAAATATTTATTTTAAAAAAGCTGCCTCGGCAACGGCATTTCATCATCGGTGCTTTCGTCATCGCTTGATGAAGATTGTAAAATGATAAATACTTGTTTTTGCGATATTTTTTTGATGTCAAAAATAATCGATTACCAAGTCCCAACCCTACGAAAATGACGTCACAATTAGCAGTAGTACGTAACTTTGCTGTGCGATGAAATTTAATATTTTATTTTTTTGTAACATTGAATGCGAGTATGTTCACGCGAAAAATACCCTTTATTTGATGTCTTATAATTTTTACTGTTTATATTAATAGTTATTTTTGTTAACTTACATAATGTTTTCTCTAATAAATAGAAATATATCAATATGAGCATGACGTCACAATAATTTATGTACATGTTCTTTTACGTTCTACTTATAAGTGGTTAGTTGAAAGAAACCCAGTTACTTAAATATCTATAATTTGAGGTATAAAGAAAGTTCGTATGAGATTCGCTCTTGTGTCGTCAATTTTCTATACGGTCCTATGATCTAGTTTGAGATATAATTGGTCATAAATGTATTCTTTAGTATTATTACAATTTGCATGAAAATACGCACGGGACACTTCCGGTTAAAGTATAACTCGCATACCAATATGGCTGCATCATTTTTATTTAGGAAACAAGATAGAATTACAGTTTATTGAGTAGGATCTATCGTCCGTGACTGACATCAAACAAACCGCAGTCTTTTGAGTCCGGTAATGCGATAGGTTCTTTGACATGGTAACGACCCGCCTTCGTCAGTTCATATCTACTGAATACATTATATTCTATTGACGCACGCCCTGAGAGGGAAACAACGAATAACTATTGAAAAATACAAACCCCAATACTTCAGTTCAACCAATCCCCCTTTACTGGTATGGCGGAAATAAATATTTAAATGAGAGCTTAACTGTATAACAAGGGATAAAGTAATACAGGAAAATGCCACGTTAATGTAACGAATTTGATTAATCAGTTTGATTTTTATTCTTAGAGCAAGCTAATAGAATTAGAATTAAGCTATAAGAGTTTAATATAAAAATACATTATGTGTAGAACTTCTATTCTTTTTTTTTTATTAATTACAACTACTGCCTTGTCCAACACGCACAATAAGTAAGTTAACACTAAAGGATTTGGGTCGAACAATTTGCTATATTTTCCTAAAGAATAATATTTGAATATTACACAACGTCATCCCCTCCATCACAAAGCAAACGGAATATGCAAAAATTAAAAATAGAGACGTGAAATCTCGGCCACCGTCGCTGCAAACCGAGCCTAAGCTTCAAAAGAGATAAAAAACTTTTAATTGGATTTTTTGTAGATTAAAACAATTATTACCAGAGTTTGTCAAATAAAACGTGAAAGAAAAACATGCGAGTAATTGGATACGCCAGTGTCAATTACTTCCAAGAAAAGTAAAGTAAGAAAGTCTAACGACTATCACAACAACTGAACTATTGCACTTTATTATTTATTGGCTAATTAATTATTTTACTGTATATTATGTGTGGTTTGTGTAGCAAAATAGGCAAACATTTCACCATTATCGAGGGAACATGAACATTTTCTGTTAAACATTAAACCAAATAGTAAACTAAGCTTGTAAATATCTACGGCTTTAAATCCTATGTTTTGTTGATATCGCCGAAGGAATTTTGCATAAATTGAGTTTCTATTAACATCGATGGATTTTAAGCGAAGGCGGCTTAAATTATATTCGAGAATCGATCAGGGATTTAAACTATGCGCTGGTTATCGCCGGTATCGGCTTTGTGTCATAATATTGTTGTATTTAGTAACAATGGTATTTTGTGCCGGCAGTGGCGCGTGAGCCGCCACCCTGGAGTGCTGCGAGCGTGCTGACGTCCCTGTGACACCTCCTGACGGCTGGAAGAGGTTGCTTCGTGTTAAACTGCTGTGCTGTTCATGCTGTTATTTACACTTTATTATGTTTCATTACATTAACTGAAAACTGGAATATCTATAACACCAATGTCCCAGAAGAGGCTATCACAAGATTAAAACCGGCTTCTAGCGATGGATGTGAAGCAATAAAATTCAATCAAATGAGGAGAGATAGTGAAACGTAATTTGGAGCGAGCGGAAGCTTAATCCTTGGGCAAACATCGCGGAGGGGAAGAGGCGCATTAGCCGCGTCAGTCATCAGCAGAATGAATCATTACTTGAAGAGTGCGCCAGTGGCTCGTGTCAAAGAGCCTGTAGCTCAAAGGTCCTCGTCCGCCCGCCTCGTCCCGCGCCCGCCAGCGAGGGCTGATTGAAGGGCCACTCTAAAACCACGGCCGCCCGCTCGTTCGCTCGCATTCAAGGGTCGAATCTGGATTATAGGGCGCCAAAGTCTGCACCTTCATCAGATATATAAATTTGTTAGCGGCCCGCCCGATGGAACGGCCAAATTGTTACAAATTGTAGGCGCTCAAGTAATTCGACTCCATTCACGAGCGAAAAACAAAATGTTCTCGAAACTATATTATTACTACGCGTTTTTTCGAGTCACGAATAACTTTTCGGTAATTTAATCTTCCCATTTTACCTTTTCGCATCGGGAGAACGGGTAATTTTGGAGTAGCGAGGAGCTCACGGTGCTCGCCGCGTGCGGGGAGGCACATATTCGTACCTTAAGGCGAAGTTGCCGTGTAAGTTATTATAAGAGAGGTGCGCCGAGGGAAATGAATGTCGAGTAGGTCGACCCGTTGTCATTCATATTAGCTGCGACGGCTTAAATTTGTAATCACACTGCGCCAATTCACGGCCGCCGCGTTACCCTGATGGAAATAGGGAAACGAAAACGTAAGTACAAGCTGTAAAAAGTAAATACTGGCGGTGATCACTGGCGAGCCCGTGTGAAACACAGACTGTTTTCTTGCGAACAGTATTATTATTTCACGTAAAAAACAATTTTAAAAACGTGACCCTGGAGAATCAAATTTTTTTTTAAATATCTAAAAGTGTTATGAAATGAAGGATATGTAGTAAAATTTGTTACGAAAGTTACGTGAGAATATACTAGTACTATAAATAGGAGTGAGTGCTATAACTTGAGTTATGTGTAAGGTAAAAAAAATACATTAAGTTTTGTCAAGGACGTTTATAACAACATTCACTGACTTGACAGAGACCGTAATTACTCAAAATAATTACACATATAAAGAACCATATCTCTTTATACTCTAAAGCGATATAAAACGGGTAACTGTCGAAAGTAACCGTTCCACAACCGCTCCGGAATTAACGCGAATTTTACGCACCAATCTCACCGACGACGAGAAATTGAAAAACGAATTATGATGATATAAAAACAGCCGCGTCAAAAAATGAGATAGAAAATCAGCAGTGAATAAACTTAACCACTAGGATACAGTGGGGAATTGAACGTCACCGAAAAAGTTTGTTTTATTTTAAGAAGTCTAAAGTCGATTTATATCTGCAGACACGATTCACACGGTAGACAATTTCATATTTATGTGTTGTGTATGGTAGTCGATATCTGAATGTCCCTGAAATGAATACAGTGTGTGCAGACGTTTTTCTAACACAGCACGTGTCACGTCTGCAGATATAAACGGACCCGTAACCGGTATAACGGTATAACCCAATGTGTTCGAATTTTAAGTGAGCTCGAGTAAATTGATTCTGCTCAATTTTGCGTACGTAAACATGTCGAGGCGCCGATTTGATTGGGCTAAATCCGGCACCAATGGTAGTCCGAGTGTTGACTCGTAGCGATTACTCTACGGGCTCATTCCGTAGCAGCGCTACGCACGATCCCATCACAATGCAGACCGTGTTTGCTGATATACTTGGTCGAAGAAAATTGCTACATGTTGATTTTCACGCGGTGACCGGAGTGAATGATATTTTCGTATGTTTGTTAGAAGCCTAACTTTATCTCGGATCACTGTCCCCGATGTGTTATAAGTTAGTAAGTAAGTTAAGTTATTGTGTATAAATTCATTTTTTGTGGTGCTTGAGTCGTTTAAAACTATGTATTGTTCTTCATAGTCTTACTTTTTTCAATAAGCTTTAAGAAAATCTGTGTAGATAAATATTAGCTGAAATTTATCACGTAATTCGGTTACAATAATATCAAACTGTGAATAAAATTTAATCATGTTGGATCCTTTACATAATGGAAGATATATTTGTATAATCAAACAAATATCCAGGCCGTTATTAGATTAGATATACAAAAAGTCGTCTGTTTTATTTTATAAACACCTGCCCATCATTAGGGCGAGTTGAAATAAACCATTAATTTTGTTACATTTACAAGTAATTTGCTTAATTTGTTTAACAAGCCCCGAGGTAGAAGTAGTTTAAGATCGGTAATCAAATCTAGATATTAATTTTATAGAATATAAAGAAAGAACAAAAGATTATTTTTCTATTATCTACGTATGCACAAATAGTTTTATTGCGATTGTGAAATATCTATTACTAGTTTGTCTTACCATTAACTTATAAATTGGTTCTTGGAAATGTCTTGTTATTAATTACTCGGTAGCTCAAAATCAATATCTAAATATTCTTCAGGATCGAAAACAAGCGGCCGCGGAAAGATAGTTTCGTATCAACCAACAAGCGAGGCGAGGGGTACGTCAATAAAATTACAAAGAAATCCGTTTTCCGAGGAAAAACAAACGCAATGCGCTGCTTCGCTTTTTATAATCCCGTTGTTAGCGGAGTTTGAATAGAAATTGAGTGATACTAGACCGCGGCCGGACTCTCGAGCGCCGCTGCCGCCGACAGGCGCGCTTTCATCAAACACCCAAATTGCGCCGATGAAAATGTGTTTTTAATTATCGCGGAGGGACCGGAATGAATGTAATGTGATCCGCAAACCGAACGTTTTGCCTTTCCGCTTTAAATAGAACAATTAAACGCGGTCAAGCGTTCTACGTAAACATTTTTACGTGCCGCGGTACCGGGAGCACTGGATTTGCATTTTGCATTCAGTTGCATCTGATTCTGCACTTCATTGTGCACGCCAATTAGTAAGGAGGTAGCGCGGGTTTATTGATGTAAACGTTTCTTAATTAACGGTACTGTTTACAGATGAATCAGTTCAGAAAAGACTAGTGGACAGACGCATCTCTGCTTTGCTACGTTAGTATCTAAACGTAGCATACATATGTATGTTGCAATCAAAACTATATCGTAGCAAAAATATACGGTGCTATGTTTTAATCTTATACTTATATGAATCTAACAAACATACTTTTCATTTTACATAATAGTAGGAATGAATAATTGATTTGCAAGTTGACTACACTATGTAAACTAAACTGTGAACTATATTTTCAACGTGAAAGCTCTCTATTTTCGTATCAAATAACGAACTCCAAAGTTAAACTGTAACGGAATTTTCTGTTCCATACGAACACATGGATGTCAAAGTTCAGGCTAACAAGTCAGTTAGTCCAAACCCGTCAGAGGTTTCAATTCTCGCGTGGTCAGCAAAAAAAGTATTCCCAAATCGGCGTGTGTACCTAACGTGGCGTCGTTTTTTGATTCGACAGCTACCTGACTAGGAGCTGCAAAATAGGAATGCTTTCAGTGCTCTTTTTAGGCCGAAAACAAAGGATTGGCACAAACCGGACTGGTCCAATGCACTGCCTCCTCTACCACGCGCCTATTCCGAAATATTTCCAGCCCTACTTCTATTATTCTATTCAAAAACTTTACAAAGAAACCCCACACATACAGGAACGTATAAGGACCCTTTACAAAGGAAAGTAGTTTGTCCGCAATAAGTAAAACAATAACGTTAAAGAACAAGCGAGTTATCCGTACTCAGAGCTAAATGCCACCTTTACTGCAGCCCGCGAAGGAAACTCGATTCTATTTAGGAACATACGCCGGCGACGTGAATAGGTAATGAGAGCTAAAGGTAGGGGCTAAATATTGAACTAGTTCACTGCGAAGGTAAACATTTTTGATTGAGCCAGCACTGGCAACATTTTGCTCCGAATCACCGAAGGAATGCCCGACATTTGCATTTGGCCTTTTATACCTACGGAAAATAAATTCAATCAAATTCAAGGCCTCACAAAGCCACGCCGACGTAGGTACATTAGAATGGTTTCTGATGTAGAAACTCAAATACGACTTCTGGAGTGGTCCACGGACTTTTTATAGCTATTTGATAACTGATGATATACACAGCTACTAATAGTTAGTTTGTATTGTGATGGTGATGTGTTATTTTAAAAGAAAACCCAACCAACAAGGATTCTGTCATATTGAAATACGTAAAAAAATAAACCGGCACCTACAAAAATATTCCTATAGAACAACAAAAGTTAACGATCAGAACAACAAAATGAAATTGCACCGTTGTGGAAATTTTAATCATTGGAAATAAAACAATGTTGCATTTTTATTGTTTGTATAATACACCGTCAGTTTTTACCGCCGAGCAATTAGGCTGTTTGGACCTTTTGTGGTAACTATTGGGTTTAACAGAATAGCACATTTCGTAATAGGTACCTGAAACAAATAGCTATTGGCGCAAAAAGAACTGAGATTTTAAATTCTAGATTGCGAATCTTGCTATGATTACGTGGCTTTGTATCGAAGCTAATTTCTAAGTTTTTAAAGAGATATTTTAGTCTGAGTGAATTATTAAAATACTGATAGCAGCATTCAGTTGAACGCTAATAGCTGTGACATTAAATAAGAAAAGAGCTTGAACCTTTAATTACGGCGGCTGCTTTCTTTCCTTATCTCTATGACAATGACAATACGCAAGAGCCAGCCCATTAAATTATGCCGAGGACCAAAAGTCTCCGTTAAATTCTCTATAAAATTTTTGTTAAATGGTGTCAAATCATTCTTGTTTGCCGTTTTGTGAGAAACGGGAGCGTTTCGTGTAAATACCGCTTCAAGGCGTCTTAACATTTCCTCTGGCGTAGTGTGATTCAAATGTAGCCACATTTTAAGGCAAAACTTGAATTTCCGCAAACGTTATTTTATTCGTGTATCGTTTACTTTTGGTAGATTTATCTCTGGCAAGACCTTAGGCTGGAAACTTGCTGAGTCTGCGAGCAAAATATTTAATGCCACGTGAGGGTGCAGTGCTGACGGATATGTTATGAAAGTTGTCTGTAAATATTATTTGATAATAAGAATTCTGAGATTATATTAAGTTTTAAGACGTTTCTTATCAGAAGGGCCTCATGACAAACTATTATTACTTAGTTATTAACTATTTACTTAAATTAGATTTTTCACCTTCAACATTTTTCATCCTGCGACTAATATTCCATTATTATTTTATTTTATACTTTTAGATCTAACATTTTGAGTATTCGAGTAAAGCTATCGAGATAGACATTATCCACGAAAAATAAATCCCCACTTTAGAAAACAGAAAAAGTATCCTGATAGCTGGTGATATTTGAGATGTAACGTTATCGAAAAGAAAGGTTAAACAGGGACACTTTATAGTTACTGGCGGAATATTTTCCACAGCTCGTTTGCAATTTTCCATAAAATATCAAAGACTTTTTGTAACCGTATCCTTATAATAAAGGATAATGCCTTTATGAGGCTTCGTTTTTATACTTTGCTCTTTGTACAAACTTGTATTTTTATACAACGTTTTTAGGTATTTTGCTTGCGAAAAGATTCAAGTCACGGATGTAACGCTTACTTTTATTGTTATGAATAAGTAATTAAAAGTTTTACGTAATCTAAGTATTGTGAGAGCTGAGTACGGGGTGCGGTTACACACACGTACATGTGGGTATGTATACTGCCCCTTTGTACCAAACCACACGGAGCCTCAAGTGTGACAGCCAGGCTCTAGCCTGCTTCACTCTTTTCACTTTTAAAAAGCAAAACATGTTTTCTCAGCGCTGCTAGGCAACAATTTTAAGCACAGAATTTCCTCAAAATTCGTGCCTGCCTTTTCAAACTTATAAAATCCATCTTTTATTACTCGTAAAAGAAACCCAAAGAACTGTGAGTTAATTTGCCTTGATGATATTATTTCGTTCGGAGCCAAGTCGTGCTCATTTCCCTCGAAAGTTATTTATTTCCGCGTATTTCCCTTAATATTCCGCTCACACAGTAATAAACAAGTTAGCGATGAGATAGGCACTATTATGCTAATCACCGCATAAATAGCTCGGATAGGGAATCGTTCGCAGCAGACGCGAGACGTTTTAAAACAATGCGCATCATTCAAATATCCCATTAAATCGTGCGATTTAGCTCGCGGAGCCGGCTCGGGGTAAATTAAGCAAATTAAGAGCCGCTCCTGAGACAGTAATTACTGAGGCATACTTGGCCGGCGACCAAGTGAGCGCACGGCCTTATCCGTCCGCCGCCGCCGCGCGCTCGCCTCGCGCGCCCGATTTATGAGGGACGCCGATTTTCCGATTTTTCGAACATAACTCAATTGGTGGAAGCCCCATGGGCTCGCTATGGATTATGAATGTTATCGTAGTTGAGTGCCGCATCCACGCCGACCATTTTTTTCTCAATTGACTACGTTACCGACGTGAATGGCTTTAGGAATATACGCGATGAAACATAACGTATGGACAATTAAACCGGCGTTTTGTATTGGAAAGAATTGACACGATCAAAATTAAATTATCTTAAGACATTGTAACACTTAAGTAATTGCTTAGAAATGATGAAACTAAAAACTTTTAAACTAGGTAACGTAATAGGAAAAAGCAGTCAAATAAATAAAAAATTCGACGTTGAAATAAGTTTATTCACGAATTTATATTAGTACAGACAAAAAAATATATTCAAAGCTCGATTCGTGTGATAAATAAATCATAATCACTGTTTCGCACAGCATCTGCCAACTTAAATCACAAAATAAATAGAAAACAAGCGTTCAGGCTGAGGAAAGCGGGTTGTAAAGTAAAACAGCTGTAGTGCAGTGTGGGTGCGAGGAGGGCGGGGTATCGACTCGTGCACTCACTCACCTCAAGGTCGCCGGCCGCCGCCGCGCGAGCCCTACGCATCCCCTCGACTCTACCCTTACATTCCAACTTTTGGAAGGAGACCCTCGGGCTCAGGCGGAGGCCCGCCCGCGGCCGCTGCCGGCACTGCCGCCGACGCCGCGCCGCCCGCCTTTATATAACGGGGTGCGGGCAGGGCGCCGGCGCACAGCGCGCCGTCGATTCGCGAACTCGATAAATAAATTAATTAAAAGTGCAAGTGAGTGATCGCCGTGCAGTAGACCTGCGAGCCGGTCTAGCTTCCCCTTAATTGGAATTTCAGATACTTGCCCGGAGCTCGGATTGTTTTCCGGCGAGCGCTCCACGTCGGCGCTGGCTCGAGTCACCGGCGACACCCGTGTCGACATCGCCTAGCTTCCACCTCCCCTCTGCATTTAAAACTCTGTCGGAATCAATTTGCATCACAAGATAAGATAACCAACAATAAAAGTTGGGAAGTTTAACTTTTGAACTTGGCAATCTAAAGCTTATAAGCGAAGCTTTCAGTATGATTATTCAAGATTTGACGACAGTAAATGTTTATGTAACGTTATAAGTTAAGATAAGGTTTATAATTATCATAATTTAATTTTATATGTATGTATGTAATTCCAAAAGCTACGGAACCTATGATCAAAACCGAGTAGCATTTGTGTAGCTTCCGCCCCCTTTAGCTCAAGGCTCTACGATACAGTTTTTAAAAACTCTTACGAAATTGCCGCGTGACTAAACTCTGTTATTGAAAAAATAACAGAGTTTCTAAGGATTAATTTTCCAGGTGATCTTTTATGAGTCATGGCATCTGTCTGAACATATGACGTACATCGCATCACAATGTAAGCGTAGGCGGCACTGCACCTACGCTACACCTTATAAATGTATCTAAAACTTATACATATAAGCAAAATTCAATATTCTAACCTCTCAAACCCACCTACTGATGGTGTATTGAACATGTATGGTGTCATACTAGTGTTGCTACTTAAAAGTTACAGCAATTTTTAATTAAAAGGTCTTGATTAAAGCTATGGAATCATGAAAAAAATTACATGGCCATTTTAGTTGGACTTGGTCAAATAATCTATACATATAAGGAAGCTGGGGGTCGAAAGTATGGACATTGAAGAAAATGTTTGGTAAACGCTCATCACGCAAAAACGGCTGAATAGATCATTAGATAATTGGTACGTAAGTTGCATGAGGTATATGGCTCCTTTTTACGGGCAGCTGAAAATGGGCTAAGAATAATTATGTGTAGCGTTTTTTTACATTAAATACTCAGATATGGTCTCTTGTAGCGAAACTTGCATAAGAGAGTGCTGTGCTCCAAAGTATATAACTAGACAGAATGAAAGCTAACGGCATGTCCGTATGTCAATACTTAAATTTTGTCGGCACCGATATCATGCGATAAACTCATCATAGATTCTAATGTAAAAAATTAACAAACATTGAGAATATTCAATATATTTTTATCTAAACATATAATAAAGCTGTAACCGGTCGGTGTCTGTACATTGAAGATAAATGAAAAAAAAAATAGCTGAGGGGTCTTCATTGATGAAATAGAACACAGAAATTATGTTTAAAAAAACTGTTTGTCTGTCGGTATGTTTGTTCGATATAGACTCTAAAACGGCTGAACCGATTTGTCTACGATTTTCACTTACATGTTGGTGCATTTTAAACTTAACATTTAGTGTTTATTTCATTTCAATCGGTACGAAAATAAAAAGTTATGTTCATTTAAAATATTTTATCTCAAAATAATGCAAGCGAAGCCGCGGGCGTCCACTAGTATATTAATATAAATGAACAGAGTATTATGAAATTAATCTGCATTAGTATGTTATTTTTACCCATATTGACGTAAGCCACATCGCTACACGTCGGTAAAGTGTGGTCAAAGATCAACAAGAATATTTCCAGCTACAACAATAAACTGTAAAAAGTTTATGAAACAACAACAGAGAGCTCAAAATATGGTCGATTCACAAAATTCTTCGTAATTTGCTAACAAACTTTAGTTAATGATCTAAAGTAGGGTTTCTAAAAACAAGAAAGAAAGTTAAAAAAGTGTTTCGTAAATTACAATTAACCATAAAGCTCGAGTATTTCCAGTGAAATAATTGTTTTGTTCTTTTGTTGAAGTTACAAACATACTTCAATTGGCTTCTCGACCCCTTTTTTATTGTTTGATATTCTGAAGTTTGTTTTTAATACAAATTTAATTAAAATGTGGCAGAAAATAAAATTCATTACTCCTTTGTCCTGATTTGATATTTCCTGTGGCTGCTGCGATACAGGGGTACCTAGCGCAGTAGCCACTGGTAACACTAGTATAAGGTAAATTTAAATACAATTTAAAACTCTGTTAATTAAGTTATCATTAAGGTAAATAATAAATAAATAAATAAAATAAATATTCCGGGACATTGCACACAGCGCCATCTAGCCCCACACTAAGCAAACGCTTGTGTCGTGGGTACTAGGTAACGGATATAATACTTATATACTTTTCTTTTGTAAATACATACTTATTATACATACAAACGACCAGACTCAACACAAGTAATTATAAATTTTTAAAATGCATAAATACTTGTGTCCCGCGGGAATCGAACCCACAACCCTAAGGAATATAGGTACTGTATTCGACATAAAATATTGTCATTATTGAAAAAAAATAAGATCTGGTTGGTAAGTCTGTTCATTGATTTTCACACCCAAAAATAAGACACAACATAACATAACTCTTATCGCATTTGGGTGGAATGTGGGCGCAAGATACTCATAATGACCGCATCTATACATTTGTTCTATTTCAAATATTGCCCAATTCATTCTTAGTGGAAAAATCGACAGAGTCAAAGTATGATGCCCATTAACATTATGTAAGAAAATTTACCGACAGTCTTCTGTAGATAGAAAACCGATCTTAATTTAAGAACGTCGTATGTGACTTTGGAGGATTAGGTCGCTAAATTCAACACATATGTCACGAGCCCGGATAGCTCAGTCGGTAGAGCATTGGACTTTTAATCCAAGGGTCCAGGGTTCAAGTCCCTGTTCGGGCGGCCTATTTTTTTGTTTACGAATCTTAAAAATTGTCTTGCTGGAGGAGCCACACTAGAAACATTTAGATTATGTAATAAATCAATATTCCCGTTACTAATTTTTTTAACTATGTGTGCGTATGATGTCTGCATTTATTTAACGGTGTATATTAATGAATTTATTAGACTTAAACTGTAAAAAAAAACAGCATAATATGTTTTATTTCCTACGTTATCGTATACCTATAATAATATAAATAATCGAGTACAGTCCAGATTAATTTAAATGACTAGCGACAGTGGCGCCATTACTCCATAGTGGTCAGTTTTGGAAACAAAGTCATGGTAACCTATTTTAGCTAAAATCATTTTTCGCAGAACAATCTATTCTTTGTTTCTACGTTTATAAAAGATCGTATTTTATAATGAAGCTTGTATTATCACATTGTGGGTGTATGTCTTTTATATCTACGACATCGTAGCAAAATGCTACATATACCTATACTAACAAAACTTATAAGGAATTTGAACTAAAAACATCATAATGAACAAGTGGACGCCCGCGGCATCGCTTGCGTTATTTCAGGATAAAAAACTTCCGGAACCATATACTACTCACATACCAAAAATCATTAAGTTCTGTTCAGCCCCGTTTAAACAAACATACAAACAGAGACACAGATAAACAAAGAAACAGAGACACAGATAAACAAAGAAACAGAGACACAGATAAACAAAGAAACAGGCAAAAATTATAAAAGCTGCTGAAACATGTTTTATTATCAATTTGAGGTAAGTATACCCAATTTGTTTTTAATATCTTCTATGTTAATTATTAGTTTTTGTGTGTGGTTTTGGTATTTTTAAGTATGTAAAGAACTGGTGTTTGTCCAAAATTTTTTTATAAAGCCCTACGTAATATTTAATGATTTAACATTATAAATTTATCAAATAATATTGTGAGAAAAATATACAATAATGAATGCATAGATGTTTACCACGATACTACTACACGTCTGATCATACTAAAAACCACAATATTCAGCTTTTTCAGGAAGTTTGTAGACGTGGCCACTTTCTTTGTAATTTCGCCGAGCTTTCACAAGCCCCTGTGGCCTAATGGATAAGGCATCGGCCTCCTAAGCCGGGGATTGTGGGTTCGAGTCCCACCAGGGGTACGGGACAGCTTTTTAGTTTTCAGTTCGAAAGGAACGTCAAAATTTAAATTTTCTATTTTATACAGGTTGTTTTACAAAAAGACTGTATTTTTTTCCGTGTCGTATAATTTGTGCTATTTTCACACGTATAGGTAAAAGAAAATATAAACGTTTTACAAATTTCAAATTGTTTACTTATCCTTATTTTTTATGTTATCCTAAAACACATGGAACATAACGTCATAAGTAGAGTAGTATAGTACTTTATTTAATTAATAGTGGACGCCTATGACACTTCGGGTCCTCTTACTTTCTACATACCAAAAATCATGAAGATCCATTAATATTCAGCCGTTTTTGCGTGATGAGCGTTGAAGTGAAATTCTCCAAACATTTTTTTTAAATGACTTCAGTGTTCAGTCTTTCGATCCTCTTCAGCTTTATTAATCTAAATATATTATATAAAATTCAAAGGCCTGACTGACTGACTGATATATAGTGATATATTAACGCACACAGCCCAAACCACTGGATAGGTTGGGCTGAAATTTGGAATGAAGGTAGATGTTATGACGTAGGCATCCGCTAAGAAAGGATTTTTGGAAATGCCACTTTTAAAGGGGTGAAGTAGGGGATGCAAGTTTTACTCCTTAATGCGAGCGAAGCCGCGCGCACCCACTAGTAGAATATATAGATAATCTTTTATAAATATAATAACAGTTACTACTATCGATATAATCTTAGTGTTGTTCCCGGTTCTTACATTCAGTGGAGCATAATAAGCTCTTTATTAGTTCACTTCACTCCGCTGTAAGGAGCCATAGGAATTGTGTCACGCCTTCAATATTGAAATGTTCTAGTCACTTGGGGTTGCTAGATCAAATATCTACATGTTACTAAAAAAATAATGTTGAATGTTTAAAACTATTTGAATATTGATACTAAGATGTTGCTTTCGATTAAATGATTATATGAAATTTTAGGATGAAACCTCAGTTTTTTTATTAACATATGCTTTGAACTCCTGGGTAAATATTTAATGAAATTATTGTGTTTAAAGGTTTCGTTGTTTTCTCGTACAGTTAAGTGGTCACTATTATATCTATTTACATTGAAATAATTGTGTAACTCCAACAATTTTTTTTATATTTGCATTTGGTTACCCATTGGATTTCAAGATATTTTATACTTTAGTATTTTGCCACCACATAATTAGTAATGTAACAAAAAAACTTAGGTAAATCTTATACAATTCTGGTATCCCCGAATCTCGACCTAGTTCTGTTGGGGTGTTTCACGCGAGCAAAGACTGCGGGCGGGGTTGCCAGCCGCTAAATTAATAATGAATCGTCATAATTATGTTTTATTGCCTAAACTACCCGCTAATTGGTGGAGGCCTGCGCTTCGTGATAAACAGGACTACTTTGTACTTAGATGTTATTTTTATTGGGCACTTGATGGTACTTTGTATTTAATTGCAATGTGTTATTTTTTCTGTTACTGATTGTAATAAATAGTATGCAGTAATCTATGTCAAATCTATACTAATATTATAAAGCTGAAGAGTTTGTTTGTTTGTTTGAACGCGCTAATCTCAGGAACTGCTGGTGCGATTAGAAAAAATCTTTTTGTGTTGAATAGACCATTTATCGAGGAAGGTTTTAGGCTATATAACATCACGCTGCAACTAATAGGAGCGAAGAAACCATGGAAAATGTGGAAAAAAGTGTGGGAAAATTATTCGTCTTTGAGGGCTTCCCTTAATAACTATTCCACGCTGACGAAGTCGCTGGCACAGCTAGCAAATCTATATGGTTCATTAAGTAAGTACAATAAAATAAAATCATGCTGGTTAATTTTTGAAACTAAAACGAGTTTACACTTTACCGTAGTTTCCTTGATGGTAAGAAAATGCTATGGCCTAAGATGGAGCGCTTACCCGATAAGAACCGATTCACTCTCGCTTAGAAGATCGCTGGATTATTGGAAAAGTTAATATTATTTTGTATTATTTATAACACATGTATGTTATTGTTTGTTTAATTTCTGGTTGATTTTTAGAATGCAAGTACGCGAGAGCACTTGAATCGAGAGTTACCTATGCTTTGATTATTATTAAAACTCCTAATAAATTACTTCTTAAGCGCAAATAATATAGTCAAGTCTTATTTATTCCTAACAATTTATGTTAAAATTACTATAGCATGAAATAGTAAGTACAACATGAAGAGACAATCGACATTACATTACAGGTATGAATTTCATGAAACTGTGGAGTGGCTGCGACAGCGCCGCGGGAGGGAAAACACTCGCCGACTAGTGCGGGAGGTGGGGGACGAGGGAAGAAGGTGGGATGGAGACTTCACAATAGTAATCTAGTGAATTTAATAAATACAAAAATGGGTAAACATAAATAAGTCAATATACTTTTACCGTCAATGAAAAGAACTATAATTTCTTAAACTTCGCGAGAGAGTGCATGCATAGCTAGTACTATTGTATTTTTAATGTTGGTAAATTAAATCTAATGTCCAATAGGTTCAAACTACACAAAATAAATAATTTTTATTTCATTTTCAAAATGAAAATGAAATGAATTTTTGAAATGAAAATTTTAAATTCCTATATTTATGTCTAAATAACGTTCGCTTACGTTTAATCTCTAACCAAGTATTTCTGAGTATTGTTTTTATAGCCTATATAATAAATAATTCTAAAATTCCTTCAAGTAAATGTTGGCTACCTCCTAGGTTATATCGGCAGGGTAGTTAGCATAGCGGCTGGAGTACAGCTGTCACGTGCAGCCGATTGAAAACAATACAGTTATTCAAACCCGATGTAAACGCGCAGATTTATACTCGAATTAAACTTATTGTGGCTTTTACTATGGGAAATAGGAACTAATGTATGAGCATACAGTGTTTTTCGGAATTATTGTTAGGTTTTGTTAATGATTTTATGTGATTATGTGTAGGTTTTAATAACTTTTTTAATGCTAGTAAAATTTACAAGATTTAATTCATGTTTCGTTACGAGTAATAAATTGGATTTTGGGTGAGGGAATATTTGTGTATTTTTATATTATTGTAAACAATAGTCACTATACTCAGCCATAAATAACGTGTTTGATTAGTGCTGGGATAGATGGCGCTGTGTTAAATGATCCGGGATTATTATTTTAATCATTTTGGCAAAGATTTATTTAATTCAATTATCTGAAAACATCCACCACCCTTTATATCCATGTACATAATGTAGCCCTAGTTATCGAGTGTCGCGACCACTGGCGGTTGTTTACGCAATATTTAAACTGCAAGCTTACATTGAGGTTGATTAGTGGGCCGCTGCCGCTGACATCCCGTGAGGTAACTTGTATTTAGGTTACGTGAATGGTTTTGTGCTTTATTTTATTAAAGTTATCTTCGAGTAAGAGGCAAATACCTCTAAATGGTCTAATAACAAGAAATACCTCACTCAGATATGAAATTGATTTCTAAAAGCTTGAGACTTCATTTATATTCTACATTCGTTGATCGCGAGCTTGTATTAGCTAACATAATCATGTCATATGAATTGTAAGCGATATTCCAGAAAAAAAAGCTTTGCAACATTTTCTTTTCCCCGCCTAGCAGACGCCGGTGCCTCGTAAACCGGCCGCGAGATGGCGTTGTACTTTAACTGCCTGTTTGCGCGACCAGCTGTAATCGAGGAATACAATATTGACAGACCATTAATTCGAGAAATTGTGCTGAAGCCGGCATGCAGGTGATTGTGAACTTTTCAAATTATCCGCGTGCCGTGCGCTTGTTTCCCGCAAATAGAAGGTTGGTTGCAGGCGCCCTGGGAGTCAGCGAGTACCTACTCGATGGAATAAACCGACCGTAGCGGTGCAAGGTTGCACCCAATAGTAAACATGTGCTTTTAGTGAGAGAGAAACTGAGAACTTGCAAAAGTTTAGAAAATAAAGGACGGTTTGGAACTATGTTAAAAGTCGCCGGTTCATATTAATTTAAAGTCTATTTTTCTTTGTAAATGTTGCAAAATATAAAAATTGTGTTATCAAAAACACAAACTCAACTTTTTCGATAACAGATTGAAACTAGAAAACGTCGACCTATACACAAAAACTTCGTAAATATCAGACTAGGTAGGTACTATGTAAACTAGAGATGCAAGCACACTAAATATCTAGACAGCCTACTTTTAGGTCCGTCATTATGAGGAACCATTCCTACATTCCAAGTTATGTAAGCAGGTTAATAAATTGTCGCTCCTGGCTCCGGAGGCGTCAAACAGACGTATTCTTTTAATTAAGCCACCCAGAAAGGATCGTAACTTTTACGAGGACTGTGAATTAACTATTATTTGTCATCAATTTTATGTGGTATTAAAGCAAATACTAGAGTCGGAACAGTCGCATAAAACGCGCTGCCATTACAAACCCCATCCCACCGCCATTTCCATGAAGATTTGATGGATATGGGACGCTGTAACTGACCTGTTGTTTCAATATGACAATGTATTAAAATGTAGAATACTTGTTCTAGTAATAATAAATATTATATAAATATATGTCATTAATATGATTACTAAGAACTAATTTTAATGAAATTAAACTAACTAACTTGCGCTGAAAAGAAATACATACTGATATTTTTGATTAAAACTTGTAAAAATTCTCTTAGTTCTATGATTTTTACATCTATTGCTTTTTAGTAACTACTGAAAATAATAATAACAATGTTGTGTAATATTATTTAAATTAGCACACTCATACGAAATGGCTCACGTTGCGCCATCTAGTTTACTACTATTACACTAGTTGGTTGCTGTACAAGCTTATCATTCGTGTAGTTACACTTAACTGCAATAGATGGCGCTCTTCAGTTCATAGTGCATCTACTCGTCAATAGATGGCAGCTGGTTTTGCTTGTGTTGCTACTCGACGATAGATGTCGCTATCAAGCAATACACTCATACGGTATTGCAATATATTTATATATTTTCCCTGATTTTTAAACAGTTTAAGTTAATTAACTAAAAACTTCAAAACTAAACTAATAATTAACACGTACCTCCATGTTAAGTTGGTATGCTCCCACTTGCTGCCTTGGATCGCGAACCGTTTTCTTCTGTGTAAGTTTTCTTCGTCGCCCTCTTCTCTGTCAGGCCTCCCGCAGCGTTTCTGCTTCATTAGGTGTATTGTTTCGTCATCTAGTTCACCCGTTACCGCTATACCACCAAATTCCTGCAAAAGGAAAATTGGGTAAATAATGAACGCTGATTGTTTTTTATAGGTAGTGATTATTCAGCCATACTTTAGAATGTATTCTGAGATGGGACCAACTAATATGTATTAAAAATACAACTCTTATTGTCAAGATAGTTAGTCTCAACTTGAAGTAGTGCCCGCTACGTGATATTTTAGCGGCAGTAGAGATGCGCGGCGCCACCGCCGTTTTATCTCTATTTAATATTTTAATCAGTTATAATTTATAAAGCTAAAATTACAAAAAAGCTCGTCATTGTTTTTGTTGTTTGTTATCAAATGTGTCTATATTTAATACCCTAGTTGTTTCTTAGGTTGTATTATTATGCACTATGCTTATATTGTAAATATGCTAATGATAGGTACTGGACAGCCCCGTAATCAGGGCTTCTGAAAACTACAATTTACTAGTTACGCGAAAGTTTTACGTACAAAAAAAATTAGAGAAAAAAGGGTTTCTCTAAAAAAACCTGGCCTGCTAGTAAGTCCTCCTGAATGTGGTCGTCGGCGAGTCCTGGACGCCTCCTGGCATCCAGGCAAAGTCCAATTATCGGAACACACACAATGGATAAAGAGGAACACTGATTAAGTTCTAGCACCCGCGATTTTTAGATAGTTTTTGCGTAACGTATCTTCTGCTCAAAGGTTGGAGCAGCACTGTCGATGTATGAAAATGTCATTCATTTTAGAGATGCGCGAGCGCGGGGTGAATGCGCGAGTGACATATATTCGATTGTACATCGACTTGATGAATGTAGTTTTTAAGCAAAGCCAAGTCCTTACATTTCCCCCCACCAAATCCGACGTTCGGATTTCTCAGTTCTTACTAGCAGTGTCACTGTAAAGTGTACAAGCAGCTAGTGTTAATATGCAACTAAATGTTGTACAGTATTTCTCGTTGAATGTGATGAATAAGAATATTTTATGTAGCTCGAGAGCGTGTGGACTGTATACAATGATAGGATAAATGATTGTATAACGATATGAGTGGACTGTATAATTTTAAGTGTAAAGATATTGCTAAGTCTATTGTCTTAAATAACTTACTTCTAGGGAATTGTGTGAATTTATATAGAATTAACTATGAGTCATCGTCCAAGGGGAGAGGACTCAATTTGACCACGGGTCGAGTAAATTCACTATTCCTCGTGCGAATAGTGACAACACGGGTCACATTATCAGCTCCCGGATGGAGCTTTGTAACTCTGGCTAAAGGCCATTGAAGGGGAGGTGCTTCGCTATGAATGAGTACTAAGTCTCCCACTTTCAGATCTCGACATCCACTGAACCACTTCTGACGTTCCTGAAGTGTGTGGAGGAAGTTCTTACGCCATGAATGCCAAAATTTTTGTGCCATCTGTTGTACGATTTGCCAACGCGTGAGTCTATGTACAGGAGTAGATGTTATGTCGTATTCCGGTACGCTGAGAAGTTCGCGGCCTATGAGAAAGTGAGCCGGCGTGAGTATCTCGAACTCGTTAGGATCTGATGACAAAGCGCAAAGAGGCCTTGAGTTTAGAACAGCTTCTGCTCGTGCGAATAATGTAGTCAACTCTTCGAGTGTTAGGGACCGGTCGGCAACCGTCCGTTTAAGCAGATCTTTGCATGAACGAATCGCAGCTTCATATAAACCGCCAAAATGACTACCGGTCGGCGGGTTATGCTTCCATTCAACATCTCGTGAAATGAAACCGGCCGAGATTTCATCTGTATGAGTACGGAAAAAGTGTGAGACTTCAGCTAACTGTTTTCCCGCAGAAACAAAGTTGGTCGCGTTGTCAGAAATCAGTAACTTACTTAATCCGCGCCTAGCAGTAAAACGGTCATACGACGCGAAAAAGCATTCCGTACTTAACTGCGTGAGAACGTCCGTGTAAATAGCGCGAGTTGAACAACAAACATATACACATAAATAAGCTTTGTGAACGCGCGCGTTTCTGAGAGTAGACTCTTTTATGTGAAATGGGCCTCCTATATCAAGACCTACAGCACAGAACGTCTGAGCATCTTGTGACCTAAACTCAGGGAGTTGACCCATAATAGGTTGTCTAGTTGTCGGTCTAGTCTTGAAGCAAGCAATGCATTGTCTTGTTCGCAATCTGATAACATTGCGTGCGGAAACGATCCAATATTTTTGAGTAAGTATACCCTGCAGTGTGCGGGGGCCTATATGCATATATGTGACGTGATAGTAATCGATCAGTCGGTCAGTGAAATTACATTTTTTAGGTAGCAGCACAGGATGCTTCGCATTAAAGGACAGCGTGGAATGTGCTAGCCTACCCCCCACCCTCAGGACACCATTTTCATCAACAAAGGGGTTGAGTTTCAGCAATGACTGCTGTGGTTTCTGACCTTGAGAGAGGGCACGTATATCTCCAGCATAATGATGCCGCTGCACCGCCTTGACGATTGTGTCCCGCGCCTGACGAATATCACCGAGCGTGAGCGTAGTTTTACGCTCGACTTTGGGCGCGCGACAGTTATTTATAAACTTATGTATCCAAGCTACAACATTGACTAACTTAGTGTAGTTGGAACACTTCTCAGATAATTCATAAATAGGATCTGATGGCACGTTAGTAGTGACCATCACCTTTGATTCGTTCAAAGGTCTCAACTCCGGTACAACTTCGTTTTTAAACTCATCCATTGATCTGACTGGCCAGTCTGGACGCGCGGGCCAGCTAGGGCCATGTGTCCCTTCTGTCATGGCGAGCAACGCGGATGGAGTAGCTTCGATAGAAAGTACATCAGCGCACGGGCTATGTTCAGCGCTGGCGTGAAGTACTTTTGGAAGTTCATCTTTGTGTTTCATTGCCCGGTCAGGTGGTATATTTTCAACTTCCCGCAACGAATTCATCACTGTAGTCAAGTCATGAGTGGGTGAAAACCCAGAGAAAGTATAATCGCAAGGGACATTGACTTCCTCAGGTTGATTCAGCCGATTTGGTGTTGATTGTAGCGAAGTTGACAACGTGGATAGAGGAACAACACAAGGGTCGTTGACCTTATCGCGTAGTTGATTCAATTCGTTCATATCAGAGTCACCTATTTTTGAACTAGCTGAAAAAGAGGCGCAACTTGTGGCGCGGGCGGCAACTTTTTCGCTGTTCGATTCGACTTGATCTAATGCATTTGTTTGTAAACACTCGGAGAGGCATGCGGGGGCATTGACCTCTGCGTTAAGTAAATCCAAATCAACATGCCCAGTGATAACGTATCCGTAAATAGAATGCAAGGCCGGGGGCATTCCAGGAATGTCTGAAAATATTTTCACACCGTCATAGACGTGCGGGAATATGTCCCCTGATATTAATAATTGCACGGGGCCACAATTGAGGAAGTCAGGGTCCGCTAACTCGAGATGCTGATAGTGATGTAGTATCTTGTCAGGTAGAACCATAGTAGGTAAATCGCCTGCGATATCGTCTACTATCACTACGTCCGTGGAACGCAGTTTATCTGATCCGTCGCGCGGTCGAATTCGACAAGTGGTTTGACCGTGGTTATCTACAGGTATTTTACCTAACGCCGTCGGTAAGAAGTCTAGTGCGCGTCTGTTTAAGCCTAACTGTTCACTTAGCTCGGTTGTCATGTAACCGGCCATTGAGCCTCCATCAATCATGGCACGCACATCGTGAAAATGACCCTGAACATCTTCTACCTGCACGATAGCAGTAGCTAGAAGTACTGTTGTATCTGATGTAGAAACTAGCGCAGCCGATCTCTTTTGACACGTGAGCGTATCTACGTGCAAAGATGAATGGTGGCGAGCTCCACACACGACACACGACATTCGGGACGGACAGTCCGTGACACGGTATGACTGCCTGTCCCCGTAGGAACGTGCCTTTTCAAGCAGTTCCCACAAAGGCCTAGCTCGTTGACCTTAGCAGCGCGGAGCTGAGGCGTGAGTGCGTTATATATATCGCACTTATATATAGCGTGTGGCTTTTGACAGCAAGGACACTCGTTGGATTTCTGACGGTCGACAACGTCGGGAGCCTTGCTGGCCGCAGCTGATACGAAAGTCGATTTCGTACGAAGTGGTTTGGTCGAGTCTGGAATGTTAGAACTAACGTAGTTCTTGTGTGCAGTATGTCTAGGCGGCATAGACGGCTTGACGTACACCGGCCTAGTATCTGACATCTCCAGAGCACGAGCCTGTTTTTCGACGAAGTCTAGTAACTGCCCGATAGCAGGAATTTCGTCTTGATCGATACTCAATTCAAAAGCACGGCGCGTGGTTGGATCCAGATTCCGGATTGCAAGTTTAAATAACAAAAACTCGGATAAATTTGCTAGTTTTAAATTACGCAATGCGGCTACGTTTTCCTGATAAACCTGTATAAAATTGTTTAGATTTTCAGTTGAATCTGTAGTGAACGCCTTGTATGAAAAAATCTTATCAACGAATGAAGACGCAAGCGCACGTCGATTATCAAATCGCTTCACTAAACATTCCCAAACAATAGAATAATTGTCCGACGTGACCGGCATAGATTTCGCTATAGATAAGGCTGAACCTGTTACAGAAGCGATTAAGTAATAAAACTTTTCAATGTTTGAAAGAGTATTATTTTCGTGTATCAAACTACGAAATGTATCGCGGAACGTAATCCAGTTTTGTAATTGAGAATCAAATTTAGAAATTTGTAATTCGGGCAATTTTACTTGTCGGCGAGTGCTTTCACTATTGTCATTAGAGTCCCGACGCACCGATGATGGCTCAGATATACTATCACAAACCGTGCGAATAGAATAGAACAAATCATCAAATGCGTCGAGTTCGGTATATGTTGGTATATATCCAGGTACATACAATTTGTTTATAGAATTGATTTCTTTGATGCAGCGATTATATTCTACGCGTAAATCGTCAAGGTCTTCAGCGCGAGATTTGAAATTGGGTAAAATCGTGGGATCTAAAAGAACCTTGGTTGACAAGTCGTACAACTTTTGTACACGTAAAAAACACATTTCTTTTGACGTAAGAAATGGTTGCAGCATTAAATCGAGATCCATAATATCGTCCTCTTTTTGTATTTTTCTTTTAGTTCTATCGGTCATTTTGATTGATTAAAATGTTCCCGACTACGAATTTATTTTTAAGTAACACAAAAATGAGAGTAGTTTTGGTTAATTTTATAAATTGCAAAATCACACAACTCCGAATATTACGACATTTCAACAAAATCAATTCATTGTACAAATATAGTAAAATAGACCTTATGACGATAGTGACAAAGTCCAAACTATGAGATAATATCGTTAGCAATTCTTGGGGTAGGTAGACATTTTTTAATGGCAAAAATGTTAGAAGTGTATTAGTTTACGTAATTTTCTATAGTTTATACTAGTAACTGAGAATTCCGACTCGAAAATGGACAGCCCCGTAATCAGGGCTTTTGAAAACTACAATTTACTAGTTACGCGAAAGTTTTACGTACCCCTTTTTTCTCTAAAAAAAACCTGGCCTGCAGTAAGTCCTCCTGAATGTGGTCGTCGGCGAGTCCTGGACGCCTCCTGGCATCCAGGCAAAGTCCAATTATCGGAACACACACAATGGATAAAGAGGGACACTGATTAAGTTCTAGCACCCGCGATTTTTAGATTTTAGTTTTTGCGTAACGTATCTTCTGCTCAAAGGTTGGAGCAGCACTGCCGATGTATGAAAATGTCATTCATTTTAGAGATGCGCGAGCGCGGGGTGAATGCGCGAGTGACATATATTCGATTGTACATCGACTTGATGAATGTAGTTTTTAAGCAAAGCCAAGTCCTTACAGGTACTAAGATAGGCAGTGCTATAATAATACCTAATAAATAATTAAATTTCTAAATTTCTAGAATTATTATAAAACTGTTATAAGAAAACTGTGTAAAGTTACTGTGAAAAGTAGATTTTTACTGTTGATTTTTTCTGCCACTATGAAAATTATGGAGGGCGTTGCCATATTCATGATGAAGTTAAAAATGGAACTTAGGTACCTGTAAAGTCTTGATGGCGATCCTGTAGTCGTCTTCATAGTTTTGCATCTGATCGCCCATGAGCAGGTTGCCGACCTCGGGCCGCCCCTGCTTCAGGTAGCCGAATGTCTCCAAGTAACTCCGCTGTAAACAACCAATATGCAAATCAGATGGTGGCTGAAATCTGTCGAGTGAACGCCGGGGAACCACACTTTAAGATTAAGTTTTAGCACTTTTGGGACTGCAGAGATGCATTCTAACACAATTGGAAATCTAGATTTCATCGTCCTTTTTCTAACAATGCAATGGTTATCGAGACAACATTTTGAATCTGAAGATTTTGTTTATTTTTTTTATCGTTATTTAGATTATCTACAACTAAAAATTAGTTCACGTTAACGTAGTTTTTTTTAATTATTCGTCTTTTGAAAGTAAGTTCTGGATGCCACTTTTCCTGTACCTCAAGTTTAAAATAAGTTTATTCTCATCTTTAAGTTATTACTGTGGGTCTAGCCAACCTAGCCTATTAATAAATCAGGCTTCAATTCCGGCTATCTCCCAAGTTGGTGGACTAAGTTAGTGTTTCACATACAGATCTGGCTAGCTCAATTACTCCTGCCTCGGTACTCCCTCGGCTTGCAAACTTAGCTTATCTCTAAGTACTGGGTTACTAAGTTTAGTGACTAAAATTGTAAACCATCAGCCTAACTATTTTATTATGTCGTCAAAGAAAAGTTACAATTTCAATTAACCGTTTGCTTCTACCCATTCATTACAGTTATTTATTTACGGGACAGTTTTTTTAAGAAGAAAGTCCAACAAACTCACAGTAAGTTAGATAACAAAAAGAACAACACCCTAAAGAATTAGAGTTAATTTTCTTTCAGTAGATATCTAATGTTTTGTTATCGCAATCAGAACTAACTCTGTATGGCTTGTGAAGAACCACATAACTTTGTGTAACAATAGAGTAGTTAACCAATCTCTCTAATATTTAGCTACAAGTTGTTTAAACATTTCTAAGTCAGATATCAGATTCCATTGTGATGGGAAAGGGTGGAGATAATGTGCCTGCATCATTGTGTAAATATATATACTTTTTAAAATTATCTTTCTTTTTCTTTTATACCAATAGTAAATACGGAAATGGATACATTAAAGTTTTAATTTTAGTTAATCACCAGGAGCAAATTATTTCCTTCTTTTTATTTTAGAAGGTATCTACTGAAAATATTAGCTTAATAAGATAATCTTCTACTATACAAAAATAAGTCGGGTTTTCCTTCCTGACGCTATAACTCCAGAACGCACGAGCCAATTTCCACTGCTTTGCATTCGTTGAAAAGGTCTCGGGCTCCGTGAGGTTTATAGCAAAGAACATTTACGAAAAATTTCAACTGAAACGCGGGAAAACAGGGAAAATCATTTTTCACATGCAGCGCCATCTCTGATACATAGCATGTACTACAAACTGGCGAAACGGAGTTCGTGGGGTTTGCTAGCTTATACGTCATCTATTGATAAAACGAGCTGGATGCAAAGAAAACTTGCGCTTGACCACTCCAACTGCAGCTTTCTTTAAATTAGATGGTGAAAGGTAACTGCCCAGGTTTTTTTCAGCATCAATATCTACATTTAAAACCTTTGTCTTAAAACGAAATATTTTATTTTAGGGACATATTAATCCCGCAGTGACTTGTTACCGCCAACATTAGTGTCCAAAAGCACGAAGCTCTCGTAAACCTTATTTTACACACAAGCGGAATAGTCTCACGTTTAAGCACTAGCCTAGATTGGGTGCTAGCATGTTTATATGATTCACTTTTCTATTTTATTAGAAAATAGCTTTATATTTTAAAACCATATCTATACTAATATTATAAAGCTGAAGAGTTTGTTTGCTTGTTTGTTTGTTTGAACGCGCTAATCTCTGGAACTACTGGTCCGAATTGAAAAAATCTTTTTGTGTTGAATAGACCATTTATCGAGGAAGGCTATAACATCACGCTGCAACTAATAGGAGCGAAGAAACAATGCAAAATGTGGGGAAAAAAACGGGGAAAATTATTCATCTTTGAGTGCTTCCGTTGCGTGAGCTGCGAAAACGGTTCAAGTATAAATATAAATATAAAATAATATAAGTCGTGGGTTAAAATAATTTATGAAGCTGAAGATGTTGTTTGCAAAAATAAATATGATGCCCAAAATAACTATTCCACGCGGACGAAGTCGCGAGCACAGCTAGTGTTTTATATACGAGTTCTTTTTACAACGTCATAAACATGTAATTAAATAAAACTGATGTTTTTTAAATACTGTTTTGTTTGCAATTGAAACAATCTTCTATTAAAATAAATATACCCGGTTTCCAATTTAAGTTATCTAACATTTCGAACTTTTTACATAGAAATCGATGCGTTAATGGATCGAAAATAGATTGCCATCTACATATTTATGATTTATAAATATCGCCCCTGTGACTGTCAAAGTTAATACAAGTCATCTTTGAGATTGGAATCTTCTACTCACAATATTACTTGCTTTTATATACATAATAACTGACAGTTGTCACCATGCTAAGGACTCTGATAAGATCTAGACATGCCTAAAATATGTACGAAGAGCTTTGACCTACACCTCTTCATAATAATATGAGGTCAGTGTAATAATTCGAGTGGTATTAATTTAGTGGTGGGTCGTAAACTCTGCGCGAACTAGTGTCCTTTAGGTTTCATGTCTACTGAGAGTGCTATACTCAACATAATGTGGATTTGTTTTTTTATTTTTAGACTTGAGAAAAAAGTCTGTCAAACTTCATCAAGAGGTATGAAACGTTTTCACCTCTATACAATTTTTTTGTTAGCCATAAAGTTAAAACCTTTACAATAATAATAATTGCTTGCACATGTACATGCTTGTTGTGAGTGTATTTGTTGATTCTATAGGAAAATTTGTATGAAGACAGATAAAATTATTAGAGTTGAATTAATAACCACCATCAGTCACTGGATGTATTTAATTCTGTGTTATCCACATTCAAGCGTAATGTTCTAGCTATTTTAATGCAAAGCTATGCATGATCACTAATTGTAAGATAAAATTTAGTCTGTATTTATGTTGTCCTTGTTTATCGTTGTTGTTTGTTAGACAGAGAATACAGTACCAGTTAGGTACTGTATTCTCTGTTTAACACAGGTTTTTGAAAATAATAATCAAATTCATATTGTTCAAGCTGTGTACACTCACCTGAGGAATTTGTTCTGGTTCAAAACCAGTTTTGAATGTGTATTTGGCTTATATATGAACTCATTCTGTTATGTGTACCGTTATAAATAAATAAATAAATAAATAAATAAATTAAATAGACAATCCTAACCTAAATTGTTACCTATTAGGTTTAAAATACACTGTGCATAAAATTTTATCAAAACTTGGATTAAATAAAATAAGTATAGCGCATCTCACAGTATGTATCTAGCCTGGATAGTCCCGGGGTTGTGTGTCGAGCCGTGTGTCTCTTCATCGCTCACAGTCTGCACGAGATACAGGCCAGGGGTCAGGGGACACGCACTGTGGCCTTTGTCAATATACACCAATTTTTAATATACGTATATATGTACTGGTCAATAATCCACCATTTTAATATACATATACATGTCAATGATAGTGGATATCTAAATATATAAAACTCAAAGGTGACTGACTGATTGACTGACTGATATAGTGATCTATCAACGCACGCCCGACACCACTGGACGGATCGGGCTGAAATTTGGTATGTAGGTAGATGTTATGATGTAGGCATCCGCTAAGAAAGATTTTTTGAAAATGCCACTTTTAAAAAGGGGTGAAATAGGGGATGCAAGTTTTACTTCTTAATGCAAGCGAAGCCGCGAGCATCCACTAGTTTAATATATTTGTCAATAAATCAGCACATCAGATTTAGGAGTGCATATTTATTCAGATACAACATGAAACTTATTAAAATACTGGTTAGTTAATGCCCGCGGTTTTGGTTGCCACGTTGATTAGTAATAAAGTACTACATGAAAGATAGGAAAAATCTATCAGATGCTCTTCACTAGTTTTGGGATTTAAAATAGCCTATGTCAATATCAGGATCCTATAGAAACATCACACTACACTGAGAGAAATCGGCTTAGTAATTCCAAAAAGTTTGACTTGTTAAATGATTTTCAGGTTGAAATAACAGTATTTTTGTTAAAAGAAACAAATGAAATGTAGATTACACAAGACGATCTTGTAGACGGAACAACGTAAAACTTGTTGAACGATATTTGTTTGAAACAAACAGCTTAACATTGTTCCAAAATGACTGACATGTAATATCAACTAAAAGGTAAACTTGTAGCCGTAACAAGCTGGTATCGTGTAAAGTCAACGTGATAGTGTAATTGATACAATCGTATTTCTGGTAGAAATAACGTTGTGTAGCTTGTTAAAAGACATCTTGTTGAATCAACATTACAGCGATTGAAAGAACGTTGCGTCTTATGAAATCTACATAATTATTGTAAATTCTACAGTTTACGTAACTTGTTGAAAGTACAGTACAGGCAGTTGAAAGAACATTAAGCCTGTTAATATAACATTATGTACCTTGTTAAAAGACATCTTGTTGAATCGACATTACAGCGATTGAAAGAACGTTGCGTCATAAGAAATCTACATTAGTATTGTAAATTCTACAGTTTATGTAGCTTGTTGAAAGTACAGTAAAGCCAGATGAAGAAAACATTGAGCCTGTTAAAATAACATTATGTACCTTGTTAAAAGACATCTTGTTGAATCGACATTACAGCGATTGAAAGAACATTGCGTCTTATGAAATCTACATTAGTATTGTAAATTCTACAGTTTACGCAGCTTGTTGAAAGTACAGTACAGCCAGTTGAAGAAAACATTGAGCCTGTTAAAATAACATTATGTACCTTGTTAAAAGACATCTTGTTTAATCGACATTACAGCGATTGAAAGAACGTTGCGTCTTATGAAATCTACACTGAGAAAAATGACATTTTGTATCGTGTTAAAATAGATGCGTTGTCCTAAAATATGTTGATAATATGTCAGTATTACGCTAGAATGTAAATGTGTTTTGATGGAATTGAATTGTTTAGGTATATAATGCAATATTATGATACTTGTCATCGTAAAAAATGTAATTATAAAATAACATTGTCTTCTTCAAATAATATCACAATGTAATAGAAAATGGTCCACTGTCCCATAAATTAGTATGATAATTATAAATAAGATTCTAATTTTAAAACACAATGACAGTCATCGTAATTTATATAGATTTCATAGTTTATTATGAAGAAGTATCTCTAAAAATACGATGATCTGCCTAAATTATGATGCTTTAAACTATATTTTTAAAGTAAGCATCATTTCTTAATATTACAGTCATATTATTTTACGTGAATCCGTACTCATATTTTTAGATTAAGCATCAAAGTTCAATATTATAGTCATATAATTTTAAGTGAATCCTACTAAATTATTGTTACAGTAACATATTTTATGAGTAGCATCAAATTTTGAATGATGTCCTGCAATTTAAAGGTGACGGAATTTTATTTCCTCTCTCTCTCTCTCACATTCCGCTCGCGGCGCGGGCGCGCTCCATTTTACTACACCACTTCAGTCGGTCGGTCGTACGTACGACATAATAAATAATTCTATCAGTGCCTGCCAATGATATTACATATAATATAAACTGGTGCCCGCAGTGAAAAACGGTGAATTATTGGTCACTTAACTAGGTATATACGACTCAGGACGTGTATGTTAAACTTTGTGAGAAAAGTGCAAAAATGGATATTCCCACACGTGATCATTTGAAGAAGTGGAATTTGGAACGCTACATCGATCGTTTTAAAAGTAAGTTGACAAGCCTACTAAGCTGCTAGCATGAGCTTACACATTATTAATCGTTTTAATTTTTGTGTGCAGGTGAAGTAAAAGACGTAGCGTCAGCATTAGAGCAGCTGTCAAGTCCTTCACCTGGTTCGTGGCAGGAGGTCAGTGCACTCTGGCGGGAGACGGTGCGAGCTCGCCTCCGGTACTTGTACCGACTACGAGGAAGGAACATTACAGGAGTACCTACTTCAATAAGTATCCTATCCTGAAGTCAATTGATGGATGGCGACTCCTGACGTATGACTACGAAACACTGGTCCCTGATAAATCCGGGGGCCTCGACGCCTTGGATGCTTCAACGGAAAACATACTAAAAGCTGCTCAGCAGAAGCTTAACACAACAAAGGACAAGTTTCTTCGTCGAAAAATAGCTGACACATTGGCAATTTGTGACGGTAAGGAAATGATCCTATTATATAGTTCTAGGTGCTCGCCCTCCCAGTCGCACGGGTGGGCGAGCACCTACCCGTTATAAAATATATAATAGACCAAAAAGAATTTAAAGATTATTATCGGGCGGACACACATTTCGGCAATTCATTTTTATTTATATAGATAGATTTTTTATTGTCTTGATTTGCTCAGTTAATGATGATGTGTTGTGTCAAATATACTTATTATTAATTTCTTTCCAGATGAACAACCGGAGACAAAATTAATAGCAGCGATATTGCTACTCTGCTGTCTCTTTAATATTCCTTCTGCCCGTCGATCTAGAAAAGACTGGCAAGCTTCACGAGCGGAGATATTGGATGGATTTGTGACCATCGTGGATGCTGACGCGGACGTGCAAGAGGTAATTGAGGAGCGTCGCCAAAAGCTTCAAAACCTAGGTACTAAACCTCCAACCATTTATAATTTGGTGCCGCCAGTCAGGTGTCTCCTTCACAGTATGTGACAATACGCTTTACAAGTTCACAATACTAAGTGAGGCTGTTGATGTGACTTTTAAAATATTTCATGCTATTGTGGCTTAATATCCTACTGAAAGCTATAGCATTTGTAATGGTATGAGCCAGCACCAATAGCTGGTTTAAGGTGAACGCACACTTATCAGAGCCGAAAGAGCCGAAGAAATCGAATTTTAGAATTATTTTTAGAATTTTAAAATATTATTTTACTAAGTAATTTCTGTAATAAACTGTACTTACTTTCCGTAGTTAGGAGCTATAGATTTTATAGGTATGTCCAAGCTTGAGTCTAAATAATTATTTTTAATGTGAAAGTAGAAGTAGATAGCCTCTATGCTGTAAATAACTTATATATAAATATAATAATTATAATAGTGGGTATAATACTTTTAATAAAAGATTAAAACCATTTTTTGTTTGTTTATTTTCATAGAAGTACTCATCTCAGGCAATAATTCTAATAGGAGCTATATTACAATATTATTATAACTATAAATTACTTGCGAAGATTTTTATCCTGTCAAATTATTTCTGGTTTACTTTTTATTCGATAGGTTCGTTGTTAATATTCCAATGTGCTTGTTTAATCATCTGCAGTGATGTTCCTTAGTGTGCACTTTTAGATTATTTAGGGACAGTTTGTAACTTTGTTGTATTACATGTATGTTCTTGTTTTTTATTTATCTTGTTTTCGATTAGCATTGTGTACTATTATTACGTTATCAACAGATAATTTGAACTATGTTTTTGTTATTTCATGTTTGTTCATTATATTCTTTTATGTTTGTTTTAGAATGTGAATTGTGTACCTACTTTTATTTATCTACAGACAATTTTTAACTTTATTTGTTGGTATTTCGTAATTGTTATATTTTATATTTCGTAACTTTATTTATTGATATACAGGGTTACTGGTAACTAATACAACGCCTTTTAAGGGTGGCTTTAGTACATATATACCAACAACTTTTGTTCAACGACTTTTACCCTTAAAAGGCGTTGTGTTAGTTACCAGTAACCCTGTATATCAATAAATAAAGTTACGAAATATAAAATATAACAATTACGAAATACCAACAAATAAAGTTAAAAATTGTCTGTAGATAAATAAAAGTAGGTAAGTACACAAAAAGTAACAGCCCGTAATGTAATAACAACAAGATAAATGAACAATTAGGACGTAGATACTACAAGTACACAATGCACATTTAACAAGCTAACTGTTGATGCTACAAGCACGTAATGTAATAACAACAAAATAAATGAACAATTAGAACGTAGATACTACCAGTTTACAATGCACATTTAACAAGCAAACTGTTGATGTAACAAGCACGCAATGTAAGAACAACAAGACAAATTAGCAATAAGAACGTAGATACTACAAGTACACAATGCACATTTAACAAGCAAACTGTTAATGCTACAAGCACGTAATGTAAGAATAACAAAATAAATGAACAATTAGAACGTAGATACTACCAGTTTACAATGCACATTTAACAAGCAAACTGTTGATGTAACAAGCACGCAATGTAAGAACAACAAGACAAATTAGCAATAAGAACGTAGATACTACAAGTACACAATGCACATTTAACAAGCAAACTGTTAATGCTACAAGCACGTAATGTAAGAATAACAAGACAAATTAACAAGTAGAACGTGGATACTACAAGTACACAATGTACATTTAACTAGCAAACTGTTGATGTAACAAGCACGGAATGTAAGAACAACAAGACAAATTAACAAGTAGAACGTGGATACTACAAGTACACAATGTACATTTAACTAGCAAACTGTTGATGTAACAAGCACGGAATGTAAGAACAACAAGACAAATCTACAAGTTGACCGTAGATTTAACAAGGTGACTGATTGTAGTAACAAGTAATGTATGTTAAAAATACATTGCAAGCATGTCAAAACAACCTCTAAAGCATGTTAAAACTACAAGCAAACGTAATGTAGATTCAACCCTTTCGTAATGTAGAAACAAAATGTCGACAGGCTTGTTGTGTCAACAAGTTAGACTTAACAAGATGTAACTTGTAGCTGTAACCTTATAGCAGGTTGGCGCTATTTTAACCTGAAATAATGTTGAATTCAACATTATTTTGTTGAAAATTTCTCTCAGTGTAATATTATGATGATCTGATGCTCCGTTGCGAGGTGAAAGAGATTGTATGTAGGTATATAATTTAAACTGCGGCGAGCAATATTTTATTACGTGTCGATTTATATTATATGTATCATAAACCGCTAGAATTGTTACATAATAGGTATGTAGGTATGTATGTCTAGTTATGAATATACTTTTTTACTGTGAGAAGATCACGTATTATAGTCACACATCTGACCTCTTAGTCAATAATTGTAGTCGTTTAATATACATGCATATTTATTTAAAGGTCCAACATAAAAGTTAGTAAAATATTGAAGCTACGAGGCAGATTTTTACGCATCGTTTATAACGTTTATATGCGTAAATCGGTAGATCATATTGTACGGTTTATAGTGGGGATTTTTTAGGTTTAAAGTAAGCAATGAAAGTAATTTAGTACATATTGTGATGACTTTTCTGAAAATTGCTAAAAGTATTATATTCATTTAATAATATTTTTTCATTGTGATTATAAAGATCATAAATGATGGGTTTAGATTTAATTTGTGTGTTTTATTTTATAATAATAAACTGAAATTGAAAGATGTTATATTGTTTTTATCTACGTTCCATAAAATATACGACAAAACATATATCTTTAATTTTTTTAATGTTATGTTTTGACCATAATATTGTAAGAGTATATACTATAACGTACCATTTACATCATAGGTAGTTAAGTTGGTTTATGATAATATTTCTATAAAAAATATATTATCCAGCAATAGCCATCAATGCGTAGGTCAAAAGAGCCATAACTTTCGACTCATTCCAGTTTATTTCCGCGCTAGAACAATAGATATTTCAGCAATCAGGTTAATATTTCTAACGGAACTGTGTTAATTGATTGCCGTTACGCACAATTTATTGCAATTCGTTTGCAAGATTCTAACAGAGATATAATTTTGATTTAGGTCTGAGTAGAATATGAATAACTGGTGGTCTTCTTTTATAAAACTAACAAAATGTAGGCTTATTTATTAACTCCTTTATTTAAAACTCAAATACAAATTCAAATTCACTTTTGTTTACTTTTATAAAACTTTGATAAAATCTTCGGCAAAATATACAACATAGACTAGCAACTTTTTTTTTCAGAAAACAGCAACTGTATTACCTACATAAGATTTGTGTTGCATTTTTGAGTTTATTATAAGTATTATATTATTATAAAGTCACGTTGTTATTATATCCAATCCAGAGAACCTATCATTTTAGTCCTGTTTAGTAAAATCGCGTGCTACACTAATAGGCATCTTCAACCATTAGGGTCTATTACCGCAAAGTGGCGCCAAATGAGATCTCCCAGAAACGAGGGAATGCTTGAATCTGCTTTGGAAGCTAGAAGTACGAAAGATCAAGAAAGATTAGTAAATATCTAACTGGCAATGATAAAATGTTAAGGATAATTTTAATCTAACACAAATTTGTTGTTGCGGTTCTTAGTATACGTTTCCAACCACTTAAATACCGATGATAGTATGGATTTAAATGCATATACTGCATTTTTTTTATTTAATGGAATTGCAATCATTATCCTTGACGTGCAGTCATCCTTGCGTTATTTCTATACAAACATGTTAACTGAACGACGACACAAAAACTAAAATTAATTATACAAATAGTCGCCTCTGAAAAACCGACCCAATAGATATTTTATTGGCGGGTAAGCTAAGTTAAGACAGACACCATAGCATCGCAAGACAAGGAAAGACGCTCAGCAGAAGCACTCAATGAGGAAATTTAGTAATTTTCAGAATATAGGGCAGTGAAGCGACGTGTCCCAGAATCACAAGTCGCGTGCCGATACCTATTGCGTTTTGTAATTAATTAGCTAAATCCCTGTCATTAACCTGTGCTAGTTCCTTAGAATTAATGGCGGTACTTTCTTGGTGACCTGGCTTTTGTTTTATGGGTGTTCTCCCGGGGCTTTATTAGCCAGTCTTTTAAGTCAAGATGGGTCGATTTTAATGCTTTGAGATAGTAATTTATGAGGAGTTTATTTGAATAAGTTCCTTATTCTTTATCGTTAATAAGCGTTTTGCTTGAGATTCTATTAAAATAAAATGAAAAATACTATAAAGAAACAATTTACAAAGAGATCGGTGCATCGATGAGTCATATCTATTTCCAGAAAAAAACAACATGAGCGTTCATAAGCAAATTGAATTATAATTGTATAAAAGTCTAGATCTTTCTCGACATTGAATTTACATTTGTGCAGACAAAGATGCGTAATAATGTAACAGGAAAAATTACTTCAACGAATTACTTGTACAACTGAACTACAATATATTTACGTCAATACACCATCTGCCTACAGGATGTATGTACATTGTACATATACTTAATAATTCACACTAAACCATTATCTTAAATTCTTCGACCTTAGTCCATGTTAATAGAGGTTATTTTACTGTAACTTCCTGTGTATTTGACGTATATTATGGACCCTATTGTCTGCACTACAATTACATTAACTTTCGTGTGTCATTGGAGGTATTTGAATTTCAAATCCAACCCCGTTGTGGCTCGAAATATGAAGGATTGACGTTGGTGTGATGTTTTACCCTTCGCGACACATTTTAATTTTTTTTTATTCAGTGGAAGCCGAATATTTACTGACCGTCTGTTAAAAATGATGTAAACAACATATCTGTATATTTTCAACATAAACTTTAAAGTGTATGTAGTGATTTGTCTAAATACGACAGTTTCAGTTGAGATGGACGACGTGCTGCTCAAATATGACGTATTTTACAACAGTTTCTACTAAGTAGGTACCTTAATTTTCATTGCAAAACCCAATATTTCACTGAACTGTTTTTATCAAATCATTTGATCAACGGAAAGTAACAGGAGTTACACATAAATCTTTTTTCAAATTATTTACTTCGTTACGTGAAGCTTAAAAAACACAAATAATTTTAAATTTTACCTACAAATACATACCTTACTTCTCACATTGATTAGTTTTATTTCTCCACTAAATACAAGCAGCACTTCATATTCACCCCTCATACATTCATATCGATAAATTCTCCCCCATTGTGTTAATAGTCTCTATAAATAAACAGATTTTATTATCATACAAGGAAGAGCTTTTAACTAAAATAACAAAAAGCTCCCACATATAACAATACAGAGTTATTACTTACCTTATAGCACTAAGTATGTATTAGGGTGTATGATTTATATGTAGGTATAGTTTATTAAGTAAGTTTGTAGTATGTATTTTTAATCTAATCTTTTCTTCTTTATTTATTTTATTGTATACCACGTCCTCTGTTATCTCTTATTTATTCCTTTCCATCCAATGGTTGCCTGGAAGATATTGCTTTTAGCAATAAGGCCGCCACTTGTGGCACTAGTATTAAAGTATTTTTTTTTCTTCTTTCTTTTTTAATTATTATCGTGTGTTGCAATAAAGAATTTTCTATTCTATTCTATAAGTAAAAAGAATCATTTTTTTGTGAAACGCTTTAAAAAAATGGTGGAGACACCATAATTAGAATGTTAAAGAAGATAGAAGTCAAAAATAATGTAAATTTGTTTCCATTGCTGTATTTTTATGCACATATTTTTACAGATTTGTTTATTTTTAATAAGAAATCCTACATTATTATTAAAACCATACATAAAAGTAAGCCATACAGTCTAATGCTGCAATGCACAGAATTATATGAGTTATTTTTTCAATAACTGAATCGAAACGGTTTTTGAAACAATAACTAATAGTTAGTCGTAAAATCTAAAAGCAGCTTCAGCTCTAGCAATCTTAAAAAGTAGATAAATATATATATCTTTGATGCACACCAAACAATCATAAAAACTAATTGAACTGGTCGGCCATATCGCCTTAAAGGCGATTTCTTCTTTTAAGTAGATTGTTTGATATATATATGCAAACCTAATAAATAACCCTGTATTTACTAGATATAGTTAGTCTAGGCGACAGATGTGCCTAGTTGCTGAATGACGGATGGCTCTGACCCACTAATTACTACCGACCTAGTATAATAATATATGAGCTATGTTTATACTAGCGATGCTAGGTCTCCACTACTTATATTAACATCTATTTTATCGTTCTGTCAGGACGTGATATGATCAGTTCAGTGTAAAACTGCGTTCGGTTGTTTAGATTGTAAGTTTTAAATAATTGTAAGGGGCATAAAAATATTGTAAGTGACATTTCATGTAGCTTTTTTCAAAAAACTTTTTATCTATTAGTGACTAAAACATTATTGTACACCAAGAGTTTGTAAGTTTAAATATATTATTTTTAAATAATTCTAATTCTAATTAAAATACTTACTACTAAAACAATCTTACGGTGTTATACTTTTTTAAAACTTTTCAAACCCAACTGAGTAAAGCTCCATCTATTGACTGCCGTAACAGACCACTCTATATCAATCTCATTCCATGATTAAACTCATTATCAGAAATTAAGCTCCCATCACTGGCATCCATCATGCATTATGGATAGTGTCAATCAACAGCATCATGCACTCCATCACAGAATGTTTAATAGTACGATAACTATGTATGTCCCACAAATATCCACTCCCGGCGTGTCCAGTATTTGACGCTACTGAGTCAAACTGAAATCAATTCAAGTTATTTGTATTTATCAGTTCTATAAAGTAATTCATTTACTAGGTTCAATGCTGTTTGTTTTCAATATGAGCTTTTTATTAAATTATTTTTTGAGATAATTAACGCTTGCAAAGAAGGAATGACTGTTCTTATAATTTCTTTCAAGTTTTGTCTGTATTTTTTTAAACTGAACTATATTTGTTTTAGAATTAGATAAGTCTCAGAGTTAGGGGTACAGACGTACCATAAGCACGCCTACTAGCCTTGGTAGCAACCGTTAGCACTACTGTAGAGTCAAAGGTAGATCCACTGGAAACTCACCCATTGTGATGACAGCTATGCTACGATTATTAGGGTGCATGGAGTGCGCTGCATATGCCTATCAAAATGGAAATTGGTTCCACATCATTTATATTGTAAATTGGACAATGAATTTGAAACTTTACACTAGATTTGCTTAATACATTCTCGTAGCTTACTGTGTAAACTAGTTCGTAACTTTTGACAAAAAACTTAATATGCAAACATATTTTATCAAATAATATAAATTGTAAGTTATCTATTTGTATCCTGCAGGTTTACTAGCCACAAATTTTATATTTATCCAGTCACTTAAGGCGTCTAGACTTTATATTTTTGTCTTACCTAGCTTATCTTAAACATGCATTTTATAGTTGTTTCTACCTTTGTGCCTTTATCATTGGAACAATGCAATTTTGAAAGATATCTCGCCCAAAGGAATTAGTTTAATAAAAGATCGTCTTTATTTTCCAGAAGGATAGACTTTACGATATGAAATGCAGTTTATGGTACAAAAAGTAACTTACCGTGGAAATTGGTTGTTGATGTTATGTTTTTATAAATAAAAAAAAGCTATTTTGCATGATCACTAATACTCAACATCTTTTTTGTAATGTTTTGTGATGTGTTAGGTGAAATGCAGTCGTAGCAATTATTATATGTTTAGATAATATTTGTTGACTCATACTAAAAGACAATTAAGTAAATTACATTAAAAGGAACAACAGTTAGTTAACTTAGCCACTTGTTTGACCTTTGGCCAACTTCCAGAAGGGAGGTGACAATAAAATAAATTATACAACGCTCGTAAAAGTTATCGAAAAAGTCGTAAAAATGTAAATTTATAAGTAACGATTCATCAAAAGTCAATGCATTATGAATTTATGTTTGTTAGTCTTAACGATTCATTGTTGTAATCGGTAATTTGATAAAATCTTAGTTCGCTAACAAAGAAAGTTTTTATGGACTCTTTTGTAAACACAATTAGGTTAACAGGTCACACAAAATATGATTTTGCTAGCTTAAAAGACTTCGAAATATTCTTGCTACAAATTACCACTACGCGACTTGCAAATGGGGTAATATAATAAGTAAAACACTAAGTATAACTTTAACCAAATCTATACTAATATTATAAAGCTGAAGAGTTTGTTTGTTTGTTTGTTTGAACGCGCTAATCTCAGGAACTACAGGTCCGATTTGAAAAATTCTTTTTGTGTTGAAGAGACTATTTATCGAGAAAGGCTTTATGCTATATAACATCACGCTGGAACTAATAGGAGCGAAGAAATAATGGAAAATGTGGAAAAAATGGGGAAAATTATTCATCTTTGAGGGCTTTCGTTTGCAAAAATAAATATGATGCCCAAATTAACTATTCCACGCGGACGAAGTCGCGCGCACACCTTGTTACAAATAAAACGTGATTTGATTCATCACAAGTACAGCTGTACCTAAGGTTAGTTTTAGATGGATAAATGAACATGGTTTTTTATTTGTTCAATTCATCAAAGACTCATCTTGTTAACACATTTAATGAATAGCATTTGAAGTGCAATGATGCTGGACAGAGTGGGCGTTAGTACTACTCATAGATTTAATATACAACTAGAGATCATAACTATAGATGCAATATTGAACAGACCACGTACCTAATCTATACTAATATTATAAAGCTGAAGAGTTTGTAATCTCAGGAACTATTTTCGTGAATTGAAAAATTCTTTTTGTGTTGAATAGACCACTTATCGAGAAAGGCTTTAGGCTTTATAACATCACGCTGCAATTAATAGGAGCGAACAAACAATGGTGAATGTGCAAAAAACGGGAAAAAATATTCATTTTTGAAGGCTTTCGTTGCGTGCGCTGCCGAAAACGGTTCAAAATTCATAGAATTAATGCCCAAAATAACTATTCCATGCGGACGAAGTCGCAGGCACAGCTAGTACCTAATATAAGGATAAGCACTGCCGTCACTGTCTAGGTCCCATAGGTACTTATTATATTATTAAAAACAATTTAAGTAATGGCGCTGTTTAGCAACTGTTAACAAAATTGCATTAGATAATATTATAAAAATAACAGCAACTAACGACATGAATACACAAAAAACTATGTACTCGTGAAATTTAATGTCACGATAAATGTAGTGTACCTGTAGAAAAGGAATATTTAAATGTATTAAATTAATCTCTTGTCATTTACTGCTCACTATATCGATGTTACGAGTAAGTCAATTCATCCCACATTCACCACATTTTCTACATAACACCTTTCCAAGTAGAGTGATAACTCAAATTCCAAGTTCGCCGGCGCCTGTCTCTGATCTCTATCTCCCTTCCACTGAACATGTTGAACGACAAGCTTATAATGTGTTTGAAGTCTCTTTATTACAAACCCAGACGATGCTATACAAGGGATTATTGTAATTAAAGATAACGTACAAATAAAACCTTAAAATGTCTTAAAAATGCGTTCAATGTGCACCTGCGGCTTATAAAAGGTAATAATGCTGTTTTCAATACTAATTTAAAAGAATACGTACGTTATAAGAGATTTTAAAGTTAAATAAACTCGCGTCGTAGCGGGACGAGTTGAAGTCTTTTATAAAAAAAAATTATCTCGTAGACACATTAGATTTACATCAAAGTATGTGTTTTTATGTATACTTAACTATTATTTATTTGTTAATGTTCTTAACTGTATCAATGACGACTTCTAAGGTCATCTTTTGTATTCAGATTTGTAATTTATTATAGGCACTTATTTAGTATAATTTGAAAAGTAGCAAATAAATAAGAAAAAATGTTGAAATTTATTGCTTAACATTTGCCCCACATGATGTGCCTATTCGCTAAATTTATCTTTGTTTTGTCACTTGCTTTTAAACTGTTTTAATAGACTCAAGTATGATTACCATAGACAACAATAAAACAATTACTGTGATTTGTGATGTCGGTCTGTAAAATATATGTAGATATTTGGATAAAATTGTTATCCTCAAAACTGCGCTTCAAATTGCTTATAATTTATTTAATGTTTATCAGTCTACCATTGTTTATTTTGTCAATAAATGAAATTCCTCGTACAATATTTTATTAAAACAATTTAGAAGCTTTCCAATTATTATGTATGTCATGCTGTCAGCATAATGATAGCATATTGCGTTCGTGAGACGTAATGTCAAGATTGCTATGCCTCTAGAATACAGCCGATAAAATGCATAAGCAAGCGTTCGCGCCGTGAGAAAACTAGGCGAGAAAAACAAGAACGTACCTACTTAAAAACCACAGTTATATGCTGAAATATATTTAGAAGCTGTGATGGGTTTCAAATATAAGATGAACGCGAAATAAAATAAAATGCTTAAAACATTGCAAGTTAAGCCAACGAAAGTGAAACGTGAAACGAAGTGGGATCACATTTGATTTTTATATATTTTCTTTATTCTTTCTTGAGTTATGCTTCTCATAAATGAGGGTCGTGATTCTCCTGAAAAAATAACTAATTGGATGCGTTCTCTTAGACAGATACATTATTTATATTCGATTAGACTTATATTCAAAAGCTACAGAAACGATGGCTAGTTTAGATTATTTTCTTAAAGGTGCAAAGCAGATTTGTTTTGTTAAAAAAACGAATACGTTTGATGACAAAACCCAAAAGCTCCTAATACTTTATTGTGAGGAAAAATCCTTTTAAACACTTATTCCAGTTATGTCCCACTCCGGTGGACTTCTGCAAGTATATTCGGTGTGGAATGTTAAAAGTTTTTCTCTCTGGGAAAGATTTAAACTCTTTTTACATGTCTGGAAACTTAGTTTGATGGTTATCTTTGAAAATATTTAGTTCTACGAACATTAACATTTATGCAAAGTTTCTGCTGAATATTTTTCTTGCTCAGTCAAATACTAACCTTCAATCCTAATTATCAAAGAGTATAATTATAAGACCATTTAGTTAATTAGTAGAACTAAGTAATGGTTAAGTTACACAAAAGCTTCGTTATGTTAATTCATACAATTGTAAGTAATAAGTCACGAGTTTATCTTAAACTTCAAGCCATAAATATAGATAAGAGTTTTGAATGGCATTATGTATGTTCTAAAGTTTCGATACTTGAGTAAAATGTGTGCGTCAATATAATCTACAAATTTATAAATCACATTATTTGAGTACTAGTCACAATAAATTTGTACCATCTTGTCCATAGTTTAGATAAATAAATAAAATTTAAAGCACCAATATAGTATTGTCACAAATATATACGTATAATATTACATTTATTTTGCCCCAGTCTAGCTGTTGTTTAGTTTTCTTTGCAGCACGTATTGAGTTGTTTTCAACCGGCAGCAAACAAAGGTCAAAGGTGGGTTGCAGTTATTGCTTCACCGCAAACACTAATATCCTCTTCACTAGTGATGTACACCCACAGTAAGAAGATACTAACAGTGTAAATACAGAATACAATGGAATAAAATAATATATTTAATAAATAACACAAAAATAGATGTTACAAAACGGAATAACTTAAATATATTAAAGTGTTAGTATGAGTTATATTTTATTACGCAGGTTCGAATCCTGCCGGTCGTGATTATTTTCGCATTGCCTTAAGAGATTTCTTTCTAAGGTGGTTTAAATCAGAGTTTGTTTTAAATAATTTCAATTCGCAGTATTTTGCCTCATCCAAAACCATGGGAAAACTCTTCTCTTTTCTACATATTTATAATCTTTTTATTTAATTTAAAGGTTATGAATTGCAATACTTTAAAATACATTCATAAATAACCTTTTAACTAATCGCAAGAATAGCATAAAAAGTGGCAACAGTTGTAGCACATTATAGTATAAATCAAACATGTTATATCGGGTTTATCAAATAACATTTCTATATCACGAACAATGTAAAACATTCAATGCAGCATAAATCACTTTAATCATTCGTAAATATATAACAAGCGATTATCATTACAGGCCCATATAAAAGAGCATCGTGCCCAGTTTTATATCAAACCGGTAGTTTCAAGAAAGGAGATTCAACGTGCATTGTGAACAAGCCACACGCAGTTAAGGCAAGTCCAGTTCACTCCGAAGCATGACATGTAATAGACAGCTCATTATATCAAATAAACTCATAATTCTTAAAAAACTGTCTGTAGGGTTGATAACCTCCTTTATTGAAATCGGTAAAAAATTTGCAGTAAGTTAAGTACCGACCTCAACCCAGCACCAATATTGCAATTAAGTCCAACTCGACCACTGTCTTTGTAAAATACTCGTCCACCACGACGTTAGGTGAGATTGGTTCCAAATGCCATCCGTCAGGTTTTTATGCTTGTTGGTCTGATATAAGATTATGTGTACTGGTACTACGGCACACATGAATAAAACAACGAAACGTTTGTATTTCTGTATTCTATAAATATTTATTAGGCGTGTAGTAAAAGTGGCGTAATGTAAAATAATTAGTTTATTTTGCGCAAGACAGTTCCGCTCATGAATAATCATTCTAAAGTAGTACAAGTTGGAACCATGATATATCTATATGAACTACTTAGTATGTCTTGATGGAGAATACGAGATTACATGGAACGCAGCGTAGGTCAAGCGCAGGACTATGTTTTGGATATGACTCAGATGACAGCTGTCAAGATTATCATGCTCTATTAGACAAAGCATTAGGTGTCTCTGATTTATTTAACCAACTTCACTACTTATCTCTGACAAAGACGCGATAAATTCACATTATAGCACGGTGTCAGTCTCACCCGAAAAGGGAAAACCTTAGAGCTTATATGGGAAATACTCGATATAGAGATTTTGATTTGATACGATAATATTTCCGCATCAAACTGTATAACTTTATACTTAACTCGTGACTGAAGAGTTGTATTAATCCAATTTAAGCAATGATAATTCATATTTTACGTCATTATTAAAACATCTGACATTATACCATAGAGAATCAGAAAAAAATTATGTAAATAATGTAATTTATTATAGACATATGCCTAAATAAGAAAATTATTTAATCATCAAATTGACATGTAACCATATTTTGTTATCAATAAATTGAGTTTGAGTTTGAGTGAAAATAAACAACTTTGGCAAGAAAATGTTTTAAGTTATCAGGGAAATATAGGTAAATTCGTATGATTTTATTGGTCGTCCGGCTGCGAGATGAGTGGAAGACATCGTCAAAGTTGGGGATCTGCATGGGATCGACACAGATGGCATATACGAAGGGAGGCCTATACCCAGCAGTGGGATCCCAAAGGCTATGGTTAAAGATGATGATTTTATTTATGTAGGTAATGACTAAGCAGGGATCAAACGTTTTTTGTGTCAGACTTAACTTAAGGGTCTTACTCGTGTTACATTTCCTTATCAACAAGACGACATGTGACAACATTGAGAAGAGCAAAGAATTAATTACAAACAGAAGTGACAGATGCAATAATAATTTGCGATTGACAGTCACTAAATATTAAAACATGTTCAAAAATATTTGACACATGTGATATACAAAAATACGTGTACAGATTTCATGTTAGGGTATGTCTTGAGTAATAAAAAATGCTTTGTGAATATGTACTTGCTCCTAACTTGTTCCTATATACATATTAGTGAGCAAGGTAATGCGATCAAACTTGTTTAACTGAAATAAAAATGTTAAACCTAAACAAATAAAATAAAACTAAACTTGTGCACAATATGAACGTCAACCCGTCTTTTAAACTCACACTCAGCAAATCCCAATCGAAATCTCCAACGCATATATTATTCAAAGTAACAAAGTTTACATCGTCCTCTACTGGGTTAGTGTTACCACAATATAAAAAGATATAAGAACAGCTTCAGTACTACTTTAATTAGTACTAACTATTTTAATTTTGTCTAAGTACTTAGATTAACACAAACAAAAGGTTGGTTAAATAGAAGAATAAGGACTTTTTTGAGTTGTGATGAAATGTACTCCTATATATTTATTCAAAGCTTCCTAGCCGCTAAACATGAGTTGTAGATACTGTAGTGTTGCGAAACGCCAATTAAAAACCTTATTATTTTAAGAGATATTTTAAATTTTAACTAATGACAGTGATCCACAAACTAAAGAAATTACAAGGAGTTCTACAATTGGCGTGAAAGTGGACTATTTAAGACTTTGTTGTAATTACTAGTGAAATAATTAATAATCTGAATCTATTTTTGTGAAAAAAGTAGTTCAAGTGAAAAAAAAACTATAATTAACCCTGTACATCAGTGAATAAAGTAGAGACAGTAAAAGTACCTCTCTTGGGACCGTCTTTAACTAAACTCGAATCCACAAACACCACAATGTACCCTGTTTAGTGTCCCGTCACGCCATCAGATGTGCACAATATAGCATGTCCAGCCGAGTTACACGTGAAATAATAACTATGATTAACACTAACGCTGGACGCATAAAATGTTATAGTCTTCATTAGGGTTGCTCTATGGTGTTATTTATTTTTAATTTACACACGTGGTATGTTTAACAAATTATAATAAGATTATTCGGTCTGAAATTGTTACAAAAGAGTTTTATTGGAAATATTATTAGCTCGAATGCCATAGCATATTTTTCAACCTAATATTTTTATGTAAACAAAAGTGACAGTTATTTGCGTATTGAATAAAACACGATTACGATGACATTTTATATTAAGTTTTAACATTAACATTTAATATTTAACATAAAAGCAACAAATTTGTAATATGTATTTGTCATTCTACTCATTCATACATGATGTAGGTCTAATTTAACTCATGCATTAAAGTTCACGGTCCTTTAATTAAAAACCATTGTTGTTCCAAATTGGTCGTAATAGTTTCCATCTGTCAGCCCTACTCGCGTGCTATGCGTCACCACCACCAGCTGACCAAGGTAAGAAACTGAACTAGTTTTTTATTCTTTTTATATGAGAAATGAACTCTAGTGGCAAGGGTTTTCGAACCATTTTAGAAACCTGGACAGTGGACAGTATAACTGCTTGGGTCTCTCTCTCTCTCTTGAGTCGTATTCTTCTCTTTCTCAGAATTAATTCGCTAGGGGAGTTCTCTTGAGCAGATACATCGTGGTAGGCGCCCAGGTCCTTCCACGGAAACCACATCTCCTCGGATATTGTGGTCCTCAAAAATGTCGGCTTCCTCACGATGTTTTCCTTCACCGCTAAGCGAGTGCAAATCCACACATAACTTGCAAATACAAGTCAATGGTGTAGAGCCGGATTCGAACCAGCGTGCGTCTGGATGAAAAGCTGACACTGGAACCGCTAAGCCACACTCGCTTTTACTGCTTGGGTATTACAACCATATTGTTTAAGTGTACTATACAATGACAAACATTTGAGACCACGCTATAACATACTATTGGATCAATATAAGTACCTGGATGTAGTACCTACAAACTGATCTTCCTTGCCTTTCAAGCACTGTTAATATCCGTTCTCCGGTCGTACAAACCTTTGTTAGCTGACCTACAGATGCACTAGCGCTAGATGAATCACTAATCTATCAGCTGCTACCAAAGAAGCTTTATTAAATTACTTGATCATAATTCTCCTTTTCCCTGATCATAATAATATCCTGGCAACCCTAGAAGCATGTAACTGGCGTATTATGCGTCAGCGGCCGACCAAGGTGGGGTGCTAAATCAATCACAATGAAAGTGAGTTCTGTACAACTCCTTATTGCCCCTTGTGACAATTTACAGCCGAATGCTAGGTAATGGTGATATATTTTGAGAAATTAATGTTAATAATAATGCTCTTAGTTGTTATTAAGTGCATCATAAGACTCGAGCTCGACTGTTGAAGGTTCAGTGTACGCATGTGACGAAAATGAATGTGATATATGTATGTATGTATCTATTTATAGTATCTTTATGTCACACAATACGTAACTAAATATTAGAATTAACATATCATATTAGTAGGCAAATTGCGATAAAAAGAGTTAAATGTACTGCTAAAAACTAAAAATTTATAATGAATTAAATAATTAAATTGTACTCAGCAGAACAAAAATTTTCTAGACATGGTAAGCATTTTTTGCCCAAACCTAAAACACAGTCCCAAACAAACTTTACAATTTCACTTTAAATATCAAAACCGAAAAGTTGCGTTTGTGATTCCATTCCATTCGCCAAACATCAAACAAAAAAACTGGGTCGTTCTCTTGTAGACTCACACTCACACTCACAGCACAGAATATTTTATAGTATTCACTAACAAACGAAAAGTCCATTTGCATGTGCAGATATGAAGCGTGCCAGACACGTTTTGTGGCATTTAATTCAATACACTACGAAAGTTGTGTAGGTAGTATTACGGAGTGTGTATGGACTAAAAACGATAAAAACGAAAATAATATAATTATATAAGTATATATATAAGTTTAAGAAGATAGTACTTTCAAATCCAGAGTTAATAGTTTTCTTCTAGACAAACGTGTTAGACTACTTACAGCGGTGCTTAACATCAGGCAGGCTGTAGTCAAACATAAGTTTCGTGTTAAAAAAGGCGATATATTGAGAAATTCAAAAAGCTTACGACCCTTAGTTATGTAGTACATGTAATTCATTATGAAGCCCAAATATAATTGAAGAATATTGTCTGCCTCAATACGAGTCTGGCACGTCCGATATCTGCAGCTATAAAGTAACATAAATTCGTGCAATCTGGAGTCATCGACCTCGTGCAAATCTGATCATATGGCGCGGGTTCGCGAACCTATACGCAAGGTCGGGGGAAGTTGCTAATGTGTTAGGTAATTATGGTTTGGAACAAGGTTGTGTCAAGATAACTTAGCTTGTGACAGTTGATGGGTCGTAGGCCTAGATTCTTGTTTGATGTGGCTATTTTGGATCTATTAGGTATGGAACAATTTTATTGTACAAAGTTCAAAGTTTATCAAAATCGGCTAGTTTTGAATGACCTTGAATCCAGTGTATGCACAATAATGTATACAACCTTAATTTCGGGTAACTTTTTTAAATAATTTTTGTACATTCAGTTTAAAAGCATTCATTTTTGAGTGGAGTTTCTTTATGTTCAAATGATACTGACATAAAGTCACAGTGTGTATGACATACCTACTTGATAGTGCAATGGACACAAAGATAACAGCTTATCAATAACACTTGCATTACAATTACATAAAAAACTTGTGACATGCTTCAACTAATTGATGCATAATATTTGTTTAAACCATTGCTAGCCAGTAGGTATCGCTTCCTTTTTACCTACAAAATATGTACTAGGGAAAATTCTACACTCCAATAGCCATTTAATTTATAAATTAACTGAATCGTATCTGCAATAAATAAGTTTTTGAAACCCTTTAATTGAATAACAATAATTAAATCACATTACTTAGGTGGGCAAGAACGTCAAAAGATGTACATGGTACTTTTTTACATGTCCCCGAATGATATTATACTGTTTCGCTGCTTTCAAGGTTTTCACGACAATTGTCACCCGGTTATTTGATTTTAGATGAAATAGGCATGCTATATTTGTTAAAATATTACGCATAAAACTATATTAAAATAAAGAAAATTTAGTTTAAAAATTTGCAATTTTAGTGTGTAGTACTGTCCCCAAAAAAAAACCAGCATTTGGCGGCAGTTTCTTATAAAAAAATATACTACAGTGGCAAATTTCTGGTTGTGTATTTGAAATTTGGCGGGATTTTAATTATTATTTAAGCGCAATTTACTGCCAGAGCTAGAATTTCTACTAAATAAGTAAATTTTAAACCTGTCCCCGGCATATGCACCTGCAGGACATCTCCGGGCACCGTTACCGCATTTTTGTATCAAATTTAAGATTTTTTATTCGGTGCGGTAGTTATTTTTTAATTTAAATAGCAACACTCCAATATGACAATAAAAAAAGTAAAAGGGATGTCTATGGTTAAATCAACCATTTTGTTTAAAACAGCACTGCTCTTTTCTGTGCGTTTGGCGAGAGGAGTGTTTTTGCGGGCGCTGTCCGGTGAGTAAATTTGTGTTATTTTTAATGTTAAAACGTGTTTCCAAGCAATATTTTATATTAATTACGTAAATTGACTATTCTAGATTACTTTAGTGTGAAGAAATGTGTGATAAGTGTGTGCTTAAATGCTTAGGTTAATATATTTTTTTGTCAATTAAAGATTTATTCTGTATTCTATACCAGTGCCAATATTTTCAACCTGCATTATCGAAAGTTGGCAAACTAAAATCTTGTTAAACATCGTCCGGATCTTCCATAAAGTGAGATTTATATTGGCTCGAAAGTTTCCCGTTTTGAGTGGATAGAGGGAGCTAATGTCTACTAATTTGCCGATAGTCTGCTAAACGCGGGGTTACTAGCGGACGCATCAGCTATTTTAGGTTTATTATTTGTGTTTAAGGTTTATTGTTCTAGCGTCACTAATCTAGAATAATAACGCATTTTGAAAGATTTAGTAAAATATAGATTTGGCACTTTAATAGTTAGTGATTAACTTATGAATGTCAACTTTGGCAGAGAAATGATTTGTAGCCTAATTCAAAAAGGCTCAGGCGATTATTATTATTGTTAACCTGTGACTATTGTCTTCTATCAAACTGACAGTACATATATTACAGCTAGACATATTTACTTGCGATTACTATACTTATAAAATCTCGTTTTCAGAATCTATGGATTGGCAAAAGTGGGTCAGCATGGTGTTTCACAATGAGTCGGATATGATCCGATCCGCTCGTAGTAAAAATGGTAGAAATTAAATACAATGGTAGAAATTCAAAATATAAGTTTTAAGGCTAATTTTACCATTTTTACTGTAGATTTCATATGAATAATTATAAATAGAAATAAAACAATGTATAATTATGTGTAAATCGGGTTAAATATCATGAAAAAACAAAATCGAATTTATCATCGACGGAAACGAATCCGCTAGCTTTTGGCTAACGGAACGGTTCCGATTTTTCTGATGAATAAATTTGTTAAAAGTTTCGTATGGAATCATTGTGATTTGGAAAAATCCTTTCCGTGCCAATTGATTTCCGTCTCAATCGAATCGGATCCGTATCCGACTCATTGTGAAACACACCGCAGATATCAGGCAATCCAGCTAGTGGTCGGATTCAATGGACAATTTGTCAAAACGCCACTGATAACATCGACATCCTACCCGCCACTGCACTTAAAATTGTTAAATGGTTGTTATGTACTTAAAATCGTTGTTAGCAATCTAACTGCAGTTTTACAATTGGTAGAACAAACTTCACCATATTCTGTGGCAGTGGACTTTGAACACAATGTACGAAGAGACAGTGATTAAACGTCATACAAATGGATCGAGTCAACTCTAAGCATTGTAGAAGACTAATTGACCCACTGTCAGTCGTTGACATTCACTTTACGACAGGAAAATTAATGTGTTTGTTGCTAAATATTTTACGTACCTACAGTTTAAATTGTTGTGAATAGTGAGTGTTTACTAGAAACTCGGCCGGGTAATTCTCGGATACCTTATTCTTATTTATTTTCTTTCAAACATGCGCATCGACATCTGACGCTTGGTTAACAACGTGTTGAAAGCTGAATTTAACAGAAACAAGAGATGACTGAAGCGTTAAGTTATTTTTATTTAAACTATCGATGTAGCGTTACTTTTAATCCAGTATCCCAATCCACGTTTTATAAAACACCAATTTAAAGTCAATATGTGAACACATTTTATTTCTTGAATGTTTGATTTTTTGTTATTTCGTACAAGATAATCATAGGCTGTTTGTTATAGTACGGCAGTCGTCTAGCCATTTTAGAGGCTATTAGGGCGGCTTGATAAGCTCTCGACACCAGAGATGGCCACTCTCATTCGATAAGAAGAAGATTATATCTACTGGTATATAAAATTATGTACTTACACTTATTCGTAAGACATTATGACAAGCTTATACAATCATTGTGTGCAATTGAATCACTGTAATACACATGCATTGTCCTGGGTTTGGTTGATAAATTGCGCGGTCCTTGGACATAATATCCCTCGGTAGCGTGATTAATTATGGCGGACAGACAGACAGACGGACCAATTTGGGGAGCGGTTCAGTGGCACCCGTGTGCAGAGAGATGTATGTAGCAAATGCTAAGGGGAACTGGAGTTAGAATAAAAGACATATTGAAAAATACTCTAAAATGAAATAGGATTTTCTTCTATTATTTAACTTTTTATGTTAGTTGCTACGTGAACGAAATTTTTGTCGTAGTTTTTATAGGATTATGAGGTTGTTTTTATTCTATTGACATTAGAATTGCATACTTCATACATACATGCATTATTGTTCTATTTATATTCTATGGTGTCGCTCATATACAAAAAATAAGCTAGGATTTTTTGTTTGCGGCAAGCAGTTACAGGAGATATTTTACTGCCAAGCATTTCATTCATAACAATATATTTTTGTATTGTCTAATCTAATAAAACCTTTTTAAAAAGTACTGTCAACCTCCCCGCCTATAACGAAAGCCGCATGAAACGTTGCAGTAGGCGACGTGCATTGAATGCAAAGGAGCAGTGTTGACGAGCTGATATACTAACATTGAATGATAATGATGATTAAGTGGAAGCTACGGTACTGCTGGTCAAACAATGACTTTACAACTTACTGCATTGTGCATACTAAAGTGCAGTTAGTTGATTTTGCTTTTCAATGTAATTGTCTTGATTTTACGGCAAAAAATAATTTGTATCATGCTATCTTTTTCCCACTATCCAAAATCTTTGAAGAAATACACAATACAGAATATGAACATAAAATACTATTAGTCAGGGTTAGGTACAATATTTTCTCTGGAAATGCTGTGGAGTTAATACAATCAAAACATAGTAATCGATAATTTTCGTTCAGTTTCATAGTCTTTTTATTGTTCAAAAGCCTAAGCAATCAGAGATATAATCACTAATATTATAATTATTATATAGAGAAATGCATTGCAAAATTTTAACTGTAATATCAGCGGAGAAAGCTTTAACACGGCAAGAAACTGTTATAGCTACATATAGCCACATATTGATGAGCAGGGTTCTGAAATTGGATGAGCAGTTCAGTTTCCTTATTCCCATAGCATTAAGGGTGAAATTAAAGTAGTTAATAAAGTTAATAAGGAGTAAGTAACGGGGCGATGATTCACCGTCAGCATGGCGCCGGCCACATGTGCTAGGGCTGCCGGTAACTATATAAACCTAATGGCCTAGTTGGTTTTTTGTAGGTGTTTTGGACTGGCTGGGTGGTGATTTTTTTTAGGTGTTAAGTTTTATGAATGAATGTGTGATATATTTGTGGGAGTGTCGAGATAAGATAATAATAGTTAGACACGCATTTAAATTGTCAACTCGACCAAACTGGTCGAGAATTTTTTAGATGAGTTGTGTGTTAGCTATAATACGTATGTAGGTATTATGAGTTAATATAGTAATGATTTGTGGTTAGTTGAGTCTGTGTCTTACTGGCTATTCTATTCCACCATTATGACAAACATAGCATTATGGTGTTAAAGAGAAGCCGTCATCAATAGATAAACAAACAATATTTTATTTATACGGAACAACATTACATACTTTTTCAAAGTTTTCATCTGCAATATTTTTTACAAGGTAACTCCTGATTCAATATCTTATCAACGGACCTACTGTATATCTTACACTTGTCTAAAAGATATTTGTATTGATATAATAAAGATTCTGTTCAAAGGTTGTTTCTTAGGTATAACATTGTGACATCTCAGCTAACTAAAAAGGGTCAACCCTGGAGTAAAGTATAAACTCATTAGATCCGCGTACTCCAGGGAGCATGACAATCTATTTTCACTCGTTTCATGTGATTTAAGTTTGGAAAATGGAAAATAATGCATTGTATTATAGAAAACTTTAAAATACCTTCATCCCTACTTCGATTCAAAAATCTTCCAAAATCTTTGAAGTTTTTTTTTTCAAATTGGACAGTCATTTCGTATGGAAAACATGTACCTATGCAACGTTCTGAATTTTAAACAAGTTCAAATTTTTTCGAGACAATATTGATAAAATCATAATACTTTGCCTGCCAAAAATATAATTTCGTGACTTGATCATCAAAGAATTATTATACTACATAAACTTTTCTTAAGATCTAGTAAAATTAATTAATATTTATAGCCCATGTTTTAAATTAAACTCCATAATCCTAAGACAATTGCATTAGTAAAACAAAATGGCCGTTAATTAAAGAAAAGAAAATTAACAGCAATAAAGCTTAGTTAAATTAACTTAGCTTATACAAACAAAGCTATTGTCATAGCTTGATCCGTTTCACAACACTATTGTATTTTCGCAACTCCTATACCGGGATAATTAGAAACTAATTGATTTACAATTAAAATTAACATTTAACTTAAAACTGGACCTTTTTCATTGGTTGTTTATTTTTAGAATCAGACAAGAATTAAACTTTAACCATTCGATAAATACGTATCCAGAACATAAAAAAACCTGTCTTTCCTTAATATTTCCTTAATCTTGTGCGGTTTTCCCTGTCTTAAGGAAACTTATAAATATTTTTCAATATACCCTATGTACATATAGATTTAAAAAATCAAGTAACCCTGTGGTAACTTAGCTTTAATTACGAGATAAAACAGGGTGCCAAAATCTCGTCGCAAATAGGACTTAATTTATTTATTCCTTGCGAAGTTATGACGCGTGTTCCTGAATTCATTACTGGGATTCCAGGAGCCAGGCTAAATGAGGCGACGACAACATTTACATTACCAGACACGACGCTGAGACGATGATACTATTGATATACATAATATCGAAAGATGTAATTGACTTTTAATAATGGTTCACGATTTTTTTCATTTTGATAGCACATGTACATTTTACTTCAATTTTAATTAAATTTTATGAATTCCGCGTAATACATTTTCATTTTGACAGAAAATAAGCTCATATTTGATTTTTTAATACCTTTAAATATTAATCCATAAAATATTACTAATGAAAAATTGTGGTCATACCTATAAATGATTTTTAACGCTTCTAGTTTGTTAGTTACGTTGCAGCTTCGACTACAGAGTTGTTTGTGGTAGTGTCGCTTCGGAAAAACAGAAATACAGAGATGTCACGAGAAAAAAAATGCAAAGATTATTATTTTTTTACAAGAAATGGGTTCGCACTTGACCGTAATGCCTGATGGAAAGCAATCATTACGGTCTAGGATAGACCGTGCTTACCTAGTAAGAACCGATTCACTCTCGCATTGAAGATCGCAAGGAAGAAATAGAAGAAGAAGAAAGAATCCTCCAAATAGGATCCAAAATATAATAGTTTCACTAAGCAACAGTCTACGAGTGTTGTGTACATGCTTTGCTCTATTTATGTTTCACATCTTGCATCTTTACGTAACATTATAGTCCGTTATGTCTTCGGGGAAAAGGATATTTTCATCTCAGTATAGTGACAATAGAGAAAATAAAAATAGATCCGCCATTTTTTAGGTCAAGACAGAACACATGGCAAGGTCAACGTATTCTTGTTTAGTCTGGTTGAAATTTACTTTCACATGAGTCAAAGTTTACGAATATCTAATAGCTATTCTTTATTCTGTCGCAGTTTTTTTATTATAGTAAAAATAAAAGTAGATCTTAATAAAATGAATATGAAAAAGATAACTCTAATATTTCAGTATGTATGGCTGTGGTTAATATATAATAGCTATAAATACACATATTAATAAATATTCCGAAAGTTTAAGTATTTTAGTTTTAGAAGTAGTCAAAGTTTTTATTCTTTTGTTAGTATTTAGTTTTTTTAAATTAGTTTTTAACAAATAAAGTTATATATTCCGAAAGCGACTACATTTGCAGTCCTGTCTTATTTATTTATTATCTAAATAACCTTATGGTTAATTTGCCTAAAATAAATGAATAAGTATTTGTACAAATCATACAGTATAAATAAATCTCATTGAATTTTGCACACAAACCGCAATTAAAACATTTGCAATAATATTTTTAAGACTCTTGTATATATAAACTAATAATTTTTATTTATCTTTCTATCTATTCATCTTATCAGACCGTCTTGTTAACACAGATTTCTCATTGATGTTGACATCTCGACTTGACAATATTTTCACAGGAAACCGAACTGGATGTAATTACACTGAGATTGAATATCAAAGGGAATCAACCGCTTGTTGGTTTATTCATTAAACATGCTTTCCTGGTTTAAGGAACGTGTTATTTTAATAATCCTGCGAATCAAATTTTCCAATTTCATTTTGAACTCGCGATGAAAGCATGTCATAGTGACTTAGATCTTATGTAAGAATACCATGTTTTATGTGAATATGAGCATACTAAATGAAGACAAATTATTTTTAACTTTGACACTTTATTAAATTACCACTTGAAGCAACATCTATGGCTACGTTATTTATTTTGTCATTTGAAGAGGGCAACATTGTCCACATGCAACTAATATATTATTCAGTTCTTTAACATACTAAAATAAGGACATTTATTGTCACTTTATGTGCGGTAAATAATAAGTTCACCTAGTATATGTTGCACTCTGTAAATAAAGTTTAGTTTATCTATTTATATTTTTGACATAGCCTCTATACAGCTCTATCCTTTATAATAATATACTGTAATTTTTTATTTATAATTTTCTACGACACTACTTGACGAAGCCTCTTTACAGGTGATAGTAAAACTTATTTAATTTTAAATAAATATTTAAATGAATTAATTGCCCTCTAAAATATGTTGTTATTACCAAAAATTTATATTTAAATTTGTCATAAATAATCAATATATGTAATGAATATAATTATAAAAATATTGACGATGTAAATCTTGGAATGTGCTTTCACTCTAATAATAATTGTTAGAGTTATGTGAATGTAACGTGACATGATTTCGAATAAATTATTTCATTTCATTTCATTATGTACTCGTACCTAGGACATAATAAGACAATACCAATAGATTCTATTGTATGCAAGTGCCACACGACACTTGCTGTATTACCGGGAATATTAGTGACTATCTTACAGAATAGGTGTAATAGGCTGTTTTATTTATCAATATGAAGGTTTTATGAGTCAATTGTGAGCTAGGCTTAGATCCGGTCACGTAGAACTATGCACTTCCAACTCACCGTCTACGGATGTTCCTTCGTTGACTCAAGTATTTCAACTTACATGTAATGAAAAAAAAAAATATTTTTTTTACGATCTTCAAAGCGAGAGTGAATCTGTTCTTATCGGGTAAGCACGGTCCATCTTAGGCCTTTGCTTGCTATCAAGTAAACTATGGCCAAGTGCAAACCCGTTAAAGTTAAAAAAAATGAAGAGAAAGGTGTAAGATTACATTATAAAACCACAGTTTTATTGAAAATGATGTTTTAATATTTCCCTTTGAAAGTAAAGAAGTGTAAAAGTTTAGTGCGAAGTTTTTCTTTAGATAAGCGTGTTCCGCGTATGTAAGATTGTATAAAATAATAATAGTTTTGAATTCAATTTTGTAAAAACGGGGCCCAGTTATGAATGAAATGAATAATAATACTCGTGGACTATATTTTGTGGTAGATTGTAGCCGTTAACTTTGTTTTTGTTCATACATGTAAATAAAAAATAGCACTACCAGTATAATGTGTGTAACTTTTATTATCCGGTTAAATGTACTGTAGTAAAACTGTTACTGGCCGAATAGTACAATATTAAAGTTTGATGCAACTTATTTGGTAGTGAGCTCGTCAAATTGAAAAATAAATAGAAAATACTTTGTTTATTGCACAATTCAAAGCAATTCTTAGCAACGTGGTCATAAAATCAGAACTTTGAAGAAAATATTAGAAGTGTCAATACACTATTCACAAATATTTATATATTATACTATATTCTGAATTTTTAGTTAATCTTCTATTTATATATAATAATAGTAATAGGCTAAACAGCGTTCGCGTTTTTTTTTGTTGACTAATCTTATTTGATTCCAAACTGGTTATTTCTTTTAGTATTTTTAACTCAACTTTTTGCGCAAGTTGAAAAAGTGTTTTTTTCTTCTAAAAAGCTTGTTTTGATAATACCTACTGTAATATCATCTACGTAGATCTATAATGACTGGCCTGTTAGCTTAGTTGGTAGTGGCTCTGCCTTCTAATCTAGGGTTTGCGGGTTCGATTCCCGCGTGACACAAGTATTTATGCATTTCAATTTCAATTTCTTTATTAGCATTAAATGTACCTATTTTCATTTACCCTGTTCAGAGGGGAATTAGGGCGTTGCTAAGATTAAAACTAAATATTCTAAAATCAAAAACTTAATATAAAATTTCAAATCTTAAACTTAAACTAGTATGTATGTGTACAATATTTTCTTATATTATCTATTATTAATCTACTTTACGTTGAGATCATTATTATTATATCCTATTCCTTATTTTCGTCATTAAAATAGTCTTCTATTGTGTAGTAGCATTTCTGTATAAAATATAGTTTTAGTTTGGTTTGGAAAGTTTTAATATTTTGTTCTTTTTTTATGAAGTTTGGTAGTTTATTGTATATCCGTATAGACATGTAGTATGGCCCTTTCTTGTATATTTCTAGTATTGGTTCCGGAAGTACTATTTTAAATGTTCTGCGTGGATTTGGGTCTATTGTGTAAAGATTGAGATTTTTCCTGACGAAGACAGCATTTTCATATAAGTAAATACAGGGCAATGTTAGGATTTTTCTTTCTTTGAAGTGTGATCTGCAGCTGGTACTGATATTGATGTTTACTATTATTCGGATACATTTTTTTGCATAATGAATAACTGTTGAACGTCGGTGCTGTTTCCCCGCAGTATTACGCCGTAGCGTAGCCAGGCAAAAGCATAGGCGTAATATGCTGTTAATGCTGTTTCGATATTTGTATTGATTTTAAGTATGGAGAGGGCATAGGTGAATTGAGACATTTTAGTTTTTAGTATTGCTATGTGTTCTTTCCAGTTCATGTTAGTATCTATATTGACTCCGAGAAATCGACATTTCTTTATTTCATCCATTTCTAGAGTCATTGATAATGTTTTTAGGTCGATAGATTTCCTTTGGTGTGGTAAGTATTGGATTAGTTTACTTTTTTGTGTGTTTATTTCTAAGTTTCGATCTGATAGCCATGATTTTATAGTTGATAAAGTTTTTATAATATTAGCATGTATTTGAGAGTTGGTACTTGGAGAGCATTTGAATATGAGAGAGATGTCATCTGCAAATAGTGTGCAATGTGTATCTAGTAATTTGGGCAACTTGTTAATGTAAATAAGGAAGAGCACACATCCTAGGACGCTGCCTTGGGGGATTGAATGATTGATTGTTTTCATCTCCGATTGAATTGTTTTAATTTGTCCAGTGTCTGGGCATTGATGTTCTATTTGGACTAACTGAATCCTGTTTTCTAAGTATGATCTTAGCCAGTTTAATGGTTTGCCTCTTATACCAATATCTGACAGGTCCTTAACAAGTATTTTTTGTGAGACTTTATCGTAGGCTTTTGTCATATCTAGGAGTATACTGATGGCAATATGTTTATTTTTTATAGTCTCTAGAATTTCTTGTGTATATTTGAACATGGCAAGCGTTGTCGATGAGTTTTTCCGGAAGCCATACTGGTTTTCGTCGAGGAGCTTGTATTTTTCAAGAAAATTGTAATTTGAAATGACTCTCTCAAATATTTTGGATATGGCCGGTAATAGAGCTATTGGTCGATAATTGCTTACTTCAAGCTTTTTCCCGCCTTTTTTTAATATGGGTCTTACTTTTGCAATTTTCAAGGTCTTACTTTTCAATTTTTTACATTTTAAAATGTATAATTACTTGGGTTGAGTCTGGTCGTTTGTATGTATAATAAGTATGTATTTACAAAAGAAAAGTATATAAGTATTATATCCGTTATCTAGTACCCACGACACAAGCGTTTGCTTAGTGTGGGGCTAGATGGCGCTGTATGCAATGTCCCGAAATATTTATTTATTTATTTATAATTTGTAATAATGAAACAGTACACAAAGAAATGGAACGATCAACGAAATATGTCAAAATTTTGCACATCTCTCTAAATGTATGTAATGTATATTATTGTAATGTATCACGTAATGAAAATACATGAATGTCGTAGAGGTAATTTTGAATTCCACAAAAAGAAGGCTATTATAATATTATTCTGAGTTTAGCAACTCTCTCTTGATACACTATTTATGAGTCCACAAAAACATGCAGTGGTTTGAAATATATAATATAATTTTTATATTTTAATAATATACCTACCTATATATATAAACCAAAATACCATCAAATTTTTAAGCAAAATCTAACAAAATTGAATGTTCGATTTAAATTTTAACCTTCCTTTATCCAATTATATAATAATTAGTTTTGTAAACAATATTTTTTTGTATTGTATATATATTCCATTACATATTTGATAAATAAAATAGCGTGTAAGATAAAGGGCTGCCAAACTTCAAACAAACCTTTACTTACTATGTCCCGAGATCTCTTACACGCCTAAAAGTTATGATTATTATCACCTAGAGAATAATGTAACTTGACAAGACCTAACAATGCTTAACATAAACTTAGAAAGTCTAAAATGATGTCTTTCATTTGTGTTGTAAGTAATGATAACGACAATAGATACATTTTATGAGACGAAAATTATTCTGCATAGGCTAAATGAACGTTGAAATTACGATGTCTAGGCACATTTCTAATGTTTCAAAACAAAGTTGTATTTAATAAGTAGCATCTAGACTTCTATGATTTCAATTTACCTATCTTTCTTCGGTACAAGTCATTCGGTCATCCAAGTAATGTTTGCGAATGTAATGTATGAAAATGTTATCGGAAAATTAGTTGAAGTTTGATCCGTCCATAGCATTAGCAAATAAGTATACTATCCGTAAAAGTGAAGTGGACACATTTTGCACTTTAAACATGTATTGCCTTAAGTGATATTAGAATATCTTTATGTCAAATGAGTTGTCTAATGGTTGCAATATCGTTGCATTAGACACAAACATCAAATGTGTTTGTTTCGGCAAAGTGAGTAAAGTTGCCAACAACAAAAAGTACCAATAAACAACGCCCACGAACTGAAAAACCGAAGAGTGGAGAAAGTTTAATCCCCAGAACCAAGAGCCAACAAAAAATGCAGTTAACCCTGAACTTTTAACTAAGACTTTAAGTTGTAAAACCAAAACGTGCGTTTCGATGCGCCATTAAACTGAAATGCAACGATTGATGGGTGCAAGTAGAGTTTGTAGACTATAAAAAGTTCCTTGAACCCGAGAAAAAGTAACGGATATATACGTTTGGAAGTGCATCGCTTGTTTCTTCGATAATATTGTTATTAATGCTGCCATTGACTTGGCAGCGACCTGACAAATTCAGAGGGTGAACTTGTAATGAGGGACGATTCTAGTTGATTAATGATTTCTGTACCACGTGTACATTCGATACAAAAATATTAATAAATCGTTTCTAAATTTTGCATATTTAGAACTTTTCTTTATAGTACAGTTCACTGTACGTGCTACTGTACGTAGCAGAAAACGTATCATCAATCAATCAATCAATATAACTTTATTGTACACCAGAAAACAAAATACTGAAACAATTTATAGTAAAATTACTTAATCTAGGTATCATGTTACCTATATCTAAAAAAAACTTTAATACATACATATATGAAAGTATGACATTCTCACCACCGATAAAAATAAACACTAACGATAATGACAAGGGCTAATTGAAATTTGAAAGTTCGATTAAAAAACGGCACGAACACAATACATCGATTAAAAAATTATAACTTTTTCGTATAAAAACCTCCCTCACGAGGTAGTTTTGAAAGGGGATACTCACCAGACTGACAAGTAAATGCTCGCTGGAGCACATAAATTATGTGTCAGACAGTACACGAAAAAGAAAACAATTAAGGTATGAGCTGTATTTTTCTATTAACCTTGCCGTTGTTTATAGAAATATTCGGATATAATATATTTGTTGAGCTTCTAATTAAGTTTGGAAATGGAATGATTTGGTTAGGTATGTAATTAACAAAGATTAAATACGTATTGTACTTTGGTTTTATGTTTTCCAACATTGAAAAAGCTGTTGTACACCAACTAAACTATACTTTCCCGATATTTATATGTATAGAAGTATAGTCTCTAATGAGACCAGGCTATTTAGTTAAAATTGATACATAATAATCTTGGCCTTCTGCAGTCTTTGTTAATACAAGACCTTTTTTTTATTTACACATTTAATGAAGTACGAGGATAATAGCTATTACTCATATCTATTATATTTTTAGTTTATATCAACCCCTTATGTCGTTTTAATGGTAACTCATAACGTCTATTTTTATGGGATCGTTTGTTAGCCATCAAGTTAATGCTTGAAACGTTGACATGCAATGTTCTTCGAGGTACTAAAAGTTTGAAAGCTTCCCAATCTAAAGGACGAAATTAAGTAAGCTCTCACATTTCTCAAATACATACAATCTTTATTATATTGTTTGTTAAATCCTTAAAATCATAGCTATAAAATTTCTTTCTATATTTTTAAAGTAGGTGTACGTACAATCATCATAATCTATTTCGCAAAGCTCTTCTCTATTCTTAAGATAATTGCCAACCTTTAAAATAAGATGTTTCTTAAGTCGTGAGGTCACAATAAGATAAGGTTTGTATGTCATACTATATTATTTCTATCAGTATTAACGCATACATTGTTGTCAACATTAAGTTTATCCATACAGTCGGTTCATTGGAGATAGTAATGAGTAATGACTAAGGTCAATGATACATATCCCAGTCCCTTAAGCATCCTAATACGAACCCTATAACCTTTCGTCATAAAGTTCATAATTGAATGAGTGAAAAAGGATGGCAAGTTCAGAAAAGCTCTTGAATGGATGTGATAGGTTACATCCTGTGGTTTCAATTACATTGAAAGCGCAATTTATGGTTTATTGATATTTATGAGTTGCATAAAGTGTAAACAATAAACACATGAGTACTGCATTATAATGCAAATAGTTGTCTGATTTACATATCAATTTGCTCAAACTAAGTACATATTATATTTTTTATAAACAATTTTATAAGTTTGGTTCAATTTTCAGAAAACACATTATTTTCTTCAGAAGATCTTAAAATATCACAAAACTGTAATTGAAAAGTAAACTTGCGAAGAACTCTTATTAATTATGCCAGGACTTAATAAAAACGTAGGTATCTAGAGGTCTTGGTAAAGTGGTGTCAAATCTCTAGACCTATCTGCTTACAGTTCATTGGACTCGTAAAACAGATATTCAATAGGTTTCAATAAGTAATTTAATCGTTTCGCTACATCGTAGATTGGGCCGAAAGGACAACAAATTAGACAAATTAACTCGATCGAACCGTGATTCATGTTTGGTCTCGGGCAGTGCGTGGAATTCTGATCATGTACAAAATTTATGTAAGATCTTTTGTCCTTTACAAGACATATAATAATGTATAAGATTTCAGGTCTTGAACATAAAATTGGTAAAGCTTCCATACCTACTTATAGTTGTTGATTGAATTAAGACAAGTCTCAATCAAGCCAGCTTTCAAACAATAAAGAAACTTGAAAACTTTAAACTCCCATTTGCTATGAATAGCGTTGAGTTTTTGTTTCTACCTATATAGTAAACTAGTGGGTGCACGCGGCTACGCTCGCGTGAATGAGTAAAACTAGCATCCACTATTTCAACCCTTTAAAAGTGACATTTCCAAAAATCCTTTCTATAAAGAAACTCTTATTGAAATCGGTCCACTTTATTTGTTTAGGGTGACTCGATGCCACAGGTAGGCATCATTATATATGTCGTAGGATAATTCGATACTTCGAATCTTCGCGGAAATCCTAGGGGTTTTGCGAAAACGCGGATAATTAGACATAGGCGAAAAATTATCTGTCCTGTTGTAGTGCTAGTGTTGGACTCGAAGTCACTTGTCTGTGACAGAAGGTAGATTAGGTTCGTTAGGTTGCTATCTACCACGCACATGCGACGACGAGCGAAGCGAGGAGGAGCCAAGTCCTGTTGTAGTGCAAGTGGAGGGGCAAAAATCCTGACTTTGTCCAGTAAGATTTGATAATTTTTCGCCTATGTCTAATTATCCGCGTTTTCGCAAAACCCCTAGGATTTCCGCGAAGATTCGAAGTATCGAATTATCCTACGACATATATACACATCCGCAGACAATTCAAATACGTCAAAATAGATGTTTTTATAATAGGGGTATAAATTATGATAAACAGACCATAGTCGCTAAAAGCGTATTTTTTGACATACCTACCGATCATTTTGTATCGAATGATTCAATATAACAGAAGCTAATAATTTACAATAACTCATAAAATTATCATATAACCGGAACTATACATCTGTGTGAATTAAGCTAGTAACCATCGAGCAACAAACTAGAACTGAAAGATAAGCTAGGTCACTAAAACAGTCCGATACTCATTTGAATATGGTTTATTATGACTGGAAACCAGACGGTACGAACATGTGTGCAGACTTTGGCTGGCGCAGGCTGGCGCCTGTATGTTAAATAATGAATAACTTAGCTTAAAGATAGTACATACGGATACTCTAGTATATACGAGTAATACATGTTTTGGTTTAGATAGTTTACACGTAGGTTAAAGTGTGTACTTTTTTGTCAAAGGTTGAAATTAGATTTAGCTACAGTAAGCTTGTCATAGTAAAAAATCTTAACTATTGAGTAATTAGAATTGGAACCATGCCTATAGAAAGAACTAGAAATAGTCATAAAAAAAACTTTGTAATAAAAGATACCTCCATGTGAACTAGTTCTTACACTATCTAATAAAACACATGTATTACCGACGAGTTAGGACATAATTGCTGATAATGTTAAGTTAATTGAAAATATTATAAGCTAACGTGTAAAATATGTACATTAATTTTGCAATTTATGCATCTAGGTAAATATGTGGCTGTATTATAATTGTAACACAACTTGGCGTCAACACATAAAGTGGTTCTAGATATTATGTAAGGTATTATTCTTAATTAAATACAGAGCGGGAATATTGTCTGTATATATTTATTCTACCTACATAAGTGTGTTTTAAAATAATAGTAAAATAAAAAAATACATGTTAACTCATTTCATAGCCCACAATTTGTATTCTCCATTTAATTTCCCAATTTCGAGATGTGTACAATATTCATAAATTTGATAGATATTCAATTTCAAAATAACTCACATCTGAGCTTATTTCATTTGAAATCTCCTGCATAAATAATATTGAATTGGCCAAAGTTTCTGAATATCTCAAGCAAAATGTTTCAACGAAAGAGATTTATTTGGAATAAGGTATTATTTACTGACCGCTGCCGTTGAGACCGTTGTGGTGAGAAGCTTATTTTTTCAATCAATTTTAAATATTTTGCGAAGCAAAATATGTTCATATAAGCTCAGCCACACGGTTCTCACGGTGAAATCGCAGCGATCAAATAAAAAAATATGTATTCTTTAATCAAATAAGCGCAAAGGGCAATTTAATAATCTATTTTGGGACAAAATTAAGAAGCACCTACATTATGTGACAAATCCTTTAAAAAATCCTACAGTTAAAACAATAATCTGGATCAAGCAACCCTGAGGATCTGTGACATCAACAATGAAACAAAAGAAAATTCCCCGTCATAAACGATAACGTCTAAAAAATTCCAAAATATAAAAAATTATATATAAAAAATAGTATAATAATATTCAGTATTCTACATAATTTAGTTACCTACATGTCGTACAATAAGTAGAGGGAACATAAAGAACAGAGGACAGGCAGTAATCGGGTAAGTGCTCGCTTGACTGATCGATCCAGCCAGACTACTAATTTCATTGTCTAGGGCTCGTGTCGGAATCGTTGCCGGAAATCATACGTAATAAACGACATGTTAAGGGCAAATAAAGAGGTAAGTAAATGAAATGAAATTAAAATTGAAATAAAATGAAATGTTTATTGTCTGGTAAACTAGGTATATACAGATGTTCAAATTACAGAGCTTCGTCATGTTTGTGATATGAGTCTGTATGTATGAATACATAATTATGAAAATACATTTTAATAATAATACAATTTGATGACACACAAAACAAATTCAATTTAAAAAAAAAGTCATAAAGTGATGATATAAGATTTACATGATAATATGTCAAAGGTAATATACAAATATGTCAGTTTATTGGAATAACATTAAATGTCAATGTGAAATCGATTTATCAAATATCATCATTATCGTTAAGGAACATTTTGATAGAATAATATGCTTTACGTAGCAAGAACTCCTTTAATTTGCGTTTAAAAATTAATAAATCATCTACCAATCTCAATTTCTTTGGTAATTTGTTGTATATGTTTGTGGCCATACAAAAAACACTTTTACTTAGGTATGATGTATGTGACGGTGTGGTGTACAATTGTCCTTCATACCTGCTACCCTCGGGCCTCATCCTAAATAGTTGAGGATTAGATTTAACAAATGTTGCTACTTCACTTACATATAGACAAGGAACAGTAAGAATTTTTAATTTAACAAAATGTTCTTTACATGTTCCTCTCTTTTTTAGTCTACATATTGATCTAATGCATCTTTTTTGCGCTCTAAACACTTTAATTTGGTCAGTTGAGTTTCCCCAAAACATTATTCCGTATCGCAATATCGATGCCACGTGACCATGGTACGCCGCGACAGGGTCGAGTCATTTGCTACCTTCCGAAGTTGAAAGAGCGCATATGCGAATTTATGTACTCTTTTGCATACAATGTCAACGTGTTGCTTCCAATTTAATTTATTGTCAATGTTAACACCTAAAAATCGCGTTATCTCAACTTCTTCAATTTTTTCATTCTTATAATGTATATCAAAGTTAACATTGTCATTATGCCTGTTTCTAAAATACATTATATTTGTTTTACTGACATTAATTTTGAGGTTGTTATTGCGTAACCAGTCAATGATATTTGTTAATGTCGTACTAATGTCATATTGAAGATTGTTTAGCGTGTTATGTTTACAATCATCAGCGAAAAGGGTCATATCATTATCTGTCACATTAGGCATGTCATTGATATAAATTAAGAATAGTAGCGGGCCTAGTACACTGCCTTGCGGGACCCCATATAATACTGGACAAGTTTTAGATTTATACGTTTTAAGTGTCAAAGTTTTTGGACATATGCTACTAAGTTCTGTCATTTGTTGTCTTTTATTTAAATATGATTCAATTAATTTGTTCGCGTTGCCTCGGATACCATATATATTTAATTTTTTTAACAATAAACCGTGGTGAACATTATCGAAGGCTTTGGACATATCCATATACATAGCTATAACTTTACGTTTTTTATCTACGTCAGTCATTACCTTCTGAAGGAAGTTATAAATCGCCATATTAATTGTTTTCTCTCGTCTAAAGCCATATTGATTGCTTGAGAAAAGATTATTATGTTCAAAATAACTATAGATTTTACTGTACATCACTTTTTCTATGACTTTAGAAAAAATAGGAATAAGCGCTACTGGACGATAATTACTGACATTGGTCCTTTCTCCCTTTTTATGAAGAGGTTTCACTATAGAAGTTTTTAATGCTTCAGGGAATACACCTTGCTCCATACATATATTTATTATGTGACTGATTGGAGCAGATATATGAGATGATACGCATTTTATAATGTCAGTACAGACACTATCCGACCCAACGCTTCTTGTATTATTTAAGTCTCGTATTACTTTATAAATGTCTAACGGTATAGTTGGTGTCAAAAATAAGGATGTGGAAGCGTTGAAATTACTCAATGACGAGCACGCAGTTTTGCTATTAACACAACCCTGCCCAACACGTAAAAAGAACTCGTTAAAATAGTTGGCCATCTCGACAGGATCTTTAACTGTATTTCCGTCATCATTAACTATATGTGATACTGTCACATTAGGATAACACGCTTTTTGCTTATTTATTACGTCCCACGTAAGGAACAGTTGATTATTTATTTAAAATAATAAAATATTAAAACAAGGGAAGAAAAACTAAACATACTACTTCTAACTACTACAAAAAAGGGGCACTTAGAAAATCTTTAGAAAAGCCTAAAGATAATTTAAGTGCTCCAGCCCACTACCAGAGGGCAGCGTGCCCAGCATACTGGCCGCATTACCACGCTGGATCTCTCGCTGGCAATGCTGATACGTTGAGCCAGAAAAAGGCCAGCATTTAGGAACAGTTGTGTTATTAAAAAAAATTAGAAGGCGTTAGTTATATTTGGAGGCATATTGACATTGAAATGAAATAGCTGTACTATGCGATTATATAGAGTAGGTACTCGTAGATTATTTCGATTCTGGAAACACATACTTTATATATTTTTCTGTCACCTATCAGAACTGAGGTATTTCTAGTTATTAGGCTCTTCCTATTTACTAGTACATCATCATAAGTACATATCAATTGGCCAGCAACAGTTTTGTTGAAATTGATGTTATTTACTTGCTCGGGCCAGACTGAGCTAGTTTTCTTATGTTTTATTTTTGTATTTTCTGTTAATAACTAACAAATTGATGTTATAAACAAACACGGGCTGCCACAAACTTAGTTCATCTTTTTATATGTATATCTTTGTTCATTGACCTAGTCGCATTCATTCATTTATTTTAAGAGCTCGTCTCTTGACGGTGGAGTATGCGCCATTCTTCATTCGATTTCCTGCAATTTCCTTGACTTCCTTATATGTCATGATACCTGCTCTCTCTTATTTAATTTTTTCTAATTTTCTCTCTTTACCTAGTCGCAAAAAAAGAAAATTAGAGCTACTTTACTAAAGCTTCAGAGTGTCTTATTCATATGCCATAAAAACTTCAACACAAACTCCAAGTTTAAAGGTGTCTGGAGTACGATGTGTTTGATGTATGTCTTCGAAAGTAAATAAACATTTGACTTTATTAGTGTGTTGTCTCAGATGAATTAACGCACCAAATTCAAGACAATCGATTCCTTTGTTCTTACCAAACTGATTTCGACCTTAGTTATTTCATTCGTATTAAATCTACTTTAGTACCTCTGACTAATTTTTGAGTAAGTAGTAAATAGGTACTTAATAGTGAGTATTTAGATTCGAAAGTGTGCTTAAATTTCAAGGTTGTCAATAAGTACCTTTTAAGTGTAGCTTTTAACATAATTGCGGCTAAAATTAGGTTTGAAGATTTGGATAATTTCTTAAGTTTTATTATTCCATATACTTAGTACCTACCTACTTAAAGCTGGTTACGAAACAAAACTATTAATTAGTACATATTTATTCCATGTCAATAATATGCATTGCTGTTACAGCAAAAAATAAAACGATATGTTGCAATTCATATTGTGAATATGATAAAACCGCTTCCGCATTGCATAAAGCAACGAAAAAAAGACAATAAACATTACCGCGTTTATTATGTAAAGTTATAATATTTTATTCAATAAATAATCAACAACTTCTATTTGCAAGTATTGTTTGAATGTTAAGTATACAATGTTATCTACTGGTACTATATACATAAATATTAAATGCAGTAAAGCAAAAAATGAAAAAACCGTCGATAAAGCTTACTGTTCAACTTTATCTATTGACTAAAGCTATATATTATATAAGTATCTACTTACTTTTATTTACTTTGTGTAAAAGCCAAATTGTTTAGTACCAAATACCTCATAGCGTGGTCCAATTACTAGAATAAATTAATAATTATTAACATATTGTCTTGCGTCAGTCTATCCGACATACAAAAATGAAGTTGAAAGCCTAGATACATCTAACAATATCTGTAGGTCTAAAAGATTTCATTTCCATGAAATCTCGAGAGAAATATCAGAGTCATTAAAGCCAGCCCGTAGTTATATTGACATAGTTCGATAAAATGACGTTAATGTCAAGTTAATAAACGAGTCGTTCACCTAAAGTGGCGCTGTCGTTGATTTGTCCAATATGGACGAGATAAAATGGCTACTGAAAAATCAGAAAACCATAATACACCACGTATAAAAATACTAGTAAGTATTCTTCTTCTCATCGACTGAGAGTGGCCAATTCTGGTGTCGAGAGTTTATCAAGCCCCCCTTAGGGCCTGACATGGCTTAACGACTGCCGTACTAGGCAAACAGCCGAGATCTACAATTAGACGTGTCATCCGACCCACAAAAGTGCCCAAATTGGAATGCCACTTTTCGGTCATCCATCCAAGGACTGACTGCGTCATCCTTTGCTTAACATTGGTAATCGCAAGCAATATCCTCCGCTAGCTGTATTAGTTATCAATCAATCAATCAAAAATTCTTTATTGTACACCAATATATCAAGAGAACACAAGTATAAAGAAAAAAAAGTAAACCATAATATTGGGACAGAGGGCGGCCTTATCACTCAGAGTGATCTCTTCCAGGCAACCTAGTTTGGGAAACAACGGTAGTTATCCTTCATAATAATATGTCTTGCTACTTAGAATGCCGAACTAAAAGTCATTAAAATTATATTTTATCTATCAAGAGAACTACTTTTATTCTCCGCGAATCTTTGTAATGTTTACTCGTGTTCCTAAGTAATCCACAAACCAGTCTCGAACATACTGTATGTACCTAAAATTGGTTTATGGAATATATGTAGTATTTCTGCACAAATTATTGATCCCAGCACCCATTTTAGATTCCCGAACCGTCAAACCACGTGTGATTGATTGCTTTGTGTGTCAAAACAACCGCCGCGATATAATGAGCCAATTACTAGGGAATGCCTAGACTATGCAGAGTTTGTGGGGACGAACTTAGACCTGTACCTAAACAAAGTAATTTACTAAGCGGAGTGAGGTTGGGAAGATTCAAAGATTCAAAGATATTTATAGACCTTATAACATTGCGCTACAATAGGTACGTCATATATTACAATAATCATTTATATATATAATTAATACTAGGTTATTATTAATGTCAATAACAATAGAAAATAGAATCAATTATAGCAAAGATAAAAACATCAAAATATATATGTCGTAGGATAATTCGATACTTCGAATCTTCGCGGAAATCCTGGGGGTTTTGCGAAAACGCGGATAATTAGACATAGGCGAAAAATTATCTGTCCTGTTGTAGTGCTAGTGTTGGACTCGAAGTCACTTGTCTGTGACAGAAGGTAGATTAGGTTCGTTAGGTTCCTTTCTACCACGCACATGCGACGACGAGCGAAGCGAGGAGGAGCCAAGTCCTGTTGTAGTGCAAGTGGTGGGGCAAAAATCCTGACTTTGTCTAGTAAGATTTGATAATTTTTCGCCTATGTCTAATTATCCGCGTTTTCGCAAAACCCCTAGGATTTCCGCGAAGATTCGAAGTATCGAATTATCCTACGACATATATAATACATAACGTCATTTACAAACAAACAGTGAAGTCAAGTGGCATCAGCATAAAATGGTATTTTTACATTGTTAGTTTGTTAAAAGACCTTACTTAGACCCTACTTAAATATTCGGTGACGAAAACTTAATTTGTTAATTGTGCAGTTGTAAATAACTTCTCTTTTATATACCTATATTGATGACGCATAAGATTGTCATTGTGTAAGAAGTTTTTCTTTTAGGTGACATAAGTTTGTTGAAAGTGAAAAATTACTCAACATTAATGGGTCAAGATTATTGGCGCAATATGTAAGAAAAGCAGCTTTTAAATCAAGTAAATTTTGCAGAAATAAATTAAGGTTAATGAGACCTTAAAGTCAGGCACGTAAACAGAATAAGTATTAAAAAAGTATAAAAGTAAACAAACTCTTATGGAAGAGAAACTTGAACTTTTTCAAATACTTAAAAGTTTCATCATCATTTTGAGTAAGCATTAAATTTTTTATTTTCCTACCAGAAAAAAAGTCAAAAAGCAATATTTTTGAGCCGTTTGTATTGCAACATGTCATTGGGCAAGATTTAGTCAAGCGTGAGCTTCACCCGCCATAGATAAAATATATTGAATGAGATCATAACAGTATCAAATTGCACCATCGTCAAGGTTCAGTGAAACTTCATTTTACAAGAAGGTAAAGTCGTGAACTTTCATCGCCCTGCGTTTTATGTAAGAGTGATATAACGTTGAAGATGAATCATAATAATGATTTATGCTTTTATCGAACTCGTAAAACTTTATGTTTGAGTTCAACAGAAGGCGATCTGAAGTGGATCGATTCTCACGTTGTTGCGGATATATGCTTCAATACCCTTTATATGGATGTATCATTTAAGTGAGAGGATGAGGTGACTGACTGGTTTATAAACATACAGTTTTAACTGCCGATCGGATTGAGTAATTTTGCACGTTTGTTATGGTCTGTAGGTTTAATAGTAGATAGGGATTTTAGTAAAAAAAATATTCTATGGGACTAAATTTGCATAAATCAAAACTTTAAAATCCAAAAGCTTAGTCTGTTGCGATTACATGTAATGTTAAGTTAACCAATAAAAACTTTGACTAATAAAAGGGAATTAGCTACAGTTAATCCAAATATCTTAAATTATTATATACATCGTTTGCCATCGAGCAAACAGTGAAGTAAAAACTGGTTTTCATTAAAAAAAAAAGTACTGATAGCATGCTGCTGTGCTATAATATGAGATAAACGTTTTTTACGTGTGATAGGTTTACGTTTGACTACAGCCTGCCTGATGTTAAGCATTGCTGCAGTCTAGGGTGTAACACGTTTACCTAGAAGATACCTATTAACTCAATATTTGACCCCTGGATTGTAGGAAACACAGCTTTTGGTAAACTAGGTTTGTTTTTTAATTAATAGCAGCCCAGTTTACCCCGGATCATAGCATAAATATCATTTGAATCTCATTTCAGTGTACAATGACAGTGACATTTCCCGAACTCTCAGCTACTGTCAGCCGTCACAAAGGACATGGTAATAGCTCATTACGCGCATCACTGGCGCACAGCCAAATCACAATTTGATGACTAAATAACAACGGACAGGATTCACTGAATTATAATGTTTGACAATTCTCATTGTCATGGTGGAATTCATATGACAAATTTTGCTAAACAAAATAATAAGTGAATATCTACAATGCAAATGTTTCATGCTGCTAAAGAAAACGCACTTAAAAATGTGTTTTAAATAGCAATTAGGAAGTAAATGATTAAATTTTACAAAATGTTTAATGTCTTTATTTTTATAATACTGGTAAATTAAATAACAAATATAGACACGGCAATTTCCAACCTAGTGTATAGGTATGTCTATCACAAATTTTTCAATAAAAATATGTCCACATTTATTTCAAAGGGTTTGTTGCTTGTTTCCAAACATGTCCTGAAAAGGAGAAGCGACCCTATTTCCTGTTTACCTACGACTATAAGCAAATGAATTCCCTTCGCATCGCAAAGGATTTCCGTAAAATAAATCTATCATTCTTTGTTCACATTTGTCAAGTCAAATAGTTTTACCTTATCTGGATGGACTGAATATGGCTAAACATGTTTCATGGTTGCAACCAAGTAGCAACCAGTACTAAAGTGGACCGATACTAGTTCTACTAGAACTGCTACTTCTTATTTAAAGGGTCTGTATGGATTGGTTATTGATCTTGAGTAGTGTTCGTGATTATATTGCAAGTCCAATCCTTTTTAGGATACTTGTCCTGTTCGATAGATCACTGCGTACTACTAAGTTGTGATATAAATGTTTGACATAAATACTAAACTTGAACAAAAATGTACGCTACTGATATTGTGAAGGCAATCTGGATTGATATATTATACCGACTAATAAAGCTTTTATATACTCTTTTTGAAAGATTTTCAGATTTATGACACAGTTGATGCATTAACTACACGAGTCTTATTTCCTCACTGTCACAGCGCCCAAAAGAGTTAAATAATTAGGATTGTATGTAACGCCTGTCATTTGTTTCAGCGGAGACATGAAACAAAACGACCCGCTCAAGACTCGGCGACACGGCTTCATTGCGAAACAAACCCTTGAGTGCAAAAACTTCGCTCGCTTCATTCCTCCTTTTTGTTTAAAAGAAAACAGTGAAGACTGCAAAATGAATCCCTGAAGGCGTACGTAAATGCAGGTACGTAAATAAATCCGTGCATTTTGTACTTCTTTTCGTTACGAGCATAGCAGCACGTCGCTGTGAGATAGTAGAGACGGTTTTACATCTTCGCATTTCGTGTTTTTTTCTCGGCAATATTTTTCATGCTTTTTTCCTACTTTACGACGTTGCTGTTGCTACAGCGTTAAAAACAAAAATGTAATTTGACCGAGATTGAGATCCGATAAAGTTTTACCTCAGAAATCAATTTACCGCAAGCATTAATTAAATTTCGAATTGCCCGGACCGGATGAAATCGTGAAACGGAAAGACAATCGTGAAAAGGATTTTATGTGACAGTGTTTGAAGTAAAGTGCAGTTTTAATGACACATGGTCGATCAGCTGAGGCGTACAAAGGTCAGTTCCCGAGTCGTTGACCCGCCATCGATTGCGCTTCCCGCCGTAGTGTGCCGACCTCCATTGAATAATACTCATGTACAATCACCTCGTAAATACTTTGGGGAATCTAAAAGACGCAGATTAGATAGCGGTTTGTATGTAAAGTACGGTTGACTGTTGACATTTTTTTTTAACTAAAACGAGTTTTGCTTTTGGCCATAGTTTGCCTGATGGTAAACAAAGGCTGGTACGATGGCGCGTGCTTAGTACAAGTTTATTAGCCTTACACTTTCTTAAGCACTACTGCGATTTTACTTTAAGTTTCTTACATTTTTGTACTGACTATTTCTAAACCTAAACATACTGGAAGATCTTAACAATGTCAATAATAATAATAATCTGTTAAAGTCTGATTGCCAACCTCAGTTACATTAAAATTAAATCAAAATATCAGTTAGGCTTCACTTATAAGCCTACTCACGAGAACAACATATGTACATGCTAAAAATATAAATATCCTGTTAAAATACATTTATGAAAGTGATGTTATTCAGCAAGCAACAGTCTTATATCCAACATAGTACCTCGTCTAGCAGTTTGTTGCAAGTTTGAAAGCAATTTGGGAAAGTAAACAAGCTGACTAAACTCGGTAGTCATATTTGCAGGTGCAATGCAAAGTGCAATGCTTTGGAACAAAGCTTTTACACCTTATATTATTAAGCTTCTTACCGCGGAGCTTTTTGGTAAGACAAATATAAGGCTACTGTGAAGGGACTTTATGTCTATGTAATAGTGTCAAAATGGTACAACAGGTAGTGTCTTGGTATGAGATGAGTCCCCAATTTTTTTGTAAGTTGAGTCCATTACTCAATTGACTATTTGTTTTAAAATCGGGAGAAAATGTTATAATATACGAATAAAATAATCCTATGTTCCAAATGTACTTGTACTTGTGTTCCTTTATTATTGGTGTACAATAAAATATTTTGAATTGAATTGAAGTAAATCAGACCTCGTTTATTAATAGCTCATCATTAAAATTTATTTTTTGTAGGATTGAATTCGTTAAGAAAACACACAAATAATTTATTGCAATACGAAACCTTCCCAAAAACTCCGTGTAGCACCAATAAATAGATGAAAATAAATCCTACCGATATATTTGTAAGAGCTTTTAAAGCTCAGTAGACGTTGATTTCCTTCCTCGCCAGCCCCAACTCAACCGTCCAATTTCCTTCGATAACCTTACAAATGTATTCCTGATAACGTTCCAGAGATAATTAAAAATACCTCCGCCACTATCTGTACCGGAACAGCTGGAATCCGATATCTTGATATATTACTATTGGGGCGACTCGGTTTTTACAACCCCCCTGGGCTGTTGTATATACCTACCTATAAGGGCGTAGGGCTAACAGGGAAGTATTCAGTGCGTTTAGTACAAGTTTTTGTATGCGTATTAAGGTACGTAAAGGTATTTTATTATTTTATCTACTTGTTTGCAGTTGCTACTTATATTCAGTAGTTTTTGAGGGATATGTGTATATCCTATAAAACCAAACATTTTTAATACTGTTTGTTAAATCTAGCATATCGAAATTGTTTGTTACTTTAAATTGTTATAGACATAAAGACAAATTGATAATATTAACAATCTATTTGAGTTTTTGTAGCTATTTCGTAACAAAAGCTCATGGTAAGTAAGTTATTATATAGTCCGTACAGGTGAACAAGGAACGTCGCTTCTGAATTACTCAGCACATTTTTTGCCGCTACTGAATGGGCCATCTATGACAAGGGTCTTTGGAAGTGAATAGATCCGAACAATGCATAGGGACCAATCAATAGACTCGAAACAATAAGTACTGTGATACTTCCTTCAGATAAGCACCTATCATCCCTTTATGTATGGAAGAGGAAATGATATATATCAGAGACGTGGGTTAATTGAGTTAATACGAATGTTAATATGAAATTGACAGCGAGAAAGTGTAAACACATAATAATCACAATACTAGTGTAATACGTCATTAAAGTTTTTACCGCTTATGTCACTCAACTTGTCCTATAAGAAAAAAGTTCACAAGTATTTGAAGTTTGCGAAGCCTACAATTACAACCCATTTTAAGCTCCTTAAAATTAGTATGGCCCAAACTGAAACACATCGTCTGCTACCGAAATATCAACAAACAATTTAGGACATTTCCTGGATACGTCCTAAAAAGGGAAAAGCTTCGACCTTTACAAACACAGTTCCGACGATATGCTCTACAAAACGTAGTCGTAAAAATCATGTTCAGTTCACAGAATTAATGGCGCTACGGCATAAGGCCATAACTTTTATCTATTTTAAAGGAAATATTTATTCTATCGCCTGAAAATTAAAATTGCATATCTGAGTATTTTATCATATAAATTTGAATACGTATTATATTACTAAGACGATTCAGAATCATGCATTTAGTATCGAAATGGTGTGTATTATTCCATATTTTTTCTATTCAATAAAGTTCATAATTTCGCGACGGTATAAATGACTTTGAATTAAAAGATTCATTTCACAAATATGTAATTTCAATTACGCATGTCTGTACTGAGGGTTATCGTTCGGCTTTGTGAAATTTATAGTCTGTGAGGTCCAAAATACTTTGAAAACGTGATAGGTTGTCAATGGCAGGGATTAACAACCGTTCCAAGGGCCTTTATTGAGAGTGAAACATCGTATTGAATAGTTTCCGAAACTCGTTCGTACAGACAATTTGTTTTTACTGACGTTTAACTGCTCGATATATGGAGGGAGGTTATTTTCACCTTTTAACCTATATTCTTTTCTATGCGGGAATATTTTGATCAGAACGAATAGCATATTAACGTATTAAAAAAAACTTGATAGCGCAAGATATAACATTGAGAAGTATTACTGTATTGATGGTTGTTGTACTTATTGAAATTATTATGAAATGTAATGCGTTTGTATTGCCAGCCAAGAATATCTTCATTGTTGTCTGAGTCAGGTCAGAGCGAGGTCTACAAGTGGCAATACCAACCTATGTATGTACGAGTGACTTTTTACTGTACATCATATACTAATCGTAGTATATGATGTGGGTAACATAATCATCATCCACAGCCGGTCATTCACTACTGCTGAGTATAGGCCTCTCTCCTTTAACACCAGTTTCGATCCTATTATACAGATTTTATTCCCAACATAATATTTATACGTATTTATATGTATATGAATCTAATTCAGAGCAATCTAAAGTTTTTTTATTGAATCCAATCAATAGGTAAGTAGGTTTAGTGCAAATTTGTATAGATTCAACGCATCAGCTGTGCGGGTCGTGCCCTCTGGCGGTGAAAGTGTTACATTTATAGATTAAAGCAACTGTTTGGTAAACTGTAACATTGCGCCTCGAGCGGTTTCACTTGGGATAGAGGTTGCGAGGATTGTGTACATTGTGTTGGGATAAGTTAGTAAAATAATATTAGTAAATATACATTCTTGAAGGCTTTAGCTTGTGAAGCGTTATTATAATACAGGCTTGTAACTATTTTTTTGAAGCTAGAATATAAAAATTTGGAGCAATTTTGTAAAAGCAATAAATATTGGTACCTACTTATGTATAGACGAATTATATTTTACCTGAATTCGATTATACTGGTTCAAATACGAATATGTTATGTCCCCAAGCAAGATCTGCCCCTTAATTACATATGCCGTTAAAACACGTGAGTATCGTTTATAATAAAGCTTTTGTTTTTAAAACCGCTAAGCCCCTCTAATCGCTCACTCCCCAACGAACACTATGTAAGTATCTTGCGCACGCGCCGCGCCCGCCGCACCGCCCAGACTATTTACGTAGGAACACTTTATTGCATTGTCACATTGCACTCGTAAATTATGGCAGTGCAATAACATCAGCCTGTTGCCACTATAGATGTATTCATTCAGGTTTATGCAAAACTAAAATAGGTACAAAGTATGAATAAAAAACTTTGTAAAGGAATTGACATGTTCGTCAGAAATGTTAAGTAATACCCCATACAGATGTTAAATTACAGTATTTATTGTATAATGTGGACAAAGCAATGCTATCGATGGTAATACAATGACTTTTTCACCCATAGATCATCATTTTCTTCAACTTCTGAAAAATTCTCTAGAAATTAGTCATATTTTTTCCATTTCTATTATACTATTTATCCATTCGTGGCTATCTTTGTTTCCATGGATACAGCTATACCAGGACACCAGAAACAATGCAAAGAATTTAGCACAACGGCGTCTACAAAATGGCGCCTATAAAATTGCATCACAGTCATAAAATCTTACCGTAAGTCTTTGTATGTGCCTAGTTAATTCGCCGTTAGTCATTCATAAAATTAATAATGTCACTGAGTCAAACTAACTTGTACAAGTAAGTCGAGTCAACAAATTTAAGGAGCGGAAATGCCTCCTTTGAATGTCAGAACTTTCCTAAGCAGAATACGTTAGGCATTGTTAATACTAGTACTACATACAGGGTTAGAAATGAAGAAAGACGCAAATGAGTAATCTATGAAAACCGGTGTGAAATTGAATTAATACAATTTTGTTGGTTTTGTCTTCTTCACAAAATATTTTGACATTAATAAGTCCCTTATTTCACTGATTTGAGTATCATATAAGGGTCTAATGCAATTGGAATTAAAGTGCCAGATGAAAAATTAAATGCTTATGAAATTAAGTTAACTATTTGTGTTATTTATCAAATGTATAACAAACTCACAATATTGCCTAACAAAAAAAACGAAACACATAGTTATATCAAATTATTTTAGGCCGAATTTCTATGGCATATATTGATGAACCTAGATTCACTTAGATATTTTCATGGTAACCTTGTATAGTTTGAATTCGTAAAGTGAGTCATGGGTGCTCAAATCATTTTGGTAGTTAAGTGAGAAGTGAAAGGATAGTGCTTAACAAGTACAGGATACAATCGCGGTTGACTGGATAATTGCTTGCCTAGTGTATTGTAGAGATTTACTAATTTATAAAGTGATAATATAGAGCTTTAACTTATTTGATGAAGACTAACTGAACGTGAAGACATAGTTCGTATATAATAATGAACAGAAAATTAGAAAATGTAACAAAAATCTTCATTAGAGTTAATTCACATATACTTGAGATATGGATCTTTAGAGATATTTTAAGGCGGTGATTGACCCGGCAGGCAGGGTTTGTTGGTTTCGTAATAATAGTCTATGATGATTATTTCATTATAACATTTAATATAACCTTAAGTATAAACATAAACGTACGTTACGTCCAAAGTCGGTGAAAATGACATATTGTTATTTATTTATTTAAGACACAAAAACAACTTACAAACTAAAACTTATAATAAAAACAAACTCCGATGTAAAAAAATAAATAAATTTGTAAGTCTAACTATTGCGTACAGCTTTCTTTACAATATAATGTTGTACTCTTAAAGTTTATAGTAAACGTCACTGTTATAAGCGGTAATATTACATTTATTAAGTAAGTTTTTGAATTTAGTTAAGTTGTGATGAAATATATCTAGTTTAGTACTTTCTTTACTACTGAGTTTATTGTACAAATGACACATACGAAACAATGAAAACCTTACCTCTGTAATTATCTAGTTTTATACAACTTTATAAGGATTACAATGTCAAAAGCACGATCAGAAGAAAGCTCGCGTGGGAACTAATCGGTTTAGTTTTAACACTCGCTGGCTTAAAAGTGCACGCTAAATAGTGGAACGAAACATTAAAGTGCACATAATAAATTATGCTTCACACGTCGATTAGTAATGCAAAAAGCTCGTTTGCATCTGATTCTTTGGGTCTGTTCTTTTTGCACGATCTTACCTTGGCTTTTTTATTACATGTCTAAGAGTATTTTAAAAGTTTTCCGGCAGATATAAGAAAATATGTAAGTAAGTAAGAAATCCATCAACATCATGCTAATTAATAGAAGACTTAAATGGGATACATATAACCTAAGCCTAAGTAGTAAGCATTTAGCACAAAAATGTAGCAAATTGTACGTTAAATCAAGGGCTGAAAAGACTGGGTGGTTAGAAAACAGAACCAGAGTTGTTCACTCACATAATACATGATCTTAGATGATATATCGAATGATAAACGTACTTCGCTTACTTTGTGTATCAAGAAAAAAGCACACTTTATATAAACTAGCCTGAATTCTCAAAGTAATGGTATGATATTTTTCTATACATTGAGTTTTTTTTGTGAAGTTCTCTACTAACTTCCCAAAGCAATGGATGTTGTAGTCAGTAGGTTTTTTTCGATCTAATAGCCTGCTTCTAGCTTCTCACAGCAATGGGAGTAATGGTCAGTAGGAATGCCTCCTCATTTACGTTCCCATCACGCGCCGCGCGCGCCACCTAGTCTTTGAGCCGCAATGCAGTTTGCAAGCGGAAGCGACCAGCGGGCTACAGGACATTATGCAATCGTGAATCACGATTTTTCTTGTCCTATAGGAACTCATGGAAAATGGGTATAAATGACTTAGGGAGTATACTATTCTTACTTCACAATGTTTGTCAATTGCGTATTGTACGGCTACTGTTAGTTGTATAAAGTATTATTATTTTTAATTTTATTTTTAATGAAAATGGTATTTAGTTTTCGTCATACGCCTAAATTTAAGACATTCAGAGAGTGTTTTACTCAGATTATTTTGTATTTTGTTCAAGTACCTTTCCAGTTTTCAGCAAAAACAAAGTTATTACATAATAGGATTGCGTTTTAATGTAACTAACCCCAAGTTTATTTTTATATCATCTTGAATTAGTAAAAGTACTATCCATCAAAGTACTACAGCTACTAACTATTTATAGTTCACCTAAGATTTATTGCAGTTATTGAGTAGGTACTTATTGAGTACTAAATCAAGCCAGTTTGATTTATAGGTAGAATTATACATTTTACGGTGAACTTATTAAAGAGTTTCAAGAGTATAAACAATTTACGTTCAACTTGCATTTTTACGATGCCGTAAAACGTTTACGGGTAACGTCTTGTTAAATTTCTTTCAGGTAAATAAACAAACAATTTCCCTTTGCTGGAAAATTAAGGGATTTGCGTTTTACAATGTTTTACAGATGGTAAGTGCCGTCGAGTTAATGACATGTTCTTTGTTGTTTATTTCACGACTTGTAATGCCCGATCAATATAAGATAGCGTCGTAAAGAGAAACGTATTCTAGATATACTCGTATGCTACGTATAATTCTATAGCATGTTTTTGATGATGATGAGCAAATTTAATAAATAATTAATTTTGGTTTTCAAAATGGCTTATTTATCGAGTTTTTATACATATACTTATCTTGAAATGTAGTTTGAAATTTCACGACAGAAAGTTATCTTTCAAAGGCTGCGATATTGAAATCTGCCAATCATAAACATAGCATATAGCTTACGTTTACTAAAAATATTCAGCGATGTAAAAGATTTTTAGCCTCTTTCAAGTGAAGTATCTCAATCATTTAAAAAAATAAATGTTACAGTAAATCGCTGTCGCTCCATCACAGAATGACTTAGCGAGCGCACACCTAGTACTACTTTAATTTAGTAAAAACAAAATGTAAATGTAACATACCACACGTTACGTGCCTCACAAGTGGCTGGAGGGAAAATGTTATAAATCATTCATATTGTGTTGGGAATATACACATTACTTATATTTATATTACTAATGTAGCATATGTGTTATTAATATAAATAAATCATTGTTCATTACAAAAATATACAAACCTTAGTGAAACTGATGTGTGATTTAATTATGAACACTTTTCCTACCGTCTGATTTAAAAGGTGATCACACCATTATTTCCATGGTGGGATTACCTTTTTAGTGAGTATTGTTTGATGAACATAAGTTAAGGATAAAACACGCTGATAACAATAAATAAGATACCTACACACGTATGACACTAACGTTTCCCAACCATCAAGTCAAATACTTCTCCCGTTTTCAGATCTTCAACTCCCAAAAAATTCCTAAAGACGATTTTAACTACAGTTACTTACATGTTTGTCAAACAGTGTACAGTAACCAAGAAGGCATCGCACGATCATCGAACTTGACCATACAAAAAGGGCCGAAGGGAATGCGGCTTGCACTTTTAAGGCTACGACCAAGTACGTGAGTACTGTATGCACATGGAAGCCTATTCTTATGTGAATTATTTATCTAAGCTTTGTCGGAAAGGACGGGCAATGGTCGGACATGGTTAATGGAGACAGTCTCCTAATATAGTTATATGTACATATAGTTTGTGTTTTATATGTAGAATTTATCTTCTTCCACTATACATAGATAGGTTAGGTATGTGTGTGTAAGAGTAAAATCAATGAATCGACAGTCACGTACCTATTGAATGTACGTTAATGCTTATTTTTTTATCATCTAGTTTCTTGCTTACTTTGTAATAAAATGATTTTAAAACTTTCGTGTGTTGGTTGTTTATTATACTCGTCTAACAACACTTATGAGGTGGCACAATAAACCAGAAGTGGCAACGGCTCGAGTGTTGATCCCTTCACGAATAAATCTCAAAATGGTGGTCATAAAATGCAATTCTGTTATTCACCACCAACTCTCCAAACAGATATATGGGTCAAACGTACGATTAGCGTCACGCTAGTAAAATTAAAAGAATAGTCCAAAAATACAGTCAGAAAACGTATTAGAATAACAACCGGGAAGCGGTATAAAACAGATCTTTTATAAATAGACTTAGGTCTTAGTGCTTCGAGATAGGGTTTAGAATCGTCAGTGCGTTTTGGAGAACGGATATACTATGAATCACCGGAACAGAGCTCCGAATTGTGCCTCCACCTGAGAATCAATGTGAACGTGTTTGAAATACAATACAAGTTTTCGCCACAATTTATCGAACATAATTATTATTGTAGTCGGCTGGTGACGTGAAGTTATCTTGAATCAAATTGTCGCAAATTATGTAGTAATTATTATTTAGTCACTCGTCATGAATTCGAATTAGGTCATCCGTTTAGAACGCTAGCCGTGCAGTGGGTGTGGACAGGACGGATCTTTTAAGTTATCACTTTGAGGATAATATGGGTTAACCTAATTTGTATATAATATGTTAAAAAGTACGTTAAAATTAATAGGAAAATTAGTTTATTTTTATTCTTATTTAACCAGTTGAGAATTGATTTATTGTTTGAACAGTGGAAGATATGACTATGTTGAAAGAATAAAAAATATTTCAAAGCTGTAAAACTATATACAAAGTTTGGGGTCACGTTTAACCGAGATTTTATTGCAACAAACCATGAACTACCAAAACAGGCGCCATAAAAGTCTATTATCTGCACAAATAACCTAATTATCTTCCACTCGAGCAGGCTTCCACTCTGAACTACTGAAACGCGTGCATCCTTTTCCCTCCTGCACATTTCAATTGCAAGTAATGTGCACCCATCCTTGTCTGATGTCTATAATTATCCCGAGACACGATTTCCGGTGGCATGCAGAAGCCACAGTTGCGCTGCACTCGGTCCATAAAAATTAGCAGAATTTGTCCAACTTCCTCGTTCATTGAGATGAGTAACGGAAATTAACATTAAGAAAATATTATCACCAATGGCTCGTCATTAAGTGATGAGTTCTTAGTAGTAAAATCGATATATCATGGGTACATAAAATTTCCATGATCGCTCTGAAATTAATGTAAAGTCAAAAGTGCATGAAACGGTAAAAAAATCACTTAAAGCGGATCTTTGTAATTTTAGAGAAAAAAAAACGTGAAAACAACTTCATAATTTACAAGTCTCTGCTTCAATGCCACAATCAGTGTAACTATATGTATATTATTCCATCCTAATCTAGACCTTTCTTAGCCTGTTATTACAGTAAAACTTGAAAAACTTAGTAAGTGATCGATTCGTTTCAGATCAAAGAATTCTTTTACAAAACAGGCCTTTAGAAAATTCCACATTAAACGTCACAATATTACTAAGAAAGAATAAAGAGAACTCCACATCAAAGTATGGCACTTTATTGATAAAAACGAAATGAAAAGAATATAGGTACAAGACTAGATTCTAGATCCACAGGTACCAAGTCTGCGTCTGACAGCTGTAGCCTAGTTTACGATGTTTGATTCAGTTCAGACGTTTGTATTTCATACGTACTATTGGTTGTCAGCGCCGTCTGGTTGCCATATTAGCCAACATAGATACGATCGCCTTTTGTTGAAACTTATGAGTTGTAGACGTCAGGGAGGATACTGTATCTGCCCACGTTTATACTGTTTGTCTGTGTTATACCCAGTTCATAGGTGTATAGTCTTCGTGTATAGAGTATACTATGATTGATGACTAAGTTTTGACTTGCTGCTGTTATGAAACAGGAAAAAATACGTGTTTATTATTTAAATGTCATAAGAGTCGATTATCATTATTGGTTTAATAATATTACTTTGTTATTGTTCCTAAATTATCCTGATGGTATTGTTACGACTGGCACCGACTCCAAATATTACGGATTTCAATAAGACTACTTATCGTGTCAAACATCATCAAACTTTGTTTAGGTATTGTTTTTGTAAATGAAAATAAAATTTAAAACGAAAAAGTTGCTTATCATTTAGCGGCTAAGTTCCTCCACAAAATATGAGTTATTAATTATCACCAACTTAACACTTGTGTATACGGACGGTCGGAGTGAGTAAAATTCGTGGAAACATTAACATTATCAAAGTCTGCAATCTTGACTAATAAGTACTCAATTTTAGGTCATACAAATTTCGTTGAAATTATAAAAATGGCGTGAAAAGGTGGTATTAACATAATATTATGTCTGTAATTAAAACTGAAACAAAACGGAAACGAAAAGTTGAGTGTTCTTTTCAGAATTTCACCGGAAGTATAAAATAGGTGTAGGTACGATTAAGAGTTCTTTATAGTACATTTTTATTTCAATAATAAGGAATTCATGACACAACAATGGCTCTAATTTACCCCGAATCAATAAGATTATATAGATATACCTCTTCTCCTCCTTAGCACATATACCTCAGTACTGAGGATCGTGAATCTGCGCAGAATCGATTCATGCATTCATTGGAAAGTTCTTCTGGGCAAGGGCAAATTCAAATTCAAATTAAAATTCATTTATTCCAATTAGCACCGTTCACGATTTACACTAATAATAACATAGAAATAAATTTAAAGGCTCTTCTACAAAAGACAGATACTCACGAATTTGGTTATCCTCAAAAGTATTTAAGTTATTTAAGTAGTACGTGTGCGAGTGGTCAACTCTGGTGTCAGTGTTTTCAAACCGCCCTAAGGGCCTCTGACATGCCTTAACGACTTTCGTTATTAAGACATAAAGCCCAAGTAAAGAAGTATATAATGATATATTCCACTTACTATACCATCAGTTTCTAAATTACAAAATTAGCGTATAAATATCTTCGTGGTGGCGTATCTAAATGCGTCGAGATTGCAGCTTCCGCCCAATTCAGAGCACTAGCGCCATGATAATGTACAAAGGGCCAACTATAGTTGCCAATTAATATATGCTAATTGACATTTAGGCAGCCTAGTGTTAATTTGTTAATTTTCAACATGAATAGACACTTTTGACACCTTTGTGAAGTATTTTACAGGTGGTTGATGCTGTGATATAGGTATCATATAAGGTAATAACGGTGTATGTACACTACTAACGCCCCGCGGCGTCACATGTGCTAATATGGGCCTTAGTAAGTAGTTAATTGTTATAGTAAACATTACGAAGTTCGTAATTATTTTCCATATCAACATTTTTATTTCGGAACACCTCATCAAATAATAAAAGCTTCTCATAATATAGCATATTAAAGTGTCAATCAAAAACTTACAATATTCTTTTGATTTTGTTGTTGCAAACGATACTAAAAACTATTCCTTAATCTTTCAACGCTAAGACATCAATAGACATATCTCTCCCGCCTCAAAGTCTGTAAAATCAAAACCCATTTTATCTAAACATTATTACTAATTAACATATCATATACAGCTTTACGCCTATTGTGCTTTTACAACAATGCATGCGGATGGCGAGAGATAGCCAAACCATATTTAGGTCAATACCGGCGGCCTCCAGCGTAGTTACTCGCTACTTGCTATAATTCATAGACAATACATATTAGAGACACATAATTGACATACCAGACTGGCCAGCACGTGGTATTCGACTGTCCTCTAACCAAGTATGACGGACAAACGGAGGATTTTAAAACCTTAACTGCAGATGCGATTGCGTATTTAAAAACACTAAGTCTTTGAAGTACAGATAAAAAAATGCCTTACGATAAATAATAATAGACAAAGAAAACATAGTTATGGGAGCGTGTGTACCCTGTGCTTCAGGCTTTTTAAAGACCTACTGAAGGGCACAAAAACGTGCAAGATTATCTAGCAAACATGCAAATGCAAGTTTGTTAGATAAGTTTTGTCAGCATAATAAACCGTTTCGTATATTGTATGTCTTTGTGTTGGTCTGCAATATCCGTAACATGGTAAAAACTATACTAATTTCATCAATATGTTGTAAACTGTACCGTTCCGTCAACAATAAAAATATATAATAATATAACTATAACATTTATTTATTATTATTTATAACATGCGTTAACTAAACACAATATATATGCCTCCAATCTTATTTCGCATGTAGACGACGAAGTCGGCATAATCTCTAAGCAGAAATGTATTCCTGGATACCATGTCACTGACCTATCACGTAAGATTCTTTTACATATGTTTTTCAGATTTTTAATAATTAAATTACGTCTATTGATTGTCATGTCGTTTCCACAATTCATTGTGACTCATAAATTTTCGCTACCGAACTCAATTGGATCGGATTCTGTCTTATTGTGAGTTTTTTGCTCCTCACCTTACGTAGGAACTGAGCCTGATTACATTTACAAGTTTGAATGAATGGCGCCTCTACCACAGCACGTTTTCAGTTTTTATTTATCTACCTTGTTAAATAAATTGCTCAATTTATAGTAGATATTAAGTACTAAGATAATGATATTTATTGTTGGTATTCGGGGTCAGTATATAAAGCAGCACAGTTAATTTATATACTCGTATGTACATATGCTAAATATGTATAGATACTATTCTGTAAAAATACAGCGTTATAACTCAGATAGACACCTTGTTGTATTTAACAAGTTTTCAAAATAGAGCTTTGCCAGAGATTCCCAGTCGATAATCTTAATTTAGGCTACAGGAAGCACCAGCCCGGCTAGCTCAGTCGGTAGAGCATGAGACTCTTAATCTCAGGGTCGTGGGTTCGAGCCCCACGTTGGGCGAATTTTTTTTTAACTTTCATTTTGAACGTTTGGGTAAACCGGCTATAACATTCATAGTTATAGAGATCAGACAGTATTAACTTTAAAGATATTTTTTTCACTACAGAATCAAAGAATTGTTCTTATCACAGTCAGAACTTCAATTATTTACAAGAACTTAGCAACTATAGAGTGGGCAACAAAAGGCTAGGCACCTGGTAGGTACCTACAGCCGTAGAGACAAAGGCTCGAGATGTTTTACTCTAGATACCCGAGTTCCAGACGCCTTTTGTCTCACTTATCATGCCCAGATGCTGCTATTGTTCAGGATATGCCTAAATGTCTTCTTGTGAAGAGAAAAGCATTATAAAGATTATGTAGAATTGTCAAAAACTATGTTATATGCAAATAATTCTGTACGCTTTACAAAATAAATCTTTTTTTAGACAATGCCATCCTTGATGATATATAAAAAAGCAAAATGCATGTTGGATTAAAAGTTCAATGAAATGATCAAATCAAAAATATATATTATAATACTATCAATCAACAAAATTGATCATTAAAATCGTGATCATGTGATTTTTTAAGCTCGTTAGAAAAACCTGAATAGCATCATTTTGCTAGAAATCTGATATTTCCAATGTGTTTGATAGATTGCAACACCGTCTCCATTATAATGAGCCGTGCGTCTCATAAAATGTGGCGACATCGCATGAACAAGGAATAACAACGTTGTTACTGCTACCTTTTTGTAGGGCTGTCAACTAGAATACTATGAAATTGCCGATTTGTATGACGAAATTGAGAATAAAATGTCTGAACAGATTTAGATGCAATTGATGACTATAGTAAGATGGAAAAAAGCTATGCACTGCGTACATATCAATTTCTCAAAAACAGAGTATATGATAAAAATATACCTAGATAAAGTAGTGAAACCGACGACACATTGAAAGAGGTGTTTTCAATGACTTCCCTATAAGTAATATGCACTAGTGACTAGTAATACATTTTTTTTTATCTAAAAGGTACATATTTCGACTATTGATACAATAAAAATTGTATTTGGAAAAAATATAGCTGTACGTAAAAGTTATAAAAAGATTAAAATGTAAGAAAAAAACGGCAATTTCATAGGTAAAGACCTATTACATAAGCCGGGGAATTTAAAACAGCGCCATCTAGTACATATGACCCTTGACTAAGATGAAATGGCGGGTGCTTGTGTGATGAATAAAATTGATATAAAAATAGTTAATGGACGACCCAGTGAATGATTTATCAATTAACTTACCTACCTGGTAATTGACTTTCAAAATATTATTATAGGTAGACAAATATGGTTTGCACTTGGTATTACTTGGCACAATACATAACCCAGACTCATTGCAATCAGCAATCATAACAAGTTAAAAAACACTGCAATGAACTTGTTAATAAAATAACGAAATTATTTTTATGATTTCGAATTTTTAACGAAATGCTATTGAATAAGTATGCTAAAACCACTCGTTAGTCAAAACATTGTTTGTGAATACATATTTAGTTGGAAGGCCTCGCCTAATTTTGTGATTTGCTTTAATAATAAATTGAATTTTTCATGTCTGCGATGTTAACATGCCATAATTAGTTTACTATCTAGTTAAAGCTACTTCAAATTATAGGGATTCGAGTCCACAATGACCTGTTTAGCTCAAATGTCAAAGTGAATAAAGTAATTTCATTGAGTACCTATGCTCTAAAAACTTTTAGTACAGGTAAATGGCCTACATTAAAAAGTAGAAAAGTGTAGTTAAACTTTTTTAGTTAAGCTTAATGAGTTTATTATTTTATTAGGTTGATAGTGTTGTTCCGGGGCTGAGCTGACAGACTCCGGGAATGAGCTGACAGACTCCGGGGCTGAGCTGACAGACTCCGGGGCTGAGCTGACAGACTCTGGGGATGAGCTGACAGACTCCGGGGCTGAGCTGACAGACTCCGGGGATGAGCTGACAGACACCGGAGGGGTCCACAGGGTGGCGGATAGTGTAAAGGCCACCAGATATGGTGGTTAGCAGCGAATAACCAATAAGCAGTCCCCGACCAACAGCGGCGGAACTATCAGGACGTAGTGGGTAGTCTGGTGGAGCGGGCTAACCTATAAAGTGCTACAAAAGGTCCAACAACGGTTCTGTGACATGGCGATCAAACGCCGCCATTAAATAAGCGTTTCCCCGGTGTTAGGCAGCGGTAACACCGGTACTGGCGAGAGGCCGAAGAGGAAGGCTCTGGAAGGGTTCTGGTCAGGATAGCAACTGATGGGCAACCAGCTCTTGTACCGCGGTGCGGAAGGCAAGTGGGAAACCACCGCACTACTTATCCCAATTTTGGAGTAATGGAAAATGTCGCCTAATACAGTTCCGAATATCCATAGCAAAACCGAATATCCATAGCAAAACCGAATATCCATAGCAAAACCGAATATCCATAGCAAAAACAGCATTCAACCGGAAAAAACATTTACTAAAATCCAAAATTGCAAAACACGTAAGAAAACAGCTCATAAAATCTTACATATGGAGTATTGCTCTTTATGGAAGCGAAACTTGGACCATGACTCAAAGAGATAGAGAACGAATAGAAGCTTTTGAAATGTGGTGCTGGCGGCGGATGGAGAAAATTAGTTGGACAGAAAGAAAGACCAATGAAGAAGTGCTGAGCATGGTCCAAGAACACCGTACAATACTGGCAACTATTGAAAACAGAAGAGGGAAGATGGTTGGCCACCTTATACGACATGACGAATTTATAAGAAACATCATGGAAGGAAAATTGGAAGCCCGAAGAGGAAGAGGAAGGCCGAGAAGATCATACATGGACCAAATAAAAGAAAAGGCGGGTGTCATGTCGTATAAGGAGGTCAAGGAATTGGCAGAAGACCGGGAAGGATGGCGCATACTCCACAGACAAGGGCCCGGCCCTTAAATTTATGATGATGATGATGATAGTGTTGTTGTCATTTTTTTATGCAATATAAAGTACACCTATACGCACTTATGAAACTATGATACACAAAAAAAAATTAGTAATTACTTTAAAGTATTAATATCTAGTTTTATAAATAGCCAGCCCTGCCTGATAGCGCCACCTACATGTGCTAATAATAAACTACGGAGTGTATAATCTTCTCCATTGCACCTTCACACCTCCCGCTGAGAATTGACGGGCTGGCCACATAGTCTACAGCTAAACAAATAGACGTCTCATGGCAAAAAAATTGATACCTACATATTGGTACAATATTATACTGTGTGTGTTAAATTATAATCTAGCGATCTTCAAATCGAGCGTGTATCGGATTTTATCGGGTAAGCACGCTCCATCTTTGGCCATAGCCTTTGCTTATCATCAGGCAAACTATGGACAAGTGCAAGCCGTTTTAGTTAAGGAAAATGTGTATAATATAAGTAATATGGAAGCAGAAAAAAATACATATATTGACTTTGACTTTAACATTGCTAACAGGAGTCTCTAAATTACCTACATTGTCTTGTCTAAAATATATCTAGATGTAGCTATTCACTCGATATTTTGATACGAATTGGTAGTAATTTATACTGTAGTGGTCTAGTTTGGTTCAAAATTAAGTAAAGTCCGTAAATTTATATGCTAATATGAGGACTGTTTAAACAAAAACATAATCAGTAGGTATTTCTTTACCTCAGTGAAATTTTCTATAAATTTTTAAGAAGTTGACATAGTACGGCAGTCCCTCGATACCCTCGAAACCAGAGTTGGCCACTCTCATTCGAGAAGAAGAAGAAGAAGAAGATAAAAAGAAAAACTATCATCAAACAAGATGCTAGGGCAAAAGAACAAGGAAGTAACAGATCCCAGATTCACAAGTCAATAAAGGAAGTATATACTTACCTCGTATACATTACCTAATCTTTATTCAGTGTTTAATCAAAGAAAATGAAACAGAGGTGGCTTGTAACCACGAAACTAACAGACAGTAGACACCAAAGTGTACAAGGTTACTAGTAATATTAGTATTTTTAGGGTCGCGTTTTGCTGCATCATAAAACCATAGGTACATAAGTACATATTTTTCAAAAGAGTGTTATTTAAATAAATCACACCAGCTTTCAATATCAAAACAATAAGGGGTGTGGATTGGGCAAAACAGCACCTTAATTTTACTTGCGTTAAACCTTTGATAGATGACTCTTTAGTCATTTATCGAATGCCAAATTGGATGTTTCTATTTTATGTCACAAGAATAGAGACTAATACGAGTAGACGATTCCATGGTTACAACCTTTGTTTAAAATGAGTAACCCAGCCATGTATATAGTAGTATTAGTATTTAGTAGTATAGTGTAGTATTGCCTCATTTCCCTGCAAGTGGTTGCACTGAGTTTGCCCAATAAATTAACTCGGGCCGATTCTTGAATTAAGCCCCGCGCTGTAGCAACACTCTCTGGACCAGTTATCACTTCGCGCTCTTACATAAACATAATGCCTAAGGGTTTACTCACAGTAAAAGCATGTTTTAATCACTCTTTGTAGTGTAGGCCTATGGTATTTTATGTAATTGAAAATTTCACCAAACCTAATGACACTGAAAATTAGTAACGTAAAAGTCGATTTCCGGTTTTTATTTTGTTATAGGTAAAAAAGTGTGTAACTCGTAATGTTTTAGTATTTTGTCGTTTATCAACAAATACATTGTCTCATTTACAAAACTGATATATCAATGTTCTTGTTAAACATTCGATTGACTTTATGTTAGGTATATTTTTTTACCAAAATTACGTACAATAAAATAAGAATATATCTTTTGTGTTGTTTTTAAAATAAACTGGAACTAAACGTTGGCTTCCTCCGGAAATCAATGACATCGCAATTTTTTGGCAAAGAACTACATAATTTGAATCTCTGAGAAATTTCAATGTGAATGAACTTTGACTTACTATGTCAAGGTGAGAGCAGACAGGAAGCTATGCATACGTCCGAAAATTCTATAGGATATTGTTGTACAATGTGAATCTGAACAAAATTCACGAGTGATTCTTTTTATTAATGTATTGTTTCTTTTTAATCTTACATAGTTTCTTTTTCTAATTGGTTGACAACGAAAAAAACATTTTTCACTGATTTATTTACATCTGGCAGTTACGAGAATTTCTAAAGTAAAATATGTCTATCTATCTTTCCTACTTCCTTTTAGGAACTATGTACTTGAAATATGTAAATTCAACAAGTGTGATTTTCTAATCAGAACACAACCTAATGTGAATACAATCAGGAAGCAGCTAACTATCTTAGTCAGTTTAAACCGTAATTGAATCTGGTTCAACTGTATCCATCCTATGGACTGATTTATAATGCGTTATTGTACTATTTTTGAACGGCATTTAGAAACATCACGTGTCTAATTAAAAATGCATTTGTAATCCAAAAACATGATGTGCATGTTTGTCTAGACTTCAAAGCTCCTTCGTGTAAAGTTACAAATGAGATTAATATTTTGCGTGATGTGTTTTTGATGGCAGGTATCTAATACGCGTAGTATTTCTTCGTTAGTTTCGTATGTACTGAAGTATTAGCATACATATTGCTTCAGCAAAGTTCTATTCGAACGAAACTACTCCTATATAAGTTCCCTTCATATAGTTGCTCGTACTTCAAACACACCCTAATCTTCGAGGTTCCTCATTTTATTAGAAAAGGAACCGTGAATAGTAACTTCGCTGAAAGGAAACCCAATTTCTCCCCATTTATAGGAGCTAAAACAAATGGCTCCGGCTACCAGAGGAGGTTAAAAGAACGAAACCTCCTCCCACTCGTCACTTAGCACATTAATCTCCTCTAACCGTCGTCCTTCTGTCACTGCCAGTAATCTAATACGACACGCCGGCTTTTTGTCCCCATATTACTTGCACTGGGTGGAAATACGCCTTAAAACGAGCGTTAATCCGTCAGCGGATAAACGACCCCCTTTTAGGGACGAAGACGAAATCAAACATTCCCAGGATGAAAGGGAGACGTTTGCGACTTACGGCCGTCACTAAGCCACGGAGCTAATACATAAATAGCCTACTTACAGCGGCTCTAGATATTATTTCCATCTCAGTAAATTAAGATAAACGAGAACTCGACAAAGCCATTCCTCCAAAACGAAAGCAAACAGCTTTGTTTCCTATAATAGAGCCGGAGAAAAAACGGTTATGAAAGGGACATTGTCTGGTAAATCAGGCTCTGATGCAGATAACCTCCACAATGCGAGACGGCAGGATAACAAGGAGCCAGTTTCCGGCGACAGACGAGACAAAAATTTACAAGTCGTCAGGATATTTCTTCAACTGCTTAGTATGCATGAGCCGCGCCGAGAGTGCGCTACTACGTGTAAATTATGCTGGCTATTATAAATAAGTTCGAGAAAGGTGGGGTTCGTTTGCACGCCCACGTTCAACTTCAGCTGGGGTTTTAATATTTTAAAGGTTAGCTCCAAGTTATACTAGATATAGTTAGTATGACTTACCGCGTTTTTTTCGTGATGCGCGCTCCGCGGGCTCCTGGGTCGCGAGGGCGCCGCCGAGCACGAGGTCAGCGCGGCCAGGAGGAGGCCCACCACCAGCGCGCCGCACACTCGATTAGCCACTGTCCTCTCCCTCGTGCACCATCCATCTCGCCTGCATTTGAATTTCAAATCGTCAGCTCGCCTTATATCACCGTATACGTCACTCTCAACCCTCCTCACAATCGATTTGTTTCCATGTACGTCTCCTTTCTTATGCGCTTCACATCGACGCTCTCCGGCCGCGGTCGATTGTCGCCTCTCGCATTCGTAAGGGCAGTCGTTTTCATTATTTATCCTACACTTATCTAAATCAGTCAAGTCGTCAATCTCTCGTATATCACTGGAATGGTTGATGCCCGTTCTGCAGCAGGTCTCGGCTGTGTGATCCATGGCGGTGCCGTTCAGAGCTCGGCGCTGTGGGTGTGAGCCAGGCGTGAGTTCGGTGACTCGGCAGTGTTGCATCGTCGTGTGTCGTAGGTGTCAGCTAAGCATATTAGCCTGAATATGTTGTCTACAGGGTGCGTCGCTGCGCTCAGTTTATCAGCATGCTTCCTGCGCGGTGTGCCAGATTAATTTCTCTCCGGGATGCGTTATCTGCCGACGTGGGCGGCGCGCTCCCCACTTATAATGCTCTTGTATGCACAAGATATCGAAGCGATATCTGCAACAAAAGAAACCTCTTGTTTGATTTGTGAGATCCGATAAGCAGACAAAGAGATACCGCGAATTTTTATGAAGTTATAATTAAAACAAACATAAATGGTTTAACAAGCGAATTTTTTTGCAACTACGAAGGTGGACAAGAATCTTGTGATATCATCGATGAGGAAGGTGATTTATCATTTAGAGATATCGTAATTGCTAACGGTGGAAATAAGGAAGTACGGTCTGATAAAGAAAGCTCTCTGAGGCATACATTACATACAACAAAACATTATGTGACACTGGAGAGTGCAGATTGATAAGGAGGCAATGTAAGCAATAACTTATGCCAGCAGATAACACCTGTGCCCTTTACATAAATCTCTCTTTACATTTGTTTGTATTGGAAAGAAAGAATAAGAATAAATGTTTATTAGAAATAACACGTTTTCCTTGTCAATATACAATAATGTTTATTTATTTACGCATTTATTATTGTAATTGTTTACATTTAAACTACAACCAAATTATGAATTGTCAAATAAAATGTGATAAAAATGAAACGTATCTACTATGCAGTCAAACAAATATTGTACCTATTCCTACTTATATATTGTGTAACTATTTAACACGCGTCACCAGTTAGCATGTACACAATAAACAAATTATTATGCTGATGTTATAACTACGTGACTGGTCATCATAATTAATTATCTGATAAAGGAGATAATGTTATATCTAATTTTTTTATTATAACTACTTTAATGACCACTAGACATACACATATACTATTTATTAAGGAGTCATTGTTGCTACTAAATTGGATTTTATAATTTTATTGCCCAAGACTACTAAATAATATACTCATATTCAATTAAGCTTTTGAACAAGAATAAAAATATTACTGAAGCTAACATAACACGGCAGATGTACAATAAAAATCAAAGCTCGACAGACAAGCTTTATTGAAGTTGCAGTTGGCACAAGTTAACGTAAGTACGCTCAAAGTAAAGTTATTTATAGAGCGAACCGAGTCTAATTAGAACCGTCCACATGACCGAGACTGATCTACAAATAAATCATAACTTAACGCGCGCAAAACAAACAATATTCTACTAGAAATAAACTTAACTGAAAATAAACTTACATTTTCACAATCCGCTCTACAAGCAATGAAAGAAAATCATGGAACTGAACTCTACGCAACCTTCCTTTCCCTTTCTACTCGAACGAAAGGGACAGCGAATAAGCTCACACAGCTGACACTGAAAGCACTAAAACTTTTCAGAACACACCGAGACTCCACAACGATAGATAATAACAAAAAAATTAAGCGCCGACTAATTCGTTTAGCTGCGAATAATCGATACGAATGACTAAGATCGAGTCATTTAGTTGCACATGCGAGATATGTATCGAGTTATTGATAAAACGCACTGTTTCTTTCAGCAGCATTTAGCACGAGTGTATCGTAAGTGGAAAATAAACAGTGTCCTTGAGCGGAGCGCTCGCTGGCGTCCACCGCGGCTACGCGCGAGCTACTAAACTTCACGTGAGGCGCTTCGCCCCGTTAGGCCGCCGCTACAAGTCTGCTAGCGCCGTCTCGTTCCTTCTGCTCCCCGCCGAGAGAGACGCACGAGCGAAAGTGCCATGTGTAATGCCACCGTCTGAAATGAACTTTTAGTGCAAGAGTCCCGGTTGTTCCATGTGTGAGTCTGTGTAAAACATCCTCAAACAAATGCGGGCGAGCGCTTTGTGGGTTATTATTGTCGACGCACAATGAAATGCGCGTACGAGAAGCGATTCTGTTTTATAGAACTTCTTTTCCGATTTTCGCTAGGGCTTTGTTCGGTCTTTATTCCCGAGGGGAGCTCATTAGTCGGCGAATCGATGTACGAAACGGGCCCGTACAATTAGCGCGCCGTACCGCACCAACAATAACCGAACAAAAGAGGCTTTCAGGAATGTAAATCCGGCTGCAATGTGCTTTTATTGCAGGAAACGAACGCCATATTCCTCGGTGAGCCCATAAACTTCACGGCGAGATTACTGACCCACTGCCGCTTATATGAGCCCCGCATAGAATGTTTGTGTAGGTAACCGTACATGCCGTATATGGCAGCTTTATTGAAAAGCAGTAGCCGCCGTGCAAGAAACCTATAAAAAGTTGAGTTGTGACTGAGGATACATATTGTTTAGCATTGTAAATTAAACTCTTATGTCAGGGCACTTCTTTTGGCAAGACCAGCACTTAGAAAATTTGCTTCAGCAAAGCAAAATTGAATCTTAAAAGAATCTTCTTCCTTTTAATACTGTTTCTAAAATACACGAGAGACTCCTGGTAAACCAGCTACTTACCTAGTTGGCATCCTGTCTGACCTTCCCCCTTCGAAATGGGTCTGCGTTCTGCTGATACTAAGATCCTAGGACGTCTAGACTGTGTACTACTCGTATAGGAAGTATACCTACAAAGTATAGCGATTCACAAACTATGCACTTAGGAGTTTGGTAAGAACCTTGGTTTGAGTACGAATTAGTTTAGTTTCTTGGTTTTAGTCATTTAGATGTGGATATAACTTACTTTTATTTGGATCAATTGTAAAAAAATGTGTCCTATGTTTGTGTAGTTTTAGCTATTCCTGTTCTGGAACGTTACTTTGCTGCAATTTGTTGTTTTTTTTCTATAAAAGACTAGATTTTTTAAAAATAAATCGGAGACCAGACTTTTAAATATTTTAATAAAACTATTCTAAAATGTTGGAGTTTTTAAATCCGATTATATTATTGCATTGTTAAAATTTATTAAAATAATTTTGAAATAATGCTAAACATAATTAATGGAGCCCCACACCACTGCCACACAATGCATGTAAGAATCAACCTCGATTTTTTCATGATTTGTTTGATATATCTCCTGTCTCCTCAACTTAGAGAACCACTGGCTTTCAAGTCTCAAGATTGGTTTCCGAAACATCTGCTCGCGACGAGATGCTCTGAAATATTAACACACAGCTTCTGTAAACAATGGACTCGCCGGAATAGATCATAGTGTTTGTTGTACAGTCAACTAAAGTTGGAACTTTTATTTAGTCTCGTTTTAGTAGACCGACGACGTTCTTGAAATCAAAAGAGTATGTCTATCACAAGTTCCTGGAATTAAATGATTGATGATCACAACAGTCACTTAAATTATTTAATTAATACTTAAATTTAATAATTTAACTAATAAATTATAACGATTAACCCTACACAGAAAGAAGGCTTGTATTGTAATATTAAAATATCTATATTACAGAAGAATCCAGGACATATTGAGCATATTATTTGAAAATCTATAAAGTAAAAAAGATAAAACATAGTTACTTGTGTAGTACATGGTGCTCTGCCATCAAAGTATCATGTACATACTTAAATCGTAATTATTATCAAACCGGATATCCGGATAAATTTAAAAAGTAGCATGAGCACTAATAAATTCTTATTATCGAATGAATCAAAGAATTTATCAATAATTTTCTTTACATCACACATCATATCCTTCTTATGAATGATTTATAATGATAACATACATTACTCCTGATAATCTGAAATTAAATACAAATTCATGTACTGGTTTATCGGTTACTTAATAAAATTTATAAAAGGAATTGACATAAGAGTTTCATTGATTGCTGACTAGAATCAGATATGATTACAATTAGTTAAATTAAAAATGATAATGCAAGCATTGATTAATATTCCAACAGTGAATTATAATTAGCATGCTAGATCACGTAAAACCGAATTATTTACCAACTAATATTAATACCTACTCTGCTATAAGCCGTAAATCAAATCAAGAGAAGCCAACACTTGACAGAGATTTGAAAATGGAAACTTGATCAAAAATGATGTTTCAAATTGTGACAGACTACACCTATTTTTTAAACCCAATCACTCTTGGATTTCTAAAATTCAAAATCATGAAAGTAGTAACATTACCAAAAACTTGTATTTACTTATTTAAGAGCAATAAATTGTATAGGTTTCTCAGTTTTGGTTACGTCTACAGCCGCACATTGTAGAAATAGGTTACTTTTAACTTAACTACGAATGTAAGCTAGAAGAACCACACAAACATGTCTTCAACGACCTTCTCGACTCAGAATATCCTACAGGTCAGCTTTCCAACGTGCACAATGAGTGACTTAGATAAGATAGCATTTTGTTACAACCTGTATCAGTCATACCTACAACCACACCTCGGTTTAGGTCATACAGGCTCATAGTAACGCTAAAATATTTATATTTATTTCATTATTTTGCCTGCTTAAGTGGGAATTACATACAGGTTTGCTCGTAACTAATGCAACCAATAAGGGTGGCTTACGTCAAAAGTGCCACCTATTTATCTAGGATTTTTTGATATTTTTGTGTAAAAACAGTTGTACCACACCAAAAGTTCATTGTCCCCTGACAAAATATATGGAGAATTCATTTTTTTCGCAAATTTCCAAGCGTTGTAAGACAAAAGCTGTTGTTTTTTATATATTTTATTTGCATTTTATAAGTCAAATTATTCACCCGCAAGGTCCATGAATTAGTACTAATAATTAAGTTTCAATTTTTTTTTTTTTTTAATAAACCACCCTGTTTTACAGCACCTTATTCAACTCTGCCTATATCATTATACATCAGATAAAGGGTGTTATAAAAGGCATCACGAGACTTGTCAAGTACAGCTTTAATTTCCGGTTCATATAAAACATATGTACATATAATTGTATGAATATTATTATGAAAACAACGCCAGTGAAACTATCTAATAAGGCTCTGTACGTGCTTGTCTTCGATACAACCATAGAATAAGTAATAGGTTGTATTTTGCGAGTCTACTAGTGCTGGCATACAGTTTTACTCGAGTTAGGTTAAAAAATGAAGTAGGTGTCATATCGTGTGCATGTCCTATATTCTACTCAATATACACTTTAAAGTGTATGTTTTGTATTCTGTTTTACTGCAATGATATTACATTTTTGTTATGTATAATTTGGTCAAGTTTTCATTGTTAAAATTTTGGTGAGCCTAAGTGCCTATAAAAATACTTTCGCCTTTAATCCAAATTGATGATTATTCAAATAGTGTGTATGTATAATCGCTCAGACGAACGAACCCAAACAATCTATAATATCTATTTACATACGTACGAACAAATTGTTCCCATAATATTTATCTGAATACCATTGGCGCCAAATAACACGTGACTTTGACCTGTTGATATGCATGTTATTATGTCTGGTATGCAAATATTTATCGATTGATTTTAAGTTTTTACAAAACTGCGGCTATTTTAATTTATTTGTATTATTTATTACCTGGGCAACGGTGGTTGGATATTAGAAAGTTTGAAGGAAACACCGAGGCAAGAACAGCGCAAGACAGGGAAGGATTATTGGCGTAAGAGGGAGGAGGCTTATGACCTGCAGTGGGTATCATTAAGCTGTTTATGAGATTACGTTCACTGTTTAAGAAAAGTCTTATTAAACTATACGGGTTAGTTTAGCTAGTAAACTTACGGTAAGAGTTGTAGTAAAATCCTGCCTCTGATTTTGTATCCATAGTTAGAACAATAATGCTAAGATTTGCGTTTTTTATACCAGTCTAGTTAGTTAGGCTTTAAAATAATAACCTAGAGACTTTTTGCACTAAACAAAATAACTCAACCTAAAAATAATTGACTTGCAGAAAAAATATTTGTCTGCATTATACTAACCCATCTAACCAAGCTAACTATTATTCATTAAGTATACCAAATCATGCCAAAATTGTGTTCTCAATCATTGTTCAAACAATCCAGATAATATATAAAAGTGCATCAGATTAGTAAATCACAACCATACCGGTTTACACGAAACCAATTTTTGAAAACTAGTAAGGGCGACGTTTAGTTATTCCATTAGAACGAAAACATAATAATAAACTATTTATGTATGTATATCTGTTTACCTGTATTTTAACTGGTAACTCAAATTGAATTGGACGTCTTGAAGTCTCAACACTCATTAGAAATATACCTAACTAGATTTTAGATAAGATAGCCTTTTGTGACGCAATTTTTAGCAAAACTTTTGATATGGTAATTTTGAATTAAAGTGAAAAGTTTACAGTTGAAATTTCTTTAAAACGTACCTACACGATTTGTCCTTCTCGGCCTAGTAGGATAGGAAGTAGGAAGTTGGATACTTTCTCGCTAGCCCAGTATATCATTATCAGTGGTAGTTTTAAAATAAAGCCAGTTGAATCCCTCTAATGGCCATACAAGGTAAATACATAGGTTCATTGTACGTATGACATAATCCAGGTCAAGTACTTAGAAATTAGTGCTCGGGATCACACAAACATGTGAAAACCCATGTTACCTATATACTCGCTCACTTAATAAAAGCATTATACATTATTTACGAAAGAAAAGTATATAAGTAAAAAAATACCCGTTATCTAGTACAGGACAGAAGCGTTTGCTTAATGTGAGGCTGGATGGCGCTGTGAGCAATGTCGCTGACTATTTATATAAAATTCAGTCAGGCCAAGCTTAATGAGTCGCAGTTGTTATAGTACTAGTGAAAGATGAAGTGATTTAAAAAAAGACGACATGGTTTTACAGAGACCCGTTTCTTTCAAAACATTTATGTCATTAACCAGTTTTTCGTCTTCCCATTCCATATTGTTTTAGTTGATAAAAAAACACAGTCACGCACGTCACTACTCCTCGAAAGTCGGCGGGCAACAACTGAGCGGGGGGCGCCGCGCCGGGCGTGCCGCGCGCGGGCGCATGCCGCCGGGACGGCGGCATGCGCCCGCCGGCCGGTTGTTCAAAATCAGGCCGCCGGCCTTGCCCGCCGGGTTCGTGCCGCCGGGCCGGCGGCTTTGGTGTGTAGACACCTTACGGCATGCTGGAGCCGGAGATGTTCGCCACACGGAACTGTATACGTATACTGCGATGCAGTACTTGCGACGTCTAAGTGAAGGTGATGCGAGGCTATCACTTTGACCATCAGGCCTTGGAGTACCCCATGGGATTTCGAAAACTATAAGAGATAGCGGGTTGATGCTTGAACTAAATTTGTTGAAACTGGTTTTATGTATTGGATCATACAAAATCATCATCATCCTCAGCCAACTTTTTACTACAACTACTCTATAATAGGTACATATATTCCAACTGTGTGTTGGAAAGCTCCAGGAGCTTCCCAACACAACATAGACTTTCAACTCAGTTGGGGAGTATCCACTCAGGGAGCTATCTAACCCCCAACCCCCAGTTTTTACCTCAAGGTTAGATTGGCTCCCCTCGCTCGTACATATTCGAGCCGGAGAGAAAGCTGTCATTGATACTTCGGAGTCCAGCATAATATAATCATAACGCACTTCCTTATTTCTATGTCGAACTCGTCCCACTGAGGCGCGTAATGGAGCAGGGGTGCTGCCTGCGCTCCTCGCGGCGGCCAGCACGGCGGCCACCACGAGCGTGGAGTGCCATTGCAGCACCGCCACCTCCCACAGCGACGAGCGCATTGAGAGCTCAGGAGTTGTAGCCGCCGTGCAGTAGGGGTCGTTCGACCTGTGATGGGACTTAAATTACTGGGGGACACGAGCCTCTTGAGCGGCGGGTGCCGCACCACCAGGTTGGCCACTAGCTGCAGTATCACGGTCGCATGTTCATCGCTCGCCGGGACGCTCGCTTCGCGAACGCACACATCAACCATTTGGGGACGTGTGTGCAGGACAGAAACACGTCGGCCACGTGTACAGTATACTCGCCGGCACGCTCGCTTTGCGAACGCACACACACCATCCATTTGGGGACGTGTGTGCAGGAGTATATATATAAGATACAGTATAAGTATACAGTACTGATTTTCTTACATGAAATGGCAAGCGGCGAGTTTGCGCGATTTAAGACTGTACAGGGACATCTATCGGAATTTTTACAAACTACAAATCTGCTCGAACATACCGCCGAGTCAAGAACTACAGCATTTCAACCTTCTGACTCTGACGTTTGGAACAGCATGTGCTCCGTATCTAGCAGTGAAGTCACTCCAAAAACTGGCAGATGACGAACAGAGCAATTACCCGATTGCTGCAGAGATCACGAAGAATGACTACTACATGGACGACTTAATGACCGGATGTGACACTGAAGATGAAGCGATTCAGATTTATGACGAAATGAACAAATTGATGAATTCTGGCGGTTTTGAACTACAGCAATGGAGTAGCAATAATGAGAAATTGCTACAACATATTGACAAGGACAAACATCGTTCGAACAATTCCATACCGATTCAACAAGACAAGAAAGGGAAGGTTCTAGGAGTTTGCTGGAACAAAGACACAGACAATTTTGAGTATTCAGTAAATTTACCTGAAGTCAAAAGGAAATTTACCAAACGACAAGTGCTATCAGACATAGCGAGATTGTACGACCCTATGGGGTGGATTGCGCCTGTCGTTATAGTGGCAAAATTGTTTATACAGAAGTTATGGAAATCAGGATTAGATTGGGATGATGAGTTAACCGAAGATTTAGCCGCAGAATGGACAAGATACAGAGAAGAATTACAGCAAATAAAAGATATTTGCATACCGAGATGGATTAACTACTCACCTGGACGGACATCAAAGAGAACTTCACGCATTTTCCGATGCGTCGATGTCAGCCTATGCCGGATGTGTGTATCTCAGAGTGATTGACGAATCCATTAAAGTCGTGGCAGTTAATCTGCTATCAGCCAAGACAAAGGTGGCTCCAATTGAAAAAGAGATGTCAGTTCCTCGGCTGGAACTATCTGGAGCAGCCTTAGCGACCAAATTATTGACCGAGATTGCTGAATTAATGGGTATCCCGAAGACCGATAGATACGCCTGAACAGACTCGACAGTAGTATTGGCATGGTTGAAAGGACCAGCATGTAGATGGACTACGTTTGTCAGCAATAGAGTGTCTGAAATACTCACCATGATGGACTATGAGCAGTGGGGACATGTTACAACAAATATGAACCCGTCACATCTTTAAAAAAAAACTTTAATTACAGACGGAGCATAATCCTGAAAGTGAAATTTACTTCAAAGTCATGAAATGTCACTTTTTAATTACCTATTCAAGCTCAGACCGCGTCAAGTATTGCCGTTTCCACTAGCTTGAACATAAGATAACTTTATTTAACAAACACTTAGATTTTATTACACTAACACCAATATTCATTCACTAACATAACTCAAATAGCATGACCTGTTTAAAAACCTACAATCAATCAAGCACAAACATATCTCTCCTACTTTTTGCAATCAGTATAAAGAATGTGAGTCACCGATTCCAATTTCGGATAAGTGAATTTACATTATGCCGTGGCACCGTTATTTGGGACAAGTTAACCACTACCTTTTACTTTTCATTGCTCGCGATGACAGCATTGATGACATTGATGACAGCCAGAATCTATCTATACCTATGTATTATAGGTGTAAGAATTTGTCATCTAAAATCAATATTGGCTTATAAATTTTGCTAATGTTTAGTTTTGTTTGGGTCATGAAACATTATTTTTGAGCAATCGCAATTCCTTATTTTATTATAATGACACATATACCTTTAATTTTACCTGAAAAAACACATTTTATGGTTACTTTCTATAAAAACTATCAAAGATGACGTGATAATTTATCCATACGGATTTATTTAAAAAAAAAAATTAAAAAAAAAGTACCTGCAACCCTACTTGCAAACAAGGAATAAAACCACAAAAAGAGAACTCCATGAACCGTGGTTCTTAGGATACGAAAAATAACAATAAAAAACTTTTATTTGGTTATTTGGGCCTTCTTGATAAATGATCATCTGAAGAATCCGATGATTCATTGATAATAACCACCTAACTGTAGTTCCGAACATTTCGCGCATTACTGCATTTCCTGTTTGAGGTTTTAGTGTGCTTCAATCAAGTCAATTATGGATTATCTTGCTGTATTATCTGAACTCATTTAACCCGATAATAGTATTTCTTTAACGGTCATATAAACTCTAAAAGGAACTAACTACACACAAATATAAATAACATGCAAGCCAATTCTTCAATTAATCTGTAATAAATTTTAGCATCGCATTGAACCTATTTAGGTCTTAGCAGTTTAACATAAGACAGCAGTCTTAAAACACAATATAATAGTAACTGGTGATTTGAAAACTCTCGACATCATCATCATCATCCACAGCCCTTGGGATACTACTGCTTGGTATATGGCTTCCCTTTGTATGTGCCATCTGCGTCGATCTTGTGCAGACCTCATCCAGGTTGGACCCTCGACTTTGACGATCTGTCTTTCTTTATACCAACTCGAACCGCAAAACCCTTAAAATAAAAAGCCTTACGTGCTTACTTCTAATATATATAAAGGCTTTATTCGACTAAGAACAAAGACAATGTACATATGTAATTATTGACAAAGTTTTACATAATATGAATACAATTAGTCTCAATTAGCCACGACCCATCAGACCGTCGACCCGACATCCGATGCGATAGTGTCTACTATACCATAACTGGACCACTACTGCATATCTGTTTGTCATTCATACAAATACATACTTACTACAATATATGTAATAATCAGTGTAATAAACTTACGAGAGATAGGTATAAATAGGTATTAGGTTTCTTCTAGGCAAGCGTGTTACATCTTAGACTATAGTGGTGCTTAACATCAGGCAGGCTATAGTCAAACGTAAGCCTATTTAATGTAAAAAAGCTGTGATTTGTGTGCAAGAATTTCAAACTTCTAATCGAGATTCTGTTGGTTGCTGTAAAGAGTAAGTATAATCGTGGTAAAAATTGTGACTCATACTAAGTGAAAGTGATATTACGTAATACAGTTGAGTCTTCGTCTTATTTAATGAGAGTGGCCAACTCTGGTGTCAAAAGTTTATCAAGCCGCCCTACAGGCCTCTGACATGACTTACAAAAATTTAGTAAGCTATTATTTCAATGAACACATGAAAACATTTATGATTGAACTAGCTGTGCCTACGACTTCGTCCGCGTGGAATAAATATTTTGGGCATTAATTATTACAATTTTGAACCGTTTTCGCAGCGCACGCAACGGAAGCTCTCAAAGATGAATAATTTTCCCCGTTTTTTCCACATTTTCCATTGTTTCTTCGCTCCTATTAGTTGCAGCGTGATGTTATATAGCTTAAAACCTTCCTCGATAAATGGTCTATTCAACAACAACAATATTTTTTCAATTCGCACCAGTAGTTCCTGAGATTAGCGCGTTCAAACAAACAAACAAACTCTTCAGCTTTATAATATTAGTAGAGGTAGTAAAAAAATTATTAATTCAGTAAAAAAATACATTTAAACAATATGTTATTGTAGTTCTTAAAATGTAGGTACGTATTCAACCACTACTATAAAGTAATTTCTTTTCTGTTGCTCTTTTTCTAAGGCAAAGAAAGGAATTTATTGAAAGCAAGCGAAGTAAAACAATCTGCTACGTGCAAGCCCTAACTCGTCCGAGATCCACAAAGTGCAGGTATTTCTAGATTGCCTAGGTGTTTTGCGTGGGATCAACAGAACGCTAAAATAAGAGAAAACTTTGGCCTCCCATCTGGAATGTTGACTTTAATGTAAACCTAGCCTAGATAGCAGACCATTCCATCAAACACTTTTTTTACTCGTTTAATCACATTTTTTGTAGCTTTCAGACGAAATCTTAGAGTGAAAAATTAATTTGATTCTATATATATAAATAAATACTTCAATGTCAGTAGTAAAATATGGTTAATAGATAAAAAATTACGTTTGTACTGTACACTACTATGTATTAATTAGGTATAATGTACTATTCAAATGATTTTATTGTATTTGTTGGGTAATTTTAATAATTGGACAAACTCATCGATTAGTCAGTCAATCAAAAGGTAAAAAAGGATTAATTTAAGGCAATATTCAACCTTTATGCACTTCGTAACCGTATTTAACACTGCGGTTAACCAACCTACTATTTACCTACATACATATCTTTAGTATGAGTTAGAGTGGGAAAGGACCGCTCTGTACGTCAGTAGATTTCCTGTAATATGGGTACAGTCAGACATGCCACCTTTATATCTGTGGCAACTGTTTGACACTCTCCGAACAAAGCTTACCTACATACTTAGAAAAAGAAAACATGTAAGATGGAACTTGAAAAAAGCATTGCAACTCATTATTTTGGTTTGAACTCAGAACCGGGTTCATAAAACGTAAGTTTTATAAATGGCGGCGATATCCTGTATGTTCCGCCTTAGAGGCAATAAATAAGCAGATTTTGTATTAAAATCAATTCAATTAAAAAAATGGGATAAAATGAAAGTATCTTATATCCGTCTCCTGGTTCTAAGCTACCTCCCCGCCAATTTTTAGCTTAATCCGTTCAGCCGTTCTTGAGTTATAAATGGTGTCAAACATTCAAACACCACTTTCTTTTATATAATATATATTATATAGATTTAATTAAAACTCATCTTTAATAAACCAGGTTACTATACTTATTTTATTCTCTAAACGATATTGTCAGCTTAAATGACAAGCTATCATCCAATCACTTTCAATAAGGCTGACGCTTTCTTTCCAATGACGGATTATGTTTTGACTCAGACTTGCTCTCAAATTAACCGCAATTTCGCATCCACTAACTTACCCAGAAAATACATCATAATCGCTTAAATTTTCAGCATGAAAATAGACTTTACACCATTCATATAAACTTCAGATTATCAAGCATTATATCCGAGGATATTTTCGATGGTGAAGTTTGCTAATTCTGTCCATTTTAGGTGAATGTCCTGTCATCGATCATTTAGGTTCCATCATGTGTCATTATTGCAATATTGGACATGGTTACGTGAAATTACATTGTTTGCTAATGAATCATAATACTCGAGTGCATTGTGCAAACTACATAATTGCACATGTAGAATATATAATACATATATCTTTCTATATAATATATAAGTACAATGAACATATAGGTATATATAAAATAAATGCTATCAATTCATATAATTAATGCATGCTGTTGTAAAGGATTTATTATTGGGTAGAATTTTTGTGAAATGCAACTAATAAATAATATCTATAATTAAATTGGAATTGTTTAGTAAATAATAATTAGCCATTCTGAAGTTTAAGCGATCGTTGATTTAAAGTAACAAAATATAAATAAAAGAGTTGTTTTCTGTGATTAAGTGAATAAAACCCAAATATAGTCATAATAAATAATCTAATAATAAATTAAATAGTGTAAAAATACTATTATTTTTACACTATTTAATTTATTGAAACTATATCGGATCATCATTCATCATATACCGTTAAAACCTGGTTGTATACAAAAACAATCAAAATAATTCCTGCAATACTCATCTTCAGTCCACTTCCTAATATCAATCAAAATCTTCATCATAATTCATCAAAACGTTTTTGTTGAGATGCACAGGCACAGATAAGACCGGTATGTTATTATATCATTTTTATATCTACCTGGAATATCCAGAAATAACTCAGTTCCTTTGTCTCCATACAAATACATCGTCCTCGGATAATCTGTTTGTTGACTGTTTGACAGAACGTTGACATGTGATGCAGGTGTTCGAATTACTTCAGTATTTATAATCGTTCGGGGAATTTCAAGATTTTGTGATTGAACATAAAATATAATCTCGAACTCGATGGAGATATCGATTTTATGAATCAAATAAGGAAGTAATACGTTTCTGACAAACTTTTTGATTTCGCTTAGTGACGAAGAAAGCTTTTTGATTTTAGTTTGTTTTGCCAGCTACATACATAAGAAAAGTATATAAGTATTATATCCGTTATCTAGTACCCACGATACAAGCGTTTGCCTAGTGTGGGGCTAGATGGCGCTGTGTGCAATGTCCCGGAGTATTTATTTATTATTATTATACATGTGTGTAAGTAATCACATTACTAAACTCACACCTGGGAGTTTAAGTCATAATAATCTCATGGCAAGATCTGGCTACTAGCTGCTAGAAGAATACTACCCAAAAGCGAGCCAGCTAAATTATTATTATACTAATCATTAACCTACGGCCTGCGGCTTCATAAGTTTCCAATGAGACAACACCATTGGAATACCCATTTAAATTGTTGTTATTGTGTTATTATATCCAATACTTCCGTGTTAGGAACCCGATCTTGCCATTTGATGCGAAGAATAGAGCGCAGGCATTTCAAATGAAAAGCATCTAGCTTTCTTACATCCACTTGAGAGCACACGCCAGAAAGACATAGCCAGGGTCGCCATCGTCGGATACGACTGGGACGACATCATCATCATCATCATCATCATATCCAATACACGCCATAATTTTCCTGCTTACGTTTGTCGGCGACTGAAAGTAAAAGTATCCTTTAACTTTTCAATTACATGTCCTCGTAATACTCTTAACTGAATTTGTCTCTCGTTATCGAGATAGGAAAAAAGATCGCTCGTAAAGCAGCCCATCTTGAAGAGTTTAATTTGAAGGACGTACCCTCTCGGAAACATTGCATGTCAATTCTGTGCAACTACTAAATTAATTACAATAATGACATTTTCAGGGCTGGCTATAGTAAGTATTTTATACCTGCGTAATACCTATTTTCCAACAAAATATGCCCTAATAGTAGGCTCATAAATCATGTCTAAAGCGAATCTTATGATGAAAGGATTAATTATCAATTGATGTTTAATCCGAATAATAATTATTATAATATACATATATAATATTATGTAGATGGTGACGCAGAATTAGTGATGGTTAGTATGACTGCGCGGTATATTTCCATTTAAGGGAGTAAGGGAAACTATATCAACAATTTCCTCAAAACTTATGAAACTATGTTAAACCTACTCCTACTCATATAATATAGGTATGTAGGTGGATTTGCTTAAAACTTTTACTGTACTTGTTGTATTACAGTACCATGTAAGTTTACCACGTAGGTAAGTTTGTTTGTTGTGTAGCTAGATGGCTCACTAGGCTTCACTTAGCCAAGCAAACCATCTGCCTATACTCAGCCTATTATATATTATTATAGTTCACCGAAGCTTATTCCAAAGACTCCACACACAAAGTGAAATTATTTCACCCAGCATAATAAAGTTGTTCGGTTCTCGTGGGGCCATAAAGCTAAATGCTAATTTCTTAACTGTTGCCAGCCCTGCACGTTAGCGAGTTGTCTGCTCATTTCTGATCGTATAAAACGTCTCAGAGTCGTAAAATCAGGGGTGAACGGTTCAATAAGTCCGCATATTGTCCTCGTACGGTCTCGTAATGACAAGCAAATTAACCTTTGATTTTTATGCTAAACAAGCGGCAGCAGATGGTGGGCTTTATGACAAACGGATGGCTGTACAACTGGTAAGGTAAAGGCTTTAGGTAAATGTGATACGCATGTGATTCGAAGGTAGCATTTTGATAAGGCCGAACGAAGGTCTTAAAAAAGAAGAAGATATGATGTTGTGGGACCTTTTTGTGCTAGACGGGCAGCTGAATCAGTTTAAAATATACTACCCGCCTAGATTAAATTACATAAGTTAAGTTGTTGACCAGATCAAATCAAATCATTGTCCGCCTGTAGCAAAAAGATTTACAAAAATAAATATAATGGCAAACACGAACACAAAGTCCTTCAATTGTATTAAATTAGACACCAATAGTAAGGAAATTTCCGTGCATTTGACCACAACACATGTTCTCTCTAAATCTCAACCAGGTCAAACCAATCATATTCTTCCTAATTTCACTGACGTCCTTCCCTGATTCACAGGGAAAACCCAGCGCGAGGAAAGAACGCCAGTCACTAAATAACCACTAAGAAGCCGACTATATAAACAAATAATTATTTAACTAACCAGAATAATAATAATCTCAAGTTTATAGGTCAGTTTCCACGATGAACACGTTTAAACTTTAACGTAAGTATTATGAGTCAGAATAGACGGAAATCCGGTAGACATTGCGGCTTGCTGGGATTAATTGTTACTCTTGTTAACCTGCTAATATGGTAGCTGCAGACTATTTAATATGGAATAAGGTAAGTGGTTAAGGTAAATATTTGTACCTACATATCTATACTAATATTATAAAGCTGAAGAGTTACTTTGAACTCGCTAATCTCAGGAACTACTGGTGCGAATTGAAAAATTCTTTTTGTGTTGGTTAGACCGTCTATCGAGGAAGGCTTTAGACTATATAACATCACGCTGCAAATAATAGGAGCGAAGAAAAAATGGAAAATGTGAAAACAACGGGGGAAATTATTCATCTTTGACGGCTTCCGTTACGTGCGCTGCGAAAACGGTTCAAGTCGTGGGTAACAGCTATAATTTATAAAGCTGAAGAGGTTATTTGCAAAAATAAATATGATGCCCAAAATAACTATTCCATGCGGACGAAGTCGCATGCACAGCTATAGTACTGAATAAGGTAAGTGGCTTAAGGTAAATATTTGTACCTATATTGAGTATGCTTTCCTGGCATAAAACCTCATTCAATTTAATCAATTTCAGGATCCAATTAATAGATTTTGAAAGGAACATTTAAGCACTCAGCAAACATGATGTGCTTTTGAGGTACCAAAACTACGGTAACACTGTAGTAGTAGTAGATATTAATGGAGTTGTAAGTGTGCAAAAAAAAACAGAAAAAGACAAGCGTATATTTGAGCTAGGGATATCGTGTTAGGATACAATATACTTGATGCTTTGACGTTCGATGATGGCTAGAAGGCGTTATATAGCGTGTTCCGGTTTCATTTTAATTTATAAATATTTTTTACAGTATTCTAGGTGTCCTACCAAGACGTTAGCTACTTTCCTCAGGCATTGCGTGTGGTCTAACCCCAGGTCCCGGCGTGGCTAACTGTGACCGACGCTTCCTGCGCGAGACTTGCATATTGATCGCTGTAATATCGCACACACAAGTATTTTTAAGTAAGTACTAGTTTATATTATATAGTAGTTAGGAGTAGTATGTTTAGAAGAGGCCTGGAAGAGATCACTCAAGGTGTTAAGGCCGGCCTCCTGTACATACATCTATAGTTTAAGTCCTTTTATTATGTTCATTTATATTTTTGGAGTGCAATATAATTGTATTGTTTTGTATGTTTAGTCTTTTTTCCTGCACGCTTTCATTGTAACTGATTTATGGAATCTTGTAGACCTTTTACAAAGATTAAGAATATTATTAAAATATGCCTATTTGTATCCACCTGCCTTTGATAGGCTGTGGACCGTACTAGGTATATAGCGCTCTGATAGGTGGTGAGGAGGTCTAGGGGTCATACGAGAATTCCTATTAGTAAATTTTCAGAATATATGCTCAAACTTTGTGATATACGTCATTGAAAAAATCTTATAAATCAGGACATTTTACTCGCCCCATGCGAGCGATAGCAAAGCAAACGGTTGTGACGTTTCAAATTACATTTTATTTTATCAAACTGCGATCATAATATTCAGATTTACACTCAACTCTTATAAAACATAACTGCAAACGTCACAGAGCATTAAGTATTTATATTTGTGAGGTAGTGGCTTTTTTACCAGTTAATGGGTTTGCACTTGGCCGTAATTTGCCCGATGGTAAGCAATCATTACGGTCTAGGATGGAACTTGCTTACCCAGTAAGAACTTTTGTGTGTGAATGTACCCTACGCCTACTGATTAAAATGTAAGCGCCCGGCGCCATCCTTTCCATTGTTATAGGTGTTGAATGAATTTCGGCAAATTGATACCCACCTAGGGCACCTAGATGACCTCAGTTTTAGCACAGATATTACAACTTAACTGTGTATTAAACTCATTCAAATTGTATTTTTGGAGCCTAAGGCTATTGATCTAACAAGAATGAGTAAGTAAATCATGTTAGCATGTACATAACACAATGAACATGAATTGATGAGCAACGGTTTGTATACTACTAGGCTTGAATGTAATGACAAAAAGATGCATAAAATCCGAGGTACTGACAGACGTGCTCAAAAAAAGCATGCTCATAAGCTTGCTTAAAATTAGCATGCTCTGCAAACTGTTCACTTTTGCCAGCAAAAAGCATGCTTGTCTTAAGTATACTCATAATTATGTCTATTTTAGCTCATTGGACGGCCTTATCGCCTTAGGCGATTTCTTCCAGGTAACCTTTTGGACGGACATTACGTACCTACCTTATAGCCTGTAGTTATTTTGACTTCCGCCCGACTGGTAAAATTACATGTTTATAAGAAATTGCGTCAAAAAAGTTAGGATAAAGAAACATTTCTATAATTTGGTCTCTGCTCACACAAGCCCGGCTAGCTCAGTCGGTAGAGCATGAGACTCTTAATCTCAGGGTCGTGGGTTCGAGCCCCACGTTGGGCGCATCAATCTTTTTGCTTTGTATAGCTTTCATTTGGAGCTTTGACTGTTACTACTACACAAAAGAAATACGTAAATACATTTCTTTAATAAATTATGTTTTTTTATTAATGTGGTAAAAACATGAAATATTATTTATTTATTTCAAACGGTTAATTATATAGGCGCTACTCTAACATTTTTTTTTAAAAAGGAATTAATTTACAATAATAAAATATAAAAACAAGGAAGAAAAACTAAACATACTACTGATTCTAACTACTACAAAAAAGGGGCACTCAGAAAATCTTTAGATAATCTAAGTGCTCCAGCCCACTACCAGAGGGCAGCGTGCCCAGCATACTGGCCACATTACCACGCTGGATGGCAATGCTGATACGTTGAGACAGAAAAAGGCCAGCATTTTGGTGGTAGGTACTCTTACAATAATTTCACCTTAGCATTTCGAATATATCCAAGAAATTATTTGTAAAAATCAAATGGAAAAAACATTTCTTTCTTAATTTTAATATATTTTGTTGGTTCAAAACTAAAATCTAACTTCAGACCGATACGTAGGCGTGTAATTCAGATTATTGGATTCTATGTTATATATTTAATTCCGTTTAGACCTAATAAAACCTAAAGCTTTCAGTGACTCGTGTAAGTTCATTGCTTTGTTCTATGTCAGAGTGCGTCTTTATCAGGCGACGCATCCGCCACGATCAACATTTTTCTGCACCAATCAATAACATAAGTGCATAATGTGTCAGCCAATGAATCACCGCAACGACAATGTCTGTCTGGGATACGTCGTAGGCAACAGGATATCGATGAGTGTAATATATCCGAAACTATGATAAAAACTTATATGAAAAAAAAACAATAGATTGTTGAAAAAATATATTTACTAACAATAATTATATATAACAACAAGGGAAGAAAAACTAAACATACTACTTCTAAGTACAACAAAAAGGGGGCACTTAGAAAATCTTATACAAACCTAAAGATAGTCTAAGTGCTCCAGCCCACAATAGATTAATTGATAAAAATGAATATTTAGAAGAAAAAAAAATTCTAAGGCCTAGGACATAATACTCTCTGGTGCTGCATACTGCCAGCCGCCAAATGGTAATTTAAGTTAATTTTGCTATATAAATAAATACATAATAATTCATTTAATTTATCATTACAATAGACAACTTTTTTATATATACTTACTGAAAAACTACAATCATATTGTACGCCATCTGTGGGTGAGTAAACGAATTATAGCGTAAGTTAGAGACACCTATTGTTGAGTAGTTGAACTATTAAATCTTATACACGAACCCTTCACCTTTTAGTTGAGGATATATTTGATAGATGGCGCTAAAAAAAGTAGTTGCAATGATTGTAATTTCAATTAAAAGCATTCATTCACAGCTGATATAATATACCTACGTGAATTGATAAATAATGAATATTACATTACGATGTATTTCTTCTCTCCAGCATACAATAATTATGATAATATCATCCTAACGTGTGCTCAGTAATTCATCTCAGTAAACGTATATTCTCGGCCATATTACATAAACGGTTGCCACGGTCAGAATCGGTACGGGGGCGAGCAAAAATGTGTTCTTCTTCTTATCGAATGAGAGTGGCCAACTCTGGTGTCTGACAAAAATGTATTTAAAATTATTTATCTGAATATATAATACGTATGCCATCAAATTTAAATCTATCTAATCTATATAGGTATGTACTATGTATTTATTACCTGCGACAGTTTCAGCATAACTTTGACTTAAATGTTATCGCCGAAATAGCTCAGTTGGGAGAGCGTTAGACTGAAGATCTAAAGGTCCCCGGTTCAATCCCGGGTTTCGGCAATCAAACTTTTGTTTGTTGATTTAAGTTTTTGATAAATGTTAACAGAAAATTATTGCAAATGTTGGATTTAGGATTTCTTTATGCGAATGACTTAACTTGCTGGAAATGAGATTGTCTTCGGTTAAAGTTTAAGCATGGTACACATTCTAAATTGTGAAATGAATACAATAAATAATAATCACTAATAAATCATAAATTGTACAAATTTCAAAAGTACCAAAATAATTGTAGTGTGCAATTATTTATTTATTTATTTATTTATTTATTTATTTAATAACAATCAAAACGGCTGAAGCCAATTACATTAATTGATTAAAACAATACTTATTCTACAAACACATAATCAAATCAAATCAAATCTACAAACAAATAATAATCATCATAATATAGTCAAACAAGTAAAATTTATATATTATCTACATTAAAACATTCACACATTCATTTATAATAAGTAATTGTTTTTTCAACTAGGTAGTGAGAAACTAAACTAAACGAACGAACTACAATCCAGGGGTTTTCAAATCTAGAGTTAATAGGTATCTTCTAGGTAAACGTGTTACACCCTAGGCTGCAGCAATGCTTAACATCAGGCAGGCTGTTAGTAGTCAAACGTAATTCTATTCCACGTAAAAAAAACCGAGTAAGATTTTTAGTGCATTTTGTTATGATGGCAACTGAAATAAATCAACATCTGTGACCTCTGGATATCTCTAGACCCTAGGTACTACCAGTCATGAATCAGTTTGTTACTAACCCTAAAAATGTACCGGCATTATCACGATCAACTTGTAGCCGTATGCAAAAAGAATTCTGCATCGGCCGGGAATCGAACCCGGGCCGCCCGCGTGGCAGGCGAGCATTCTACCACTGAACCACCGATGCTTGTGAAAGAAGGTTGAAAATATGTAACATTTTTTACTACATATAATTTGTATCATTTAAAAATATACTACTAAAGTCTAAATTTTGATTCATAAAACTAAATCTGTATGACGTTCACAAATAAAATAATGTATATGTATATTTTATCAATAGAATGCTTCCCTCTTATATAAGTTTAATATAAAAAAAGAAAAACCCGCGATGGATAAACCTCAGTTTTCTACACCAAAATTCTCCGCCGCTGTTTTTTTCAATATTTTTAAATTTGTTTATAAGTAGGTACTTATATATTAAACTTTACTACTAACTTTTATTATTTACTTTTTTTATAAGTATTTCTCTAAGTATTTTCCTTTGTGATTATCAGCAATAAAATATTTATTTTCATTCTAAAAGCAACATACAAGTTTGTAGAAAATAATTTAACTAAAAATGTGATACCTAATTTGTATCTATGTAACATCTGGGCAAGAACAGCGCAAGACAGGGAGTATTGGCGGAAGAGGGAGGAGGCCTATATGCCCTACAGTGGGTCCCATTAGGCTGATGATGATGATTTTAAATAGGTAGATTTGAGCTACTTCATAGTTAAAGTTTTTATCTACTTAACCTGTTGAGAATAACAAGTACCTACTTAAACACATATTACTCATCTGCTAAGTGATGATAGGGGCATTATAGAGTGAAATTACCTGCTAGTGCACAAAATAACTGTGCGTACGGAAAAAATATCAACTAAAAAATTCAAACTAGAATAAAAGTGTGAAGACTAATGAGTTTAGTAAGTGCTGCCACCAGTTACTATCAAGTAATATCGCCCCGTGCCTAAATTTTATTCCTAAATAATCTGTAATTGAGTATTATGTAAAGCCATAGGAGGTTAATTATACCACCATGTGTTTCATGTACGAGTTCCCAAAATTGTCTAGAAATTGAAGCAATTGCTTAATGTATAAAATAAAATAATAAAATTAATAAAAGCCTTTATTTCTACTACGATTTAACAATAAAGAAAACCTAAACACTAATAGTATGGATCAAATGTTGGTAATATACTAGTAGGTTAGGTACAGTTTGTATGCTTTTTATAAATAAACATTATTTATAAAATTGCTTAATGTACCACACTAATATTATAAAGGGGAAAGTTTGTGAGTGTGTGTTGAGTACTTCTTCAATCTTCACGCTCAAATAGTTGAACCGATTAGGATGGGATTTTGTATGGAGAAAGAATGGACCCTGATGACTTTAGACTTATGTTACTTTTTAACGGATTAACGCGGGTAAAACCACGGGGCGCTGCTAGTTATCAATAAAAATAATTGCCTGATAACAGGAATAGACCGCAATACACACATTCACCATTCTAAGTAATTAGGAAGAGGAACCGAACTAACCTTCCCTGAGAGTTTTAGAACGGGGTTGGAGTTTCAGGATGAACTAATAATTCTAATTGATTCAATTTATTTGTTTTTCTGTTACGTGTATCAAATACTAGCTGTGCTCGCGACTTCGTCCGCGTGGAATATTTATTTCATTATCATAGTGCTCCTATATTAGTTGCAGCGTGATGTTATATAGCTTAAAGCCTTCCTCGATAATTGGTCTATTCAACACAAAAATATATTTTTAATTCGGACCAGTAGTTCCTGAGATTAGCGCGTTCAAACAAACAAACAAACTCTTCAGCTTTATAATATTAGCATTGATCTGATATGAATAAATGACTATGACTATTGGTAGACCAGTACTTCCAACAGGGTGTTTCACAAATTAGGAAACGAAACAATAATCGTAGGAATAGCACCTCGGAAGTTTTATGATTGGCGGATAGTTTGTTGTTGGTTAAATATACCAGTTTTGACGTCTTTGATTCCCATTTTGTGGCTGAGTGAAGACTTTCCGTTTTTGTGAAACACCTTGCTGGAAAAATTTCTTGAATTTTTTTTTAACTTTAACGTGTTTGCACTTGACCATAGTTTGCCTGATGGCAAGCAAAGGCTATGGCCTAAGATGGAGCGTGCTTACCCGATAAGAACCGATTCACTCTCGCCTTGAAGATCGCTGGATTAATTATATAAAAACTAAAAGGATATGTAACTATAATAAAAATATACCACTCTGTACTAACAAGAGTAAGTTATAAACTGTAGGTTTAAGAAACTAATGAATTTGTACCGCCAGCAGATAGGTTAGCGGAGGTGAATGCCCGGATAACCCGACTTCACAAAAACTCTTTTCAACGACACAATGAACCTCTTTTTATGGAAACTACAATGCATTCTCTTTGGAGATGGAGTAGGCATGTATGTATGTGTGGAGAATGGAGATAATGAATGGTTAAATGGCCATTTCCTAATATGGAAGTACTAGGAAAATAAGGTATACCTATATATTAACTTTTTAATAAACAGACATTTGTATGTTTTTCATAGCAACCAGTTGCCAAGCAGTTACTGGTGTGCTGCGGCTGCCGCAATCGATGGCCAGTACCATTCAAAATCTTGATCCACCTACAAATTTAAAAGGTCATACCGAAAATAAATGTTGCCGATATTATGTCCTGTTTTTCGTCTTTGGATAACCTAACCAATCAACAAATGTGTTTTCCTTATTCCCTTTATCCAACTATTTTTAGCACTGGATAGGCATATTAATCAACATAGCTAGTGGTTTTCCTCAACCATATTCCCAACTTTTCTGTAAAAATATCTAAACCTGATCGTACCTCGACCCCGTGCCTTCTGCGGCCTGTTCCCAGCCACTCCCGGGTCATTTGCAGGACAATGCGTTGGGCCTGACCTAACCTCGCCATCTGACCTCGACCATCTGACCTCGGCCAGCTGGGACATGTCATATCACTTCTGTCAAGTATCTATTTACTGTATTTAGAGACCGTTTCACGAAATAAGGCAAAGGGAATTATATTTCCCAAAGACAAAAACCGCAGAGGTATTAATTTTAGACTGGCTTGCGATATTTTCTGTTCTAATTTGTGCAATATACATGCTTTCTTATTGTTTCCCATATTACTACTAGTCATGCATTATGACGCAGAGAAAACACAGACGATACTAATCTAATTACCAACAGACAAACAACAAGATTTTAACAAGAATTTAGACTTTTCAACTTTAAAAAAGAGGATTCCCAATTCAACTGATTATTTTATTGTGTACAAAAGAAACTAGGAATTAGAATATCAAAATCAAAAATATATTTATTTACCATGGAAACATTAAATACATTGGTGCACTTATAAGTAAAATATGAAAGAATTATTCAGGTTATAGATTAGTTTTAGTTGCATTTAAGTAGCTGTGGTTTAGGAAATAATTATACAATAGCATGCAGCGTTGATTACTTTAACCATAGTATTGTGACTATAAAGTTATGTTGAATTTACATATCACGCGCAGAGTGCAATAATAGTGGACCCCAAACTAGGCTTAAGCCTGTATCTTGGGCATCCTTACATTTGTTTTTCTAATAACAGATTACAGAATACAGACACAACAAATTTTATTTTTGCTTCATTAGAGCCCTCATGTGTCCAGACAAGTAACGCATAACCTTTTAAGGATGGCTTTAGTACAAAACCAACTATTGTTTTACAAATTTTGGAAACAGGCTTTCGAAATACGGTTCTCCAACCATTTTGTAAAGGGCGCTTAACTTTTTGCATGTAGCGACTATATTTTTCGCGAATCTTCAAAAGCCGTAGACCTAATGTGACTGCTTTAGACGTTATAAAACTGTCTTTAAAAGGCTTCGAGTTTACTACTTCTTCTTATCGAATGAGAGTGGCCAACTCTGGTGTAGAGAGTTTATTAAGCCGCCCGAACGGCCTCTGATATGGCTCTCCCGACTCACGGAAGCGCCCAAAATGGAATGCCACTTTTCGGTCACCCATCCAAAGACTGACCGCGTCGACTTATGCTTGACATTGGTAGGTAAGCATGCGATTGCCTCCGCTAGCTGAACTACGGGCGCTTCATTTTGTTACTAGCAGCCCTGTATAGTATTTCGTAAGAGTTGACATAAATTATCCAATACAACATCAGCCCATAGATCAATTTCTGACATTCGAAATCAGGAAGCGGTTCTGCTAAATAACGAGATAATAGTCAAACCTGCGGGTCATTAGGAAAAATATTTAAAAAACCACATGAGCTATATGCTACAAATACCACTTTGAACATGAAATTTACATAACATTAAATTATGTCCTGGATCGAAACATTAAAATGTACCTACATTTAGTTAATTTAATTCCATATGTATTCTGTTTAGTGTGCCATGGCCATAGCAAATAAATAAATAAATAAGTTACACCTAGAATATCATATGTAATGTTAACAATTTCTTGTAATAAATGAATGAGCTATCTAAATAATGTAAAAAAAGATATGTGTATGTAGGTACATACTATATGATGTTGTTAAACAATTTTATTTATAATAGGAAAGTTTGTGCGTTTACAGTTTTCAGACGGTTTAAATTGGATAATTTATTTATTGGATTATTTATAAATATATTAAATTGGATTATTTTGGATCTGACAAAAAAATAAAGGAATTCGTTTTTTTAGTCATGCATTTTTCTACGTCATGATATTTTTTTACAGACAATTAATTTTACTATCAAATTTAATAGGTAGGTATGTAATTGTAAATCTTTTTCAATGTATTAATCATACATTTTATGATATACATTTATCAACACGGTAAATCAAAGATCAAAAAAGATTATCCACAATAAAAAAAAAACATGAATTGATTCCGTTCTACAAACTGTTTCTGACAATTGGTGCAGTTAGCCTACATAATAATTGCCTAAACGCTTTGTTGTCCCAGTAATTAGCCAATAACACCCAATATGTGTGCAACCATAGACTATATAACTTAAGATTATTAATTTACTAAGTGTGGGGCTAGATGGCGCTATGTACCGGACATATCTTTTTACAGTGTATGTATTTTTACATAAAAAAACATAAAACCCCCTGTTTTTATGGTTTTATGAAGAAAAACTAAACACACTTCCTACTACAACTAAAAAAGGGGGGCAATAAGAAAATCTTTAGAAAAGCCTAAAAATAGTCTAAGTGCTCCAGCCCACTGCCAGAGGCAGCGTGCCTAGTTTTTTTTTTAATTATTATTTTTATTTATCCTTTATAGCAAACCAACCTGTCTGTCAAGATCCATATGGACCAATCAGTACACAGTTCTATCTCGTGTACATAGCGACGAAGCAATCAGCATGCACTTGCATCACGTGATACTGACAACTGACCCATCATGTAGTTTGTTTAAAAATACAATTACATATGTTGAAATGGCTTAGCTATATTGAGGTGTCTGTTATTAATTAGGCCGCAAAACTATTAGAAAACAAGTGCTCGGTGATAACGTTTACCGGCCCTAATATATGACCAACATTGTGCATATGACTTTACAATAAAAGCGTGGATCCAGCCATACCGTTCCCAGAAATACGACAACCGCAGCGCAAATTGCCAGCGAGAAAACTCCTCGGTAAGCCGTTTTTTTTTTTCTTTTATGCTTATCACGATAACTGACATAATCAGTTGTTTTGTTTTTTGCTCCATTTTGCTTCGTTGCGCGGCTAGAAAGTGAATCAACACGTAACCGGCCGCATGCAGTGGATTCCTTTGTTGGCTCTGGATCTGTGAATGAATCGTGCTTCTGATTTGGTTGGTTTATGCCGGTGCTTGGATCTGCGGCGGATTTATTGTTCGAGCCATTCCGTCGACGCGCGTCGGACGGAAAACGCGCGTTCTATTCTCGAAATTGGCGCCGAAAATACATCGCGGAATTTGTGGCGCGCGGGAATGTTTTGTTTAAAAACCAAAAGTACTAATATAAAAGCTTGATAGTTTAGTAAAATTTATGAGAACTGAAACTTTGTATCACTATCGTGGAGAATCCTATGAAAATAGTTTCGTCGGCCTGAAGAAAGTTTTGCGCGCAAACGTGAGTAGAAAATCTGAATGTTTGTAGTTTTCATTACATTTTTTTTATTAGTTTTAAAAATGCTTGCTGTAGATTTTAATTTTAAAAATATGTTTCCAAAATATTTATTGATTATTTTTCTTATTTCGGTTAAAAATGTACGCACTTTATAGAAAAGTTAGATATATCATAACAGTGACCATCAAACAATCAAAAGTATATCAAAACAATAACGACTTTACATTGTAAATAACGTTATGATTCTTACACTTGTTTTAAATACAATTTGATATCATCCAAAACTAAACTTTGAGAAATTTCCATAATATTAATATATTATTTATTCCGTGATATTAATTTAATGCAGGTAGTAAATAAAATATTTTCTTTTTTTCTCTCAAGTAGATATTTTAGAAGTACCTACTAGTAAAATAGGTCTTACATATGCTTATTCTTGTTACCTATAATAATACTTTATCTTGAGTGGAATATTCATTATTTAACATCTGAACTTTGACTCGCAAACAAATAAGCAGATAAACCGGCCCAATCAGAGTGATTATTAAAAATGTCATCCAAGTTCAATGAACCTGTAGTTAAAAACTATTAATGGTTTCCTAACATCTATTAAATTATATACTACATGAATATTAATTAATACATCGATTGAATTAATTTGGTTGCTTTTGTTTATATTACGTACTTTATACTTATTCATTATATTGAGTCTCTAATTCTATTGAATTTGTTGTTGTAGTTGAAGTTAAGATCTTTGTACCAACCTATGATTGTATTAAATGAATTGAATAATTATGATTATGAATTGACTATTATATTGAGCACACCCACTTATAAATAAGGTATTATTATTACGGACGATATGATTACAAAATGAGATGCTTTAATCAAGGATAATTAATAAGAAATCATTGTTGTATTAGTTTGAACTAATAATTAACCGTCTCGAGTTTAACTGTTTAAACTCGAGACGGTTAATTATTAGTTCAAAATAATACAACAATGATTTCTTATTAATTATCCTTGATTAAAGCATCTCATTTTGTTTATCTTTATCTAAATCCTTACCAATAAAAGTACTTAGTACTCACTAACCTCGCTAAATAGCTTCCAAATGATTACAAACCAAGTCATCTTAGACTTATTAAAAAAGATTTCGGTACAACAAAGTAATTTAGAAAATGCCATTATGAAGATCTAGGCAAGTATTGCACCGATAAGCATGGTTAATCATATTGTGCAGTCTAGTTTCATCAGTGCTCTAAAGTTAGTAATTCTGGTAGCACTAAACAATTAGCAAAAAACTTTAGATCTGCTGAGTGCGCAATGTTGATTTACCCACGCTCCAATTGTAATTTCTCGTAACCGAGCTGAGATCTCGTCATTTTGCAATTCAGTAAGAGAATCGCGGCATGAGACGTGGTAGCCCGAACGTATGTTTCATACAAACTTTACTTTGGGTTTTATATGTATATCTTAAAAATATATACATATAGAAGTTAGTTGATGTAGATAGTACGAGATCTTAGGAGTGTCATTGGCTACTTTTTATTCTGAAATAATGCGAGCGAAGCCACAGGCGTCCACTATTACTTAATAATATGCTATTATTTCACTTATGGTGGTTCATATGTTGTAGGAGTAATAAACATTGTTCAATTTTCAATTTTGTTATTTAATTTCGATCGAGGTTTGTAGTTTTTTTATGAAAAATATACATCAAATCTCGCTATAGTAATTTATGATTTAATACATTCATTTCACACCTTTTTTACACGAGATAACCTCACGCTTGACTACAACTTGCCTGATGTTAAGCAACGTTATAATCTACGATCTCAGCTTGCGTAACTAACTAACTTGAGATATCAGCATTACTTTGTATGTAAGTACACTCATGCTACTCCACCTTAATCTTATTTTAAATACGTTTAAAATTACGTGGTTCTAAGTACCTCATTTGCAATTTAACAATGCTCTGTTTAATTTGGATGTTTGTTCAGTTTTTTGTATTGTGTCGGGTGTTGTCAGCTGAGTGCTCTATGGGGTTGGCATTGACATAGCAAGATATTTAAATCTGTTGTTACTTTCACGGCAAATATAATTTTCTTAAAGTTCGCTTTTAATTTTCTCTCTTTTCTTTCATTAGATGATCGTATTAAGTATTAAGTATTAATTAACCTTCACGCAAATAAAACCTTATTAATATTTTTATGACTTTTTAAGAATACTTACTTTATTTCTTAGTTATTTTTTAAACACGTGGTCCAATTCGGCTTCTCATAATCTAGATCTAAGTATCGAGACATTTAGCGTAAAGATCTAAATAACAAATACAGGAAATAAAGAATCGTTGAATTTTCTTTTACAATTTAACTTTTTGTTTATCTTCTTATTTTGCACTGACTTTATATTAATATTAACTTATAACTTTTAGTTTCTAATACGCTCCTATTCGTATAAGCAAAAGCAATCGTTAAATGATTATTGATTTCCCAGCAAAATCTATTTAGTATGTCCGCCGGTTCCTGACTTTACTACATAACCGGTGTGATAACAGCACTACGTAGGAATCCCTAATGAAGTTATGAAATATAACTGTAACTATTTGCTTTACACTATTTCTTGAACGAGGTATTGCTAATCAGATATTCTATATAAAATTACTCGTTAACAGTTGAAAATTTGTGTGTCTGTACGTTTGTTATTACTGTTTTTGTTACTTTTTATCTAGTGGCTACTTTTTTATCGATTTGGATGAAAGTTTTGAAAGAACTTAAGAGTATGGCCTTGATGGTAAGTGGCAGAGTAGATAGAGGTCACCCTAGAAAGACGTGGATGAATTGTGTGACTGAGGATATGTGTGCGAGAGGAGTGAATACGGAGATGACGAGTGGCAGAAATAGAAGAGAGAACATGCTGTGCCGACCACACATAGTGGTAGGTATATAAGGTAAAAAGAAAGAAGAAGACTAAAGTACCTACGAATAATTTCTTAAACTTCTCAAAATTTGTTATGGCTGTTTTTATGTATGACATACCTCCTGCCAATTAATAAAACTAACTATAGACGAATTATCCACCTAAAATAGTAAAATAAAATTTCCATTGTTTTACAAACACTTTTTCTGCTATTTTCTTTCCGTTTCAGACAACAACATTGCAAATAAAAAAGTGTTATCAGTGTTGCAATAAGTAAAGTAGTAAAAGCAGGCATGTTGCCATTACCCTCTCTAATACAGCACAGATTGGAGCTCGTAAACCTAAAAATAAACCCATAAACCTATGCGTATGTTGACTCAATTAAGCCTACGGAACTGAGGCAACGACATAGAACTGTTGGACTGGTCTAAACACATAAGTTATTATGGTCACGGGATAACGGAGACAGTTATATCATATTTTTATCATATCATGCCCGCAGCTTCGCACGCGTTATTATACAAATAAACCTTCCCCTTGAATCGAATAATCTATTAAAAAACTGCATCAAAATTTGTTGTGCAGTTTTAAAGATCTAAGCATACATACAGATACGGGGTCAGATGCGGTAAGCGACTTTTAAATATACTATGTAGTGAAGTGTTTGTTAGTTATTGGGAATGTTTGTTACTCCTTTAAAGCACAACGGAGTAACGTATCACCCTGACCCCCGAAAGTGATTTAAGTCACACTTGTAGTTTTGCCTCGCTACAACTCGCGCGAAATAACTATATTATATATATGGATATATTGGTAGAGCTATCTGAGGAGGTAGGACTAAATTTTACTGTGTCAACTTTTTTTTTCGAATTTTACTGGCAAGATCTGACTATTACTGTACTATGTCATCGCACCGAGGTGTGTTTACCGACTCACTCCAAATAACATTTACGTACGTTGCCTGAAGCTAAACAAGTTACGCCATATATCCTAAATCTGGATCGTATTTGGTCATCTCCGAGTAGCAATTGGGTTAGATGTTTCTAAATGTAATTAATTTTAGATGTTTTACGTAAGAGTATGGTGCAGAGACCTTTTTTTTGCTCAAAGAAGTATAAAAAGAAGAAGAGATCTATAAATATTATAAGAAAGCTTGCTTATAAAAGAAGCCAATGCAAAAGCAAACCTTACTAACCGACTTCAAAAACAGGAGGTTATTAAGTCTTCTGAAAGTCTTTTAAAGATAATATATTTTATGAAAATGTATGATAACAGACACGTTCATGTGTTTGATAAATGGCTCTGGCTGGATAACTAAGCCTTGATGAACAAAGTAACTATGTATTAAATTTACAGTTTTTAATTACAATATAACAACATTTCGTAGGTACCACAATATACAAAACTAACAATATCCCTTGGTTCTACTCCCGAGTCTGATAAATTGGTCCTCAAGGATCCCATTTAACCTCATATCATGCCTCATGTCAAAATGTCACCGAAACGCGTATATGCCGGAAGATATTTTGCAACATTTGTAGTATGACAAACTGATGTGTCAGAATTGTACATGCACGTAAACAAACGATATTATGACGTTATGCTAACTGGGTGGTGCAGGGCTAGGGCAGCCACTTATGGTAATATGATTCTGATGTTATGGGTCAAATATTCCATATACATTTTGTACTAAGACAGATACAACGTGATAGTTTTAATATTAAAACTTTCGTGAGACATTTTATCAAAAGATTAATTAAACGGTTTTCACTCACGTGTAGATCACGTAAATTGTTTACGCGTTTCGGATGTTATGACATCCATCTTCAGAACGTTCGTTCTGGGCCGCGACAGCACGCAAACTGCGCCGGCCCGCCGGGACACGGGCGCGGGGGCCTGTGGTGGCGGGGGTGGAGGCGAGACGATGTTACTACTCCCGGCCGCTTCGTCCTCGGGTCGCTCCACTGCTTCATCAGAGACAGCATCATCGACTGATGTACCGGCGCACACAAAACTGATCGTATCTTGATCCAAAGCTCCAATGATCCTTCTCTTCGTCATCGTATTAAGAGTTTTACGTGATCTACACGTGAGTGAAAACCGTTTAATTAATCTTTTCAACGTGATAGTGTTTTATTAATATTGTAAATTGAGTTAAATTGTAGGTCCCGTCTGTTTATCTAGTACGGCAGTCGTAAGCCATGTCAGAGGCCCTTAGGGCTCCTACTCTCATTTGATTAGAAGAAGATTAATATTCTATTCCCGCAAAAGCCTAATAAATAGAGAAACAGATAGTTTAATAAAATGATGGTCATTTAGCAAACACGAATGCAAGAAGGAGATATGCACTAAGAAAATTTGAAAAATTCATGTGACTTACATACATAATAGATGACATATAATAAAGCATAAGATCGCTCTCCAAAATATCTTGAATCAGAATCTTCCCCAGATAATCAGCCAGTGTTAGTTGCTGGTTATAAAATGTAAATTAGTAAGACTGGTTGTTGGAGTCCCTAAATTATTTTATCGAAAAGGGTACTATGCCTCTCATTACGAAGTAGGTTAACATTACTTCCCTGACATAAAGGTCACAAAAATAACACGATTATAACGTGAAAAGCTTTAATTTGGCTTATTTTAGCCACTCTTCGTGACGCAAGCTATTAACGCATAATTACTCAAGAAATATTTCTGAATAGGACTATTTGGACGTTGTAATGCGTAAAACTATAAAATCATACACGCAGAACCATGGTCACTTCACGTAATAAAAAAGTCTGGAAATGTTGATAATAAAGATATTAAAAATATACTCAGATTTGTATAAATAACCAGGAATGTCGCGAACAGAATTAGACAAGATCGGAGTTTTGCAAGTGGCAGTTCTGCAAAGAATAATTCAAAGAAATACTTAAAAAAAAAACAATCGTGTAAGTATAAACTTATAACTCTATGTTAATACTTTTTTTTTCATAATATTAGTATCTTTATTTACAATAATAAAATATAAAAACAAGTGAAGGAAAACTAAACATACTACTTCTAACTACTACAAAAAGGGGCACTTAGAAAATCTTTAGAAAAGCCTAAAGATAATCTAAGTGCTCCAGCCCACTACCAGAGGGCAGCGTGCCCAGCATGCTGGCCGCATTACCACGTTGGATGGCAATGCTGATACGTTGAGCCAGAAAAAGGCCAGCATTTTGGTCATGCGTCGCGTCAACCAAGCGCTCCGAGAGGTTTTGGAAAATAGTATGGGCTCCCGGACCCCACGGCCCCAAAGTCTCGACTCCAAAAGGCTCAAAGATGTAACCTCGGCCGAGGTTAGCATATTTGCGTCTCTTGTTATGCTCGGCAATAATAGCCGCCGCTCCAGCCCGACACCGTGTCATAGACAGATGAGACGGCGCCAATGTGTCGACGCAAGTTGCGTCCCACACAAGGGGCCGACCCAACTTCCAGGGCACAAGAGTCATACCGTCAGGTCTTTTTCCATCGTCACGTGCTAGGCCGCTCGGTTCGAGCATAGCTGCAACATTGGCAGTGGAAAAAGCCCGGCGAATGATGTCGTTCAGACTAGCGTGGCGGCTCATTCTGCCAGCACTCACAACAATAATACTTGATGTCATCTTCTATTTCATACTTATTACGAAAAATAAATAAATCAGAAAGAAATAAAATTACATATTGTTACTTATAGGGTTTTTGACTTTTGGTTTATGTAGACTTTTTACGGAGCTATCTGTAATTTACCAGTGCTATTTTGGTATTTTTATTTGTCCTAAGATTTATTATTGATTCATGTTATAATTTGGTGTTCATGTTTAGTAAATAAGCCTTAAAATTGCTGCGTTCTTATGTTTCACACATATAAAAGATAAAGATAATGATAAATAAAACAATTGTAACACTATGTAGGGCCTCTGCAGGCCGACGAAGGGTTGGTGGTGCTGTGTTGACGTACCGAACCACGGGGACCAGGCGGAACACTGACAGTTAACTTTTTTAAGAACGTGGCTACGCACCTCTAACGTCACACAATATAAAAAACAACGTTTTTAAAACTACAAAATAGTCACTACTATGAGAAATAAAATAGTAACTCTTGTATAAGAGCCGCCAACTCTGGTGTCAAGAGTTTTAAAACCACCCTGAGAGCCACATTAGTCACTTAAAAGTCGTATTACAATCGAGGTAGCCGTATTAAACAACTAATTAAGACCATTGGCTAATGAGGCATTTCTCTTGACCAGGTCAACAGCTGGTCTCCGTGACAATTGGATGCATCTGCTGACGGACTTTGACTAATCACTCTACTTAACTAACTTAACTTTTTAACTTAAGCTTCACTTAACCGTACTTAGCAATGCAGTAAGGAACTTGAATATTCAAAAGGTCCTAATCATGCTCTTCGCTTTGTTAGGTTTATTGTGCGTTTGGTAATTTTGACCGGGTTACATTAATGAAAGGTTTGTGTAGAGATAAATATGTAAAGTAAAATAGTATAAAAAACTTAGTGAATTTCTTACAGCAATCATTTATCTAACTAAATAATGCTACCCTACTACATGCTAGTAATTAAGAAGCTCTTGATTAGTCGAGCTTAAAGGTTTTGTCGAGTGACAGGGAAACAGGTATAATAACAGGCAGACTAAGTAGATACATAAGTAAATTTCTATTTACTGGCTTTAAAAACGTTTTTCGTTGTAGGTTCTACGAATAAAAAATTAGCATGTTCACTTGTATCTGTATTGTTGTAATGGCTAACGTACATATGCTCTTTGAATGGAATAACCAACATTAAGTTAATTTATTCCACGATTTAGCCTTAGTTAATATAACTCGTTCATAAGGATTAGAAAACTTTTGTTTTACAATAAATCATGACAAAATACCAAAGTCATTATTTTAAGAATACAAAAAAAAAGTCCTTAAATATATCCTAATTTTATTATAATTTACAAGTAGCAATGTAAAGGGCAGTAACTTAGATGAAGACGATGATATGAAAAATTACAACACATTAAATTAAAATTTTATTGGAAAATGAGCGAAAATAATCACGACCGGCAGGATTCGAACCTGCGCATTTCCGATCACCGTCCGGAACGCCTAGTGCAGGTTTAGCACTTAATAAATTAAATTACAACACATTTAGTTGAAATTACATAATGTTTTGTGATTTGTGTAATTTATTTTAGAGAAATTTTACTGCATCATTTTTTAACCAAAACGTATGATATTTGAACTTGGCCATAGGTTGACAGAGCAGTTAGGTATATCCTAAGATGGAGCGTACATACTTACTTACCCAATTAGAATAGCTACACATTTTGTGGATTACAACTTTTCATTAGAAGTACAGATTTTTTAATTTGTTCTACCTCAAATAAAGCTAGAGTCAATCGATTTAATAATATAGAACATCCATAGGATATTTTAGCATTACATCCATAGTATTTGCCGTTACTCGGTTAATAAAACTCACATAACATCGTTGCAAATGGCGGATTATGTGGGGTTTATAGACGTACATATATATTTATTTTATTATTCGGTCACACCTTGTAGGGTTTGTGGGATAACGTTTTACATCCGCTTTGTAAGGTCCTGAATATACAATCGGTTTTAATAGCTATTTTATTATGTACGGGCCTTCAAATTTCGCGTAAGGCAAAATTATGTACTCCAACATGGATAATATCCCTTAGGTTTATCTAGTGTATGTAACTATCGAGCTATGATTATAAGTGAAAAATAAATGACAAATGTACAGAGAAAAAAAAGAAGTGTAAAGAAATGTCCATAATGTCTTTTTATAAGTTCCTGGACTATTTATTTCATAACTAGCTGTGCGCGCGACTTCGTCCGCGTGGAATACTTATTACCATAAAAACGGTTCTAGTGAGTTAATCTTAAAAGATAGACATATACTGTTGGGGACATTCTGTTAGATCATTTCAAGAGAAATAATTCTATTGCATATTTTTTTTTGATATCTTGAACCGCAACGGAAGTTTTCCCCGTTTTTTTCACATTTTCCATTGTTTCTTCGCTCCTATTAGTTGCAGTGTGATGTTATATAGCCTAAAGCCTTCCTCGATAAATGGTCTATCCAACACAATAAGAATTTTTCAATTCACACCAGTAATTCCTGAGATTAGGGCGTTCAAACAAACAAACAAACTATTCAGCTTTATAATATTAGTATAGATTACGTTCATCGTTGTTATGTATTTAAACTTGTCTTTATTTTTTGCATTAAATTGAAATTGTTTAAGTTATTAAAAAAAACAAATCCCATAATGCCCACTTATATTTATCGAAAACTAAAATAATATAATAATAAACACCTTATACATACTCGTATATGACTTATCAAAGAAAATAATTCCTAGTGTTGGTCAGGGTCATCTCGTGGCTCCACCAATATTGACTAGGTATCTCATTGTTTACTCTGCAAATATATCAGTTACGTAGATAGCGCATAGTGTAAATAAAACTATTTTGGCACTTTGTCCAATTTCGCGTTGAATTATTATTGAATTTATTCAGCTGTTTCAATTTTCCTGTTATTATTGGCAATGTTTTGTGGAAAAATATGCAAATAACATATTTTGTTGATAAATGGATGTAGGTTCGTCGTCATTGGGTAAATAACCTTTTTTTTACTCGTTGGCAAATAAGCTCTGAATTGAATAAATTACAATCAACAATAAGAGTTGAAGTACGTGTACAATAGATGTTGATCTCTTCTGTTTTCAAATCCAATTCCTTTAATTGTATTATACATGTACGTAATTTGTATTTTGAGTATTTTTTACAACTCTTTGTAAGATACTTCTTTCAAAAGATTAATCGACAGTTACAGTATATTTCCAATTATGATCTTCTCTTTTATGTTCATCTTTTCTTGACATTTCTTAGCTAACATTTGAATATGGCTTTTCTCAGTAAAGAACTGATTTTTATTTCTCTAACATAATCAATATATGAAGTACTAAATTACATAGTTCTAGTTGCAGAAAAATATCCTTGATTTCTTTTTTAGTAGGTACCTATCGTTGTTCACAAAATACAACTTAGCTAATTTAGATCTATTTCTTGTAGAATATCCTTAGTAACATCTCGTATCTTAGCGAAACATTGACCGCAGCGTCAAAGGCATTTATAAGAAAAAAAATAAAAAAACATACATAGAAGCTATCTAAGTAAGTAGATAATGATTAATGATTACTGATTGAGACATTCATATCTGATGATTGATTGAGTTTTGCCAGTAATATAACTCTGACCCGAGTTGACCACACGCCCGTGCTGTTAAGGAAACCAGTTCAGGGTTACCACATAATCATTTATGACACGTTACGAGTACTGTTTTCGCCTACATTTTTCGTACAATTTTGTAATAATTTATTATGGGTGTGAGTACGAACGAGGGCAATAGTTTTATTTTATTACAAGTGAAAATACGTTCTCGCAATATTAATACGTCGTAACATAAATAAAAAAATAATATATATCAAACTTATCAACTAGTCGATTTGATTAATTGATATACATAATTAAACTATTTATTGAAAATAAGGCTGTTAATGAAAAGCGGTCAACTCCGATTTCAATAGTTTTAAAAGCACCGCTAATAAGTTCGACCCATGTACCTCGTTCTTTATAATATTTTGACAATCAATATAATTATACTTGCACTATGAGTATGATATTCGTTTAATACGTTGTAAAATTCCTGTTCCCTTCCTAACATAATGCTCACGATCGCAACAAGAAATCCGCAAAGATCCTGCGATAACTTAGCTCACACTTAGCTAGACAACTTGACTACCGGGTACAATCACTAACAAGTTACATTCAAAATATTGTTTGACATTTATCAAAACACTTCTTGGTCTTTTTACTTTAAAAAATATTTGGGAAGATGAATGACACAATACACATACAAAACTGAAGCAGAGATAAATAACATATGGTAACCCAACTGTCTGTATTAAAAATTTCTTAGTACTCATCTCATTCATCGTCTCTGTAGTTTTCTATTTTAAACTTACCTCAAAAGAAAAGAAGCTATAACTTTCTACAACAATTTGGTTTTAAGTTTTATGTATAGGTACCTTTAACAGTTCTAATAAAATACATTACTAATAGGATACAACACGTTGATTTGAGTTCATTAGAGTATTTTAGTATTAAAATTATTTGCCATTTAAATACATAATTAGGTTATGTATTTTACGATATTGTTTACTATGTTCGCGAAATATGCGGAAACACTATCAAGGATAAAATATTTACAACACCTCAAAGATTTCAAGCTACACTAGATTAGGATTATATTAGTGACAATTTGTAAGATTTCACAAAGTACTGCTTTTTATAAGACAATTTTATTTTTAAAGGCATACTATTTAGCTTTATATATTAAGAATTTAAGAAGTTAGGTACTCATTATTCTAATGAACTAGGTTTTTTGCAAACAAACAGGAAATCATTACAAAAATTAAATTAAAACAGAACCTAGTTAAGTTATAAACATTTACTGATTAAAATTGCGTCCACCGGTCATCTAGCGTCATTTGCTTATAAATAAACTATACTGCAAAGTAATTTAGTTGTCGAATTTCCCCTGCAAGAGATAAAGGATAACATTCCGGCACCACAATGCACCCATTCAGACCCAGCGGTCTGGGAATGTTAATGAATCCATAGCGAGCATGCCATGAATTGTGATAGCATCTCAGGTTTGCGCAAGGATTGATAAACATTGCTAGAGAAGTCACTGTAAATTTCAATTTATCATCATTATCATTATCAGCCTGTTATCGCCCACTGCTGAGCATATGCCTCTCTTCTTGTACGCCACTCGTCGCAGTCCTGCGCAGATTGGATCCAGGTGCTCCCTGCGGTTATTCTAATGTCGTCAACACACCGCATTGGTTTAAATTTCAATTGTAACGTTGAAGTTCACGTTTATCGGAATGGGACGCAAAAAACAAATGAGTAATATTCACACGTCTGTCAATTTTATTTACAAATCTATCAAATTTGGTAACTAACATTTTAAGGAGCAATCAAGTTAAACAAAACATCGAAACATATTCAGTTAGTTTACTATGCATTGAGATAGTCAAATCCGTGTCTCACGGTGACGAGCACAATGCTGTGTTACGATGAGTTTTGAAATTCAAAACTCGATATAGCTTCAAGTTTCCCATCAGGCACATGTTTTGGTTGTCTTGTTATTTGGTTTTAGTGAAAAAAGCTTAGAATTAATAAATAGGTATTACATATTTCAGGACCATATCACACAGCACCATCTAGTCCCATACTAAGCTTACGCTTGTATCATGGGTACTAGATAACGGATATAATACATACATTTATACTTTTTGGAATGAACCACTAACACTGATAAATAACTATTGCTAACTTACTATCCAAGTTTGTAGCACGATCTTCAATTATGAGATCCCATAACTTCAATAAGTATCATTACTCATTTACTAGTTTACACTAAGGTGCGGCCGCCCTTTAGGCCGCTGGCCAATCAAGGCGTGTAATATTACTTATATATTACTTAACAGCAAAGATAATCGCAATGTTAATTATTCGGTCAAACACCTTACATGTAAGGTAGTATTGGAATTGGAAATGTCAGTTATGAATGTAAAGTATTTTAAGACAAGCTGATATCAAATTGTCATTCATAATTCTGACAGAATCGTATAAGACCTTTGATCCGTTGATCTGTTTCTCTGTGTCTCTGTTTGTCTGTTTATTTAAACGCTCATCACGCAAAAACGGCTGAACGGATCGTCATGATTTTTAGAATGTTTTAGGGGTGTCATATGCTACTTTTTATCCTGAAATAATGCGAGCGAAGCCGCGGGCGTCCGCTAGTTGATGATAAAATAAGCTTTGCTTAGCTTTATAAATCTTATGCCAATTTTAGTTATTCTGTTTTGTTATGTTTAAATAAGAAATATAACGTTGATATAATATAAATAAGACGTCAAGGATAAAAACATTGTTTACTTTTGTATCTTCAATGCTTTTGTCAATATAACTAACCAGTCACTTGAAAGATTGTGATATTTGCACATCCATCTTTATAAAAAAAACAATACAATCATATCGTTCATGATTGATATCTCGTTAGCTATTTACTTGAAGGTTACATAGTATGTACCTAACACTTCTTCTGAGTATTCAGGTGTATCATATAAAGACGAACACACACAATTTAAATATGACTATAGACGAAATAATCATATGACACTATAATATCTTAATATATACTATATTTATCTATATATGTAGTCTGCGTGTAGTATGACTGTATCTAACAATTAGTACAAATCTTATTCGTAGGTGCCATTTTTTTTTATAAATCAACAAATGTGAGAAGCATCGCCAAAATCTCCATAATATAGTATTTTCTAATCTATACTAATATTATAAAGCTGAAGAGTTTGTTTGTTTTTTTTTTGAACGCGCTAATCTCAAGAAATACTAGTGCGAATTGAAAAATTATTTTTGTGTTGAAAAGACCGTTTATCGAGGAAGGCTTTAGGCTATGTAACATCACACTGCAACTACTAGGAGCGAAGAAACAATGGAAAATGTGAAAAAAAAACCGCCGTTGCGTGCGCCGCGAAAACGGTTCAAGTTATAAAAAAAAGATGTATGAAAGAATTATTTGTCTTAAAATAATCTAACAAAATGTCTGTGACAGTATATGTCTTTCTTTTAAGATTAACTCAATAGAACCGTTTAATGGTAATAACTATTCCACGCGGACGAAGTCACTGGCACAGCTAGTAAAATTATAAATGTAAGAGTGAAACAATGTAATGTGAAATGTAATGTGTATGCAGTTATGGTTATGTTGCCATGTAAATACAGCTGTACTGAACTGGTTACAAATTTGAAGGAAGATAGATTAGACTCCCGACATTATACATTCCTCGGATAAACGCGAATAACACCACCGGCCATAGCTAGTAAAAACAAACCAACATTCAGGTTGACTACAAAAGTATTAAATAAGATGAATAAGAGTAAATCACAAAAGCCAAGATGTCGGTGACCTTCTAAGGCCGGTCTCATCTATAATCTCAATCTGCGAATAAATAAAACTATAGAAACGTTACTGAGCCAAAAAAGTATTAGAGATTGTAAACTGCCGCCACCGCGGTTGAGTTGGTCAGCGAGGCTTAGCTTGCGACGTAACATTTGGCACCGTTCGGCCATTTCTTCCAAGCTTTGTATGCGAGTGGAGAGTTGAAGAGAGCTGAAATGTGGAAGCATTTTTGACACGTCATTTTTAAATTATGTAGTTACAGTTCTATCGTGTCAAACATTCGTAGATCTCAATACATATTTAGTGATGAAATTGATCAATGGTGTAATTGATGAAGATGTATATAACCTTGAACTTGTACAGTGCTAATGTGTTTATTACTTTATATTGCTATATTACTGATAGTAATTGGTGTTATATGGTTGTTATTTTGGTCCTTATAAATTCAAAGGTGGATTTATAAACACAAACCAAATAAACGTATTTACATGTATACCTACGCAGTAGGTATAGCTCTTTTTAAGTCAATTAATTAATCATTTATGTCAAAAAATAATCTATTAATTCACTAAATTAAATTTTAAGCTTTTAGTACCAAATTTTTATCTATATTTATTTTATTTTTATAATTTTATATCAATAAATTTTTAGGAGGCTAACAAAAGACTTAAACGCGCGCTCTGCTATGATACACTGCTACGACAATTTGCAAAATAGAAATTCATGGATTTCAGGTACATTTATAATAGAGTTGTTAAAAGAATATCAAAAAATAACATTTGAAAAAATGATATTAATACAATACAAGTAATCAAATTTTTTAAAATTCATACTTATTTGTGTCGAACCCGCACCCCTAGATTTGAAGGCAAAGCCACTACTAGCTAAACTAACAGGGCAGTCAATCACTGTACACAGTAGATATGACCGGATCAACACATTGTGTGACGATTAGAAAATGATATACCTTTATTTCAATGCAGTGTAAATACTAATGCAAATTTGGATCTCTCATTGTTAGGCTTTGTTTTATTTGCAACAGCTTTCCCGGATATTTCACAACCAATGTTATTGGAGCGTGAGCTGTTGTTTTTAGCTTGTCATCGGATTTGTAAAGATATGAAAGTGCCATTCTACAAATTAATGCATCGTTTTTTATACATATTAAGTAGAAGAAAAAGTTTTAACTTATATCAGGTAGGTAAAAAATAAACTGAAACAAAATATAAACAATCGCTGGCTGGTTCCTTGCGCAAAGGATTTCTATAGCAATCCAGCGTGGAAATGCAGCCAGCGTTCTTGGCTCCATACCACATGTAGATTGTTTAAATTTAGTTTAGATGTAAATACTCTTTTTTAGTTCTATTAGTGTTAATATGTGTAAATATTGTTTCTTATTATTTTAATAAAAACAAATCTAAATCTTATTAATTTAGAGTAAAATTTTGACTCATAATTAATTTGACATAAATGCAAATAATGCTTGACTTGTTGGTATCATGAAACATTAAAAAAAAATAAGTTGTAATATATATGTTAAGCTTGCCAACCTAGGCCTGCCTGGATAAAACACATTCTAGTATTATGGCTACCTTCCACTTAGCGCAGATGGTATTATTATCTGAAAAATATTGTAACAAGTTAAAATGTTAACATGACCTTAAGTAAAATGTGTAAACAGTAGTATATTTAGTTTTTTTCCCTTGTATTGTATTATTGTAAATAAACTTACATTATAATACGCATGTATAATTTGTGTAAGCTGTGAACTACATTTATATATACGAGCATATAATTTGTAACTATTCACAGCTTACAGACAATCAATGCTATCGTGAAACTAATCTCGGCATTCCATAACGACAGTTTAATGCGATAATATGCCGTGTGAGGGCGCCATTCTGATATGTTTGCACATATTATGTATCTACGGGTATATATATCTTAGGTGAGTGGTGTGATATGTGAGGAATGTGCTCTCGATTTCATTTGCACTGATAGATGACCATCTAGTCAAAGAGATGACGACCAGCATCTATCTATACATATAATAAAGCTGAAGAGGGTCAAAAATCTATACATAGAAGATATAAGAACAAAAGTATGTTTAGATATGCTTTAAATTAACAAAACATGTATTTTCTGATTTTCTGTGTCTCTGTTTGTCTGTTTATTTAAACGCTCATCACGCAAAAACGGCAGAACGGATCATCATGGTTTTTGATATGTAGGTAGTATGAGGTCTTGGAAATGTTACGGACTATTTTTTATCCTGAAAAGATGCGAGCGAGGCCACGGGCGTCCACTTTCAATCAATTTTAAAACAAATTATTCAGCTTGATAAACTGATTGCTAGATACATAGATAAATACATTGGCAGCTTCTTGAGAAACGCGATCTAATGGTATTCAATTTCACAAGTAATACGCGACAGTTGAGGTCAAAAATAAATAACTCTATTACCAACCAGTGAATTCTCCGCACTCCCTTCACTCGGTCAAAAATTACATATTCCACATGCGCTACAACTTTATATCACGTTCGTAATGAAAAACAGAGCAGGTAATATTACGCATGATAACGATGTGTTATTGTAACACGTTACGTTTTCTGCCATAAAATGTTTAGCATAAGTACCAGCGTCCATGTAAATTACATGCATTGATGCGTATGTTGCAAAACCGGTGGCTTTCTAGCACGAGTGCTCGTCGAAAACAATAGCGTTTAATATAATAATATGGGAGGTGCGGGTTAGTCATATAATGTATGTGTAAAAATAAAATAAATAAATATTCCGGGACATTGCGCACAGCGCCATCTAGCCCCAGACTAAGCAAACATTAAATGTGTGTACATTAAATTTGTTTGTAGGTACATCTAGAAATAATAAGTTACCGTTAAACGTTTTATAAGACAGTTTATAGAGATAACATTAATTCTTTAACTTTCATTACGAACAAATTAACAGTTGTGAAACATTAAATTTAAACTAAATATAAGTTTAAACTAAAGCCTACTAATAATATCTTATTCCATATTCAAGATTCTAGTTTTCCACAAAGCCGCTGGCATTTGGGGCTTCTCAGTTTGAGTGTTGTTATCTAGTATAATGCAGTAGGAATATTAATATGTTCTCAGGGAATTGCTTAGAATTCCCTGAGAACTTTCTCAAAACCATTTTCAACTTCTTTTCTTCTTGTCGATGGACCTGCCACCACCATTATCGGTCTTCTACCTTGTACATATATAGCCTTTATTGTTTTATTAAATTTTGATTATTACGTAATTTTCACAATTTGAGCAATTTGAATTGATACTATGGTGCAAGCTTAAGTTAGAATAAATTTTCAAAACTACTGAATTCTGTCTAAATATAGAAACTAAAAAGAAACCAAATAGTTATCTGCTTCTTCTCTATTATATAAAAATAAGTCGAGTTTTCCTTCCTGACGCTATAACTCCAGAACGCACGAACCAATTTCCAAAGGTTTTGCATTCGTTGTAAAAGTATCGGGCTCCGTGAGGTTTATAAAAAAAAAACGAAGCCGTCTGGTGGCGAAACGGAGTTCGCCGGGTTTGCTAGTTACATATGTAAACTAGAGATACTGATTAACTATACAATCAATCTCTAAATTAAATCTTGTTCTCCTTCGATACATAAGTGATCACATTTGATATTGTGGGCGTCGGATAAGAAATGCGGAACGTACGAGTACATACCAACTAAATATTAATTATTCTCATGTCCGACTTAGGTATTACGTAATACAATTGTCTACTAACCGGTTTATCCGATAATGACCTACAAAGCATACAATTCACCTGTGGAATATGATCTAAGGTAGCCTATTATAAGGTAGCTGTTAATTTAAAATGTACAAAAATCCGTCTAGTTTCTTTACATGGGATATGTTTGATGTTAGGCATTGCTGCAGCCTACGGTGTAACACGCTTACCTAGAAGATTCCTATTAACTCTAGATTGGAAGAGCCCTGGATTGTTGTGCGCAGGAAACACAGCTTATGGTAAAGTGTTCCAAAGTTTTGCCGTCCATACAATAAACGTAGAGGCAAAGCGCTGTGTTCGACACTTCGGCACTTCCAGCATAAAACATGTCTAGATTATGATATCATGCGTAATATAAAAGCAATTGTCATGCTTAAGTTTGTATTTATATTTTAGATATTCAACTATTTAGATGATATAAATGAAACTGTTTTTTAATTTGTGTAACAAGCAGACAGACAGACAGTGAGTAAATCGGATAAGTATGCGAGATAGTTCAGACGTATTCCTTTACCAATTTTCACTGTCAGCATGGTATTAATTCTGCGGTTGAATGCGCTGGTCAAGGTATACAAATACACTTTCGATATGTCTATCATACCGGGTTACTTAGCTTTCAGAGGCCCCTAGGGCGATTGGAAAGCTATTAGACATTACAATTGGTCTAGTCTATATTATACTGTAGATTTAAACTTTTTATTGGAAAATGAGTGAAAATAATCACGACCGGCAGGATTCGAACCTGCGTATTTCTGATTGCCAGCCAGAACGCCTAAAACCTCTCGGCTTCGGTCTACTAACTGCCAGACGCGAAAATCCACACTCATTTCCAAACACTTCAGAAAGTTCAGACTAAGCAGCAGATGTATTGAGAAAATAACTCATAAGAAGAAGACTGTATCACTGATAAATTAATCGAAAGAAGTCCGATGACATTTGTTATTTCCTGTTGTAAGGAGTTTCTAACAACCGGATATGTCATGCAAATCACTAAAACATATACTATGTATGTTAAGTGACATAATTACTTATCGGCCGCTAATAAAAAACTGTACTAATAGTTACTTGCATCATGTTAATACACGTTATAAAATAATTCGTGGTTTCTGCGACACAGGATGTTCTTAGTGCAGAACCCACGGGCATATCAAAAATACAGTATTGTTAGTTATCAAATATGTTATTTAAGTTAATTGTTAAAGTAAATAAATCATTCATATTTTTACTTGTAGGTAATAGTTCTGTATTAGATACCTAAATAGACTAGATGTGGTTGAAAAGAGAAATCGCGGAAGTTATTTTGTTAAAGCCCTAAGCTAGTTGTTTTGCTTGTCTAAAATTACTGCCAGTTAAATTGAAAATACAGCTACAACATGTATTTTACCTGTGTTACTATAATGCGATCTGTTTTACACAAGTTCTTAGGCAAGTAATCAAATACAAGTAACGTATTAATTATTTCATTGGTAGCATTTGCCTAAAAGTATCGAACTAATTTTTTGTAGCATGGAGAGCATATGAGTCTCCAACTCAAAAAAATAATTTAAACACATACTTTTAACCCGACTTCAAAAAAAGTCTCGATTCGGTTTAATATCTGATTTTTTTATTACATAGGTTATGTTTCAAGGACGGTCCCGTGTATATTTTTAATACGTTGATGAAAAGAATAAAACTCAATAAATTACATTGATAAACAAATCACGTTCATGAATCTCCCTTTCAAAATAATAGTAACTTTATCTTTAACTAACCGTTAAATTTGGCGTAACTCTTCTCAAAGACTGTTGTACCTTCCAAAGATAAACAACACAATACATCTTGTCATCACGTGCCTTATCCGTTACGAAATTATTCCTTGTATCTCGTATTCTCAAAAGCAATTAAATATAACAATAGCCTTTATTTTGTCTTGGCTTCAGTTTTGACATCTGGCAATAAAACGGATTTTCGCAATATGTGACCTTGGCTATGGATATGTTGAAGTAAATTGAAGATTGTATGTAAAATAAAATACTAAATTATATTCTAGGATCCAAGTTACTTAAAATGACTTAGTAAGTAAGTTCGTATGAGAGTGGACAACTCTGGTGTAGAGAGTTTTCAAACTGTCCTCGGGGTCCTCCTTCTCCCTGAACCTACAATTGAACGTGTGATTCGTCCCACAGAAGCGCCCAATTCAAATGCCAACTTAGCCAAAAAGTCGCCAGTAATCTTGCCCTATTGCCAATTTGAATACCACAATTTGTATTTGCCACCAATGTATATTATATAGTATTCAAAATGTTAGCATAACACGAAATGAATCTACTTATAACAAAAATAAAATATTCTTAATTCTCCTTTCTTTACAGACAATGCGCTCAAAAACTTCAAAGATCCTTCTGGTGATAGCTTCGCTGGCGATATCCAGCGGTGCTGTCGGGACTCCGAACGCCAACGAGATCAGCCAGGGTCCGACGAAGTATGCTCCTCCACCCAGTGCAGCCCTGTATCCCAGGGCCACGGAGACTAGAGATGTGAGGTCCCTGGATGGGGTGTGGAACTTCAGGGTGTCGCCTTCAGACCCTGAGTTTGGTCAGAGGAATGGGTGGTACGAGCAGGATCTTGATAAGGTATGTGTATGAAACAGTGCTATTTATATATATATATAAATAAATAAATAAATATTCCGGGACATTGCACACAGCGCCATCGCCATTAGTAAAATTTCTTTTTTCCTTTTTGTTGTACACCACATTCTTCTTTTTCCTTTTTGCTTATTTCTCTCCAGCTAAAGGTTGCCTGGAAGAGATCGCTTTCAGCGATAAGGCCGCCGCTTGTGGCACTAGTTAAGGTGCAATTTGTTCTATGTACTGTTTTTTAATATGTGTCAACAATAAAGAGTTAATCTATCTATTTTTTATAGTTAAGGGATAGCTGTAAAAAAATAATGAAGTAGTAGCACAGTATAAATATGAGACTCTTAAATATGAAAATAATGTCTGCAGTTATAAAAATAATAAGTAGTAGCATAGACTAAAGAAGGGTAGTAGAAATGATTTTGAATTACCATGTTTAAGTATATTTCAGACCATACTACATCTATTTTATTTTAATAAATACATAATATAAATTGTTCTGATACTACAATATTGTTGATATCACAAGTATGTAAAATATGGCTAGAATAATCAAAGAATTGTGGAATAGACAAGCAAAATTACACACATAACTAAAATTACATCAACAATTTACGGTCAAGAAAATATGTATATAGAATAGTTTAATCTCCGTAGTAATTTGTGTATTGTTTTCTTGTCTACATAGTTTAAAATCCAGTCAAACACCTAAATTATAATTGATGGTTAAATACTAACTGCACGATATAAAACGTACCTAACCGGTCAAATTATAGAATTAATACAGAATACGAAGACACGACGCAGTAAATATGCAAATGGTAGCAATTTTGTTTCGCTTACAGCTGTGGCTTCCTATAAGCTTATAAGATGTAACTTATGGGTCTTTCTACTTCCAAATTAGTAACAAGATGGGACAGTCTTTTGTTCAGATTTCTTCTTTTAGTTTAGAGGATTTGTCTCTTACGTATAACTTTGAGAGCTAGTCAATATGATTTGATTCAAGACTGAGCCTTATTTTACTGTTTTACAAATTTAGATGTTTGTTGTTTAATAGTCATTTATGAAATTTATGATTTAATAATCTAGTACACTTTGATGTAATCTAGACACACACACCAATGACATGTTTTCTCAGTTTGCACTCGCTTAGTGATGATGATAATACAAATCAGGCACTAAAAGGATTCAAGCTTCCATCAAAAAATATTTGACAAAGAATCGCTCTTATTAGATTGGTTAAGCAGTCCTGTGAAGGTGATGGGATGACCCTCAGCGATGAGGAATGCTACTTGAGGAAGACCCCTTTTTTGCTAGGGGAAAATCTTCATAGATCCCCGAACATGTATGGGGACATGGTTGGGGTATGTGAGATTCCTTCTCACTAACCCAATCCTTGTTTTTTTTTCTGGAGGCTCTGGGATAGAAAGAAAGCTTACTAGTTGTTTGTTTGAATAGCTGCTGGAGAGTTGGTTCGGATTAACAGAAGTCTACACAACTTTCCAACGCCCTTCAAGAAGGTTCAAAAACTCAGCTGCATTCACAGAGCGGTGGTTCGAAAAAGATTTATGCGAGGTTCATTAAACTGTTTTCAATCTGTTTGATTTTATCGCTTACATACCATAATTAACTGGTAATTATACACATAATTTAGTTAATTGCATTACTTATTATATTCAAAATAATTGCGTTATTTGTTTATATGTGTTTGTTTAACAAAACCTTGTTTTTTGTTTTGATAGGAACCAATTTATTCGTGTTTTCGACATGCATGAGTGGCTTTTACGTTATGGTTAACATTTTAAAGTGTTTTACAGATTTAGGTATAATTAATTTATTTCAAAATAAGGTTAGTCAACAACATTGGTCAAGGGTCATATATGATTAAGGTATGGGACAACCTTGATTGTATTTTTTGTGAATTAACAATTTTTTATGTCTCCAATTCTTCATTATTACTAAATAGAATGAGTCACTTTATCATCATAACGAGATAAGAGAGAGAAGGTTAAGGTTTGGTGCGCTATTTAATTATTCAATCTCATCGAAAATAAATGCATAATACTCGCCTTTTTAATGTAAGAACCATTTATTTCTTTGATCAATTAACAACTCGTGTGACTTATGTAACTAAGATATAATGTTTGATAGATATGCGTACAACATATTGTGTGACGTACTTATTAACTAAGAAAACTGCTCCTTTGATAAATGAGCTAGTGGGTTCTGCGTTAGGAGCATCATTTGTCGCAGAAACCATGTTTATTTGAGAATGAGTGTTACTATGATGCAGATACGACTTTCTTTATATTAAGGCTGTTTGTCATAGTACGGCAGCTGTTAAGTCATGTCAGAGGAGCTTTGAAAACACTGACACCAGAGTCGATCACTTTCATACTAAGGTTTTCTTTAACTAATGTGGTATTCTTATTTTTTTATATCCAGACCGGCCAAGTGATCCCGATGCCAGTCCCAGCCTCCTACAACGACATAGTGGAGGAGGCGTCTATCAGAGACCACGTGGGAGTGGTGTGGTACGACAGGAGGTTCTTCGTGCCGAGCTGGTGGGGCTCCGCAGGACAGCGCGTCTGGCTGCGGTTCTGCAGTGTGCATTATGCTGCTGAAGTGGTGGGTCACATACAATATTTTATTTATTTGCTGACTTTAAAAAAGTAAAGTTCTTATTTTGCTACACATATTATCAGGACACCGTAAGAGATTTCAATGGCTCGCGCTAAATTGCATGTTACCTGTGGTATTAAAAACAAAACCTGTAATCTCTGGGAATACTAAACTACTTACCCAATTAGGTTACATTATTATGTAAAACCCGTTTTTTTAAAGCAAGAAAATAAATGGTGCTGTAGTGTAGCTCGTACATACATCGAACACCGAATAAAATCATAAACGTTTTATTTCACAAGGAAACAAGTTAGAGCAAATATTAAACTTACATTACCAAAAACGCTGTACATTTAAATCTACATCCAATCCTAACGAAGATTGGAAATTACGATTAGCAAATCATAACATTCCACACCACACGTACGAGTATGCAATCACGATGTGTTAATCTGTAATTATGTTCATACCTACTCATTGCTTCTAGTTTATTGTTTAGCCATAAAGTTGTTAGATCATGTGCAGGAGCATCTACATCATTATACCGATAATAATCCGACATGCATGACTAGTTAGCAGATAATCGTGCTGTTTTGCTACCATAAAGCTTACGGCAATATTGTATAAACATATTGTGTTGTAAATGTAGTTGCTAAGTTGTATCTATTACATAGTACTACCTAAGTATTCTAGGTCAACGGTAATCATTCATAAGACACGGACAACAAAAAATAGAAAAAACAATTGTTTGTTGATGACACACAGTGATATCTATTTACTAATTAAAATCTAAAACGGTCGAAACGATACTTAATTGAACAAGATTGACAATAATTTGTTCATATACTAACTTTAATAATCCCTTACGAATATCACTGCGTAGTGGGCAGTGCAATCACGGGCGCGTGTGATAATATCTTCCAATCAAGTCTTGGACCACACATAATATGTTTCTCTAGTTACCATTGAAAGCAAATTTCGCAAGTGACCAGCATATTATATGTTTAGTTCCCACGATCACCATATAAACGGTATTTGAGGACGTTACATCATCTGTGTACTCATATATCCTTCCACGGAGTCTATGGCAAGAAACCATGAATTTTAAGCAGTTACAAAATGTTCCCACCTTATGTATACTCACTTAGTATTAGAACGTTGGTTTTAGGCAATTTTTAAAATGTTGGGTTTGGTTTTTATTTGTTTTTTTTATCTTCGATACTGGATAACAAGTGAGCTAACATACGTAGGTACTTATCTCTAAATCATTCCACATTAAGGACATTTAATTATTGGAAAAATAATATGTACTTATTTAGAATTAATTTAATACCGCAAGTATGATAAAACTTCTAATAACATGTGACATAATTAGTTTAATTTTAAAGAAAAATACAAAAATAATTTAGTATTTACCCTGTTTGTTTTAAAACTTGCTGTTTGAAGAAATTTTATAACAATCGTAGAATCATAGAATACAAATATTTAAAACAGTATTTCGATACAATTTTATTCCTGGCAAAAAAATGTGCCACTAAACTTAGCCAAAGTTTTATCAAACCTTTAACAAGTACCAAGTACGAACAGTATCTTATGGACAAGTTTTCAATATAATCTGATAATGAGAAACCCGGTGTGTATAATTCGTAAAATCCGGTGAAATCAGGATATCGTGAGTTTAATATCTAGGTAGAAAGGGCAGTGCCGGCCAGACCCGTGTATTGTAGCTAGGTGTCTAGTGCATGCAGGGACGAAATCAGGGATACTTCTTAGAAATCTAACGCTAAATTCCTCCTTTAGTCGTTCCTCATAGAATTTAATAAAGTTGCTTAAAAACTTAACATCAGATGCGTTGTCAAACGCCAAACTATATCACGTAAAAATGTGTTACATTACGTTACTTACGATACAGTAATAACTCCGTTTTGCCTTTTTCATGTCTGACGGTCGTGTCCTTGTCGTATCTTACTCTTTTTCCAAATATTTGTGACATACTCTCTAAGAATAATCTGCTAGCCGCAATATTCCTATTCGATTACCAATGTTAAGCTAACGTCGATTCAGTCAGCTCTTGATCACTTTAATGACCACACGTGAAATTGTATGATCCAACTTACTTTAGTCCTGCTTTCTATGGTCCAGCTTTTATCATAGTTCGTGGACATGTCAGATCCTCTCAGGATGCTCTTTTTACGTGGGATCTTTGCTCAAGCTCTTGTCCCTGGAGTTAACAATTCCCATACGATAAGAACTCTTATTTATTCCTTTCCATCCAATGGTTGCCTGGAAGAGATTGCTTCTAACAATAAGGCCGCCACTTGTGGCACTAGTATATACTTTTTTCTTTCTTTGTAATTATTATCGTGTGTTGCAATAAAGAATTTTCTATTCTATTCTAATTCTACCAGCGTCTATCCCTGAGTCCGTCCAGCCCGTGGGCTGTTGCTCGGCAATTCTATTGTAATTGGACCATTTGTCGGAGACACCGCTCGTGGCTCGATCCAGCCTGTAACATGGTAACACACATTTGAACATCTTATAGATTTGGTTTCGGCATCACAACAAACAATATTATAAAGGCTGCATAATCATATTAATTACACCGCAGCGGGCCATTTTATAATAATATCAATTTTAAACTAGTTTTCATTCTAGATTCACAGAACATTCGACTAGATGTTATATTCCTAAAGAGTAGTCCATTAATCAATCCATGGTCCATTCTATTTATTCTATCCATGCCGAATTTGATCCAAATCAGTTCAGTCATCTGAGTGTGAAGAAGGAACAGGTACACAAATTAAACACTAAGTTTTGATGTATAGTTTTCTAATGTTTTAAACTAAAATGAAAAATGCAATACACTCTTTTCATATTTAATTAACACATTGCTTCATTAATTAGAACGACCGTGACTATGGTCTTCAATACACATGTACATAGACTGCCTCCTGACGACTGCGAGCCATTCATTCCGGTCATTTGCAAATACAAAGAATGTTGATTAGTTTACTTTTAATAGCAAAAAGAAGATGATAAATTAGTTCCAGGAAATAGCAATGATTGAATAGTTCCGTTGTTAGCTTAGGAGAAGAGAGTATTTTTAGCGAAACCAAAAAAGAGACAGAGAATAGGAGACGTTATTCAAAGCACTTTAATTTTCTCAGAAAGAGTGAGCAAGACCAGGGCCCTTAGCAATGTAACATCAACATTATTAAACTTCAGATGCTAACTCGTCTTGTTCCGCTCAACTTCATTTAAAGTAGGCACGAGTACGCAGCTCAACATAAGCCACTCTGTAAGTGATTCAGATAGAACATTGCTATAGAGTCCATGCTTAAGCCGGTGTTCACTGACCTCGCGCAATGGTTACTCAATCCAATCAGAGGATCTATGTAGGAGCGTGGCCTGGCCGGTGCGCAGGCGCACGTGACTGCGGACACCACCCGTGAGAAACTATCTGTAAGATTAATACCATGTCATACAAGAAAGAATAATATAAATACATTAGCGGTAGTCCGCAGCATCACGCTAAGATGTATTATTATCACAGAAATCTAAATAAAAAGGCCTGTTTATTTAGAAAATACCTGTTTATTTAGATTTCTGTGATTATCATCAATTAAAGTCTCATACAAACTTGCATACTATTTCAAACTCAGAAGTGGATTTTCCAAAAATCTTTTCTTAGCGGATGCTTACATCATAGTCACTATCTGCATGCGAATTCACAGCCAGTGGTGCTGGATCAAGCAGTCAAAAGAATAGTTACTTTTGCTTTCATAAAAAAAACAAAATACACAAATAAATCTTCCGAGATATTTCGCACAGGGCCAGTAAGCTCTATACGAAGCAAATGCTTGTGTCGGTACTAGACAACGGATATAATACTTATATACAAAACAAAAGTATATATATATTTTTGTTTTGTAAATAAATAAAAAATAGGGAAAGAAAAACTAAACATAACGAAAGGTAAATAAAAAATATGGCGCACTTAGAAAATCTTTTGAAAAGCCTAATGATAGTCTAAGTGCTCCAGTCCACTGCCAGAGGGCAGCGTGCTCAGCATACTGGCCGCATTACCACGTTGGATGGCAAATTAAACTCTTGTAAATACATACACGTTATACATAGAAACACCCATCAATATAATGTATTATTAAGCTATTACTGGTTCATATCATATCCGCTAGGATAGGGCAGAACAGTGAACAGTTCTATTCTAGCGGATATATCGTGATATAATTGGAACAGTTGCGTAATAGGACAATATAGGAAATAATTAAATACAAAGTGTATGAATTTACTTCAATATTATATACAGTAAGACTTCTATAAGTCGAACATCAAGGGAGACGCCAAAAATTTCGAGTTCAAGGGAGACGCCAAAAATATGACTCGCTTCGCTAAAGTTCAAAGAAAATCAAAATTATAAAAAATGGAACACCTGACACCAAGCAGGCAAACACGTGTTAACGTAAGTCATTAATGATTATCGTATAATCCTAAAATGTTGTCTAAGAAACAATGGTGTACTCACATTGTCGGCAATTTCTTAGTCTTAACTTAAGGTAATAAATTCCAAATAATCGAGTTGTAAAGATTATAAAATAAAACTTTGGTATGTTCGAGATACAGAGGTCAAATTAAATTTTTCGAGTTATAGAGGGAAAATATGTACCTGCATGGCTTGGAGGGACTCGGTGATTATTTCGACTAATAGAGGGTCAAGATTTCGAGTAATGGAGGTTTTGGTATTTGAAGGGAAGGGAACAAAACATTTTTTCGAGATTTGGAGGTTTTCGACTCATCGAGGTTCTTCTTAACGAGGTCCTACTGTAGTGCATTTTTTTATCAACGCTCCACCATATTCGTATATTAAAAGTATTCTAAACAGCATTCAAAAATGCATTCAAGACATATTCACGCTGCAATATTTCACATAGTAGCATAGTTTCTTTGTCACTCGTGCTAAACTATTAAAAACTTACTTTATCTTAAAAAACCAACACAATAACTGTATGATATAGTTGACCTTGGTAACGATGCCAATTAGTTCAGAAAATGGAACAGTATTGTTTTCAATGCATAAAAACTTAGGCAATTGTTCTTGTATGCCATCCACAACTAAGAAAAACCAAACAATACAAAATCACACCAAAGGAAGACACTGCAAACTTATGACAGTAATTATTTATTGCTAGCATAGGAGCGCCCGATTATACGGAAAATAGTATATGTATAAATCAAAAGGCAAATAACATAAGAAAAACAACATAAGAAAATGCATTTAAATCTTTTCAGCCGTTTTGTCTGATTAATATTTTCACTCTAATTCATATCACGAATTTTCAAATATCGCAAATCAAAATCAAGTGCTATTAATGGGTTATTTAATTAACAAAATCGCCTTTATAAGATTTTGCGTAAGTTATCGATGACTCCGTTAAACATAACTTATTACCTATAATTCATAATAATTATGTACATTCATGCTCAATTCAAATTGTATGTACATAGTGGATACATAATACGTATATTATGTACATATAGTAGAGAAAGCGTCATTTTCATTTTCGAGTCTGACAATGGGTAACAAATCAGACAGGCCGCCATGATATCTTGACAAAATACACCGCAAGACTGCATAATGCTGCAAATTGCGCGAACTCATCATAGCGGGCTGTGGATCATAATAACAGCTATATTCGAGTGATTGGAGTTGCATACGTAATTTACTAGAATTGTATGCCTTATAAAGCGATATCTATACTAATATTATAAAGCTGAAGAGTTTGTTTGTTTGAACGCGCTAATCTCAGGAACTACTGGTCCGATTAGAAAAAATCTTTTTGTGTTGAATAGACTATTTATTGAGGAAGGCTTTAGGTTATATAACATCACGCTGCAACTAATAGGAGCGAAGAAACAATAGAAAATGTAGAAGAAACGGGGAAAAATATTCTCTGAGGGCTTGTGTGTGGGCAAAAAAATGTGTATGAAAGAATTATTTCTCTTGAAATGATCTAAAAAAATGTCTGCAACAGTATATGTCTATCTTTTAAGGTTAACTCACTAAAACCGTTTTTATGGTAAGTAATTTACTATTCCACGCGGACGAAGTCGCGCGCACCAGCTAGTTAAAGATATGTTTAGATCTTGCTGTAGCAATATTTATGAGCTTTTTGAACTCAACATAGATAACTAAGTTACCGCGTAGAAAATAAAACTTCATGTTAGAATATAGGTTACAAGTGTACTCAAAGTTCTGTATAATTTTTCACATAATCTCACAAAATACTCTGGTCTTTATCTAACTCAATGTCACATTATCTTGAGGCATAGTACTTAGTTCTGGAATTATCCCTTTGTATTGAGACCAAAATAAATTAAATTTCAATTTGCGATTGGATCTAATTTATGCACCTCTAACAATCCACATACAACAAAGAACAACCAGCATTAAAACAGAAAGTAAGAAAGAAATCTAACGAGCATAACAAATGCACACGGTTGCGCTTGACAAGAATGTTAATGTCAAGGAAAAGGACCTTCTCAGTTGTTCCTCAACAAAAGCTGGAAAGGTACACACACACACATATGTACATAGATAATGTTACCAAGAGACAGCTAACTATTTCCACCCATTTCACCATCGTACGAGTAGGGGTTCGGCAAGGAGGCACCGTTATACAGTTGAGGTTCCAAAGACTCGTACCAAGCGCTTTGCTTCGACTTTCATCGTGCGAACAGCCAAACTGTGGAACTCCTTGCCCGAATCTCTATTCCCCTTGAACTATAATTTGTCGGTCTTTAAGTCGAGAGTAAACCGGTTTCTTCTAGGCAAGCGCGCTACATCGTAGACTATAACATTGCTTACCATCAGGCAAGTTGTAGTCAAGCGTAAGCCTATATCATGTAAAAAAAAAAAACTATCTATCCACTATACAATTTTGTCAACTCTATACATGCCACTAGTAGTGCCCGTGGGAGATAATAAGTAAACGTTAGTTCAGGATCTACTACCATAATATCCAATAAATTTCCCTCCACATAAATTTTATCAAAATGAAGTTTTTTTGAGAAATATATACTTAAATCTTTCGGCCTTATTAAATTTGTATGCGATAAATAAATTAGGCCAATCACGCGCCCATAGCAACGGACTAATCAGCATACAACATGTACATAACAGCACATATGTATTTGTGATCATATGTTTTTATATGAGTCCGACCAAGAGAAACACAACACGGGGACTATTGTTTTCAAAGAGTTGGAGCTTAAAATGCGTTTTAGTGTACTCTATGAACCGACGAGTTAATTCTGCGGAGGAGTCACGACCCTCAGTCATGAGGACATACGACTCAAGAGAGATGAACTGATTATGATTAACGCGTCTATTGCATAAAACCTCTTCGCACACACGGCAGCGGCACGATACAAATCTCTCTCAGATCACGCCCACGGCGGACGTGGTCAGGCTTATCACTGATATATGGATCGGACGCCTCATGCCATTACTCACGGCCCGCTGCCGGCCAGGCTTACTGCTCCTCAAAGGAAATCATACTCGACATTCTTTGCTGAAGTTATGAGGCTTTTGGTAGTTTAAATGAAGCTCCAATGTGGTCACCACTTTTTTTGCAGCTACTTAGTGGCTATAGTTATATAGGCTATTCTATTCGGGTGTTTTTATGTTTAAAATGTGTCGTAATACCACAACCATGCTAGTAGATAGGTCTCGTATATAGCTCATCTAGGGTAACAGAAACGAAATATGTTATCTATCTTAGAGAAAAAGAAATGTAACAGCATCCCTGTCAAAATAAATTAGGTACCTAATAATAAATTCTTATACTGTACGATAAAAATTTCGGATGAAACGAATAACCACTAACAAGTTTGAAATTTTGTTAACTTTTTTTATATAATTGTTTAACTTCTAGTAAACCTTTGGGATTTACCAATAAGTACAAAAAAAAACTGTTTTCAGGTCGATTAGCCAGCCAGTTCCGTTTCGCATCGCCACCCCTTGATCGATGTACCAACTGTCTGAATTCTAGGTATACTAATAGGAAGTTTATATAACCTTGGCCTCGGTGAAAGGGGATCGTTCCGGCGGATGATCCCAATATTTGCAGAATCAATCAAACGTGGCGATTTTGTTGATAGAAATATCTGAATGGCGTAGGGAAAACAAAATATGTCTTGTTTTTGTTTGTAGGTCTTATATCCGCCCCAATTATCATCAGAGACTCATTAAAGAAAGCGAGTGAAAATAATTTAACAAAATGTAATATAAAACGTAGACAGAGGACAGAGGGTACAGTAAACAAATAAACGTTTCCCACCTGTCTGATAGAAAAATCTCGTAAATATATTACCATATCTTATACTAAACTATACACAAATGCGCTTTTAATGGTCCGTTCTATAGGTACAATATCATATTTTGAGGTTGGTTAGAACTTACTCAAATATGTTCGTAACTCAAAATAAAAACATCATGGTTTTTTAGGTAAGTTCATCCAAATTTCATAGGATAACTAAAAAACAATTGCGGTTCAAATGCAGGTCTAGGTAAGTTCATTACATAGGATAACTAAAAAACAATGCGGTTCAAATACGAGTCATGAATTCATATCTTCCCAACAATCAAGTAATCAAAGGACAATGATGCACAAATCATGCAAATATTATTTACGCCCACGAAGGATAATGCACCTGGATTAAATTACCAACTGTATCCTTAATCCAGTTTGTAACTTTATATTTTATTTAACATACTTAGTATTTTTTTATTTAATCTTTACTGTCGCATGACAACTTTTGCCCTACTGAGCCAAGGTCCAGCAGTAAACTTTTCCCATTTCCTTATTTTCGTGTAAAGTAAATAGACACTTAGATATGTATATAGGAACTTACAAACTAACTTAATTGTTATATCAAGTTTTTAACTTCATATTGACCAAGATAAACCCGTGGAATAATCCACGCAAAACAACCAAAAGATTCCGTAACTTAAGCCAAAAATTTAAAAACAAACAAGAATCTCTAAATTTATATTGTCATAGTGATATGAAGATGTTATAACCAATTAAAAATTTCCACTACAAGCTGATAAAGTTTAAATTGATTGCGAAAAGTTTTCAAAGCTGTTAAATTGATAAGATACTATATTAAGTTTTACTTACGTATGATAAGTTGCGCTATCTACTCAGATACCGTAAGTTAGAGCCCATATAAGTGTTTGTAAACATGCCTGTTTGTCATCATGATTGCGTCAAACAAACAAACGCTTATTTAGATTAGATACTCGTAATAAGGTCACAATAATAACTTTTTTATGCTGTACTGGTTACTTAATGTGGAGTCAGCTAAGTTTTTTAGTTATTTTTAGGACTAACAATTGCTTATTTATTTGTTTATTATTGGGATATTCTGAAACATTTCTTAGATGTTAAGAACATAAGTATAATATATATTTACTTATGTACGTAATTTGCTAAACTAACTAACTTATTATACTTATTAGTGGAATAGTGGTATAAAAGTCCGAAATTAAACAACAGTTCGGACTATATCCACTGAGATTCGGTCAATCGGATTTACCACGGTTCGGATTTTAACAGTAACATACACCCTTCCGTAACTGCAGCACCTACATGATACATTATTTTTACAATGATTACAATACATTTTATTTGCGTTTTTGTTGCACGGAAAAATTCCACTCATCATAACTGACCTAATTAACTGAACACTCTTTGTTCCCAGTACATAAACGGCAAAGAAGCCACGTTCCACGAGATGGGCCACCTTCCCTTCGAGGTGGAGATCACAGACATGGTGTCGTATAACTCCAGCAACCTGCTCACAGTGGCTGTGGACAACACCCTGCTCGCAGACACCGTGCCTCAGGGGTACATCAAGGATACTCCCATTGGGTAAGGGGTTTTATTTCCCTCTTAATTTTGATGTTCATATTTGTACGTAAGTGTTCGACTTGGTAAGATTTACGAAGAGTAGGTATGCACCAGATAACCTAAGAGTAACTGTCATTGACAGGGGTAAGTCAAGGCATAGGGTAAGGAAACTAAACAATCGGTCAATCCAGCGCAGTACTCCACAAGTTCGGAAACTTTTCACTCTAAAATGAAACTCCATCAAAAAAAATTAAATTGGCATGGCATTCCACCAAACACAGAAATCCTTAGGACATTTTTCGATTAAAGTTTTCGATTGAAAGCTATCCCAACTGGTGACAAAGCCTACACGATGTAATATCAAATTACAGCACTGCAACATAACGTAATTTCACGCATCCATCAGTAAAGTTTAGTGTGATAAATTTAGTTACTTAAACACCAATCAGTATAAAATATCTACATATAACAATAATCCTATTATGTTAAATTTTCGTAATTGGTTTACGTCTACGATATCCGGGACACTATTATCTATTCTGTGTTTCGGGTAAGCTTAGACGGGCTTAATAAATCATAATCGTGTATAGAAATTAAACGACGACATCCTGATTAGGGTCAATTACCCGCACATTCTCTTTGATTACAGTTTGTCTATTGAGCCGGGAAGTATGAATGCAATGAACTGCTAAGAATTTGTAACCCTAGAACAATAACTACATTCGAGTATATTATACTCGAATGTAGTTGTTGTTGTTGTTGAAAAATAAGTGGGTGGTTTTAAAAAATCGGAAGATTCACACGAAAATGAAACGCATAGACATATAAACCCTTGTCTATGATTGGTGTATAAAATCAAAACGCTACAAACTTGACATACTCGTATGTAAATTTGTAGCGTTTTTATTTCGATTGAAATTTTCGATTTTGTCAAAGAACTTACTGGAAACAAAGCTTTTAAGTTCCTACTCATCAGAATTTTGGGGACAACAAAAGACAAATTATGATGCTGGGTTCATTGAACTCTTTACAAAATAAAAATTTCCATTTAATAATCATTTTTCATAAAAAGCGGTTTCATTAAATTAGCGCTGTCATAATTATTTGATCAGCAAATAAAGGCCTTATAGTTAATTGATTAATCGTATCAACGGACATCGGTTGATTAAATTAACATCAGTCATATAACAATGAACTTTATCGGTATATTTTTTATGACAAATGGCGTTTTATGTGTGTTATGGTATTAATTAACTAAGTAATTACTAATGTTTGATCGTTTAAAAATTAAGTCGCTTATCGAAATAAATTGGAGAATAAACCTAATTGTCTTCTATTACCATAGAAAACATTACGAAAGATGCTAAATATGGTGTAAATATCTTACCTATGAAAAATTCTATTCCATTCAAAACATTTTTTTTGATGGTTTGTCTTTGTGACGAGTCATTCAAATTTTTGTACATTCGAAATTAGCTAGTAATCAAAGTATTCCCAGAGTAATGTGCTATTTCTTTCGAAACAAAGTCGTCAGTTTTTAATAACATTGAACATACAATTTTCACAGACACAACAAAGTGAAGCAAGAGCAGACATATACGTTCGACTTCTTCAACTACGCCGGGATCCATCGCTCTGTATTCATCTACTCCACGCCGCAGGTTTACATCGATGACGTCATCGTTAATACTGACATACAAGGACTTACAGGTAATTATATAGATAGCTCCTCTCCTTGTTTTTCTTCTACGTAAGAGAGTGGCCAACTCTACTGTCGAGCGTTTTCAAACCGCCCTCTGGCAGGGATTAACAAATACCGTACTTATGACTAGACAACAGATATGTGTGGTTCTTGTACCCAATCTTCATCAAGCAGCCTGATACAAACAACTAACTTTCAGAAATAAACACCAAATCAATCTCAAATCTTAACGATTCGTTAAATGAAGATATGTAAAACTACGTGAAGGATTTGTCACTGAACGTGCGTAAATAAAAACATAAAACAACAAGTAGTTTGGGCAGTAAAACCATACTAATTAAACATTGGCTTTCCTTGAACGGTTGTGTGTGAGATAAATTTAATAAAACCATTCATAGCTTTACTAAATCAAATGTAGGTAGTTGAAGGCTACTGTTACTGAGTTTATATTTGTCTATGCTGCTATTAAAGTGCATGGAAAATCAGAATGGAGATCCATAAAATTACACACATAACTCTTATTTTAATTAGATTTATAAGTACTAACAACTTTCAAACCTAGTAAGTAGTAAAACTTTTTGACAATAGTGTCTAAGACTTTTCAACACACACAATTTAATATCTTCCGCAGGTTTCGTAGTATACAATGTGACCTTCAGAGACAGAGAGCCCGACGCAGAGAACGTCCAATGCCTGGTCCAGATACTGGACAAGACAGGCACCCAAGTGTCAGCCTCGCAAGATTGCGCGGGACTCATAGAGATTGGCAACGCTAACTTCTGGTGGCCTTACCTCATGCATCCAGAACCAGGATATTTGTATACTTTTAAGGTAAGAGAATATTATACAATACTACTTTACTATACTCATTCCGCGTTCGGTTGGCGCTGCGATCGCACGCACCCACTCAACTTGTCTCCACGTCGTCGCAGTTTGTATAGAACTAGTGATGGGCATTAGTCGATCGATTAACTATCGATAATGTCCCAACCAACGTTGGACAAATACCTGAAGGATCCTGGATCTAACCCCTTCGTAGCTGTTGGGAAAAGATCCAGGGAGGAAATCACCCCACCCGAGAAATCGAAGCAACCGAAGAAATTTCTTGGTAACCAAAGGATGAAACCAAAGAATCCAGAGACCTCCACCAGCAACCGGTTCGATATTCTTCCGGTTGAAGAACCTATTCAGGAATTGTTCCTGAACGCCAGCAAGAAAAAAATGGCCAATAACATCCCGCCTATCGTGATCGAGCTAACTGCTGATTGGACTCACCAGAAGGTAAGAGATACACTCGAAAAGTACGTAAAAGACTTTCATATTCAGCACCGAGGCCGTAGAATTGTGAGAGTTCAGGTTTACTCGGCTAAAAACCACCAGGGACTGCGTGAAAACCTTGTTAAAGAAAACCTGGCTTTTCACACTTTCACTAGAAAGGATGAAAAACTCCCAAAAGCTGTTGTTAAAGGCTTACCACGATGTGTCCTCGATAGAATACCCAAAGAATTAGAAGACTTGGGGTTTGCAAATGCAACGGTGACTGAGCTCAAAACCTTGCATCCTTCTGACTGCCCACCAGTTATTGTGCATCTCCCAAGCGGAACTAACATGTCAAGATTCAAACAAATTAGATACTTATCTAGCTGTGTTGTAACGATAGAGCGCTTCAAGCCAAGCAAAAAAGTAGGAACACAGTGTTTCCGATGTCAAGGTTTCGGACACGCATCTAGAAACTGCAACCGACTGCCACGATGCGTAAAATGCGCCCTCTTGCACCCTACTTGGGAGTGCCCAAAAAAGGATCGCGAAGAACCAGCGAGATGCTGCAACTGCAACGAGAGCCACCCTGCTAATTTTGGACAATGTCAGGAACGCCAAAAATATCTGAAACGCATTGAATCAAAGCGTTTAACGATTCCCAAAGTGGCACCACAGGTAGCTCCTCGTCCAGTTATAACTGGCACCAAATCCTGGGCACAAGTCGCCTCAAATGCGAAAAGAGCACCACCTGCAAGCAATTCACATCAGATTGCAGTTAACTTGGAACCAAGAAAACCAGAAAACTCGGCTGCAGGTACTCAAAGAAACCTTAACATGAAACAGACAACTCTTCACCCAGAGCCCGCAAACGAGAAATCCGCTATGGATTTCGAAACAATTGAAATGCTGGAGATCCTCAAGACGATGCAGTCACTTAAAGAAGACTTCAAGAAATGTAAGACTTTCATGGAAAAAGTCGTTTTAATATTTAGTCACTTGGGACATTATGTGTAGTTGCAAAGAACTTCGCGTATTGTATTGGAACGCTGATGGCGTCCATGGCAAGCAGCGTGAACTAGCAGATTTAGCAGTAAGCAAACTTAAAGCTGACGTCATTGCACTTTGCGAAACAAGGTTGACTAAAAATCTTGTCCTTAGGCTCCCTGGTTACGCTTGCTACCGCGCAGACAAGCGTTGTGATAATACCGGCCAAGGTGTTGCTCTTCTTGTTAGAGCTGACCTAACACATAGTTTATTGCCCATGCTTCCTACTCATGAACTTGAAACCATAGGTGTCTCGTTAGTCGTTAACAATGCCAAAATTAATATTTACTCGCTGTACCAATCCCCCAATAAAGCAATCGTACCAAAAGATTTCGATATCCTTATGTCTTCAGGGATGCAAGTGCTGGCTATGGGTGATACTAACAGCAAGCATATCTTATGGTCACCCGGTAAAGGTAATAGTCGTGGTAAAACCCTTTTTGAACATATGGTTTCTAACGACTATGTCATTTATGCCCCTCGTGACTTAACACTCTTTCCATACTGCGATGATCACGCACCTTCTATCCCTGATATAGTACTTTCGAAAAATGTTGACTCGCCTGTTGAAATAACCACCATACCAGCCCTAAGTTCTAACCATTTTCCAGTTTATGCTAGATTTGACATGTCACCCCAACGTAATCCCATAGAAAAACTTAACTACGCCAAAGCTGATTGGACAAAATTTCGTAAACTACTTAACAATAACATAAACCTATCTGTCAAAACTTACCTATCTGTAGCCGAAGTTGATAACGCTATTCTCAATCTTCACCGGGTGCTCATTGAATCTAGGGATGCATGTGTACCCATTATGACCTTAAAACCTTGGTCCACCACTGCCTTACCGAGACGCATCAAACGGCTTATCCGCAAAAAGAACCGACTACAGAGATATCTTGCTGCAGAAACAAACGTTTATGTTCGTAAAGCATTACGAATTAGCATTAACACTATTAAGGTAGAAATAAAATTATCTATCCAGCAGTATGATGATACCGTTTGGAATGCAAAATTGAGGCGTGTTGACAACCCAAGCGCTGATATATGGCGGCTGGTTAAGTCATTACGGACTAGTGACCAGCCCACTATACCAGCTTTAAAAAAGGTAAATGGGTCCCTAACCACAGCTCAAAATGAGCAATGTGAGGTATTAGCCAACGCCTTCCTCAATAACATGTTACTCACCAAGGATTGGAACAGCTGCGTTACGACTAATGTCAATCAAACTCTGTCAAATTTAGATAATTACCCAAGTTACGATAGTTCTTTACTTGTTAGACCAGCTGAAATTAAAATAGTCATTGTTTCCCTAAAACCACGTAAAGCCCCCGGACCTGATGAAATTTCTAACATTCTTTTAAAAAATATTCCTCAGAAGTGCTTAATACTCATAACAAAAGTTTTTAACGCGTGCCTTACTTTAAACTACTTTCCATCTGCATGGAAATTAGCTAAAGTAATAGCAATACATAAACCAGGAAAGGATACCACAGACCCCACATCCTATCGGCCTATCAGCCTCTTACCTTGCCTGGGAAAGTTATTCGAGAAAATTCTCTATAGGCGCCTGTCACGTGCATCTACCAACCTGCTTATTAATGAGCAATTTGGCTTCCGCCAAAGTCACTCGACAGTGCAGCAGTTAGCCAGAGTAGCGGAGTCCGTGTCACATGACCTGAACCTGAAAAAAACAACTGGAATGTTGCTATTAGATTTAGAAAAGGCGTTCGACACCGTTTGGCACAAGGCCCTTATTTTTAAGCTCTTGACACTAAATATACCCATACCTTTAGTAAAAATCATAAGATCCTACTTACTTGACAGAAGCTTCCAAGTTCACATCAAAAATAATGTGTCAGATTTCAAACCAGTTCCCGCAGGCGTGCCTCAAGGCTCCATTTTGGGGCCGTATTTATTCTTGATCTACTTGAACGACATACCCAAGCAGCCTCGCACCCAATTGGCCTGTTTCGCCGATGACACGGCGTGCTATACGTCGTGCGCGGACACTGACATCGTAATAAGCCGTCTCCAACTTGCTATTGAGCTCCTAATGGAGTACTTCACTAAATGGAAGCTTAAAATTAACGAAGCTAAGACTGAAGCTATCCTTTTTACGAGGAAACGTACCTTACCAACACGCAGCCTAAAAATTGGTAACTACTGCATCCCATGGAGTCGATCAGTAAAGTACCTCGGGACTGTCCTCGATAATAAACTTAATTGGTCAATAAATACTTCCAAACTTCATTTAAAAGGCATCAAAGCCATCAATGCTTTAATCCCTCTCTTAAATAGACGTTCTCGACTGAGCAGTCGCACTAAACTTAGAATATACTGCACCCTAGTCCGGCCCTGTATTACCTACGCATGTCCTGTGTGGGGCAACACTTGTAAAAGTAATATCGATAAATTGCAATTGATTCAAAACAAAGCTATTAAATATGCCTTCAGCACTCCATTCCGCACGAACTTACAAAAACTTCACCGACAAATTAGATTACCACGTATAGACGCTTATGTCTATAAACTATCTGAAAAGTTTTATTTGCATACAAACCCTATCAACGATAACCCACTTATCAATAATATTGGTAAAAGTCGAGTCAACAATATCGCATATATCGATAAATATCATCGATATAAACTCCCGCATCACTATTTCTTATCTGAATGACAAACTGACATAAAAAAAGATTAGGCTGCGTCTCGTAGCATAGGCGGTAGCGATCTGACGGCCGCGGGGCGCGAGCGCCCGACCTCTCTCGTGTTACACTCGGTATCGCGTGGGGACGGGACTCGCGCGTCGCCGCGTCGGCCCGCTGGCGCCTATGACTGTGACCAATACACGATTGAAACTGGTTTCGCGCTGCTTGCTGCGGACGGCCACTCGGCGAGTAATATTCATATCTACCGTCTTTTAGGCATTATTTTATTATTGTAAACAATTCTAACCGTAAGTTATTAATAGCCAAGCTATAACTAAAGCTTGCTAAGTCTAAGATTAAGGTCGTTATATTGTAAACTGCATTTTATTAAACATAATATTTCTGTAACTTAACTCCAACATGTTATAAGTTTATGCATAAGTAGTGACTTGATAAACAATAATGTAAATATTAATTGAACGTTACTAGGATTAATACTTACACTAGTAATTGTACATAGTCTAATTATTATTATTGAATAAAGATATTTTGAAATTGAATTGAATTGACTTTACTATACTTAGACTAGCAAAAAATAGAGGGACAAATTGCAGGGATAGGGGGACTAAATAATGTAATTTGTAAAGACCAGCTGGAGAGGAATTTGTCAAAACTTGAAGTAATGAGGTACTGGCAGGATGTGGCACGGAAACTAGTGTCGGAGGCCAGGATACAGTTTGGGTCGTTGAGCTAACCTAGTTAGTGAATTAAGTACCTTGGTTGGCCTTGTCACATAGATCCATGTTTTTCGCACAGTCTTAGCAAGAATTTCAGCTGTCAGTTGTTTTTGTATGAAGAGAATACAATCAAGATTACAAATATTCCCCAGTCATTTTCAGCCCCAATGACATATCACGTTTTAATTTTTATATGTAGCTTATCTTTGCAAATCCCAGTGCACTGATAAGTTAGAATTAACTAAACACTGTAATATATTCATGTTTCTTCTCGTTATGACCAGTAGACGCAATACATAAAAAATACCGCCTACGCTTTTAAATTTCCACTTAACCACACCAGGTATGTAGAGACAGAATCTTGAGAAATCTAAAGGAAACTGGATGGTACCCACATTTAAGTTTTATTATCCTGTTAAAACCAAGTCTTCTTCCCACAGGCATCTCTGATTGGTCAGTTTGGAGAGCTGGTGGACACCTACAGCCAGAAGATCGGCATTAGAACTGTGACGTGGAGTAATACCACGGTCTACATCAATGAGAAGCCTGTATATATGAGGGGCTTTGGAATGCACGAGGATTCTGATGTAAGTTATAGATTTTCTGATCAGATCATATTAAATAGCTTCTCTAAAAGAAAAATAGTACCTAATTGTTTAAACTCGGAGAAAAAATAAGTTATGAAGTAATTTAAGTTCCAAAACTACGCCATTGTGATTCGATTTCAAAGAATGTACAGTCTGGAAAACTAGTTGAAATTGTATACAATCCCTATAAGAATTTTTCGAACGCTGATGGCTCGTGGAATTCACTATTCACTCAACTGCTGGTGATAATTTGATTTAAGGTTTTTAACGAACAAGGGTTCGAATATATCTCTAATAGTTCTTATTTCCATTTTCCTCATCAGTTACGCGGTAAAGGCTGGGACACGGTCCTGTGGGTGAAGAACTTCAACCTGATCAAGTGGGTCGGAGCGAATGCCTTCCGAACCTCGCACTATCCCTACGCTGAGGAGATCTATCAGATGGCAGACGAGCAGGGCATCATGATCATTGATGAGTGCCCCGGTGTGGATACTGAGTAAGTAAAATTTGACCTTACTTACTTACTAACTAATGTGGCGCTGCGACCCAATGTAGATCCTGGTCTCCGACATAAAGAGACGCCACTCTTCTCGGTTCTGCGCCATCTCCTGCCACACGGTAGCATGGAGCTGTCGCAAATCCTCCTCTATCTGGTCCTTCCAGCGGTACTTGGGACAAGCGACTGGCCGTCGAAAATTTTACCTAAGCTACGTAAATTGTATCTATGTGTTATTTACCTAGATACGTATGAATATATGAAACATAATAGATCATAGATAAACACTGTTTATAACAATATGCACTAATACAAAACAACAATTAATAACAAATTATCCTTCCTTCCTATTTCGTGAATTAATTAGCTATCCTATTGCATTATCATAAGATTGATTACGTAGCCAAAGAATTTTTTCTCATAAGGATACCTAATATACGAGTAGGTAGTATATAATAGTAATCTAACCCGCTTATCGCAGTCACTTTGTATTGGTTCATTAAAATGATCACGATGATACAAGTAGGTATTTACCAGAAATATAAATACTTAAACACTTTTGAGTTCTGTGGTTAAACTTTAATTTGGCTGACTCATGTAGACTCGACCTGCAAACCGCACATTCTGTAACATTATTTTTAATCTAAAACGGGATTAAATAAATATTAATGCGCTCCATTCCTTTGTCAGGGAGTTCTCTTGGGAGTTCTCTTAGTGGGCGCCCAAGACGTCCTTCCACGGAAGACACATATCCTCGGATAACATACGTCTTTTGTAATATGAGGTTCTTCCTCTTCATATGAGAGAGGCCAATACTGTTGTCAAGAGTTTTCAAACCACCCTAAGGGCTTCTGACATGGCTCAACAGAGGTAAAATTGTTTTAGTGTTAATATTATTTCTTTTAATTTCCAGCATCTTCGGGGACACACTTCTGGCGAAGCACAAGCAGTCCATGACGGAGCTGATCAGACGAGACAAGAACCACCCGAGCGTCGTCATGTGGTCCATCTCCAACGAACCGAGGAGTGCCAACAAACTGGCTGATGCTTACTTTAGGTACGTCTACAGTTTTATTAAAATACTAGTGGATGCCCGCGGCTTCACTCGCATTATATTGAGATAAAAAGTAAATACAGCGCCATCTTTTTGTCTTCTATTGCATCAATGAAGACCACTCAACATTTTTTTTCAATTATTTTCAATGTACAGACACCAACCGGTTACAGCTTATTATGTACCTATTGATTTAGGACTGATCTTGTAGAATCAGGGTTTAGTTCCGAGTTGCCGAGGGCATTAAATGCACATTTAACTGGAGTTAATTATTTTATTAATTAAACTTAAACTAGTTTGACGTTACTAGGTACTTAGGTATATAAATCCTATGCACAGTATTTTATAGGGTGCATGTAATAAGGTTAATTATTAATTGAAACTGAGCAATTGTAGGTATGTGATGATCCATAAGAAAGTACTGATTAAAGAAATATGAAAAAATGTTGATATGGACCACTAAACCAACATACAATGATTTCTTCCTTCCAGAGAGGTGGTGCGGCACGTGAAATCAATGGACTTATCGAGACCTGTGACCATCGCCATCTCACAATCAGTCGCCGGGGATAAAGCTGTAAGTTCTTCTAGCTAAAAAAAGATACAAAATTACTTTATTTTCAAAAACTTAAGTTACACCCTGTAAACTAAATTAAATATACATTAATGCCATACCTGTAATGCTGGTGCATTGGGATCATCTGCCATCTCACGCTAGGAATCGAGGACCCTGTTACGTGAGATGGCAGTTTTTGCCCACGCGAAATATACTATTAAGGCTACAGTATTTTATTATAAAGCAGGTACTTAGTTATCTATTCAGTTCAGACGTTACTTTGCGGACATCCAAAGCAGAGTTCAACTGTTTAGTACTTTTACACGGTATCTGCAGTATTCTAAAATTATCAATATAGCCTTATCTGGCCAGATGCTAATGATCATAATTAAGGAAATTGCTACAATGTTTGTTTACATTAGATGTCACGGACTTTGAGGTCAAAGAACACTTATCAACATAACATTGATCTGTAACTTTATCAGTCGAAGAACCCGTATTAATTATCGTAATATAAATACAGTTCACAATCAATATAGCTATGTGTATGTATGTAGTCAGTCAATCAACGTCTATGACTTGTTATGTCACGCATGAATGAAGAAGAGTACTTTCCCATACTTTGATGGTAATTGGTTTTTACCACTATCACTATCGTTGTAAAACCCGAGTGCTGAAGCAATACAATACAATACAATACAATATTACTTTATTATGCACACCAAAAATAAATTACAATATGAGATGCTTAAACTATAAAAGAATGCACAAGTGGGCGGCCTTATCACCTTGAGTGATCTCTTCCAGGCAACCTTAGCAAGAAAACGGTGACAGAAATCAGTTTGGTCGGTGGCGTACAAATAAATACAATACTTAAAAAATAAAAATAAAATTTAAACAAAATTAAACCTATAACTAAATAGAGAAAGTAAAAGAAAATCAATGTGGTGGCTGATAGGATAGGTATCTTTTACAATATTCTAGCACTGACTGACATGGTCTGACCTGTAAAATACGCTCATATCGTTTGGAATTATCATAAACTAATTAATGAATACATTGCATTGGCACAGATAAAAAAAATATATGTACTTACCAAAGTACCCCCATTTCCATTGATCCAAAAGTTTTGTTTGAAAAAATTTAGATTTTGTTTGACGTGGTAATAAGTATGATTCTGTTGCGGCGATTATAGAATCCTGAGACTGCTATGCTCAAAATCTATGCCAAGCTGATCCTTAACCAATATATATCTTCCAGGGCCAGCACTTGGACTTGATAATGTTCAACCGCTACAACGGCTGGTACCACCAGACCGGCAACCTGGCCAGCATCGCAGCCAACGTGGTGGAGGAGGCAACCAGCTGGCACCGGAAGCACAACAAGCCCGTGCTCATGTCAGAGTACGGAGCCGACACCATTGCGGGACTGCATCTGGTAAATACCTTCTTTTTCGTAGTTCGAACAAATTAACAAAATGTAGATGTCTTGAGGAGAGCCATAAAGAGAGAGACGCTTCCGAGCATCTATCAGCTACGTAATGATACTGATATAACATCCAAACAGTAACCTACAAGCCTACTAGTAATCGGATAATATCACGGCTATAACGGCTGGTACCACCAGACTGGCATCCTGGCCAGCATCGCAGCCAACGTGGTGGAGGAGTAAATACATATTCAGATGATAACTTTGAAAAGACATGTTAACTAAACGGTTTTCACTCACGAGTAATTCACGTATGTTGTTAACTCGTTTCGGATGTTATGACATCCATCTTCAGAACGTATGTTCTGGGACCGCGGCAGCACCAGACAAATTCTTAACAACAAATTAATTATTTTAATATTAAAACTTTAAAAAGATTTCTAGTGCTACCCGCTGTGACTCCTACTCGATGGCTTCAGACAAAAATATTTTTAGTCATTATTAGGTACTTACACTTATATTTTCCATACTTAAATATTGTACCATCATAATGTCGTCGTTCTTTTGGAAAATCGAAGATCTGACTATCGTAACCAAGACATTAAAATGTAAAACCACTACATATGTATATTATTCTCTGGATAGGACATCTATCAGTTGTACATTTTATAATAAATAATAGTGAAGATATGACAAAAAAATCCATTTGAGATAAATTTGTTGCTATTTATTCTTCTATAGCAAAACGGGTTTTCTTAGTTACTTGAGGCCTAATATTTTTGGAAAATATAAAAACTTGAAACATGACAAAAAATATTTTGTTCCAGTACCCCGAGTACGTGTGGTCGGAGGAGTACCAGGTGGCGACACTGTCGGAGCACTTCAAGGCGTTTGACCGCCTGCGCCGTGCCGGCTTCTTCTTCGGGGAACTCATATGGAACTTCGCTGACTTCAAGACTACGCAGAGTAAGGAACTATAGTCCATATTTATCTACGTAAGCTCACTTTAGAACTAAAAGTGAATTTCTTCGTACTTATTCTGCTGGACGTTATTATTGTCGCTTACTTTTACGTGTTCAGTTGAGTAACTGAATGAGATATTTGTGCACGATTGCCACTGTGATATTTTGAAATAGTACATTCAGCCATCAATCATTTGATTTACAAGTGTCGTACATCTGAGCGTGTCTGTTAGTCAGACACCACCTCACTGTTTGTTATACCTATAAGCAAATCGCAAATGCAAGAACGCGAAAGGCTCCTACAATTTAAAATCTTTCAGTATTCGCTACTCACACATTAGCATACGAGTACAAGACACTATATCATATCAATATAATTTAATTTCCAGCAATAACCCGAGTAGGCGGCAACAAGAAGGGCATCTTCACCCGCGAGCGGCAGCCCAAGGCGGCAGCGCACCACATCCGCGCGAGATACCTGGCCCTCGCCGCTGCAGACGCGGGGGCAGACCCGCCTGATCTAGCTTACTACGTCTCTGATAACAAACCCGCTAGGCATGAGGAACTATAACGCTTAAAACGAGAGAACTAAGTATATGAGGATGAGGAGGTATAAACAGAGACGGCTAAAACAATGCAAGAACGCGCCCTCTGGTGCTAGTTGTCTAGGAGTTACTGGGGGCCGACGCTAGATGGCGTAAATTTCAATCTCAGAAATATTTTTGGCTGTGCTAGAAGGTCCTGCAAAAAAGATGCTTTCGAAGCAAGAGACGCCGCTGGTTATAAATCTTGAACTTATTGAAAAAACTCAGGGAAAATAGCTGTTCTAACAGAGCTAGCACGGCACAGAAACTAATAGTTTTTCCACCTTTTGCTAGGTGGAAGGCAGATAAAAATGGTGGAAAAGCTATTTAGCCCGCGTTCTATGCTAACCCATGTTATAATCATACATGGTTACGTAAAAAATAATTATTGAAATGTAATTGCGCTAAACCTGAGTAAGAAAAAAGCTTTTGAGTATAATCTTAGGCAAACATCTTATATAATCTTGTAGAACAAACACTTATGGACGTCTTAGGACAAAAAAATAAAATCATATGTCGTCTTAGACTTATTGAATCGCATGCTTGAAGTGTTACAGTTGTAGCTATGGACAAAATGATTTCGTGATTGAGGTTGCAGAACAAGTCTCCAGGATGAGTTAGAACATACCTACATACATACTTAGGTTGCCATGTTAGGTTGATTGCCATCAGATTTAGTATTAAAGTAGGTGCCTTAGTAACTTGCCTACGAATATATTGCCAATTATTACACCTATTTTGAGATCCACCTTGTCTAGGGTACAGCTTACAACCAAAATAAAGTTTCAAGAAATTGGAACGTTAAGTTTAATAATACATACAACTTACCTAGTACATACATGCCTACAAAGAACAGAGATAATAATCATATAGGTACATTTAAGTATAACGATATATTTTATTTACTTAGCAAATAGAAGAAAGTACATAGGTTCTTACCACACTGTTGTAGATTTGTTTTTGTTCACAGAAACTAAAAGAATATTTTTGTAACGGCCTATTTGAAGCACATATGTTTCCCAATATGTAACTCTATATAAATTGTAATACCAAGGTCTGTTTGGTTTGTAAATACTTACTATGATTTAAGAATAATATTATATTTATTAAGATTGGCTAAGTCTGTAGATATAAGTACAATAATATAATATAAGTCATTAGTACTATATTACTAGACATAGTTTAAGTTACACAACGAACTAGGTTCTTTAACCTACCTTCCAACTTGCAAAGTTAATAAATCAAGTACAAAAGAAACATACCTACCTATTATTTTTATTTAGACCCTGTAAAGTGTATGAATATCAGATAATGTGGAGTAACCCAGAAAGAAATAAAGGGATACTTCGATAATACAATCCGTATCCCACATTACATTACCTACATCCGTATTCACAGCCAAGAAGCTGGGAATCCTCTCGAAGGTGCGACGATACTTCACTCCAGAACAGCTGCTGACCTTGTATCAAGCGCAAGTTCGGTCATGTATGGAGTATTGTTCGCACCTTTGGGATGGATCTGCCAAGTACCAGCTTGAGGCGTTAGAGTTAATTGAGAAGCGGGCAAAAAATCTCATCGCGAAAGACTCACTCTGTAGCTCAAAATTACAAAGCCTTGAGCACCGCCGTAAGGTGGCCAGTCTTTCGGTTTTTTACAGGTTGCATTTCGGAGAGTGTGCGGAGGAATTGCATAATTTAATTCCTGCAGCCCCATTTCACCATCGCACGAGTAGAGGCACGGCAAGAAGGCACCGATATACAGTTGAGGTTCCAAAGACTCGCACCAAGCGTTTTGCTTCGACTTTCATCGTGCGAACAGCCAAACTGTGGAACTCCTTGCCCGAATCTCTATTCCCCTTGAACTAAGTAAAATTTGTCGGTCTTCAAGTCGAGAGTAAACCGGTTTCTTCTAGGCAAGCGCGCTACATCGTAGACTATAACGTTGCTTAACATCAGGCAAGTTGTAGTCAAGCGTAAGCCTATATCATGTTAAAAAAAAAAAAACATGAAAACATTATATTAACTGACTCATAATTTTTTTTAAACTCCGCTCTATATTTTTGTCCACGGATATTGAAATCGTGCCAAGCATAATAAAAGTATCACGAGCATTGATCTCCATCAGTACAAGTACGCTTGAGATCAATGATTGATCACAACTTAAACTTAAATGTCAAAGTCAATGTCAACTAAATGTCAGAATTCACTAAGAAAAAACGTGACGTGATCGCCGATCGGTCACTCACTCACTTCACTTCACTTGTTTGTTTTGTTTTGTTTACGACATGCAGTGTGGTTAAAACTTGATAACGTTTCGCAATTTTAAATTACGAATAGTTCAATTTCTCTCTTGTAATATAATTTTACTATACTAACTTAAGTTCATAATGACTTGCTCACAGTGCAATACAGAATCAAAATACAAATGCCCAACGTGTTTACAACCTTAGTAAGTCACTTCTTTGAGAACTTGAATCCCCACGTTATTCTTCTTTTAAAAGCTGAAAGGGGTTGAATAAATTAAAATACAAATAATGCAGATTCTAAATCTCTCACAAACTTATTGACCTGAGTCCACCATTCACATTCATATGTGTATCAAGATCTAGAAACTTAATAATTTTTGTCTGTTTTAGCTGTTCAGTAGACTGTTATAAAGCACACAAACAAACTCCTTGTACGCGGCCACCTGTTCTACCTAAAGAAAACATCCCAGAAAAGCCAGCTATAGAGTATGATTATCCTACGGACGATACAGTACCTTTAGATAAATTAAAGTTATTAGGTGAGTAGTCATGTATATTTTTACTGTGACTATGGCTGAATAAGTGAAAAGGAAGTTGGTATTTACTTATTGGACTTTATGATTCCTCCTAAATACATGTCCTAAAACTGCACCTCACTATTTAAAGTGCAAGTAGTTTGTGCCTTATAATGTAATGTAACATTTGTATGTACTTTTTTATTTTTCAGAACAATCAAGAGAAGTAAGAAAATGCCTTGAAAATCCACATGTTCGTAATATTTTAGAGCTACTAGACAAATCACCATACCCAGATGAAATGATACAAGAATACATGCAGGAACCTATATTTACAGAGTTTGTGGATGCTTGCCTGAATGTGGTTCAGCCACCAGATGAGAACAAATAAAACTTCATGTGTTGAAACAAAAATCAATATCTTTTATTACTTAATTACCTTTAATCTTAGAAAGGTGGATAGAACATACAAAAATATCCATGCAACATAATTATTCACACATCAGCTAGAGCAGCTCTGAGCATATTTTCAAATTCAACAGATTTCTTTTTCCCATCTTCAATTTCTTTTTCTAGCTGTTTGACAGCATCTACACATGTATTGAGTCTAGTTATACTAGTGTTGGCTTCTTGTATACTTTCTTCAACTAGGGACTCATCTTTATCTTCTAACATGAGGTATTCTAAAGACTCCTCGTCAATTTTCCGTCGCTTGGCTTCAATTATATAATCAATTTCATCCTCATCATAGTCTATAACTTTATGTTTCATTTGACTCATCACATCTGCTTCATATAGCCAATCAATATTGCAATAATCTTGTAATACTGACTTATTGTATATGGCAAACCGGTCATCAAATCTGTTCAGTCTATTTATTTTCTCATAAACAATAATATTCAAAAATTCTGTGAGATTATAATTGGCAAAGTATTGTGCAAAATCTTTGCTTGACATGTTTACATCTGTCATTTCATCAGGTATGACAGCCACCACTTTGCTAACAACTTCCTCGGGGTTTTCAAACCAACCAATCTGATTACAGTAAGTTCTAACTTGCTGCTCCATGCTGTCGATACTTATTGGGTTAAAATTTCGACTGGGATTAGGCAGCTTCAGCTGTCTCAAAATATCTCTGATTGTGGACGCATTTTCAGCTGTTCTAGCACTACTCGGTATAAACTCGTAAGATTTCGGGAAAGGTGTTGCATGATCAAGGTACTGGTTAAACTCAAGTGGAAACGAGGCGTAGTTGAAAAGGTCTTCATCGGTTATCACATTCGCTAATCTGTCTACAGCTTCATTGTAACATCTGATCAACTTCTCGATATCTCTGAGCACTTCTCGCATCCTCGCATCTGGATCAATTCTCAATCTGCACCATATCTCATTCCCCAAGTACCTTTGGCAGATAGATTTCAAGTAGTCAACTTCTATGGGTGGTTTTTGTGGATATTTCTTTGCCAGCCATTTCAAAGCACTTTTTGTGGCTGCATTTAACTGTTCATCTATTTTATCTGATTCCAAAAGGAATATTTTGAATCCTGATATTCTTTTATAGCTGGACAACATATGTTGTACTTTAGCTACATATTCAGTTCTGGGCATTATAACTGCAACAGGGACAACTTGATTCGGGTATATCAGCCTCAATGTGTGCTGTATACTTTCTTCCAAATTGTAATCTTTTTCCGTTGCATAAAATAGTATTCCGTTCGTTCCTTCTACAGCTTCGCCACAATTGACCATTCTTTGGGCATTCACCAAGCTGACTGATATAGCAAACTCCATCAAGTGGTTCCAGGACTCTTTCCCGACATGTATTAGTGTATTAGACTCCTTGTGGTTTTTGTTATCACTGAAGGCATCTACCAACCATTTTTGAATGTTAATCTTCCTGCAGAGCCATTTATCCTCACCCGGCGAAACTAATGTGACCTTCCAGAAGAAGCAATCTGCATATTGATAGCTTATCTCTTTCATGCGTTTTAGTAACGGAGATCTTATTATGTCAATGAGGTTGTACGGTTGAGGTGATAGAATGTGGTTTGGTTCGCCTGAGAACGTGTATCCTCTGTGAAAGTCGTTCATGTTTTTGAGAGCTGCACTTTCAACACTTCTTTTCAGACTTTTTGCTTCTTCAATGGGTGTTTTCCGAGGCAACCACACTGGGGTGTCGTCTAGAAGCCTTCGCCTGTTTATATTTCTATAGAACTGTTGTCTCCAAATATAATACCACTTTTTCATAATCTTAAATGTTAAAAACATCTCCGCTTTCATTTCACCCAGACAAATTTCATTACATAACTCCGACACTATTTCTTCACTAGTATTATTAGCAAAATTCATCAGTACCCGTAACTTTTCTTGTTCTTCCTTGACTATGTCTCGACTAGTTTCAAGATTTATTTCACTTACTAATTCCTCAACTAATTCTTTGGATTCCATATCCACTGCTTCTCGGAACATTCTTTCTTTTTCTTCTTCTAATCGTTTTAACTCAGCTATCCTCTCTTCTTCCCGCTTTCTTCTCAATTCCTCTTGTTTTCTTTCTTCTTCTTTTTTGCGTTGTTCTTCGAGCATTCTCAGTTCTACTTGTTTTTTTCTAGCTTCTTCCTGTCGCCGCATCTCTTCTTGTCGTCGCAACTCTTCTTGTCGCTGTAGTTCTTTTTGTCTGAGTAGTTCTTGTTGTCGTCTCTCCTCTTCCATTCTTTGTAATTCTCTTTCTTGTTGCAGTTGTTCTTCTTTCAAACGCATCTGCTGTTGGTCTCCTTCATCTTGATTGAATTCATAAACATTTGCGTTAGCATTTACAGAATTCAGTATATTATCAGCAACAGTTTGAGCTTTGTTCTTGCTTTGAAAAATGGAATAGCTTTTGTCGTCTCCATTAGGTGGGTTCAAAACGCTCTTAAACAAGCTTCCTGGAGATACCTTATCTGGCGCTGCACTCCCATTTGGAGCGAATATCGATGGCACAGTTTTTTGGCTGTCAGGATCAGATTTTGCAAATATATTCTTGGACTCGGAATCTTTATTGAAACCACCGAATATATTAGATGGCTGTTTGTTATCTTGTATTTCTTGGGTAGCTTTCGCGAATATGTTACCGGTTCCTTTCCCGAATGCCGAAGCAGTACTTGCCGCTGTTTGTCCAAAGACTGATTTTTCCTTCGCACCTGCGAAAATATTTTTGGAGACATCCCCATCGTTTTTACTACTTGATAGTGGATTATTTCCAAAAATCGTTTTATTACTGGCTTCTGGTTTATTTGCGCTCTGGCCAAATATAGTTTTAGGTACTTCTGGCTTTCCAAATAACGATTGCTCTGAGTTTGTGCTTTTAAATACATTTTGGGGTGAAGGATCTTTCTTCTCATTGATTGCTCCACCAAAGAAACTTTTAGGATCTGTGGACGATTTATTCTCGAATAAATTGTTCAATCCAGGTGTTTTGTTTTGGAACAAGCCTTTGGATTCTTGTTGGTTTTGGAATAAACCTTTACTGTTTTGAAACAGGCCTTTGGGCTCTGGCACTGTGCTCGTGTTCATAAAGCCTTTCACCTCTGTATTTTGGAACAAAGACTTTGGTGCCACAGCGCCTTTGCTATCAAATGAATTGTTTGATGGTGGGGCGAACTTATTTTCAAAAAGACCTTTAGATGCGTCTGGTTTCTTTTTAAATATTTTATTGGCACCGAATATGGGTGCCATCGGATTGGCAGGGAAGCTATTAGCATCTTCAATCTCTTGTGGTTTGGAAAACACGAATGACTTTCTAGCTTCTGCATCGTTTAAATTGTCGGGAGACGTAGGTTCTACTACTATAGCTGGCATGAAAGAGAACAGTTTCTTATCAGGCGTGAAAGTCTGTGGAGGGGCATATACAGGTGGCTTTTGCCTAGGAGCCTTCTCCTCCCTTCTTTCGTCGGCTTTGAGTTTACTTTCTAAAGATATCCTGGTATTCATATCCACATTGGTAGCCCTCCCTCCTCGCGCGAGCCGGTCGAGTTCTGCTTTCAGTAGTGTGACATCCTTGTTGCTATCATTCATGGTATTAAATCCTTGTTCTTCTGCCACTAATGAGGAATATTTTAGCCTACCATCCTTGTTGAAACTCGTATGGAGAACGTGTTGTTTGTAGTCAGGGCTTGGTAGTGGTCCTCCTGCAATCACTTCTCCTACCGAGCATTGCCGTTTTGATTCGATCAAGTTGATGGCCCGAGCTGTGGGGAACGGGTCACTGTCTTCTATGAACTGGTGCTTGCTGAGTATTATCGATGGCTCATTCTCTTCGATTCTTCCGAATCTTAAACCATAGTGCGTTATGAATGCTTTCATTTTGTCTAAAGATTCGAACGCTAGAGTGTTCATCATTTCTTCTGCTGGGAAGCGGGCGCCGCCTTTTGGTGCGTACGCTTTCACGATCCTCGCTAGAGCTCTCGCTCGTACATCGTTGAAGTACCGCAGCAGGATGCACGCCTGTAAGTACGTGGCCTCCCGGCGCACGAGACGGAAGAACTTCACGTAGTTGTTGTTGTCGAGAGCGTTGAATATTTTGATCGCGAACACGATTGGAGCTGACTTTTGAATCTCGAGAGGCAGCTGTTTGATCTGGAATAACAAAAACCGTATTAAGTTACAATTCAACAAATATATAATTTTGATGATTACAAAACATGAGATTAAATCATTTAATACAGTGTAAGCTTACCTCCCACCAAAAGTTAGCATCACCAAGATTGAGCAGGGCAACGTAGCCTCTAAATTCAGCCTCTCTAGGCCTCTTATCCGGTGTCACATCCGCGTACATGTGCTTGAGAGTTTGCAGGCACTTGGTCAGGTTGTCAGTGTTGAGTTTCTGGTCGAACTGAGTGTGCTCGAGGTCAGCCAGGCGCGCGGCGCAGTGCGCGTGGAAACGGGCGCACGACTCTACTAGGCGGATCGACTCTGGAACAAAACATCATTGGAAATGTTATGACAACTGGTATTTTCAATCATTATACAGTATGTACATGTCTATAACTATGTTATTGGGCTAAAAGATGTGTCCAAACACAGGTTTGCTTATATTAAGACGATCATCAAACTCGGTAGCTATAATTTTGCCAAATAACAAATAGTTTTTAGCTTAATACCTGCGCAACATAAGGCTTGTTGAGTGATGTCCTTCCGGATGCTGCGGAATCTATCCCACATGAAATGGAACCAGTCCGCCAACGTCACCTGCAAAACAAAACAAAGGTTTCAATTTAGATAACTAAGATACACAATAGGGACATTATCTCACACATACAGCCAAAACCAATTTGTGTGAATGTACTATGGAAATTGGCTAGACTTAAAAATGCCACATCAGCTTTTCCATTCTCAGATACTCAACGATATTCTTACCAAACTTGGACCCTTAAATTTTATTTTCAAAAACTATTTTGTGACATTTTTTTTTCTTATCAAAGATATAGATTATAGCTTTATTCACCTTATGACGTCACATCATATAGGGCAGTCAGTTTACATATTTTCCTTAAATACTTCAATATGTAACTATTACGGTTTCTACTCACGTATAATTTCGCATATATTGTTTACGCGTTTCAGATGAAAAGACACCTATCTTCAGAACGTATGTTGCAAGAAGAAGGGACATTAGAATTTCTTTATTTATTTCATTTACTTATGTACTAACAGCTTAAGCCTACACGTGCATTAAGCCAACTACTACAATTGTACTACAATAATGCTAAAGCATTTGGGTAGAACATTATACACTTTCTTACTTATAAATTTACAACAAATCACAACGAAATTTCCTATATTTAGAACAGAACACATTTATGTCTCTGTTCTGAGCAATCATTGCATTGAGCAAGCTAATGGCTTGAGCAATGGCTTTAATGTCAATATTAGTTTAACTACTCGCCTGTCTGTTAGTGTCAGCAATCTCATGCAGCAGGTAGGCGCAGGTCATGGCGAGCACGGCGGCGGGGCGCAGCTCGTAGCACATCGGCATCTCCTGGTCGGCCGAGCTGCGGCTGTACTGCTTCACGGCGCGCCACGCCTCCAGGTGCCCGTCGGAGTCAATAAGTGTTTCCAGGTTCATCACCTGGAATAAATAGTTTGTTTTAATTAGTCCTGATTTTTGATTGCATACTATGTATATTCTGAATGAAGAAATATATAACCCAGTCACATTATCTCGAGACCTGGCGTCGATGACCTCACGTCGCGTCGGCGCTCTTATATGGTCCGCTAGCATCCTAGCATCCTCTAGTAGGATCTAGCAACAAAAGTGCTAACCGCACTGACACGCCGTGGCAGGCGCGGGGAGGTGAAAGGAGAACGTGGCGGGAGGTTTCCATTCCAGCGAGGTGTCGAGATAATGTGAACGGGTTGTATTGTGTTTTCTGCTGGTCGCAGCGGAAAAATCACAATATATAGGTATATTAACCGTTGTAATTCCATACTTCATCGAGTGTATTTCTCGTGTGGGCAGCACGAACCTTTATGCCAACTATTCTACATAATCATTCTATAAAATCTCTGATGCTTTCACAACTTTCCTATCGATTGAAACAATTTAAGCACCAGTAAGCAAGTGCTAGAGTGCGTGGTCCCCTCAGATCCACGAGTACGAGGAGCTGAAGATGGAGGCGTCCCGCGCGGCGGCGCGCTACCTGCAGGAGCTGGACTCCGTGAACCGCGAGCAGAAGGCCGACCAGGACCGCCTCGACAACGAGATGCGCCGCAAGGGGGAGCTCGAGAACAAGCACCGACAAAAGGTAAGCTACTGTATCCATTCATTTATAAAGAAATTCTAGTCGACTGAACAAACCATTGAGACAACTACAAGTTTTCGAGTGAAGATCCAAAATGCTGATTTCCAGGATGACGGGCCAAACTGTAACGCTATTTTACTCTGGCCTCAACCGTGGTTCCGGCAGCCCAGGTTCTTCTGTCAGGATGAACAATTCGAAATTCGAATTCAATAAACTTTTTTGTGGTCAGCATTCTACAAGAAAAGTTTTTACAGTGTGACAATACTTATGACCTGACTAGGTATTTCGCCAGAGTTTAATCTACAATGGAATTAAGTATATACTTACTAAGTATAGTTTGAGCAATTAATGAAAAAAATTATATGTATCTACTCAATCTTCTGTGGTACTTCAAGTATCTTAAAAAATATCTTTTCCAAGTTTATTCATTTAATAAGAAAATAGTCAATCTATATTGATTAGACTGGCCTTTTAGGCTTGTCAGAGTTATAACTACATAAATGTATTTTTTTGTAATTAACTGACTTCTACTAATATGAATACGAATTCGACTCGTATTGATAATGTAGGATAAAAATTGGGTACTTATAGGAATCTATAAAAAGCTTACAAAAAATATTTAATATGGGCGCTAATATTCATGTACAGTGGCATTTTTATAAATTAAAAATAAATAATGTAAGCATACCTGATGCTCAGCTTGTCTATGAAGCAGCTCCTTCTCAGGGCACATGTCTGGGCAGGTACCTATGGTGGCTCCACCTATTTTCACACGAGACCCAGCACCACCCCATCCTCGGAGAATCCTGTAACATTATTGTTATAGGAGTTAGTACCAACTTAATGTTGAAACTAATGAAAAACAACAATGATTTGCTATGTGAGTGTAGCTCGGTAGTAAATGTGGATACATTTACTACTGCTTACATTCTAATACTTTGTATCAACCCCAGACATATATCAATGACTAATTCTTAGAGTTGTTTAAGGATACCAAATTCCGAGGACACATGTCTTTCATGGCAAGACCTGGCTGACATGACATCACCCAGGTTACACATTGTGTAAATAATAACAAATTTATTATGTGGTGGAGTTTAACACCTCAGTAATGAGGAATAATGACTCATTGAGACAATAGTTCAGAGATTTAGAAACTTGTTTAGTCTCCAAGGAATAATCTCACTTGTCTCTAGCATCCAGGATCCTCCACTGCTCGTCCGGCGTGAGAGACACCTTGTGCCGGAGCTGGTGCAGCTCGGCCGCCGCCTCCGACGTGCTGAGGGTGGTCTGCGTGGTGGTCACCACCACCGGGGACTCTATACCACTCACTGCTTGGCTTCTGGAAAAATAATAAATGGAAAATGAAGTAAAGAATAATTTTGAAAATCGTAACCAGATATTGTGTCCTAAAGTGATGAGTACTGAATTGTAAGTAATGATCACACACACTATTATAAATGTGGAAATTGCTATGTGAGTTTGTTTTACCTTTATGATAAAAGAGCTGAACCACTTCCAAAGTGGCATTCCATTCTGAGTGCTTCCATGGGTCCAATAACACATTCATTTGTATGTCCCCGCTGTTTGTCTAGTACAGCAGTTATTAAGCCATGTCAGAAGCCCTTAGGGTTTGATTAACTCTCGACACCAAAGTTGGCCACTCTCATTTGATTAGAATAAGAAAAACAGCTGAACCCTGTGTGGATAAAAGTTTTGAATGGTATATTATTAATGCTTGAATAATAATATGCCTTGTGAAAGATTAGATATGATAGAATAACACTTCCTGATACAGTCAGCCAGTACAGACACTCACGACACCAAAGTTGGCCACTCTCATTCGATTAGAATAAGAAAAACAGCTGAACCCTGTGTGGATAAAATTTTGAATGGTATATTTGATGCTTGATTAATAACATGCCTTGTGAAAGATCAGATATGATAGAATAACACTTCCTGATACAGTCTGCTCTATGATGCACAAATCTGTAAATGTAATACATACTTTGCAGTTGGTTTCTCTCTAACTGGCAACTTCTTCTGCAACATGGTTTTATTGACAGGAAGCTTCTTCCTTGTTTGTGTAGATGGTGGAGATTTTAATATCACTCGGTTGATTGTAACTGGTGGTGTAGTGTCCATTGCTAGAAATTTAAAACATAGGGTATTATTAGTCCACCTAAGTAAAAAGAGTTTTTAGTTTTTTGTTTGTATGTGTTTTGTTTGTGTAGATTTACAATAAAAAGTAGTTTCTTTTGTTGTTGATCTTATAATGCCATTGTTGAAACACATTGATTCCATAAGTTACCATTTTTTTTTTTTTTTTTTTTTTTTTTAACTTGAACGGGTTTGCACTTGACCATAGTTTACCTGATAGCAAGTAAGGCTATGGCCTAAGATGGAGCGTGCTTACCCGATAAGAACCGATTCACTCTCGCTTTGAAGATCGCTGGATTATAGTGCGTGGGGAACAGAGAGCCAGGCAGGGAGTTCCACAACCTAGCGGTACGAACAATAAAGGTGGAAGCGTACCGTTTCGTGCGGGTCTTAGGAACTTCCACCATAAACCGGTGTCGTCCTGCCGTACCTCTACTCGTCCGGTGAAAGAAGGGCGCGGGCGGAATTAGTCCGTGCAATTCCGCGGCACACTCTCCGAAATGCAACCATTTCTTGATTGTTGACCACAACTTGTGTTGAGTCTAGTCTTATCTTAATATTATATATAAATCTTGTGTCACAATGTTTGTCCTCAATGGACTCCTAAACCACTTAACCGATTATAATAAAATTCGCACACAATGTGCAGTTCGATCCAACTTGAGAGATAGGATAGTATAAATCTCAATAGTCGCAATTTTAATTTATTGCTAAATATTTGTCTGTTATTATTTGACAGTCGCAATTATCTGTTAACTCCAAATGATTCTAACAGATGTTGATACCTTTCGACTGGGTTGAGTCAGTAATCAATAGATGGTGCTGCTATGGTAAATCTACTAACATGTCATATAAGTTCAATAGATGGCGCTGCTATGGATAGTGGACTCCGTGACTTCCGTGACAAAAACTTTAGCCACAGCAACGCGTGGCCGGGTCAGCTAGTTGTTTAATAAATATGAACTTATTTACAAAAGAAAAGTATATACATATCATATATTATCCATTATCTAGTACCCATAATACAAGTGTTTGCTTAGTGTGGATCTAGATGGCGCTGTGTGTAATGTCCTGTTTTTTTTTTACTTGAATGTGTTGACACGAGTTGCATGTTCTCATAACATGTCCATTTATCAGCTCTTTATTGTTTTCATTAACCTGTCCATTTATCAGCTCTTAATAGTAATGGAATATTCTTTGTTGGTCTTTTCTCTTTCTTTCACACCACAATGGCGCAACATCGTCGTTAAGTTTAGAGTCATGCTAATATAGGCCCAAAAAATAACATAGGCTTGGACTTTAGCTTAGGACATAAGTTTTTTATTTTGGTTCCACAAATTCTAAGCTAAGGGCATCCATAAGTAAATAAAAATTATTATTGAAAACAACATTCAGAAAAAATATCAACCTCCTTGTTTGAAGTTGGTCAAATCATGACTTACATTTATTCCTTGTAACTATGTGTGAGGAGGGAGCCCCCTGCATGGCAGACAGCTCCTCCTCCACATCTGAGTCCGGCAACCAGTCAGGGTCCTCTTCTTTCTTCACACTTGTACTTCTTTTTCTCCTGCAAAAGGATTTGGTGATTGTATCTTTTATTTGTTGACAATGTTTGTAGAATTTTATTGTAGTTATAAGAATTTTGAATTTTAATTGAATTGAGTTCATGGTGTCTTAACCACCAGCTTGCACAAAATCAATGAATTTGAAACAAAATCACAACTTTTTTAGTTTAAGTATTTCGAGTGATAAGAAACGGAACATGCACCTTTACATCCATGTAAAACATGAACTTGAACTTAAATAAGTGATCATACAATAAAGTAAATTATTTTGAAACATCATAACTTCTCAAATAACAGCCATCTCACCATATATTACAATCAATGTCTCAACTTTTGTCTAATACTTACAGTCTTGGCTTTGTGCGTGTGACATCAAACATGAATCCATCAAATGCTCCAGCATTGAGCACAGCTCTCTCGGCTGATATTGGCTGCTCATACTCCACTATACAAGCATGACGCTTCGGCAGTAACCTGATCTTGTGCAAACGACCAAACTTGCTAAAGTGTTTTGTGGCAGTCCCAGACTCAAATAGAGATTCAGGGACATTGGTACAGCTGAAAATAACAATATAGATTAATGTACTAATAAACCTGCTATAAACAAGACAGAGTAATATAGACAGTACTGCACATCCATTATAAACAGAATTGAAATAAGTAGATCTTGGTAGTACATATTCTACATGTATGAAGTATGGATTAGTATGATATTGAACTTTAGAAAACACATAAAGTAAATTACATATAGTAGGTAGTATATTACCTAGCTACGTAGCTACGAGTCCTTTTAAAATAATATGAAGGTAACACTTACGTGACTGAGGTTTTGGGGTTACTAACAGCATCTACACCAGGGCTTTTAGGCTTTTTACGAGCTGTCGTCGCAGGGAACATGATTTATATCTGGAACTAAAAAGTAACTAAATCAGAACAGCTAAAAACTGCTCATGAGGTCACCTTGTTTACCTTAAACCAGAGGCCCCATAACCCAACCAAACTTTATTTACCTCTTTCTTGGAAATTCGAGACTATTCCATTTTATTTAATGAACGCATAGTAAGTATATTTAAAGTACTTTTATACAAGAATTTCAAAAAACGGTTATCAATTGAAATTGGCAAAATAATTACAATTTAAAATGGAAGATGCGTAGCGTCGATGTTTTACTTTGCTTCGCTCCAGAAATATGTATTGCCAGCTATGACTTTCGCTTTTCCAGCGTTTGGATTTATTTTTTGAGAGTGCATTTGAAAAAATCTTGGTATCACAAGTTTGATTTTTATAGCACAAATGGGACGAAATTGTTGTTGTTTCTTTGATTTTTTTGGAATTATTTTGACCACTATGACTTGACTACTATAAGTGAGAATATTCGGGTATTTTATTAAAACTCGGGTATTAACAGTGAGTGGAAGTAGTTCAAACAAATAATAAAATTGAACGTTTAATTCTAGAGTTTTAGTATGAATTCTTACGCTATTATTTAAACAATGACCAATGGCCGCTTATAATTATATCTTTAAATAAATACCTAGGCTAAATTGTAAGTCCACGCTGTTTGTCTAGTACGGCAGTCGTTAAGCTATGTCAGAGGCCCTCAGGGCGGCTTGATAAACTCTAAACACCAGAGTTCAGCCACTCTCATTCGATAAGAAGAAGAAGAATAGGTATATATTTATCATTTTTTTGATAAAATAGAATAGAGAAAGTGATCAATAGAGGGAGAAATTTTAAGTTATGGCAATAAAAATGAACAATTTGACTTTGACATTTTGTCAAAACTGATATACGTATGAATGAACCACAGATAATTAAATTTAATCGAGTCCAAAGAGTATATTTTTTTATTATTCGACCGCAAACTTGGTTGTAGATTCAATAGATGGCGCTAGATAACATTATTTGTTCCTATTTTATACGTAGCTTAGAAAGCGCGGGAACGGGAACCGGAACTATACGCAATTGGCGGGACCTTGCGGTCGGAAATAGGCTAGTTTTATAAATTGATGAAAAAAATATCTCTCTTGTTGAAGAAACTGAATTTCAGGGTTTCAATTTTTCAAATGAATATGTTGGACATGTTAAATAATCGTCAGAGACCATTCTTTAATTTTCGTGTACCTACAGTATTCTATTTTACTAATCTATTGTAGTATTTATTTACAATAATAAAATATAAAAACAAGTGAAGGAAAACTAAACATACTACTTCTAACTACTACAAAAAGGGGTACTTAGAAAATCTTTAGAAAAGCCTAAAGATAATCTAAGTGCTCCAGCCCACTACCAGAGGGCAGCGTACCCAGCGTACTATTTTACTTGATGTTGAACAAATAAATATATTAATTTAAGTGATTACATCAGATTATGTAAGAATCGAAGACTGCATATTTATCTCAATAAAATTTTACTAACACTCGTCTAAATACCATTTGTTTGTACCAAAAGCATCTGATCTGAACTGTCCACGTTAATTTTGTATTTAACGCTGGTGATTCGGTAATAACTGCGAATATGGCCAGCCACGGTGGCCGGTAACCAACGTGATGTAACCGACAGCAGTTCCGGATCGTGCCGGATGCCGGATGTGACTGTCACTTTCTATAGAGGTTTCGGTGATTTAAGTTCGTAACTCTTCGCAAAGACATAAGTTAAATGTACCTACTAACTATTACGAGCAAATAGTGATTACGACTATAGTTAATCTATCGGCCTGTGAATGTATGGCGTTCTTTTGAATAGTGGTTGTCATCATATATCATTTGGGAACAAAATGAGTTGAATGGTGCTTGTGCTAATGGTATGAAAGTAGGCTGGTAAAAAGGTACAGTAATGGCGAGTTATTTCGTGTTTGAAATAATAGTTGTTAGATTATCACGTGAATTGTAGTTGTATGTAACTTAATCTAAAGTTGAGAGTGAATCTATAACTTATAAGATCAAAGATGCAGCTTGTAGCATCCAAGATGTCATGTTTAAGTTGTAGAGAGTGTGAGCTCATTCATCTTAAAAAAGTAACCGCTATTTTAGGTAATTATTTTTTACTTTTAGCTCATCATCTCAGCAGGGCCAGATCGCAACTCAAAAACCTCAACTATAAAATAAATAACATCAACTCTCAGCATTATGCCAACAAACCTCATGCAATCCAAACAAAAAACCTTGATTGCTCCAAAATAATGATTCACCTCAAACATCAAAACGAGTCTGCACCTTGACGAATGGAAACCAAGGAGTTCTATATACATATAACGCCTATTTGTATTCCTATCACGAGCTTTTTAAATCTGTAGTCCTATCACAAGCGGGAGCGGGTGAGTCACGATGACGTCACCGCCATAAATTCGGGCTTCTTAACCAGTATGGAAGAAAGTGGCGCGGCCGCGGCGCGACCTTGCGGTGAAAGGTACCACAAGTGGAACAGCCGGAACTGTGGCTCGCACGCCTCTCTCTACAGTCCACAGACTTTCGGTAACCGGTCGCTGGCAAAAAATGCTGGACCGGTGCCAATACCTAGGTATGTAGGTTATATAGTTAGGTACGCGTGGACATAAAACATGGAATGCTGCAATTGATCCGTATCCGTGTGAAAGCTTGCCGTTTGCAGCTTTTGGTTCGATCTTTTTGTTAATGTAATAATGGAGCACTCTTTTATACATTCGAGATCAACACTGTGTTTTATTTCGATTGATTTTGTTAAACATATACTCGTATATTATATTTTCAGCTCGCTTGAAATTAAACGATAGTCTAGAGGAACCCAGACTGGATTTTAAATACTTAATTTTTAGAAAATAGGGTCTGGTGGGCATATGGCCAAGCATCGCGGTCGTTAATGTTCCATCTTCTTTACCTGTACTCGGCAATTAAATGCCTTGACTTCGTTCGTTTTTATAAAATGCACATTCTGTATGATATACATACCTACTTCATTTTATTTGATTTTCATTCTATTTAAAATGTCTCTAGCCAGCTAATTAAATTAGCTATCTAACCATACTAGTATAAACGTATCGTACCTACTTATGATCAGTTTAGCCATGATTTAGCAAAGCAATACAAGTGCGTAGGTACTGAGTCACAAATCTGGTTGCCTCTAAAGGTCTGCGCTCTCAATGTGGTCCAAAGCTAAGCTTGATAGTGCGAGGGAGACAGCTGCAGGCTCTCGTCTGGCCTAGAATTCAGATAATTTCCGATTGCCACGGTCGAGGCGGCTTGGCAACAACTTGCCTCGGTTGCTACGAGACTTTACCTAGTTATGTCCTGCCATCTGCAATAACCAATGTTTTTTATCAACACTGGAGACGGCTCCAATGTCCTGCCGCGCGGTCGGTTCCCGACCCACACATGTGCACGCTGTCCCTTTTTTGTACGCAGGTAGTATTGTAACTAAGTTTAGTTTTAAGTATTGTTTTGTAAGTTAGTATTAGCGTAGCCATGTAGGCGAATAAACGTCCTTGGTTCTTATAAAAATGTTTCATTTTTGGAACCCCTTCATCTACCAGCACAGCTGAACCGTGCTTACCTGTCTACCTTCCTTGACTTTGTTTGGAACTGACTCAACTTGTTTTCAAACAATGCAATAAAAAGCAAAAACAAAAGAAAAACATTTTAAATAATGTTGCAATCAGCCAAATATTAACATAGTCATCTTGTTTCCAGATAGCTAACATAAACGGATACCTATTTATTTTCTAAATACCAAAACCAGCCTAACTGGATCATATATTTGCTGCAAATATGGAGTTATTTATGGCGTGGTAAACGCGATATCTCCTCTTAAGTAGGTGGAAATAAATATTTGACGTGTCGTATGTAAATTGTGATCACTTGAGCCTCTGTAGGCGCCTGAGCCTGAGATTTATAGCGTCATCTGATTTTAGATATATGTTACGGTAAATGTGGATAATGCGGTAATTATGTATAATTACCGGTAATTATGCATAATTACCAGTGCTCTCGGTAAAAGTGGTAAAACTTTCGAATTAATCACATTTACCGGTAATTATATATAATTACCATACCCCTTTGGTAAATGTAGTGAATAATGAAATCAAACATCATAATCAAAGTGTTTATTAGAATAAATACAAGTATAAATAAAATAAATAAATCGCACGAGTAGAGGTTTGGCAAGGAGGCACCGTTATACATTTGAAGTTCCAAAGACTCCCCCTGAATTATAATTTGTCGGTCTTCAAGTCGAGAGTAAACCGGTTTCTTTTAGGCAAGCGCGCTAGATCGTAGATTATAACGTTGCTTAACAGCAGGCAAGTTGTTTTCAAGCGTGAACCTATTTAGGCAGATACCGAATGATGACGACACTTTAAAGCTAGTACAAAAATTTCACCAACTAACTAATACATATATGTATACTTAAATAAATTTATTTAATAAGAATATATTTTATGTTTTGCGTAACCAAACAGAAGGTTTGATCTCTTGATATTTGAAGTATTATTGCTTGACTAATTTTGTTTGTAACCAAATTTAATTGTAATTAAAACTAGTTTTTTTTACATGAAATAGGCTCACGCTTGACTACAACTTGTCTGATGTTAAGCAACGTTATAATCTACGATCTAGCGCGCTTGCCTAAAAGAAATCGGTTTACTCTCGACTTGAAGACCGACAAATTATAATTCAGGGGGAGTCTTTGGAACCTCAAATGTATTACGGTGCCTCCTTGTCGAACCTCTACTCGTGCGATATTTTATTTATACTTGTATTTATTCTAATAAACATTTGATTGTGATGTTTGATTTCATTATTCACTACATTTACCAAAGGGGTATGGTAATTATATATAATTACCGGTAAATGTGGATAATTCACTACATTTACCGTGTGCGTTGGTAATTATGCATAATTACCGGTAATTATACATAATTACCGATTACTTACATTTACCGTAACATATATATATATTTGCAGTTATACCTAATTTCTAATATTGTAAGATTCATCTTGTCGAATAAGTATCTTATCAGACCAATCCATTTTTAATTCCTTACTAAGACTATGTTTTTGTACCTAAAGTAGGCTCAAAAAAAAATAAAAAATAATAAGTACTAACACAGATCTAATATTTTTACTGAACACTGTTTCGAACATAAACAGTGTCACAACACAGTGTCTTCAGCTTAAATTTGCTTTGCAAAAAAAGTGTCTGCGATTGCACAAGCACATGTGCAAATATTTTATTTTTCTTTTCATTAATTTAGTCTGAAAGCCGTCTGCATGCACACGTGGCTGCAACTCTACATGTGCTGATTTCAATTATAACTTATCACTATGCAAGATATTTTCTACAAAAAAAAAACTAAATTAAGTCTAAGACACATTGCAAATGCGTGTATGATGTCAATTTTAAATCTTTTTTTACAGCTAATATCTATATTGTTAAATCTATATTGGTCAAAGAAACTGTGCTTAACACATAGTGAAAGTAATAGTCTAACCATTTAATCGAAAACTAACATTTTACTCATTTGATTAGTTACATAGATTCCTACCAATAGTACAACACTGACCGACAGAACTAACTATCACTTATAACAATCACAGCGTCTTACCTAGCCTAGCTTTACAAGGCTTTAATTAAACCGGCGACAAGGCGAGATCAAACGCGAGACGCCCGACCAGACGACTAGATAGAGAGGGGGAGGAAGTGAGGGGGGAAGGCTGTGTTACGTCAGGCTGCATCCGGGTTCGCGGCCGCCGCGCGCGCGCCGCCCGCCAGCTTGCGTCCGCGCAGCCTACTTCAATGATCATTGTGTTAGACTGTAATTCTTACTTTTCTTGTAGAGAGGTTTTGTGGGATATATCATTAATATTAGTTATATTATTAGCGCGCTAGATCGTAGATTATAACGTTGCATTAAGAACAGGCAAGTTGTAGTCAAGCGTGAGCCTATCTCATGTAAAAAAAATATTTGAATACAATTATCAAAAAAATTTGATAATTTCTTCTCAATCTTCTCATTTACACATTGACTGAAATTATTTTTGGTAGAGTACTTAATTATAGGTAGGTACATTATCAACTAAAAAATGACATCTTCAGAGTAAAAACGAGTCCAAAGAACTTGTAGGCATTGTTTAAAAAGAATGGGAGGTCTAGAAGTAATTTTTTTAATATTTGATATTATATTCGTATAAGATGTAGGTAATTGTAAAAATGTAGTGCCTAGATTAAGCCCAAAACTTGCATTTTAATAATTAAAAATATTGAATCAAATTATAGTCTTCCTCTTTTTTTAGGGGATTAGTCAAAAACTGCTTCAAGTAAAACTGGCGCCTACCTAATAGGCTAATAGTCTACAAACCATAAAGCAAGATAAAGCCGCTCCACTTCTAATTAGCAGGTAGCTTCAAAATATTAATTAATTGAAATTAAAAATAACGTTTTCCGTCACGGTACGTGGCGGGCCGTTGACGCCTGTCTGCGGCACGGATTTTAATTATTTTACTCTTTTACTTTGGCTCTGGATTTGTTCATTATGTTTGGATGCTATGATTTTACTCAGTGATTCTGATATCTAACATCTAGTTGTCTAAACTATGTTAGATACCAGAATACCCTGGAAGATATTACTTTAGGGATAGGATCGCTCAATGTTCCATTCTAGGGTACATCTTTTTCCTGTAAATGATTGTGCTATGTAAAGAACTTTTTAATTTGATTTGATGTTTTTTTTACATGTGCACCTATGTCTGCCTTTTTAGTCGCGTTGTTTTGAGATGAAATGTAACCCATTTCACTTTCAGAGATTATCAAACCAAAAATCACGAAGATAAATATCACAATCTGAAGGGACGCAGACGAGAAAATAGTAGCTTTAAAGGTCTATTGACTAACATAGAAAAGGAGAGCTTTTATTGAGTAAGTACAAATTAAACGGCAACTTTCAATCATCAGAAAAAGCTGAAACACAATGAGGAGATTGGTTTCTCATCGTTAATTTGTATATGAAGTCTAAACAGTATCTACTCAGATAACTTTGTGTATCTTTATCTTTTCTAGAATACCTACACTTTTCACACGTTTTAGTAGGTAAAAATGCAGTTAAGTAGATGCATATGAAATAGGCCAACTATGGTGTCGAGACTTTTCAAACCGCTCTAAAGGCCTTTAACATGCCTTAACGATTGCCGTATTAATGTCAAATACTAGAGACCTACAATTTGACGTGTCATCCGACTTACGGTAGTAGGTATATGAATAGTGAATAGCTAGTAATGGTGACATAACTTCGATCAGACTAAAGTAACGTTACTCATTTAGCACTTTCACTTACATCACTGTACCCAAACCAATAAAACTACTTCCTAGTTATCACTTCAGCTGAGTAAAGTATTTTATTTGGGCATTTTCCTCAATTTTTGTTTCCCAAATGTTGGTCGTATAATACACAAAAATACGAACTTAGTTTACTTATTTTAAAAGGACGTTGTATGCAAGTCTGTTAGTGTTTTAGTTGCCGTTTTCAAGTAGGTAGCTATAGATAACTTAATGTTACATTTGTAGTTACTTCAAGCAAATGATAAGAAAAACAAGTTACTATTAAGGCCCCTTTACAATGTGTCCAGTTCAGATTCGTATGAGAGACATTTCTATTCCAGTACAGGCATACATCACTTCTAAACATAATGTCCATTGTCCAAGAGTCGCTTTAAGATACCTATTTGACAAATAGGCACCTGATTATTTTATGTAAAAAATTTCAAAGCTAGTTTTACTCCCCTCAATACGGCAATCAAATATATTGTGCTCTCCATACTTTGACCGTAATCCGACGAAAAAGTATTCACTCATCTGCGGTAACACCTACATCACAACAATATGTTTTGGTCCATCGAACTAAAACTCTGTGATTCATCCGTCAGTGAACAACAAAGCATCACCGATCTCGGTGACTGTTAGCCACAGAATATAGAAAAGGTTGTATTAATTACATAGACTAATAAGCATATGGAGCCCTAATTTCAGTTATTACCAATTAAGCAATAATAAACAATGGCTACAAACAAAGTTTTTCAAACGTTAACGTTATTGTTCCTATTACGTGGATAAATGTCATATATGTTATCATAATAAAAAAATATATACATACATAAATAATAATCTTCTACGTATCCAAAGAGAGTGGCCAGATTTAAGTTCAAGGATAGCCCCTCATGTATCTGTGACGATGATAAAGACGAGTCAATAGAACATTTGCTTCTGGAGTGCCCAAAACACGGAGTAGACAGGTGCACCTGAAATCTAGCACCAGCATGAAGTTCACCCCAGCATCATTGTGGGAAATGATGGCAGGGAAACAATCCAGGCCGTACCTGATAGACTACTGCACCAAAGTAGCAAAAGCAGCAGTTAATAGAAATAAGACGAGATGACACTGAGTGTCACCAAGCTTATTCAAAAGTAGCGAAAAATGAGCACAATCGGGTTCAACAGAACCCGGAGTATGTGCACATAATTAAGAAGTATTATATGATATTGTTATAAAATTGTATCCAAACTAAAAATCATCATAGCTGTGAAAATATAAAATGAAATTGGGTAAAAAAAAAGCATTTTAATAAATTTATTACATTAATTATTAGGTACAAGTAAGAAACAAGTAATAATTATTGAGGAGGAAAAAAAATGAGAGTGGCCAACTCTGGTGTCAAGAGTTTATCAAGCCGCCCTAAGGGCCTTTGACATGGCTTTACGGCTGCCGAACTAGACAGATTATAAAAGTACACGATCTTCTTTTGTAAGACTTCCGTTGAAAAGTTCTTGGTCGTACCTGTGAAGTGTAATTATGGTATGGCAGTAAGTCTTTAAACAATTTAACTGTAATGAACCGTCTATTGGATGTATTATCGTTGTATTGACTCCGAGGTGAGCTCACAGATACAGTTGAGTCAATGTGAGTCAGAGTCCTGGAATTGCATCACTCGAGTCACGCAGCCACTCTCCCAGTGTAACCAGCTCTAATGTTGTTGCTTTGATAATTATTATTATTTGATTATTTATTTATTTATTAATAATCTGCAAAACAGGCACTAAGCTAAAACACATAGGTAATAATATAATACTTAATAAATAGAAGAAAATTACGAGCACTTAAAGCCCTTTTGATGCAGATCTCACTAACAATTGATGATATGTATATACAAATCATGCTTTATAATTGCCTGCTGGATTACGCTTGAACACTGCTTTTCTAGTTTAAAAGAAGCCTTGTATCAGGTGATAAGGCCATCACCCACACATACATTATTTATACAAAATTGTTTTAGGTTTCGGTGATGTACAAATTTTGACGAATAGAATGTGTTATTATTTTTCTGCATTACACCCGCTATATATGCTAAGACCCGAAGTATTACAAATGTAAGTTGGTACGATTAGTAAATTTTATAATTTTACTATTTCTTTTTTTCAGAGCAAGTCTTCTTCTTCTTATCGAATGAGAGTGGTCCACTCTAGTGTCGAGAGTTTATCAAGCCGCCCTAAGGGCCTCTGACATGGAGAGCAAGTGCAAAACTATATTTAAGTACTTGTTAAATACCTATATTTATTTTAGCACAGACTGCTAATTCTATCCTATTCAGACGCCGTAAATAATATGAACATCACACAACGCAGCAACGTTTGTTTAACATGCCTTATCTTCTCAATACAATCAGTTCTGAAAGCCAGTGCAATGAAAGTTCATGATATACTAAATACCACGGAGTAATTAATGTAAGAATGGCGGACATGTTGCTTACTGAGATGAAATCCACTGATACCGCGCGATACGACCGGCGTATTACAACGTAGTTGTACTAAACTATACATTCGCTAAGTGTTTTGTTTTTTGCTTATGTCTTCTCACGATTACTTAGGAGACTATTGGTTAGAGAAAGAGCAATTCAATGTGTGAAAACTGTGAATTATATCTGTATGCTACATAGTAAGTAGGTGGGATTTATGAATCTCTTGAAAATAATAGGTTAAACACTTTCTTAATAAAATTAATGGTTCAAAATTACAAAGAGTATCTTTATATAATCATGTATTTGTCCCTCTAATAAGTTTTTAAACTCTTCTTTAATTTCGTGTGCTTTAATTATATCCCAAGTATTTTACTCAATACCGTAATAATATAACATCAAATAACACAATAAAAAAACTTATTAACATAAACATATTCCTTAATAAACAAACCACACTAAAAAAAAACTTAATTGTTAGTTGAAGAAACTCTTAAGATTTTTTTATTAAATCCCTTTCTTCGCACAAACCACGTATAGAAATAGCTATGAGTAGATCCCATAGTGGAGCGTGTATCTACTTCCATTTATCCCAAGTATTTCACCCAATATACCAAAATAAAAATAAATAACACAGAAGAAAAAACATTCTCCACCATAATTAAACCAAAAAAATTGCTTAAATTACTTTCTTCGCCAAGCCTAAACCAGTAGTTACATAATGATGTATAGCTATAGTTAGATCCCATGGTGTTGCGGAGGCATTCCCCAAGGCCGGTCGTTGTAGCCCCATAACTTGCAGCCATCGAACTCTCATTGAATCTAAATTAACGCGTCGAAGCCTCACCGAGCGAGCTTTTTTATACATGACGGCTACTCGTATATGAGTTTAGTTTTGGTTTTGGTAATGTAAATTGTATTGTACATGTAAATTTCTGTAGAGAGTCAGTAGATAATAAGATAGAATATGACTTAAAGGCACACCAAAAAAATTACACTATGAAAAAAAGAAATTTAAAAACTAATTTAATGCGCATTGAGCAGCCTTATCGCCTTAGGCGATTTCTTCCAGGCCTTTGGATGGACAGGATTTAGAATTATAAATAGGATGATATTTCAGTGATAATAATGTCACTCAGCATTATTCCGTTTGTAAGTATAATGAATGTACTTATATCTTATGCGTATTTGTTGTTTTCCTGCAATTAATCGCCCATAGCTTAAATTTTAGAAACATTGAGATGGCAGATACTCCATAAAAACTACTTGTTTTTATTTCCGTACTATCATGGCTACAGCTATTAAAGTGGTATCCCCTGAAGGAATAAAAAACTCTACTTTTTTATAACATTTAACAGCGTCTAGATTTTAGCCATAAAACTCAAGTAAGTGTATCTAAATACACTTTGGTTTCCCGAGCAAAACTCTTGATAAATTTGCCATACAACAACAAATAATGAAATGAAAAATTACCTTAAGTAAGTAATTAACAAGTTTATAAAAAGCCAGGCAAATAATTTGGACTAAAGAAAATGCGAGTAAACTATTTATTATGAAATCGTCTTCTACATAAAAGGAGGATAATATCATCCTGAGCATAAATACCTTTAGGATCTATAACAACCACCATGAAATAGTGTTTTAGTCAATCTATCTTACTAGGGCTGTCAACTGATTTACAAAAAGCAACAAACAAATGGCACAGTGATATTCATACAAAATAGACAAATATGCTCTTTGATTTACTCACATAGTTAATTAGTACTTAAATAGTCATAAATTCGATAATCTGAAAAGTTTTTATGGGTGAATAGCAAAAGGCTTAAAAATAAACGGCTACGCTGAGGACGATACTGTACTATGCGTGTTTATGATTTATGGACAGTTACAGAGGAGTAATATATAGGTAATGAAATATCTAATGTCATCCCTATTGGATTTGCCAACGGTACAGCGGGCCAAGGGCTTGCCCTGAATGCTGTCCAGCTAGTTTCTCTAGCACTGGAATGTCACCTACACCGCGCACATCTTGCAGACCATTTAACGATATATCGGAACTTTAAAGTAAAGACCATACATTCCTAAAATATTTTTTATTGTAATGCGTATGACATCGGAACTTTTTAGACCAAATGCTCAATATTTGTATTTTTTTCATTGCAAAGCGTATATTTTGTAAGCAACTAATCACATATATAGGTAGGTACATAATGAATAAATAATAAGAAATTACTCCCCAATAAGTGATTGTGCTGTAGGTACAAACGAAAGAAGAACGAATAAATTCGTATGTTTTTATTTGCTTCGTATGTTTGACAGTGCATTTGTAGTTATATATTATATTGCTTCTGATCCGCAAATTCTTCAATCACAGTGTATAAATGCAGCTAAAAAGTTGCGCGATGTAATATGTTGGACACCTAAATTAAAAAGACGCACAACAATATGCTCTTGAATAAATTGTTTCTAGAGATAACCAGCAAATAGCATGTAAATATACAAGTCACCTAGCCACGCTTATCAACGCAAGGTTATCTCGCAATTAAAAATAGCCCAAACATTATCTAGAATATGACTTCGCTCTATGATATCGTACGTTTAATTTATAATTTTGTAGAAGCCACATATTGATGCATTATTGTCCTTAACTATATAGTTCTGTTTTTTTTTTTTATCTCTTCGACTAACCATGTCTATTGATATGCATCGGGTAAAATGATACAATTCATAAAATGTATATAACCTAAGTAGGTATCTGATCAAGATTTCAAACTTATGTAAGTACATAAGTTTGAAATCTTGATCAGATTCACTGAATAAAACAAGTTGCGTTGAAAAAGAATAATATGCTCTATGAAAAATTAAAGCCATGCTGTCGTCTATTAACAAGTTCTTATGAATAAAACCTCTTCCAAAATTGGCGTGCACAAAACTCATGAATGATGCTGGCCACTTTGAAGACATAAAGCCCGCGCTCCGTGACGAATACAAAATGGCGGATTGGCGCGTTTGGAGGTCAATGACCCGCGCCCGCAACTCCGCTACCTTTCGACAATCAACGGAATAATGAGATAAGGAACGTATCAATTATATTTTATACCTGGGCCAGTTACCAGGCTGTTGTAATTATAAGTAGCCACAATTACGTGACTGGCACAGTCATGTGACTACCTAAGTATAAATATATACATTTTTAACCTACTTAATTTAATGAATAAGCTCTTGGGACCTAAAAAAGCTGGTTGCCCGTGAGTCATACAAAAATAACCTAATAGATAGAAACCTAATAAATAATAGATAGAGGATTCTAGGTAATAAATGAGATAATTATTTTATTTCTCATTGCTAAAATGTATCTGCTTAACTGAAATGATCTAGTCATTTATGACTCTAATAATGTATTCAAATTAGCGTCTGATGACATTATATTAATTAAACTAAGATTTTATGTCGAATCGTTATCAACTTTGTTAGTCATAGGTGACATAATCTTACCAATAGTTACGTCAAGTCATTGAAAACATGTATTAAACCTTCCAGTAAATAAATGGTTTATAATATGTAGTTATGTCTTATTAACAATTTGATGTTGAATCGGCATTGGCAAAGCGATGTCAGATGAACTTAGGATGATTTGAAAACTTTTGACGCCAGAGTTGGCCACTTTCACACGACCTTACTAGTATTAATTTAACTACGTACTTATTTAATTCTGAGCCTAAATGAACCTTCATAAACTAAGACTAACAATAGGAAAACGAATTGTTACTGCTTCATAATTTTATATGCTTTGCTTATCTATGTATATTTCTACAAAATGTGAAATAATCTCGTAGCTAAGTCAAATTGCACCATGGATTACGTAGCAACGCTACGACAGTCTGCTACGATATGTTACGATTCCCATAGAAAAGAGTTCAACGTGCTACGAATATTATTGCCAATAATTATTGTATTGTTGACCTAAAAGGTCAACAATACAATAATTAATAACTGATATGTTTATTAGTAAAAAACTAAAGTTTGTGTGTAAATATGTACCTACGAATATGTTCTTATTTCACGCTACAACATATCGTCAGATAATAGTAACTTTTGGCATGACAATACCATTTTTATAACAAAACCATACAGGTTAAATAGTGTTGTACAGTTTTACACAGGTAACATATAATATGTTGTGTCTCGTTTCTAAAATGAAGACACAATTTAGCAACATTACATACCTATATGACGCCACGTTATATAATAACTCTGTTGACAAATTTACAGCGAAACATTCTTTTGGTTCGCAATACATTGCTGTTTCGTTTCACACTTCTTAGTTATCAGGTTACGATACTTTTCAATGTATGTACTTTATTAAGAATCCGAATCCCACACAGACGGCTTCCACGCCATCATTAGAAAGAAGGTAGCATCTTTGGTGAGGAGGCTTCGGGGCAGTGACAACAGCATCCTGAAAGTAATAGCGGACGACCCGCAGGCGTCTGTACGGAGGCATCTCGTGCGGACTATGATTCCACAGGGCATGCCGCCTAAGTACATGACTTATTAAAAAACAAATTTATACTCGCCTTAGAACACTTAGTTTTAGTTGTACTAACCCTTACTAGTTTTAATTTTCATAGTTTTTAGTTTACTAACACATTTTCTGGATCTATTATGTTGTCCGAAATAAAAACATTTTATTTTATTTTATTTTATTTTTATTTATTAAAACATTTTGCATCATCGTTTCATTTTAATTTTTCTAACACATGGTTGTTTATATCAGTGGTAATAATATAAAGTTTCTATTAAAATGTGCAATGTATAAAACATAGATTTCATTCCGAAAGTTTGTTAAGAAAGACACGGATGCCCTCACGGATGTGTTTGAATCTATAGTGCTAAATGGAATGACTCATCTAGTGACTAGATAGGCTTAGGCAATAGGAATGTTATTTACGGAGCAACAAGATTTGATTGTTATGTATGTATGTATATAAACACGTGTATTTAGACTTGGGACTCTCAAAGTAAGTAATAATTAAAGCATTACATTTTTGCTGTGTTGTAAAAATATATTTTTTTACTTACTTATTATTTTGCATCTTGGGTAATCGTGTTAATAAGGACTTTCTTTAAAGGATTCAGTGAAATGTATGGGTAAAGTACAGTTGTTTCGGGGTGCCCGGTGTGATGAAGCCTTCAACCGGGATGCATGCAGTTGGGGGAGACCAGCGCCCAGGAGTAGGACAGTATGGGTTAATAAAAAAATGGGTAAAATAACTTTCTCTAAGGTAACATACAATAATACTATTGTATTTTCGGTGCCCTAAGAGACTAAAACTGATAACTGAAGGTTCAGATGGAAGATGTTATATATGTATATTATGTTAAGAGGTATGATAGATGTACAGACCACTAAGTTTCTATACACACATATGGCATATATATTATATTTATCATATATATGCCATATGTGTTTTTTATATTTATTTATCACACAGCAATAATATTTATTTATCTATACAAGCTGTGTCAGTGTCGCGGTCATGGCCGATAACACGAATACCTAATACGCACAATATCAGTGTTCACAACCAGATTACGAGGTAAAACATTGCACAGTGCAAGCAAATTTGATTTATTTCTTAAATGTGTATTACATATTTATCATATACTAGTTTGTTAATTGGCAAGAAAATTTACTCTAGTTAGTTGTTTTACAAAGCTTGATCAAAAAGAAAATCATAAAAAAGTTGTAACCGTGTTGCTATACTAAAAATTTAGGCACCTACTAAGTAAAGGTGATGCGAGGCTGGAGACCGACCTTCAGACCGGTCAGACCCTGGAGTACCCCAGGGGATCTCAAAAACTATAAGAGATAGCGGGTTGGTGTTTGAACTTAATACATACATAAGTAGCAAGTCTGAGGGCCACGATAAATGAAGGCAAGTAGTCGAAGTCTCGGGTAACAAAGAATGTGTGGCCTGCGCAGGCGCCGCTAAGTCAAGGGGCGTTGCCAAGGGCGCTACGCCCTCGCCCGCCCCGCGCCCCGCCCAACCACCCATCCTTCTCTTTTTTTAATCAGAACATGCCAACGTCATTTTTAATGTGTTGCCAAATATCGGTGTAGTCACGGCCTTACTTTATAATATTGGACGATCAATATCTTGCTGTAGTTCGCTTGTGATTTGAATGTGTTGTGATCTCTTTGTTAATGGATTGGGTATCGTTATAAGTTATGATTTGAAAGCTTGTCTAGTTCTTTATGTTTGAAGAGGTTTTTTAAGAGTTTGCGTTTATGTTAGTACATAGTATTGTAATGTATGTTCAACTTTATTTTTGAAGCTAAGGTGTGTTCTATTCTTGAATATAGGATCAAACCTATCTTCGACATAAGGACATAAGGTAAGTTTTATTTTATGTAAAGCACATAGATTAACACCAAAAAATATGTATTATTCATGCTTATTAAGAACATTTCATTTATCTTCTGTCATAAATTAGAAAGGTTGCGATAAACAAGATAAAAACCATTATTTCTACACGTTATCTTTGTGGAGTCAAATATACTTTTTAGAATTAATTTCATAACTTTTTGTATATTTTTTCATCTTAGAAATTTACTCCTAATATCAAAACCCAAAAATCACTGATTCTCTAAATGCTATTCAATTTTTATTAAATAATTATTTAACTTTTTACAAAGTATATAGTGGTAATGCGGCCAGTATGCTGGGCACGCTGCCCTCTGGTAGTGGGCTGGAGCACTTAGATTATCTTTAGGCTTTTCTAAAGATTTTCTAAGTGCCCCTTTTTTGTAGTAGTTAGTAGTAGTATGTTTAGTTTTTCGTTTTCATACTATTAAAAAAAGTATATAATATTTTATTCCAATTGTATATGTATCCTATTACTAATACTAAGCAAAATCATAACATTGAAATGCAAGGGATAAGTAGGTAATCTCTATTTAATTTGTCTACCAAAATTAAATAAAATCCACTTGTTGCTGATATGTACTAACATTTTAAACAAACCTGAAAGGGGTACTAAAACATACTTTCATATAGAAATTTCCTAAAATTCCTTCTTGTAATCGATGCACCACTAATTACATAGATAATATCGATATTCAGACAATGTGTTGGAAAGCCTACTAAGTGCTTCGTGTTAAACGGCTAATACAATTTTACAGAGAATTTGGAACATTGCATGTTTTACAGGAAATTGGAAATGAGTAGTCTCATTAACAAATTACATAAAATTTTACAATTATTTTTACTTTAACGGTCTATTAGTGGCTTTAAAGGCAAGTCTTCAAGTCAAATTGTTTATTTGTAAAATAAATAAAAAAACTGTACTCGTAGGTTTATGACATTAAATTAGGAAATACAATTTACTAGTTAACAAAATAACAGTATCAAAAATATTCAGGTACGATTTTATAATGTGATATTAATTAGGAACAGCATTTTTTATAGTTAAATTAACTGGAATTTATTTGAAATCGTATTAACTTTTGAATAAAAAAGTCTTTGAGACCTTATCACGATATTAAATTGTGAAAGTGATCATATCTACTAAAATACGTGTCTTGATAAATTCTTTATCCTTTATTTTAATCAATGCTCAAAGCGTACCAATGCTGATGTAAGATAAAATAATCGTTTCTTGTTAATACTTTTGATTGCTAGAATGCATCATTTATTTTGCTTTATTTTAATTAATATTGCTTGTTAAAATCAAGATATATGACCTGTGTTTTTTCTAAAAAATCTAGCACATATCATTAAAATTAAGAAAAATATTTTAAATTCAGTGTATTTGATAACTATCCATCGATTGATTGATGTTTTCAAATATACATATTGATTCATAGCGCCCTAAAAGAGGAAGAAACAGATCAAACAATAAGCATAATTGCATTTTTTTTAGTGACTTGCACGAAAAGTGACGGAAATTAATTTAAAACTACTTTAGGCCGTTTGGTACACAAATCTCTTCACATAAATGCATACATATACAGACTATAAAATCTCTTCACCTGATTATATGTATTACAGATATATAAACAATACATTGTAATACATTTTTTTAGTATACAACTAGTGGGTGCTCACGGCTTCGCTCGCATTAAGAAGTAGAACTTGAATCCTCTATTTCACCCCTTTAAAAGAGGCAATTCCAAAAATCCTTTCTTAGCGGATGCCTACGTCATAACATCTACCTTCATTCCAAATTTCAGCCCAATCCGTCCAGTGGTTTGGGTTGTGCGTTGATAGATCACTATATCAGTCAGTCAGTCACCTTTGAGTTATATATATATAGATACGTACATACCATAAATCATACAAAATGGTACGTAGGTATCTGTCACTTTCATGAGAGACTCAAAAGCCTCTGCATTTCTAAAGATACCTGTGATTCTGATTACAGGGTTAGGAGGGTCGTACTTCACACTTATAGGTAATACATTAAAAAAAACAAAAGACAAAACAGAAAGAGAAAAGTTTGTAAATGTGGACCACTGAATAAAAAAAACTTGTCAATATATTTTTACCAAGCCTTAAACTGTTTTGTGTAAATAAACACATTAATGTGTGTCTTTTTTCATAAATAATGGATCAATTTTTATAAAATTTTATGCGGTGGTAGATTAGACATTGGATTAACAGTAAGGCTTATTTTTAATCCGAATTAATGTGGATATTCTTTATTATTTACCTTTTAATTAGTCTTTCTTTATCAGCATTGCCATCCAGCGTGGTAATGCGGCCAGTATGCTTAGAAGTAGTATGTTTAAAATTAAATTAATAAAGGTATTTTTATTTTTTACGAGTTTTTATTAAACACGGCAGTTTTTGTAGAACTGCTCAGAAGACATACAATTAAAATCTCTGACTTCAATTCCAGGTAACCTTGCACCAGTGATAGAGCGGTTGTCCACAACTTTCTCCAGCCCAGTGAGTCAGACGAGATGGCGCCGGCTTCATGAATGAGAATGCACCATTTATTCTCCAAACGACCTTCTCAGCTATTCACCGTTCACTTTCTTAACCAGAACGCTCATTAAGTAGTCAAAACGGCCGCTAATAGTCATGTGGTCTCAACGTTTATGATAGATGGTGGTCTTATAGTGGATTGCTAGTGTTGAGATTTTTAGAACCAATTTTTTGAGGCCTTTGTCATGGCTTGATATCTGTTTAACTGTCGTATGAGAAGAAAGACTGTTACTCATCTGTGATTATGAAAAAAAACTGACTTACACTTTCACGTACCGCACGAATACCAGACACGAAAGCACCTAATTTGACTCCTTTTGTCACCCAGCCGTAGTTAGAAGTTGTCGATAGTGGCCCTCCAGCTATAAGTGTATCGATGGTATGATGGCTGATGAAATAACTCTAACTTGGTTAGCCATAATTAGTACTGATCTGACAAATTATCATCACGGGCCTGTTTCAAAGGAACTAGGGCTTTTCTGATGAAAACGATATGCATCTGAATTGTATATAACTTTAAATAGTTTAGTAAAATATTAAATAGTCTGTTACGCTTCGCTTCCTTATATAAATGTGTGCTGTCATGTCACTGAATATGCAAGTATTGTTTGTGTGAGTAATTTTAAAATTAATCTAATTGATTAATTATTGAGTACATCTACCACCAGCTAAATATTCTGATATACTGTTATGAAGAGATATCTCCAAAACAGATACGTAACTCTTCCTCCTATTCAAGGCCATTTATTTGACGGCACTATCTAAAATGAATAGTGAATGATTTCCTTGCATTGTATTTTGTCAAGCATCAAACTTGGAGTTTATTTCCTCTTATCAATAAACATATGGAAACAGTATGGTTTACCACTTCCTTCCGTTTTTGACAAAAACAACGTTACATATTGTACATAATATATGTAATTACTAAAATACAGACACAACGTATGTATGTTTCTGAAAATTATGGCTCCTAATGAGATTCTATTGTGAGACGCTAGACGCCTTAAATACTGTACGATAAAATCTTATCTAGCAATATTTAGTGGCTCAAGAAACACAAAACTCCTTCCGTATTATCAAATATTTACAACGAAAGCGACAACCTGTGATCGTGGCAAAAATATGGTGGTGTGGCACACACAGGTGGTGAGCTAATCTGGCAGTCACTAGTCAGTCGAGTGAGGTGATTCAGACGGCACCTCTCGGTCGCGGCGCAGGCTGTCGCGCGACGAAAAGTGGCGGCAAAGGAGAACGGCGCGAACGCTCATGATTGGTCCGCGCCGCGAGGGAAAACGCCCGCATCGATGAAACATTATTCACGAGACGCCAATTTTTCAGAGGCGAAATGGCGAACATCGGTCCCCCACTACCCACCACCGCATGACAGTGACCCAAATGGAGCGCCGGCGCACTCAGTTCCGTGAGCGCGCTTCGCCCCGACCGACGTGCGCGCGCGCGCCGCCCGTGCCGCGCCGCCCGCTGCGCTCCGGCCTGACGTGCACTGTGATTTACTATCGGATATTGCTGTGAACCATCCTGTGAGTGACCACCGGACCCGCGCTCGGCGCACACGATGCAACCGGCAACTTTTCAACCGTTTGGATATATAACCTTTTCAAAGGTAAGAAAAAATACGCCTACATTAAATGTAATGAGCGAATGGACAAATAAAATAAACGTGGTGTCACTAAAATGGAAAGTAGGGGGATGGTGTTGCCGGGCGCGGCGGCAGAGGTGGCGCTGGCGGCGCGGCGTCAGTGAGCGGGCTGATGAGTCAGACGCATCTCGAATTTTCCTTATGCGCGCTCGAGGCGGCCGGCGCTGTCATAGAGGGGGTGTCGGCGCGACCACGCGGCGGGGCCGGCCGAGCAGGCGCCGGGGCTGCGGCGCGGGACCGGAGCCCGAGCGGCCGGCGGCTGCTAGCTAACGGCACCGGATTCCTCGCGGCCGAAATTCCGCCGCGGACATTCACGCCGCGTCCGACTGAAATAAATCGCTCGTTTAACACAAATAGCACGACATTGTCGCCGCATTGACAGACGGACGAGCATTTCCGCTTCTCTTTTTATCTATATCTCGCCAGATAGAGGCGTTAAAAGAAGCGCTTCCTCTGACGTAACGAGTCTTCCGTCATGCATAATTCGATCGATTTATTATTTATTTACTGGCGCGTAATTCGATTCACACAGCGCGCCGGCTCGGGTTCCAGGAATGTAATTTGAATCGGAATAAATAGGGTGATTTACATGAAATTCTGGCGGACAAGTGAATAAAGAGTGCGAGGTGGTAGTGAGTCAACCCGAGCAAATATATCACGTAGAGATGCAAATTGTGGGTGTAGTGGAGCGAGCGGGTTGCCAGAGGTCGCGATAAATAGGTTATCAGCAGCATCTGAGAGGCCGAGTGCGATACTTTTCCACAAAAACAATCGGCCTGATAGCGCTATCGGCTGACGTCACGAGGCGACTTTTGCCTCCATTTTACGACATTGACGCTGATAAAGGCAAATTAGTGCCGATTCCAAACGAGCAGATGTTTTATAGTTTACTTAGAGATGTCTTCAATTTTACCTGTTGATTTATTGAATCATGTTCTGTAAAAACTTTTTATGCCAAAGCTATAGCTAAGCATTGGCTAATTAATTTAAGTCTATAATGTAAGATAGTAGAAATAATCATGCATAGACAATAACAATCGAAGTCTAACATAACAACAATTTAAATAAAAGACTGATGATAATGCTAAATCAATAATGTTGCAAATTAGGCCTACTCATATTTGTAGCGCGCCGGTTAATAAAATTATGTGTTTTAATTTAATATACTATCTGTAAATATTATAAATTATCAGAAATATTGAAATGCGGAGTACCTACATGTAGATAGGCCTACTTTGTGTCAAAAATTTTGAAACCCAATAAGTATATATATATTTTTTTAATCTAAGTAAAATAAATAAGGTACCTAAAACAAATAAGTTATTTAACCTAAAACATCTAAATATAATAGATAGGCCTATTTCGTGTCAAACCACATTTTGTGAAACACTGAATTTTCTACTTTCCATTCGAACAAAACAAAAGAATAACTTCGCAATTGTTCTAAATCACACTAACATAATCACATCTACCACAAAAACCTATAGATAATTATTACTTTAAAACATAATAAAACAAAAGAACAACTCTTCAATTGTTCTCAATCACATCAACACATCACCTACCACATCTATACGTACTTATACATATGTAGGTACGTACAAAAAAAAGTAAAACTAAAACTAAAGTAAAACTTATACAGTAAGTACATAAATAAAATAAAAGCAGCCGGCAAGGACAGGCAGCGAGCACGTTGGCGAGGTTATCTCGGGTCCAGCACATCGACATGTCTGGACCTGTCCGGGTTATAAACCTCTTTTTAGGACCTTGCCTCCAAAGAGGTGTGTTTGCGTTGGCTTAGTTACATACTCTTTGGTTTGATTACTCATTTTGTTTTTGTCTTTTTTAATCTGTAACTGTTTACTTGTTTTTCATCTAATTAGTGGCGAAATTCATTTTTTTTTTCATTGTAGTTAGACCATTAGGTATGTATTAAGGCAAAAAATATCTTATAGGTGATGGGGCCTGCTCATAAAAATGATCAAATATTATTTTTCGTTATTTTCAGTTTCTTGAATCGGTCAAATTATTTAATACTTATAATAAATAATTTTAAAAAATGCCTGTGGTCTCGTTTTTGGAAGCCCTTATCATTCTTTTTTGTAATTAACTTTTTTACATAAAAACTTTTTTCACTAACCTAACCTAACCTAAACAATTGAAAATCGTATAAATTGCATCAAATGCACTAGAACCGCACTAGAGTGCATGAGTCACGTGCTGGTTGCCTCCAGACAGTGCCATTGCCTCGGCCACGTGGCCCTTAGCAACAACATACACACACATACACAAGCACACACACTAACTCCCAGACGCCTTTGCTATTTACGGAATATGTATGTAAGTATTCAAGCTGGAGGAATTAATTTTATTTGAACGAATAGTGAAAGTCGAGTAAGTTAATGAATAGGGGTTTTAGAATAGGTAGTAGATGATTTAAAAACGTATTTAAATTAAACTTATTTATGTTACAAACTAAACAATGTTGTTGGCGTTGAAGTAGTTTTTTATTTGTATGAAATTTCAAACCTTTGCCAATTTTTTACAATCCTATAAATAAAAATTTTGGGAACATTATTTACTTACTAAATATTCCTGAAAATAATAAATTAGCAAGATTGTGTGGCCTACATTCTAACATAATTACGAAATATTTGGACTTTTTCAAATACATATTTCAATCAAGAATCATATAATGGTCCTGATCATACGAGTATAATAAACTCACAAAAATACATCTTTATCCATATCCAGATATTCTTTGAGACGATTTCATTTAATAAATGTATGGAGCTATTTTCAAAGTTGACGATACAGACCTGTGCCTTGAAAGCCTGGACAATGAGTCACATACAAGTTTGCGAAGGCTCTACCATTATATTGGAGGTACACACACATACACACACACACAGCCTGTGTCCCCTTAGTAACGTACTTAGGTATTTGTGTTTTTATAACACGCCTCAGACATCAAAAACATGTTTTAATATCGAGGTAAACTTCTTATATCTTTTTATTTTCTAATATACTAAAAGTATAGAAACATTCTCAGGGCAAAAATATGAAGGAGTCACATGATCAAAAACAACAGTTAACCATCATTTTATTTTTATTGCTTAGGTACTTTCCTACTTGTTTCGGCTTCACAAAGCTAATTGGAAAATTTAACGTGTTTTGCAATGATGCGCGATAAAAAAAGGTAAATTCAATCCAATTTAAAAAAAAATAAAGCGCAATCATTCTGCAATTACTTGTAAGTTAAATATAAAGTATTGCAGTTAATGAAATATGCAAAATGAAATTCACTTATTCCACCCAGTAGACACATTTTATTTATTATAAATCTATGAGTCCAAATCATTCTTATTAAAGACCGTTCCATGATGAATGATTCCCATCAAGCCGTCGTCTTTCGATGATAGGTCGGTGTACAGCTACTAAAAATACGCGCCATTTTCCATCAATCACAAGCAAGCTATGCGGCCGACGGATGAAAGAGTGATAACGCAAGTGGACGATATGCGATGAGAGCTTCACTTCTGATAGAATGTGGTTCGTTTTGATATTAGACACTGTTAAAGGTTATTCGTTCACTAATTTCTGTTTAAGTGAGATGAATGAGGGGAGAAAATCATGACAGTTGCTGGCAAGGTTACAATATGAATTTATGGGCTATAGTTTTGTTAACTATTACCATGACATAAAATCCTTCAGTGTTTTGGATAATCTATTCTTCACTTGAAAATTTAATAAAAATATATTCAGAAGAATTGACTACCTCCTTTTTTGAAGTCGGTTAAAAATATACAGAATTTGCATACATGCATTACGGGTACATATAATACATACTTTTGCATTTCAACGCTAAGGTGCTAGATTAGTAGACATATTCCTTTAGTCTTTTCCATCGGTTGTTACACGAGTAAAAGTCCGGGAGCCCGGTGATACATCTTATCTATTCGGCGATAATAGTGATGTACGGTGCGCGTGACTCGGTGGGAGTAAGCATGACGTGGGCAGCGGCGTCAGCGCACGTCAGCGCGCCATCACTAGTATATTTAGAAAGGAATGTGGGAAAATGTACATCTCTACATATTATCTTAGGTTCCGGATTCATTTGGCGGCATTCCAGCCACTTTCTTAATCATGAGAGCCTATCGGATAATTTGTGCGAAGGTCTGGTCTATCTTACATAGTTTGAACGTCACTAATTTTAAACACACGACCGTCAAGCATATTTTGACCATGTCGTATGAAGCGATGTATGTACGGACGACATTGGGGTAGATGATAGATCCATAAAATAGCAAATAATAATGTTGATATCCTTATGTTGAATATTCTAATATTGAAATTCTTTGTAATTTACTGCAATAAAATTAGGAAGAGTAATTCAACACAAAAACATATTTTACATCTTTAGATTTATCATTGAAATCCTTTTATGCAGGAACAAGCAAGGCTACAAGCATTAGCAAAACTTTACTCGAAAAAAGCAACCAACTTAAGCTAAGAATGCTTAAATTAGTGGCACTATGTGTATATGGAACGTGTGTCTATAAGGAACTGATTAATGTAGTTATTCATAGTTTGTGGATATGGTATCTGATGATAACAGCGTTGCTGCTGAGCTGACTGACAGCTTGCTACTTCCTTGGTGCCTAGAAGAGATAAGGTTCTACTGATTTTGTTGCTAACTGTAAGAACACGCTGTAGGTAAATTTAAGACAAATTTGATCTTATCTAGATCTATAGTTTTATACAATATAATGTATAGTTTGAATTATCATTTCTTAAAAGATGAAATATTATTAAATATTTCTATTAATAATCTAGAATTAGGACATAATAAACATTAATTAAATAGTGTATGTAATGTATATATGTATAATTTTACAGGTAGGCACGTTATCAACTATTCTTTTCTTATCTGTATATCTACTTACTAGACTAGTTTAAAATGTTATTGCTTCCTAAATTACAGTATTTTTCTTGGAAGCCAGTGGAACCACATTAATATATATCATATAAAATACCTTATTGATAAAGGTATTAAGTACCTAATAAACTATATATATATATGATAAATATAAATGATTTTCGAGGCCTAAAAGTATAGATATATTTCACCAAATAGAATATTTACTTAAGTATACAATATGCTACGGCAAATTTTACATAAATAACTTGTCAATCCACTTGTTATTCCTGAATAACACACGTTCAAAACAACCAATTGTAGAGTTAACGAACTGTGTCGCCTTGATACATGATTAACGACTTTATTATTGGGTAGTTATGATTGAAATTGGCTTGTATAATTATGTACTTTGGTCACTTACTTTATATGTAAAAATAGAAGTGATTAACCAGTCATTATGTTTAAATATCCCCCTTGAAGCCCTGTTCTGGTAGTGCTAAATGATGTGAAGACCTTTTATTACTTGTACGAACTTTTTATGATATTGTTTCAGTATATAAATAACCTAATCTAATCCCACATTTTATTAATTATTATTACACGTATAACACGTGAGAGAAAACCGTTTAGTTAACATATTAATCCCACATTTGTACAAATTAGAAGTGGATTTTGACTAGCTAGAAATAATAAAGCAAATCAATAAATTTTCTTCAAATACATAGTACACTGCATATCTCTCGGTAGAGGGTTATAAGCAAAGAATACTATTACCCTTACAAGTTATAAGTATCAGAAAATATACAATTAAAATTTGTGTTAAAATAATGTAAAAAAGTAAGATGTAATTTTTTGACAAAATAATAATACTAATATTAGACAAGACGGAATTATCTACTTTTTACGGCGAACCAATGACGTCAATTAATAAAAATCGTGACGTGAATCCAAACCTAACAACAATGGTCACAAGACTGGCATACAATTAAAGCGAGTCGCTCTTTTGTGTGAAACTAAAGTTTATTTATAACATAATGTATATTACACCAGCCAAAAAGGTAGAGGTTGGTGGCTTTTTACGTACTTACTGATGTATATGTACTACTTTTTTATTTAAACTGATTAAACATAAAATTAAACATTTCACCCAACCTACGTCAGTATAGTCTTTCACTTTTTTCAAAGTTTGGATAACTGTGTTTAAAAAAGATCATAAGTATTTTTAAACTTTGAATCTAAATAAAGCATAGCTGACTATGTTTTCCATGAAATTAAACAGTTGCAGATTATTGTAAAGTCATGCTTTGGCATCTTTAAAATATAAACAGCAATAACACTCAGAATCCTTTTGTGATTCACAAATCCCCAAGCGCTCTCGAACCAATAGACGATCGAGATGGAATGATACATTGCGCAGGAAACGACACTTTCTAGATCGTAAACTATAAAACATTGAGTCGTAAACAAGCTTGTTACACGAGTGAGACAATAATAGATGCACTGAGTGTTCCCGAATTATTTGTGAGAGTCAGTCGAGGCACCGTCGGCGCCAAGCTTGCCACATCGGTGACTCTACCTTTACCTATCATTGTAGTCACCTGTGTGTTCTGCCTGTTTTTCATCGTTTTTATGGTTATATTGTAGCGTCCCTATGTGTTTAATAAATGCTTTCTATCTTTCTTTTGTGTTGTAGTGCAACTGATTATGGGGGCAATAGAGCGAATATATGTAACGAAAATATTAGTATAATTGATTTGTTATTAAAAACATGGCTTTCTTTCTATGGATGTGTTTGGCCAACTACTGTGTCCAGAGTTTTCAAAAGTATACCTAGATGAAATATTTTTTTGGTGGCTCTAAGTTTGCCTCTCGTAATGTGTGCAAATATAATACGGACTATAGTATAATATAAATAGGCTAAGTACCTAATGTTCTAAATTCTTCAAATGCAGCTACTTCTATTCAATCAAATTTATTTTCATCATGTTTACAATTGAAATTCTTTTCACAAACAATACATCAGAGTCTCCCAAAATAACACACAACCTGCCCAAAGACGTTTACAACTTCAATACAATAAGATCATATTCAAAGATTTGGCAAGAAATTCTTGTCAGCGTGATAGTTGGAATGTTAATTTTCCTATTTTCCTACATATCTGTGGTAATTAGTTTTTTTATGTTACAAAGTTGTGTTTTTTCTTTGGCAAAGCGTCGTGGCGTCGTGGCGTCGTGGCGTCGTGGCATCGTTCCCTTTGGACTGGAATGCGTCGAACCGGTTCAACAGCTGTTCCGTGATGTAACTGGGACCGTTGTGTTTGCTATCTCAATCAACCGGTTGACGAAATTTGACATGACTTGTGAGCCCACATTCATGGAGTTTGGGATAGAGATTTGCTTTATAATTTCACTGAAGAAACTCATGATAATGAACGTTTTTCACGTTTGATTGTCATCGAATTTTAGTCAAGGCTTCTCAGAGATAAAATATAAATACCAAATCTCTAATTCAGAAGAATAAAGCTTTTTTGCTAAGTTCATCGTAACAATAAGTATTTTTAAAAATACTTTCATGTTTAAAATTACCTATCATTCAATTAATTCAAGAAAGCAATAAAACATTAGGTACATATCATTACAAATTTGTAAAAACAAATTGATATTATATCAACACTTCGAATACTCCAATACCCTACTAATTCAATCAAATTCCTTCCACTCTCACTTTTACTCGATAAGATTTGCCTCACATTTATTTCTCCATGGCCACGATAAGGCGGTGTTATGGCATAGCTTACGTAACAGCACGCCGCCAGCTGATTACTACGTCACACACATGGTGATAAGGGCAGTGTTATGGTGTTTGATTTGTGACGGGAAGTTGGAATGATTTCAAACGTGTAGAGTTCGATTTGATATATTGTGTTGGATTACAGCTTGAATTCAGAGACTTTTAAGTCTTATTAGTATTTGGTTGTCTTGTCTGTGCTGTTTAGTTATTTGGTGTATTATGTAAATACCACTGGTTTTTAACTACAATAAATAATGTAGTTTTTTGGAACCCATTAGCGATACTATAGAACCATCGATAAGCCGAAATAAACCTAAAAAGGTCCCCTACAACGTATAGGGGGAATTATTAATATTTGTAAAGGAGGGAAAAAAACGTCTATGTACCAACTTATTTCAATATGGGATGGAAATTTTAGTTTTTTGTAACGAGTGCTACCTGAATAATACATTAAATTACATAGTTGATATATCTCGACATAGCAACACAAATCTAATATAAAACTGATTTCTATACGCGTAAAATGTAAAAGTTATGTGATTATATAGCAAATTCAAGGGAAAGATTGCAAGTTTGCATGACATATCCATTACAATATCATATTGGTAAAGGCAAAGGTTATGCAAAACAAATGTATGTTATACAGAAAATGGATACTGAATTTGTTTACTTATTATTTTAACCTTAAAGTCTAGTTTAAAAGCAATAAGAATCATACTATTTTTATAAGAAGATAATGATGATAATGAATGAGATGGTTTGTACGTCCAAAATTTGAGAGCCTGTGGCTATATTTTTGGCTGACCTTTTTACCTTCCTACGGATGTGTATAATATGTTCACTGTCCAATCTCCAGTAAATAAAAAAATGTATTTCCAGATATTTGTCCTATAATATGGGGCGTGTACATTAGCCTGATATTAGTATCTGTGTTTCTGCTAATGATATCATACACGTAGTGAGTGAGTCGGAGTGATTAAATTCACACTTCGCTGCTTCGCGCCACACTTCCCCGAAATATGAGATTATTCATGAGGAAACCATACAATACGTTTATTGAAGTAATTAATATTTTAACTAGAAATGCCCCACTTGTGTTACCCGTGATGAGCCGGAAAAAAAGTAGCCTATGAGTTAATTTTATTTACCGCCATATCAAATTTCATCAAAATCGGTTTAACCGTTTGAATATGAAGAAGAAACAAACGTACACCAGTTTATATAGAATATCATTGACGTACACGTTCATACACGCACTAACTTTCGCCTTTATAATATTATTGGTATAGTTTAACTTAGTAAATAACCGTGTTTTTTTCCTCTTCTATATGTTAAATATATTTTGTATATATGTAAATACTTATTGTCTTTTAAAATTTAATTTATACTAAACTTAGTGAGATTTTTATTAATATGTTGATAGATAGATAGATAGATAGAAAATTCTTTATTGTAACACACCATAAAATTAAAAGGAAAGAAGAAAAAAATACTTATACTAGTGCCACAAGTGGCGGCCTTATTGCTAAAAGCAATCAGGTTGATCTGAAATTAATGTTCCAGAAAACTCTGGTCTTGTTTATCAACTGCCGTACATTATTTTGATCTATTTGTAATATTTATTTATATAATAAAGTTCGCCTTAAATTCATTTTCTTTATGATTTAAAGGAAATATTGTAACTTATATTTTAGCTACAACGTTTAATAGACATTTTCCTCGTATTTTTTGCAGACACACCGCTGTAAACTATGAGTAATTTCTACTGAAATAACGATTCCCATTTGTTTGTTTCAGATATTTATTCAGGGGAAAACCAAATTTGGCCACAATATCTACCGCCGTTGTTCAAATAAACTGAAAAATAAGTAAGTCTTTAAACAATCTTCAATTCTCGTTGCAATTGGTTAGAAAATGTTCAGGAAAAAATGATAAATAACATGTTAAATTTCTAAATATAAAAGAACTTCGGTATATATTCAAATTTTACCTCTTTTCATTAATATATGATCGACAAGTTTATTGAACTTCATAGAATATTAACATTATGAATCGATTCTAATGTATTCGAATACGTTCTGAATGGTAATCGAGAAATGAGCGGAAGGACGCGCCATATAGAGGTTAAAAAGCAAGTTCTAGGAACCTACAAACCGATTTTACGCGATATGTTTTAGTAATAATGTTACAGAAAAAAATGCAAATAATAAAAAAAATATTGATGTGCATATTCAACAGCTTTTTAACGCGAGTGCTTTTCATGAATATTTGGTAGAAAAAATAATCTTACTATTTCTAACCACTACTAAACAACAACGACATGTTTCCAAAAGTTTAATGTTTACTTATGCTTTAATTTTTATTTTACTAGCGCTTCCCTAGATGTAGCCAGTTTCAAAAAAACAAGAAATCGCTCAAGAAATTTAATAGAAATAACAAAATTATAGAAACTTCATCGATTATTAGTTTACGGATTCAATAAACTGGGCAAATAAACCTATAGGCTTCGCTTATAGATATCTAAATTCTTACCTACACTATTAAAAATATCTAAGTATCATTAGAACGTATGTCAACCTCAAAGAAAACCTCGTGGAAAACCTTTTAATAAATTTATTACATTAATTATAAGGTACAAGTAAGAAACCTAAAAAAGGTCCCCTACAACGTAGGGGGATTAATAATTGTGGAGGAGGGGGGAAAAACCTCGTCGAAATGAAAGATATCGAAGCAGCTATAATCGAATGAGGCAATCAATGAGTCATAGGTCCCGGATGCAATAATACATATTGATAGGGTCCAGCCGAGACCTAGTAACCATGGTTACCCAACCTCTGTTACTCATTCAGTGATTATGCAAGTAATCAGATTCACACTCAACATCCTTGTGACCTGGATTTGTGGAAAGTATTTACCCACTTTGAATTAAATTATGGTGTATGTGTGATCTAATGATGGGGCGTCACCGGTTTATGGTGGAAGTTCCAAAGACTCGCACGAAGCGCTTTGCTTCTACTTTCATAGTAAGGACTGCTAGACTATGGAACTCTCTACCTGGAGCCCTGTTCCCAGAAAATTATAACCCAGGGGTCTTCAAATCTAGAGTAAATAGGTTTCTTCTAGGCAAGCGTGCTACATCTTAGACTATAGTGGTGCTTAACATCAGGCAGGCTATAGTCAAACGTAAGCCTATTTAATGTAAAAAAGTGGTAAAAAGTATGTCTCATACAAAATGTGTAATACAAAATGTGTATTTTAAATGATAAACAATTTAAATTATTTGAAATTGTCTTCAGTTTTTTTAGATATTCAAATTTAGTCATATGAAATAACTGACAAAATTACCAAACATTACAAACATCAGCAGCGTATTGATCAACAATCAACTTTATATAAGTAGGCACAATTCATAGGCATTTCTACGCTACGAAAACAGTTATCTTAGTTAATCATTTAATATTTTAATTGTTTTTTAAAAAATATATTCTGTACGTTCAGGATATTACACTGAAATTCAACGACTAATAAAATCGATACTTAATCCACCCAAACAAATTAGCATCGGCACTTCTCGGTACGAGAATTCTATCCAATATTGTGTTTTAAAATGAAGTAGGTAAGTGAGAAAGAACAAGCAAAGTAAATCGCAATGGCCGCCGTAGGTATGTGACGTACTGAGGTTGATGACCGCTGACTCACGCGCTGAAGACACTCGCTGTAAGTGATAAAGTAGATATTGTTAGTTTCAAGTGAATAGCTGTGTGAATTTTTTTATCTGTGTTTTTGGCAGTGGGAAAGTTTGGTGCAGCTAATAAATTTTGGAGATTGTTTAAATTTTTATCCTTGTCTACACAATTTATTCGATTGGTTTTCACGGATTATTATGCGGCACGCAATGCCACGTTTAGCCGCAAAAAGTTGTGACAATTTCGATCTATTTACATAGCTGAATAAAACACCTATCTAACAAAGAACTACAAATAATCATAGGTATATATAAATACTGAATAACAAAACTCAATCATAAGGTACCTATATGTAGGTAGTTCAGTAAACAAACAAATAAAGCGATTAGCTCATCAAAATAGTTCTAAAATAACATTATGTGTCATCCAGTCAAACTGTAACCTCTCCCAAGCAGCTATTAAATTATAAATTAATAAAAAACCAAACCCAACAACCAACGGGTTCTCAGTAACCTGTCTAATGAGTCATCTTAACCTGCAGATGTATAATATGTAAGTATATAAACTAGTTATATATTTATTATACAAAACAGGAAACCTGTGTCGCAACTTTCATTCTGGAGGTCGTCTGTATTTTTATCACAAGACCTCAGACCTGTTCGAACATGTTCTTTTGTAGTCCGATCGGAATATGTTTATGTTAATATATCATTTGCAGTTAGTATAAATGCTGTTTATGGATCCTTTTTGTTGGTTGAGAGAAAACGCCGAGTGGAATAATGTAAAAAAACAAAAGTTTTTTATTTATTTAGAATTTATTACCACCAATTGCTAAAACTATGAAATACCGATACTTCTCTCTGTATAAAATGTGTCGGCAATCCAACTTAATTACTTACTCGCTAAGAACAATTAACGGAAATTATGCAAGCAAGCCAAAATATAACTATAAGTTATATTTTTGCGTTTGTTTTAAACTAAATATCAGAAATTGGATCTGATATAAAGACTTTAATATCAATTCACAAAACTCAAGCATTTAACTTAAAATAGGCATGGAGACGCTATAAAAGCTCATCAAACGTTAATTTATGAAATCAAGAAAACCGAAGCCATAAAATAAAGCTGTATAAAAATATCTTTTGATATAATTAGGGTCTAATCACAGCTTCAGTCTGTGGATTGAATCACTGGCGTTACCGTATTAGGAAGGGTCGACCCCAAATTTGATTAATGCATTTACTGAGAAAAAATACTGAATAAAATGAGCGGACAATGATTTTCGCCCGAAATTATACAGTTTTTGGGTCTTTGATCCTTGCGATAAAAATAAGTGGCTTTGAAAATAAACTAAATATTTATCTCAATTAAAAATACAATACAGCTAAACTGAAGATAGTCAAAAAACCTGTACATAGAAGATATAACGCATTTGATTTATTGTTCTTTTTTTCCCTAAAATATAATTTACAATGATTTACAAGAACTTATCAAAAAGGACCAACTCACTCCAAAACTGTAGCACACTGCTACGTCGCTCGTAGCACGTAGACCATCTACGGAAGGGCTCTACGCAAAAAATACTGCACTAATTTCTACGATAAAATAATCTTGTTCAATCGAACCAATTTCAGACATCAAATCAATGGAATTTAGCAATAATTCATGCGTGTTTACGGTTTATAATTAACAGTCAGTCAGCGGTATAAAAATAATTTGAGGGCCAGTGGGAAAGCGTGGGCGGCGGCCGAATTATATTTTCTCGTCAACCCACTTGCCAAATTAACGTTTGAGATCAATTCCAAGTGTCTCATTCATCATTTTGGTAGACACTGGGATTTGTTTTGAGATATAAATAAGTACCTACCTACAAAAGAAATGGAACAGTATTAAAATGCACTGTTCTTCTTTATAAAGGAACAAATAATTTATGTTTTTATTACCTTATTATAATAATAAAGTTGTGACGAAAAGGATTTTAATTTTAAACTCCATTGTATTGTTGTGTCTAACCTATTCTGCTAAGGTAGAAAATAATTGTAAACTGTTAATCATGAAGTCGTTGATAGACAATCGATATTATAAAATAAGACAATCGATATTAAGAGCTCATAAAGAATTTAATAGAGAGACGGTACTTTAATATCCTCGTAGGTACAGATAGATTGAAACGTTTTCTATCAATCTCTTGGAGTCCCTAAAGCCTAAATGTTATTTTAATTAATAATAAAAAAATCTGCAAGACAATGGGTAAGTCTTCTTATAAATTCAAACGTTTAAAAAAATGATAAAATCGGAAATAACTAAAACTATTTATCGTTTTGGTCCTATGTCATGCTTTTTGACATTCCCCTAATAGATACCTCAAAACTATTACAACTTAAAACATTTTGGTTAGTTAGATATTCTCCAACCAGATGTCTAGCAACGAACTTGAAAAAATTAAAGCCTCGTAAAACCTAAGCTAAGACGTAAAACATTTCGGCTAATCAAGGTTACGTATTGAGCACTTTTTGCCACAACTGCGAGCTAATCTGTGCGAGCGAATTACCACGGCGCAGGCGTTTGGCATCAGATGACGTCACGCGACCAATGCATCCGCCATTTTGATGAAATGATTTGATTCACTCACTGACACTCTTGCTCGTGTACCTTTATTTTAGGCCTAATAATATTGAAATTACCGAAATTTTATCACTAGCCTCGTTGTATTTAAGAAAAATATACACAAATAAAATCTAAAAAATATACAATCATACTATTTTAAAAATCATAGTGTGATCCATCAATATCTAAGTTTTGCTTAAATCTTATGCTCTGGAAATCTCTAACAAGCTTTAAATGGAAAATTTTCTAGTAGTTCATATTTCCTGTTCTTAAGCCAATTGCGTCTTTAACTTGCTTTTAACCATCAGATTATCACGTTCAATCCACAGTCTGGCCGGAGTCGGGTCGGGCTCAGTCGACCATGGCTGCATTATCATTTTATGCGTTCGCGCTAGACGCCAGACTTCTATTAACCATATAATTGAGTAATTGAAATGGGCGTCAACATCTTATGCTATGCTTAATTACAGATCTGCTAATAATTGAGTTTAGCCCCTGTAGTTTTGTGGATAGATTTGCGCGGGGAAATTTTAAAGTGTCTATTTGCATGTATCGTTCAACAGGCTCGAAAATACTCAAAAAATAAACAAGTGAACTAACTAGCTGAAAAATTGTTAAGGCTTCGGCCGATATCAATTTTGTGCAAAATACATGAGCTACATATAAGTACAAGTTGTTTACCGCGCACGCCCGCATGTCATTCACGAGACTACGTAGAAAGGTCGTGTCGGAGCGACGGCAGCGCCGCGCGGCGGGCGGCGGCTCCCGCCACAACACGAGGCTGTGGCGCGAAGGCTCCTGATTGGCGGGCGCTGGCGGCGGCGCGCGCGCAAGGCCGCCGGTTTTCCCGCGAACAATGCCAAATGGTGCATTTGTCAAGGTGAGTTCGTTCACCGCCGGCCGCCGGCGCGGACATTCGCCACAGCACTCGCTCGCCGCGCGCGCGCAAGGTCGACGGCAGCCCGGTGCCATCCACAGGTGAATAATGGAACTGTTTATTTATTAACACATTCATTTCGGCTTTTATTTTAATTCTATGCGGACATTAGCATCGTCAGATAATTAAAATTATTATAATGTCTGTAACTCTCGCTAATTGGAGATGGCTCTACCATAATTATGTGGGATTTATTTGCTTTGAATATTTTTTGGTTATTTAATTGGCGGTCTGTAATTGGTTGCCACGTGGTGTGCGGTGGCGGGATGATGTGCCGTTATCTTCGCTGCCTTTCATTTTTGCGAGTAATTGCCGCCGGCCGCCGCTGAAAGGCCTGAAGCGGCGCTTGCTTGGAACCGTCTAGAATCTTTATATATTTTACAAATAGGTGCGATGGGATTAAACATTTTGTTTTAATTTTTTTTTAATGCATATATTGCGAATTTTACACACTTTGAAATATTCACTTGCATAAGAAGTAGCCAATAAAAATTAATTAACTTTCAAAAATACCCTACCTGGTCTAAGCAAGTTAAGTAACCTAGGTATACATGGAAAAAATATATGCGCATTACAATACTTTGTAGCTAGACTATAACAATATCTATGTATAATATATTTAAAATATTATGTATAAAAATAACAAAACTACTCACTACAAAGAAGACCGCAGATAAAGAAGTTCACAGAAGAAAGAAGAACAGTATCAAGTGCTACGCCCGGACGAACTTCCCAGTTCGGCCGACATTCCCTGGTCGGTGGGATCTTCGTCCGTTTGTATCGCTTATACGTAGACACAACGTACTGCGAGGCTAAGAAGAGAAGAAAACAGAAGAGGGAAGAACAAAATGTATATCAAATTGTATCACTTATAACAGAGACAAGATTTAGAACCTGTCTGTTCTTTAACGTAGATACGCTCAACGCTCTGCGACAGTGTTGGCTGAAAGAAGAAAAAAAATAGTATATAAGCTTGTATCACTTATACTCGACAAGAAAGAAGAAGGAAAAGAACTTACTTATGCGTTTTTCAAAGATATGTTTATGTATATTGTATATGTAAGTAGTATCAGTATTCAAAGAAAAATTAAGAGGAGTAACCGCGAATGAAACCCCTTAAAATATTATGTTATGAGTAGAATCAAATCATCTCATTATGATTTTATAATAGCGTAAGGGCATTTTTGTTTGTTCACCGGTCTCTTTTTAATGCGGTAATAAATATGGATCATTCTTGGCATGGTGTAGGCACTGATGGTAGCATAGACTTCCTAAAACGTCATGGAATATTTTTATGGAATACAAAATTTATCAGGAGAAATATTCATAAGGAAGATTTTTTTTTCCTTCATTTCTAATGAAAAATTATGTTAATTTCAAAATTTTTGCGGCAAAGTTGCAATATTTTTATCTTTCGTACAATATTTCTGAATACTTACATACAATTAAAACAGCTCGTAGATATCGACTAAGACTAACACAGTTTTATTCGAGTACATTGGATCTACCAATGCTAAGCAAATCCGTAAGAGCAATAACATTTCCAAAATAATTAGTTCCCAATGTCTTAGCTCCGCTACATTGTTTAAAGGAAGTAATTTCATGTCTCGGAGTGTTTTGCTTGTATTTTAAACTTACTTTATGAGCCTAAAGCCGGAAGTCTACTTTGTGTTAATTTTGTTTCGTAACTTAGCTGTACCTATCTACTGCGAAAATACAAATTAAACGCTTTGTATTTTGTGTAAAATACTTTGATATTTTCTAGGGTTATTCATGGTTCAAAAGATAGTAATGCATAGGTATTAAGAACTAGGTATAACAAAAACTTACAAAAAAAGAAACTTAGGTATAAACTACGTTCATTGAGGATTTTTTTTTACGTGGGATAGGTTTACGTTTGACTACAGCCTGCCTGATGTTGAGAGATGTTTTGAGGATAGTATTTACTCCTTTATTTTTCTCCTGGATATCATCTAAGTATGTGCTTCTTTACCAGATAAAGTAAATAATTCTATATACCAAATTAGCTGCCTGCAATTTTGTTTACCTTTTTTTTGGTTTGAGCCGCATGGTAGAAGAAACATAATAATATTGTCTTTCTTTAGGTATAATAATAATTATTACTAGTGTAATTCATACGTGTAACACCGCAGGGCATCACTATATCGGGCTTACCTGCTGCTGATAAAAATGTAGCTGTAACTATTTCTAAAAATAAGGAACTATTCCAAAGTATAAAACACTAACAAGCGGTTTTAGAGGCCAATTAGGCTATTGTACCCGCTCCGAGCAGTCATACAGGCAGCAATACGGTTACAAAAATATCGATTACAAATTCTGGGATTGTTATGTATGGCGTTCGGAATTGCGAGGGAACAGCAACTGTCAGATGGTCAGAGTCTCAGAGAATCCCGTGAAGATTTTCTCCATGACATTTGACGTTGACATAATGTGTGGCGAGACGTCTAAATTAATCGAACACAAATATTTGCAATCGAATACGATTCAGTTGTGTAAACATAAAACCAGTACTATATAAGTAATTACTATACAGGTAGGTCCCGCCTGTTTGTCATAGTTCGACAGTCTTTAAGCCATTTTAGAGGCCCTTAGGGCGGCTTGATTAACTCTCGACACCAGACTTGGCCACTCCCATTCGATTAGAAGAAGAGTTACTATACAAAAATTAGCGTTATTTAAATGTAAGATATTTTAATTATTTAACCATTTTTACCAGTAACAGATTTCTAACTGATGAGATCCATGCACAGGACACAGGCCAACCTAGTGTGGGTTTCGCAATTTACATCATTTGTCGTGCCTGTTGTAACTGTTTTATAAAGATGTACCTACTGTTTGTCTTATATTGTTTAAATAATCTAGTATTTATAAAATGTGATGTACCTGTCTCGTTTATATATTCTTTGTAACATTAAAATTATTCCTATAACTAAAGTTATGTGAGCTAAAAGTTTTATTTTAATTTTATGAATTCAGGTAGCAATAACCGAAACAGCACTTTGGAAATGTCTGATTACATTCCCGTATTTTTTTAGAAAACAGACAACTTTAAATTATATAAAAATAATTGCTCAAAAGTGTACAATTGTACCTACCTACTTATATGTTATTCTTTTTAGGGTTCCGTACCTCAAAAGGAAAAAACGGAACCCTTATAGGATCACTTTGTTGTCCGTCTGTCCGTCCGTCCGTCCGTCTGTCAAGACCCTTTTTCTCAGGAACGCGTAGAGGTATGAAGCTGAAATTTATATCAATTACTCAGGTCTACTGTCCCTTGAAGCTGTGAAAAAATCAAACTTCTAAGCCAACGCAATCAAAAGATACAGCCATTTATGCCGCAAATTTTCGACACTTGCAAGGGAATCAAAACCTACAGGGTGCTTCCCGTGAACTCAGAATCTTGAAATTTGGTACGAAGCAACGTCTTATAGCATAGATAAAGGAAAAATTACGAAAACCATAAATTTTTAGTTACATCACAAAATATTTAACCTTGCAGGTTTGTACGGAACCCTCGGTGCGCGAGTCCGACTCGCACTTGGCCGGTTTTTTTTTTTGGTAACATATGATCCCCCTCCTGGGCAAAGGTCTCCCCCAACTCCCTTCAAGCGTCCCGGTCGAAGGCCTCCTCACGCTAGGCACCCCTTTATTCTAAAAGCTATTAAATTATCTTGCAAGTACTTTATCTATTTTTTAATTTGCCTACGTATACCTAATATTAAAAATATCTCTACGCCCATTCACCAAACCTCCAGTCACACCATTAAAATAGTGTAAAATATGTTCACTGCTTTCGTGCTAGGTCTAAAAGAGTTGGTGTGTCGTAGTCATTACGTAGGTATAACTATTTACTCAGTATGCTATTATTTCAGCGTGCGTCACGGTGGGCCTACGCCTTCGGTTTAACATCGACAACACATCTTTTAGTTGTCTCAATCATACTTTTACATGTTAAAAGCGCTAGTGAGGTTGTTGATTAGTTGGTCTGATGGTTCCGCTTTCAGGCCTCAACGGAACGATGGACCTTAGTGATTTTTAGTATTGTATTTATCCCTGAGAGTGATTTACCACTTTTAATCTCGAAATAACGCGAGAAAAGCCGATGGCATCCACTAGTACAATGTAAAAAAAACTGTACACAAAGACAAATAAATCCGTAAGTTACAAGTACACGCGATACAACTGCAAACTGATGTAAGTACGCAAAATAATACTGAATGCTGATTGGAACGCGGAGGACATGACTTCTCTTATGCTTCTTCCAAAGACTTTGAGAACTTTGAACTTGGGACTATCAAAAAACCGCTGTTTCCTGAGAAATACGTAGGTGGGTACGTAAAATAATACTGAATGCTGATTGGTGCGCGGAGACATGACATGACTAGTCTAATTCTTCCTCCAAGTACTGAGAACTTTGTTGAACTTATTTGACTCTTAGGAAAATCTCTCAGAAATACAACGCAGAGGTACCTAATAGATTTCTTTTAGTCAAGGGTGCTACTTTTTAAATTACACTGGCGCTTGCACATATGACGGGATGTAGGTAAACGCAAGCCCAGCCGTTATAAAAACGATCGCTAAAACGTAACAAACTCAATTAGTACACTTCTACATACGGCTATGGACATAGACAAGTTATCTCTAGTTAGTTTTGTCCATGCATTTGAGCAACGAGACTTGTTTATGCGTTACTTGAAATGAGAAATAATCTATACTTAGATACGACGCTCCTGAGTCAGGCGGTGACGGTGCAGGAACTGCTGTTTATCTATAAGTACAATGACTGACACAAGCTCTAGTGTCAATGCTTTTGACGAAAAAAAACCGCTTATTGTTTGGCTAAAAAAGAAAATATCGGAGATGTCACCTGAATTTTATATGAAAAATCCAGGGACGTGAGAACACTGTCAAATTACGTATATATACATACCTAGTCAGGTCACAAATTCTGTCACATGTTTAATATAAGATAATTGAAACAACTTTATTCTTTATGTAACCATTTATATGCCAAAATGAACTTAACAAAACATAGATTCTTATGACAATAAAGTTTATTCAAAATGACCTCCGTGATTTTGAATAGGTACAGGCCTTCAATCTGCGCGGCCAGTCGTCTATCGCTGCACGAACGAGGTCCATGTCAATATCGGCGGCTGCCTTAATCAAGGATGTCTTGAGTGACTCCAAATTGGGATGAGGCTTTGAGCACGCCTTTTCCTCCAAGTGTTGCCATATCTTGTAATCTAGCGGATTCAAATCTGGACTGGAGGAGGGCCAATTTCACGCGCCGCCAGCCAGTCTTGTGTGCTCTTCGCTCTATGAGCTGGCGCCGAATCTTGTTGGAATACCCAGTGCTTGCTATTGAACATGATATGAGAAACAGGTTCCACAAGGTTCGTCAGGACTGTATTTTGATACACAACTGCATTCGTTTTTACACCTTTCTCACAAAAATGTACCTCTGTTAAGCCCCAATAAGAAACTCCCAACCATACCATGAGCGAGGATGGAAAATGACCTCGTTGGACACGCGGAATACGTTTGCTCGCTTCTTCACTACTGTGTGCGTACACCTTATCATTTTGTTTGTTGTAGCTCTCTTCTACAGTAAAATTTATTCATCCGAAAAAAGAATTTTCCGATATTTTTTTCCCGCGTACCGCTTCAACAAATCAAATCAAATCAAATATAAATTTATTTACAGTAGGTACAGTTATACATAGTAGCACATTTATATAATTAGATCAATACAGTATTATAAAAACAGAACTAGATTACGTGCGCTTCCAACGGGCCCCGAACTAGGCCAGGCCTGTATCTCGGTGGCCCAATACAGAATTATATTTTAGATTTAGGTATATGTTCGCGCGTTTCTGAAGATTTTTTACACAAAAACAAAAACAAGATAGAATTCACATAAATATACATAATACAGTTTAGTGGAGATAATAAAACAGATGCTAACATCTCAAAACCCGGGTGGGGCTTATTTACAATAAAAACATTATGAGGTACATCTAGTGAAATACCGCGGCGCGGCATCTCTTCAGTCTCAGGTCCATTAGACGAGCATTCAAACGTTGTCCTGTTTTTCTTCGATATGCCCGAAGCCCTAAGTCTTCATTTAACACCCTTTTCACCGTGGTTCTGCTTAACCCCATCTGAAGGGCCAACAGTTTCTGCTTACGTTTGGGATTTCTTTGAATTCGCGCCTTCACAGCTTTTATCACTGCTGGAGTCCTAACAGACCGAGGGCGACCACTTCTTGACCTGTCATCTACACTAGAGTCTTCATTGTATCGTTTGATGGTACGATAAACGAATCTTTTGGTTATATGAATAAAACAGAATACGATTTAACTACAGACATAGAAAGTGAAAAATCTAAATGCCCTAACTCATTTTTTCTCCAACCTACAGACGAATTCGAAGTCGGAAGATTAATAGACAACCTTAAGAATGATAGTGCTCCTGGTCGTGATGGCATCAAACCAGGGCTTATAAAAGCAATTAAATACGAAGTTCTAGCTCCTTTAACCCATATTTATAATACTAGCATCTCTAGCGGTGTATTTCCCCGAGTGTGGAAGTTGGCAAGTATTATACCAATTCACAAAAATGGCTCCAAAAACGTCCCGGAAAATTACAGGCCGATATCTTTGTTAACCATTTTTTCAAAAATGCTGGAAAAAATTGTAAATATTCGCCCTACTACTTACCTGGAAAAGTTCAATTTCATCTCGGAAGATCAGTATGGCTTCATACGCGGCAAATCCACGGAAGACGCTGTTGAACTGCTGTCTAGAAAGATAGGAATGAGCCTCGACCGGAAAAAGAAAACAATAGGCGTGTTTTTAGACCTGGCTAAAGCCTTTGACACCATTTCAGTGGAAATACTACTAAAAAAACTAGAATCTTCTGGAAATGGGGGGGCTACCACTGAAGTGGTTTCAAAGTTATCTAGACCAGCGAAGTCAATTTGTGAAAATTGGAGAAAATTTAAGCGATACACTACCTATATGTTTTGGGGTACCTCAAGGCAGTGTTCTTGGCCCGACTTTCTTCATATTATACATGAACGACATCCACCTCAATAAACCAGTAGGAGCAGAACTTATCTGTTATGCAGATGACACCGTAGTTCTGTACCACTCTGATAATTGGAAAGACGTTTTTCAGAAAGCAGAATCTGGTATGACAGCAATAAAAAGCTGGCTAGATAAAAATCTTCTGACGCTTAATATGATCAAAACAAAGTATTTATGTTTTCATATTACGAAAGCATCAGAACCCAACCCACTACTCAGCCTTAAAATACATTCCTTTTGCACAGGAGGCACATGCGACTGTAACACTATAGACCGGACCGCTTCAATCAAATACCTAGGAATAGTAATTGATGAAAAACTAACATTTGACTCGCACATCGCCACATTAGGTAAAAGAGTCCGCAAACTGATATATGTTATGAAAGCTCTTCGAAACTCAGCTTGCAAAAAGACTCTACAGCTAGTATATACGGCTTTATGTGAGTCGATCTTATCTTACGGTATTACTACCTGGGGATGCGCCGGAACCACCGCCATGATACAAGTGGAGAGGGCACAACGAGCTGTACTAAAAGTTATGTTTAAAAGACCCAACCGATACCCGACGTGCGGCCTATACGCCAACACAGGCATTCTTACAGTACGCCAAATATACATTCAAAAAGTGACGCTCTTAGTGCACAGAAACAAAAACATCTATATCTCTAACAGACTCTCTAAGAAAAGACCTCTACGTGCCGAATTGCCTGCTGTTAGAACGGTATTCGCTCAACGCATGCCCAATTTTAGATTCCCATATATTTATAACAGAATAGACAATAAATGTGACATAATATCGAAATCATACAGAGAATGCAAGATAATTTTAAAAACGTTTTTACAGCATCTAACATATAAGGAAACAGAAGAACTTCTTAAAATAATAAAGTAGGAACTCTTAGCCTACAATACCCGCACACACACGCTCACACCAGGTAAACACATACATGCTCTCTCAATCTCTCTCTCACACACACACACCCACACACACACACACACAGACACACACTCGCACATAAAGTGACTTGTTGTAGAATTATTTAAAGAACATAGCCAGAACTTTAAACTTAATTTACTCTAATGTACGTTTTGTGATAATGTGAATTATAATTTGATAAAATCAAAAGGTTCGCACCACTTTTTAGTAAGCGCATCTTGAAGTGGGCGCCTGCGATACAGGTTTCGTACCCAGTGCAGGGCTCACCAGAACAAGTTAATGTAAATAGGTTTAATATACAATTAAGTTAGCTTAAGGTTTGTAACTGCTTTTGTTTAATAAATAAATTTGAATTTGAATATTCAAATTTTCCAGTATGTCAAAAATTTGAATTGGCGCGTAACCACAACGATGCAATACAATAACTGCAACACGGTCTTCTTTAAGCGTCCACTCCATTTTTAAAAATGAGTAAAATTCTAAAAAGTATACATTTTTATTTTCATGAACAATTCGAAATTCGAATTCAATAAACTTTTTTGTGGCCAGCAATCTAAAAGAAAAGTTTTTACTGTGTGACAATACTTATGACCTGACTAGGTATATACCTAATTTATCGAAATTAATTTGTTAAGGGTGGCCTAAGTTTATAGATATTTATGATTGTTTGCTTAGTGTGGGGCTAGACGGCGCTGTGAGCAATGTCCCGGCATATATTTTTTATTTTTGTATTGTTTGCAATTAAATCAGCCTTCTCCAAAATTTGTTACCATGGGTAATGAATAAAAATACGAATATTTAAACAAATCAATATTATTTCCAATAAATTTATCAGTACATCCACATCGAACGCATTTATCATTTTGTAACTCGAGAACATAAAAGTCTTCGACATTAAACTAAACATAAGGACGAGTATAAGATATCGAGTCTATTTACAATAAGGTGGTTTAGACACAAAATAAAACATCGAACATAACAAAAATCAGTGCAACAATAAAATAATAAATATTTATAGATAGTAGAATTCAACGTGGTAGAGATATAATAGTTCTAAAGATATATTCAATCGTTAATTCATTACACGAGTTTGTTACAAAATTATCTATCGGCCTTGGCATCACAGAGCGAAGCGCCCGACGCGCGCCGGGCCCGGGCCGCAGCCCTAGGGCCGCGCCCTCGGCCGGCGCCTTCAACGAAACAAGCTCGCGTCTACTCCACACGAGACAAATGGCGCAACATAAACGTCGACTTCATTCGATCAAAAATACAAGTATTGTCAAAACTATGTTAAAGTATGTGATGCAGGTAAATGCGTCCACGAGAGGCAGAGGGCCGTAAGTTACCGTACAAGCTAAACATTGTATAAAACGATGGATCTCAAAGTACGTCCGCGCTCCGACGCGGGACGATTCTAAAGACTAGAAAAATGCAAACGATTCGAAGATTGTATGCGCGGGCGCAGCGGGCGGCCTGATATGTGCCCGCGGCCGCGGGGGCGCCACTGGGCATTAGCTAGCTACAACAACGTGCCTCGCGCCAGTCATATAGGACAGTCGTTAGGCCTTACAATTTAAAATATACAATTATTTATTATGGCAGATATCGACGATCAATTTCATGCTATCGATACGATACCGATCGTTCCACGATATATGTACAGCGGCGCCGGCGGTCGTCCTCGCGTGGCGCTAGGCGTACCCGGGCGGGTCCCAGGAGGCCGTGCATCAGGACAGCGCGGGCAGCAGGTAGTAGAGCGCGGCGGCCAGCAGCGGCACCAGCAGCACCAGCGCGCGCAGGCGCGGCCGCGGCTTGCCCTGCAGCGCCGCCAGCGCCGCCGCCAGCCGCGCGCGCTCCGCCGCCGCTTCCGCCCAGCGCTCCTTGGCGCGCACCAGCTCCTCCTCCAGCGCCAGCAGCGACCCGTTGGCGAGCGTCTGCTGCAGGCGCTCCTCGTCCGCGAGGCGCACGCAGGCGGCAGCGGGCGGCTCGCAGGCGCGCTCTACCTCGGTGGCGGCCGAGTCGGTGTCGTCGTCCTCCTCGTCGTACTCGAGGCGGAACATCTCGTCGATCTCGGCGGAGATGTTGGCGGCGTCCAGCGCGGGCTCGCTCTCCGCCGGTGTGGATGGTTCCGCCGGTTCCTGGGCAGGTGGCGTGGGTTCAGTCTCGACGGCCTGGTCGCGCGAGGGCCGCGGCTGCAGCAGGCGGTCGCGCGCGGCCAGCTCGCCGCGCAGGCTGTCGATGACGCCGGCCAGGTCGTCGATGTCGGCGCGTGTCGGTCGGAAGGCGAGCTCGGCTTGCAGCTCGGCCGCGTTGGCGGCTAGTCGGTGGATCTCCGCCATGTTGGCCTCCTCTGCGACCGTCGACCGCGTCAGCTGGCTCTGAAACACACATTCACATTATTTTAGATACAATTGTCAATATCATAAAACTGTCAATGCCTGCCAGTGACTTTTCCACATGACGATAAACTAACACATTCTTTTTATATTTCAGACTCAAACAGCCACATTTTTTTCCTAGCAGCAACGTAATGAGTCTTGCAGCATGCATCACCATGTCTCTGACCTGCAAGTCCGCGATGCGGTTCCTGTAGGTGGCGGCGTCCTCCGGCTCGGCGGGCGCCTGCTCGGCCGCCTCCGCCTGCGCGGCGAGCAGCTCGTTCCTCACGGTGCGCAGTTGTTCGTTCTCAGCTCCGGCGGCGGCGAGGCGCTCGCGCAGCACTTTGATCTCCTCGTTGAGACCGCCCATCACGCGCAGGATGTTCGCGTACTCCACGCCGGCTTTGCTCTGGAACATACAATGGTATTTATTGAATAGGGAGCAAAGTAGACAGAGGATATTATAAGCGATAACGGTTGCCTGTGAACTCCATATTATGTATGGCAGACAAAAGAGATCAAAAAGAAAATGTAGATAATAATATACTCTAAAGATTTCAAAAATATTATCTTTAACAATTTACTACCTAAGTGTATATTTTTTGATAATAATTAAATATTGTTACATAAAATGTGTGTTTCAGTATCCCTATTCTCCTTCATAAACTAATTGTAATTTAAGACATTACTCGTATTTATAAATATATCAAAAATACAAGACTGTATGTTTGTTTGACCCTTTGAAATAAAACAGGTAACGCTTAAGATTGAGCAATCCTGTGATGAAGAATGAAAGGTCTATTCGAAACTGAATTCCCAGAAACAATTAATTTGCTTCCACTATCCGACCATCCTTCAGTCACTAGTTAAACAAGTAGGTACATATACAAAACTGCAGGATTCCAGATAAGTGTTTTAGTGTAAGGTATAAGGAAAACTGCTTTGTAAATCAACAAGAGGGGGTGGGGCTTGAGGGGGTGTGAGGCAGGGACGGAAGGGGTGTGAGGCAGGGGGCGGGAGGGGGTGTGAGACAGAAGGCGGGAGGGGGCGTAGCCGGCCCTTGCACCGCCCCCGTGTGACTCACAGGATAGCAACGATGTTATAACACAGAGACCCCTTACTATAGATACGAGAAAGTACAGTGTTACTGTATTAAAGTCAACTCTATACCAGTATAGAGTTGACTTTAATACAACCAATATCAACAGCTTTTGTACTAAGACCTAAAAAATATCATAATTTTATCTGTAGAATGTTATTATCGACACACGTGTGCTATAAATGAACCTTTACGTATTATAATTTTAATAGTGGCGCGTGGTTTGGACCTACTAAATAGCTTGAGAAAAAATATAATAAAAAAAACTATATACTTCATCGTACCAAATATTTTACAGGAGAAACATGGAGCTATTAACCAACGGAATACGGAAAACAGTTTTCTTTTTCCTGTATGCTTATTTCTCTCCAGCCAAAGGTTGCCTGGAAGAGATCGCTTTAAGCGATAAGGCCGCCGCTTCTGGCACTAGTTAAGATAATACTTTGTTTTATGCACTGTTTGTTGGATGTATGTTGGATGAAAAATCAATCAATAGAGAGAGATTTCAATAGAGAGTCACGAAACTACTTCCTTGTCAAAAAATCAACCGGATTGGCGTGCAAACTACAAACAAGCCAGCAAAATGCTGTTATTTATATTTATAGTATTATGTGTTGTCTATGGTATGAAGTCGTTAGGCCCTTCCACCGCCCTGTGAGTCACTCGGTAGCAACGCACTAAGGCCCGGCGCGGCGGCGTGTCATGATTTACGACACCCAGTGTTTGTGTTAGTGCCTGCGAAGCTCAGGGAGGGTCGGATTTCAAAGCATTGGCTTAATGTTTTTTTTAGCTAGGGTTCTCAATATATTTATGTTTAACTGTAATATGACTATCAAAAGGGTATTGCAAACAACTTTCTGAGATGAAAAAACGCTGCAAAGCTTCTAGCAATCTAAGCGTTCAAAGGCTACGGTGTTTGATAACCATCAGGCGGATCATCTACCTAATTGACATATACATAGTCCATTAAAAGGAAATCACTGACCGTCTTATTACAAAACGCGGTTTAAATATTAGTCCAAGACTTTAAAAATAAAAAGTGGGTTCTTGTTGTTCAGACATCACATACAAGCAATCAAAATGTCAACAAAAAATTGGAACTTTGATTTAACATTGGTACATATTGACAGTTTGATAATGATGAAAGACAATTTTCTAACAACTAAAACGAACTTGGTCTAGACTTATCTTTAAACCACGTTTTGTAATAAGGCCCTGAAGGTTTTACTATGAACTAAGAAAAACATTACGTAAGAGATCCTTGCGCTATCTGCGTAAAATTATAAGCGGCTAATAATGATGACGATGATGGAAAGAAGTTTGTATTTAATCCCTGAATGGGTCAAATAACTGTACCTATATCAAGATCAGCTAAGAGGTAAGAAGTTTTATCACAAGTAGGTAATTAAGTAAGTAATCATCGAGTAACAGTAGAATTAATAAAATATAATAAGTAAGTGGAAGAAAAAGATTATTATAACTTTACAGGTTATAAACTTTCAACACCAGAGGTCGCTACTTTACTTATTAAAAAGGCGGGGAGGGTAGTTTATGCACTTACAAATACACGTCCAAATAATTCATGCAGAGAATATAACGTAAAAATAAGTCTTGCTGAAATATTATATCTTAGCATTTACATACATAATGTGTGGTTTCCTGCGAAACCTTTAATCTTGCAACAATGACCGGAAAATGGCCGCGAGTAACGGCTCCATATCCTTTTACACAACCTTGTTTTTATAAAGTACCAGCAAATGTAATAAGAAAAAAACACTTTCAGATAAAAAGTATTGAAAAGTGGAACAGAGTAATGAGAAGCTAAGCGTGAAGTTTCTTTTTACAATCTTCAATGATTTTGGCAAATCACAGTAATATTGTAAAAACAGAAGTTGTGGATGTTACATTATTAGTTCTGGGTGTATTTCTGTACAATTGCAGCTTATTTTGAACTAAGAGCAATGCATCATCCGTTGCGCCAACAATCTAATAGGATTTGTGAGCATGGAGTATGTTTGTTCTTTCATCATGATCAAAAGGCTGAACTAATCTGGATAATATTTAGCATAAGCATAGATTAGATCCTGAAATAACAACTCATATAGGCTACTTTTAAACTAGACAACATTTCGGGGCGCCACTAGATTGTAATGATACGTCTACTAGATTAAAATATATACTCATAGAATCATTGAGAAAGCAATATATTCGATGATGACAAATTGTGGCGATAAGACAAGTTTGGATACTATTTTTAAAACAAATTATATTTTATTATAATTACAAAACATAACGAGGTAATATCCCGGCAAAACAAAGCTATTTCAGAGACTAAAGATATCACTTTATCAGACAAGAATAAAGTCATAAATTACTTTTGTATTTATTAATTTCTCGCATGCGTCTTGCAATTATTGTTGTATTACTCATCGCGCCAATGACTGGTCATAATGATAGATGTAGCAATATCAAGTCAATGGGACTTTTTACAAAGGAAATGATAGCTAAAAATGTTTTTTTTTTATGAATGACGCATTGCTTGTTAGTTAATCGCTTGTCACATATGTACTATAAAAGATGTGAAAGGCGGTTTCGTTCTTGGAATATAAAAAGTAAAAAATAAAGTCATCTCATCAAGCAGGAAGTCAGCGGGACGTCACCGGTTCATGGTGGAAGTAGCAAAGACTCGCACGAAGCGATTTGCTTCTACCTTCATAGTAAGGACAGTGAGACTACGGAACTCTCTACCTGGAGCCTTGTTCCCAGAAAATTATAACCCAGGGGTCTTCCAATCCAGAGTAAATAGGTTTCTTCTAGGCAAGCATGCTACATTTTAGACTACAGTGGTGCTTAACATCAGGCAGGCTGTAGAGTAGACAAACGCAAGCCTATTCCGTGTTTAAAAAAAACCAGGAAATCATTGGAGCAATATCTAACAGTATTCGAAAGAAAGAAAGAAAACATTTAGGTATTGTGACAGATTTTAAAAACACACAGGAGTAAAATCATAAAAAACAAACATAAAATCTGCCACAACACAGCCCCAACTCAGCATAATGCTGGTTGTATGGAAGCAACCAGCGCTGGTCTTCCGTTGGGGCTGGCTGTGACGTCACGCACGTACAAGAAGGCAGGCAAAAAACAAAATATTATTTATTTGTAACTTATTTGTAAACACATTTCGAGGAGTAAGCAGTGTTAGTCACTTATTTTTAAAATTTAAGAAAATTATGTGAAGTGAGAAATTAGTGTGCACAAGTAGAAAGTCAAACAGAAGCTAATTTTGTTGTGAATATCAACACTCACATCATAACATACCTAACATAGCAATTTACAAAAACGAATAAGTGCTTGTTAGTCTGTTTGTTCTAAGATGTTAATAGTCTCAAAAGTGGCATAGGCTACATTTTATCTTGCAACAACGCGACTGAAACCGCGATCATTCACTAGTGTTATTTAAAAAATCGACAGATGAGTCTTGCCTTTCTTCTTTCTCTTCCAATAATGGCTATGTTGGAGTGTTTTTACCCAGATATTTCGTTCAAAATTTTTATAGGTAGGTCTTCCTTCAATTCGTTTACTAAGACGCGGGTAATAATACTCTACCTACACTATTTAAAGTTATTTTTTACCTGGGATAGGTTTACGTTTGATTACAGCTTGCCTGATGTGAAGCATTGCTGCAGCCTAGGGTGTAACACGCTTACCTAGAAGATACATGTTAACTATGATAATAAAATGTTAGCACACTCACCGGTGAGTCGTCCCTGGCGCTAGACTCGCTGTAGGTGGAGTTGGCGTTGTTGTCGGCGCGCACCTCGCCCTCGGAGTTCTCCAGCTCGTGACCCGGCTCTAAACAACGGAAAAAAGAGGAACGGTAAAAAAATATGTACATACCGACATAAAATATAATTGAAGCAATTAACAATAAAACACACAACACCATCAAAAATAACTGAGAATCTAGATTAATATTACATATGTGAAGTTTACCTACGCTTTATATAACGAGGATAAGTAAGTAAGCTGTCATTAACTGTAGTAGTAGAAATAGTTTATATGGGAGAAGAAAGCGTCTTTGCTTTTGTATAAGAGTGGCGAACTCCGCGCCTTGACAACTCTCTAGATCTAGTTTTCAATTATGTGTCATACGACTCACGTAAGGACGTGAGTCGTATGACACATAATTAATATAAAATAATTGTACAACAGTCGTAATAGTACGGGATCCCTAGTACATTTTCCATCGCTTATTAATAACAAGCTGATTTTGCGTGGGTAGCTTCCTCTTGACGAGACGCCCAAGATTCACCTTACAGTGATGTTGGTACGTGGTAGCTTAATAGGGATAGCAAGGGTGAACTATGTTGATTTGACGAATTTTTTAAATGTATTACTAACCGAATTTTTCTTTGTGCATTGTCTTTTGTTCTACAAAATATAAGGTTTTGTTAGGCAGTCCCCTCTCTCCAACATGTATCATAAAGAAGGTCATGAAAAATAATTACTAACCAGCTAATATTTTCTAACTGATTTCTGTCACCGTTTTCTTGCTAAGGTTGCCTGGAAGAGATCACTCAAGGTGATAAGGCCGCCCACTTGTGCATTCTTTTATAGTTTAAGTTCATTTCATATTGTAATTTATTTTTGGTGTGCATAATAAAGTTATATTGTATTGTATTTTTTTTATTCGTTAGTTAACATTTGCATAGCTTATCACTCACATTGTCCTACAGATTGCGTGGAAGGTCATCTTGGTCCTACGCTTAAAAGTGGTAGTACTAACACCTAATATAAAAATAATTACTATCAAGCTGAATGTTCGAGAATAGCTTCATTTCAATGAGACGCCCAACTAATTCTTGTACGAAAATTCTCGATTGTGGTTTATAACTAAGAGAATAGGGATGAAAGACGTTGTATTGACGAATTAAAAAAAAAATGACTAACCGTTTCCTTTTTTGAAACTATCGAGATAATCATCTAAATAACGTGGAAAAATGTTTGTCCTACAAAATATAAGGTTTGGTTAGGAAGTCCCCTCTCTCCAACATGTATCATAAACAAGGTCATGAAAAATAATTAGTAACCAACTGGTTTATATTGTATAGTTTTTTATAACATTTGCATAGGTAACTACTCACATTGCCCTGCAAATTGCGTGATACATGATATTTCAGTACTCCAGTTACATAGTTGAAATTCATGAAATTTAATATAAAAAAAATTTGTACATTTTGCTATTGACGCTGAGGCAATCCTTGCTCACAAACGCATGCGCTCAGCATTGTTTACTGTGAACTAGGTGTCCTATGCTTGCCCATGCTGGTGTCGATCTTAGCCAAAGAATACTATTACCCAAGGAAGAAGTTCGTCTCTGTGGAAATTAAATGCGACCAAAAACAGAGCCATCTAACATCTAACTTAGTTAATTTAAAAAAAAGCGGGATGTTCAAAATGACAGGCACCCAGCCACGACGTCATAATGAACACCAAAATACTTATACCGGAAAACTGGTGCAATGCTGCTGATTTTGTCCAAGAACATGTCCAATATGGTGAACTGCACCACAACAAATTCTACAGCATTCACATGTATTCCAAATGAGCATTTTGTATTTCATTAGCGGCCTGGATGGGCAACCATAATTTCTAATTTCCCCGCATTTGATGAAAAGATATAACATTAAGAAAAGATATAATAAACATAAAAGGTTAGTATGGTGGTTTAATATAATGAATATAAATTCAATAGTTTTGGAAATTTTTAAAATCTGTATTACACAATTTTTGAAAAAAAATGTAGAATTTATAATAGAAGATTGGACAAAAGATGAATTTGTGGTATTAATGCAAGGAAAAACTATTAAAGTAAATTATGACCAATACTACACATGAAGTATCAAGTGAAAATAAAATAAAAAGAGTTATTGATTATAACCTTTCTTGTTATCATGAAGAAGCTGACACCAAAATTGTGTACCATGTTTGTCAACTTAATCGTAATTATAATGTGGAGATACATTGTACAGATTCTGATATCCCGATAATAATGTTGGCAAATTTCAAGTATTTAAAAGATAAAACTCATATAATAATTAAAGCACAAGTAAAAAAATACTTAAACAGAAAAATGTACTTAAACATAAATGAAATTTATACCAAACTAGGACATCAATTATCTTGTTCACTCGCCATATGTACTGTGTATTTTTACAGGAAATTATTATAATCCTGCTTTCTTTCGTAGAGGAAAGAAAAGACCAATTTTGAAGAAAAATTAAAGTTTTCAGACGCTTTTATTAAACTTTTACGAAGCGAACATACTACTCTGACAGCTTCAAGTTTAGTAGTTCGAGTTATTGAAGAGTATGTGTGAAGCTTGTACTCTTTAAAAATAAAAAGTGACATTAACAAAGGACGGTATGAACTGTTGAAAAAAAGGGTATAAATCAAAGAATGAAAATGAAAATGTAATAAAAAAAGGGTTTTAGGATATGATCCTTCTAGTTTACCACCAACAAAAGAAGAATTACTACAACAAATAAAAAGAACGGTATTTATTTCCAATGTATGGTGTAATGCACATATGCGCAGTCCTACCGACAAAGTACCAGAAAATTATGGATGGACAATTATTGATAATGAATACCAATACTATTGGTTTGATGGTCCCCAGAGCCCATCTTTTGAAGAAATATCTTCTGATTTACAAGGTACTCTACTTATTTTATTATTAAGTACTTATTTATCAATTATTCGGCGATTTATTAATTTATGTTATTACAGAGGCTGACGACACCAATGAGCAAAGTGAGGAAGAGGAAGATGAAGAAAAGATTGGAGCTACTACTGATGATGAAGATTTATCTGAAGAATCAGATGAAAATTAATGTTTTTTGTTATTATAATTAAGTATATATATATTTCATTTCATGTTGTAAAACCAAAAATTACTAATCTTGTAGGACTAATAAAACATATCTTTTTTTTGTAGGACATTGTTTTATTTGGAAGACAAATATATTGACCTATCATCTGATACCTTTGTCCTACAGTTACTAATAAAAAAAAAACTCCTACGATATTGACAACTCTTGAGCGTAGGACCAAGATGACCTACCACGCAATCTATAGGACAATGTGAGTGATAAGCTATGCAAATGTTAACTAACCAATAGTAAAAATATTAGCAGGTTAGTAATTATTTTTCATGACCTTCTTTATGATACATGTTGGAGAGACTGCCTAACAAAACCTTATATTTTGTAGGACAAATATTTTTTCACCGTATTTAGATGATTATCTTGACAGTTCACAAAGAAAAATGAGGTTAGTAATAAATTTAAAAAATTCGTCATATCAACATAGTTCATCCTTGCTATCCCTATTAAGCTACCACTTACCAACATTACTGTAAGGTGAATCTTGGGCGTCTAGTCAAAAGGAAGCTACCCACGCAAAACCAGCTTGTTATTAATAAGCGATGGAAAATGTACTAGGGATCCCGTACTATTACGACTGTTGTACAATTATTTTATATGTCAAAGAATTAAACTGATCGTCGCGTCGTTCAAGCAACCGTGGGTTACTGTTTAGTATCACTGTTAGTTACCGTGGTTAAGTCTGGATTGTTTCTCGTCGTCGGTGCAGAGGTCTGCGTCCGCTGCGGTCTCCTCGCCGCTGCAGCTCACGCCCTCCTCCGTCTGCGCCTTCTCGGTGAAGTTGTCTACAACACGGGGGTAAGATACGATGCATCACATGTTTTGCAGTGAGATTTAGTGAAACAAAGAGTGAAGAGTCAACAAAGACATTAAAAAGTTTTAAGAGTGCTAAGTATTATGCTTTACGTAAATGAATTTCAATTTGATACGGAAATGTATCAATTTGTAAAAAAACTGTCCAAATAACGGCAGAAAAGCACACAACAACTTTTGCACAACAGTCAGTGTAACAGAGCAAGCGTGACAGAGATAAAATTGTGCAGGAGGCAGACGAAATTATATTTACTAGAAGAGAAATATAATGAATCGAATTTCTGTTAGCTTACCTTTTGATTCGGAATTGTAAATATTGTTTTTCTTCAGGAGCAGTTCGAATTCTTTCGCCGATTTCCCCTCCGCCGATATCGCTTTGATTCCAACCTGAAATAAAAACAACCAACCATGAATATGTATATATTTTTCAACTCATAATCGGCTCATGTACGAGCCATAGTCTAAAATGTAACTTTTTGCCTCAAAGAAACCTATTCACTATATATGTTTAGAAGAGCAATACTTAATGGTCTTGATGGATATAATTCATCCTTCCTAATCGTATACTCGACAAGGCAAAACGAGATCAACGAACTATCATACCATTTTTTATATTTACTTCTATAAAATTTTTGTGTGGTGATTATTTGATTAAAAACAAAGATTTCCACTCCTCCTGCAGCTTGTTGCTGTCTGTGCTCAGCACTAACATGTTTGCTCATAGTTAACATACTTTATTGAGCAGATGTTGCGGCAGCAGCAGCTTGATGTAGTCAGGCAGCGCTCGCACGGCGTCCTCCAGCGAGCCCGCCAGCACCGCCTCCTGCAGCTTGTTACTGTCTGTGCTCAGCACTAACATCTTCGCTTCGCCGTTTTGTACTGTATACTGTAACATATAAGCATCAAAACCGTTAGATATAGGATTGCTTGGTTTTTCATCAGCGAATATTTTTTTGACGAATATACTTTTATTATTCCAAATATCTCACGCACCACTCAAGACACAAATTTTGCACACGATTCACAGATCGCTGCCAAATGGCAGCGATCATCTGTGAATGTTACTATTCAACGTCAGATTTTACAGTTCAAACTTTATGTCCCACCCATCAGTAACTCAACTCAGTGCAACACAACCAGTGCATCCATATTTAGAACAGATACGTTTATGGTATAGTTTCGTAGATGTCCAGTAAAGTCAATCTGCCTACATTTGCGTGCAGTACTCACGGCTAGAGGTAGATGCGTCCGCAGCTGCTGCTCGCGCTCCTCCGCGGCGGAGATGGCGAGCCGCGCCGCGCACATCTTGCGCTCGCACCGCGCTGCCAGCTTCTGTAACATGAAGGGAGGGAACATACGTCAATATCTACGTGCAAACCAGATCGATTGCAATATCTGGATAACTGGAACACATCTGCATAGAATATTAGCCAATTAATGCTGAGGTATGATCTTTGTATCCTGCCTGTTTTTCAACTTTTTTATAATTATAATTGTTGTCCTGTGTGTTAAAATAAATGCTTCCTTGCTGAGAGTTACATCTAGCCACACTATTATTTGGTGTAGTCAAGTATCAGATACCACATTACCTCTATTGTAAACTAGTTTGGGTGTGTGACAGTAACCCCTATTCTCATAGGAATACACGTAAATTGTTACTCCGTACAACTAAACATAGCAGTGCCGCCTTTCGAGGTAGTTTTAATTTTAATGCCACCAAATGCTGGAATTGCATACCTCCTCCAATTCGAAATCTACAGAGCAAATTTAGTTTTCGTATCAGGTATAAGAATTACCTGATGGAGTTGCAGAGGGGTGCTAGCAGCTAGCTATTCTACTGTTATCACTCCTGCCTCTGCATCGGGTGTTCCTCAATCACCTGACTCATTAAACCTCATTTTTAATATGTATTCTAGTTTCCACCGTTTGGTGACCTAACTAACTACCTTTGTTTACCTATAAACCTACAATACACATCTCGCCAATGACTTTCGTAATTAACTGTTAATTACCACGTTGTGTGTCCGTTACTTTACTAGGTTATATTTAAATTGTATGTATCTTTCAAATGTAATCATATCAGCTTCATGTTATTTATTCTGTTTACTCTTCATCTATTTACTCTTTTTACTTCTTTTTATATTTGTAAACTTTCTTATTTAACTCTTGCCCCGCGCGTCTCAAAGGGTCATACCTGAAAAATCAGCGCTGCAGAGCAATCTGCAGCATTAAAGCTGAGGTATGACCTTTTTTGACTCACGGGATACATCAATGTAACGTAATATCACCTTTCTATTCTATCTGTTGTCAACTTTTGTATGTATATGTATATTGTTGTGTCCTGTGTGTCGAAATAAATGCTTTGAATTTGATTTTTTGAGTATGTATGTGTACCTGTAGCTCGGAGAGCGCGTTGTTGGCGGCGGCGCGCAGCGAGCAGTTCTGCTGGTGCAGCGCGGTCACCTCGCGACTGCGCCGCTCCAGCGTCTCCTCCAGCTCCAGCCGCTGCTCGTGTGTCTATGTATATGTATGTGTACCTGTAGCTCGGAGAGCGCGTTGTTGGCGGCGGCGCGCAGCGAGCAGTTCTGCTGGTGCAGCGCGGTCACCTCGCGACTGCGCCGCTCCAGCGTCTCCTCCAGCGCCAGCCGCTGCTCGTGTGTCTATGTATATGTATGTGTACCTGTAGCTCGGAGAGCGCGTTGTTGGCGGCGGCGCGCAGCGAGCAGTTCTGCTGGTGCAGCGCGGTCACCTCGCGACTGCGCCGCTCCAGCGTTTCCTCCAGCGCCAGCCGCTGCTCGTGCGCCGCGCGCAGGCTCTCCTGCGCCACTTCCTGGAAACACAACATACAGGATATAAGACGGTGTCTTACTGACACAAACAGTGCAGTGAGATAAACAATTCAGTCTCAGTCAACTGGCCTTTATTAGGGACCTATCAGACAGAGAGCGGTCACGCGGTCAAGCGTTCTGCGTTCGAGCGTGCAATTGCTCACAAACCCCGCTGTAGAACGGTCGACGCGGTACCACTAGAGTCACTATGATTTTTGACGATAGTTCTTCATCGGAAGACGATTGATTGATTATTGATTTTGTGGTCATTATCAGCGTCAAGAAGGAAAAGAAAATACTGGGTTCGTCCAGTAAATAAGGATAGAGAACAAGATAGAGAATTTCATAGACTTTTTTCTGAATGGGTCAATGATGAAGAAATTTTTCGTCAAATCTTTGCATCATATAAAAAACGCCTTTCACGTACTAACATTATAAGCTTTTCGGTCTCCATCTTCCTTCAAATTTGGTCACCGAAACAGGAGTGAACGCGCAAACGCGTGCGTTCTACTTGACCGCCGCTGTCAGAATGCCTCCTGTGTGAGCATATCTATGTAACGTAATAGAATACAAAGAACGCAAAACTGACCGCTTGACCGCGTGACCGCTCTCTGTCTGTTAGGTCCCTTAACTACACTACTCTGAAGGAACCTTATATGTAACTGCACCGTTTCTAAGCAAGCTATATATCACACTTTTTTATAGGTAGGTCGGGCTCATCATGTCCCTTCGTCCTAGCATAGACGCGGGACGAATTTCACGGACAAGACAGCACGGGCAAGATACGTCTCCGTAAATGTATATCGAACCTGGTAGTTCCTCTTGTCGTTGAGCAGCTGCGCGACGTTGTGCGCGTCGGGCAGCTTGCCGGCGGCCAGCATGGCCTCCAGCGTGTGCACGCGCATGAGCAGGCGCTGCTCGCCCACGAACAGCTCCCACGCCGCCTGCGCCTCGCCGCGCGTGCGCTCCACGCACTCGCGCAGCGCGCGCAGCCGGCTCTCCAGCGCAGTCTCGCGCTGCACCGCCTCCTGGAATACACACATATACGGGCTCAGTGTAAGGGAGTGGTTGTAGACTCCCTGTCAGCGATCTTCAAAGCGAGAGTGAATCGGTTCTTATCGGGTAAGCACGCTCCATTTTAGGCCATAGCCTTTGCTTGCTATCAGATAAACTATGGCCAAGTGCAAACCCGTTCAAGTTAAAAAAAATAGCATAGATTAGCTTGCTTACTACGCGATCGTCACTTCTTAACATTAAAAAGTTACAATGTTTGAAACTTCCTACACAGCGATAGTACTCTTTTTAACTGACTTCCAAAAAAAGGAGGTTATCAAGTCATCTGAAAGTTTTTTTATGCAATTGCGTGAATATTTACACGATTTCAATAGGCCGAGCCGTGGACAAAGTTTGACTTTAAACTTTTGACTTTTCTTTGGATATAATATATTTGTCAACTGGTATCTGGTTGCTTCGATACAGGCTTCTGAAGCCTAGTGAAGCGATAGCTAGATATTATACCCTTAACATGTAAACCGTTTTTTTTTTTACTCAAGTTTTTTTTTTCAATTTGGAACCATTCTATATCTAGCAACACAAGTAATAAATAAATTTATGATTTAATATGATACACAATCCGCAGTCAATAAATTAAACTATAGCATTGTTTTCCAGTACGTAAAACTAATAATTCATTATGAACCAGTTATCAATAACTGTGTGACCTCTAAACCGTCTGTGCAGTTAGACGTCGCAAACTATTGGAATTACCGCCGACAGTTGTCAATTATTACTAGATATAAATAAATAAATCATTTTGAATTTTTGAATAACTAACTTTATTTCTAGAATATATATTTTTCACATATTAAGAACAAAAAAGGATAAGATATCCAGGATTCCAACTGTATTTTTTATAATTCTGCAAAAATATTTTACAAATGTTTTTTTTTTAAACAAAGAGCTTTTATGGCACGCTAAGATGCATCCATATCTTGGCTTGCTATCAATCTATATTAAGTGTACAGATAAGCAGTAACTCTAAACAGCAGAGTTCAACGACATGACTCATTCAATCTATTAAATTGTAAATCGGAATCTTGTTGGCATAAGATCAGAAATGCAGCTAGTGCTTGATTGCTAAATATCTATCTGAGCAGATAAATTGCATAAATTGTGCACATCTGGTGTAGAATCAGGTTAGAGGTACAGTGCACCTCCTATACTTTGTAGCTAGTCCTCATTATCCTTCCGTGGGTCGGATGACACGTTAAATTGTAGGTCCCGGCTGTTGTCACAGCAGTCGTTAAGTCATGTCAGAGGCCCTTAGGGTGGCTTGATAAACTCTCGACACCAGAGTTGGCCACTCTCATTCGATAAAAATAAGATTATGGATGGCATAAACTACATAACCACTACCGAAGTTGCTTTTATTAGGTCTTGATTTGAGGTCATATACTACTTATTTTGAATAGGGTATCTACAATTTCAGGTATAAATAAATAATCACTCAAACTTTCTTAATTATTGCGTCTTACAACAGGTTGCATGTAACTAAAATAAGGGTACGATATTGCACTTTTAAATAATTTCACATTCAAGCCCACATTTTAAATTATTTCTAAGGAAGGATTAGGATAACTGATTATACCGGTTATCAATAGGATCATACAATATTTAATAAATAAGTATACTTATTAAATAAACAAAGCCTACAAAAATATCTATCAACGATTGTTTTAGAAATTCATCAATGCAATACCACAAACTTGTACCCGTAAAGTGGGATTAGTAGTACATTATAGGCGAGTCGTGTTGTTTACGATTGAAAGTCAAGAGAGCATTGCACCATGTAGGTACTTACTACATTTACGAGCATTTCTCTTCTATTTCAGCATCAATAGAGCGTTAAGAATTTATTTAGAAATCGTATGGAAAAACAAATGCATTTATTTCCTACATACAGTAACGTTGTGCATATTGGACGGTAAATATAATTTATGACCATGTAAGTATGGGTTTACTTACATTTAGTATTGTTTGATGCGTCACTATTAACATAATAATATACAACATTACGTAGGAACGCAAAGCTGAAAGAAATCAACTTTTTTTTTTTTAACTTGAACGGGTTTGCACTTGACCATAGTTTACCTGACTACTACATATAATTCTCTTCACATACTAGGAGAAATATTCTCGTATCGAAATAAAGAAAAATAATAATTCTGGGGTTTTCGTCAAAACTTTTTGCCAGGGTTTAATAATCCTAATAATAAATTAATTAATGAAACTAATAAAACGCGGTAATCTTTAACAGCGTTAATTGCCTGCTTGAGGCCACATACAAAACAATAAATAAGTACATACATTTTGTAATATGCATACTCAAAAACGAAGGCTCTAACTATCATCTTGTACTGTATCCCACACTAGGATAAACCTGTATAGTGTAAGTCAGGTATAACAATCAACATACCTGTACAAAGTTGTTGAGCTGGTACAGCTCCTTGAGATGCAGCGGCGTGGTCATGGTCGGGTTGAAGGAGAACTTGGCCTCCTTGCCGTCCGGGTGGAACAGCTTCAGCAGCGCCACCACCGGAGGAAATGTCAGCTGGAATAGGGGGAGGACACGTGTTAATTTCAAGTTGAAAACTGGTTGTAAGTCATTTTTTTAATTGTATTTTTTTGGGCAAGAACAGTCTTTTTATTTTCTTTAACTTTTTATATGACATCTACAGCAATGACGCAATTTTTCTTGTCTCTTGTGCGTATGAATGAATGAATACATTTACTGACCGAAAACTAGTTATAGTACAGATGTAAAATAATGTAATATATTTTACATTTAGCGCTAGTTTTTACCTTATTAGGTTTACAGTGTGCAGTAATGCTGAAAATATCGGTCAATGAGAGAAACCAAAAGCAACCATTCTGGACCAAGCAAAACAAGAGAAAATTTTATTGTTATCAGCAGGTAGATAGTATCACTTTCAAATTAGCTCAATTGGTAGAGTGTGTTTAAAATTCTAGGGTCCACATCTCACTCAAAACTAAACAACTCAAAAATTAAGTAAATGTAAAAATCTGAAATTTCGAAAAACAGAAATACATTTTCTGTTAAGCTCAGGCAAGAATACGAAATACTAACAGTGCCAATGACTCGTTATCAGCGTCAATCACGGATAGGCGCTTCAAAACGGACTCGCCTTTGTTTGAACCGATTCACAGTTTCTAGAAAGGAAATCAAAACCGTTGCAACTACTGCCACTATTGTTTTATTTACACTTATTTGAAGCAACCCCAAAACTGCCGTCCGGTGTGGTGTACACGGCAGTACTTCCGGGAAAGAATCCGCAAAGGATAAAAGTCAAGACAAAAAAGAATATTGTCATTGATCTAATGATGACATGTAGATCTTTATTGCCAGGCATTTGTCTTGGCGATAAGGTTTTCGCTAGGATATCAATATGTGTTAGAAGACATGCCATTTCTGCATCAATCAAACGACAGCAAGAACAACAAATCGTGTATAGCATTTGGGATGTATGGCATGTTCAGGCCTTTTCCATATTTTTATCATATAGGAAGCACTGTATTACAGTTCCCGTAAGGCATGATATAGGAAGTCATTCATATGGAGCATAGAACCATAGCTCAAATCTTTACCCAAGAAAAATGACATACAATCAATACCTACCATATTAATATTACTATTTTAACCTGGTAAAATCAAACTAAAACCGTCACTATTTCTAAACATGAAGAATCAGTTCTAATTAAATAAAGTAGCCAAGTTACTTAGACAGGTACGCACGGTACAGCAGAGCTGGTAGATGAAGGGGTTCCAAAAATGAAACATTTTTATATGAACCAAGGACGTTTATTCGCCTACATGGCTACGCTAATACTAACTTACAAAACAATACTTAAAACTAAACTTAGTTACAATACTACCTGCGTACAAAAAAGGGACAGCGTGCACATGTGTGGGTCGGGAACCGACCGCGCGGCAGGACATTGGAGCCGTCTCCAGTGTTGATAAAAAACATTGGTTACTGCAGATGGCATAACATAACTCCTCCGTCCATAAGAATGAAATTTGACGATGATGAGTAAATCAGAGGAAAATTACATTTGGGTTTAGAAAGACAATAATAAAATTTATATGGATAAGTGCAAAGGATAAAAAATACATTAAGTAAAAACATTTAAGTTACATATTAGTGAAAATGCACAGACTTTTATCAAAACATGAAGAACTCAACTAAAATTTACCATTAGTTTGAGACAAAACAATTGATTAAATTCATCTAAATATAATGTGATTTTCTGAATTAATTTTAGACAACATAATTGCAAAATAATCATGGTAGATAGGTATAAATAAACAATTGAAGTATAGACTATTAATGGAAATCATAAGTAGCGTTTTTAAAGTATTATGCTAGGTAATGTTACTATTATTTAAAATACATATTCATAATTATTATGCTATTTAGTATGGATTTAGAATAACAAATTCACAGCAGGTAATAATATAAATATTGCAAAAATAGTCAGATCACAAATAATATGGACAAACATGATTAAATTCTTTCTATTACACAAGCAATAAATGTTATTAATTAATATTAAATTTGATTGTCTTTATATTTCCTTATTACAAAGTTACGCTTTTTGTTCATATTTTATTGTATGTGGTCGTTACATTATGACACGTACGCACTTTGGGGCAACAAATCAAAAGATAATGCTTCAGCAGACGAATTAAAATTAAATTATTAATAAAAAAATGTGTTTCTTTTTTCTCAAGTTAAAATGCCTTATACATATTTTAAAATTAAAAAATAGAATTAGGATGTGTGATAAGATTTTTTTATAATTAGATTAGAAATTGAATATCTACTACATTATAATGGTATGTGTGTTAACAGATCGCGGTAATATAACATTTTTTGTTACAACTTATTATCAATTACATAGTTTCACTTCGGTGGTTGCAATGAATAAATCAACGTAATAAAACTTACAATTTTTACATATGAAAGATTGTTATTGGTATTACTTTAACGATTTTAATAGAATTACACATAAAGTAAAATTATACAAAGTTTTACATGTAGGAATGTTAGATGAATGTGACCTGTTATAATAAACAAAAAGTTAGTAGTACATTGTATATAAAATATTTCAATGCAAATGTAAAAATAATTAGAGCAAGTGGAGCAGTCTATAATTTATAAACAGGTTTGGGCAGATTTTACATTCAATTATAAGTTACTTGTTAGAAACTGCATTTCAACATTTTATGGGGCCATTTTATAGAACAACACATGATTGTTTTTACATGAATATGCAAATAAACACATAGGCAATGCAATTACGAAGAAAATTAAATAGTTAAACTAAATTTACATTTAAAATTTTAGAAAACGAACACAAAAACCTGTTATAATTGTCCATTGTCTGTTCTGCATTTTTTTTCTCTTATGTAACGTTGTTTAATCACTCCAGTAACGCTATCACAAATAAGTTTTTAAAGTACGGCACTGATTGGGATTTCACTGTTGTAGATTAAATATTTCACTAGTTTTAATTTAACGGCTTGCACAAACACTTTTATGTAGGGCAGTTTCAACCGCCACCAGAGCTGGAACTTATTTGATGTATCAGGAGACATCATGAAGGCGACAGGCAGAGTTACCTGCATCACTTTGAGGATAGGATTGGATAGGTTTTTGGAACATAAACTGTTTTACGTATGGGACAACCATCTAGTAATTATAATGATCTCAACTTGACAGAAATACTGACATTATTAACTCAAAACAGTAGTATGTAGCTAAATTAATACCTAACACACAAAATTACATTATACTTACACATTATAACTTCACTAAGGTGGCTAGATTTTGTAGCCTCATCTAATGCTAGAGCTTAATTCTACTAAGCTAAGTCGCTATTGACTCCGCCGATTTCTAGTGCAGAGTGCAGCGACAACTTGTTAGCAAGCGATGCTTGTCTCACTCCCAAGTTACCTAGTCTAAACTTACATAAGTCACTATGCATCCCGCCGATTTTTGTGCAGTATGCAGTGACAACTTGTAAGCAAGCGATGCTTGTCTCACTCCCAAGTTCCCTAGTCTAAACTTACCTAAGTCACTATGCATCCCGCCGATTTTTGTGCAGTATGCAGTGACAACTTGTAACACGAGCGATGCTAGTCTCAGTTACAAGCTCCCTAGCCTAAGATCTATCTAAGTCGCTATTGATCCTGCCGATTTTAATGCAGAATGCAGCGACAACTCGTAAGCAAGCGATGTTTGTCCCACTTACAGAGTTCGTGGAATAGGTAGGAGGTCATGGGATTAGTGATGAGTACTACTCACATGCCGTCGCAAACCCTCCATGAGTATAGCTGCCGGCGCCGTCCTCTGCTCCAACCTCGAACCAGTTTCTTCTACAGCTGCACACGCGTCCAGGAGTCGTATTTGTTTGGTTCGCGGATTCAGGTTCCAGAACTTCGTGATATACACCGGCTGATGATGTCACTAAAGAAGTCTGGACTTCCTTTTATCCGCACCGGCCGCGCCAGACAGGTACGCACGGTACAGCAGAGCTGGTAGATGAAGGGGTTCCAAAAATGAAACATTTTTATATGAACCAAGGACGTTTATTCGCCTACATGGCTACGCTAATACTAACTTACAAAACAATACTTAAAACTAAACTTAGTTACAATACTACCTGCGTACAAAAAAGGGACAGCGTGCACATGTGTGGGTCGGGAACCGACCGCGCGGCAGGACATTGGAGCCGTCTCCAGTGTTGATAAAAAACATTGGTTACTGCAGATGGCATAACATAACTACTTATACTACAAGTAGGTATACATAGGTTGTCATAACGAATTCATTTCCTACAAGTGATACAAGTCAATGTGACATATCGCCATATACGGCCTAATCGCCTTCAAATGACTGGAAATAACTTCTATGTTTGTCCAACCTTGGACGGAATCGAGTTTGTTGACACCCACTTCATGTTTTCCAATTTTTGAGTTTCTGTGTTAATAGTTGTTTGAACGGTGCCCAGGTGAACAGGTGGCCCATTTTCTATTTTTGACAGGGTTACATCGAAACTTGTTGTACACAACCTCTTTGTGAGGCTTAATCATGTTTGATTTTTGATTGTTGATTTGATCATGTTTGATTGTTGATTGTTGATTTGATCATGTTTGATTGTTGATTGTTGATTTGATCATGTTTGATTGACTAAAGATTCTAAAATATATGAATAGAAGCTAACTCGGTTTGCTTTGTTCTTTGTTTGACAATTTGGCGATAGAGGTTTAGTGTGACAGTTCAAAATTACTCTTAAATTTTACTTATTTGCCACTAGCATCACAGTTTGGTGTAACCTGCCTCACAAGCGCTGATCTGTGTGTTATCCGTCCTGGAGGACGGATATACGGTTTTTATTTGTGGTGGACCACAAATAATAATCAACCAACGTTGTATGGGACCTTTTCTAGGTTTCTTTCGAGTACCTAATAACTAAATGTAGTAGTAGTTTTATTATAAGTGATCTGTGTGCTCCGGTATCCTCGATTGGAAATCAGTTCCGTTCCATTATAGACATGCTTTACCGATTCGATTTCAGTATTACCTGTAAAAAACTGGGGCTCTTATTTAAGACCTTCGATGTAGAGGGTGGTTAAAAACGAAAACTATGGAACACAAAAATACATAAAATAGGAGCTATAAAACGCCTAATGCGACCGGAGCAATACAGCAATTTATCATAGGTGTTGCAACCAGCAATGCGCAATTCGGACGTGCTTACATGCAGCCTTGGATATCACTACCGCCAACATTGCTTGAATTTTTAGATCTTTATCAAGGAATGAACAATTGACTATACATGTACATACATTTACGTGTATAACTACAAACATGAGAATAGGTTATAATAGTAATTATTTACTTAGTTGGAAGTCATTAAGATAGGTTTGTGTTTTGCTGTATTCCTCTAAATGAGTAAAGCATATTATGGTCCAAGTAACTCTAATTCAAAAGTTCGATGCCTTTTTTAGTCTATCTGTTGATGTTCTGATCTGTTGATAATTTTACTGACTTTAAAATGGTAAGAGATGACATTGTTGAATATTACGTTTGAAAGTAATAGAGATAAGATTATACATAAATTAATAATATTACTTTAAATTTATATAAGTATAAATAAATAAATAAATAAATATTTCGGGACATTGTACACAGCGCCATCTAGCCCCACACTAAGCAAACGCTTGTGTCGCGGGTACTAGATAACGGATATATTACTTATATACTTTTCTTTTGTAAATACATATTTATTATACATACAAACGACCAGACACAACACAAGTAATTATATTTTATTAAAGTACATAAATACTTGTGTCAGGCGGGAATCGAACCCGCGACCTCCAGATTAGAAGGCAGAGCCACAACCAACTAAGCTAACAGGCCAGTCAGTATGACTTAATAATTTTTTATACTTTCGTATTATTTGCTACGTTACTTTGAAGTGTTTGAATAATGCATGTGTGAGGTGTAGAGGTAGCAGTCTGAACTTTTATTACGATTACGAGTGTCTACTAGTAAGTTTTGTCTGTATATCAGTCTGTCACGATACAATTTTATAGATATAAGGTACATTATGTATAGCAAAGATACAGGCTAGTTTACGAGCGTTCAACCCCAAACGGGAATAAATAACAAATTCATATTTTTCGCCCCGGGGCCGAGGCGAGGTCAGTTAGATCAATCAATTTAAATAGGTATTTTAATATAAATATTGTTACGAAAAATATCCTAACCTTTGAAACTGAGTAAATGACGGTTATCGTAAGACAGCAAGGCGCAGGCTAAGGCAAATAATAAATAGAATTTAAATTATAAAAAAGAACCCGATTGCGTCGTATTTATTACTGAGGGTCGTGACTCCTCTTCAGATGCAATTCATTGTGGATATTTTCTTGCGAGAGCATACATAGTGCCTAATCCTTTCCACTGCCGACACCAAGTTTTCCCACTAAATAAATATAGGTTACTATAGAAATATCTGTTAATGCCCAAGACGTTTTGGGAATATTATTATATTCTATTTCAATAGGTTTCCGTTTTTCAAAGAGGCAAAGCGACAGACATTTTTATTTTTTTAAGTTTCCGTAAATAAATATTTATGTCTATCGTTATTTTTTGTTATTTTATTAAATACTAGGTGACCCGGTGAACTCTGTTCCGCCTTAAAGGCAATAAATAAGCAGATTTTGGAAGTTATTCAATTCAATTTAAAAAAACGGGATAAAAAATAGCTTATGTCCGTTTCCTGGTTCTAAGCTACCTCCCCACCAATTTTCAGCTATATCCGTTCAGCCACTCTTGAGTATATATATTTATAGATTTAAAATATTGATTAGTTACCTTTTCCAAATTGCTGGCGTTCTCGACGACAGGTATGCCGAACTGGACCACGTCCCCCGAGAACACCTCGTGCGGCTCCTGCTCCTTGGATATCGAGCACCGGTTGTTATTGATGAACGTTCCATTGCTACTCTGGTTGTCCTGGAACAGAACGATGCAGACTTTCAATACAAATCCAAATACAAATCACTTATTCACAACTCCACAGTTACAAGTCAAAAGTAGATGTACCTACATGTTTTGTTTACAATAGTAAACATAATAAAAATAAACATATATTGTATAAAAAAAGAGTTATCATTAGCATAATTAAATACAATGCAATTAATTGTAATTATCACTCCTAGAGTCGTATTGCATGACATGTGTCCTCCGTGGAAGGACCTGGGCGCCCATCACGATGTATCTGTTTAAAAGAACTCCCCTAACTCCCTACTAACGAGTATTTCTGCGGAGGAGTCACGACCCTCAGTCATGAGGTATTACGACTCAAGAGAGAGAAAGAGAGAGTCGTATTTTTTTTCACTAAGAGTCGTGACTCCACCGCAGAGTGAATCAATTGAGGAAGTTTTGTTGGGCAAGGGCATCGTAGAGGGCGCTCATGATCCACTCATGGTTTTTTTTTTACATTTTTTGGCGTCCTAACATATTATCCTAAGTCGTTTAACGGTTGAAAAATATCACATACTTACTAAGAAAAACAATACTTCTTCTTACCTACTTAACTACTGATTATATTTGTTTCATTCCTAAGTCCTTAAGGAATTATAGAAGAGTGTGACAATGTATGCAATTACAAAATATAATAAGTAAGATGTTGTAATAAATGAAATCTCCGTTTCTAAACCTGGTGGTATATTGCATCTGATATATACATATATATCAGATGCAATAAGGTGAGCTACATGTAAAGCGTTCCTAAATCGAGATATCGACACGTATCTACCACAGATACATAATATAGCTATATTATATGTTTTACTGATATATTATTGTGTTTTTGAAATGTAAGGGATGTGAGACAATATTTAACATGTAGGTTGTAGAAGCATGTACTTAATTACAAGGAATATGCTACAAATATTAGGCTAAGTTAACACAATGTGACCCAAATAGTTTCAGTAAATTCTTTAACTAAGTGTTTATAGAACACGATATAATCCGTCCCGTACCAAATTACCATTCGACGGAAACAATATAATTAATCGCCGCATTCACAATCGAGAATGCAAACAAAAGCATCCAACGGCATTCGATAAACAGCACATAGCTCGTGATATAACAATAACATGTTGAAGAGGCGATCTAGAAATTAGCCTTACATCACTGCCACAGTGATTGATAAATACAGTTAGGCAAGTCACAACAACCTACACTCGCCTAATCTGCGTTAGAACAAAATTTAGCACAGGGCAATATTTTTATAGCAAAATAAAAAGTATACACATAAACTTACTTTTCCTTATTTAAAATATCATATCGAATCTTCAATGGTTGTAATTTGGCACGGTTTACACGAATCAGGGTAGGAAATATTTCGATTATAACAATGGTTCAAACTAACATATAAAAACATGTTTCGTTTCAGTATATAACTATACGGTGTGGCCTTTACCCAGAAGGGGTCATAACCTGTGTAAATTAAAAATGAATAAATATTGTGATTAAAAAAATGCAAATACAAATAAATCAAATTAGTATATTAGTTGTAAATTGTATAATTCGTTTTAATGTCGTCAAATAAGTAATGTTAATATATGTTTTATGAATAAAAAGGCTTTTTATTTTATTTATTCTTTTGTAAGTACATACAAGTAATATGCTTCCGCCGTCGGAATCTCGTCGCTAATCTAGCAAATTTCGGAACACAGTTTACTGATTCTAACATTTCCAAGTACTTTGTAAGCGAACCCCTCAACAGTTTCTCAGAAGTATCGGTACCGAGCTGTCTGTTCTAATATCGCTATTTACCACCATTATGTATGTACAAATGTACAGTATCGGTTCTCTCGGAATCCAGATGTGTGTAAGGAAATTCCATTGATTGTTCTAGAATAATACGGCTTGAGCAAAACACAATAGATACGACAAACGCGGGATACATTTCCTATTTCTTTCGACGATGGCAAGTTATGAAAGTGCGTGTTATGTGCGAAGAACTTGAGAAATGTTTCTAAAGTAGAGATTTGTATATAATGCTCGTATCTACATTACAGAATACAGAAGTACAACCCACACATAGATCAATTATCCAATTTTAGATAACAGTTAAGTAATCGTATTTAGAATCAAGCTTTCTTTTTTTACGCGAATATCAAAGTCAAAATCAAAGTCGTTTATTAATAAGAAATTTCCTACAAGTCAGATAATGTAAATTTATAACAATATTATTAAGATAAGTACATGATATGTACACAAGGACCATCATAAAATTATCGTGTTCATATTTGCTTTTTTTTGTTCTATACTTTTACATGTTACCATAACCTAGCAATATATAATTTGGTTGGTCGGGCTTTATGAGGTTCACTGCTTTCCTAAATTAACTGTGGCTTAATTTTACCGGGGAGACAAGTCTGACGGATCACGAAACGAAACCTGCTTACAAAATTACCATCTAAACCGCAGATGGACGAGCCAGATAAAAATATTAATTTCGTGCAATCAATTCACTTTATTTATAACTTTGTCGTCGTATAATATCGATTAAATGTTTTTCCTTTCGCGAGCATCTCTGATTTAATTACCTGTAGTGTTATTGAGCAGCACTCTTGAACTTTAGACTCGTATAATTGATACATTCAGATGTCTGACACGGACATTGCGAAGACGAATAATTGCTACTTAGTTACTGGTATTTCGGATTGTTTACAGGCCAGTTTTATTATCAGTGAATTTATAATTTATACCGCACACAGCCTGCAAAAGCGAATGACATTGATGCTACAAGCGCTCGGTTTACTATCAAGTTAGCTATATAACAATAATAAAATATCCAAATCGAAAATAAATTTTAAATAGGGTATGTACCGCACCAACAATAAGCTAATTTATGGAAGAAATCTACGCGTTCTCGGTGCTAATTTACATAGTAAACACTCGTGCGAAAGAGCCTAAGTATGTATGTACGCAATTCAAACAAACAGCGGCGCCAAAGAGCGTAACAACGAGCACGTGAAGGTTATCGCGTAACCTTCCAAACCAAACCTATTCCATCCGAGAGTATTTACAGGCGGAATCAAAGCGCACCAAATTGATGACCGCCACAATCAGCCGGCGATACATCCTGCGGCGGATCGGGTAACTTCACAGCTAAATGCGGAAATATAGAGATGCCACGGTAATATTATAGCTGCATAAAATGTAATCACCGTGTGTTGGCGCCACGTGCCAATCTGCGATAGCCATACATGTGCCGATATCGTGCTGTGCTAAACCATGTTACCAACCTCTCAGATATAAGTTAAATAGGTACTATACAAGGAAGGTAAGAGAGACTCAAACATATTCAAGAGGGCGCTCACTGATCTACAATGCACTCAGGGAGGTCTTTCACCCAGTTTACAACAATGTATTCCTCAAAAGCGTTTAAAAATTCAAATCATGTGGGGTAGGGACGTGGCCGCGGGCATCGGCTCGTTAACTGATAGTCGGCAGCAGCCTCTGGGAGCGGAGACGCAGTTCGCTGAGTACGAGTATTAGCATGAAGACAACGGCCGCTAGAAAACCGCCTCGTGGGCGGCGACACTCGCGCGCACGTAACTAGGCCTCTGCATACGTAATCGAAGCGAGGTTCTTTCATCATTGTAAACGTGAGATGAGTCGCTGACGTGAACGCAGTAATGGTAATTACGTTCGAACTGGCCGAGTGCTGTGAACTTTTTAGTCGCCAGTTCACGTTACGAGCTAATTTACTCGAACCACTTGCACTGGCAATGTGAACTTTATAACCATTACTTAGGTACAGTTCGCGGTCGTGGCATGCCTCAGGTCGTCAATTGAATCATGCAAAAGAGTTGAGGAGCCTGACGAGCTCGGTTTCCTGAGCATAGTCTTGGAATCGCAGATGGATGCGCGCAGTGGCAATGCGGGCGTCATTATTACGAACCGGTTGCAGCCATTTTACTGCCCTCTTCTGTTTCAAGCATGTTGTTATTCAATAGGTTTTTTTTACTAACAGGGCTTGAGTATCAACCGGGGCTGAGATATAACTAAACAACAGACAATGGCATAAATTAAATACCAGTCGTAGACTATGATGGGAATGTGGCTCGTATTAGTTATGCTTTTGTAACACCGTGAAGGCGTCACGACCCTTCTACTCAGGTCGTATGACACCAGAGGCTGTCGTGGCGCTAATTAACCAGCTGCTCAGATCTAAATTGCGCACAATAAAATCCAATGTATGCAGTAGTCGCATCGGATGCGTCATATTTCCATATCGTCATGCAGCCAGCGTCTGTCGAGCAGCTTCGTGGAACGGCCGGCAGACGGCACGACATACGGGCACAATGAGCCATGATAAATTCTCTAATAAACTTCAATTACATCGAGTGAGCCGGTGAAAAAATGTATTACACAACCTCGCGTGTGGACCGATTGATGCATGACAATGTGCAAATCTGAACACCGTTTAAGTTTTATGAGGCCACATTCCACCTGTGGCTTGTTCAGTGGAAGAGCTGATAAGGTTTAGAGTGTCCGATTTTATTGCTTGTCGGATTGCAAGGTAACGGACACATTGGCGGTGATATGGGAACTTTATGGGGTCACGAGTTGGGCGTTCGTGGAGCGTGGGTGACAGTTTCTGTGTGATGTAACTTGGTGTAGAAAGCCAACAAGCATTTGGCATAAAAGTTTTAATTTGGTTGATCATAGTTCCAAAAACGTTTGCTAGATTTGTCTCCACATTTGGGTCTGGTAAAATGTTAAACAAAACCTTTACTACTTAACTAAGGTTTTAGCATTGAATAGTTGAAGTATTGTTAAAATGTTTGCGTAAACGCAAGCAAGAAACTCGCGCGTGTTAGTTAAGACTAACTAAGTAAATATATGATCCGTTTGAAACACTTAAGGGTAGTTAATTAGAACTCACCACAAGATAAAAGTGTCCTTTATCATAGTAGAGCGTGGCGTGGTGTCGGGACAGCACTCGGCACTCGAATATGGTGTTGGTGGGGCTCGGCGTGGCGCGGTACACGTTGCGACCGATCTGGAATACCAGGAGATTGAGAAAGAAGGAAAATACAGCAGGAAAACATTTCTTCTGACAGATTTTCAGAACACACACCAAAAATAATTACATATTGAGACAAAAAATCTGCCACAACACAACCCCAACTCAGCGCTGATTAGAAATCAGCTTATTATATAATTCTTATTCATCAATAATTACAAAACTGAAGTTGGTAATTATATCTATTGATAAAAGCAACTAAAATCTAGTCCCGAGACAAGATCGCCAACTGTGTGAGTGAGATTTTTAACACTTTTGCAGGAGCACAGTGGAGATAGGCAATAGGCATACACAGGGCATCGACCGGAAATCTTGGTGTTTGGCTACCGAACTTTACCTATACGTAATGACATAAGTGTAATTAGGTTTGTATGAAAGTTATGAACTCTGATGACAATAAAATCTTCAAAGTTAAAGGCCTCTCATGGTTTTTTTGACTACTGCAATATCCTTATAAGATTACAGATAACAATTGTACCTATATCTACAACAAATGTATTTTTTTAAATGCTTTACTTTGATTGGTATTTTTTTGTTAATATTTTATAATACCTAGATAAATCACTTACATACAGACACATCTAGATCATGTACTTTTAGCACAGACAATGTGATAACCATGGTCTAATTAACAACGGCGCAGCGACCTGAAATAGACATAGGTCTACCATACAAGGATGCGCCTTTGTGTCATAGACATACCCAGTCTAGCCTTGCGAATTGGACTTAACCTAGATCACGACAATAAAGGTCTTATTCTACACTTACAATGGACTTTACATACTCATTTACTTATGTCTCCCATACATATTGAGGCCTGAAGCTGAACCATATAGTTTATGTGAGGGAGTCCTTACTTACTAAAAACATTTGGCACTTTGATTAAATTAAATTTTAGACTTTGGTTACCAACAGGCAAAATATAGACAAGTGCAAGCCTATTTTAGAAAAAAAAAACTAGAAAAGTAGTAGAATTATATTAGTAAGTACCTACCAATTGTATTATTACTTTATTAGTTACCATAAAATCATCTGTGGTGATAAATCACATTTGTTTGATATAGTCTTATTATGATAGTTGATACTTTTTATGTTAGTTCCCATAATAACTACCTACCTATTGTAGGTCCCGGCTGTTTGTCTAGTACAGCAGTCAGAGGCCCTTAGGGCGGTTTGAAAACTCTCGACACCAGAGTTGGCCACTCTCATTCGATAAGAAGAAGAAATACCTAATTTGTTTATGTTCCTCTCCTACACTCATATATCTGTATAATCTAGTGCGGTAAAATAGCATGGAAGAAAAGCACTTTGAATAATATTAACTATGATATGGAGGAATCTCTCAGATATCAGAACAAAGCAAAATAAACATGAGGAAAAGTTCACTGCACACTCCTAATTTGCAATAATATCACGCAATGAACTAAGTGATTCATTCTAAGCCAGCCTAATGGGTACATCCTCTAGAAATGCTGCTTTTAATTATGCAAAAAGTTTAAAAGAAACTTATTTATAATAATAATAAAGTGTTTATTTTAGACAGAGTCCATTCCCAACTAAAATATTATGTTTCAATTAGTCTAATAAGAAAATTAGGCAAGTAGTTTTACCTAAAAAGTACTGGTGAACATGTATTCCTTACTTTTGAAGACCACTTAAATTACTTACTTAAATTGTATCAATAATATTTTCATCAAGTTAGGTATTTAATTAGCCTGAATAAGCTACATTTCTTGAGATTTAGATCGCAAACAGCAAGGACATTATATAAAACTAATCTAATATGACATTACTAAATTGGTTACCTAAGTACTTATGAGTATACTTCCTGATCAAAACCTACACCCTCAGTAAAGGTATTGTCTTAGGATTGAATGGATATGATAAACAAACAACTATTCTATTTGTTTTATATAACACCTTCTCAAATGTTTGTGTTGTTTACTGTACAATACAATTGATTTGCAATTGATAAACTGAATCATGACAGCTCATGCTCCACCAGTCACAATATGATCATGCTAATGGTGATTTTACAGCTCAGATCACATCTCATTTAGGTACATCTTTTTATTTCCTTGTATTATGTATAATATACTTAATGTTTTATTATGTGTATGTATCTCAGCTATGTTCTGGCCTGGTAGTAAAACTACTAGGTAAAAGCAATTATTCTTAAATAGCTATACAATTGTGTTTTTTGAAACTTATTATTGTCAAGGCTTTAAATAAGTTTGTAAGTTACTGCAGTAAGTAGGTACATAAAATAGTTATATAATTTCTCAAATGGGGCACACAGAACAGACCCAAACTAAGATGAAGGCTAACTTTTTCTTTAATGTTTTTTCTGGGTATTGTTTTTAATGACAAATAAAAAAAATATATGTACATAATATAAGTACCCATTAAGCTTCTAGATCTATATCTATTTTATCTACAGTGTGCACACATCTTTATCAATGTTTCAGTATATATTATACTTAGATGACAGCATTGCATAATGCCATTGTTATTCATTCAAGTCATAGCTCTAGTTCTAATTATGGACTAGAATCAGAAATAAGATCCATGCTTTTTTTTTTATTCTCATTTTTAAGGGTGTTTGTTATAACATGTCAGTCCCATTGTAAGTGGGTATTACTTTTCATGGCTAACAGAACATTTTATGTGTTAATCTGACTCTTAAGATCTAGGTTTAATTTTTACTCTGCGCTTGTAAAGAGTCAATTCAAGTTTTTCTAAGCCTCATTAATACTTGGCCTACAGTCTGCTAACAAGAAATGTATCTTTACTATGTCTTGTTGCAAATACATTTAAGTATTATTTTTATCTATTTAGTCTATTGGGACAGAAACTGAGTGACTTAGAGCTTCACCCTAAACAAGACATATTTAATACTCATAAATAAATAAGATAAAGTAATCCGGGACATTGCACACAGCGCCCCCCCAAACTAAGGAAGCACTTGTGTCGTAAGTACTAGATAATGGATATAGTTAATTATATTATTGTACTTTTACTATTAAAAGCTTAGTGAAATCAAAAAGAAAAAAAAATTCAATTAAAATTGACACATGCCATAACAACAGTGTCAAAAACACAAAATTATAACATTGTTAAAACTACTGTTAGGGCTATAAAAATTACCAAGCTAAGTTATGTTATTGACTTTACTTTTAGCTAAAAACTAACTATATTTGAAATCAGTGCCCCCAACAAACAACACTATTAATATCTGCTTCCTGTACAGCAAGCTGATAAAGCTAGCCCAGTGGTGGTCAGAAATAGCACAGTACAATCTTGGTCTGTTTAATTGCCTTTATGCAATTGACTGTCTCAAGCACCTCAGGTCAGAATGATTCATTGGAGTTTGCTGAAGTTATAGCAAAGGTGTAACTAGTTTCGTTTGTGTATGGAATGTTTCATTTAAACAATTTCCTAACTAAACAATAAATATATGAAGTGCCCATAGTTCAGCTGGCAGTAGGTGTTTCAGTGTATTGAGTGACACATTAAATTGTAGGTACCGATTGCTTGTTATAGTTGGCCATTATTATACAAACTTACTTTATGTATCCATATGTATATAAATTATAGGGTCAGCTTGTGTTTCACCTTATTTGGCATCAAACCTCTGCATCTCCAGGATAAGTAAAATATTTGTATGCCATAACTATGAATACTTATAAACTAGGATATAGGAGTTCACCAATACTTTTTAACAACTAATACTAAACTACCAGGTTAACAGGTACCGGGAAATTGCACACAGTGCCATCTAGCCCCACACTAAGCAAACACTTGTGTCGTGGGAACTAGATAAAAATAATTTTCATCACAATTTCAGATAGAAATGACAGTCATCTCAGCTACAAGTTATAAGAAATAGTTACTATCTTACCTGTTGTATGTGACAAATACCCCAATAGAGATTATTGGCAAGTATGTGGGTTATCTCTTTTCAAAATAAGATAAACACATCTGAACCTAGAATTTAGATAAACAGATGTGATGTGAAGTGGTTGTTTCCTGCCTTTAGTTTATCCCTCCTCAGCTTCTTAAATTTAAATAAAGTCTTCCCAAGAAATCATCATGAGGACTTCTTGGATTAGGTAGTTTTGCAAAGCAATATTATAGGGTATCAGGAAGGCTGAGTTTCATTTAGTTTCAAGTGTCAACCAATAAATAAAAACAGAAGGTAGTCTGCTATAAAATAGCATAAGTAGCTTTCATATTTACCTTGACTGGTTGCTCCAATGTCACGCGCCTTTCGACAAAAGACAAGGAATTCGAGTGGGGTATGAATATAGCCCTCGGGGCGCCAGCATCCTGGTTGTTGGGCGGATCTGGCCCAGGTGACGAGTTATAGTCCATGTCCATCCTTTTTATTGTGTTATTCATTTGTGGTTTCACTTTTTTACTCTTTGCTATCACCATGGCACACAATCCTGCTCGAAAATAGCATTCGGGCTTCGTATGTTCAGAACCAAGAAACACATGAGCATCGAAACCAAATTCACTGCTTGTGAGGTGAAAGGAGTCCACTAATCACTGCCATTTTGAGGGCCGAATTATTCCTTATACCGTATACGAAACGGCACTCGGAATCCACTTACAGGATTTTTTATTGAAACACTTTATTCAAACATCACTATTTTTATGAAATTTGATTCCTTTCGTCTACGTAAGAATCGACAGTTCGTAGTAGTACTCTAGAAACTAGGTATTCTCAGAATATGTATAACAAGTAGAGCTCAATTGCAAATGTATATTCTGCAAAATTAATTAGTCAACACGTCCCCAGTGCTAAATAATTAGAAATAATTTTAATTAGGGGCGTTTGTCGAAAATATCGTTTGATTGAGGAACTTACGAAATGGGCGCACGAATCGGACATATTTTGTTTTGTTGAATTAGAGATGAAACCGGTATCTGTCACTACTATCGACTAAAAATAAATAGTTACAATTTATATCGACTATAAATATATGAGGAGGATATTATGTGACGGATTTTATCTGTATTACGGAGACAGATATATACTGAAACATTGCCGGCGTAGTCAACGACATTAATAACATCTAATAAATACATTACATGAGCATTTACTTGTAACAGCACAAAGAGCTACTCCATGATATGGCTCTACCTTTCATGAACCAGACGTCGAGCACGCTCGCTGTTTTGTTGCATCAATAGTTGTATTGATGTAACATTTCGTCAAGCATTTGCACAAGCATTTTTATAGAAACACGAAGGCAAGGTACAAACGAAATGTTACCGGTAAATTGCACACTCGCTGTGAGCATTACGCCAAGGCCCGAGCATTCGCAGAAACGTTACATTTCATGGATATGCTTTGGAAACTGAGCTTTTACTTGTATTGTACCACTTGTACTGTAACGTCTGTTACAAAACACAAAAATGCTCGGGTAAACGCTCTAGTCTGTACTCACCTTTAGTTTAAAAAATATTTTTGTAAATATATTTAAAAACAGAAGTTTATATTTAACAATGAAAATTATAGTTCCGTTCTTGTTGGTTACCGCTGACATACATACACATTTTATTCAATTAGCAAAAAAATAGTCGGTTATTAACAACGAACCGATTAATGACATATTAGTCGATATTGAAGCTCATATCAAATATTAAAAAAATGTTTCATCTCTTTCTACAGCATATAAATTGTATATATCTGTCTCTATCGTATTATAATAAAGGTTTGCCAGTATACAAAATAGTGCTTAGGCTGTCAACGTCAAGTAATAATATTGCCATCCACTTACAAAAATATCGAAACCTGGTTATTTTTATCAAATTTGAATATAGCTTCATCAATAAGTACCTACAATAGTACAAGTAGTACACATTCACTAATTGACACTAAAATATTAACTAATACTTATATACAAAATTTCTTAAAGAAACTACTACACAAACCATTCAAAAAGTCCTGAGTAGGTGATCTCAAGGATATAGTCAAACTGCAACGTTGCTGTATTCAAACGTGAACTTGATCTTCGGAAAATACTTTAATGAGAATTAGTCTACGTTGCGTGATTTGAATATTCAAATCATCTATGATCATTCGCCATCTTTGATGCATTTCCTATAGTGCCAGTCATTATAAGTACTTATTTTTTTAAAGTAAAAAAAAAAAAAAAAATAAGAAACAATATTAACACTAATAGAACTAAAAAAGAGTATTTACATCTAAACTAAATTTAAACAATCTACATGTGGTATGGAGCCAAGAACGCTGGCTGCATTCCCACGCTGGATTGCTATAGAAAACCTTTGCGCAAGGAACCAGCCAGCGTTCTTGTCTCTAGTGATGTCAATCAACATTTTATTTAATTTTTTTATAAAAGACTTCGTGCTTTTTCCCCACGGACCAAAAGTTTCGAAGCCAAGCGGTACGAAAATATAATCAGTCGATAATGATGTATATTTTCGCCGCTTGGCTTCTTCTGCTGCGTCCGCCGCGGCTCCTGCCGCTTGTACTGTTCCACTGAGGCGAGAAGGAGCTAGTGTATCGACGCAAGTTGCGTCCCATACAAGAGCTTTTCCCCGCTCCCAGGGAATCAGTGTGAGGCCATCGGGGCGCTTACCATCGTCACGGACCATGCCAATCGGTTCAAGAACTGATGGTACGTTGACAGTGGCAAGTGCCCGTCTCACTATATCATTATTATTTATTGACATCGAGGAGTGAAAATTGTTTATTCCAAAGGTTTTTTTTGCTACATTATTTTAGTAGAATGAAATTGTAATAAACTTTTTAAAGTACTTTATAATATCGTATGAAAAACCATCGAGACCTAAATTTTAACGGTCATCTGATCGACGGAAGCAACCAAACGGAATATCACTTGTTGGTCACTTACCCAGTAATAGTTTTAAAATTACTGATAACCTGGCAATATTATCTAAAAAAAACTTTGACATTGTGTGAGCGAGCCAGCAAATTGCAACAAGACGACAGCAAATTCGATTGAGCGAGCAAGCTAGCGAGCCATTACTGCGAAAACGGTTTTCTGCCTTGAGTCTTGTGGAAAGTGTGTTTGTCGAGTGTGTGTTATTTATTTCAAAGAAAAGTGCAAATATCAGTGAAATTTGTGTTTTGTAAGTATAATCAAAGATATTCATTGCCCGAACTACGCATTAGACTCGCTAGTTTTTTTCAAATCAAATTGAAACTTTAGTCTCATTATCCGTTCAATATGGCCGTTCCAATGCAATATTTTCGTTATTTCATTGCATATTTTCACTAAACAATCAAGTATTCAAAAGAATTCGTGTATTATATAAACAGCACAACTACATTTCTATTAAAACTGCTAATTTCGTTGATGTGGCAAAATGACAGAAGCCCGATTGGTTTTGACGTTTAATTTCTGGCCAGTCTGAGTCATTTTACTGCAATTCTTGCTACACTGCTTTTCATTATTTTTCTGCATAATTATTAGAAAGTACTAGAGTCACAAGACTAGAATAGTGATACTAATACTGTCTATTGTTTCTGCATCTTTATGATACGCCTAAGCATCAGAATATGAACTTCAAATATTACATAAATCACAGATGATTCAAAAACACTGGCCCTGATATACTCAACAAGAAATCTTGAGTCTAGTTTCATAAGGCAGGTATAACATAAAAGGGTTGGTGTTTTGCACACTTTATTTTTGTGTATAAACACACTAGATAACATAAAATTGGTAGATATATTGCTGAAATTTACTATGGTAACATGTTTTCTATACATACCTACATACCTATGTATGTACAACAATAATATCTGTAAATGCTAGCAAAATCAATCACTAACAATAATATAGGTAAGTAGGTACTAAATTAGGTCCAACCTATTAACTTATTGTTTCCCGTAGCATCCAATTTACCTAGAAATAAGTAATTGATTCTTATCCAGTGTGTAACCTAGATATAAACAAATAATTACCTACAGATGTGTACATTTTTAAACCCCCAAACCTACTTAATATATTTGTTGATACATTAACATTTCCTATCTTATGGCTTCCATACCATGGTGATAAATTACTTTAGCCTTGACTGAAGCCCTATAGTTGATTACCAATTTAATCACACTGCTTAGTTGTAAGGCTAGTAAGTCACACCATAAACACTGTAAAATATCACATATTATGTTCATTAAATCTCAAAAAAAAATAATGGTGATGAAATCAAACTATTCTTTTTATTTATTTATTTGAGGCTTTGTCGCTGAGCGACCATATCACCTTACAGGTAAACACAAAAGTTTTGTACTGTTATGTCTATTAAGACCTAATTCTGCAAACTTGTATAATGTAACAGCCCTGTTAGAAAACAAACTTAGGGCCCAATAGGGATGACATGGTCATATCTGACCAAACCCTTTTCAAAATAAATGAAATGAAAATGAAAAAAATGATATGAAAAATATTTATTTGTGACAAGAAATTACGTATGAACACATTCAGAAAAGTAAGACAAACACATTTTGAAGAGAATAAAGAATAAAACAAGAAAAAGTCAGACTTGCTAGTATATAGTTAATTAAAGAAACCAATCTGATACAATTCATCCTTGAATCACCATTCCCTCTGGGTCTCTATACTATTCTTTACTAAGTACCTAGTAGTTACACCCATAACACTAAATCTTTCTATGTACCTTCAAATAATATCATTATACATACATACAATTTGAATTTTGATACAAAACAATTGTTGAGTTACTACTGCTGCCCATTATAGTTGTGAGTTCAGGGTCCATGGGCTCACTTATATTGTTTCAATTAATGTATCTTTGTTTATTAAATAAATATATATGTGTATAGCAAAATCCAATAAAAAACTGATACCCATAATTATCCATTCTCATAAGGGTAACAATCTCAATTATATTATATATTAAAATATATTAAGTTGTGTTTGTTGGTCTGTATATTGTTCTATCACACTACATATGAGCAACAGATCAACTGTCAAATTAGTTAGTTTATTTATTCATAACTTATGAAACATAAAATAACTGACTAATATTTACAAGTCCTAAACATAATATTAAAATATATAATATACCTAAAATAAAAAGAACTTGACTTTTATGGTGATAGTATAGAGTTCTTTTTACCATAAGCTACTTTAATGTATAACCATATAAAGAAGTTTATTTAGTCAGAAACATAGCCATGTGTGATGCTAAATAGTCCAAAGTTATGAATTGTTTATAAAATATCTTTATGGCTCATCCTTTACTAAAATGATGCATGAAATATTAATCTTTGCAAGCTGACCTTTATAAAGCTACCTTGGAGTTTTTGCCTTCAAATGAGAAGGAAATCACAAATTTACATACACACAACAAATACAGTAAATATCCAACATTCTCTGTTAGGGTTCTGGTTAGGCACCTGAGTAAATATGAATGGAATTTTTAATACATGGAGAAGTTACTAATGCCTATAAACACTTACAGAATATGGAGGTTATCATTTGGTAATTGGTTTCCACGAAGTTCAGCATTTTTTTTAGTAATATGCTAATTAAATAAAAAAAGCTCATTGCGAAAGACTCACTCTGTAGCTCAAAATTACAAAGCCTTGAGCACCACCGTAAGGCGGCCAGTCTTTCGGTTTTTTACAGGTTGCATTTCGGAGAGTGTGCGGAGGAATTGCATAATTTAATTCCTGCAGCCCCATTTTACCATCGTACGAGTAGAGGTACGGCAAGAAGGCATCGTTATACAGTTGAGGTTCCAAAGACTCGCACCAAGCGGTTTCTGTTCGCAAACAGCCAAACTGTGGAACTCCTTGCCCGAATCTCTATTCCCCTTGAACTATAATTTGTCAGTCTTCAAGTCGAGAGTAAACCGGTTTCTTCTAGGCAAGCGCGCTAGATCGTAGATTACAATGTTGCAATGAAAAAAAAAACATCATTGCCCAGCATGTAGGAGAAGTTTAATGTGCATGCTGCCCTCTAACAGTGGACTAGAGCACTGAAACTACCTTACTAGCTTTCATAAAGATTTTCTAAGTACTTTTTCATTTTGTAGTTAAAAATACTTAGTTAAGTTTTCTAGTCTGAGTTTTATTTTAGGAACTGGCAAAAGATTATCATAACTATTTCATATAAGGTATTTGTTGTTGGCAGGTGTGATAATGGCAACGGTGTGTCTGCCGTCGCCCGCGTAAATCTGTAGACTCTAGTGCAGCGAACCTCGGGCCTGTCGCCGCCGCCTCATCCGCCACCCGACCACAATGAAAATGGTGTTGTCACAACGGCAACGGGAGGAGCTGTGAGTACTCATGTAATTCTAATTTGTAGTAGGGCCTACGAGACTTGCACTGACAACCTAATTTGTATCAATATGACACTGAGAACATAAATAAAATAAATAAATAAATATTCTGGGACATTGCACACATCGCCATCCCCACACTAAGCATACGCTTGTGTTGTGGGTACTAGATAATGGATATAATACTTATATACTTTTTTTTAAATTAAAAATTAAATAAATGAATTTTGAATTTGAATCATGTTCAAACTCATATTAGGTAAAAGAAATTGTTTCTATAATCTTTTATGGAGTATGATGAGGACCTAAATTTAATGTGCCTATTTCAGATTGATTGCTAGTTCTAACTAGCTAAGTTTCCAAACTAAATCTGTGAAGGATTGTTTCATCACAAAATCAAGTAGATATGTTTTTATACTGTCCCATCTACAATGTTAATATCCACTAAAAAGACCAGAATCAATCTATTATCAAAAAAATGTATCCACTTTAGTCTTGCATACCTTGACATAATTGGTTGATTTGATGATGAAAGTAGGAATCTTTTCATTGTTAGCATCAGATTTTAAAATAGAATCAGGTACCTACTTAGTTTAAATTGTTACAAATCGTGTACGTAATTAACAAGGCATGCAATTGTACAAAGTTGATTTTTTTGTATTTCAAAGTTGAATTTCTTATAAAATTCTCAATTCATACCCTTAGCCATTTTGCTTGTTGTTCTATATTTATTATCCAATACAAAAGTTTCAGAGTCAGAAGCAGAGTTTATTTGTATTGGAGCTGATAGACCATAGATCATATCCATAGATACATAGACAAAAACTCACATAAAACAGCACAGTTTGTTCTGAGAGCCAGCATGAAAAGATGATCCTGGATTGACATTGAAGTTAGCTACTTATTATTCTGCCCTGATGCATGAATATATAACCCACAAGCAATTACCAGTAGCAGCCAGCATGTGATTGATATGTAATTAAAATGCACTACATTTTAATTATACAATCGTAGTGTAGTAGTTAATCACAATTCTCAAACTTGGTACATGATCTTTGATCACCAACATTCCACATTCCGCGACTAATGCTGCAGTCACGTGCGAACTCACTTCTCTACTAGCAACGATATCATATCTAATAGATATCTCATTATGATGCAGAAATTCTGACATACACAATGTCGAGTCTTTTTACTAGTAGTATGTACGTAGGTTCGCGTTTGACTACAACCGGTTTGTAAATAATTAGTATTTCTGCAGTCAAGGATGTAAAACGCTTTCCTAAACGTTATGGTAACTATTTAATACTAGCTGTGCCTGCGACTTCGTCCGCGTGGAATAATTATTTTGGGCATTAATTCTTTTAATTTTGAACCGTTTTCGCAGCGAACACAACGGAAGCCCTCAAAGATGAATAATTTTCCCCGTTTTTTCACATTTTACATTGTTTATTCGCTCCTATTAGTTGCAGAGTGACGTTATATAGCTTTCCTCGATAAATGGTCTATTCAACACAAAAATATTTTTTCAATTCGCACCAGTAGTTCGTGAGATTAGCGCGTTCAAACAAACAAACTCTTCAGCTTTATAATATTAGTATAGATATTCTAATTATTTCAAATATCTTAGACTGTAATGATCACTTGGCATCATGCGAATTGTAGTCGAGTACCTACTCATTTCTTTTGTTTAGAAACAGTTCCCTAACACATAGATATGATAGGTGAGAGGACTTTTTAGACTATGTTGTCTATGTTCAGTCCAGTTGGACGCGGCTTTCACTGTTTATTGATTGTTCTTTACGTTTTTAGACCGAGAGTTAATTTGATCGAATTCGGGCGAGTTGCGTCGCAAGGCCGAACTACTATTGCAATGTTTACAATAAGCCACCTGGCTCACTTTCGGAGATTTGATTGATAAGCTATTGCTGTTTGAATGTCTAGGACAAACTATCCGCTTAGTAAAATAAAGTATGAAGGAGTGATAGTTGTTTACTGGCCCTACTGTAAGTTTGTACTTTTGTTTTGACAGACCTTGGCGATTTAACATACGCTTTTACTCGACACGAGGCGAGTAATGCCGAAGGCTACTAGCTGCTACTAGTTTCATTATATATATAAATATGATCCCGTTAACTTTAGTAATCGGTAACGAGTACCGCACTCTGCTCAGCTATAGGCACTTGTGCAAATAAAGTCACAGCTAAGGCCAAATTTGCCTTTCTTTTATCACAAGTTTTCAAACTCTCAAGCCGACATGACGAGATACTTTTACTCCGACCCACAATTGATATAGGTATCTGGAGTTTGTTACCGTATTTTATTTAACTACTGTTTTCCTTCCGTGCCCCCGCACATAACTGTAACTCGTTACGTTATTGTATCATGAAGCTCGATTGAGCAATTTTATACTCATTCTTATGTTCTCCTTTTCAAACGCTGATGGAAACATTTTGTTTTTAGTGGTTTAGATACAGGAAATGATTTCAGCAGAAGGGATGAACAATTTGTTTAAACGACTGTGTCTGATTCTTTGAAGTTAAATTTAACTTGAACAATCAGATATTATGGCTGGTACAATAATGTACATAAACACACGTCGTCGTCGCAAGTTTAGTCGGTCGGAGCAATTTACAACTTCAGCTTTTAAACTGAAGGTGATGTAGATCTCTTTATCCATCTGAAGATCGTTAATGGGAGTAATTTAAAATTTTCAAGCTTCTTTGGAGACAAGTTCTACTTTCTCGGATCTTGTCTGCAGCATTCTTGAGCCCTTGCACATCTGCATTTGGAGAGCGAAAAACTGGTACGAAAGAGCGAAGAATGTGACCGAGTTAATAGCCCAACTTGAGCGCGCATCGGCCCGTGTGCTAACCTTTGAAAGTGACAGTAGCTAGCACCGCACCGGCGCTGGCGCAGGTGTCGTTGAACCCGGCCGGCGCCTTCCTCCGTCTCTGCGCAACCTTTCATCCGACATCCCGCTCCCATCATTATAATACCATTATTTATTGATCATCTCGCTGATGCGTCTAACGGTTACTTACCGTTCCCCGATTGGCGCAGATATTCCGCGAACTTATCACTCCGATTGTGCCGCGTGCCGGCCGCAATCAACTATGGATCTAGATTGGAACTGCGAATATGAAAACAATGCCGGCCTCGACGAAATTGCGTTCGGCCATCATTCAACTTGACAGAGCAGTTGGGCAACAATCTTTAATTAAACAAAGACTCTCAGATTAATTTTCCATTGTAAATTGTAAACATGGTGCGGCCGTGAACTCGTGACCCAAATGCCCTAACGCTCCTTCATACCCTTTAGCTTCGCTCCGAGTGAAAGGAAACCCGAGATTGATTTCATAGATACCTGCGCACAATGATGTGGTCACGCTGTTCACACGCTATTGTTACAAGTGCAGACAACTTGTCAAAATTAAAGGTGTCCATAGGTGGTGTTGCGTAAGCTCGTTAGGGAAATAGTATTAGCCACTCTACGTTATTGCGTTAAAGAGCTGAACGGAACAATAAAAATATCCTGATATGTAACGACCAAACTGCATTGCGTAAACATAAGTGGAGCGGCCCAACCCACCGATTGTTCCTCGGGTCACATGAGCTTTAAACGCCTTTTACTGAACGACAGAGAAACTAATACAGACTTCTACACACTACTTCTTACATAGAACTGGTTTGTCCGAGAAATATTACAGCCGGAGTAATAACGGCGTGTCATGAAGCCTCACCCTCGAATTGATGCCAGTGGATCAAAATTGGGTTCAACTTTGTTTGAGAATCACACAAATCTATCGTGACGAATTGCGGTCGATGAACTTTAACGTCGATTCAATTCAGTTGATTAAACATCGTAATTAGAATGTTGGAAACCATGGAACAACCAAGATGTCCTTCTTGGGTGCAATATTCTACTGAACTTTTCAGAATTAGAAACGTTTGTTGCACAATGCACTTCAATAAATTAAATCGCGAGACTCGTTTATTACGTTCAGACATCTAAAATGGTAACGGTGAAAGCTTTTTAACATAAATCAAATGCAAAGTGCAATCCTAATGTCCTATTCACAAGAGTTAATTGATAACAATCTGCAGGCGGCGCATTGTTAGACCCCCATTGGCTCGACGATCGAGGTCGAATCGAGAGTTGTCTTACATTTGAATACCCAAACAGCAAAAACTGTTTGCGTCATAACTGGTTATTACCATAATCGATCAAGATCATAATCCGTCTTATGTAAGCCGCTAGAATATGATAGAAAGTTGTCAAATATTTAGAGCTCGCATAAATTGATTTCGGTGCCGGTGTCTGGCGAGGTGATCGGTTTTGTCTCACGAATGTTACAATAGGTTTGACATGTTCTTGTTATCTGATATCGAATTAGAATGGATGTTGTTTGATACTTCTGGTTGATATTTTTGGCGGCCAGTTCCCTAAGTATGGTAAGACAATCGTTTATCAGCTTACAAGTCACAAGTGTGTCAGTAGTACTGTGCATTTAGCGGATATGTTGTATGGAACCGTCTCATAGTAGGATCAGAAACATACGGCGATGAGTCATGACATGTTGTCATCAAGACCGGCCTCACCAATGTCAACCTGTTCCGCTTCTTATTGGTCCATTGTTTAAGGTCGTTGGGTTTTTAATTTATACTCGTTTATCGGAAATATCGTGGCGCTATTTCGGTCCGGTCATTCAGTTCAACTCTTAATGGGATCACGAACGAATCTTGTGTCAATGTTGTTACAAAAGGTTTAATTTGATTACAATAGCTTGATACCTGACCTGAACAAATACGTTAGCGTGTCTTTTATTGTGTCATAAAGTATTATTCAATTTATTATTCCATATTGCTTGTCATATTTTTTGTTTGTTTTCACTATACAGCAGTTGTAAGTCATGCGAACAGCCAAACTGTGGAACTCCTTGCCCGAATCTCTATTCCCCTTGAACTATAATTTGTCGATCTTCAAGTCGAGAGTAAACCGGTTTCTTCTAGGCAAGCGCGCTACATCGTAGACTATAACGTTGCTTAACATCAGGCAAGTTGTAGTCAAGCGTAAGCCTATTTCATGTAAAAAAAAATGCTATACGTGTCTCAGATTTGTATTTTTAAATATTATATCTAACGTTGTTTGGACCGCTTGTATATCCGTTAGTCAACACATCTCTTGAAGAATATCTCTATGCCGTAACAAAGAACAAAGACGCTGTAAGGCCCAAGACCCGCGTTATTTCTTAATTCCCAACGGTTGTAGAGTCTCGTCAGGAATGTTGCCGGAGTCGGGTCGGAGCAGGCAATTCAGTCGCGTGCCTGCGATCCTAGGAACAGACACAAAATGTGCTTGAATGCTTGGAAATTATAAATAATAAATAAATATTCCGGGACATTGCACACATCGCCATCTAGCCCCACAAGCAAACGCTTGTGTCGTGGGTACTAGATAACGGATATAATACTTATATACTTTTCTTTTGTAAATACATACTTATTATACATAAAAACGACCAGACTCAATACAAGTAATTATAAATTGAATAAATGAAATAAATATTTTCTTTATTGGACACATAAAATAGATCCATTTTAGTTATAAGTCTGTGGTGTCGTACACAAAAGCTTAATAAACGTTTTTTTAATTATTAATGATTTTTATAATTATTTGTAAGTGTTGGATAGTTTTACAGGGCGTAGGTTAAATTGTGTCTACGTATTTAATGTTGTTTCGCCTTATATCAAATAGATGTAGAAGAATTGTAGGAATGCCTTGACAGTCGCGATTTATTACCGTTTATAAAATAACCTATTTCAATTGTCCGAATATACTTGTCGCAGTCTAACTATGCTCAATAACACAGAGTAGCTGTTGCTTCAAGAAACGTTACAGTATTTCATCTCGAATGATTCATCTATGAGCTATCCCCGCAAGGTCCGAGAACCGTTAGTTAATACCAGCCATGCTATAAGCTCAACTGCCGCGGCTGGCATCCGAAGAATGCGGTACCCACTACCCAGGTCACTTTAATTTATTCCAACATACTACATCTCCTTTTGCACTAAGTTATGTATAAATGTTACATTAAAATATGGTCTCACTTGAACTCGAAAAGGTAGCTGGACTTTGCCATATTGGTTATGAACAGGCTGTTATACAATTTGTCTATTTTGAGCATCGGTTTTCGTAGTATCTATTTGTGCAAGTAAGATGTGAATTTAATGCATAATTTTAATTAAACTATATTTTGAAGTTAACCTTTTCAAAGCGGTCTCATTAATTCCCTTCACAAAACATAGAATTGTTGTTGTACCAACAGAAAGGTTAGAAAGCAATTAATCATTAATCTGATCGCGAAGTAACGCCTACCCGAGAAATGAGAACTTGGCTATCCGAGAGAAATTTCCTAATTAACCTGAGTATTCAGCGCCAAAGGATTTCTATGTCCGGTCACGATTGTCTCTAATCTATGGTACACACTGTTCAATTAGTATTAGATATCTCTAAATGTCACTAGACTTTTCTCGTAGGTATACTTTTAGACCCTCATACGAATAAACTTAAGGTTTTCATTGATCGTGCAACCAACCACACAGTCACGTATAAACTTCGTAGTTTGTGAACATGTAAACTCTGAGCCAATACGAGGAAATAGAGAAGGAGCGTAAAATGTAGGCCGATACCCGATGCCAGTGTCCTATAAGTACAAACTTATCCGTAGCACCAACACCGCCCATGTCACATTATTAGGTAAGCCAGTCTTTACTACGGCTTCTTGATTAACTTCTACTCATCATTCGCCGTGCCTTTGACCTTTCCCCTTCAAAAATGTTTTGGACGTTTACTCTCCCCCGTGTGCGTTTCCGATATTTCATTTAGCCGTCCCTTGTTTGCCCTTTGTCATGAAAACGCCGTAGAGCTAATGTTGCCAAGTTAAATGCCCTATTAGCAGTTGGGGGTTGCGGGAAAACTGCCCCAACTTTCCAGTTACATTCAGTTACACGATATGGTGTGTCTTCAAGGGGTTCCCAGTTCATTACTAAATGCATAGCAACATCGATGGCTTGAAAATAAACATGCTAATTTGTATAATTTTAATTAATTTACTATAAGTACAAATTAATCTCCATTATCTGAAGATGAGTTATTTTTTTGCTGTCTGCTTTAGTTTAAAGCTGTCGATAAAGTTGTTATCTTTGGATAACCAGCTATACTTATTAGCGAGTCACTCAAGCTTTTAAATAGCTTACTTTGATTATGATTGGTTGATTTGATAACCTCCAACATTGTGAGTAACGCCTAACAATACTACGCAAAACCAATCTGATAAAATCTACAACAAATCACGCTATACTAAGTTCGTCGAGCTCATTCGATTTGGCCATCCCATTTGTTCTTGTTTCGTTCAGGAGTTGTGGAAGGTTGATTGAGACAGGCTCGAAGGGCCGATGACGCAGTCGGTTCTGACGTTTCAAGCAGCCGGCGCCTGTGCCCGATCGATACCTCGCCGCGTGGGAGGCTTCCCCCACAATCCCCTTCGAACACCAACTTTCAACCTTAACGTCACAACTTCAAGACATCATTCTCATTGATGGTATTGTTAGTTCGACAATATCAACTGATGAGCAGATTATTATTTTTCTCTTGCTTCAAGGTTTACTGAGTTTTCTACGAAGAAATTGCCTCATCATTTTGCATTCTTTTAACTAAACTGTTTTGTTCTACCAGACAGATATTAGATTCTAATAGATAGGTGACAACGTGTGAACTTATTTCCATTTATGCGCATATCAGTGTCAGTTTACATGAGAACAAAGCGGAATAATGATTCATCCAAATATTCATGTACAATTTCTCATGTGCACGAAAATTCAAAACACGTGTTGCGTGTAAATTGAAAAATTCTGAAAATCGTTAGCGCGACGCTCAAACGGGAACGCGTATTGTTGAGCTTTGAGTTTCTCTCCGACACACGCTGATCCTATACCTTGTAGTCTTTACGTTGCGTTAAGGGTCATATTGACCTCAAAGGCTTTGAGAATTTCCTTCGCTATTGCTTATGCGTAAGATCAAGTGAGAGAATAGTTCCCTCTTCAAGTGCTAGTAGCTGGAATGCTCACTATTCCAAGCACGCGTGCGTATGCAAATTGTTCGAGGTTACGTGATGTTCATGCGGATACGGGACACCACAGTGCTGCGTATACTCAAAACCTATGTTTAGCTTTGTTAAGAGTTTAAAACATCCCGTTGTAACCTATACCGTTTTGTTCCATGAATATGCCATTTTTTTTTTTTTTTTTTTTTAACTTGAACGGGTTTGCACTTGACCATAGTTTACCTGATAGCAAGTAAGGCTATGGCCTAAGATGGAGCGTGCTTACCCGATAAGAACCGATTCACTCTCGCTTTGAAGATCGCTGGATTATAGTGCGTGGGGAACAGAGAGCCAGGCAGGGAGTTCCACAACCTAGCGGTACGAACAATAAAGGTGGAAGCGTACCGTTTCGTGCGGGTCTTAGGAACTTCCACCATAAACCGGTGTCGTCCTGCCGTACCTCTACTCGTCCGGTGAAAGAAGGGCGCGGGCGGAATTAGTCCGTGCAATTCCGCGGCACACTCTCCGAAATGCAACCGATAGAAAACCGACAAACTGGCGACTTTGCGACGGTGTTCAAGACTTTGAAGTTTCGCTCGGCACAGTTTATTATTATCAATGATCTTCTTGGCTCGACTCTCAATGGCCTCTAGTGCCTCAAGTTGGTACTTGGCTGATCCATCCCAAAGATGCGAACAGTACTCCATGCACGACCGAACTTGTGCTTGATACAAAGTAAGCAGCTGTTCCGGCTTGAAGTACTTTCGCACCTTCGAGAGGATACCCAACTTTTTGGCTGCAACTTCGGCTTTAGACTCAATGTGAGAGCCAAAATTAAGAGTAGGGGACAATGTAATACCAAGAAGATCAAGGTGGTCAGTTATCGGCACAGTCGAATTTCGGAAAGTGGGGGCCAGCTCGAATGGCCTCTTTTTAGCGGTGAAAAGACACGCCTGGGTCTTCGCAGCATTAAACCTGACTAGATTGGCATCACCCCAATCGGAGACTGCCTTGAGAGCCAGGTTTATACGCTCGACCATCGCCTCCCTGAGCCACTGGATCTCGGCCGCACTGGCCCGCGCTGTGGATGTATAGCTCTCTACAACGGTGCTGTCGTCTGCGTACCCAAAGGTTCCGGGTTTCAGCAGATCGTTAATATGCAGCAGGAAAAGAGTTGCAGAGAGCACCGACCCTTGAGGGACTCCGGCATTGATAGCCATTAGATCTGAGGAGCAGCCATCAACGACTACTCGAATAGACCTATCCCTCAAAAAGTCCGAAATCCAAGCACGAAGCCCAGCGGGCAGGCCGTAAGAGGAAAGCTTGCTAATAAGGCCATCGTGCCAAACCCTGTCAAAAGCCTTAGAAATATCCAGGGAAACCGCCAGGGCTTCCCCGTATTTCTCAATGGCTTCACTCCATATGTGAGTGGCGTACACTAGAATGTCTCCAGTGGACCGATTCTGGCGAAAGCCATATTGTCGGTCACTGAATAGGTCATGCGATTCAAGGTACGCCAGGAGCCTGCGGTTCAGGACACGTTCCATACTCTTGCAGAGCACGGACGTGACTGAAATGGGCCGGTAGTTAGAAGGGTCAGCACGACTACCTTTTTTGGGCACGGGCTGCACGTTAGCAAGTTTCCATGAAATCGGCACTTTGCCAGTCTCAAGAGAAAGCTGAAAGAGGCGCGTCAACACAGGAGCCAGCTCAGGCGCACATGTCCTCAGTACTATAGCTGGAATACCGTCAGGACCACTGGCCTTGTTCACGTCCAGATCGCGTAGCACTTTACGGACCTCCGTTTGGCGAATCTTGAAATCCGACATGGCAGTCGGACATTCAAGAGGAGGAGGAGGCGAAGCACCACAAGCATCAAGACGCGAATTTTCCGCAAATAGAGAAGCAAATAAATTTGCTTTCTCATCTGCAGAGTGAGCCAGAGATCCGTCAGGTTTCAGCAGTGGAGGCAATGAGGGGCGGCAGAAGTTCCCTTCGATCAACTTTGCCAGGGACCAAAAGGCTTTACTACCCGCGGGGTACGAAGCTAATTTGTTCCCTACTCGGCCAATGTGATCGAAGCGTGCCTTCTGAAGAACCTTTTTGCAGGACTTGGCGGCTTTGTTGTATGTCATCTTCTTCTTGCTAGTATTCCTAGCCTTGCGGTGGCGAGCATCAACCCATGCAAGGTATGCCTCATGTTTCAGCGCTTCTGCACGTCTACATTCTGGTCCAAACCATGGGCGAGCTTTGCCGGACTGGGATACATCCGAGTAAGGAATGAAATATTCCATACCTAGGCGAATAGTATCCATCACGGCATCCGCACAGACTGAAGGGTCTTTAGAAGAGAAGCAGACAGCCTGCCAAGGATACGATGCATAAAAAGACCGCATCTCATCCCAATCCGCTGACCTGTATCTCCACAACCGCCGACTACCGCTAGGGCTCGGAACGGATGGGTAATATACGGACACAGACTTCACCAGACAATGGTCGGACTTACCCAAGGGTGACGATATTGTCACTGAGTACCGGTCTGGATCTGTTGTCAGCAGAAGGTCTAAGCAGTTAGGTGTATGAGACTCAACGTCAGGCACCCTAGTAGCGCCTTGGACCAGCTGAGTGAGATTTAACGCCAAAGCGAGCTTACGCGTCTCTCTCCCAGCATGGTCAGTGATCTGGTATGGGTATAGCCACTCTTGGTGGCGTCCATTGAAATCCCCCAGAAACACTAATTGGGCTGTAGGGTACTTCTGAAGAGCCTTATCCGCCGCCTCATTGAGGTATTCAGTAAGCCTGGTTGTCTCCTGATCGCCGCTGTGTGATCGGTAGACACAGGCATATAGAATCTTGTCTATTCCTGTGTCCACAAGCGCCCAAAGCACAGAGAATCTGCGATCTTCAAGGTTACGGAGACGCTGACAACAAATGTCGTCACGGACGTACATGCACACCCCAGCCCGAGCTTTGAAGTTATGCTCTAGGCTGTAACCCGGGTACAGCAGGTACGCCGTATCCGACGGGCATTTGATCTGCGTCTCCGTCAAAATCATGAGTGCAGGTTTTTCGGTCTCGAGATGGTGGTGGACCGGAACGAGATTGGAGTGCAATCCTCGAATGTTTGTGAGGTGCACTTTAAGTGAAAGGGCGTGCTGTCGCTGTGGTACGCTTTTCCTTTGTCTCTTAACCTTCATGATAGTGCAAAAGTGGGGGTCGGTAAGGAAATGGCAGTGGGATGAGGTTTTGCGTAGCTACCTCGTCACACATGAACAATTCAAGACATCGGTGGAGGAACTAGTCCGGAGACCGCGGGGACGCCCGTGCCCCCCCAAGAAAGTCCAACGGGCCCTTTCATCCGGTCGCCAACCGGCACGTTGACGCAACCTCGGGATTTTTCGCAAGTTGGCGGGACAGCCTTTCACGAATGGCTAAATCGCTACTTGGGTCCCCTACTAACTGCGGTCGGCCAGCGACGAACCGTGCCACGGATCCCGCTACCCTCCGAAACTAGCTGCCCAATGTCTCGATGTGCATGTGTGTTAAACAGGTGTCTGCTACGAAGAAACAACTATCCCGACCCACCTCCTTGGACGGTGTCACCGGACCACGCGCCGGAACACGGCTAGACCGTTTGGCGACGCGGCTTAGTCCGGTGGGTGGTCACTAACCACGGCCGAAGCCTACCACCAGTGAGTTGCTGCCTGATTTGCACCACCCAGGGACCACGTGTGGGGATACGGAACTAGGGTGCTCTCCCACGGACGAGGGCAGCTCAGTCCCCAAATTGAGTTGTCCCATTGAGTTTTTTGAACGTGTTATGTCGTTCTATTATTTTACAGTTCAACATTCCTTACCTTTTATTTACTCAATTTAATACGGTCTGCTCTTTCTTTTTTGACTTGATACATGCGTCTACTTTTTTGTTCTTAGTTTCGTCAGCTGTTGGTCGTATAGTGTCGTAAATGTATGCTATTTATAGTTATTTCGGGGCATTCTGTTCATATGTGTCAACCATTGCATTATGATTAGCATATTCTTCACTGTGTGTTTCTGTTGAGTCTAAACAATAACCGTATTTCTTCACTTTCTACCGATATTAGTTCAGCGTTTGTAATAAAACGGCTTTAACGTTAAAGTTGTATCATTTCTACTTTTCCAGAGGAAATTTATGTTATTTATTGAAACGGTCTTTTTTTGGATTATATTAATTGAGTATTCCATGTACATAAGTTATCTGATACATATAAACAAGAACTTATCAATTCTAGCGTGAAACTACCCATCCGTAACTTCGGCGTAAGAAAAAGCTCAAGAACCTCTTATCAGTCCCGTATAATAGTGGTAATGAGCCAATAATTTATTTACTTTGTGCAGTTTCTCACTTCTTTTATCATTGCCTTTATCACTGCTCATTAATATTTTATCGAATCACGTGTACCTATTACTCGATTCCTTTACGTTCGTGTTTAACGATTGAATAGGTACCATTTAATATTTCCACAGAACGGACCCGTTCCTCGGAATGGGCTGGAAAATGTTGTAAGTCAATTCGATTAGAGCCTTTATAGTTCTACGAGACGGTTGTGAAAATAGACATCCAATTTATCTCGGAGAAGTGTCGGCTTCGCAATTTCAGCTCTCAATGAACGTACTTGAACCACTATTTCGAATTGGAAACAATTCCAACTGTCGCTGAAGCCTTCCAAATTTATTCGATAATATCGGTGCCTATGTGCGAAGCTTTCTAGTGCATGTGCCTAATTTACAAAGCGAGAGAAAAACAAAGATCCTTTTGGCATTGGAATCTGTAGCCGTGAATATGCTGATGTTATAAGTTAACTACTAGGGACATATTGTAAAAAAGCTCTACTCAATTCAGAAGGCACAATTAATCAGATAAAAAGTATGAATCGATAGCCCATATTCCCTCACCGTTAAACTTGCAAGGCAAAAATTTGACAGTACATGATCATAAAACGTAACACCTCGATGTATGTATCGTCGATATTATTTAATCGAGTATCGGACGCTCATTTGAATTGTTGATGTTGATCGACTGGACGTCACGTGGTGTTGTTTCGGAATGACACACAGACACCAGTAATTTCCTGGGAGATTTGTGTGATGGATTTATTTGTATCATTCGTTGGAATCAAATTCGAAACTGAAAATAAATATTACGAACAGTAACATTCCCACAAAAATACGTTTGATTGTATGTAAACATTTTTTTTTCTCTAACTATAAATTGACGATAGGATTTTAAACTATACTTATATTTCCAATATGAGATTATCTTTTATTTATTAAACACGTCTTAATTTTCATTCATACGCTATGCGGATTTCAGAAAACTATCCTCGATCTCTGCACTTCTGTAGTGTCGAAAGTTAAAAAAATATCTACTTTGTTAACCACTATACCATCATTAACTACCTACTTGTACATGATCATCTATCTCAATTTAAAGCCATTACAACTGCCATTGTAAACGTATGCAATAAAACGTACAACGTACATAGTAAATTGGCTAATCCAAACAGTCATTGAAGAACCGATTCTGTTATCAATCAGATAAGATATGGCGGAGTGTAGTGCGTGCCTCTTACCTTATCATTGCCGTATTGTTAGGTATCAAGCACACTTGCTTCTGTGGCACTTGTTTGTACAAGTACTTGTGTTGAGTCCACATGTTGGCTTTCTTCTTGATATAGCCACATTTTTATCTTTTTTCTTGCTAAGTATATTTAATAGAAAATGATGTAGGTTAGGATCAATAATCTAAGATCTTGACATTACTCTTGCTGGACCAGGTTTTGACAGAAAAGGAAATGATACAAATAATTTTAAATTTGAGTAGGTTGTACTCAATCGTAATCGCTGCCTGCATGAGATAGGTATTAGCAGTTAATCTTTTTACAAAAACAATCGTCTTAACATGTGGCATCGGGATACCGTCGGAAATGTATCGTGAAAGTTATTTTCTCAGGCGGCCCCAGATCAGTCCGCGCCTCAAGCGCGACGCACGAAACCACTTTCGCTGATCCCCGCAAATATACTATACCTACCTACACTCCAGCAGATCTGGGCCTCTGGCAGGGCTATTTAGATCAAACGACCAGATACGACTACTTCCTTACTTCCTCAGGCTAAATGGCTCTTGTTAATTTGAAGATCTAATGTCGTGTATGTAGTCTGACGACGCAAATGCTAAATAGCAGCCTTAGGCATTGGTCTAGCGATAAAATATAATAATGACCATGTTTTTATTGATAGGAAGAGTAATAAATTTGCACAAATTGTATGTCAAGTCATTTTTGTAACATACATTGTGTTCTGGGAAAATTTATAAACGTTATCTATCCATATACTACGTAAACATTTGTAGTAACTGTTTCACGTTTAGAGCACATAGCACGCTTCTGATATAAGTAACATCTATTGTTTGTTTGTTATAAGTACAATATTTTCAAAAATGGTAACTGTACGCTTCTTATTTCGTACTAATATCAACACCTGTTACACAGTTTCTAAACTACATTGTTCATTAACTTACCAATGAATGAATGTATTCTAATTTTCTCTTCAGCCAGCCCACCTGCGTCGGTTGAACTTTTTATCTCGTCAGAGATAAGTTGATTGCTCCCACGCGAACAATAGTGACACCGGCGAACAATTATTGTGTTCGGAATTGAATCAGAATCAGTTTCTCCAAGAAGAATGCCGAGGGCTCTACTATAGTATGTATACATACATGTACATCTTACTATGAATATGATGTCTAACTTTTACTACCTGTCTCGTTTGTTGATTTGGTTTTTTTGTGAATAGATACGTTTTTGAGTACCTACTCGATATAATATGTAGCTCACCCTAATGCTAAGCATTGCCTGCATGTACCTACAACTTTATAAACGCATTCAGCGACAAATTTACCTATGAAAAAGTGCTAAATGGGTTTTATGGCCTATTTGTAGAGTGTAAATTAAGATTATAGTTAGAACACTTATCAAGAAAACAACTTATTTATCACCTGCGTTCTGAGACCCGTGGCCTGATGTTAGCTATAGGAAGCAGTTATCGTTTACGTGCATTTTTATGAGATGTTCTTCTGGTTTCCGGTGAAAATAACTTGTTTAGTTTTGAGTTTCCCATACACGACATATGTATGAGATGGACTAGAGTTGATTGAACTGGTTTAGTAATAGATAAAAGGCAGTAGTAAATGTGCAGTAATCGCCTTAAATATTAACCGAGATGATAAACAAATCCATAAACAGTACAGGAAAACGATATCATTTGCTGATGATTTTTTCCAAGGCTTTAGTAATACGTTTTAGCTTTGACTAGATGTTGTAGGAAGTAGGAGTTTATTATCAGCATCGTTAACTAGCACTTTCTGTATAATTATTAGTACGAACTTTACTTAAATCGACAGAGCGTTCCGTAGCATCTATTAATGAAACTGTAGAAAACCTCTTCATAATGTTGTGGGTGGAGGTTTTTTTTATTGGGGCTGGGCGAGTCGTGTGTCGAATGCACGCAGCCCACTGCCACATATTAAAGTAAAGTAAAGTAATTTTTTTAATATTGAGAAGCTGGTTGAGATGATATCACAAGAAACCTTATCTAGCAGTGCGAAAGTGTAAAATAATCATAAGAAATAGATATACCAAATGCTATGGCAATAAAAATATATAATAAATTACCCAACCAAATACAAAATATTGACAAAACCAACATATTCGAGAACAAATTAAAAGAATTATTGATCCAAAAATGCTACTATACAGTTGACGAATATATTAATGACGATAAATTAAATGATGATTTTTTTGTAGAATTACAATATAATAAAAAAACAAATAGACCGGCCCGCACACAACAATTAAAATTATTTGTAAACACCCTTTGAGGGTATATTGTGTTCTTCATGTACCAAATTATGCATAAAAGATCTGCAACATTTTATTGAAAACACAGTAGTACAATAAATGATTTGACTTTGACTTTTACTTCTAGAAATACTCCACCATAAGAAGTCAGACTATCACAACGAATAAGCAAGTTAAATTCTCATGTCACTTAGCAAAAAAAAAACTAATTGCGTACAGTGGAGAAACTCGAAAATTCGCAAATCATCGCAATTTTCGCACAAACACTACTTAAGCTAAAAGCATAAAAGTACAAATCAATTGTAACAATGCTCTGAATTTTATCTGACTTACGTAAAGTGCACCTATAATAGAGTTACGTAGTAAGCACATACGATGTTCATTGAATACTTATAGCTGTATTTGTGGTTGAGTCAGACACGTAATTTTGTCGTAAAAATAACCAATTCAATGACGTAATAAGGCCTCGTAAGGTTCACAGTTTGTTTTAAGTATGCGAGTGTCCTTATGTTTGCGTGGTAGTAAAAAAATCTTCGCGAGATAATTTGTGTACATTGTACGTACTTAAATCTTGGATTACTTCCGTATCGATAAAACTGAAAAGATTGAGTCGCCTAATCGTTTTAATGAGCTTTTAAATGCTCACAGCCCAGTGTTTCTTTTTAGTTCTCTTATTTCTTGTATAACACATATGTGTACAGTGGCATTCCATTTTGGGGGTTTCCGAGGGTCAGATTACATGTTAAATTGTAGGTCCTGGCTGTTTGTCTAGAACGACAGTCCGTAAGCCATGTTAGAGACCCTTCGGGCGGCTTGATTAACTCTCGACACCAGAGTTGGCCACTCTCATTCGATAAGAAGAAGAAGTGTGTGTAATATTGTAAAATAATGGTCAACTCTTTTGAGTTTACTGCTTTCATAATCCAGATGGAGTTTTGAACATTTTTTTTTTTTTTACGTGTGATAGGTTTACGTTTGACTACAGCCTGCCTGATGTTAAGCATTGCTGCAGCCTAGGGTGTAACACGTTTACCTAGAAGATACCTATTAACTCTAGATTTGAAAACCCCTGGATTGTAGTTCGCAGGAAACACAGCTTCTGGTAAAGTGTTCCAGAGCTTTGCCGTCCGTACAATAAACGTAGAAGCAAAGCGCTGCGTTCGACACTTCGGCACTTCCACCATAAAACGATGTCTACCTGCGGACTTTCTGCTTGTTCGGTTATAAAAGGGAGCTGAGGGAATCAGTTTATGTAGCTCCTCTGTTTATGTAGCACATCAAATAGTTTCCGTGCTAAAAGTTTTAATTCGCAAACTTAGTAATATTACGATACACTGGACGAACACTCGACCGTACCTTCATGTTTGTTACAAATACAAGTCCTTTCTCTAGAAAGTTTTGTGGGCGTACTAAGTAAGTACCTACTTTATGCGTCTTACTGTCCCTTAATACCAACAAAATGTCATATAATAAGTGATAAGCAATTTGCTGGAAAGAAAAGGAAACTTTAAACTTGATATACGACGTACGGTGTTTTATGGTCCTTATACAGTTGACCACAATATCGTTTACCATCTGGTGAAGTGTGGTCAGGCATGCTCATATACTATGAGAAAAAAAATACCTAAATACGCAGTATATATTTTTAAATTTTGATGTAAGCTTTACATTTCTAAGGCTTTTGCCATAGTTGTAAATCATATACCTTAATAATGCAGTGTAGGCATAGTTACGATTATGATAATATCATCGAGAAAGTTTATCCTTCAAAGTTCACCGTCCTGGCTTGTGTTATGACACTGATTACTTGACCCTTGCTTGCAATCTCAGCCCTTCTCAGGTCATTTCAATCTCAACACTGCCACATCATCTCTTTGTTACTACTTCATATACCTATAATATAATAAGTTAACGTAACCATTGTTTGTGAATAAACTATCTCCGCCAGACGAGTTACCTACATAAACTAGCTATATACATTACATTGTACATTGTATATTTAGCATAATAAACGATTATTATTATTATAATATTATTACCTATGTTGTAAACTCGTTATCGGTGTTAGTCATAGCGTCATAAACGTAATATACATAACAATACATACAAGCTACTTTAAAATTATAATACCATAAAAAGAGGACATAAAATCCGTGGAAGAATATGGATTGCAAATCTAAAGTACCTAATTTATGCGCCAAACTGGTTTAAATGTTGTCAAAATATTATATTATACATTTTTTAACATATTTAATAGAATAGATGAGGTCATCTGTATTTATTTAGACGGGCGAAGCGATAAATTGGAACAAATATTTAGATTTGTTAAACATAAACCTAGATTCTCATTTAAGAATTACTCCATTCTGATTTATTATGTTTTAGCTGCACCGATATTCATGTGTGACGTGATTACAGACCGCTGTCGTATTTCATGACAAAGCTGTAAAAGACTTACAACTCTTGTTATTTAGATTTGCCTCTGTTATTCTATGTTGTTTAATGGGTTAGCTTTATTTACTTGACATTTAGTTACACTTATGATAAAGCACTATAGGTAATACTTCTGAATCTTCTTTGACTCAAATTTATCAGATCGTAAATAAGTAAAACACCAGAAAAATCTGTGTGTAGCGTTTCTTTCCGTTATAAGGGCCTTTTTAAATCGCTTCATATCTTATTACAAACTTTCCAATTTAGTAAAAGAGAATGCTAGCAAGTCAATTCACGACACATCCTCCGATCTAGTCAGGGAAGAGGAAATGGCAACTTGTCGATAGGAAATACATGAGACATGTGACATAGATGGCAATAATTACTGAAACCGGGCGGATGTTACCAGTTACACGCTAGCGGTACAAGGGCGTCTTATCGATTCGGAAGTTCCGAACTAGTACCATATCCGATAGGAACACGCCCGTGCCTCAGTGAAGCAGGGTGTTCGTACGTGGTTAGCAAAGTTAAGCCACTGCTGTCATTAGTAGAGGCCAGTTCTTGGATAAGTGTACTGCAAATGTTAGTTACTTTGTAGAATGTATGATGATTTGGGGGGACTTTATTCATTAAAGTTCTAATTTCTGAAAATGATTATGTAATTTTTCGAATTCTTTTAAAGCCAAATATAAAATTAAAATTGTGATATATATCACAATTTTAATAAACGAATAATTCCTTATATCTGCTCAATTTTTCATGTGTGATTATAATTTGTATCTATGCAGATAACATGTGATAAGCTGACAATAATATCCATTTACTCATGCGAAGTATTTTCAAATTGGACACCAAATTACTGGAAGAAACATAAATTTACGTTCCCTCTGAGAAAATTCAGAATGAGTAATAACACCGTAACTAAAGAAAGTTAATTCCATCGTGTTTCCAAATCCAAGATGTTTACTAGCGGCGTTTGATTTGTTTATCAAACAAAAAAACAGACGTAACCTCTCACCAGGGGGTCGTATATCTGAGACACAGCGTTTCCTGTCGTTTCCGAAGTAAAGCCCGCGGGCGGTATCGCGGTTATACCACGTTATACATAGGTAATATGTCTTAGGTACATCTAATTAGTAACAGTGTGCTCTAAAAACTGTGCCGTCATTCATAATGTTATCCTTAGGCACTGAATATCCAGCGTACATAACACAAAATTGTAAATTAAAACCTAATATTTGCAAAGTGATGATGGGCTGCAGGGGGTTTTACAAACCTGGAAAGTTTTCACTCGAAGACTAACACTAAACGCTTATCATAAAGGTCCTTGGAACTTCTGTAGTGGTGTCATTGGCTGAATTCAGTTCGTTGTGAAAATATAGAAGCTATTGATTGGTGTACTTGTAAACGCCCTACTGTTCTGTCAAATTAATTTGGTGTATGTTAGAAACGTCGCTGTAAAGAACCGTCTGTGCAAAATGAGGCCGTTGGTTTCATCTAAAAAGATTGCGTCCAAATCGCCGCGGGCCGCTGCGGTGGCGGCCACGGTTTGACAGCTGTCAAAATTATGACTTTGCTCGCCCCCGCTGCCTGCAGCGCTACAAATTAGTGGCGGCCGTTTATTAGATTAGTGTGATTACGATTTCACTACCACCTTGTTGAGACAGGAACTGATGTCTGAGTACCCCTAGGGCACTGAATTTCCTAGATGTAATTTATTATGTTGATTTTTGGTACCAGTAGTACTTACGCCAACATTATAAAAAAACGTATTGAAAAACTTTAAACGTATTTTTTTGTAATGTAAGCCCACATAATGAAGAGACTTAAATTCTTGACTAGAAATGTAAAATCAAGATTCTATCTTCTCCCCAAAAAGCACCGTAACCCGCGATCGCTTCCGCACCTGTCTAACTCTAGCCTAATTCATAGTGAACGGTAATAAGCATCATTTGTATGTAAAACACAACTATCCGCCGTTGTACCATTACCCGTACACGGCTAAACCATTTGGGCAGTAGTTTTTAGAGGAAGTTTGCATATTGAATGCGTCGACATGGAACAGAAATGAACTGGGCTACTATTTTCTAAGCGCACACAGCACTCGGAACAAACTGAGAATGTGCATCACCGCTAGAGCCGCTCTGGTGTAAAATGAGGACAAAATGTTATCATAATTAGCTAACCTAACCTATTTTCCGCTAGGATCGCTAGTGGATTTTAAGATTTGTAATGTCAAATGTTAAAAAACGGCAGCCCTCATGCTTCATTCGGTACCGGTCTCTGGTAGTGCTAATATAACTGTGTTGACATATTATTTTTGAATAAAACGTCCTGTCAAGGCTTGTCCATTATTATTCTCTGTTGATGCCCGTACAAAGCTAAACCATGTGGGGAGTCATGTTGAGGAAGTTTGCACATTGAATGAGTTTGGTTATTCTTTGCCTACACATACTACTACTACAAGTACTGCTACTACAAGTGGCGCCATCAGCCGCTCAGTCTGAAGTATATGGAAATGAGTGTGGATTTTCGCGCCTGGCAGTTAGTAGACCGTAGCCGTTCACCGTAGTGGTTAAGGCGTTCTGACGGTAGCAGAAATACGCAGGTTCGAATCCTGCCGGTCGTGATTATTTTCGCTCATTTTCCAATAAAAGTTTAATTTAAAACAACCATAGTGCAGGTTAGCACTTAATAAATTAACTCATATTCTTTGCCTGTCTTAACAATTAGTTTGCGGAACACTACAGTTTTACGAGCTGATATATTGAGTATATATATCACAGGTGGATAAGATACAGATTAGATCTAAGCACTTGAAGCATCTCAGTGTAAAATTGACGTTTATAATTAAATGTTTATGGTTTTTAAATTGACCACAGTAAATACTTAAGTATTTGCCATAAGTAGGGAATAATTAAACCAACCAACATGCGTCACTTCATTAACGTAGCTTAGTAAGTAGTAGAACAGAATACAGAGTAGGTACAAGTAGTTAGTAGCTTTTATTTAACCACAACTTACAATATTCTCAAGAAACAAAAGTATGTTAACATGTTAGTCACAAAAAACCTAGTTTTATTAGCTAAGCGGAACTAAGCGGAAGTTACGGCGCCTGTGTTTCAGCTGAGATGCATAGTTTTTGTCGTCCATTTTTTGTCCTCAACTACGTCTCACGTTTATATTAAGTATACATCCGTTTACAAGACTCCATCATAAGTCTACCGCTAATTACTTCTTATCCAATTTACCAGAACTATACGCTGTTTGTACACATTCAAGTTATTATAACCATTAACTCTCAATTTGATGTTAACTGTTGACTTATAGACGGTTTTGTAACTCTCGACAGTCATTAGTTATGTATGCCTTTCTTCATTACAAAATGTCCAAAGTCAATCGCCTCTCTCTCTCTCATTTGCAATCAAGTTGTTTGTTTGCTTAATGAATTATGAAATATTTAGTATCGTTGTTATGCTCGTGTCGAGATGAATACGAGTATGATTGAGAATTGAGAGGTTTTGAAAAGATGCATCGTTGTGCTCCATTCATGATTGGCATACAACTTCACTTATTGTACAGTTTAATGGGAACAATAGAAATTAATCACTTCGATTAGCAAAGTAATATCAGTATCGTTACGACTGCTTTTAAAGCTTAAACGAAATGTATTCCTTTGTTTTTAGACGCTTCGAAAGCTTTTAGTCACATTGTCTACTTATATCTTCTATTTCATCAGAGCCTATACGGCTAACATTTTACGCATTTGGCAAACTTAGTCTAGATTAGTTGATTGGGTTTATCATTTATCTTCCGTACTATAATTATAAGAAAGAAACTACATTGATCAATGATCACTCATTGATTTAAGTGTAGGTTGTGGTGTGTTTACCTTTCTCTAAAGGGTGAGGAAAATGATACAGACGCCATTAAAAACCATCAAGTTTGTTGTTTGAAGTCTGTTAAGGAGCAGTCGCAGCGGAAAAACACTACATATTTCTCCAGAGTTTCATTTACAATAGATTTCCGCAAAGTAACGCCCGATTTAATATCTTAGACGCTACTGTTTATAAGAGTATAAAAATCACCATAACTAACCACCACCTTCCCCTCGTTTCAGAAACAAAGCCATCGCCGACTACCTGGGCAGCAATGGGTACAACGACGCGCTGGAAGCGTTCAAGAAGGAGGCCGACATGTCCGGCGAGATGGACCGCAAGTTCGGCGGCCTGCTCGAGAAGAAGTGGACCTCTGTCATCAGGTTGCAGAAGAAGGTTGGTTTATAAATTTACACCATGACAATCTTCCGTTCTTTCCCGTTTCGCTTTTGTCAGAGCGATCGTGGTCTCGACTATAAAGTAAAGTAAATTTTTATTTCAGCAACCTTATTGTATAATTTACATGATTCTGTCTTTTGCTTTACTGGGAACTGTGTTGCAAAAGACAGGTTCTTCCAAGTGGTTTGGATGGTTAACAAATACAATTAAAAGTAAATAAAACTAAAACTATGGACATCATAAGATAATAATAATAGAAGAACTTGTATCAGTATGTATTAGTATCGAGAAGTTCTGAAACGTTCTAGACTCTAGATACACATGATTTTATCACTTTTAGCCATTCCACATAAAAATCTCATACGTGACTAATCTGGATGCTGAATGCTCAGTCGCTAAAGGGAAACCTATCAGCAAGCCTCATTATGCTAACGTTTTCTGTTTTTTTCTTAGGTCAGGCACTCTTATTCCTTGATCTCCTTATACGACATGACACCCGCCTTTTCTTTTACTTGGTCCATGTATGACCTTCTCGGCCTTCCACAATTTTCCCTTAATGATGTTTTTCATAAATTCGTCATGTCGTATAAGGTGGCCAACCATATTCCAACCATTATTTTATCTTTTTTATTTTACTTACATCATAGAATATGAAAATGGTTCGTTTTAAGTCTCTTAGATCAGCCTCGTATAGAGTGTCTGTCAGAAGTCTCCTGTTTATTTCGTCTCCGGATCCTGTCCAAGCCTTGACTGTTTAAGAAGTTCATTGCGGTTTTCCAGCACATGTGTTTTGCTCATTACAATCATCATTAGAGCAACATCCGCGTATGATACGAAAAACTGGTCGACCGGCTCTTTTTGCGACAACAGCTTTTACGAAAATAACTAATCTGGTTTTGCAGTTCCCAATAGTTCTAGAAGTGTGTCAAGCTGCGCATTAACACAATAAATGTCAGTAATGTGTCCTAAATTAAAACGCAGATGATATTTTTTTATACAGTAGACATTTACTTTGATTGACCTTAGGTGTAGTCATTATATTTTCACGTCATTATATGTACATATGCCAACGAAGAGAAGAGTGGAGCTGCATTTAGCTGTTATGTGATTGGTTTGTTTTTACTCCTATGTTTATCTGTACTAAGAACTTTCCATATCCCACGACGTTTTTTTCAGAGTTTAGTCAAATTCATTGCACCAAAAATGAAGATCCTCATTTTCCTGTTTCAAAATGCGAAATTGCAATACTAAATCATAATCGGCGCAGCGTTATAATTGATTAACTTGCATAATAATAGTAATCGATTGCAGATTAGAGATGATCACGCCTACTGTTCGGCCCCTACAATATCCGTTACGCAAACCGGCTTCTATTGTACGAAAAGTGTTAGTAATTGCTAAACGTCGACGTTTAATGTCTTCATTGAACTGGATAGAGGTTAAAATGTTTATTTATATATCGTTCGGTTTGATGAGGTAAGTGGACTGCGTATCATGAGTTTCCTATTTGATTTTAACGTTTTGAATCGTGTAATCTCATTTGGATCTTTGTTACTAAATGTTATTGCTAGAATAACGATCAACCTTGAATCACTATGTTATACATGTACATGTATTTGCTTAGCGGCACCACAATTTTGTGTAGGTCAACAGATACATAATAAACTAAACAATGAACTGACCAACCAAACTGCCGTTGTACGTGTAAATTGCAGCGCAAATATCTGTGGCCGTGACTTCTAGAGTTGCCAAGAGCTGACCAAACCCACCGCGGCCCACTTCTAGTAAGTCTATGTGCAAGCTTAAAGTTTAAAGACGCCGGCACGAGTTGGCAACACACCCATCGATCTGTGAGACGTTTCTAGGTCAGCGGCGACGATTTTTCAAACGGCCTATCGCTAGCGCGCTTAGCATGATCACAATGGCAATACGGCATATGATTCTCCACGCTACCCATGCCAGTAATGGCCAAGTCACGGGCGCGTGTTGTGTTGTTATTGACAAACAAATCACAGTGAGCATTGCTATTATATCCGTGCTATAGCCTCAGGTCATTCGCTACAATTCTCTACAAGGAAAAGTGAATGAGCCACATATCGTTTTGTGTGTGTGTTGTGTTGAGTAACACTAACTACAGTGCTTTGACCTTCGGAAGAGTACGCAAATGATGATTGCCGCTTGATGGTTGTCGTAGTGTTTCACTTTTGTTTTCGGACAAAGATGAATTGCTCTGGACATTGAATTCTGATGTCTGCTGATTCAGGGTCAAGGGTAATTGTTCACTGATTAAAACAGTACAAAGCGTTTAATCTTACCTTGATTCTGTGACCGGCGTATCTGTAGATTTTTTCATAATGCAGGCAATGTTTCTATCAAATAATAAACATAAGCATTATTCTAGATACGTGCTTTACTTCACAACGTAACCAATACTCAGCATAGAAAAAATATGTCAAAAAATACCACTCATGTATGAGAATACTTTACGACACGCCGTTAACAATATAGATTATAGGCCCAGCTGATAACAGTACAATGTTGTGTACTCACATAGTTAATTAGTGAGTACGCGTTACCGTGGGAATAACAGCACAAATCAGACGTTAATTATCCCTACATTACTCGTCGACCCATCACCTCTGAATAATCGAGTGATACAGCGAAACCAAACAAATGGAGGACACTGCCCTCCTTGTCTCAGACCTTGCTCTACTATCGAGTACAGATGCGGATTGTGTTTGATCGCATGGAACTTTTATACCTACCACAAACTGAAATAAATGTGTAGCCATTCATAGGGTCCTTCCTTATGCATAAAAATATAATATTTATATATGTACATATATTGTTCAGGCAATTAGCATGCTCCATCGTTTTACTCTGAGTTTCTTGTGCTGATATCGTTTTAGGCGAAATGCTGACTTGCCACTTACAACCTTTGACATATTCCGATAATTTCGCATAGCTGTAGTACCTTTTTATAAAGAAAAATATCTTAATAAAAAGGTACTACAGCTATGCGAAATTATCGGAATATGTCAAAGGTTGGGCTGAGAAGTCAATTAACTCATTAATAAGAGCTCTTTAACTGTGGAGTTGACATTGGCGATCATCAAGAAACAGCTGGAGACAAAAGAGTGGTTAAAAGTTAATTTGGGACTTTAATATAATTTATCTACACTAATGTTGTAACATTCTACTTATGTTTCCAATACTTGACTTATAATTACTACTGTTATAGCACAGACAACAAAACACTCAATTTAAGCAATTTCACATGATGTTATAATATCCACATCGATATCGTAATAGCTCATTATAACATCGAAAAAGCGTGACCAACCTGATTGCAGGGCCAATCAGGTTGGTCGCGCTGCACTCTCGTTGGTTAGATTTTAATGGCGGCAAAATCACTGTGACAATACACGTACGCGTGAATTTAATTTAATAAATTATCAATGCATTAGTGAAGATAAAGTAGTGTATGCAACTGCATATAACACGGGTATTAAAACACTCGTTACTATTATGAAATTCTTAAACTAAGAAAACTTCATTATATGACACATAAACTACTATTATGCGTACAAGTAAATAATTTACAACCTACTAATGATTCAGTAAAAGGAGATTTTACTCAAATGCAGTAATAAAGCTTCGTTTCCTCCGCCCTGCAATGTTCCTAATGCCTAAATATATCCCCCATGTTGTGATGGGCCGGGACAGGTGCTTACTGAAAATCACAGGATAGGCATCTTGTAAACAAACTCGACAGCAGACGTTGAACAGGAGTAGTCTGATATCTGTGTCTGGATATCCTTACATGGGATTATTTTGTTAAATACACACTCATGGTAGATAATACGAAAATTTTTGATGGGTCTAGACTGCATAATTTTGTTAAGAGTAATTTCTCAGTAACAGTTGAAGTACGTTGATTGTTAATCCTTGCCAAACAGGGTGGTTTAGTAGACGTAGACAACAACGTTACTTAACTGTGTTGTGATAGATCAAGCGTAAACCTAACCGACATAAAAATATACCTAATAGTTTTGTTGAAGTGTCAACATTTATTGCGGTTAGAATCTGGAAGCGAGGATAATCCTCGAAGAAGAAGTAGAAACTTGCCAGTGTTTTGATCCCTAAGTCCCAAACCAATACGAGGAAACAGGATGTCCTTGGAGCTGATTCGACTTTATTGCAAGGACACACACACATACTCGAATATGGGTCAAAATATTTATGACAGGAGTAGCTTTTACTACATAACATGTTACACCGAGGTTTCTTCTCTTTACGTGATCCAAGAATAAGAAAGACCCTACTCCAGATATGTCATTAACGTTTGCCTGTTATGTTTAAATAAAGAAGTGATCAGACTTGTAAAAATATTGCGAGTCGCTTAAAATATAACTTTGTGCAGTTGGTGCACGTCATTTCCCGGAAAGTCTGACATGAGAGCATGCTGAAAGTTTTGACAGTCATCACAGACTAACTGGAATACATTAGGCTTTTAATCGGAATGAATCCGTAGTTTTAAAATAGTTTTGAATGTCACATTAAAAATTCGGCTAAAAAAAATATTGTACGGTTCATATCTTATAAAATTAAACTTTGAATGTTTATTATAAACGAGAAATAATGCAGTCGTTAGTTTAGTCCTGGACTAAAAATGTTAGAATGGCAAGTCTTGGGCTATGCTCTAGGATTGTTCTATAGGCTACTATAAATACATACATAGACATGTTCACGCACTATAATCTAGCGATCTTCAAAGCGAAAGTGAATCGGTTGTTACAGGGTAAGCACGCTCCATCTTAAGCCACAGCCTTTGTTTACCATTAGGCAAAATATAGTCAAGTTAGTTATAAAAAAATCTTTATATGCTTATGATAATTATTGCTTTTTTCTGTCTCCAGGTGATGGAGCTGGAGTCGAAGCTGTCGGAGGCCCAGAAGGAGTTCATCGAGGGTGCGCCAACGCGCGGCAAGCGCACGCCCGCCGAGTGGATCCCGCGCCCACCGGAAAAGTTCTGTCTCACAGGACACAGGGCGACTATTACTAAGGTACGACATCGCTTTTAAACAGTAACGGTCATACTTCTCTCTCTCTCTCTCTCTTGAGTCGTATTTCCTCAACGACTGAGGGTCGTGACATGTCCTCGGATATTGTGGTTCTCAAATATGTCGGTCACACTTAACGTCGCAGACCGTGTACTCATATACTGATAAACACACTCAAACAGGACTACACAATAAAGATTATAAGTAGGTACAACTTTCTTGACTTTTTATTAAAATAATGTTAGGAAAGCAAGAGTAACTAAAGGAACCCACCCAACCTATAACGAAGTGGTAATATCGAATAGAAATTAGCACCTAGGTACCCTAATTTCCTACAAGACCAGATGTTGCCAACTATTTGAGAGCTCTGGTACGTTTGTCTTTGCTCTTTGCTAACTTACAAAAAGTTACAAACATAATCATAGTGCGAAGTTGTTGATAAATAATATTATCAACTCTTTATAATGTTGGAATATGTAAAATAGAAGACACCTGCATAAATAAATAACCATTCTCTAACAAAATCAGTTTACATTTGCGTCATTAAACAAAAACTCGTATCTGGCAATAGGTGTGTTTAGCACCTATATTCTTCTAATATAAAAATGGATCGCAAAATGTGTTGGTAAGCGTATAACTCAACAACGCCTAAACCAATTTGATCAACTCATTTTTTTAAATGTTCGTTAAAGTTCAAGAATGGTTTTTACGGCGAAATAAAACGAATATTTTGGGTTTTTTTTTAACAAATGGTGTTTTAAGAGAACGATTTTTAAGTATATATCAAACATAATGTGACCGTGCGAAGCCGGGCAGAGCCGCTAGTAGTATATATATATATAGTATATGTAACTTAGAAGTCGAGTCAGATTTCAGTTTAATTCGAAGATATTAAACGGCCGATGCTCTGCACCAATTTTATAAGTCGTTAAGTTTTTATGGGCGCACGAGAGTTTCTTGCATAATCTTACGATCGACACTTAATTTTTACTTGCTCTTTAAAAGACACCTTTCCCACTCAACTTTGACTCGACCTCATCAATAGAGCCAGTAATGCAATAATTTGCTGGCAATAAATCTCAAAGATAAGGAAGAAGTACGTCGTCACTTTCCATTTTAACAGTATTGGTCAACTTATCTTCGATGGGAATAATTGATCAAGTTCTGCGCTCGTTTTATTTTACATTCGGCCGCATATTAGCACTTTCTATTCCAATTAATAGACTTTACAAAGTATTAAAACGTTTATTGTTTTGCTTTTTGCGTCGATTTCACGTGGATTCCATGAATGAAGAGATCGTTGCCTTCCGTCGACTGTTTTTTTTATGAAACTGGCAAGATTGAGCGCGGCAATTATCTCAGTTGAAAAGTGTAACTTTTCAACTGAGATAATTGATCCCATCCCGATCCGCATCCCGTGATTATGTCGCTTGGCTTCCGTTATAGATTATGACGCGACGACGGCGCTAGCGATTAATCTGGATTAGAATGTTTTAGTGTTCTGATGAGTTCATTAGTTTCTCACGATGAGACATTTAAAGGGCATAAAATATAAAAAAATGGCTTGATATATGATTTTGGAAAAAAAATATCACAAAGAAATAAAACAGAATTTATCTTTTTTATGCCTTTTACTAATCTTCGTTTTAATTAGCAATAAAATAACCCTTGATTTATGTAAAAAAGTACTTAATTCATTTTTACTTTCGAAAAAAGTCATACTTTTGAGTCATACAAATCTATCATTTATCACCATATCTTACCAATAACATAAAAGAATCTTTTAAAAATGTAGATAAAATTTTGGTACTTTTGTACTACCTAAATTGCTTATAGACTTAAAATGAGGTTATCATAGGGTACGTTAAGTAAAGCAACAGTCTCCCCCAATTTCCTCCCGGTGGCCCGGTTGATAGCCTGCGGGTGGTCCGCGGGGTATATCAGGCTCAGAGCTAATGAGACTCCACTACCGACTAAAACCTACCACGATGTCACTTCGTCCCGGCAAGGACGGGTTTCGCGGGCAAGCAAGCAATGTTCCTCCGCATTAAACCCGGTTGATAACCTCCGAATCAAAATCAATTAAATTATTAACTACTAGCTTTTGCCCGCGGCTTCATACATATAAACCTTATTTTTGAATCACTATCTATTTAAAAATACTGCATCAAAAAGCTGCATCTGAAGATCTGCATTTAAAGATCACATACAGGCAAACGCGGAAAGCAACTTTGCTTTTTCCTATGTAGTGATTGTTATTAACAAGTTATTAATACAACGTTGCAGGTAATATTCCACCCGGTGTTCAGTTTGATGGTGTCGTCGAGCGAGGACGCCACCATCAAGGTGTGGGACTTCGAGAGCGGCGAGTACGAACGAACCCTCAAGGGGCACACCGACTCCGTACAGGACATCGCCTTCGACCACCACGGGAAACTGCTTGGTGAGTCACGAAAAAAACTTACAGAACACTTGATAACCTCCTTTTTTTGGAAGTTGGTTAAAAACTTACGGAGATAGTTCGGTTTCCCTAGGCTTTTCGTAATTATCATAAAGTCCGGAAACTGTGTTTGTTATGAACAACAATCTAGGTGTCTTCAAATCTACCCAGCAGTGGGATCCCAAGAGCTGTGGATGATAATGATTTGGAAGTCTGTTAAAAACTTACGGAAATAAGTAAATAACTGTTTGTAATAATAATTGAAGAAAAACAAATTTAATTAACTAGAATCAAAGTTATGATAAAAACGTCATCTCAAAGTAACTAAACACCTCTTTGTCTGCTCGTTTATTGCTATGACTCAGAATCCTGTTTGCTACCTAGGTAGGTAGATATTTTACAGTGTCTAATAAAATAACTTAAATTATCCTTAAATAGCTGTGTTTTTCTAATCTTTTCGTAATTATCATAAAGTCCGGAAACTGTGTTTGTTATGAACAGCAATCTTGGTGTCTTCAAATCTAAGAGTCGATAGATACCTGCTAAGTAAGCGTTTTGCACCCTAAGCTGCATTGCTTAACATCAGACGGCTGTATTCAAACACAAACCAAACCCACGTAAAACAAGAGAAACTTCTTGATTCCAAAAGTTTTTCACGACGCTATCATGATGAACTGTTACGAATCTTTGTGTGGATATGAGGTGATTACTACATTATTACAAGTCTCTATATTATGACTTCTGAGAAGTCAGTGCGCGTTCTGTTCCCGTAAAAAGTGCCTACTCTAGGTGTCACTTGCCTCTTGGACAATAGGGAAACAGCTAAACGTCACGGTAATAGAATCATACAGTATTCCAACTTCATATAAACGGACGACGCGCGAGCTATACCTACGCGCTCGGGTCGTGGCATGCGCGCGGCAGGTTAGGGCTGCCAGACGTACGAGAAATCTCGTACCGTTACGAGATTTAGAGGGTCAGAACGAGATTCAAGATTAACAAAAATCTCCTACACTTTTTTTTTCGTTAACTTTTTTAATTGTTCCCGGCGATGATTTCGAGGAATATATAGAAAAAATGAAGAAAACTATTCCGAACTTCATTTAAATATATTTCGTTCGCAAATTTTTTATAAGATTGATTTGTTATAGTCACATACATAATCATGGTTTTTTTAATTAAATCTATCAATCAAAAAAACAACTTGCATTTTTTATTGAACACCTTCTATTCAATTCACAAAGTATTTTATGTAGGTAATATTAATATTTTATATTGTTACTAAGTATCTGTGCTAATAAATAAATAAAAAGTAATAAATTTACAATCTCAAAACTAGATAGAAACTCAAAGTAGCCAGATGCAATTAATACGCTGTAGGTGGGCGACAGCGACAGCCCTATCTCATGTTTACGTACCGCGCGTATGCACTTATTTCAAGGACACGACGGCCGAGTTACAATACTGTATGATTCTATTACCGTGTAAACGTTTCCATTTTCGCTTCTCCTGTTTGTTTCTGACCGACATTTCTCCTATTTCCAGTATCCTGCAGCGCCGACATGTCGATCAAGCTGTGGGACTTCAACCAGACGTTCGAGTGCGTGAAGACAATGCACGGCCACGATCACAACGTGTCGTCTGTCGCCTTCTCTCCCAGCGGCGACATCGTGTACTCCGCCAGCCGCGACAAGACCATCAAGGCATGGGAGGTCGCCACTGGGTACGTACCACATCATGTATTATGATGTATATCCTTATGTTTATGTATATTATTTATCTTCTCGCATCTACTCCTGTTGTACACCACGTCCTTTATAATCCTTTATTAATTCCTCTCCATCCAATGGTTGCCTGGAAGTGATTGCTTTTAGCAATAAGGCCGCCACTTGTGGCACTAGATTAATTTATGAATGTAATTTTTTTTATATATATTTATGTGTGCGACAATTAAGCATTATATATCTATCACATTAACTACAGTAAATCAACTTTAGGTCCTTTACCGTAACGTAGTCACTATTACCGGGTTAATTGAACGTGACTAATAAAGAGTGGCCAAGTTAAAACTGTGAAACAATCATAACAATCTGTTCTCTAAACCAGAAGCTGTTGGTTTTCAAGTTTTTGATTTATTCAGTTCTTAAAGATGCTTTACCAAAATAAATAATGGAACACAAAAAGAAAACCTTTGTCTGTGATTTAAATCAATATCATATGTCATTCTATACTACCGTCCTTGCTCATAGAATTCCGAAACGTTCTCTTCGTGAAATGTGATAGTTCACACGCGAATGTCCCACGATTATGGAATTATACTAAAAATGCAATTAAATCACGAAACTCAATAATGCACCTTCAGTAAACACACAATTACAGATAATGAACTTTATTACACAAACATTAAAGGCGTTTTTGTCTTCAAATTGTGTGTTGAAATTTGTACTCTGTCATTACATTCCATCAAATAGAGCAGAGGTCAGAGAATTACGTCGGAAATTATCCAAAAACTGTCGGATGTAAACTGAAAGTGAAACCGTGAAGAAGCGAAGGCCAAACATTAGTTAAACATTGTTATTAGACAATTACGCAATGATGACATGTCTTGACGCCCCCGTGTTTTGTGGCTGTCGAAACTATAGAATTTACGGCAATTGAGAAGTGCTTTCACTAAGATTTTTCCACGATGTTGACTGTTCACAGTATTTGTTTACTTAATCTGATTATTTATTGTTGAATAAGCGACGTTTTGTGTTTTAGGCACTCTTATTTCTAAGATACTTACTTTGTTCGAATAAACAGATGCTAGGCCAAGGCTAGCTAACAATTAAAAAAATTAAATGCAATGTTTTAGATTTTGTTATTTTTCCCGGTTTTTTAACTGGCGCGTCTTTGCAACTCGTATTTTTATACGATGTAGGACTAAAACCCTATATTTTTCTTGCTAGTACGAGAGCAGATTTCCGCCCACCACGATGTGTCTACTGAAGAGTACTTCGCTAACGAATTAATTATGCGGGGTAAACTGGAAATATGATTCAAGCTGGAAAACGATGCTGCTTTTACTGTGAAAAGTCAGTCAGGCAGTCCTGATAAATTTTCAAGACTCCCAAGCTCTTTTCGCTGTTGCTATAATAACTTAAGTAATCCCTATGTAATGTTGTGGGCAGCTACTGCATCAAGACGTACAAGGGTCACCGCGAGTGGGTGCGCATGGTGCGAGTGTCGGCGGACGGCGCGCTGCTCGCCTCCTGCTCCAACGACCAGACCGTGCGCATCTGGAACGCAGACACCAACGAGTGCAAGGTATGATACTCTAGATGTAATAGGTATCTTATAGGTAAGCGTGTTACACCCTAGGCTGCAGCAATGGTCAACATAAGGCAGGCTGTGCCTAACGTAAAACTATCCTACGTAAAAATAAACCTGTCATACATATGTGGTTTACAAGGAGAAATTCGTTCATTGTTATTCTTTGAATTTCATGAAACTTCCTATGAGATGTACATAGATTTTTTTCTCCTTTAACTGTGTATTTGACAATATGGATAGCATTAGGTCGATCATCTGCTACATCATCTTTGCTGTTTGCTATGAAGCTTGCCTGTGACAAAATATAATGCTCCTTTTAAGGATGTATTTATTCTCTATTACCGCGCATCTAGATAAGTTTATTAAAAATGTTCGTACGTATTGCTCTTCGGTATTACTTATTCTATATTACTTTCGGTCCGTTTGAGAGTCTCGTCTCACGACTCGGCCCTGACAAACCAAGCACATGTACATTACTCTAAATAATCACTTAATTGTTAATATGTCTCTTTGTTTATCATTATTGTTATTATGTGTAGCTATACTGTATTCTCTCTAACTCTAATTTATGTAATTATTAATCACATTTAGATCAAGCTGCGTACACATGTTTTGGTAATTTGTTCTAGATCGACACTAGCTTGAAATGTATATTCAGTTAATTTAAGAACATATTCTGTTTTTTGTGCCATATTTTTTTTTGTTAACCTGTATTGTCCCACTCCTGGGCAAAGGAATCCCCTAACTCTCTTCATGCGTCCCGGTCGAAGGCCTCCTCACATAAAATAAATAAATAATGTGTTGTAGATGGAGATGCGCGAGCACGAGCACGTGGTGGAGTGCGTGTCGTGGGCGCCCGAGACGGCGGCGGCGGCCATCAACGAGGCGGCCGGCGGGGACAACCGCCGCGCCGCGCACCTCGGCCCCTTCCTCGCCAGCGGCTCCAGGGACAAGTCTGTCAAGGTATAACGAGCATGTTTACAAATAAAAAGCCTTTTCAATCATTCGGTCAACCGGCTATAGTCACATTTTGCACTCAGCTGCATAGTCCTTTCTGAGAGAACTAAAGGTCTTCTTCGGGCTCCGGCCGGTTTGAAAACTTTACACCAGAATTAGTTACTCTCACACAAACTAACTTACTTAGTTTTATCGTACAGTAGTGAATAAAACTTAGGGTGTAAATTTATTGATTAGATTGACTTTGCTCGAACCTACTGTAGGCAAGAGCTTCTTCTTCAAGTTCTATTTTATAAGTACAGTGTTAAACAAGATATTGTACATACAATACAAAAACATTGTGGCATCTGTGGCGTGACCAGTTCAGTAGCGTCTAGGTCTTCACGGTAGGTACTATAGATCCTCGCGCTGTGATATTAATGTATATATGACATAGTTCGAGTAAGAAAATACTAAGCAATATCAATGCTACTCTAAGCTATAGTGATCAACGTATGAGTGTACTCACACGTTGATTGCCTACTATAACAGTCCCTGTGTGCGTACTACAGATCTGGGACGTGAGCACGGGGCAGTGCCTGGCGACGCTGGTGGGGCACGACAACTGGGTGCGCGGCGCGGCGTGGCACCCGGGCGGGCGCTACCTGCTCACCGCCGGCGACGACAAGACGCTGCGCGTGTGGGACGTGGCGCACACGCGCGCGCTCAAGGTGCTCTACGCGCACCAGCACTTCGCCACCTCGCTCGGTACGTACAACACACGTGTGGGACGTGGCGCACACGCGCGCGCTCCAAGTGCTCTACGCGCACCAGCACTTCGCCACCTCGCTCGGTACGTACAACACACGTGTGTGACGTGGCGCGTATCAAGCGAGTGTGGCTCAGCGGTTCATCCCCACTTTTTTGTTTTATTTTTTCTTGGATGAAATGCATTTACGCATCCTCGCACTCTCCTCGGCAACGGGCAGCGGGGTATCTCGGGCTCGGAGCTAATGCTGGTTCCAATCCGCCCCTGCACTAATGACGTGTATTTTCAAGTTATGTGTGGATTTGCACTTGCTTAACGGTGAAGGAAAACATCGTGTGGAAACCGACATGTTTGAGGACCACAAAATTCGAGGACACGTGTCTTCCGTGGCAGGATCTGGGCGCCCAACACGATGTATCTGTCGAAGAGAACTCCCCTAACGAATTAATTCTGCGGGGGAGTCGCGTCCCTTAGTCATGAAGAATACGTCGCAAGAAAGGGGAGTCCGGCAATTACCTGCCCATCATGTCAGTCAGCACTCTTACATAGAAAAGGGATATCTGTGAATATTTTGCACGAATTGATACTATATGATCCACAGAGCGATTCATTATGTAGATGATTGTATTCATATGTGTATGATTTAGAAACATGACTGAGTGTCAATCACTGACCAGTATCCATATAATATCCCAAGTATAACCTTCTTGAATTCCTCTCAAAACCAACTTATTAAAGTATCTCTTCATTTCGTTTCCAGATTTCCACAGGAGCTTGCCATACGTGATATCCGGCAGCGTGGATCAGACCGTCAAAGTGTGGGAGTGTCGCTAGGGAGTGTTGCCATTTTACTAAACAAACTCACCGATGGAAAATCCTTATCGTTACGTTTCTCAGCCAGCAGGAACGGACATGAGATCGAGGGCCGGAAGAAAAAAATAGAGGAATTAATTTAATGCTAAAAATACTTTTTTTTAGACCTGGCTTGTATGTATCAAAAGATATTGTGATTTATGACCGATGATAACTCGATCTTGAATCGTTTTCGTCCTAATTTTTTTTGGTAAAAAGTAAGAATCAAATTTGCCGCTATTTTCACAAAACCATAATCATTAAATATCTATGTGAAATGAGACATAAAAATATCAAGTACATACCCTGTTTATATTGGTCATATGGCTACAAATTTTATGTCCTATAATGCAGGTCTAAAAGGGTGCGTTTAATTTCCTCTTGCCTAAAAAAGGCCGCGATTCGTTCGTTTCAGAGAAATAGTTACTACTTACTCTATTCGTTGTAGTTTTTTTCGTACTTGAGACGATGCTATGTCTTAGGAACAATTTCTTCAATCAAATAAATATCATTTTTATAATTTTTTACGCTTTTGAAATTTCAACTTACAATGTAACTGATCTCACTATGGAAATATTAGTATTTAGTTTGTCAATGTCTAGTTAGAATTGCTTGGAATTTAATTATAATATTGCATTATAGTATTAAATTAATATTTGCTTTGATTTAAAGAATTTACTTTGAAAATTACTCATTAACCAACTTTGTTATCAAACAAGAGTAGAATAGTAGATTAGTAGCCGAGGGCTGTAAGGCATCAATTGCAGCCCGAGATAGTTAGGCGCACGAGCGCAGCGAGGGCGCCTATAGTTCGAGGGTGCAATTGATGCTTACGCCCGAGCTAACTACTCTGCTTTACATCTCGATTGTGAGGTAAGTAGAAAATACCCGTATTACAAGAATAACACATTTTAATGGTTAAAATGTATAGTGAAATGTGAACAATATTAAAATTTTAGGGACAGGTGTTTTTTGGGTATGTTAATAGTTTGAGATTGTGATATTTGCTGGTCACGGACAAAATCAGAACTTACTCGTTTTTCTTTTCGCATGAACTCGTCGTAAGTTTTCAAATATCTCTTTAGAACTTTCAAGCAAAATATTGTTAATTGCTACTTCAGCTTCAATTTTCATTGAATCAGGAGTGCAGCTTACATAATATATCGTCATCACTTGCAGAACTCATGTTTTTTTCCTAATTAGCACGTATTTATAAAAAAATCCCAAAAACAAACAACATTTAAAATGAATGTTTTCTCTTCCCGCCTTTTTTCTTCTTTTTTTGTCAGGAAATAAATTGAGTATCGCCGTTCGATATTTAAAATTGATGATTATCATACGAAGAAGTTTAAGTTTGAATAGCGAAACGACCTCCTTTGTCTACTACTTGAACTTTTTGAAAGAGTGAAAAGTTTTTTTTTAATTACTTACCGCCCTAGGGCTTTTCTAGCTACATTATTACCCTAGAGCGCTAATTGGTTACTTACAAGCCTCATTTGGGGGTAATAAGGACATACTTACCGAACATGAGAGATGTAAATGTCATTATTTTGTATCGATAGCAAATGATTGAAGAATAAAATGCTTTCGTAAAGTTTCGCCGTGCGTAGTAAGATTGGTAATGTTCTAAGTAGACATTTCAAAGTACGAATAGCTTCAGATTGTTACATTCCATCTGGATTTAACTCGCAGCCAACAGTTTTACACACATTTTAAATATCACAATATATACCCTGCCTAATATAGCATGAGAATTTTGACAACTGTGCCCACATTTTGCGAAAAATATGTCGAAATTTTGCAATAAACGTGCGATATATATGTAGAAATGACAGCTGTCATAATTCCCATAACTTGTTAGACGAGGTAGTATTTATCGAGATATAGTCCCATATATCTCAGCATTGCTATAATGACTGGGCAAGTAAATAGCTAGTTAGTGACGTAGCATCTGTCTCGTGCCGGAGTAGACAGCGCCCGAGGGCGAACATTAAAAGCTGTGTTATTATTTAACAATCCATTAATCTGTTTTATTTTATAGTTATTGTTTACTCGTAAGTGCGTTTAGATTAAACTTTATTCGGTAGATATGAATAGTTAAGAATGATTTTTCTTTACTCGTTCGCTCTAGAAAACTTGTACCTTGATTTTTTAATTGATAATTTAGATTTATATTATTTCGATGGTTATTCATGACAATCATCTCGGATTTTAAATAGTTTTAGCTGCCGTTTCGTAAAGTGATCGACCGCCATTTGTAAATATTGTTTAGCTTTCGAGGTTTGTCTCGGTTCGATACGACGTTCATTATGTTTGTTTGCAACTCAGGCTAACACCATCTATGGATGTCTCTGGAGACAACACTTTTATATATATTATTGTTTTTTTAAATTCTCGGTTGGGTTGTTAGAAATGCGCGCTTCTCGGTAATATCTGCCGTTTTATAGGGACTTATTTAAGTTTTGGCGATTCAAAACTTTAACTATAAGTTAGAGAGTTTTATTTTAAAAGAAATATGTATAATTATTTATTGAGAAAATTTCAGTTACTTCGCTGTCTCATACGAATTCCTTCGAGACGTGTAATGATATAGAGTATTTGGAATGTGGTTAAAAAATATCATCTCGTTAGACTCTATCTTACATAGATTTATTGATTGGTTTTAATAAAAAGCTTACCAAATCCTATCCAGTTTTCCTAAGATTGTATTATTGGAGTTGTTATTTTATAACCACATTGTTCGCGATCTAAATAAAGCATTGTCATTGTTTATCTACACGTAATATTAACATAAGTTACATTTGTTCATCTAAATTAAAGTGTGTGATATATCATAATGGAGGCGTACTTTGTTGTCATGTCCCATGTGAGGTAGCTAGCTGCAGTTAGTCGGAGCCTACATTCAGTATGTTGGATATTTATTACTTGCTGTATTGAGATATTTGGTTGCCCTAGCTGTAGAGGTACACGTATTATAGTCATTTAGTGAGTCCACTCTTCATGGTTCCTTGGTTTAAACTAGCAATATATTTGTACCAAACAAGTTGTGAAACTACCCACAATTAAATAATTTAAACTGCGGTAGCACTCTTCTAATAGGTCTATAACATGGCAAGAAAGTAAAGAAACATGTTTCAATACCTTAACGCCTGAAACGACTTGTCTAGGTAATGCAACCTTTTTTCACCACTCAAAAGGTACGAAAACCTATACCTTATTGCTAGTGTAAACTTTGTAATCATTTTAATGTAATACATACAAAACTGGATTCCCATAATATACATATAACTCAGGCTTGCCGCTCGAGTGGGCTCGGTACAGACGCTTTGCCGTGTTGTGCTTTATATATATACTTCCTACAATACAATATAGAACAAACATAATATTTTGATACCTATAAGTACTATTTATTCTACGCTTGTGTCTTTCTATGTGTGCTTTACGAATGTTGGCAGGAAATAACGCGTTGATTTATTAAGTTTTGTGACTGTGGTCTTCAAGGCGAGAGTAAATCGGTCTCTTCTAGGCAACCGTGCTAGATCGTGACCCACAACGTTGCTTGTCAAAAGAAAATAGTCAAGCGTAAGCCTATTGTGTACAAGATATGTGTAAAAACCTAAATGAAATGGTTTAATCAAGATCAATGGTTCATCTTTAACTATCATCAGGCAAAGTAGTTGACAGACAAAACATGCCGTGAACAATTTTCGATAAGAAATGCTAAGATATTTCTGCCCTTTTTCAATCTATAAATAGAATAAATATTTCAAGAAAAAAGGAAGATTGGTTAACTTAGTATTTGTCAATAGCGTTATATTTCCTGTCACGATTTGTAAATGTGTTTCTAATTAATACATTCGCTTGATCAATGTAAATGAGTAAATACACTGTGTCCCGCCACGGAGATTATATTGTGATCTGTGTTCGCAGGAGAGAAACCATTCGTAACATCTAGTCATGTTTTACAGAGTAACGGTAAAAGTGAAGTGTCAAAAAATACTTTCAGAAGACTTGATAGCCTCCTTTTTTTGGATGTCGGTTAAAAAGATCTCGAGTTATTCTTTACGTTGTAAAGAATACAGTGTTTTGTGAATGCAATTATATAACAGAGTGTATTGCTTGTACATACGCGGTTTATTGCAGTGTTCAAAACATCGATAGTATATATAAACATTGGACAAAAACTCAATCCAATGAAAACTTTGATTGCAATAATGATGCTAGATTTGATAACAGCAATTGACACTTTACTCTATATCTGCATGTCAGATGTCATGCCGACAGCATATTTTAACCCATTTCTACAGTTAACAATATAAAATAGTAATCTCTATAACAATTTGAGCTTGATTGTTCTCTCCTGCTTGAATGTCCTAGTAAATTAATCGTATTACCATAATCTCTTATGATACGGCAATCGCCTCATATTCAGCTTGCAGAATTAATTGTAATGTAACGATTTTACACGTAAGAAGTTTGTATTACAAATATTGGTCGTAGGTAACTGCACTCAATTACTTATGCTTAAAGTTAAGTAATAATTATATCGACAAAATATGTTTAATCAAAACAAAATTCTCTTGGAGATACAAAAATAATGAAGATCGTTAATTTTAGTGATTGTTCAAGTGGAACGCTTGAAGACAGGAGAGTTTTGTAAGTTTAGTAGCTGCCAGCGGTAAAACGTTTGTTGAAATTCACATAAAAAATTAATTACCAAACATTACATAGAATTTGGTTTAATATTTTCTGTAAATAAAACAAATATGTAATTTATGTTGGTTTGTTTCTTTTACTATGTGAGTACCTAAATCCTTTTACTTTAGTAGGTATTAGTATATAGTTATTTAATTATTAAGGGCTATTTAGGACACCTGTTTGTCTGCTAACAGTAACAGTATATAATTACTCGCCGATTGATAGGTCTGATTTCAAACTCTATCAAACGTCTCAAACTGTCATGGTTCTACATCCAGTCATCAATGATAGACGTCGTAGAAAAATTTGATTTGCCTGCTACATCGGGCTAGATCGAGACGCAATTTCTAAAAAAACTTTCAGAAGACATGAACCTCCTTTTTTTAAGTTGGTTAAAAACAGAGCAAAATAATGTCCGCATTCCCACATCGTTTAAAGTGTATTGGTTCACTCAAGGTCACACAGACAAAAAAGGAATAGGGCATCAATGGAGTCACTAGCCCAACCTATCAAAAAGCCTGTCTTAGAAAACTTTTAGATTAAGTTCCATGAGACATTGAAGTACCTCAGGGATCTCGGGACCTATGTATATTTTTTCATATATCGGAGCACCCCCCTTTTATTAAACCCCCCCTCGCGGGCCCCTAATTACTTTATTTAAGTTTTTACCTTTAACATATATGTAGATAGGTTTTCATATAAAAAAATATTCTGTTTATATCTTGAACACTAGGTAGATACTCTGTAGGTATTATGCTCTGTATTCTGTGAAATAAAATAAAATGTGGAAGTGATGATGACGATTATGTTTAACATATCCTGGGATAAATGAATTAACAATGTTAAGTCATATGTTGACATTGACACTTGTAACAGCGACATTTTAAGTATTGGCATAACAATGCTGCCAAGTTTTAAAGTATCCTTGCGTAGTGAGAACATTTATAGTTTATTGGGTTGCGTGCTATAAGGTAAAATATAAAATTTATGATATAAAATAAATATAAATTGATTGCGTAAGCTATGCAAGTTCGAAAAAAAGTGTAGTTACAAAAAAAGACATACAAATCAAAGCAGGTAGTAAAGATTTACTTCTTAGTGTAGGTAATCTTTCTATCTATATATAATAAAGCTGTAAGAGTTCGGTGTCTGTACATTAAAAATAATTGAAAAAAAAAATAGTTGAGTAATCTTTATTGATGCAATAGAACACAAAAATCATGTTTTAAAAAAATTGATTGTTTGTGTGTCTGTCGGTATGTTTGTTCGTTATAGACTCGAAAACGGCTTTGTCTACGGTTTGTCCATTTTCAAATTAACATTTAGTGTTTATTTTATTTCAATCGGTTCGTAAATAAAAATGTTACTTATGTTCATTTGAAACCTTTTTATCTCAAAATAATGCGAGCGAAGCCGCGGGCTTCCACTAGTAATTGAATATAATCCCTTAAATTTTATCTTTATCAAGCTTTGAGTATTCAACCAATAGTATTGATAGTCTGATACCAAGACAAATTGAATACATGGTAATGATGTAGTTGACACACAGCTGAAATGCAGCTGAACTAGTATAACAGCAGGGTATTTCACACAGTCAACTGGCAACACTTCACTTGCCACTGTGACATGAAACGGGCCGCTTTTGCTTGCATTTCTCTGGAATTAATTTTGGTTTTTCGATCGAATATAATTGTTAATTTTGTGTGTTATCTTGATAAATAAATACAGTACAGAAAATGAATATGGACGTGGAAGAATGTCTCAAAGAATGGGAGGACCTGGTTTCGGATTACAAACGTTTGGAGGTATGGCTCAATGATTCACAAATTTCTTCATATTCCTTCTTGACTACGGCTGGTATATTCCGCAATCAACATTTTATTTTATTAGTTTCTTTCTGTATACCGATTCATTGGATTGTTTCTTGTGTACATTGTAAATGCGAATGACTGATAATTTTACCTTGCTAAGTTAGTTTGATTACAATATTTACATTAGTGGTTTACCACATGTCTGCTGGAAGTCTTTCAATTAATAAAACATTTTTCTTAAGTAAACATCATACATTCATATTATAATATGCCTATTTTATGGTAGTTCTAAGACTTGTAAACCTCCAACATTTCTTAAAACTATTATGATCTTATTGACATATTAATTTGCATTATAATACTAATGTTTTGATAAATGAAAGATACAAGAATTGGTATAAATTCCCAGCAGTGAGGTATATTTTTTAAATCTATTTATATATGATTTATTTCTCTTTTAACCAATCAACAGGCTTTTAACTAAAATTATTAGATAAACAAAAAAATTGTGGTTATTTTGTGTGACTGAAACAAATATATAATCCATAACATCAGGCAATGCTTCAATTTAGGTTGGCTGTAGACTAACATTAGTCTATTTCATATAAATAAATGAAAACTTGAAATTATGAGTTACAGCTTTTGCTTTGATTAGTTGTAGGTATGTGTCATTGAGCATATAACTATACATAGAGTTGACAAAAACATAATGTGTTTGTTAACTTTTTGCTGCTACCAGGTTTTTGTGTATGAAAAATGATCTTCCTACACCCTCAAACAAAGCAAAGGAACCCACCATTGTGGGAAGTAGTTCTTGAAAAAATAATACTGTAAATATCCAGGATTAAAATGGCCACTTTATAATATAATAATCAGTTAATACAGTATTCTGTATTGCTACATTTATGCCTGTTATTAATATCAAGGATAATTAAAGAAACTACAACATACAAAATAATTAAGTACCTATGTTTACTTGGAAAACATTCAATAATAAAATATCTTTATCTGATATGCTTCATGTATTCAAATGTAATGTAATTATACCTAAGCAACTCTGAAAACTACACTTTATGTATGTATATATTATATGTAAGTATACTCAGGGCCAAGGTTAATGATTAGGTACTGAATCTCATAAAAATATACTAACTCTTAACAAGCTATTTTTACTTCACTGTGTAAATATTATTAGCAAAATAAATATGTGACCAAAGAATATGACATAAATATGAGTATGTATAAGTACCTTACATACAAGGAAGTTCAAACTCCATTTAATGAATCAAAGTTTATGGGAAAACACAAAAAAAATCATCATGCTATAATTCTAGAGCCAAAGTATGATAAAACCATTAAGTAATGTAAATGAACTGCAATATTTTACCATTAGTTGATTGAATAAATAAATATTTCAAGACATATATGTAAATATAGAATAATGTCCATATTTGTATATATATCTTCTTGAACCATTTAGTCATATACAGGTATATTATCATAATCTATATGATCCCACATTCATAAATAATAAGATAAATAATACATAGATAATTATCAGCATAAATGTACTTACATACTTGGTAATAATAATTGTGTGAATTTTTAAATGTACTTATATGTATTTAAGTATACTAAAATAGAATTATATTTGTATGAAACTCAATGAGACACAAATTTATGAATATCTGTATATGTTTGTTGTTTTAAGTACCATTAGGTACATTACTTAAAAATGTATTTTACTTATAAGTTACAAAAGTTTATTACTTAATGGTGTTTGGCATTGCTTATTTAAATATAGAAGTTATATAGGCTATTAAAACAATACCTTAACTTATATTGTTTAAAATTATAGTTACACATGAGTACATACTTACATTATTGAGATAATATTCATGGCAAACATTACACAAATATAATGTATATCTTTAAAAGCCAAACTGTCTGAGCACAACATGGTGGAAGTTTCTTTCTGGGACATTCTAAAATACCTTATGCCCTGTATAAGTGTACAGTGGACACATGCTTGGAAATAGATTTCTAACTACCCGCTCTTAAAACAAGAAGAATGACAAATATTATAGTATCCACTCTTTTTATTGGTTAGACATTTGTTCAGGGCACAACCTTCAATTTGTAAATCTATTGCCAGGCACCTAACAGTTGGTTTCAAATCCCTTACTTTACATGCATACCCTTACATTATGTACACTGCACCTCCACACAGTGGTTTCTGGTGACTTTGTGGTCAATTAATTGCTAGTCTTTCATGTCTAAAAAATCCATTTACATTAAGGAAAGAAAGAGGAGAAGAAAGAAACATTTATTATGGTCGATTTAAAAGAAAAATAAACACAATTAAGTACAAACATAAAATTTGCCAAAACACAGCCCAACTCAGCATAACGCTGGTTGTGTGGAAACAACCGGCGCAAAAAATAAATAAACAGAAAATTATTTAAATTAATAAATTTGTTGTTCAGTTTATTATTTTTCATTACAGACTTTAAACAAAGACTACATAACAAAGCTGGAGGAAGTTGGTGAGCTTCAAGCAGCATGTATGAAGGAACTCAATCACCAGAAATATCGGATGACCATTATCAATGGTGCACTGAAAAGGTATATAGTTCATTAAGCTGATAAATAAAGTTATTTTATGTTTTTTGGTAGTAAAGTCGAGTTGATAACGCTTTTTAAACGTCCTGAAATTATTTCAGAACATTTTACACAGCGCCATCTAGCCCCACAATGAACAAAATAATATTAAATTGTAAAACAAATTATTATATTAACACATTATATTCCCGCAAAATTTATTTATTTATTTATTATTTATTACTTAAAAGCGTCAGTTTTCTAATATCAGTAATTAATGAAGTCATCACACTTGTGGACAAACCAATTATGAGGAAATTTAATATGGGTCAGTCAGACAACTATTATCAAGCTAATTTTATTTTACCTAAGTACACCAATAGATTTATGGTTAGGAATTAAATTTGCTTCATTCATGTTTTAGGCATTGGCGTCAATGTTTATAACCATGATCACTTTACTATATGATCTGGGTTTAAAACAGAGCAAGTGGAGAGTTTTTAAGAAACTATTTTTCTAGCTTTTATTTTAAAAAAACATAATATGAGATCTAGTGCAAGACTGCAGATCCACTAAGTAAGCGCTTGTTAGCTGCTAAGGTCAGGGCAATCATAATGTAGTATATGTATATACTGCTGATATGCTCTAACTACGATTTATGTGTTGTTTACTGCGTGATAGGCTTATGTAATGCGGTCTGAGTATGCGACGGTAGGTCAGATGGAAGTAATCTCTAAAATGTTAGAAAAGTAACTGTATCTATTTACAACTCTATCAAAGTCAAGCAACTATGTGGTCTATAATTTTGTTGAGAATGAATGTAGGAAACTCACTCAGAGTACACATAAAGTAATAACAATAATAATAATGAATGAACAACTCAACACAATAGCCTGTAACATTAATACCATGTCTGCAATAGTTACTTTATATACCTAACATCCTCTATCTGTATTTTTTACTTAATTTTAAGTATAATATTGTAAAAGGCCTCTCAGTGTTGGCTACGGCCCCACTGATGCCTTAAAAATACCGGGCGTAAGGCCCGAGAATCTGTGAAGATAATAATAAATAATAATAAAGTAGATGAATTAAGTACATAAATTGATGTAGGAATTAATTACGTAAAGTCATATTGACTTGGCCTAGACGTAGACATCTGTAGCAAGAATATGAGCCGGCATCTAGGGAGCATAATATTATTAGAGCAGTAAATTTATTTGTTATATGAGACAAAATGCACTTGTTCCCTTTAAATCAATAGGAAATTCGATGCACTTTCGAAAGTGAAGTGAAGGAGAAATTACAATACGCAAAATCAGTTTTCATTTTACGTAAATTATTATTTTCACCAGCATTTTCTTATTTCGTGTATTGGCAAATACGTAGACCCCCAACAGTACATAGATATGACATAATCTAGTTGATAAATTAACGAGCCGGTAGGTAGGTATGATAGACGGTGGATTTACTGATAACATTTGCGTTTGACGGTCAAATCGGACACGCAGATTGGTTTAAGGTCCATCCCAGATGTAACTTGGCGCTAATAAAATCTTGAACTAAAAAACATCACCATAGAATATTTACTGTGTAGGTATTTAAACAATTGTTCTTTGCTAGTTATTTACACCTAGTGTTTCGAATTTTCAGTTATTACATCTAGTGTTTCGAAGTTTGAATGCTGTCGCGCACGATCCGGATGACTATTTAGCTAGCTAAATAAAAGAAAATGGGCCTTATTACAAAACGTGGTTTAAATATAAGCCTGGACTAAGTCCGTTTTAGTTGTTCGAAAATTGGCTGTCTTCTGTCATAATTATCAAACTATCAAAATGTACCAATGTTAAATCAAAAATCCAATTTTTGTTGACATTTTGATTGCTTGTATGTAATGTCTGAACAACAAGAACCCACATTTTCAAAGTCCTGGACTAATAATTTAAACCGCGTTTTGTAATAAGTCGATATATCTCTCTCTCATTGAGTCGTATTTCCTCATGACTGAGGGTCGTGACTCCCCCGCAGAACTAATTCGTTAGGGGAGTTTTTCTTGGGCAGATACATCGTGGTGGGCGCCCAGGTCCTTCCACGGAAGACACATGTCCTTGGATATTGTGGTCCTCAAACATGTCGGTTTCCTCACGATGTTTTCCTTCACCGCTAAGCGAGTGCAAATCCACATATAACTTGAAAATACAAGTCATTGGTGTAGGGATTCGAACCAGGGTGTGTCTGGATGAAAAGCATACACTGGAACCACTGAGCCACACTCGCTTTTCGGTATATATCCATAACTATATCAAATAAAAGTATAGTTTTATCTAACATGTTGTAATCAAATTTTTCATAGGTGTTATAAAATATTATCACTCGCCTTCTAAGGAACCTGAGAATATTACCGTTCTTGTTATCTATCAGTTAATCCGTTTGCAATCATTATCTTAATTCATCAAGTACCTGCTATGTACGTACATAGGTATACAAGTGTATGCTGGGACTCGAAGTTGGATTTATACTCGACAGATAAATTCAAATTCAAAGCATTTATTTCGACACACAGGACACAACAATATATACATACAAAAGTGGACAATAAATAAAATAATTATAAATAAGTTCGTATTATGCCTTTTCAACTACATATTTCTTGTGCTGATTTCCCCCTTGTAACTGATTTTAATACACTTCTTCAGTATACACGTAATTACACAAGCAAGACTGCTTAGCTCAAATATCTAGAAAGAAATATCGTTATTGAGATACACAAACCATAGACTAAGTAGTATACTTAGTCTATGCACAAACTAACTAAACTCACATGTTAAGATTGTGATGCCCTAATACAGCCGCAACTCAGTCTAATGCTGATGGCACAGGGCCACCAGCGCTGATATTCTGTTGCTGGCTGGCTATATTTACTTATTTTTTATTAAATAAATCTTCAACATAATGCAGGTAACAGTGTGGTAACTGAATTGTAAAGTACCTTCATACAACCAAGTGACGTGCGACATACCGATCAATTGTTTATTTCCTGTTTCGGTGACGCTGTCGGTAGGGGAATGCAACTCGTTCCCGATGCCATTATTAACAGAGGTTTAGGAATAAGTTATGGCTTTTGTCTCTAGAATCGTATTTTCTCTTGACTGAGAGTCGTGACTCCCCCGCAGAAATAATTCTTTGAGGCAGTTCTTTTAGGGATATACCTACATCGTGGTGGGCGCCCAGGTCCTTCCATGGAAGACACATGTCCTCGGATAGTGTCGTCTTCAAACATGTCGATTTCCTATGAGGTCTTAGAAGTGTCATAGGCTACTTTTTATCCTGAAACAATGCGAGCGACGCCGCGGGCATCCACTAGTACTAGTATGTTTGTATGTACAACTAGGTACATTACAGGGAAATGCTGCTGCTACTAATTATGGCCCGCTTAATAGCTATTGGGAAACACTAAGTTAATCATTTCTAAGCTGTATGTTCTCAACTTGACTCTTGTGACACGAGCGTAGAGTCCATTTTCTAATTTCAGTAATCTTACCTGAATTATTCGCGATAAGGTCTCTAGTTTATGAAGTTGAGAAACTTAGTACTTAGCTAAGTTAATTAGGCAAACTGTTACACAGAATAAATATCCACGTACTTGTACAAATACCTACGTAAAAGTTGTCACTGAGAACCTACATGTATATAAAAGTTTAAGTTAAACGACCATAGTGCGGGCTTAGCACTTGACAAAAATAACTTATAACCTACATATATAAAAATTTGTTTTTTACATGATATAGGCTCACGCTTGACCTCAACTTGCCTGATGTTAAGTACTTGTACATACATATGCTGTAATCATATAGGTTATTCTTTGTAACAGCACATTTTTTATTATATCACGTGCTAATTAAGCATTCAGTACATGATCCTACCTATTATATTCGGCGGAGCATGCAATTCTCTAAGCTTGCAAAGTGCTGCAACACACTGGTTTTGCAAGTGTCCATAGGCGGCGGTGACTATGCGACGGCTTACCATCAAGCAGACCGTCAGGCTTTTTGCCACTTTTTATGTAAAAAAATCTTTGTTTTATTATTTTAGAAACAAACGTAATAATAAAGATTCTGTTAAAAGAATCCACCAATCAACGATCCAAAATTATAGTTACTGATCGAATTATCACATCACCTGACAATTGCATCTATATACTAATGTTATCTGCCAGGATGTCTGTCGGTCTGTGAAACCTGATTGATTACAATCTCATTATCGGAACAAGAGTTTAACATTGACATTACTGAGACACTTTATACATTTAAATATATCATACCGTTTAACTCTGAAGTACTTAATAGTCGCCATCAGCCGCTCAGTCTGAAGTGTATGGAAATGAGTGTGGATTTTCGCGCCTGGCAGTTAGTAGACCGTAGCCTAGTGGTTAAGGCGTTCTGACGGTAGCAGAAATACGCAGGTTCGAATCCTACCGGTCGTGATTATTTTCGCTCATTCTCCAATAAAAGTTTAATTTACTTAACAGTAGTAGTTATTATATACCGTGTGTAGCGAGTGTGGGATTTAGCAGTTCCAGTGTCTGCTTTTAATCCAGACGCACCCTGGTTCCAATCCGGCCCTACACCAATGACTTGTATTTTCAAGTTACGTGTGGATTTGTATTCGCTAGCGGTGAAGGAAACCATAGTGAGGAAACCGACATGTTCGTGGGCCTGTATATAGGACATGTGTCTTCCGTGGAAGGACCTGGGCTTTCACCACGATGTATCTGGCCAAGAGAACTTTCCTAAAGAATTAATTCTGCGGGGGAGTCACGACCCTCAGTCATGAGGAAATACGAGCCAAAGAGAGATAAATGAAACCTATATATAACAGAAGGATAGATACATGCTATGATTTTCTTTCTCTCCACGATGGAGTTACGGATTATCGTAAGTTTGGTATTGTGGTAATATATTAGAGTCCTACATGGGATACTTTTGTCCCGAAACGGCGAGAGTGAAGCCACTACATATTAGGCATCTACTGTATACTTATACGGTTTTAAAATCTTTTGATTTCTAAGAAAGTCAATATTACATATACCATAGAATACATAATATGTACAACAGTATTCTTTCAGAAATCTTAAGTTGTTCAAGAATAAATTGGCTTCGCTTCTTTTTACCTGTTCTCAGTAATTTTGTATGTTGATGTGAAAATAATGGGCAATTTCAGCCTTGTACAATGCGTAGGTACGAATTTAGCGTTTTGCAAGTGTCACCTTCAACACAGAATATATAATAGTGGTCCTTCGCCTCTGCAGGCGAAGTCTGTTGAAATTGAGAGTTAGTAACGATCTACGAATTAAAACCTGAAAAAGTATTTTTTTTGTTAGTCCAGGTGTTCTCCGAAATTTTTTTAACGGGTTTGCACTTCGCCATAGTTTGCCTGATAGTAAGCAAAGGCTATGGTCTAAGATGGAGCGTGCTGGAATATTTTAAACTTCTATAGATAAACATAATAATATAGTCAATAAGGTAAATATAATATAAATAGGGTTTATAATAATAATAGGGTGCAACTATTTTGTTACTCATCCAAGCCTCAAATAATTGTAATAGACTAATGTTGACAGTGTAAGCTGCAGGAACTAACAAAGGAAAAAATTTGGTTTTATTAAAAAAAATCTCTTATTGACATTTTCACGCCATTGCTAAGATCTTTGGCGAAGTCTTTATCTACCAATACATTATCGAGTAATTTATTTACACACTTAGTTAAAAACTAGTGGGTGCTCGCGGCTTCGCTCGCATTAAGAAGTATAACTTGCATCCCCTATTTACCCCTTTAAGAGCGGCATTTCCAAAAATCCTTTCTTAGCGGATGCCTACGTCATAACATCTACCTTCATTCCGAATTTCAGCCCAATCCGTCCAGTGGTTAGGGCTGTGCGTTGTTAGATCACTATATCAGTCAATCAATCAGTCAGTCACCTTTGAGTTTTATATATATAGATAATACAATGAATAACGTAATTATTTACTTTTTTTCATTCCAGGCTAGAAAAGAAAGGCGTACAAGATGACCGCGTCTCGGAATTAGAAAAAGAGATAATGAAAAGGAAAGCGATGCTTCATGAAATCAAATCAACACTTCCCAAACAGAATGGCTTGTACCTGCGGATAATACTCGGCAACGTCAACGTATCGATATTAAATAAAAATGATAAGTGAGTAACATCATCATCATTTCAGCCTAATGCGACCCACTGCAGGGTATAGGCCTCCTCCCTCTTACGCCAATACTCCCATAATATCTGGCGCTGTTCTTGCCCAGATGTTTCCTTTTAACTTTCTAATATCATCCAGCCACCGTTGCACAGGTCTTCCTATACTTCGCTTACCAAGCTGCGGGTACCATTCAGTTATTGATTAAGCGATAAGTTCCTAATATTTATTTGTATGATCTAGAACATATCAAGCAAAATTAATAATATATATACGAAATTTAAAAGGTTTAGTAACAGGTAAAGCTAAATTTTCTCAAAAACCTTTTACTTCTATCTAATATTAATAAATGTCTTAATATTAATTTGCAAATTAAAGTTAAAAACATTAAAACGTAAAGTAACTCTCCAACTTCAATTATTTCTATCATTTTTAAGTACTTGCTTTAAAAAGTGTTGTTAACATGATTATCTTCGATTTCATATAATAAGCTCTAGCAACTTGCATAGTCCAAACGGTCAGATGGCGAAATATATATATTAGTGGACTCTGTTTAAAAATGCCAATCCTTTCCTAATTTATTCCATGACGTATTGTTTACATAGCATCTGGATGTTTCACCTTGTTTCATACGTAGAGCTACGTAAGCATTGACGTCGTCGTGTTTGTAAATAACTGCTAAAATGTGAAGCTTTTTTCATGAATATATTTTTTTAAGTTATGTCAACTGAAAAAGTTATGCGTTTACAATTTACATTCCTTCAAACAAACGCTTCTTAATTCTATTCTAAAACCTTGAACATAGAATATGTACTAGGCTCTACAACTCTTTTAAATTATTATGATTTTGAGATTGTAATTAATGTCTAATTTGCACTTGCTATAAATTGTCTTGAGTGTTTATAATATGGGCTTGAAAAAGTCTACATTTGAAATAAACCGAATATATCATATTCGGTTTATTTTAAATGTAGTAATGAATAATAGAAAAAAAATACATAAATTATTTTAAACATGTATAAAAATTTGTTTGCGTAGTTGTATAATTATAATAAATTCATTTTATTCTTTTTCAGATTTAAATACAAAGATGAATACGAGAAATTCAAACTGATTCTCAGTGCCATAGCGTTTGTATTAGCTGTTACGAATCTATACATAGACTTCAGGTAAGTACATTTTAAATTAGAATTATGGGTATATTTAATTTTAGATACAATAAGTTAAATAGCATATTAAAAGCATAAATAGTTTGTTATCCCCTAAGATAGATCTATATTTGTATTTACTTGCTATGTATATTCCTGATGGTGTAAAAGTCACTTAAACTGTAATATACCATAACATGTCAATTTATACATTTTTTAACGACCTAAAAAACAGCCTTTATATTATTCAACATACATATATTGTGTTCTTCATGTACCAATTTATGCATAAGATCTGCAACATAACATATTCATGTAATTTTATTGAAAACACAATAATACAATTAACGATTTGACTTTAGCGAAAAGACGCAGGTTCAAATCCCACCGAGCCTATTATTTTTGCTCAAGTTTACATCTAAAAGAAATGTCTGAATCCTTCCAGGCCCCTCCAGCTGATCCTGATATTCCTGCTGGTGTGGTACTACTGCACGCTCACCATCCGCGAGTCCATCCTGAAGGTGAACGGGTCCCGCATCAAGGGCTGGTGGCGGCTGCACCACTTCATCTCCACGGTGGTGGCCGGCATCCTGCTGGTGTGGCCGCAGAACGAGCCCTGGAACCAGTTCCGGCACACCTTCATGTACTTTATAGCTTATATCAGTGAGTTTCGATTTTATTCTGGCTTTTTTCTCTGGCAATCTTTGTGATACTAGCTAGCATATAATAATAATAATAAAAAATAAGTTTTTATGGAAAGTTTATTTCTATTATTATTATATTATTCTATTATATTATTATGGAAAGTGCACTGGAATTCTGTCAAAGTAGACTGTTGCTCAAAGAGTTTCTCTGACAAACTTACTCAAACCCTGTCAAATTAGAGAGCTGACGGCAATAAATGACGAATACAGTAAATTTCATCAACATTCGTTCAGCAATAGCGTCATAAGCCCAGGTTAAGTAAGTGTATACGTGACGTATCAAGAATTTAAGGTTAATATTGACAGTTTGTAGTACATTTTTCTAATCAGGTTTGTTTGTGTGCGTTGATATCGTTATTCCATTTCTATAATTTACCTAGTCTTATAACATGTAATATATTTGATGTATCACATAGTAAATGTATTTAACTCCCATTGTATGATTGTTTGCAGGCACGGTGCAGTACATGCAGTTCAGGTACCAGAGCGGCGTGCTGTACCGGCTCAAGGCTCTCGGCGCGAGGCACAACATGGACATCACCATCGAAGGGTATTCTGCTTATTCCCAACCCAGAAACTCTCTACTCAGACTCATTTACAACAGTATTAAAGTGGGGTTATTCTTAGGGAAAACGTTTTGTCAATAAATCACATCATGTAGTTTAAACTCAACTTTTTTGATTACTTATGTTGTCTTGTCGTTTCTATGTGTAATAAGTATTTGTTTACAAAAAAGGTATTTAAGTATTATATCCGTTATCTAGTACCCATGATACAAGCGTTTGCTTAATATGGGGCTAGATGGCGCTGTGTGGTATGTCCTGAAATATTTATTATTATTACTATTCAAATGACTGCCGTGTCTTATGTAATTTTAAAACACGCGTTGTGTTATCATACTGCACTTAGTTTAGAATTAGTTGGGAAGAATTCACTTTCAAAAACATTAGTGCCCCAGCTCCTAGTTTGGAATTTTGTTGTTTTTTCTTTTTTTTACTTTTTACTATCAATTTTGAATGAGTTATTTTGTCAAGTGCTAAAACCGCTCTGTGGTTGTTTAACTTGAACTTTTGTGATTATTTTCGCTCATTTTCCAATAATAAAGGTAAAGTTAAACAGTTTTGATTGTTTACATCGCAGGTTCCACTCGTGGATGTGGCGCGGCCTGTCCTACCTGCTGCCCTTCCTGTTCGGCGGCTACGTGTTCCAGCTGTACGTGGCCTACACGCTCTACAACATCAGCTACCACCCGGAGGCCACGTGGCAGGTATGTGGCCGAGTGGGTGCATGCTAGGATGCGGGTGACAACTGCAAGAACATTGCTAAATATAAAAGCTCATTCGAATCTGTGAAAGACCGTTAGCTAATCATGATGACTCATTCGAACCTGTAACTCTAAGGAATCACGGAGCGGTTTTTTCCCGCGCCCGCCGCGGTGGCGGAATCGCGTTTAATTTTCAAAACTCACGAAGCCGGAGTTTGGTGCGGCGCCGCAGCCGCCGCGGCTGCGATTATCGCCCGCAAACCTGGCGGTTGATTATCGCAAGAAGGACCTTCGCCGGATTTTGATCGCAGAGCGCCCGGGTGGAAACCGCCGCGGCAGCGGTGCCGCGAGCGGCGCCCGCCCGCGGGTGCAGCGGGTGCCGCGAACAATCGCAACCGCCGCGGGAGTAAACCGAGTCGTGAAATGTGTTGAGTTTTTTACATACATATCTGTATTCTACAAAGGCTACGGTGCCGCCACCGCGGCGGGCGCCGGAAAAAACCGCTCCCTGAGTCCTTAGGGTAAAACTTTTCAAATTATCGGGTAATAAAACAAAACTTATTACCCGATAATTTCACTAGTAGGTACCTAGTATTTCACCAATGTTCTTGCAATTGTCGATCATATTCCATTTTTTTTTCCTGAACATTTTCGTATCCAATGTTGAATTGAATAATAAGTTAACGTTATGCGTCAACTTGAGTACTTGTAAATGTTTCATACTTGGTCTCCTTTCAAGGTTAGATCACTAGACTAGGGTGATAAATGGTGTGCAGATATGTATTTATGAGTTACATGGGGTTACTCGTAACTAACACATAATCTTTAAAGGATGGTTTCAACTTTAGGTAGATCAATAGCAACAACGTTTGTTATTTTTGATAAGTTTTGTCAGAGAGCGAGAAACTTTGTGTTTAGAACATTTCATTTTTTCGCGAATTTCCAAAAGTTGCTAGTAATGTACTATACCACCCTAAAGGATTATGCGTTAGTTACCAGCAGGGTGTTTCACAAATTCGGAACGTTTCCGCTCGGAAACGAAACGCTATTTGAAGACGTCGAAACTGACTTATATTAACCAATACAGTCATCCACCAATCATCATAAGTTACAAATCCTAATTTGTGAAACACCATGTAACCTACTTATAAGAGTTATTTAAATCGTAATAACGATGGTTGTACAACGGAGAGGGAGTAGTAGTTTAATGTAGTGGCGACCCCAGGTGGCAGCACTGAGCGTGTCGTTCCTGCTGCTCGGCGTCGGCAACACCGCCACCACGCTCATGCTCATCCCGCAGAAACTCAAGGAGCAGGTAGACTGACCTGGATGTGGAGCCTCACCAGCGCTACTTTACTGAGTAGACCTAGTAGACCTAGTGGAAGTGTGGATTAGCTATGCACTTAAAACATGAATGTGGATTACATAATAAACCTGGCTGTGTCAGGGGTATCCCTGTAAAACCATAGGTAATAAAAAAAATGTGGATACTGATTTATTCAAAAGATTTTTGAAAGTTTACATTGCAAGTTTTTATTAATTCAATTCTGTAATGATTTGTATTACAGAATTGACTAAAATGCCTGTCTGGTCACTCATGTGCTCTTGAAGCAACACAACTTGGTGGTATTTTTTTCGGATACGGCTCATTTTCAGTAACATAATGACTTATTCATTCATATCTCTATATTTTTTTAAAGTAAGTATAGTGATAAAAAGTCCCACGTTCAAAGCTAATCCACATTTCTAATAGAAAATAGACAAGCGCCAAATAATAGTCCAACATGTGTCAAAAATCACTATTTAGCATAAAGTCGTGTCAATGTTCCAAGCTTCATAAAATTTACTAACAATATCCACCAACCACTTTAGTCACACTTGTGTCGCATATAAATTGGTCGATATTAATTTCGGTCCTTCATCTACACTATTTATTTCCTGAATAATATTATTTAAAAAAGAATAAATACCTATTATCTGGCGTTTAATTATGTGTGACATCGAATATTTTTCTAGAAACACGCATGTGAAATCATCTACTTCATACGACTTCAATACTCACAAAAATATATGTAAAACATTCCGAATAGCCTAATTACCTACAAGCAGGCGTGAAAATCTTTAAAGAAATATACATATATTTACAAAACATTTATTCTAATACACTGGACATAACACCATCATCGGTTATATCGGTGAAAATAAATTAACTATACCTAAAATTATAATTACATAATAAATAAAACTTGTATGAAGTAGATGAAGAAAACGACATTGTTTTTTTTGTAATTAGACAAACTGTGAAGAGCATGTTTGCCATGCTTTATATAGAGTTCTGTAGCTTTGCAGAGTGGTATACAATGATGTACCTATTTTTACTTGAATATTCTATAAGACACAAAGCATGTACTCTTGAAGTGATTATTTAAATACAAATGTATTTTATTTCGAGTTGCGCTTGATTGGTTTTTGTGTATTTTATAAAGTTCTCTGTTTTGATATTCTTCTATGATATTGTAATTCATAAATATTGCATATATACTATAATAACTTTATGTAACGCCCAGCACGACAAGAGAACACGAGCTGACTGTAATTGATTGCGACCGTGTTAATTATAATTAGTAAATAAATAATAAAAAAAAAAAAATATATATACTTATAACAACGAAACATGTTCAACTTTTTGACCACTCAAGTTTTAGGGTAAGATTTTTAACAGTTAAAAGGAGGCTAAATAATCGTATCTCGAATTTTACGCAGTCTCGTATAATACCGCGTGGACCAATGACGCTGAAACTAAATAAATAACAGTACAACATTATTACAATAGCATTTAAAACAGATCTGGTTAAATCTGTCGATAGCAATAAGAATGGATACAATTTTCCGTATGCCATTGCAATGAAATAAGGAAGTGGGTTTTGTAATGAATTACGATTTTATAAAATTTTATTTGTATGAGATTTTGCATGGAAATAAAGCATGTGTTTACTTCATGCAAAAATATACGAGTCCTCCGAAAAGTCAATTTTAGACTACTTTCTCGATTATTCTGCGCACTTACTTTGACTGCTCTGTTAGCTTAGTTGGTAGTGGCTCTGCCTTCTAATCTAGAGGTCGCGGGTTCGATTCCAGCATAACACAAGTATTTATGTACTTTAAAATTTGTAATTACTTGTGTTGAGTCTGGTCGTTTCTATGTATAATAAGTAGGTATTTACAAAAAAATATATATATATTTTATATCCGCTATCTAGTACCCATGATACAAGCGTAAGCTTAGTATGGGGCTAGATGGCGCTGTGTGATATGTCCTGAAATATTTATTATTTATTATATTTTTTTTTTATTACTTAAACTTGTGCCTAATTTCCGAAGACTCATATATATTTGCAGCTATGTATTGTAATTTAGACAAGTTTTACTTTTACATATGTGTGAACGCACAAGTTTTGATTTATTTCAATCAGGAATAATGACGTGTATTTATGAATAGCATTCCTGGCTTATAATCTGTCTGTGTATTTTCCAAGGAGATTCTCTAAAATTTGTAGTATTATTTTTCTATTATCTAAAATTTCCACGTTTTTGTAGTATTATTTTTGTGTTGCGTATATCATTGTATACTCGATAACGATTGGGTTTGTAGGCATTAATTTGACATTTTGTACGTTACTCTAATGAGAGCTATCGTTTTTTGACATTTGACATTTCAAACCTTACGATCCAGTAGCGATCCTAGCGGCAAATTAGTGAGGTTTGCTTAGTTTGAGAACATTTGGACCTCACGGTACACTAGCGCCTCTAGCGATGATCTTACACGCGGTAGCCCTCTTTACTAGATGTATTCAATGGATGCATTATTTTAGATTTTTAAGCAGTTTATGAGACGTCTAATCAAATATATGAGATCTCATGAGAGGGGTGTTAAACCTAACTAAACAATATTCACTCAACGGTTTTCAAAGTTTCCCTCTCAGTTATCGAGATAATAAAATTGATTACATAAATAGTATGACGCCTTTTAAAAAGGGATTAAAATATATTATTTATTTAGTCGTGTTATTGAATGTATTACTAGTAATCTAAAGTAATAGGAGACAGCGAGTAGATTTAATATTTGTTGTAGTCAAACCGTCCGTAGTGAAATTTGGTAAGCTCATTTTTAATAGCATCGAAACTAGTCAATCAAACACAATATATTTTTGTATACGTAAGTACGTAAACTGTATATGGGGTAGTAATAGATAGTCTGGGACTGTATTTAAATATGGCGGGTGTAAACTTTTTTTAAGAGCAGTTCATCTTTTTCTAACATTGTTTGTGAGAAAGAGATGAATGCTCTCAGATCGTCGTATTTAGTAGATAATATACCCTCTGGTTAGTGTAGGTACTCATGAGATGTTTGTAAACAAAGTAATTATAACGTTTTAAATATAATAAACATGTGATGATATGTAATAATATTAGTACTTATCGCGCTTTGTATATTTAAGTTTGTTATGTGTTTTTAACGGTTTCCAGTTTGATTTGTACTTTTTATTATTATTGAATTTAATAAATTTGTTTTTCAGTGACCATGTGTTTGTGTCGTTTTCTTTTATAAATATTATTTTTTTGTTGTTGGGCAGGTGTCTTATTTGGCGATTCTGTTCCTTACGTTGCACTGTTTCAACATGTATACGATACTGCAGACTATTCATAAGAAAACCCAGAAAGGAGGGTTGAAGCTCCGCTATAAGTTGCGCGCTATCGCCTACAGGCTCTCCAATGAACTCGCTGTTCTGGTACGTCTTATACTTTCCTGCGTTATTCAACGCTCGTTTCACATTGCTTTTTTAATAAGATATAAGTTTGGTCATAATTCGCCTAGTGGTAAGCTATCTAAATGTAATGATGAAATTATCAATATTTTTTTTGTATTGTATTCATTATGGCTGCGTTCTATCATAAATGGATTGTACTTATCTACCTAGTAAGAACATATTTTCTTGCTTTATTTAACTGTATATGCGTGTGAAACGGGCATTTTACTGGATTAGGATACGATATAATTTTGCTTATATACAAACAAAAAAAATCAGCGATTATTTACTATGTTGGTTTATGGATATAACTTGATATGGAGTTTGGTTTATGTCGAAGTATATTTTAGGCAAAATCGTGGCGTCTTTTTGTTATGAATTAAGGTTTTTATTTTATTCAAACTTGATCTATTACCAAGCTGTAGTCTGGTTAAATTTATCTGGGTGGATGGTTGGCTGTTTGTTAATGTGATGTTTTTGAGTCATTTGAGTTGGGCGTTAATATTACGTACGACAGGCTAGTTTTACACTATTCCAAATTAATTTAATAAATTATTATTAATAGGCACACGAATTCCTACAATACTGCAATAAATTTGTCGTTATGCACTGTACAGCTGAATTGAATTAAGTTGGTTTGTAAGCGGTGAAGTATTTTCTATAAGTACGCATTTCATAGATGAAGAGACATACATACTAGGTACACACTTATTATACTTCTTAGATATAAATAGATAAGTAGGTACATAAACAACCAAATGAAATTACGGAAATTACTACAGCGACTGGTTTAGAAAATATGCTTGCTACATAGCTCTAGCAATAACATGTCAGGGCTTGTAAGATACCTACCTAGTAAGAAGAACAGTTTCCCTAGCGCTGATTGACACGGTGATGGTAAGTGATGATGATGGATTTTTGTGTGGTTATGGCAAGCAACTAACACGTTTTATTTTCTAATTCTAATACTCCACACATGTGCTTGGCAAAGAGTAAACAGCCAAGTCTTCGAAATAACAAGAGAGTATGATGGCCTGGCCATCAAAATATATAAAACTCAAAGGTGACTGACTGACTGACATAGTGATCTATGAACGCACAGCCCAAACCACTCCATGGATTGGTCTGAAATATGGCATGCAGGTAGATGTTATGACGTAGGCATCCGCTAAGAAAGGATTTTTGGGATGCCACTTTTAAAAGCGTGAAATAGGGGATGCAAGTTTTAATGCGAGCGAAGCCGCGAGCACCCACTAGTTGAATAAGAGAAGTATGGTGCATTATTTGAATGAAAGCAATGCGCCTTTCACTCTTTTGTTGTTCGTAGTGTAGGGTTGTTGTCTGTTCGTCAAGCATTTGTACGGGAACATATATTTTAAAATCGATTATTACCCGAGCTGGGGTTAGTCTTGGTGAATACTCGATTAAGTCTAGTTAAAGCCACCTGCATAGTGATTATTTTCATCATTGATTTAGATTTTTAGTACACTACATAGGTACATAGTTTATTTGTTTGAAATATTAATCAAGTTGCTTGCTGTATTGGGTTATTTTTTTGGTGGCGGTTGTTTGTGTAGCTTGTGGCATGTTTTGCATCTGTGTCGAATGCAGTTAGTTCAATAGATAGATTAGAGTATTAGGTGCATTGTAGATACTGGCTTAAGTATACTGATTTTAGTTTTTCTTACAATTTCGCGCCTAATTTGCTTTTATCAATTCCAGGAACAAAAATGGCGACAACCCAAAAACGAAACGAAAACGGAATGAAATGTTTGGCCTAATGAATGTTACTCGGTTAAATTATTATCGACTATGGACTTGTATTCTACAGTTTATATTTTCTTATACTCTTACAGTATCAAACTTGTTGAATGGTGTTATTTCTCTGAATATACTGTTTCTTATGAATGTGTTGTTTTTCTTATGCCTTAGAACTTAAGTAATGCCAATGTCACAGCTAAGGAGCAGATTCTCTATTACATAGTTTCATGTGGCTGTTGGACCCAGTTAGGTATTCTAAGTAAAGTACTAATATAAATTAATACCTAAAGAACAAACCCCTTAAAAAAATACTTCGAAAGATCATGTACTTAAATATTTATGTATCATAAGATGTAACGAAAACCTTTATAACACTAGGTACATTTGCATAAATTAAACAAGGCTTGTACGAAAGAAACAAAATTTAATTCCTCATTAAATCTAGGAACGTAAGTTGTGGTAGGTACAATAAAATATACAATCACGTACCTTATAGCAAGTATTAGTTCTGATAAGTATGTATTTTGTTTATATTAAATTCGTCGCACTGATGTATCAAAAGTACCTGCAGTCTATAATATATTACACACATTATCTTATTAAATAAGCCAAATCTATACTATTTATAATTGAATATTATGAAATTAGGACAAGGCAGTGCCACAAATTTAACATTGCTTTACATTTTAGCTTACAAACAAAACTTTAACTCATAATAAAACTAAAAGAAAGTTATGCTCACAAATTATTCTTATTCTAAGATATTTACAATATGTATCACACCACAGTACATATGTACAGAAATGGCAATCATTTATTACACAATGTGTTGTCGACAGCTTTACTAATTGAATATGTTACAACCAGTGTTGCTCGCACAGTTTCGAGTTAAGAACAATTGAAATCAGTCAAATAAGAAAGTCTCGTATATTTATTCACAATATTACATATCCTCGTCGTTTTCTTCCTGAGAGACATGTCCCATGTTGTCATCGCTGGCGGGCTGTGAGTGGTGACTCCCCTCGTCTACTTCTAAGCGCGGTTTCTTCACCAGCAACCCCTGGTTCTGCAACTTCTGTATCGCCTCTATCGCGTTTCGTTTGGACGCACTCATTTCACACTTCTCTTCCACGTGTGTTTGTTTCGATTGACTTTGACTAGATTTGACAACGAGCCCCGACATCCCGCGCAGTTTGCTCAGCTGCTGCGAGCTGGCGCTCACCTCACTCTTGGTTTGCGTCGACGTGACGGTAGCGTTGCCCTTCGTCACTTTAGACGTGCTACTGAAATTCGATTTACTCATCTGCATGGTCGAGGTGAACTGTTCCGTTGCATGGTCAGCGCCCGTTGTGAAATCTGGCTCGGGGATCAGAGACTCTTTAGGTTTCTTGAAGCAGCTGAAGTGTCCAGGTTGCTCGGCTGATTTTTTCGCCGACGTTATTACTACCTGAGGAGACATTTTGACGGGTCTGGGAGGTAGTGGCCTCTTCTGTCCCGAAGTGGAAGGCCTCACGTTAGGGACGGCAGGCATCCGCGGCCTCGGCCCGCCTGGCCCACTCGGCCCGCTCGGCCTGGCCATGCCGGGTCGCACTGGGACGAGTTGATTGGCTTTCGTGGGCGCATTCATTCCGGGCCGGATGTTCGGCGGCGCGCATATTGCAAGACGCGGAAACTGCGGTGCCTGCCCTCGCACTCGGGGTCGTATACACGGAGGAGACTGTCGCACCTTGATACCTTGGAAATTCTTCGGTCCCATGTTAGTGTTGAACCCCGGTCGAACTCTCGGAGCGAGCATGGGAGACGCATGCGACTGAGCCATGTTGTGTACCTCCTGCTTACACGTCTGGTTCACTGTCTTTATAGTTTTTGTTACCGTCGTAGTTATTTCTTGTATGACAGTCTTGGTTTGAGTTTGAAACGTTTTCACAGTCTTCACTTCTTTATTGAATGTGTTCACTTGATTCGAAGACGCTGCTATTTTCTGGCCGAATTTACTGGAGGTTTGGTTATTTTGAGATCCTCCATCGATCTTATTTGCGTTTTTATTTTCTGGTTTTTTAATTTGTTTTATTGATATTTGGTTGCTGAGATTTTTTGCAAATTCTGGAATATCATCAATTGGTGAACTTTCTCGTTCGTCGTCTGAGGCTGCCCAGTTGTTTGTAGGCTTCAGTGGTATATTTTTGGACTGTGATTTAGTGCTGTGGTTGGATGTTTCCCTTTGCACTTTATTGGCTGCGATCTGTGCTTCGATGTCGGACTCTTCGTCTTCTTGGTCGGGGGGTTCGCTGTCGTGGTCGCTGTGGGAGTCGTCTGGATGTTCTACTGTGACGTTCGCTTCACCTTGATGATCATCTGTATGATCTGGTACATCCTCGTCACTCATATGATCCATCTCAGTTATTTTCACCCTGCTCAGGGGTGTGTCTGAATCACTGTCTCCATCGTTCTCGTCGTGATGCGAGTCTCTGGAATCTTGAGACCGAACAGATTGACTCGGTGATGAATTTCGAGATTTTACAGTTATGTTTTTACTTAGATTTTTAAGAACGTTATTTATAGCCGCATTTTTTTGATTGGGTTTAGAGTTGTTGAGTTTTGAGTTTGGTTCTGTGTTTGAAGGACGTTTCAAGAACTCTTCATCTGAGTCACTCATTTTGTCGGAGTCCATCATTTTGTTTGAATTCTCGACAGGTTTATTAGATACTCTCTGTTGAGTCGTAGATTTAACAGTAATATTTTTGCTAATATTTTTGAGCGCTTCTATTGGTTTAATGGCTCCTTTTTTATTTTCTTCCTTAATCGTCGGATTATTGTTAGTGGGATGTCCCTCATCGCTGTCCGAGTCATCGATGCTGAATATTTCAGTGCCATCTTCAGTCACTTCTCTTTGTAAAGAAGTCTTATTTGTAAGAGTTTTTATTGTGGCATTGGGAGATGGTCGGGTTATTTTATTTGTACTTGTCTTCACTGGTTTTGCCGTCACGTTCTTGAGATGTTTAAGTAAATCGACACTAGATTGACTGTTTTGATTTATATTGAGAGGTATTTTTGGTGATTCTTTTTGTATTATTTTGGTTGAATGTTTTGTATCTATATTTAACTGGGCATGTTTCCCTAGTGGTACAAGTTTATCTACATCTATATCATCACCATCACTTTTATTATCATGCCATTCATCATCGGTCGCATGGGCTTCTTCAAACTTATCTTCAGATTTTTCTGGTTGATTATGGTCTGGAAGTGTATTTGATTTGTTTGTTGGTTTTATTGTAATACCGTCAAGTTTCTTCAAATTTGATAAAGGTATTGTATTACTTTTTGTTGAACTATTTTGCAAACTTGGCGATACCTGCGCGGTGGCTATTTCAGTTGTTTCAGAGCTCTTGTTTAGTTTCTCATATGGCAATGGTATAGCTTTGTTTGGATTTACGGGTTTTACAGTGATAAAATGACTTAAATGTTGCAAAGGATGGCTTGTAGGCTTGGAAGTGGAATCAGGCAGGTTATCTACATTTTCCTCTGTGTTATTAAAATTTTTAGTTTCATCTGTCGCGACATAATTTTCTTGACAAGGTGGTTTTTGTTTTTCTTCGTTCATTGCCATACTTTTCGGTAATTTCATTGTAATATTGCTATTATTTTGTAAAGCTATAACATTGTCGGTGAAATTTGCTTTTGGGTCTGAAAGATGATCTTCTGATTGGTCATTATTAGATTTAGCGGAATGATTGCTATCTTCCTCACAGTTATCTGACCCGGCAGGTTCTGTAATATTATTAGCTATAGATGGGCTGTCTCGATTTGAAGATTCTATTATTGTGTTTGCCGGGTTCACAGAATTTATTTCACAGTTTTCATTACTACTGCTTTCTTTGCCGTTTTCGACTTCTGTTGTATCAATTTTAGGTGAAGGTATATTTTTATTTAATTCCTTTTCTTCTTCTGGATTTAATTTGTTATCATCTTGATTATCTTGTTGTTGCTCTTGAGCTAATTCTTCTTGATTGCCCTTTTTTACTATTTTAATTTGACTACCTTGGTTTAGTAATTTTGATAATACAGCATCTGTTGAAGTCAAAGGTTTAGGCTTAATTGGTGCAGTCGGTAGAGTCAGTTTTTGAGCCTGTACGGAAGGTTTTACTGGCAACTTCAACATCCTTACAGGGTGTCCTACCTTTGTTGGTTGCTTTTTTATAACTATACCTTGTCTCTTTAGTTTAGTTATATTAGGGGGCATTGCAGATGTTGGTGCCACCTTTTTAACTTTCAAACGTTTTCTGATAACTTGCGTCGGGACTTCCTCAACGCCTTGAAAGTCTAAACCTTCGCCGAAAACATCTTTGTTCATGTTTAGGAACTCATCGAGAGTTATAGCTGCTTTCTTAGATTTTTTATGTTTCTTGTGCTTTTTATGTTTACGGCTAGTTTCTGGATCATTCATCGTAAACTCGAGTAGCTCCTCCTGAAATTGAGGACATTTTTATTTCATACATGTATTCCACTTTCAGAGGCAATACTACAGTAAATTATACCAATAGATAAATATATGATTAGATACCGATACATGTTAAAAAAAAATGTATTCTTTGAAAATGTTGTGCTTACAATTCCCATAGATGTAGGTTCTTCATTATTGGCATCTGCATTTTCAACTTTTTCCTGAATTGGTTGAACTGTTTCCAGTGAAAAATCTGTGATTTCGTCCATCCTATAATAAAAAATTCCGATTAGAACTACTGATTGAATAAAAATACTTACATGTATGTGCAGTTTTTGATTATGACAACACCAGCTAAATGGAAACTTAATTTGGAATAAATTTATCACTGGACATTTACAATTGACTATTGCATATTTGTTTAAATGCAAGTACAGTGTAAACTCTTTATAACGTAATCCTTTATAACGATAAACTCCCTATATACCTTGAAGTGAGCCCAACTTGGTTGGTTTGCGTTAAAACCCACATATTGAAACACTCTTTATAGCGATACGCTATTCTCTATTACGAAGAATTACGAAGAAATGTGTTCATATTTTTAGACAGTAAATATTTATTATCGGTATTATTGTTTATGTTATGTTATCAGGTAACAAAAGACTTTGAAGCTCCGAAACATCCGAGGTCGGTCTAGCTTGTCTTGTCTTGAACACGTGCAGTATGACGCATTGTTTTCTCGGTTGTGATTTTCTTCGACCAAGCATACTGGGTACCTTTCGTATTATCAGTCGTAAACCTACTATTAAACTGTTAACATGGCGTTTTTTTGTTCACTCCATATAACGATAACTCTCTATAACGACAAAAAATGCTCAGTCCCTTGAGTTTCGTTATAAAGAGTTTACACTGTATGTGGAAAAAATCTTGTGAAAAATTAATACATTCAAGATAAGATTGTATCTGACTAGATAATTGTCTAGAAGTTCAATCACAAAACATGAAGTATTAAACAATTTTTATTCCTTAGTTTTTGGAGCATAACTGTAACATGCATATTGTATACTAGTTAGTATACACCCATGGCTTCGTTCGCATTATTTCAGGATAAAAAGTACCACCTACATACCAAAAATCATGATGATCTGTTCAGCAGTTTTTGCGTGATGAGCGTTTAAATAAACAGAGACACAGATAAACAGATAAAAATTATAAAAACTGCTGAAACTTGTTTTATTACCAATTTAAATTATACTCAAACTTTTTTTTCTAATATTCTATGTTCAGACTTTCAAACCTCTTCAGTTTTATTAAGTATACTTAGATAGATGAATGCAGAAGCAAAAAAAACTAGCATGATGTAAAATGTTTATAGAAACTTCTTTGTGTTTGACAATTCAATTTCAGATGAAACTAAGAAGTACTCACAATTCATTTCTCTCAGTGTACACATCTTCAATGGAATGGTATGTAAGATGTAGTTCATAGGCATCCAGATAGAAGAAGATGGCATCACACAGAGGACACCGGAAAACATCATCGGGACTTCGGTTCTCCCCACAGTGGTCTTCATTTATGTGTTTCTGGAAAGTAGTATAATCTAATAATTAACATATTGGTTCTAATTTTATGGCAGTATATATATGCCTTTTCTTTTTATCAACTGAGAATGGCCAACTCTGGAGTCAAGTTCATCATGCCCTGAGAGCCTCTGTCATGGCTTAACGACTGCCATACTATGACAAACATGCAACCCACAGAAGCACCCAAAATATAATGGGCGGCTCTCGACATCAGAGTTGGCCACTATCATTCAATAAGAAGAATATGAAAAATAATATTTTCTCTTATCAGCTAAATACTTACATGTAAGTTCACTTTGTTTTCATGCTCTTCACCGCAGAAGGGACAGTAATAGATTTGAACCATTTCCTGAAAATTAATAATGCCTGCTTGTGAAAGTTATTTTACAGATTTATTTATTTATACTTGCACACATACAATTCTCCAAAAAAAGTTACATGTGCCCCGAGGTATTGGGGCGTAGCAAGAGACAATGGCTAGGCTTTATCTAGCCAGTCTTTACAAATTTTGCTTACTTCTAATAGGTAGACTACTATACTTTACTTTGTATTTAAACAATCTTTAATTTGATAGGATTGCAGAGTCTGTTTAGTACAACTTCTGTATTTTCTTATTATTTCTATTTCTTCTAATATTTACCAACTTTATTATTCATTAATTTATAATGAACAACAAAGTAGGTAAATACATAAGTTATAAATCAAGAAAATTGAAGTAGTTAAGTTACCTACCCCATTTTTATGTGGAGGAAATGTATTTGCAGAGTTAAGTTTTCATAACTAAGCAACTAAATAAATAAATAATTATTCCAGGACATTACATACATCACCATCTAGCCTCACACACTTAGTGTGATTGGGTAAGATAGCGGATATTTTACTTATATACTTTTGTTTTTTGTAAATACACTCATTATATGTAGGTACATAGAAACAACCAGAGCCAACACAAGTAATTATAGATTTTATAAAATTCATAATTGTGTCATGTGGAAATCAAACCTACAACTCTAGATAGAAGGCAGAGCCACTACCAACTAAGCTAACATGTCAGTCAATGTTGACAGACTTTTTTTTTTAACTTGAATGGTTTTGCACTTGGCCATAGTTTAACTGATAGCAAGCAAAGGTTATGGCCTAAGATGGAGTGTGCTTATCCGATAAGAACCGATTCACTCTCGCTTTAATGATCGCTGGATTATAGTGTGTGGGGAACAGAGAGTTCCACAATCTTATGTACTTACTTACTTGTGTTTACTATTGTTTAATAAATATGGTCTATTGTAAATATGGTACCTGAAGTATCATTTTGAGTTTCTTGGAATGTCCCAGATTAGGCAGGTCTTCCTGCCGGTGGTAGAACTTATTGTGGTACAACATGGCCGCCGGCACAAAGAAGTCTACCTCACAGCTGTCACAGTGGAAAAGCCTCTTCTCACTATTCTCCGTGTCAGTGTGGGTCACGTTTATGTGCTTGTTGTATAGATGCTGGAATAACAAACATTAACAGATAAATGTTTTATAAAAAAAACATTAAGTTTTTCCTCAAAGCATGAAATGGGCATGAGAGATTTTTGTAGCTCAATTGGAATTTAAATAAGTGAGCAAACTGATTAAAATTCATGTTAGTATCTAGTCACTTTTATTATTTATGCTGATAGAAAAACTGACTTTTATTAGCCCTACACATGTCTGATAATACACACAATTGAGTAGGTAGTCTGTGTGTGATAACAGACAGGTAGAGGGGCGAAGTGGGGGGCATAGGTCGTCAGTCAGTAGCGGTCGCGGTGGTTAGTGACGGGCAGAGGCACAGCGTCGACTCACCTTCATAGTAAACAGTTTCCCACACCAGGGACAGAAGTATTTAGTGTCGTGATCCGGGTGCATCTTGTGCTTGTGAGTTATTGCCTTAGAAATACTAGAAAATACTTCGTCGCACACATCACACTCCACAACTTCCACTTGGTCTTTCGCTTTCTCCGATGATGCATTATTAGCATCTGAACCTCGTCTTTTATCTTTTTTCGGGTTAAAACTCGGATCTCCGTGTTTCCTACGGTCAAAACAACAAAGTTATCACATTAACTCGAACTAGCAAATGTACCTATGCCGCTATTCGTGGAAATTAGTTTACCTGAAATGTGTTTGCAAGTCTTCTTTCTGGGTAAACGACTCGCTACAGAAAACACATTTTAATTCCTGTTCTGAACTCATCGTGAATATGAATGTATGAAACCAAATTCATTCGAAAACACCAAACATATTCTGTATAAAAATTCCCGTATAAATACGATCTCTCTTTATAATTTGACTTCTCTTGCAACTATACAGATAATAGAGATTCTTTTATTACTATGAATAACTTCATCTTTGCCACGAAAAGTAGAAATGTTTTTTATTTCCATGGAGTTCCAACCTCACTCAAAACAAAACGTAGCCATTTTGTTATAAGGGTTTGATTGGTTGATTGCTTCGCTATGGTTTACAAACTCTGTGGATTCATATCCTCTGTTTGATGGTTGATTTCTGGTTCCGGTTTATGTTGGATTGGTCGATGGATTGTGTATAATAGATCATCCATAATTTTGATTTACTAAGGATTTTTTAAAATGATTACCAATATATTTAATTTTAATATTAAAACTTTCGTGTTTTTTTTAATATATTTAATGATGATGGTATTTTTTTTACATTTTATTACAATGTTTAAAGATAAAAATATTGGTGATCTCTCATTTAATTTAATTGATTAAGCATTCATGCATTATTGGGTGACATATTTACCATTTACAGTATAGTATACATAAAATGTTTTTAATTTAATTGTAATAACCGACTTGTATTTGCGTCAAAAATTAAGTCGAAAATTTGAAAAATATAAATATATATTAGAAAATCTATATATATAAAACATTGTGGTGTTAGTTACACGATTTATAACTCAAGAATGGCTGAACGGATTTAACTGAAAATTGGTGGGGAGATGGCTACCTGTTTAAAATTCTACCATTGTATTTAATTTCTACTACGAGTGGATTGGATCATCCGACTCATTGTGAAACAGCATGCAGGACATAGGATACTCTTACTCCGTTTTTTTTAATTGAATTGAATAATATCCAAAATCTGCTTATTTATTGCCTTAAGACGGAACAGAATTCGCCGGGTCAGCTAGTTTATGATAAAATCTACCCATTGCAGTATCTATTGTTTTATACCTTATTTATTTACTAAGCAAATACAACAACTTAAACTAATGTACTATTACACCATTTTTTTTGTTATAGCACCCTTGTTTTTCTGACTAATTAAACAAAGCCAACAAATGATGTCAAGAATTATATCCAGTGCTAAACCAATCGTTTATAGGACGTCCTATTCGTCTAGCGTTGGTAAAATAAAATCTCAAAAATATGTACTCACAAAATATTTTCAAGGAGAACCTAAGAAAAGCGATTTTAAAATAGTAGAAGAAGATCTCCCCGAATTAAAAGAAAATGGTAAGTTATTGGATAAGATAAAGCTACAGCTAATTTTATTCAATACCTCAATAATGTTATTTTGCTAATCATTCTTATACTTTTTCAGAAATCTTAACAGAAGCCCAGTATCTTAGTGTGGATCCATACATGCGTGCATACATGCTAAGATATAAATTGCCGACGGACATGATAGGAGAACAAGTTGCAATGTATGTGTGAACATTATTACTTGTTATAAAGAACCGGAAAAGGATTTTTATTAATTTTATCAGACCTAGTTTATTTTGTTCAAACTTTTTTATTTTACAGAATAATTGCTAGTAACAACGAAAAGTTTCCTGTTGGTAAACATGTCGTGGGGTCCTTTGGTTGGCGTACTCATACGATTTGTAATCCCGATAAACTGACAAAACAAACAGGATTTTTACCAATGACTCTAGTGCCTGACCTTGGTTCCTACCCGATTTCCCTCGCTTTAGGGGTATTAGGCATGCCAGGGTATGTTACTACTTATAGATCATAGTCTTACATGTACTGGATGTGCAATACATACATGATTCACTAATAAAATCATAGTGAATGCTCCAAGTTATTCTATATTTCATGTGATATTTGATTTTATGAAATAAATTTACAAAACACATAGCTTGTTAATATATTTTGAATTTTGATCCGATCCGACCCATTTCTCACTCATAGACAAGAAATATATATCTTCATTCACGCGTTCTTTCAGCAACACAGCTTATTTTGGGCTAAAAGAGCTTTGCCAACCAAAATCTGGTGAAACAATCGTCGTGACAGGTGCAGCTGGAGCTGTGGGATCCCATGTTGGACAAATTGGAAAAATACTGGGCAAGTAATTGGATGGTTGAAGATGTTCATATTATGACGAAGAATTTAATTTGTATCATATAATTTATACATATTATTATTTACAACAGTTTATCATCTTTTTATCGAATGAGAGTGGCCAATTCTGATGTCGAGAGTTCATCAAGCCGCCTTAAGGGCCTCTGACATGGCTTAACGACTGCGTTCTATGACAAACAGCCCGGACCTGCAATTTAACATATCACCCGACCCATGGAAGCTTTGCGACTACTTCCGCTAGCTGAGCTGCGGGTGCTTTAAATTTGTTATATATACCAATTTAATTTTAATAACTCCTTTACTTTTGCATTGCAAAACCTAACTTGTCACTGCATCATGTATTTTCGTCACACGTGATTGTAATTTACAATGAGATAAACTTAATCAATGTATCGATATTACTTAATTAATTCTTTAAAATTACAGGTTGTCGTGTTATTGGTTTTGCTGGGTCTGATGATAAATGTCAATATTTAGAAACAGAATTAGGATTTGACAAAGCCTATAATTACAAAAACGTAAATGTAAGAGCTGCTTTGAGGGAAGCCGGAGTATCAAGCAAAGTTGACTGCTACTTCGATAATGTAAGTTTTAATCTGGGCTTCATGAACATTATTTCAAATCAAATCCGAAGAGGTTTTTTTTCATCAATGCAAATTAATTTACATACAAGTAATTTTTTCAATACAGGTTGGTGGTGAAATCAGTTCTGCTATTATAAATAGCATGAGTAAATATGGTCGAGTAGCTGTCTGTGGAGCTGTATCATCATATAATGATGCAACTTTGCCGCAAGGTAGGTGCCATCATCATAAAGTTATGGGCAAAGGTCTTTGTCTGTAGAGCATGCGCCATCTTTTTCGGTCGTCACCCCATTTCTTGGCCACCTTGTAATACATGACGATCCCTTACTCTTTTACTTGGTCCATATAAGATCTTTGGCGTTGCTCTTCCTCTTCGTACTTCCATTTTCCTTTAGTGGTGTTTTTCATAAAATCCTCATGCCTCACAAATATTTCGCTCTTAGGTAGGTACTATAAGTTAATATTTCTTACAGCTACAATATTACAACCTGCAATTGTTTCCAAAGAACTAAAATTGGAAGGATTTCTTGTACAACGCTGGTTAAACAGATGGGATGAAGGAATAAATGCTAACCTGAATTGGTTAAAGGAAGGAAAATTAAAATACAACGAGAAAATATATCATGGCTTTGATAACATGGTAGATGCACTCAACGGTTTATTGCGTGGCGAAAATACAGGCAAAGCCTATGTGAAGGTGTAATTAATTTCGGACGTTCATTCACTCGTTCATTTCAATATTCAATAAATATATTTTTTTAAAAGATATGACTTGACTTTTATGGTATACATAGCACAAATATTTTTTTTATAGATTGTAATTCTAACATGTCTTCATCAAATAATTTAGTTTTCATTAACTTCCTAGTTACACATGCTGCCTAATTCCGTGAATCAGTAGATACTCCAAACTCTTAATCCTGGCTATTATCTTATACTTAAGTTGAAATCTTTTCTAACGATTTACATAACCATCTAATGTAAAGGAAAGGAGTTTAATTTGAGTTTTCCAATTACCACCAACACAATCATCCATACATAATAATTTAATATTGTTATAAAATTCTGTCCTTCAATAGCTAAAGTATTGTCACAATATAATCTGCCGCACGATTTGCGCGGGATATAGGTATGACTCAATCTAAGTTGTCACAGGCAACTGACACTGGCAATGCGTTGACATCTCTTATTGGTCTGTGGCGTTGACAGGTTGTTTGTACTGAAGACGGTTGTTTTTTTGTCTAGGTACTTGTTTTATTTCTCAATCTCAACACAGGTTCTTAATAAGAATTTTAAAAATGCCGCTGCCTAAAGTGTTTTCAAAATTTTCTAAAGATTCCGATTATAAAGCTACGGTGTCGGTTCATTGTTATGAAACCCCTGTTGGGAAGGTATTTGGAGCTGCTGATGATGATTACTTGTACGTCGTTACTTTCGAAGAGTCCAAAGGATTCGATAAAAGTTTTCAGACACTTGCTGACAAACTTTCCTGCAAATTTGTGGAAAACAAAAATAAAATCTTGCAGACGTTGGAAGATGAACTAGACGCTTACTTTAAAGGAAATTTAAAAAAGTTTTCGCTACCAATAAAAACATTCGGCTCAGACTTTCAGCAGGTGAGTAACTCATGGTACCTATTTAAAATATAAATTAAATTTGAACTAATTTACTTAAACATCGGATTTCTAGGAGTTTAAAAGCTGCAATTTTATTAATTATATTGTCAATTTTATGGTTGCTATTATTATAAGTAATATAACTTCATAATAAAACAATTATAACTAATCAATATATATTATTCATTACAGTCTGTATGGGAGAAGCTTCAAGAACTTCCATACGGATCAACACAAACTTACGGTGACCTGGCTAAAGCTCTTGGAAGAGCTCCGAGTTATTCCCGTGCTGTAGGGGCAGCTTGTGGAGCTAACTCCCACCTGCTGGTGATACCTTGTCACCGACTAGTGGCTTCAGGGTCCAAAGGAGGCTTTGGCAGCGGAGTCGACAGGAAGGAGTGGCTGATAGAGCATGAGAAAAAACATTCAGGATAAATATTGCAATAGCATGGTCAAGTTTCTCTTTTGCCAGTTGTGGACTACTAGTTATTTACTTAACTTGGTATGGTTTCAAGAACTAGACAACTACCTCTTTTTAATATACATATGGCCTAAACAAGACAAGTACAAACGATAATTTGAAAAACCACATACCTAGGTAATAATGTGAAAAAAAAACGTTGAACACTTTGATTATATCTTCACTTAGGTACTTACTAAAATCTGTACTTTACTTTTGTTCATTACTGAACAAGTTGTCCTACAACTGGCTTTTCTGTTATTTAATAAGATAAACTGTGATTTTGATGATACTGTGCTACCTCTATAAGTTACAATAGAGTTATTGTTTTGTAAAACATGCTTTGTTATTCATATATAATTAATTCATGCTCTGAACTATGATGATAGTGTAAGTAACAACAACTGAGGCAATGGATACAAGCAAACTATTATCGAGTGCAAAAAAGTTTGCTAAACTGAAGATAATGGGATGAGATTGAATAAGACTTCGGAGCTCTGTCATTGCTGCCCGTATCTTAACACCTGCAAACAAACAAAAACTGTGAATATATCAAGTAAGCATAATTTTGAATAATAATTGTGCTAAAACATCTCCAAAATGGACTGGTCTGTAAGCGTAGTTGGTAGTGGCTCTGCCTTCTAATCTAGGGCTGCAGGTTTGATTCCCGCATGTCACAAGTAGTTGTCACTTGTGTTGAGTCTGGTTGTTTGTATGTATAATATAATAAGTATGTATTTACAACAAAAATATATAAGTATTATAGCCGTTATCTATATAGTACCCACGACAAACACACTTATCATTATCATTTACAGCTAGTTTCGTCTCACTGCTGAGTATAGGCGTCTCTCATCGGCTTCTATCTTGCGCCAGCCTGATTCAAGTTTGTCCTGCGACTCACGTGCGAGAATAAATAGGCATAATTATCGTCTTACTTGGGTTCTTATTGATGAGTAGATGGTCGATAGTGGTGACTATCCTCTCCTTCTGTCGATATACCTTCTCACACTGGCCGGCGAGACTGATGAGTACGAACACGCAGGTCAGCTGGCGCATCATACTGCTGGCTGCCGGGAAGTATTTATTCTCGTTTGGCATGGACTGTGGAACACAAGCACTTCATTTCAACGACGAAGCTAAGAAAATGAATTAAATTTATCAAAATTGTTTATTTATTTATACTTGCACCAAATTACCAAAAAAAAATACATGTGCCCCGAGGTATTGGAGCGTAGCAAAAGAAAATGGCTAGGCTTTATGCTAGCCAGAGTCTTCATTAATTTTATAAGTCATAAGAGCTAAATATTGAGAAATAGGCTTAAAAAATCAAGTATTATTGTAATCTTACTGATTTTAACATCTCTGTACTCAATTACAGTTTCTCTAATGAATACTCACCTGCGTCCCAAGTAACACTCTGACTGCAATGTTCGTAAATCTTACAATATCAATCAGTAGGCTCAAGCTGTTCAGTAATATCTGCAAAAGTAAATAACATTGCTATGGTAATTATAGTAGGCACTTTCAAAAGAACTTTGTTAGATGTTTGGATGATGTTCTTATTCTTACCCTGAATCCAAATATGTTGTTTATGAAGGCAACTTGTTCAGTCAGTTGCAGGTAACATCTCGTGAGTAATTCAGTTTCCTTACAAACATAATCATCATCTGTTGAACGAAGTTTTGGGTTTTCGTGTCTTGTCGTAATAGTTCGGGGAGTTCCATCGTCGCCTGGCTTCCAATCCCTGTTATTGTACTTATCTTCAAATCCTGGACGGCAGGCCATCGAGGAATAGTAGCCGTAGACTATATCCCCTATAGTCATCAGTCGAAATCGTATTTGCATAGCGTGGGATGATAGATCTAGCGTTGTCAATATTTTTATGTACAGAAATATGTAAGCGACTGAGTAAACTGTCGGAGATATCCACCCGTAGCTCAAAAACCACGAGACATAGTCAGCTATAGATGTCGCGAGCCAAATAAACGTGAAGAAGCTCAGCAACTTTACCATCTCCCGTTTTATCGTTCTATGGTGGGCTATGTGGAGGACGGAATCAATATGTTCGTATTCTTTAAAGTACTTCTGACTCCTTTGTCGTCCGCATCTGTATTCGAACCAGAGATCAATGAAGTATTGGAACAGGTCGAATAGCATCTGCGCTGTATCCGTGATCTGTATAGACACAACTATAGAGATATCTTTGTAAAGATATACATTTTTGTAATACAAACTGAATATGTTCAATGATCCGAGGATGGCGTAAGTGAGGATTATCTTTATAGCGGTGAAGACGTTTGAGCAAGCATGTTTGTCCGTAGTGCTGTTGATCGCGTTTATTGCAAATATGTTGAGTAGTTTAGTCAGAGGACTGAGGCTGTTGAATGTTTCTGAGGAATGATTCTCTAAGCGACCGTGGAGCACGTTACTAACTCGCCTGTTCATCGTGGCACACTACAAAGTAATGCGCTAGATTAAAAATATACATTTTACCTACATACTACCTGATGGTGTGTTTCGATTAAAATATTAGATATATTAATGGTTGTCTCCGGCTATGCCCGTGTTTGTAGGAAAATTATTAGCTAAATCCTACTTCACTCGTATGGAAAAAAGGTTAAGATAAGTTGATTTGTATACCAAGTTGTGTGTGTGTGTAACGGAGAAAAAAAATCAGAAAGAAGAGGCAACTCTTGATTTTCTTTCACTTACATCTTCAAGCGAGCGACATGTTTGAGTACCTACCACGCATATTGTCTTGTATGGTCTGGGCATCAATCATGATGTATAGTCCAAGGAAACTCCCATAATAAATTAATTCTACGGGAAAATCACGACCCTCAGTCATGAGAAAATACGACTCAGAGAGGAGGACGTAGAAGAAGTATGCACCTTACAATCAAATGTCATCATAATCTTTTGTTCGTGTCTCCAATGCGTCATACAATAGGGACTCCCAAACTAACAAATTCACTAACGCTGTTAAATGTATGAGTAATAATATTATAGATAGGTAGGTACTTGTTCTACCATATTCTAATTTGAGCGATGTACCTACTTACTTAGGTACCTACTACATACGCTACATTGTTTATTAATAATTAAACACCAGTTTACATACTCAACTAGCCATAAAATTCACGGTGCTATCGCGTGACATGGGCGAGCACTCGTGTGATTAAAGTTTCTATATAGATACATTCTACACTCTACAGGTATTAAAAGTAAGTAATTGTTATAATAATAAAATAGACAAAATTTGTCCGCCACTTATGTTATTAAGTAATTGCTATTACCTACGCATTTCGATGATAAACATAATAAGTAAGTAGGTACTTAGATGTTTCAATATCAATATTGGATTCGACAAAATTACTTATGTAGGTAGGTATGTTGTATAGTTAGGTCTTTTTAAACAAAAGGACCTAACTATATAATAATAAACTATATTAAACTTTATATGGTTCATGACACAAGTAAAATAGTAGGTAAGTGAGGTAGAGTCTTGTAATTGCAACTAAAAAAGTTGGAGTCCTTACTTCACCGCTTCATAATATTCTAAAGTCATAAGCAGAATGTATTTATTCAATGATTCGTTATTAAGTAAATTTCATGTAGATTTATATTATTATCATAAATATAGGATAGCTGTAAAGAATAAAAAACTATTTAATACATTTCCGACACAGACACAATTAGTTGCAATTACCCGTCTTGGCGGGTAATTGCAACTAATTCCTTTTTTACCTTTTTGGAGTGGGTGCTGCTTACGTTAATTAAAAAAAAAATACGCCTTGATAAATCTTTTATAAGATTTTGATATCTACGCCTTCGTAGTTATGTTCAATTTTGCACAAAATAACTTTTTAGTCATGGGACGGGTAAATGCAACTATTTTCCTACAAATACTGTTGGGAACCTTGTGTGGTTTTATCGACTATTAGTGCCAAAATTAAAAATTAGAAATGCCGTTTTTTAGATGTTTATTAGGTATATTGAGCGTAATCATAGCACAACATCATTCATTAACAATTATTTAATTCATGAAAGAAACTTAAAATACTCTCCTCTAAAGTGTTACAAAAAACAGTCTTATGGCACAACATCATTCATTAGCAATTATGCAAATTTATGAAAGAAACTTAAAATACTCTCTTCTAAAGTGTTACAAAAAACAGTCTTAAAGCACAACAGCAGTAACAGTAGGTCTGCCAGGCGTTGACTGTTTGGCACCGCGTGTTCCATACAGACGGTGAATAATAGTCGACCGCGGTATGCCATATTTTTCAGAGGCTTCGTAGCTGTTAATTTTTTTTTGTCGCACATTTTCGACTGCTTTAGTTCTTCTTATCTTCTGAAGAATACTTTGCGTCTTTTTTTCTTTAATATTTAGCCATCTAAAAAATAAAAATGTAAATATTTATAAATTACTAGGTAAAATTCAAAGATATACTTACTACAAGGGGTCATCGAGGGGAGGGGGGTAAAAAAAATGGATTTCGTTGTCTATTATACTACTACGATAAAATATTTTTATCGTAGTAGTCGTTTTCACTGTCGCATCACTAGCATTATCATACTTCATACAAAAGCGGTCAGATAATTGCAACTAACCTAAAAATGTGAAAATAGTTGCAATTCCTAACGTTTGATTTTTAGTCTGGTAAATGTAACTGAACCTCGGAAGAAATATCACAATTCCTCCGAGAACTGAACTCATAACTTGGGCTACATTTATCGTGGAATGAAACGAATAGGTACGTAAAAAACAACTTACCGTGTTTGATAATCACTTCCTCCAAGAGTAACTCACTCAAAAACCACAAAAAAACAAAATTTATATACTAAATGCGCTCCGCGTGTACTCCGTGTCACTCCGAAAAAAATGGCGGTTTGATAAAAAGCGAATGACACTCGCATAGTCCAATATATATGAGCGCCATCTATTTTATTTAATAGGTAATGCATAGAAGCAAAATATTACGCTTGTCGTTGATCGAAAAAGTCATAACAGATGGAGTTATTAAAATTAGTTGCAATAACCGGATAGTTGCAATAATTACAAGACCCTACCCAATGAGATTGTACAAATAGAGATGTTACACTCATTCAAAATCACCCTAGCGCGTGGCGAAATTATGCTATAGCTACTTAGGTAGAATATACGCAGCTTTGTTTACGTTATTCAGGAAAGTAAAAGTGGTCAGAGATATATAAAGCCCCGTTGTGAGAAAGAGGTAAACGTATGTTTACAGCTAAGTCCGCCGTCAATAGTGAATTCGAGTCGCTATTTGTGTCTTTCGTGGAGATGGCTAAGTGGCAACGCGTCACTGGTTGATTTGAACATGAACATAGGTACCACACCCAGCCAGGACAAGCCTGCTCCGGTCAAACCGGCATACCGGGGGGCACAAGGTTTTGGAGCGTGGTTTTGTGCTAACGCTCCGGGATGGTAGTCGACCGGCTATGCAGCCAGACGCCGATTTGGAGAAGGTTGTTATTAGGGGTAGGGATAAGCGTTAGTAAAAATTGGTGTTCGTTGATTATTGAGTTGACCCATCTTGGGGTTTGTTAGTGTGTGGCTTTGCAAGAGCTACCTTAACACGTTCGCTGTGTAATGTTGGTCCTATTGTGAGTAATCATAACCGCGTCGGGAGTAGTAGGTGGATCTTAAATGTGGGTCGAATAGATCCTATGTCGCTAAGGGGGTGTTCTTGTGTCATCTGACGGCCTTTTCTAGGGTATGGTTGGTGCTTGCCTGTTGGTATGTCGTTCTGTTTCCTCATCAGATTCGCTGTCGGTTTCTGCCATCTTATAGATCTCCCTGGCAGCTCTTATAAAGTCTCCTTTGTTTTTCGCCATGTCCTGCCAGTCAGATGTGTTCCTGGAGTAGTAGTCCATATCATGAGATAAAGAGTCCTCCCACGTATAGATAGGTCTACCAACTTTAAGTTTTTTTGCTTTGTATCGGAGTGCTGCTTCCAGAAGGTGCGGTTTTGGGCGTCTTAGAATATGTCCAAGGTAACACATTCGAAGGCACTTAATCTTTTTCGTGATCGTTTTGCCTTTCAGTATGTCATGTACCTTGCCGGGTTTTGGGGACGATCCGGAATTGTTGATCATGTCCCTCAGTATTATTCTTTCATATCTTCTGAGTTTTGACCTGTTGGCTTTGGTTAGGGCTGCGCATTTGAGCCCATATGTGATTGTGGGCTCTATGACCATTTTATAAAGCAATCTTACAATCTGCCATTGCATCCGAGATTCTTTTATAAACTTTGTCAATGCTTTGGAGTTACGCATGCCCTGTTTGCATCTTGCGTTCACGGTGTTGTTCCTGCATAAGTTGGATGTGATGTAGGTTCCTAGGTATTTAGTTTCCTTGACAGGTGTTACAGTCACATTATCGAGTGTCATATGGTTTGCCTGATAGGTTCTTACTGGGTCGCGTACTAAAACCCTAGTTTTTGTGTCATTTACTTTGAGACCTACTGTTGCAAATAGGGATTTGGCCTTGGAGTATATTTCGTTCATTTGTTGTAGATCTTTTGATACGATGATTACGTCATCGGCGAAGGCTAGGATCAGCGGGAGTCGTATTTCTTCGTCCTGGTTGAGCTTGACGCATGGAAGCTCTTCTTCCAGGGTTTTAAAGACGTCGTCCATTAGGATCGTAAATAACCTAGGTGACAGGGGGCATCCTTGTTTGACACCTTTGCCTTTTTTAACCCTTCTAGTTTGTTGGCCGTACCATTTTATGCACGTAAGTTCGTTCATTGCCGCCTTGACTATACGATTGGTCAGCGCCCTATTGGTTCTAGACAGTAAAATGTCTCTTAAGGCGTTTAGGTCCACTGTGTCAAACGCTTTTTCGAGGTCAATTGACAAGACAAATGTTGTTTCGCCCGCCTTCCACTCTTCGTCCAGAACTCGTCTTAAGGTGAACATATGATCGTCGGTAGATCTGTTGCTTAGGAACGCAGCTTGATAGTTTCCAAGTTTTTTTGTAACGGTGTCTAATCTACCTAGTAGGAAGTTAGCGTATATCCTATAGCCGGTGGTGCAAATGGAGATTCGTCTATAGTCATCGACCGTCTTCGGATTAGCCTTTTTTGGTAGGGGCACTTGTATTGACTGTGTCCAGGTAGCCGGTAGGACATTTTTAGTCCAGGCCATGTTTATGTGGGCTAATATTTCGCATTTAATTTCGTGCGTGTTTGCTTTGTAGAGCTCGGTGACTACGTGGTCAATGCCTGGAGCCGTGCCGTTTCGCATTTGGCTGGTTATTTTGTCAATCTCCTCTAGTGTGGGCTCTTGCCCTAGATCTGTCGGGTCTTCATCGCTCAGTACGTCAGTAAACGACCCCTCTGTAAGGTCAAGTTCTTTTTCCCACTTGGAAATCGGAATGAATGTGTTTTTGACCCGTCTTCTTTCCTTCTGTTTGTGCCTTCTATAGAAGTCATAGGTGATCCTCATCCTTTTTGATGGGTGTGTTTTTGCTAGACCGCTGAAAAAACTGCGGCATTCTTGTTGGTCTTCCGTTGCTTCGGTCTCTTGCAAACGGCGCCGGCACTCTTTAAGTGTATTTCTAGCCTCTATATCTTGAGGATGATGCTTATAATGGAACTTCGCCTTCTGTAGGTTTGTAATTGCTTCTTCTCTAGCCTTAGAGTACCTTCTTTCATATTTGATAGTCTTATTGGCCGCCATCTTCATGACGTTTGTTATCACTTCCCACGATAGCGGCTCTTTTCGGTTTTCGCAGTTCCTGCTCTTTTTGGTTTCCTCTGATAAAGTTTCTTGGTATTTTTCTCGAGTGGTGGTACTTTGAAGCATCTCGTAGTTTAGGGTTTTGTAGTCAAACTCGTTCGCAACGTTGGCCCTGGCTAGTCTTATTGGAGGTCTCGTAGAGTCCCTATTGGAATTTAATGTTATAGCACCATCACTTAAACTTCCCGCGCGTCCTGTGAACGCGCCGAATGAAAGCAACGATTTGAATGGTCCAATGACAGCGACTCCCGCGGCGTCGCTTGTAAATTCACCGGACCCCGCGCGAGTCGAGTCAGTTATGTTAGAGTCAGAACGCCAAGCTCGCAAGCGCATGGTAAAAAAAAACCCATGCGCTATGCTGATTATATTATATAGTTTAGTGATAAGATTCGGGCCAAGAGGCCCTGGCGCCCAAGTTTGTAATTATAGTGTGTGTGAATAAACATTAAGAATGTATCTACTACATTGTGTTTTCATTCATACTTAGATGCTAAAGTGGCTGCCCAACTTTGGGGCATGTGTTTGTTGTGCAGTGAAGTATAGTATAATCGTCAATAATGCCGCGTGCACGACGCCAAACACGCCGTCAATCTGAGTTTTACGATGCCGACGAGGCGGACGAGTCCGCCCCGGCGTCGGCCTCCGCCGGCGTGCCCTTGAGCGACGTTGCCTCGCTTATGGCGTCGCTCCAGCAGTCTCAGACTGAGGCCCTCGAACGCATAATGACTCGTGTGCTCGGGCCTCGTCTCGACTCACCGCATGAATTCAACCAGACCTTCTCCGCGCCCTCGGGACACTTCGCTGCGTGCAAGGCGCGCTTCAGCGGAGCGTCGGGCGAGGCGGTCGAGGTATTCATCGACGCCATGCAAGCGTACCGGGAGTGCAGTAACATCTCTGAAGAGAACGCGATGCGCGGCCTCTCGATGCTGCTGACGGGAGACGCGGCAGTATGGTGGCAAGGCACCAGGCATGACGTAACCAGTTTCGACGAAGCTATCGTAGCGCTTCAAAATGCATTCGGGGAACGACGCCCTCCGCATAAGCTATACAGAGAGCTTTTTAACAATCCACAACAACACGACCAGAAAACTGAGATTTTCACGGCTAGAGCTAGAGCCTTACTGGCGAAGTTACCGAGGGGTGATATAAGTGAGAGAGCAGAGCTTGATATGATCTTTGGCCTCCTTCATCACAAAATCAGGTCACGTCTTCGGCGCGATGAATTTAATACCTACGGTGAATTACTGTCAAAAGTACGAGAGATTGAAGAAACCTATGAGGATGAATTCAAGCATCAGAAGCGAAGTATGCCACCTGCTGCCTCCGCCGCCATTGCGCGCGCCCCGGCCGCTGCCGTGCACGCTCTACCGACCGCCGCCGCGCACGCTCTGCCGACCGCCGCCGCGCACGCGTCGCCCGCTGCCGCGCACGCTTCGCCCGCCGCCGGCGCTTATGCATCTACCGCGCGTGCTGCACCTGCCGCCGCACGCTCTGCTGTCGCCGCGCATCAACATGTTCAAGCCGAACCGAAGCTGTACTGCCTCTACTGCCGCTCCCGCGGCCATACTAGAGACACTTGCATTAAGTTAAAGAATAAGGCTAATATTGGCAATGATATTGTACCATCATGTTATCAATGTGGAGAAAAGGGTGTCACTCGTAGTCAGTGCTCTAAGTGCGCTAATACATGTGTAATGTCATTGGATCTTTCTCACTCGGTTGCATTGGTTGACAGCTGTATAGATTCATACCCACAGAAACACCACAATGACAATGATGGTAAGGTTGAGACGGCAACTCCCACGCCTAATCCCACGGACTACCAGGTAATATTTTCTTATTATTGTAGTAATGAACAAAAGAGCCTTCGACCCATTCTTGGTGTGTCAGTGCTTAATAAAAAAGATAATGGCTTACTTGATACAGGGTCTAAGAGAACCATTATTGGATCTTTACTGTACAAACACCTTCGAGAGATCAACCATGCTTTCAAGGAAACCACCAGACAGGTGCGACTGGCTGATGGTTCAGTCCAAGTTCGACCAGTCCTACTGACTGATGTTAACTTTGAAATTGTTGAAAATAGAAGCATCCAACTCGAATGTATTGTGTTCCCAGACAGCTCTAACGATACACTATTGGGGATTGATTTCATTAAAGCAGCTGGGATGTTGCTTGACTTTGATAAATCTGTTTGGACACTTTCAAACAGCCAACATGTTTATAAATTACAGTTTGAAGCGGACAACTCCAGCGTGGTATCTGCAGCCTGCCTTCGTGACGATGAGGGGCTGATGTTGAGTGGAGAGCAGAGACAGCAGCTGGCCGACCTTCTGTGGAAGAACCAAGACATCTTCCAAGCAGGGGGAGAGCCTACTCCTTTTGCGCAACATCACATTGATACCGTCGACTTCCCGCACACCACTGCCGCTGACCTCCGAGCTGCCCAGATGGAAGACTCAGACGTGCGCAAAATCATCGAGGCTCTTGAGGGTGCTGAGCAACTTCCAGTCGCCCAATGGTCAGAGCGCGGATATATCGTATCACAGGGAGTACTGTATCGATATGACCCTGACGGTGAGTTCGAGGAGGTACAGCTGGTGTTGCCATCATCTATGAGAGGGGAAGTAATGAGACAATTACATGATTCATCCACGGCTGGTCACCAAGGTATCGAGAGAACGTTATATCGGCTGCGAGAGCGGTACTATTTCCCCGGCATGCGGCGGTTTGTTACCGAATATTTGAAACAATGCGCTGACTGCCTTAGATATAAGCCATCCAACCAAAAGCCAGCAGGTCTCTTGCAGACTCCTGTATTGCAGCAGAGAGGAGAGGTTCTAGCTATCGACCTTTTTGGCCCTCTGCCACCAGGAGATCAGGGGGAGCGCTGGGTACTTCTCGTGGAGGACGTCGCCACCAGGTGGGTCGAGCTGTTTAGTCTCGCCGACGCCACTTCCGAGGCATGCGCGCGTAAGCTACTAGAAGAATACTTCCTAAGGTATGGCGTGCCCCGTCGCATCATCTCTGATAATGGCGTACAATTTATATCGGCAGTTATGCAGCAGTGCATGCATTTGCTTGATGTAAAACAAGAACTAATTCCCGCTTATCACCCTGAGGCAAACCCAGCTGAGAGGAAAAATAGAGACATGAAAACTCAGCTGGCCATACTAGTTAAAAAGGTTCATACTAAGTGGCCCGATTACCTAGCGCATGTACGTTTTGCCATGAACAGCGCGGTATGTACGACCACTGGCAGAACACCTGCCTATTTGAATTTTGCTCGTGAGTTACGAACCCCTTTTGACGCGTCCCACGATCTACGCTCTGTTCTTACAAAAGATAATTTTGTTCCGCAGATCACTCCTTATTTGAAGTCCTTCGTGAACACACTACGTGATATCAGGGAGAGCGTTGAACAGCAGCAGGACCGGCGCAAGGCTACCGCCGACGACGCCCGTCGCCCCTTTCCGGTACTTCAACCGGGAGACGCAGTCCTTGTTAGCGTGAAAAATATTAGCGATGCAAGCAAGGGAATAACGTCAAAATTCATGCCCAAACGGGACGGCCCTTACTTTATCCAAAAGGTTGTTAGTCCTACTACTTTCTTATTGGTTGACTCCAAGGGCCATCCAATGGGAAAGTATCACAGTACGGATCTTACTCCAGTCAATAATAATTTTAATACCGGCCCTCCCGTTTTACCAAAACGACCCCGAGGTAGACCTTGCAATCCCAGGTCGGAAACGAGACGTTCTTCCAACCTGGAGGGGGAGTATATAGCACCATCACTTAAACTTCCCGCGCGTCCTGTGAACGCGCCGAATGAAAGCAACGATTTGAATGGTCCAATGACAGCGACTCCCGCGGCGTCGCTTGTAAATTCACCGGACCCCGCGCGAGTCGAGTCAGTTATGTTAGAGTCAGAACGCCAAGCTCGCAAGCGCATGGTAAAAAAAAACCCATGCGCTATGCTGATTATATTATATAGTTTAGTGATAAGATTCGGGCCAAGAGGCCCTGGCGCCCAAGTTTGTAATTATAGTGTGTGTGAATAAACATTAAGAATGTATCTACTACATTGTGTTTTCATTCATACTTAGATGCTAAAATGTGAGGGGCTTTACGTTTCCCCATATGATTCTGTGGTCAGATAGGATAGTTTTTTCGCCTTTGATGTAATTAAAAATCTGGTTGTTTTTGGCATCTGTCATTATGTGGTCTATTTGCGACGTTTTGTTCCCCGACGTCCAAGTCGTTTTACAGCTGCGCCGGCCGAATGATGTGTCCAATCGGAGATTTTCCCGTGCAATTAGATCTAATAAGATGTCTCCGTTGTCGTTACTTGTTTGGTGTAAGAGATTTTTGCCTATTTGATTTTTATCGCGAAGTTCGTGTGTATCTGTGAGTCCTATGTGGGCGTTGAAGTCACCTAGTATGATTGTTATTGAGTTCCCTGATTTGTTCTTGGTCAGTTGTAGTAGCCGAGTCGCGTCGTTTGCTGCTGATGACGTTGAATTGGACCAGTGCGTTGTAGTAATGAATAGAGAGGCTCCACTGCTTGTATGTATTGAAGCAACCATATTGTTTGTGTTTGCTTTAGTCCAGTTCAGCCTTAGGCCGCTGTTTTTTCTTATGAGAATAGCTAGGCCTCTTTTGTTGTTGTTTCCGCTTAGGTGCCACGTATAGTGACTAGATTCGTAGGTCCCGGATTTTAAGTGAGTTTCCTGTAGGCAGGCAATATGGATAAATTTTCCGTCTAGAAACTCGTCGATCTCTCGTTTTTTAGTCAACGTTGCGGCGCCTCTAATATTCCATGTGGCAATGTTTATGTTTTCATTTACTACCTGTTTTTTGTTTTTTTGGTGTGGCCTGGGGCGGGCAAGTCGGTATCCGGACTCATCTGGTATCTCCTCTGGGGTGCTAGTTCCAAGGGTTAGACTAAGGTCATTTTGCGTGGTGTTTGTACTTATTACTCCTAGGTGATTTTCAAAGCAATCAAAGTGGTTCCCCGTAAATATTAGACCTATGCTATCTGCGGCATCGTTTGGTTCCTTAGGAGAGAAGCATACTGTTTCTTGTAGCGGGGTTTTTTGAAAGATTTTCACGTTAATACTATAATATTCCGCTGCCGCTATAAGTATGTCTGTGCCGCCCCATGTACCATCTTGGTATTGTGATAGAATGTAGTTCCTGATTTGTTCGCTTTGTGCTGAGCTATCTAGATTACTTCTGATCGCTAGGTACATTTGTGGATCGTTTTGGTTTTCTTCTACGTGGCGTGCGAGGTCTCGTCGAATGTGTTGGTGGTCGAAGGTTAGGCCATACAAATCGTTAATTTGGTGGGCTATAGCGCGATACAAGCAGTTGCCGTCTCCTGGTATTTTTACGATAGAGTTCCCTATTTCCATATCTGCTTTGTGCCTTACCGTGACGGTATCGCAAACGACGGGGTGCCGTGGCTAGCTCGTGATATCTTTCTGGTATGCGCGTGATCCTTTTTGTTGAGGTTTGTTGCGAGGCTGTGAAGGAAGCTTATATACTATGTACGTATTTGTATTATAAAACTGGTGTATCATGCGCTATACTAGTTTCCCTTTGCCTTTAACGTAGAAGGGGAGTAAGTAGTACTCGAGTGGGTACTTGGGTCTCGTCTATCAACTCTAGGTACGGGGCATTTGTTAGGTGAATGTTAGGATACTTGCACTTAGTATCTGCTGTTTTTCCCTAGGCTATCTATGGGATCTTAACGAACCCTTTCGTCCGGCGGCAGGCGAAGTTCGTTACTTTAGTTCTAGCGTGGTGTCCAGGTGAGTTAGGGCTAATTATTTGGAATCGTACCTACCTACCATTATTTTGGTACTAAAAAAGTACATGTAAGTTATAGCGGTACTGGTGAACTACAACTATTTATCAAATATCAAGCTATTTATCAGGTTTTACAACGATTATAGTCAACGAAAAACCTACGCTTTTTGTACTAAGTGTTTTATGTGTATAAAATAAACGTCTGGGCTTTATTTTACGTAGCAAAACTGAGATAAAAAAAAAGGGATCATGACCCGACCATAGTGCCTCGCAGCTGTGTCGGAAATTAGCGGGTGGTTTTTAGCTGTACCTATTGTTAATGTTCTGATTTATTGTTTAGTTTTACGTTTCGTGTTTGTTTTGGGAATGAATAGCTGTTGTTTAAGTAATATTTCTATTTAGTTATGTCTTAGGCAACGCGTCACTGGTTGATTTATAGTAATATTAAATGTTTGTATTTTCATTTTAAAAGGATAAACAATAATTACAAATGAAACGACACATCCTTCTTGCTTTTGGCACTCGTCCCAGTGTAATTATTGCACTTTCTAAACACATACGATGGCATTGTGAATATTTTTTACTAATATAAAGTCGCGCCGTCAACGTGCGTCGCCGCGCGTTGCTTCAAGGCGACTGAGCCGAATCATGCTACGTAGCCTGATTTGAGTTAGCTACACAGAACGGGGTATAAACGCATCTACCTCAGTTTATATAGAATATCATTGACTCTACCTTATAAAATAATGCTACTCATTATAATATCGATTTTAAACTTACGTTTAACAAACTTTTACCCGCTTTTTTGAATACCTACTTTGTTGCCCAATAACGATAGGATCCGTGAAGACGGTTCCAATTTGGTTGTGCTTTTTAAAAGTAGTTGTTTATTTATTTGACTTGATACTAATGTGTTTAGTACCTATGTTACCTAACAACTAAATTGAACTATTTTTTTTCTACAGTAAAAATAATGTAAATTTACTTTATCACAATTTATTGTGAAACTAAACGCCCTTATAGATTAGGTACTTTTTATTTTCGTACAGCAGCGTGATCGCTTTGTGTAGTCCACAGAACAACGATCGGGCCACATCGCCCCCGCGCGCGCCCCCCCATAGAAGCGAAATGAATAATAATACGTGGTTCTCGTTTGGACCAGTAAACAGGCCAACCTAACCTACGACAGCGCTTGTCAGTCTGTTGTCGAACATAGTCCGAGCGAGAGAGTTTTCGGTCGTTTTACTCGGTTTTACAGCATGATAAACTATTAAATAGGTCTTGGTGTGAAGTTAAAAATTGTAAGAACAATAGTTCCAGTGTTACCGGCGTGAAATACCATCGGTAAGTAGTAAAATTTCGTAATTTTAATAAAAAAAACTTTTGACATTTTGAATGGCATTAACACATTCATTGTCTTGACGACGCTACTTCTCGATAGCAAAGTGATGTGTAAATGGAACCTAGCAAATTATCGATAATCGATATAATGTATATGATGTTTCTGGCTTTGTATGGAAATGTTTCTGGATTACGGTTTTTATTTAACACATACTTAATTTACAGATTTCCAAAAAATCCAGTGTTAAAAAATAAATGGATATTGGCGACCGGTAGATACAACTGGTTTCCTTATAATAATGCCAGAATATGCTCCAGTCATTTTGAAGATGATTTGATAATTCACAAGAATAAAGTCACGAGATTTTCTGAAGGCGCGATACCAACGAAATTTGATTAAAGCTGTCATGGAAAAATACGCAGACATTAGATTATCATATCTGAGTAAAAAGAAAACTGAGCAAATATCTCTTCGCACTCATTACAACAAAACTATCCTGTTCTCCGGACAATAGCACACAATCTGTAGCAATAGGCTATATCTGCGAATGTGTTGTCTTCAAGTTTTGATCTTGTTCATTAAATTATTCATAGGACATAAGACTATACAATATGTATTTTATTTTAATTTGACGTGTAAATTGGTTTTATAAAAATATATGAGTATGAATATGAAATTCATAATTTAGAACAGCTTTTTAAATTTTTCGGTTTTCCAATATTAAAGTATTTACTTTTTAATTTAATATACAAATACAAGAGTTAATGCCTGAATATTATTTTATTTCATGATAAATCCATGCTAATCTATACTTCCATACTAATATTATACATGCGAAAGTATGTCTGTCTGTCATTCTGTCTGTCTGTCTGTTACCTCTTCACGCTTAAACCGCTGAACCGATTTTGATGAAATTTGGTATAGAGATAGTTTCAGTCCCCGGTTAGAACATAGGATAGTTTTTATCCCACAGGATAAAAACGTTTTTACAGCGGATATCACCGCGGGCCATAGCTAGTTAACCCTAGAACACTACTAGGGGTGCTGGAGCACCCCAGCAGTATTTGTTTTTCAAATAACTTTTTTTATTTTCAATGGACAGCTTTATGCTCCCGCGTATTTAAATCTAGAGTCTTCTGCTCCTGATTGGTCAGTAACGCGGCAACGGCCGTATAGTGTGGACGTGTGCACGTGTGTTGTGGGGTGCCGTATCACCCCAGTGTAGGAAAATCGTAAGTATTTTTTATAGTATTACACTATGTTTTTATAATGTTTAAGGCATTGTTTTGTAGTTTTATTTGAGGTTGAATCATGAAATAGTCTTATCTTAATATATAAATAAAATTAACACAATATTTAACTCGGTGATTGTTTTTGTCTTATACAATACAATGCAAATATTATTTATTGCACATCAGATTATACAGTAAAACAATTATGGTCAAGTTAAACAGATATGTACAATGAGCTCTGAGCAATCTCTTCCAGGCAACTTTCGTTTTTGTTTAATTAATATTTTGATTGATTTGTTTGTAGATAGCTGCTGGCAGAGCATTAGGAGAGGAGGAGATAAAAAACATATTGGATAGAGAATCCAAAGATGAAGAGGATAAAGATACTGTGATAAATAGTTTGCGAATAGCTGAAGACTGACTCAATTATCTGGGCTACCAGAAATAATACATTATTATAATAAAAGCAAAGGAGGTGTAGATGTTTTTGATGCAACAGCGAAAAAATACTCTGTCCAACGAAAAACAAAACGTTGGTCTATGAGCATATTATATGGACTTTTAAATGGTGTTGGATAAACTCCTGGGTCCTTTTCAAATGTTCGAAGGCAAATAATACGCCAAAAAAAATTTTTTTTCGCACTTTTTAAAAAAAAAATTGTGTATGATCTCTTCAACGAACATTTGGAAGAACGCCAGCAAATGCCAACTTTGAGAAGGGATGTACGAAAAGTGGTATCCAGAATCCAAAAAAAAAACATACAGGATCAAAGACCAACTATTGGACAGCACACTCAGGGACGTTGTGGTTTCTGTCCAAGAAATAAAGACCGATTGTCGAAGTCGAAATGCAACAAGTGCAAAATTCCAATTAGCTTAGAGCACCAAGTCAAAGTATTCGAAAAAGCTCAATTTAATTGGAATAGCTAGATTTTAAGGTTAATTTGTGATCTTGGTTTTCAATTAGTACTAATAAAAAATATATTAATAAATCCTGTTATTATTTTAAAAAGATATACCACATTAAACTTTGGGGTTCTCCAGCACCCCATGTAGCAAAATCAGTCTGGTAAAAACAGTGTAGGGGTCCAGGGTTAACTATAATGTGTACTTAAATAATATAGTTATACTAAAGACATATCTTTCCATCTTCGAAGTAAATAATCGATAAAAAAATATCGACATTGCACAGCCGATGAAGTTGAAGCGTACTGTGTACATGAACATCTCGTGCGTCGTAGTGTGCGTGCCGAAATTGTGTTAGTTTTAGTAAATGGTGACACCTGTTTTGTATCGAATAAAGAAAGAATTCGCCTCTAGTCACAGGGCGACAAGCATGGACTTCAAAGCTCTCTGTGGTGTAGTCTAATGGGCAGGAAAACCACAACCCTAGTAGTATTTTTTCTGAGACTTACTGGCAACTTTATGTTGTTAAGCCTGTTCTTTATTAAAAATTGAGTGTCTTGATAATGTCTAACTGTCAGTGTCAACACTCAACTGTCACAATCAAAATCTCAAGATGAAAGCGTCATCATAGAAATAATTTTCTATTTAGACCTTTTGTTGTTTATATTTTCATGAAAAGTATAGATAAAATTTAATCTGAAGTTCTACATAACCAACAGTTATAATTGCTATTCAGTAAAGGTAGGTATGTGATTGTTAGTAATAAGAGCGTCTCTATGTTAATGGTGTTGCTTTGGCGTCCTGTGTATAGAATAGAAGAACCTTATAATAATTTGTTGTTAGTTGTGTGTTCTGTTATAGGGTAATAATAAAATTAAAGAAAGAAGAAGAAAACCTAATCGTTTGAGTGACTAACCGCTTATGATACAATGCTTTGGATTTCATTTGTCAAATAGGTAGTAGGATCGAAATATCTTGATGCATGCTAGTTCTATTCTGGGACAAATTGCTATTGAGAAGTAGATAGATTCCTAAAGCATTACCATCACGCCAACCATTTAACTGAATCAGCATGTAAATGATATAGGTATGAAGACAAGTTCTAAATAAACATTGCAAACTCTAAAAAGACTACAGTGTAATACAATATAAGACTTCAGTATACTCAAAGTGCACTATCAACATCTTGATACAAAAATATTAGTTTGTATATATCCTTGCAAAGAACTAAACTTGAGTTGTTGCATAATTTCTCTATATTTCAGGAGGTTTACCAAGATGGGTGGTGCACGGTGTTCATACCGGAACTGCACCCAGAAGAGTGATCAAGTGACCCACATGTTCCACTACCCCGTGTTTGACAAAGTACGCTGCCATCAATGGATCACCAATGCACAGAAGTTGAACTTCTTGGAATTAAAGTTATCACAGTTGAAGAATAGACTGATATGTCAGCATCACTTTACAGATGATTGTTTTATGAACAGTTTGGTATGTAAATAATAAATAAATATTCCGGGACATTGCACACAGCGCCATCTAGCCCCACACTAAGCAAAGGCTTGTGTCGCAGGTACTAGATAATGGATATAATACTTATATACTTTTGTAATGGTGTTAAGTATTTGATATTTTTGATAATAATTTTACTCTTAATCTACTGGAGATAAATAATTAGTTACAGATTTTTACTCTTACTGTGTATAGTAGTAAGTTTTCGTTGTTTTTGATAAGTATTTTAGTACATATATAAAAAAATATTATTTTATACCCGTAATTATCTCTAGATGTTTCAATATTTGCTATTGTAACCATTATTGTTTTCATAAAGAATTATTTACTAGTGTCTACCTGTGGCATGTCTCTCTTTTGAGACCTAACTCTATGTCCATTTCACCAATAAAACACATTTTCACTTTATTGTTGTGATATGAAATGAGTAACCTTTGAATTGTGTGGTTAATACAACTATTATTCATACTATTTACTCTGAATTAATTAACTTTTATATTTTTTTTATTACAGAAAAAGAAATTGAAGAACACAGCTATACCTACTCTCAATGGTCCGTACTGCACTCCATCTCACAGTGAACTTGCTAAAGAAGAAGCTGATTCAGAGAAAGAATTGCCCATAAATATAGAAGATATTGAGAATGAATTTCTTCCTCGAACAGAAAAACACGCTCATTTGTCAGTCAAATATGGAGATTTTTTGACCAATGATATCTCAGATAACATAACATTAGGTCCAAAAAATAGATCCACATCAATTGTAGTGAAAGACACAGGTATAATCTTTAACAGGTTTTCTGTACCCAGTAATTTCACTGGCCTGACTAAGATCAATTTGGTCCCTAATAAAGGAGTTAGGGAGAAAATACCAAGGTTAGTTACTGATCCCAAAATTGATCTCCCACAGCCAGTATCTACCCAACAGTTAATTCCCGTTATTTATCATGAACCCGATTTATTAGATCAGGCAACACCAAAAAAACCAAAACATATGACACCAACTACACAAACAGTTACAAGACTATCAAATCAACTTACAGTGAAAAAGCAGGTTCAACCAATTCAACAAAATGAAGCAATTTCTTCAACAATACCACCCACAAAGAGGGTAAAAATTATATCAGAAAAATCTATATCAGAACCACTTAAAATATGTAAAGGAGAGTTACAACCTGTGTCACCATCTATAGTAATCAATGTACCAAGAAAAAAAGATAAGTCCTGTGTTGAAGTAAATGGACAGGAAGTTCCAACCATTTTGATGGATAATGTGAGCCAATCAATATTTCCTCAGCAAATTAATAATAATGGCAAGGTAATAATGCCACAGGTTGACAAATTTTCTCAGAAAATGCCTAGTACTAATCTAGGTATTTCCAGAGACAAAATTGAAGATGTTAAACCAATTGAAAACATAGATACAGTTATACAAGAAGATCAATTAAAAGAAAAGGGAGAGGTTACACACAATCAGCATGTTTTGTCACCAACGAGTGGTGAATGGACCATGTTCAGTATGACTGGACAACCTGTTTTATCATATATTACCTTGCCACAAGCACCCGTCTCTGTTAACAACACAAGTTACATCCATACCATGTCTGAAGCAGGCACTGGCCTGCAGAACAATTACAAACCTGTGTCAGAACAACTGCCTCCTAAAACTAGCTCTCTGAAACAATCACAACCATCTATGGTGCAAACAACTGCTACACCAGATTTGCCTATAAATACAGAAAATGAAGACAGCGAAAAACAGATGGCAATGAAAACAAGCCCAACAAAATATGTTATCCCACCGGAGAAACAAGCAGAAATTGATGAGAAACGAAAGTACAACATGAAGTTGAGAGACATTATAGATTCTTGCCTCAACAACATCGATGAAGAGCCAGAAGCAGTTAAATTAAATGCAATCAGAAAGAAAGAATTTAATAATGTGAAAGTGGGGCAACATCTAGCAAATGTATCTAAACAAGATAACAACATTGCCTATATGGAAGCTCGGCTGCAGAGGTTAGAAGACACATTGTTGAACAAGATAGACCAAAACTCACAGAAAATTACAGATTTAAAGAAATCCTTGAAGCTGAATACAGTTAAAAAAGCTGTGTCTACACAAACTTATCAAACTGCAGAAGTGAATAAAAAGAGCCTTTACCAGCAGATATCACAGTACCTCAGTCCTAGTGCTAACTGTTTGATCTACGAGGAACTGTTCCTTAACAAATGGGTCGCCAAAACGAGAGAGTCGCCCAGGAAACGTAGAAGAGTAATATAGTGTTAAGTAAATGTAATTAAAATCATATTATTTAGACCAGTTGTGTAATTGTACAGTGTACATAGTGATGTTTTAATCTTAATTTATACATGATTAAAATCAAGTTACTAGTAATACAGTGTTTTATGATAATTTGACAAGAGATTTTCCAATATTTTCTCCTGTGAATAGGCCTATGAAAGCCTCGGGTGCGTTTTCGAAGCCAACTGTGATATGTTCTTGGTACTTCAGCTTGCCATCTCGTACCCACTGTAAGTTCTGTTCAATTCCTTCCTCAGTACGCTGCACAAATCTGTTCACTTGGAAACCTTCAATTTTTATTTGTTTTCCTAATACGGCTATGTAATCGATGATACCTGAAAAGTAACAGATGAGATGTAATGCAAGATTGTAGGGAAATAAATGACTTGCAAATTTAACTTCATATTTTTGGTAAAGTTTTGTCGCAGACTACAGTATTTCTTCAATTAGTTGTTGTAACCGTTATAGTAATTGTGTAGTATGTACAATGACTTAGCATTCTCATAATCTTTCTTACCCCTGTGTTTCTCCGGATCTGTCTCGTTATACATAGAAATGGCTCCACACACTGCTACTCTTCCAAACACGTTCATTTGGTTGAAAACTTGACTGCTAATCTCTCCTCCAACATTATCAAAGTAGCAGTCGACACCATTAGGAGCGTGTTTCTTCAGAAATTGTGTAACGTCTATGGTTTTGTAGTTCCCGGCGGCGTCGAAGCCAAGAGTTTCGGTCAGCCATTTGCATTTCGCTTCTGTTCCTGCTATTCCAATTACTCGGCACCCTGAATTGTAATTGAGAACAATATTAATTTATACCAGTTCAACTTATTATAATAATAATAAGGGGTTGGGTTAGGGGACAGATACAGAAGGCAGTGATTCTTGATACGGCGCGTATTGTCCGGAGGTTCCTTTCTTTGTAGCCTCTACCACCGGTTGCTTGGGTCCTGCTCCGTTGCCGGCGGCATCACTAGTTTTAAGTTTTTTATGATATTTGTTATTTTTTTTTTATACATATATTGTAAAAAATTTAAAAATAGTTGTTAATAAATGAATACCGAGATAATAATAATAATAATCGTTTATTTGCACACTATTGCTTACAACTATATTGCTTATATATTACTTAGGAATAAACATAAGCTCACAAATGATAAGTACTATATTTCCCCCACTAGGTTACCCTGTGTCGGGGGAAATTTGCTCGTCCATCAGTATTATATTATATTATGCCGTGGATGATGCTTTCAAATCAAGCGAAAAATAAAATGAGCTTTGTGGTTAGGTTTGACGCCAGATGAATCTGATTTTATTATCGGATTTCATTATTGTCGTCGGATCATTAATGTACCTACTTACCTAAGACTTGGATAGGCAGTCCAATGATGATGTTTAGTGAAAACTTTAATACATTTACCCAGGATCTTAGCAATCTGTCCGACATGAGATCCGACCGCCCCTGCTGCGCCCGACACTACTACAGTGTCGCCTGGCTTCGGTTGGCAAATCTCCTTGAATCCGAAGTAAGCTGTGTTCCTGTATATTATGAATTGGTTTAGTGACTTTATAAAATACGTTTTTTTAGTTTTGTATATGCTATAGTTTGTCTGAGCAAGGCGAGCTGTGAGAATCAGAGTATCTAGCATTTTATTTTTAGCATTTAGCAACAAGAAATTGCCTTATGGCAAAATAGGGTTTAACGTTTTTGTCGACAATGCTATAGGTATTGAGTTGCGTCAAAGCGTTTGTTTTATTTCTATAGTTTTGTATTTCATCTTGACGCCCAGTATCGTATCGCCCAATAGTTATAACATTGTCGTCGCCATGCCCTCTCGTATACTGTTAATAATAATTAGTACTTTCGTTAAGCCATGTCAGAGGACCTTAGGGCGGCTTGATAAAGTCTCGACACCAGAGTTGGCCACTCTCATTCGATAAGAAGAAGTACTTACGAATGTAGAAGCAGTACGTACATTCCTGCAAGTATTTATGAAGATCTTACCCGACACGTCCACAAACGCCTAGCGCCAAAGACGCGGGTAGTTCTCCGAAGTCAGGCAGTTTGTACAAGAAGGGTTTCTGTGCACACTCCTTGCCGGTGTCTGGTGTTACCACGGTGTGCGTTCGCCAACCAAAGTGTCCCATCACCCATGTACCAGCTGGATATTCAGAATTCTGGCTCTCTGTTACCCTGGAAGGAGGAAACAAATGAAATCAAACATAACTGAAACTCTGGAGAAATATGTAGTGTTTTTCCGCTGCGACTGCTCCTTGACCAACATCAAACTGATGGTTTTTAGTTTTAGGTGTGTTCCTCCATATACCACCGCCACACCTCACCTCCTAACCAACGTGGCCTCCGTGGATCTCAAGTTCTTACCAACACCGCACATTGTGCCTTGAAGCTTTGTTGTTCTCCTTCGGCAAGATATTCTCGTCAAAACAAACATACCTAGTATTATCTAAATTGCCACGAGGCGTGATGCTGTTTGGCGTTATCCAAGTAGTTAAATATGTAGATTTCGTGGAAGGACCCGGGCGCCCACCACGATGTACTTATCTGCCCAAGAGAACTTACCTAACGAATTAATTCTGCGGGGAGTCACGACCCTCAGTCATGAGGAAATACGACTCACAGAGAGAGAGCATTATGTAGATAAATACTTGATGCTACTGCCTATGTTAGTCCGGAAGTTGGTGACCTAAGTAGGTAATCGTAATCCAGAGTTTTATCAATTTCGTCGAGGTTGGATCAGTTGAAGAATTGACACTTGCCTCACCAACGTTAGGTAGTTAGTTAGTGCCTAGTTTGGAATAGTAGGACTTACAAGTTTGCACTAACAAAACATGATAATGATGATGTCAACTGAAGTCATCCTTCTTCCTTCAGATGCTTCTAGAGTCTAGAAGCTATGTTTCTTTTTTTACATGATATAGGCTTAGGTACCTACGCTTGACTACAACTTGCCTGATTTTAAGCAACGTTATAATCTACGATCTTGATGTGTATGTTATAGATAGGAATATAAAACACGTACCTATAGATTTTGTTATTATGTATTATAACAAGTGTGAATTACCTTGCTACTTGGCCTCCTATCATATCGCAAGGGAACACATTGCCTAATTTGATTCTTTGATAAGGATCCACGCTTAAGTAGGCAGCTTCGCACAAGAACTCTGAAAATTATACAAAAAATAGTGAGTAACCATGGTTTTTGTAACTCTACACTCGACGAATTAATGTATTTGGCATGAATAACATGATAGTTTTTTTTTCAATTAAAATTATCATAATAAAATATTAAATTAAGAACTTAATTTGGGTAGGTACCTACTGAACTGACTGATCAAATAAACTTACCATTTGCTTTAAGTGGTGGCAGTGTCTCTTCAACTATTAAAAAGTCTGTCTTCTTTGGTAGTCCTTCAAAGGGATGTTTCACAACAAATTTCTTAGCTAGCACCATTTTAGAAATAAAAAAATATACTTATATAAACTGCAAATAACACTAGAATTTAATTTATTCCTGTCCCAGATACGTGTTTCTTCTAACCGGTTTTCATACCTACTATTGAGTGGCTAGTAGGTATTGCCAATTCATTCTCCGTTACACAATATTTACAACTCACTTTTATCATATTTAGGTACTTATCTTCGATACTCATGCCGGTGTAGTTATTTTGTTGCAAATGTTTGTGTTATCTTTTTACCGCCTTTACGATAGAAGTATCTTGGACATTTGGAAGGCTCACGTTTTTCAAGGCCATTATAGGAAAGTAGTGCCGCCACTAGTGACTTTTTTTCTAAAACGATTTTTTATTGATAAGGTTAAATACACGTCTTTTGTCTATGTGAGGCACTTTAGCGCGAAATTCAAACAAGTTTCTTATTGCCTACATGGCAAGAGAAACTAATACTGAATAGAAAACTCTCTGGTAAATGGAAAAACAAACCTCCTTGCATTGGAAACCTATTTATTTTGTGACACTGAATTGTGAAAGATCAGACGTAAGTATAAAGTTATTTACTTTTTCTTTGGTGTACCTATTTAATTTGTGTGCAATTTATGTGTTTTCAAAAGATTTTAAAAATCTCTATTTTCTGATTTCTTTGATAGTTTTATAGACATCCATAATCATGTATTTTCAAAATAAAGCTATAGTTGAGGTTTAGTTACTTTTGAGCACATAATTTATTGGAATACTTCATCCCACTAATGGTACGCCGATCTAGGATTTCGGAAGAAATTAAACTTGAGTAAGTAATTTTTTTAATAATGTTTGGGTTTCTTGTAAATACGTTATAACGTAGAAAATATTTAAAGTTTAATTTTATTGCGGAACAGTTGTAGCAGGTACCCAGGTAGTTTTTTAAGAGAACCTTTTCATAAACCTTATTTGTTTGTTTTTGTTTCTCAAATTTACAGAAACGGGAAAGACAAGGCATCCAAAATTAAATATCCAAGCATCTCATACTTTACACTGGTATTTTACTTGTTTATTTAATACATGCTTTACTACACATATATTTTGATTAGTCTAAACATGTATGTGGGTACCCTGTTTAGGTCGATGCAAGAAATAATCACTTGTTTTGCGTTTTTCATTTGAACTTCTTTAAATAACTAAATTAATATGTTGCAAGTAAATATAAAAATACCTATGATTTGCTCAAAATATCATACTACCCTAATTTTTTTCAAGAATTCTTGTAATGTTCTTCTAAGAATACTAACCAATTCTAATAAATGAAAGCAAAACTTTAACTTCTTATCGAATGAGTGGCCAACTCTGGTATCGAGTGTACATATTAAGCCGCCCTAATGGCCTCTGACATGACTTAACGACTGCTGTACTAGACACACAGCCGGGACCTACAATTTAACGTGTTAACCAATCCACGGAAGCGTCCAAAAAAAACTTCAGCTAAAACTGGACCTTTAAATTCCAGTACAGATTCGCCACGCGATGCGACAAAGGCTTGATATCTATAGCTGTAATAGCGAGTTTCGTAGCGGCTGCCAGCCTTCCTTACGCCATAACTCTAGTGGCCAGCACGTTCAACAACATGATATTGTATGCCAAGATAGAAGACCCCACTGAGGAAGACGACGAAACTTTCCTGTACCAGATGAACAGTTTCGGGATCTTGTACTCGAGTGTCGGCGTTTTGATTTTCGTGGGCGGGTATCTGGGGTCGGCTCTGATGAATGTGACTGCTATTAATCAGGTAACTACAGGTTTATTGGCTAGTTTAGTTGGGTAGTACCTACTTCTATATTCTGTGGTTTAAAGTTCAAAGTTCATATATTCATATAACTTAATAATACACGTCAAAATAACAAAAGTTATTAAGTATAACAATATAAAACACAATGCATTTAGATTATGTAACATTACTATTGATTAAATAATTTCAAGAAACATCGAGTATTCAAAAAACAAACACATGGACAACAACATCACACTCACACAATTATCTTACGTCTGGAATGAATTCCGCGAAGGTACTTATAGAAAGATTGCTCGATGAGCCAACGTTTCAGGGACCATTTAAAACTGCAGACTGACTGAAGCTGTAAAGTTCATTAGTAGTTCAAATACGTACGAATACGTTCAAATATCATATCCAGTGCCTATTGTCTACAAATACTCGTACCTATTTATTGAGCCACACTAATTATATAAATAATAATAATAAAAATAAATATTTCGGGACATTGCACACAGCGCCATCTAGCCCCACACTAAGCAAACGCTTGTGTCATGGGTACTAGATAACGGATATAATACTTATATACTTTTCTTTTGTAAATACATACTTATTATACATACAAACGACCAGACTCAACACAAGTAATTATACATTTTTAAAGTACATAAATACTTGTGTCATGCGGGAATCGAACCCGCGACCTCTAGATTAGAAGGCAGAGCCACAACCAACTAAGCTAACAGGCCAGTCAAACGCTAAACGCTTGCTACGAACTGTCTAGATTCATATATAGACATCTCGCTCAAGCCACAAAATACTTATCTACAGAAGTAGATACATTGTGTCAGCTTAGCTCATAATTTCTCACTCAAGGACTCTTAAATTGTATTTGCAACTAAATATTTTACTTTTTAGACGGACATGCAATTTAAAATAGTGCAATAATAATTGTTGTAGGTTTACAAAATAAGAGAAGCATATTTGCGATCGGTATTGAATCAAGACTTCGCTTATTTCGACTTATATCAAACTGGGGATTTCGCTTCAAAGATGGCGGAGTGAGTTTCTATTCTTTTTATAACGTAGTGTAGAGCAACATATTAAGGGGTAACCTTTGTAAGTAACTACAGAAATGGACTACGAAAATTGGAGATCTACAAAAAAATGGTCGCATTCAACTTTACCGACGAATTTCTTCTATGTTCATCATCATCATCATCCACGGCCCTTGGTATCCCACTGCTGGGCATAGGCCTCCCTTTGCATGTGCCATCTGCGTCGATCTGACGTATGAAAAAACTATTTGTTTTTTTGCGAAATTCGTTAAAATCGGTAAGTCGTCGGTTTCACTGTGGAATGCATGAAGTGTTTCACCATTATTGACTGTTTCTTCACTAAAAATCTCTAAAGCAAAAGATCACCTGACCTCCAGACTTCAATATGAAAATGTCACAGAAGATGATGATTAAATGAATAAATAGGTATTCCGGGACATTGCACACAGCGCCATCTAGCCCCACACTAAGCTAACGCCTGTATCGTGGGTACCTACTAGATAACGGATAGAATGCTTATATCCTTTACTTTTAAATATTTCTACTTCTATTGTGTTCAGGTTCTGTTGTGTTGTTGTGTTCAGGCTCTATGAGACCTACTGCAACTTGCAAACACAGCACAGGTACAGACAATAAAACATATTGTATCGTTATGTCATGTTATGTGTATTGTAATATTATTTTATTGGCCCAATAAAAGCTTTTTGTATTTTTGTTTTTCTAACTCCCAACCCCTCAATTCCAGTGACATAATAAAGCTGGAAGAAGGTATAGGCGACAAGGTGTCCGCCGTGGTGTACAACCTCACGATCACAGTGTCGTGTGTGTCCATGGCGCTGTACAAGGGATGGAAGCTGGCGCTCATGTGCCTCACCACCGCCCCCGTCACATTTATACTCGTCGGCTTGACTGGCAAGGTATAAAATACAATACATTTCTTAAATAAATAAATATTTCAGGACATTGCACACATCGCCTTTCTTTTGTAAATACATACTTATTATACATACAAACGACCAGACTAAACGCAAGTAATCATACCTACATTTTTAAATTCACAAATTCTTACTTGTGTCACGCGGGATTCGAACCCGCAACCCCTAGATTAGAAGGTAGAGCTACAACCAACTAAGTTAACAGAGCAGTCAAAACATGAGATCTTAACTCTCGACGCTAGAGTAGACCATTTTATTTGGTAGAAGTATTGTCTATATTTGCCATATCACACACTTCATACTATCACTCATCACATATTATAAAGGCGAAAATTTATGCGTATGTATGTACCTATGCTTGTAACTTTTGCATGCTCTTGATTGATGTTTACCGACAAGTCTAAAAGGAGGGATGAATTAGTACTGAATAATACGTTTTTCAGGAAGTTGATTAAAACTACGTATAAATAGTGGAAAGTTATTTGTTTTGTCACAAAGTTACCACGAACCTAGGGACGAAACGAATGGATTTTGAAGACAAGCTATACGCTTGCACGTTACAGATAGAGACACCCGTCGCGACCTGACAGATCAACAAACACATATTCTTCGCATTTACATTGAATTAGCTTTTTTCTCTTCCTTCCGCAGCTGGCGAACCGTCTAAGCAAGAAAGAGGCGGAGTGTTGTGGCCGAGCGAGCTCCATCGCGCAAGAAGTGCTGGGCTCCATCCGCACCGTCTACTCCTTCAACGGACAGCAGAAGGAACTGCGCCGGTACATGGAACCGCTGGCTAAGGCGAGGAGGATCAAGATCAAGAAAGGTTTGTTTATTGATTCACACTTAAAATAAAATAATAAAAAATCATGTGCCAAGGCATTGGGGTATAGCAATTTTCGATTACCTACATCTAAATAGCCGTGTTTACTCATTTCATACCTAAATCTAAGGTGAAGAACAATCTCCACCTTAGATTTACTTAGATATACTACGGGAACATTTTCTCTTTTTCTGAACGCTGCAGTATCGCTCAGTTGTAGGCTCTACTATACATCATGGACACCACTGAAGTCTAATTTGAACATACGGAGTTCTCTGCGTTCTGTTTGACGACGTGTAGGACATAAAAAGCAGATTCATCATTAGCACTTAGACCAACAATTATTTTGTCGATAGAATTTTTCACGGGTCTCTCCATGGCGTCCATGTTCATCTGCATCTTCAGCTCGTACGCCGTGTCCTTCTACTGGGGCATCTACCTCGTCATCAATGATCCTAACAATTATAATGCGGATGTTATGTTTTCAGTAAGTTCTTCTTCTTCTTATGGAATGAGAGTGGCCAACTCTGGTGTCGAGAGTTTATCAAGCCGCACGTGTTATTCGACCCACGGAAGCGCCCAAATTGGAATGCCACTTTTCGGTCACCCATCCAAGGACTGATAGCGTCGACCTTTGCATAACTTTGGTAATCGCTCTTGCAAGTTCTTACAACTTTTAGCCTTTATTTTAATATTAGTCTGTTTAACTATATAAGTACAAAATTCTGTTCCTTACTTTTTACTGAAAAAAAAGAAACACAAAATCTCAAAACGCCACATTTCATCACTTACGCGAACCAATTTTAAACCTTTCTTCCTCTTTCGCAGGTGTTCTTCGGTGTGATGACCGGCATGGGCACTTTAGGAGTGGTAGGATCCCTCGTGGGTGCATTTGGAGTGGCCAAGGGTGCTGGAGCTCAGATATTCTACCTCATCGACAATGTTCCCACAATAAACCCTCTGCTGGATCGCGGTATCAAGCCTGAAGTCGAAGGCAATATTGAACTGAGGAATGTCATCTTTAAGTACCCAGCTAGATTGACAGTACCCGTAAGTATTAGTCAAGGACATTCACTTCACTTGTTAAACAGGCGTTTAACAGACAACTCAAGAGAGTGTCCGGGCAACTAGCTGTCATTCAAATGATGGCACGACTTTTGTCTTGGTTTTAGTAGAGTAGACTATTGTATGTAGGTATATTTTCCATACGCATCTCCCGGGTTTCTTATATACCTAACCTACTTACTCGGGTGTGACTTCAAGCCAAGCGTTTCTAAAATGTATGCTCATGTTGGTACTTAGATACTTATAGATATTATTATTTGCAATCTTGATCAATGAATGGATATTTGATCAGTTTTGGTTTTTTTATCATATTGTCAGATTTAGAAACGAGTTGAAAAGTCAATAAGGTATCTAAATTGTGATGATTGACATCTAAAAACAAATATAACAATTACTTGAAAAGACTGAAGTACTCTATAAATCCGTTTGTTTTAAAACAGGTGTTAAACGGGTTGAGTGTGAAAGTGAGCCACGGCCAGTCCATAGCGCTGGTGGGGCACTCCGGGTGCGGCAAGTCCACCATCATATCACTGGTGTCGAGATACTACGACGTGCTAGACGGTAGTGTAAGTTTTAATGTAAATGTGCGATTCTACATTAGATAGTCATGAATTTTACCGCCAAGTCACCATCCCCTTAATACAAGAGGCGTATTTTAGTGAGCGTAGGTATGGGAGTGACATCACGTCGCGCTCCGCGGGGGGAGTTCTTACGTCAATCTCATACTCATACCTTGGTCTTTCTTTTCCATAAGTGAGCGTCAGTACGCTCACTAAAACACGCCTCTTGTCTGAGGGGGCTGTAGTGACACCGTGCCAGTAGGCACTGGAATTTGAAGTTACGACGTGACATTAGGAAAGTCTGTCTAAATCCATACCTAAGTACCTATAATTAATAATAAATAAATATTTTTATTGGGCATCAAAAACCTTATAACTAAGTTACAACATTTGTTTGCTAGTACCCTATATTTAATTTAAATTACTATGTTAGGATTGATTACCTACTTAGGAACGGATCAATAATACGGATCTACTCAATGATAATAGCTCATTTCATTGTGCGTGTACGCCGAACAATTCAAAACAAAATTAGATACTTATTGAAAGCCTCGGGCTTCAGGCTCACAATGGACAATAGCCAATGTTCAATTGATTATTTCCCATTATGTGAGCCCGACCCTTAGCAGAAACTCTAAAAAACATTACTTAAATAAATGCTACACTATGTAGATTACATATATGTACATATGTATGCCTGTTGGTGATAAATGCAGAGCCATGTAAATAAATCTTTATTTATCTTTATCTTTGTTTGTCTATATTGCTTGATATCCACCAGGGGCAAGCACGGCACGACTAAAAGTCTTTCCACCATTTTTATCAACTTGGTATATGGAGACTGACAGGTGACAAAATGATGTGAGTCTCGTACAACACTCCCGCCAGGGAATACTTCCGAAGTCTGAGGATTCTAACGTTGCCATGTATAGTTATATTGCAAGTGGCTATTTATATGAGGAAGAACCTCGACTCGTACGTGACTTATGACAGCTTGGTTCCTTATAGCATGCGGGACACTCGTAAAATTGTTGGAGTAAACAGAACTCTATCAAAGTCAAACAAGCTCACACATGTCATGGGCCCGACAGTATATAATAAACTGCCGGACTCTGTCATTGATGCTCCTAGCTTCAGTAGCTTCAGATCGAGACTGCAGCGCTGGCTAATCGAGCACTCGTTTTATACTATTGATGAATTTACGAAACTTAAATTGAAACCAGTACATTAGTACTTACATCTTTGTACTAGGATAAATATTATTTATTATGACATCTAATATTAAATTGTTAATATTTTTATAATTTTTGTATTGACGTGTAAATGATTTACGAAATAAAATGATTATGATTATGATTATGATGGAAAGACTTTTAGTCCTCATGCCGTGCTTGCCCTGCAGGTGCATGTAGACGGGCATGATGTGCGTGAGTGGTCGGTGTCCTGGTTGCGCGCTCACATAGGGCTGGTGAGTCAGGAGCCCACTCTCTTCAACACCACCATACGAGAGAACATACGGTACGGCCGCGATGAAGCATCCAATGACGACGTGCAAGCAGCTGCTAAGACCGCCAATGCTCATGACTTCATTGTAAAGCTGCCGAAAGTGAGTCGTTCATTCTATTTTATGATGCGATTTTCCTGGTCCTTTTAGTCAGTTCTATTTGTAACGTTCGTGTTGGTTATTTCGATGGTCACTGTATTATATTTGTCTCGTCCTCCTGATGATGGAACCCTCACCGTCTTATTACAAAACGCGGTTTAAATTATTAGTCCAGGACTTTGAAAATAAAAAGTGAGTTCTTGTTGTTCAGACATCACATACAAGCAATCAAAATGTCAACAAAAATTGGAACTTTGATTTAGCGTTGGTACATTTTGACAGTTTGATAATTATGACAGAATACTAGACAATTTACGAACAACTAAAACGGACTTAGTCCAGGCTTATATTAAAACCACGTTTTGTAATAAGGCCCTCAGTGTTCCAAAACATGTAGAGCTAATTTTTGACATTATTTATTACTGACGTAAGTGCTAGCCGGTTACTACAACAAAAAAATATTTCGATGGTGTCTAATGTTAGCCTGGAATTTGTACTATTGAAGGTGTGGATAATTACTTACCTAATTTACCTACTTTTGGGTAGTTTTGATCGTTTTTTAAGCACTCATACAAATCCAAGTAAAAGAGTGAAGAGTGGATCAGTGTTATATTTATTTACACGTAAATTATGCATACCAAGCTCCGAAAAGATAAATAATTCATTGACAAACTTATATGTATATTAGACTGTCAAAGTTCTTTTTTTTTATAAAAAAAAGAGGCAAAAAGGCAGACGATCTGCCTGATGGTAAGCAATCATCGTCGCCTATGGACACTTGCAACTCCAGAGGTGCTGCAGGACTTTGCCAGCTTAGAGAGGTGTTTGTGAATACCCTTTTTAAATCTCCCCATATTGTAGCTCCGTGGAAAGACCTCTATTTAATTAAAAGATTTTGTGTATGGCAATGATTTTTTATATGTCTCCTGGGTTCCTTTTTGGGTTCAAGAGATATTGTTTTGATTCTTTCTCTAATGCTATTTCTATTTTGTGACTTTTATAGCTCCTGTTATTCTCGTACTACTTTTATAAACGGCAAAATATATTTTGTATGTTGTCATGTCATGACAACAGTTGATAATAATGTAATTTGTAGGGTTACGATACACTAGTCGGCGAGCGTGGTGCTTCCTTGTCAGGAGGTCAAAAGCAGCGTATAGCAATAGCGCGGGCACTAGTAAGGAACCCTCGGATACTCCTGCTCGATGAGGCTACTAGCGCATTAGATATGACATCCGAAGCTAAAGTGCAACAAGCCTTAGACAAAGTTAGTATAAGTGATGATATTTAGTATGAGTGATGATATTTTATTTATACGGGACAGTCAGACCACGTCACAATTATGGATACCTGTACAAGCAACACTGTGGCCCAAGGTGGAGAATGACTGTACTGGTATAGAACTGGCAATCTCAATTGCTCTCAATCGACGCTCCAAGAACACATCGATACGAGTAGGTGTTTTACTGATATTGGTGATCCTTTCCAAACTAATACACGAACCGTTCATTGGTTCCGATTAATAAAGAACAGAGATGTAGGTTCTTTTATAAATGTTACTGAAAGCGTGAAGGTAAACATTAATTTCATAATTTTTGAAGGCTGCCGAAGGTCGTACCACGATCATTGTAGCCCATCGTCTCTCCACCATCAGAAACGTGGACATGATATATGTGATGAAGAACGGGAATGTGATAGAGACTGGTACCCACGAGCAGTTGATGAGGATTCGAGGACATTACTATGATATGGTGATCACACAGGAACCTAACATTCTTGATGGATTGAAGGGTCAGTTTAGTTTACCATACTGAAATAAGGAAGACTCACACGACACAGGTTATCCTAGAGTGTGGCACAAAACACACAAAAAAACAACATAACAAGCACTCTTATCAGTTTGATCTTAGTACTAATAAATTTTACTGTGATCATTAAATCGTATAGATTTTTCTATTAATAGTTATTAAACCTTAACCAATTTCCGAAATAACGTTATTAATCCGGCCCATGTACTCGTACATTAGGTTATATTTGAAAAATTTGGGTGATTTGTTAAAGTTTCTCCATTATTTTCAGGCGAAGATGCCAAAGCACCAGATAAAATAGCTTCAGTAATCGAAGAAGATGAAGAAACCTCTGATACGATAAGTGTAAGTTTTCAATATAAAAGTCATAGCCTTGTTGTTAGACAAGAGGCAAATTTCAGTAGGTAAGCGTACCAACGTAAACCTAAGAGAGAAAGACATCACGATACGCACCGCGGAGCAAAGTGTTATGTCAATCCTATTGGATTAATCTATTGATTTAGTCTTTCAATTCAGCCAGTACCTACATTTACAAATTATGGCTACCGAAACTTATATATTGTCTGAGGGGAAATATTTAGAGACGATATATTTGATCATGAATTAACAAATTGATTTATATTTTATTGATTCTAAAGGTTATTGAAAAAAGCGACGAAGAGAAAGCCCAGAAGCTGTCGTTCTGGAGTATAATCCGCCTCAACTCTCCGGAATGGAAGTCCATCACTGTTGGATGTATCGGCTCCATTTGCATCGGGTTTGCCTTGCCACTGTTCATCGTTGTCTTTGGAGACATGTTTGGGGTGAGCTTAGTATTTTTCAAATACGTTTTAAATTGAATAATAATTAGTATACAATAAATTTCTTTATATTAATTGACTGATTGACGCGTCTGATTCGAACTGCTTTATATTACTTGCGGTGATTAACTGTATTAACAATTTTTCTATACCAACGAATGTAGCCAAATCGTTTTAATTAAAACGTATTTTTTACATAGGTAATTTATTTTTTTATATATAGGTTTTTACCTTTACATAAGCATATAACTTCTAATGATTTTCAGGCTATGTCAGACTCAGATAAAAATAAATTGATGCAAAAGGGGAGAAGTGTTGCCTTTACTTGCGTGATCATCGGCTTCGTGATGGGGGTTTCCAACTTGATTGAGGTAAGTACACGTTGTTATCTAAGCTTGTGAAAATGCCTGAAGTACTATTGTAACATGAGGTATCCAAAATGTCATATACACCTCAGTCTGCCTTACAAAGAGAAAAATGTATAAATCTGCCACCAAACGGTTTGTTCCCGCAGCCTCGTTTGAAAGCCATTTCAATAACAATTGAGACATGCTCCAGCTTCGACTCTATCTTTGTTGCTTGTAATATGATGTTGCTATAACTATTTTTAAGTCTATTGTGTTTTTTTTTCTGTATGTGTGTTACAATAGAGAGTTTTATTCATCTATCTATCTTTTTTAGGTAAACGAGTGCTCAAATACCAGAACCTGATACGACACCATTTTTTAGTTACTTTGCAGTGTTAATTTTATTTTTAACATGACATAGGTTCACGCTTGACTTTTTACAACTTGCATGATGTTAAGCAACGTCATAAATGCGCAAATTTTAACGCTTAATACACTTATGTTTGACAATAGTACCTTATTTAGTCTGGCGTGGATCCCAAGAGATCCCAAGGACAAATTTAACAGCAAGGTATCTCCAACTCAGTGCATATCGTTCGGCGTGGCGGGCGCGTACCTGACGGAGCGGCTGCGCGTGCGCATGTTCGCGCACATGCTGCAGCAGCACGTCGGCTACTTCGACCAGCGCGGTAACTCCACCGGCGCGCTCTGCGCCAGGCTCTCCGCCGAGGCTGCTTATGTACAAGGGGTAAATTAATCATTTTAATTCAATCATTGTAAATTAATAATATAAAATATTCATTGTAATTAATAATAAATCATTTTAACTGACTGTGGCGGGGTTGCGTTACTCGGGCAGTTTTAGCCTCGTGCGCGATTGCCGCACCAGTATACCTCCCACCTCAGTCCTCACTCTGAGCACACAATATATTATTTCCCGTACATACGAGTTTTATTTACGACTTAATGTACATCTTATTTTGCCAAACGACAACTCGGTATTGCCATTATTCTGTGGTATTGCGTAGTATTTTTTTAGTTTGGCACAAAAGAGAAAAATAACCGTGCATCCATATATGGTTGTCTTGTACCTAGATATCGATATCGATATTTGAATCCGGTTCTACACAAATGACTTGTATTTTCAAGATAAGTGTAGATTTGCACTCGCTTAACGGTGAAGGAAATCTACACTAATATTATAAAGCTGAAGAATTTGTTTAAACGCACTAATCTCAGGAATTACAGGTGCGAATTGAAAAATTATTTTTGTGATGAATAGACCATTTATCGACAAAGGCTTTAGGCTATATAACATCACGCTGCAACTAATAGGAGCGAAGAAACATTGAAAAATGTGGAAAAACGGGGAAAATTATTCATCTTTGAGGGCTTCCTTTACGTGCGATGCGAAAACGGTTCAAGATATCAAAAAAATATGCATGAAAGAATTATTCCTCTTGAAATGATCTAACAAAATATCAGCGACAGTATATGTCTATTTTTTAAGATTAACTCACTAGAACCGTTTTTATGGTTACTATTCCACACGGACGAAGTCGCGGGCACAGCTAGTATAATATAATATCCGAGGACATGTGTCTATCGACGAAGGACCTGCGCGTCCACCGCGATCTATCTGCCCAAGAGAACTCCCCTAACGAATTTATTCTGCGGGGAGTCACGACCCTCAGTCATGACTCATGATCTCTCTCTTGAATCGTATAAATTTCCTTATGACTCATAAGGAAATACGATTCAAGAGAAATTATTCACTCCATATGAAAACTTATGAAAACTAGTTCATCCGCTTATTAATATAAAGTAGATGACTATGATCGCGGGGAAACCCCGTCACATTTATTTTATACGTATTACGTACCTACATAACAATAAGGGGACTTCCCAGTTGTAGAGAACACTTCACACTGATGATGATGACGAATGCATGAGCAATGCTCATGCGAAGCTTGTAGGGAATGTAATGAAGCTAATTGAGTTTTTAATTTCGTATAAATAGAGCAAATATATGCTAAAATACACTAAAGACACCGTAAGTAAGTACTACTGCTGTTTTTACTTTTACCTACTTATACTCTTTATTTAGGTACGTGTCTTACTAACTTCAATGATAGGTACGCTAAATAAACGAATATTGAACTAGAACAACTAGGTAACTATACCTATTTATATTATACTTCCAGGCAACCGGCCAACGTATTGGCATAGCGCTCCAAGGGCTTGGCTCCATTGGCTTGGCCATAGTACTGGCCATGCTCTTCCAATGGAAAGTGGGAATGGTCGCCATATCCTTCTTCCCGGTCATAGCGTTGGTTATTTACTACCAGGCCAAGCAGACCGGGAAGGAATCTCAAGGGAACGCCGTGGCACTTGAAAATAGTACTAAGGTATGTTGTCTATGCACAGCCTGTAAGAATAGGTTATAAGTAAGTTACTAACAAACTATGGATCTAATAGAAAAATAATTTTGAATTTGAACAGCTGTTGTATTTCTAAGAAAAAGAATCACCAATTCAACAACAATTTTATTAGAAAACGTGGACGCGTTCTAAGAATAAAGATTTGTAATCCGCTTTTCTGCTACATTGTGGCATTTAATAAGACGTGTTGACGTTGTACGTGGTTCAGTATTTTTTTAAACCAAAGATATTTTAATTAATTATTAAGTATTATATCCGTTATCTAATACCCACGACACAAGCGTTTGTTTAGTGTGGGGCTAGATGGCGCTGTGTTCAATGTCCCGGAATATTTATTTTATTTTACTTCTGGGCGCTTAACAAGATCTGAGAACATATAAAAAATGTATTTATTATTTCCAGGTAGCCATGGAGGCGGTGTCCAATATCCGCGCAGTAGCAGCTCTGGGCCGCGAGAAGCGTTTCTTGGCAGAATACACGGCACAACTGCGGCCCACCCTGCCTCTCTCGCACAGGTAACAATTTTACATTAAATGAAATAAGTAAGTACTCCGGGACATTTCACACAGAACCATCTAAACTTTTGGAAATGGATTGAATCAATATAAGAGCAAAATTTTTCGTTTAAAAAATGTTACGTAAAACCGCATTTACAAAGATATGATTTATCATTTATCAGATAGGTACAAATTTCAGATTGTACCCAATTATCTAGGCCAGCTTATGATTTTCAATTTATGTTATTATACTCGTATTTATATGAAATAGATTGGCACTAAAGTAGGTATTATATTATCATTGAATGATAAATGGTGTCACGACCTTGATCCAGTGCAGGTTTGAATAGATACTTATATTTATTTATTTATTTATGCTGTACACAATACAAAATTACATTTTAAAGCTTATTCTAAAAAAATTGGATTGTGTGACCCTGTTGTTAACTAGTATATTATTATTATTATAATTATTTTTACTTTTTAGACATCAGTGCACGGTAATACCTAATATCATACAGTATTGTAACTCGGCCGTGTCCTTGAAATAAGTACATACGCGCGGTACGTAAACATGAGATAGGGCTGTCGCTGTCGCCCACCTACAGCGTATTAATTGCATCTGGCTACTTTGAGTTTCTATCTAGTTTTGAGATTGTAAATTTTTTACTTTTTATTTATTTACTAGCACAGATACTTAGTAACAATATAAAATATTAATATTACCTACATAAATTACTTTGTAATTTAAATGAAAGTGTTCAATAAAAATGCAAGTTGTTTTTTTAATTGAAAATTAACAAAACTCTCGTACACTTTTTTTACGAGATTTTAACAATGACGTCTTCTATCGTTAAATGGTACACTTTTAGCTTCCGAAAGCGCTAAAAGCCCAAATGGCAAAGGTAAATGCGTAAATTTCGAACCAGAAAAAGAAATGTACGCTAGAATGACAGCTGAAAACTATACTCTAAAAATAAGGATGACTTTACTAACATCAACTAACAACACTTAATTACTCAAAGTAGCCAGATGCAATTAAAACGCTGTAGCCTAGTAGCCCTCATGCTTACGTACCGCGCGGCTGTAGGCACTTAATTCAAGGTCACGGACGAGTTACAATACTGTATGGATATTATTATATTACCGTGGTCTGGCAGCCCTAACGTGCCGCGCGCATGCCTCGATCCGAGCGCGTAGGTATAGCTCGCGCGTCGTCCGTTTATATGAAGTTGGAATACTGTATGATATTATTACCGTGATCAATGTCATTTATTCCAAAATAAAAATCAAATCAAAATAATTTATTATACAAAAGATAGTGCGCACAAAAATGTTTTTTCTTAGTGTCTAGTTGTTTACTTACTATTTCAGTTTTGTACATGAGTTTGTGACCGTGCCACGCGCTAGGTCCCTCAGTGGGCCTGTATTACGTAAGCTACTGCTACATTCCTTACTGAAATCCTACACTATTTACATATAAATCATTAAAACAACAACGAAAAACAATAATTGCAAGATCAAAATCAAAACAAACATAATTAAAAAAAAATACAAGGTCAGGCTGCCAACTTTTAAAATTTACCAGCTTTTGATTTATTGATTTTTTATATTATAATTAATATCCATTTGAATCTTATATAATATATTATATTATACGTTTAAGTACAGTAACGGAATGTATACCTTATGGATGAATCACCTACATTGCAAACTCTGATGAGTTTGGCTGTTAGGTAAAATTATTTGTATGTGTCTAGAATGAGTGTAGGGGATGATGTATGTAGTGTAGTAATGATGTGTGTGTGTATGCGTATGAAAGTGTGTAGGTACATGTACACATTCAGTCAGTTAAAAATTTCTATGAGCTTTTCAGTATCATTATAATTTAATTTAAGCAAGTGGTTGGTTATAGTTTTTTCACATTCAAATTTATAGACATTTAGTATATTCATCTTTTTACTCAGACGATTATAGACTAATGGTCCTAACTTCTTCGCATTTGTAACAGAAATTAAAATATATACAAGACATACACGTATAGTAAAAAGTACACACACACAAAATTCCATATTACAAGCTGTTTCTCTCAACCAAATTATTTATACACTTTTTCATATTAATGCTTTATTTTTAGATCAGCGCACTGCAGAGGCATCATCAACGGCATGTCCCGCTCGATGTTTAACTTCATCAACGCAGCCGCGCTCACGTACGGGGGACATCTGATCGTACAGGAATCCATTTCATATGATCATATTTTGGTGTAAGTGCCTGTAATGTATTATAATATAAGTAATAGTAGTTTATGCAACTGTCATATAATTAAGGGTATTAAAACACGAGTGTGAGTTTATGAAACGAGCGCAGCGAGTTTCATAACAGTAACGAGTGTTTTAATGAGTGTGTTATATGCAGTTGCATACACTACTTTATCTTCACTAATGCATTGATAATTTATTAAATTAAATTCACGCGTAGGTACATGTATTGTCACAGTGATTTTGCCGCCATTAAAATCTAACCAACGAGAGTGCAGCGCGACCAACCTGATTGGCCCTGCAATCAGGTTGGTCACGCTTTTTCGATGTTATAATGAGCTATTACGATATCGATGTGGATATTATAACATCATGTGAAATTGCTTAAATTGAGTGTTTTGTTGTCTGTGCTATAACAGTAGTAATTATAAGTCAAGTATTGGAAACATAAGTAGAATGTTACAACATTAGTGTAGATAAAGTACTTTATATTTATTTTAAGCTGGGGAAATTCTATCACGTACCTACCTGTAATCGTGAATTACTTGGTTTCATTTAAATTCATTCATCGATATAGACAAAGAAATGGTCGATGCATTGTAAAAAAAGATATCAAATGTCCTTTATTTGCTTTTCATCTTATTAGCATTATCAATATGTTACAATTTTATCAAGTACCTATATAAATTCCCATAAATAACTGCTGAAATAGACCTCCAAGCACATAATAGTGTACAAAAAGAAACTATATTTCCATTCCTCCATTTTCTTTGAACAAACTTCAAAACCCCAATATAACAGGACAACACAATCTCTGCAAATGGCGTCGGGACAGCTACAAAACGCGTTTACATTCGCACCGGACTTCCAGAAAGGCATTAATGCTGGCTCCAGAATTGTTGGAAGCCTCAAGCAGAAGACGAAGATTAGTGACCCGCCGGTGCCGGTTCACGGATTTGTTAGTGCATATTTCTGCTAACTTGTGTTTTTCCATTTAACTTAAGAACTGGCATCTGACATTACGTACCTACGTTGGTAGTTATGGCCAACAAAAAATAAGAATTTTCTTTTGCTCTCAGTTGAAGATCCCGCTTTATGCGATAAAACCGCCCGTACTATTGTAACTTGTTTTGTATTTTTCCCCCGTATTATGTATTTCAAAATAACTGCATAAATAAATACATACATATATTCTATCACAATGTGAATAAATCACTACTTCAGGTATTTCAAATGACTCACCGAATTACATTTCTTATATTTATATTTTCTGTGCCAGGTATCGAAAGGCAATGCAAGTTTGACTAACGTGGAGTTCCGCTACCCGACGCGACCGGAGCAGAAAATCCTGCGCGGGTTGAATCTACAGGTAATGATAAATCATTATTTATTTATAAAGTTTATACCTAAGTCAGATTTCAAGAATATCACTATACTACAATAGAATATGTTTAATTTAATTAAATGATCATTATATAATAATATGTCTTGAATCATAGACTGTATTAAAAACTTGTAGAGGATACCTACTGGTATGTATTTTATTACTTCTACATACAAAGGGAGGCCTATACCCAGCAGTGGGATCCCAAGGGCTGTGGATAGTGTGGATGATGATGAAGTATTATTTCATTTCATTTGAAGTATATATTCTATACCTTAGTTTAGTTCTAGTATTTAGTTTGTGCGTGACGTCACCGCCAGCCGCAACATAATATCTATTTTAGTACAGGAAGGTTGTGCATTAGTTACCGGAAACCCTTCATACGGGTATGTCCATTGTCCATCTGATTGACATACCAATTTGATTTGGAGATGTAAGGTATTTTTATATGTATGGTCTCATAAATATATTTTTTCATTTGGTTCTGTACTTTTTGAGAAAAAACCAATAAACCAACAAATTGATAATAGTAGATTGTATCATAAGGGAGCAAAATAATATTTTTACGGCGAGGGCGCTTTTTTGAATCCAGAGCGAAGTGAGGGATTCTAGAGTAGAATCCCGAGCGTAGCGAGGGATTCTTTAGTAGAATCCTGAACGTAGCGAGGGATTCAAAGTACGTCGCCCGAGCCAAAAATATATTTTACGCCCGAGTGATTCACTCTACTTTTCATCACCCACTATGAGAAAATAAAAGGCGCCTCATATTTTATTGTAATATTGATATTTAATGAAACAGAGTAACAACTAAATTGAAATTAAGTAGTATCTAATAATAAAACAACTAAAAACTTAAATTTACATTTGAGACATTTTCACAATTTTGAAAATTAATTGTTATAGTTTTATTAGGAATAGAGATTGTTGTAGATTCAATTTTATTCTGCGTGTTTGAAATAATGTCAGAATGTGGCTCATTTTGAGGAAAATGTGACGGTGAATCTCTTTGTTTGGATGTAGATGGGCGCGGCGACAGTGGCATGGATGGATTAACTCAAGGTTGCAATTTAATGTTTTCCACGATGCGTTCACATGTTTTCGCCTTGTTCTCAATGGAATCTTCTATATATCCCTCTGCTACAGCACTCGACTTCCATCCTCCATGTCGCTTGAGAACAGTTAAGTCCGCTCCAGAATCTGCCAACAGGGTAGCAGAAGTGCGACGAAAACAATGTCCTGTATATAGCTTGATATCTGGTAACTTCAAATAAGTAGCGATTTCTTGTGGCATGTAAGAAATTTTATTTTTTCCCATAACTTGTTTGAAGCACTTGCCATTTTGATAACGGATGAAAAACCGATTGGTCTTTATATCAGCAGGACGCAGGTCCAGGTATTTCTGTACAATAGTTTTGTATTCTCCTCGGATTACGAAGGATCGGTCAATTTTTGTTTTTGTGTCTGTCAGCTTTACTAACAGTAAATTATCCGAGTGATTTTCGACATCATCAACAGTTATTTTTAAAAGTTCATTGCCACGACAAGCTCCATGTACTCCGAAAATTAAAGCCACCTGTAACAAAACCGAATGTGAATAAGACAAGTACCTATCTATCGAAGTACAGGTTACAATAAAATGCGCATTTTAAAACACTGGTTATACTTTACTAATCCACCATATATACATACATAGTTACTTACTTTTACGGCAAGAAAGATGTTGTCGGGTGCCTCATTAAGGAAAGTCTCCACGTTTTTGACTGAGAACACTTTGGATTTTTTAGGTTTAAATCCATCAGACATCCTCTTCAGATACGCTATTAATTTCGAATATGTGTCCAGTTTTACGTCGTTATTAGAACTGACTGTTGATTTTAGCATTGAGTAGGTACTCCAAAGTGTGGAAGGTTGTTTAGTTTTGGCTAAGTACTGGAAGTAGGCCAAAAACACAGATTCTGAAAAATTCTTGGCGCCTCTTGAATTTCTCCATTCAATAAAATTACCATAAGCTTTCATATATTTCTCCCGGGATTTTGCAGGTAGTAGATTATCCATCACATTTCTTGCGTCAGTTCTAATACTATCAGGAGTTAATTCTATACTTTCACTGTCACTTGAAGAACTCATTTTTCAAAACAAAATCATGAATTTCTATCAATCCGTGAAAATTGACGAAAACGCGGGCTATAGTTCGCGCGTTTTTAATTTTATTTCTTTTTTTTTTGTATTCAGCCGGCGCGCGGCGCTATATACTATGGGCCGTCGCACCAGCCAGTCTTTATTCAAACAATATTTGCGTTCGATTTCTTGGGCCCTGAACACAAGATGTTCCAAATTCAAAAAGTGCGCGGCAAAGATAATTGCGGCGCACTTATAAAGAGGATTAAAAACTCATTACTGCCCGCTAAAAGTTTCTTATAGAAAACACCACCTTTGGGTGCACTTAAAGGCGAACCAAGTCGTCTTTTTCGAATAGGTGGGATGAAAAGTTTATGTAAACCAATTTGACCTATATTTCCAAAACGATTAATTAGGTACCTAGTCGGATTTTGATGCAGTTTTTTGTGATGTGATGCGGGTTGATTAGTGTATGTTTCTAACTATGTATTAAAATGACAACTCACCGGCGCTGTTGTATATATTATATCCGTTGATTATATCTTATGTATTAATTAAGAAGCCCAATTGTGATGCAGTTTTCTTTGATAGGCTTAGATTCGTTTAGTAAAGTGCCAGTAGAAATAAAGTCGATTTTTGATTTTTTTAAAATAATGATTATATTTATTACAAGTCTTATTTCTCCCAGGTGGAAAGTGGAAAAACAGTTGCACTCGTAGGGTCAAGCGGTTGTGGAAAAAGCACTGTTATACAACTGTTGCAGAGGTTTTATGATCCTGACAGTGGAGTTGTGGTAAGTAAAGTTCATACTATCATTTTATTTATTAGACTCTTCTAAGCTGCCTCGTTTGAGAGCTACTATATCGTAGTAAGTAGAATAGTAGATATAGATTACTGATCCACTGTTGGCATTCTCTCCCTTGAAAGTGTGGCATGACTGTTACTTTGATCGGTGTGTTTCACAATGAGTCGGATACGGATCCGATTCGATTGAGACGGAAATCAATTGGCACGGAAAGGATTTTCCATATCACAATGATTCCATACGAATCTTTTAACAAATTTATTCATCAGAAAAATCGGAACCGTTCCGTGAGCCAAAAGCTAGCGGATTCGTTTCCGTCGATGATAAATTCGATTTTGTTTTTTCATGATATTTAACCCGATTTACACATAATTATACATTGATTTATTTCTATTTATAATTATTCATATGAAATCTACAGTAAAAATGGTAAAATTAGCCTTAAAACTTAGATAATTAACCTGTCTAGATAGAGCTTGGCGCTGCAACGGTAACAAAAACAAATGGCCAGGCCGGGAACGCATGTAGTAGTGTTCACGCACACAGATGAATTGCCTTACACTGTAATTACTAGCGCGCTGAGTCCCATGTTTGTGTGCGTAATGTTGCCAGCATTTAAAGAATTTCCACAATGTTGACCAAAAACTGCTGTGATGTGAATTGTGATTCAATGTGAAATAATTTGAATAACCGGCCAAGTGCGAGTTAGACTTAAAAATGAAGGGTTACGTACCACCACGTAGAACCGAAGTGCTTTGATTGCTTATAAATAGATTTTTACTCGTTATGGGGTATATGATATTAAAAAGAATATGTACTTTGTTACAATTTATTTATTTACATAATTCAGAATCAGTTGTCTGGTTCCTATAGTACAAACTATGCTTAGTTCACCAAATTAATATTTGGTGAACTTTAAATTAAATTAAAAATTAAATTATAATAAAAAGTTACCACTCAATATTATGCATGCCTCAACAATTACCAACATAAGCAGCTTATTCATAAGCATTAACAGTATTTCAGCAAATTTCTTGTATTTACGGAACATTAAACATCAATCGAAAAAATACATACATTTCACACCTCTAAATCTTCTTAGAAAAAGAGGTAGAAAACATGTCTACAAAATTTGGGTAAAATTCAATTCGAAAGCTGGCAACTAATGTCACAGATTCCATAGGAGTATGTTACCGATGGTTCTATTCACTAATTCTCTCTAATTATACAAGATAATAGTCGTTTCAAATGTACTTACCGGTGATAAGAGATAGTTTCAGGTGTTTTCAAACGTCTTTTGTAGTTGCGGCACAGTTTTATAGCACAATACGCCATATTTTCGCCAGCAAAACAGAGAAAAACAATACGTGTTACGCGCGCAGAGTCTCAGGCGTCACTGAGTGACGCGGACGCGGTTAGCGTGTAGCAGCTACATGCTATTTTTGTTGGCGCTTATGGTGCGTTACTATATATCTAGACAGGTTAATTATCTAAGCCTTAAAACTTATATTTTAAATTTCTACCATTGTATTTAATTTCTACCATTTTTACTACGAGCGGATCGGATCATATCCGACTCATTGTGAAACACCATGCTGGTAGTCATTGTTCGCTTTAAAAGTAGCTAAACGCTGTTTTCTTTCCAGTATTTAGAAGAGTATCCGATACCCACAATACGTGTCTCCGAGGTGCGCTCCTCCTTCGGGCTGGTGTCTCAGGAGCCCGCGCTGTTCGCTCTCAGCGTGAGGGACAATATCGCGTACGGAGACAACTCACGGGACCCTTCCATGGTGGAGGTGATGCAGGCGGCGAAGATGGCCAATATACACGACTTTATCGTGTCTCTTCCTGAGGTATGAGGATTTTATCCCTAATTTGGGTTTTACTGTCTTTTGGATGGAGAGAAAATTGCCAATCAGGGTTAATACATAAACCCTGGCTGACGACCTCCTCAAGCCTTTCATTGTTTTTGCCTGCCATAAGGTTTAATAATTCGGCTACTTAAGTTCTTCAGTACATGGGTCATTCGAACTACCTGTCTGCATGATTTGCCATTGTAGGTACTTTAAGGTGCATAAATCCATCATGATCGTGGTATTTAGCTCGGCTTTGCTTCTCGCGTTCATTCGCCATTGATGGACACGCCAAGGAGATGAATTTATTACTATTATTCTGATCATTTTAATTTCTGTCCCCAGGGCTACGAAACTAACATCGGTTCCAAAGGAGTGCAGCTATCTGGTGGACAGAAGCAGCGCGTGGCCATCGCGCGGGCTCTCATACGGAACCCCAAGATACTGTTGCTGGATGAAGCCACGAGCGCTCTGGATATTGAAAGTGAACAGGTATGTATGGACCGCAAAGTCGTGAAACTCACAATTCATATTAATGTTAAGCCATATTGTACATACTTTATTGAACTTGTCTCGTCTAAAGATAATAAACAAATTGCAAAATAAATTACAATTACAAACTCCCTGCCTGATTTCCTGTTCCCCATGCACTATATTCTAGCAATCTTCAAAGCGAGAGTGAATCGGTTCTTATCGGGAAGTACGCTGCATCTTAGCCTTTGCTTACCATCAGACAAAGTAAAGGTAAAATGCAAACCCATTTTAGTTAAAAAAAATGCATCTTAGCTACTATTATAGAAACAGATTTTTTATGGTTTTATTTGGAACTGATTAAAAAATATTTTATTCACTTTCATTCTCTGATTCGTATTCCTACTCTCATTACTGAGAGTTGTGTCATAATCTGTGTTTGTTTGGAAATATATGTAACCTATCATTTTTATTTTGATTAGATTAATTTCTTCCGAACCGAATATTTATTTGTGGGGAATACCCGTTTAAAAGTAAGCTCTCGCGCTATGAGTCGTAAAGCCCCTTTTACAGCCCCTCCCCCATTCACACGATAAGTACTTAGAACTCTTAATGTCGATAATTTCCTGCAAATATGCTATAATCTATCATATACTTAGATAATATAATTAAGGTTGTAATATTTGTAAAATTGTAATAAGTAAATAAATTTTGTATTTTGTTATCATTGTATTATAAAATATAGCATTCCCCGTCAATGCTGACAAAATTCACTGTTTCTCCTTGTTCTAGAATTTCCGTTGCACCATAGCATATTTTGCGACGTTTTTACTAGCAGCGGCCCGCGATAATACCGGATAAAAAGTAGCCTTTCCTTTTTGTTTACAATCACACACAAACTTTCGCTTTTGTAATATTAGTGTGATATCTTTTCAAGATATTTTTTACTTTGTAAAAAAATAGAAGTAGGTAAGGTATGTTGGGGTAAGAGCAGATGGTTTTTTGATGTTCTTGAAAGACTTTGAAAAAATATTTTTATTTCAATATTCTGATATCTTAACGGACTTCTACAATATTTTTATGCAAAAAAGAATGACTGCGCTTTGTGTATATAAATCAATTATAATGATTGTATTTATGTCAAAATGAGGTCTAATTGAATAAGTAGTGTTTTTGTTTACCAGGGAAAGTGCGGTCTATATCCTAAAATCAATTCTATGGCGTCAATTGTAAGGTTCATAATGAATTTTAATACGCTTTAACCCCAGTCAAATTATACTTTTGCAACAGTCTTGACTGTTAAGTATCTTGACCGGCAGTTAAATTTTTATTTTTTAAAACTCTTAATACGTCCGCTCTTCCCCGTTACGAAAATGAAACAATAAAGTGGTTCTCAAACTTTATAAGGAATGACTTTTCGCCAAAATTATTATTTAAAATAAAACAAATTAAATCAAATAAATGTTGATGTATACATAGCCACAAACTTACGCGGTGTACGAGCTAATTCGCACATTGCACGGTACATTACATTCGATAGAGTTACAAAGAAATTTCATGTGAAATACTAAAGTTTTAGTACCACTGTTTTCTTCTGTACATATTGAAACCGGGAAAGTGCGGATGGATTTAGTCCGCTCTTTCCCCCTATGGGAAAGAGCCTCGGAGGAAGAACAAGCCTGGAGTCATAGTAATAAATTGAACGTGTTCTGTATGTCTGCACTCTTTCGACTTATGTGCGCACCAACGCGGAAGAAAGAGATAACTAGTTACTATATAGATCACCTTCAAATGACAGTGTAGCCGTTTTTTAATACCTCAATTTAGTGATGTGCCTACGACGTACGAAATAAAAAACCGAAACCGAACCGAAACATACATTCTGTTCTGTCACGTTAACGATTATTCTAGTAGTTTCGCTAACTAAACCATATTAAAGTGACGTAATTGTAACATGTTTTCAAAATCGATCTTTTAGGCATAGTTAGAACTAGGTGAGAAAACCTGGAAAGATTGTGTAGTTCGAAATAAATAAAATAACTCAGACAACTTTTGTAGGTTTTTATTTACTGACCCTTTTAAACAATACAGTTTTATTTAAAAAATTACGTACTTTATCTTGTGGTTGTATAAGTTGCTTAGTCATATAATGAATTTTCGTTTTTAAGTATGTCTCGGCTATGGCTTTTATGAGTAGATTTCTATGATTATCAATATTCCACTGATCAATACTATGTTGAAATAATTGTTCGAATAAATTACTACTATTGGCAAAACCGAGACCCGATTTTAACCGAATTCAGAACAATTGTGCACAACACTATAAACCAAACTTTTGCGTATTTTTAACATATAATGGCAAAATTTAATTGTTTTCCTCCAAAATGAGGTTCTAAAAGAGTAGAAATTTGTTATATTTTAATATTTTGATTCAGTTTTGTATTGTTTTGTGGAAAATGATAAAAAACTCTAACCTGTGAAATGACAAGCTCTGGATTTCGCCACTTTTCTTCAAAGCATGGCTCTTACAGCCATAGGCAACGCACGCCATTTGTTCTTCAGTAGAAAACACTTCTCAAACAAACTCATTTAACCAAATATTCCAAAGATTCACGGTATATTCGCCAAAAATCCAAATCCACAGCTAGTATCCAAATTGGTTACTCGAGCTAGAAAAACCGGCTTCACTAACGTAAAGGGCCGAACAGATTGTATATAGTTGTCTCTTTTAAGCACACTAAAAACATTTATTAAAAAGAGAGGTTCCGATAGTGCGCCACACTTCAACTTATTACTATGTCTCCAGGCTTGTCCTTCCTCCGAGGAAAGAGCGGATTGCAATCTAAAACCTTAACTATAGGTTTTACATTATTCTAACCTAGAAAATATAATTAGAACAAGAGTGATAAGCACAAAAAACTCACCAGATTATGAATACTCCTTTTGGATACTGAGATACACCCAAGGGAAAGAGCGTATTTAACAAAATCGACGCAAAATTGCGCACTTTTACATTTTGCTCTTCGGTACACGAGTTATTGCGTGAAACAACCACTGCAGTCTAAAAATTGAGGCACAACAACATGGCGTTATTGCCTGTATTGCCAGTATTAAAAAATAATCATTGGTTTGGGAGTTATTAAAACTATCCGCTCATTCACCGATCTGCTCTTACCCCAACAAACTCTACCTAGGTATGTAGGTAAGTAGTTAGTATGTTTATCCTTTTATATTTGGTACCTATTGAAAACCATCTCTCTGTTACCTACCTACATGTTCCCCAGGCGGTGCTGCAAGCCCTAGACGTGGCTCGCTCGGGCCGCACCTGTATCGTGATCGCGCACCGTCTGACCACTGTGCGAGACGCAGACATCATCCACGTGGTGGACGGCGGCCGCACGGTCGAGGCGGGCACGCACCAACAACTGCTGCAGGACAATGGAGTCTATGCTAAGCTGTACCATGCTGCTACTTGAATAAAGTGTACCATTGACGTGTCTGTGTTTCATTCAGTCGAAAAATAATGGTAAAAAAGGTTGTTCTGCCATAGGTAAAATGGGGTGAATAGGGACGATTCTGAACTTCAAAATGAAAATTTAGGTGTTTTAGGAAAAAAAATAGCTGTATGACGATTGAATTATTTGAGTCTTGATGGTATCTTTGGGAACCAATATAAAACTACGCGATTAGTATTACAATTTAAGAATAAAACGCAAAAATATAGGCAATCGCTTTTCACCCTGAAATTGGGGTGAATAGAGACGAAAACAAGGTGAATGGGGAAATTTACTAGGGCTGTCCCTGTATTTAATATGTTTAATTCAATTATATTTATAAGATAAACCTAATTATAATGCGTTGTTATTGTTTTAATTATTATGAATATGAAAACATAATAAAATAAATCTAATTATTATCAAGAATAGGTACCTATTTAGCTTAAAAAAGGTTAACTGCATAGTGACAGCCCTATAAAGCTGCCCCTATTCATACATAAGTCCTATTCATCTCACTCTTGTCCCTTTTCACCTCGCTTTCGTCTTTATTCATACCTGAGACGTCCTTATTCGCCCCATAAAACACAAATTTCACATGGCATTCTAATGTATCAAGATACTACTAATATTAATTGATATATGAAACTTACATGCATATGACGGCCAAAACACTAAATAACGTTTTAAACAAACACTCTTATTATCATATTTTAAAATAAAGCCTACAGGGCGAAGTTAATATCACTGTTATAACCGGCGGGCGTCTTTTATGACCCATTTTCAAGCGTAATATTTGACACTTTGCAGCTAATTTCACACTTATTCAATGTTGCCATAGGAAAGATTCAATACTCTATTAGAAATCCTACTAAATATGGTAAAAATTAATTAAGTCATGATGTAGAAGAAAATATTAAATGTCAAAACTGATTCCCGGTTTTGTCCCTATTCACCTCTGAATCCCCATTCACCCTATTATACGGTAGGCACTGAGATTCTTTGAGCCATGTCCAGAGACTTCTAAACTTAACTACAAAACTTACCAATGGCACAATGGACAATGGAGTCTATGCTAAGCTTTACCATGCTGAATATACTTGAATAAATATGAGATGTTTCATATATATGTGGGTCATTTGATTACCTAACTTCACTGCCAACTACGCATACCTACTTATATTTATTAGCATACAATACTAAAATTAGTAAATATATCCTAATATTGCATATTATAATGTTTCTAAAGCAAATTTTATAAAAAAAACTACCTATGTGAGATTTTCTCATGACGTCATCATATCCTAGTTGGCAGCGAAGTTGTTAAGCCATGATAAGATGTTGCTATTTGTTGGAGTAGGTACCTAGGTAGTAAGATTTTGTTAAGCATGTTAGAGTCCTCTAGGACATGTTGACCATCAGATCTTGTACCCTAGGAGTTCTAGGAAACTAGGTATAAGAGATCGAGAGATGGTAAATGTTTCTAATCATACAAAAAAATTACGCCTTTCATAAAAAAATAGACTTAAAACCATACCTACCTACTGTGATTTGCATTAAGGAACTGTTTCGAAATAATGTGCCACATTAAATATTTTTCTGGTGCGATATTCTTCCTTTTTTTTATTGTGTGAATACTTCTTACTCCCCAGGCGGTTTATGGGGGAACCTAATCTACGCTTTCTTACTAACTACTTTACAATTTTTCTTACAACCTACTTTATCAATTTAATTTACTGACTGTTTACATTTTCCTTTAAATTTCTATACCTACCTACTCTCCTACTTTCTATATGCTATCTGTTTTAAGTTCATTTTTGGTTTCATACATCCCAATCCAACTAGGCAATTATTTATCAGTGTAAATAAAAAGTAGGTAAATTTATTTATATTTTGAATAAAAATTGTGAGTTTATTTAATAAAATAACATCATATAACATCCACAATGTATTTTATTAATCAAAGATTAGCAGAACACATATGGACAGCTTGAGGCAAATGAATGCTGTCTGTACCTGAAAAAGAAAATATTTAGTATAAATATTGTGAAATAGGGACCCGCGTAGTTCTGGATGCTTAATAATACAGATGAACATTATCTAACATGTATGTTGAAATCTGTTGTCTGTCTGTTTATGATTATTTTTTGTATGTTCTTAGAATTGATGAGCACCACATAAAGCTCACGTTTTCCCGGTTGAACAAGTTGGTTTTTAACTGTTTGTTTCGAACTTGTAAAGATCTGTTTGTAATTTTTTGTGTGTACAACAAACAAACAGGCATTTATGAAATTTGTATGAGCCCGAGTCGGTGACGACTGGTCTATAGGTATGTTATGACTAGTGGGTGCTCGCGGCTGAGCTCGCATTAAGAAGTAAAACTTGCATCCCCTGTTTCGCCCTTTTAAAAGTGGCATTTCCAAAAATCCTTTCTTAGCGAATGCTTACGTCATAACATCTACCAATATTCCAAATTTCAGCCCAATCCATCCAGTGGTTTGGGCTGTGTGTCAGTATATCAGTCAGTTAGACACCATTGAGTGTATAGATTAAGCTGCTAACCTCAAGGGGTGGGCGCGACCATGGCCGCTGCAGTCATCTTAGCGATGACGCTGCCGGCGGCCACATTTCCGTAGAACGACATGGCGCTGGCTGCGACGGTGCCGGCGCCCACGCCAGCGCCGCCGAAACCCAAGACGGGAGCCACCAGTGGGGTCAGGAGACCCCCACTGCCGTAGATGGCAATACCGCCCACTACGCCAACAGTAATTGCTGCGAGGAGCCCCATATTTGGATCTGGAATGGAAAAAAAACACTGCCATGGTAGGTATAAGTAAACAATATCAGTCAAGAAATTGGGAAGCAAATAGCCAATGTACCTATCTTGCTATGGTTTATCTCGTGTCTAATTGTTTAAGTGATGCAAGTTCTAATAGAGTAAACTATGGAAAAGTAGCATTCTTCCTTCATAAATTGTATTTCCTCATGCCTGAGGGTCTCTTGGACACTATTAGGCGTTACTTTGCGGAAATAAGAAAACTTTGAAGAAATAGTGAACAACTATCTCAAGCCTTCTAGACTCTTTAATATCACAGGAATAGGTTTATTTTATAGGGGTAAGGTGTGAATTTATGCTTGGATAGGAGAAAGTATTATTATTTCAAAGGATTTTAGTTTGGTTAGCATTACTTACATCTGTGATCTGCATAGCATTTCAAAATGGCCGAATACGCCGGCCGGTTTGTTAACAAAGAAGTATAATTTAAAGTTTTGCAGCTAAGGGAGTGTTGTAGATTTTACTCACCGATTCTCTGATGAAAATCCGGAAACTTCACAATATATTTCAGAAAACTGTGACTCAAGTAGACACGTCTGAAAGGGATAAACGATTTAAATAAAATCTGAAGTTTCCCCGCTGAAGCTTCTATTTATAGTAATTTTGTGCAGATTAGGGTTCCTTGGCATTTCGTAGTAACGAAACTATGAAGTTCAGACTTATAAGGAAGAGATTGTAATTTTAATGTTGGATCATATTTTATACTTTGCTTAACCTATTTAGGTACTCGTAGATATAGTTAATAATTAATTTAAGCGAATGTGGCTCAGCGGTTCCAGTGTCTGCTTTTCATCCAAACTCACCCTGGTTTGAATCCGGCCCTACACCAATGACTTGTATTTTCAAGTTAAGTGTAGATTTGCTATAAACGTAATTTGATATGTACTTAAGCTTTGGTTTCCTAGGAAAGCGGTGCCATCGTATAGCGGCCGTAATACTACGGACGAAAATAGGCGGCCGTCTTTATTACGGCCGCTATATAATGGCACCGCTTTCCTAGGAAACCAAAGCTTTAGGTACTTACATAAAAAGAAAATAAGTTAACAGTCACAGTTACTTTCACAATGACCTATCAACCCGAAATGTAGGTATATATCTGTATATGCATCTTTCTGTTAATTAAAACTAAACGCTCATGTGATTTGGCTAACATCAACAATTTTTTAATTCGTTTACTATCACTAAAATCATAAAAATACTTTTCTCTAAAAATCTTTTGTATTTAAAATAAATCTCTTGTAAGTTGTAGGTAAAAAGCAGGAAAAAAAGAAAATACCTGCGGAACCATCTATTTCAAAATGGAACACGTATGAATTTCACGTCAATCGATTCACCGATTCAGATTCCCCGGTCATAGACAAAAATGACTTGGCAAGAAATCAAAAGATATTGCAATGATCGCAAATGTATAAGCAATAAAAATACGAGATAACGAAATTTAAATAAAATAAATGACTGATTATGTAATAGAAACAAAACAATAATTTTCCATTTTAATTACGCATCTTTGAGCAACGCCATCTACATTTATTTCATGGAACATTTTGTATTTCAGTTAGTTTCTGTCTAGTGCGAAGACTAGCCAGTCTAGTATTACTTTACGCTCGCAAGAACTAGATGGCACTGCTATAGGTTGAGGTTTTAACACATTTTCCATTATTACCAATACGTAAGTAGGTACATATTTCGCATGTAACTTATGATCAAAAATAAAAAGTTTTATCGAATCACCGACCAAAAAGTGTAGAAATTTCTTACCTATTATAATTTTAATTCATATTAAAATTTAAATACCTATAATTAGAAATTTGTCATTTACGTTTTTCTTTTACATTTACTTATTAGGTAGGTACGTAAGTATTACGAATGTAACTTATGATCAAAAATTAAAAGTTTTAAGCAATACCTAACTAACTATAACCATTAGCCGCGAGTTAGTGGCGCCGCGCCGCGAAATACGTATTTGCGTTTCGAATTCATGGTAAGACAGACAAGATCTTAGCGCATGTAACTCAATGGTGACTGACTGATATAGTGATTAGGAAAATTTTAATTTGGAATGAAGGTAGATGTTATGACGTAGACATCCGTTAAGTAAGGAATTTTGAAAATGCCACTTTTAAAAGGTGAAATATGCAAGTTTTACTTCTTAATGCGAACGAAGCCGCGAGCACCCACTAGTCGTTGTATATACATCGAACTAACATTTAAAAAAGGAGTGTTTTTCAATTGAGTACATATAAAATCATTTGTTTTCCACTTCATGACGATAGCGGCCATGTCATACCTAATAGTTATTGGTTATACAAGAGTGCAAAGTTGCTTTTTAACCGCGTGCTCAATTTTGATGACCGAGCAAGCGAAGGTTTCTAAAATTGAATCACGAGCGCAGCGAGGGTTTCAAAATTAGAATCCTGAGCGTTAGCGAGGGAATCAAAAGAGCACGAGGTGAAAAATCTTTGCACTCGAGTGCAACACGTAACTTTTCATTCCACCTCAGCGAGGAAATGACTAAATGCAAAACGCGTGATTGTTGAGGGAGAAAGCTCATTTGCGCATTATTAACAGTTTCAGTCAATTCTGTTGGCGTCAAACAAACTTCCTCGTCGCTAGAATCACTCATTTTAGTATTTTCACTGGTTTTCAATTTTCTTGTTTTTAATAAAGGGTTTAACAATGACGTGAAAATATGCCGCGCAGAGAACCGCGTACAAAGCAAATTGAAAAAAAAGAACACCAAGAAGGTTCCGAGTCCGAGTTTTTCACAAATTTAAAAAAAGTTGTATGATATATTCGGCACCATAGAGGTAGCAGTAAATAGGTTTAATGATTTTTTTAAATTCAAAAACTTAGTGCACACGATGTTCTAAATTCAATTTACTTTATCCTCTAGAGAATAAAAACGGCTTTTGCACTCAGATATTGAAGAGTAAAAATCATTTTTCCGAGATGTTGGGATGAAAAGATTAAATTCTTGCAAATGGTTTTATAAGCACTGTTTTTAATTCATTTGTTAGTGTTAGGTAAATATAGAAACTTTTCTAAGTCTTATACACTAGACATTGTGATACACATTACACTACCAACAGTTATAGTAATTCTTTTTATCTACACTAATGTTGTAACATTCTACTTATGTTTCCAATACTTGACTTATAATACTACTGTTATAGCACAGACAACAAAACACTCAATTTAAGCAATTTCACATGATGTTATAATATCCACATCGATATCGTAATAGCTCATTATAACATCGAAAAAGCGTGACCAACCTGATTGCAGGGCCAATCAGGTTGGTCGCGCTGCACTCTCGTTGGTTAGATTTTAATGGCGGCAAACACTCGTTACTATTATGAAACTCGCTGCGCTCGTTTCATAAACTCACACTCGTGTTTTAATACCCTTAATTATATGACAGTTGCATAAACTACTATTATTATTTAGTTTCTTACTTTAAAAAAGAGAAAAGATTTTACTCAGTGATATATTATAATAGTTTCAATCAACCCTCCACATAATAAATAAAACCTTTCATCACTTCAACATTAAACCAAAGGAAGTAGCGATAGAATAGAGGGCATAATTATTTTGGTCGTCGAGTATGCTTCATACTGAATAAACAATCAACAGGCGTCTAATGTAAACCAAAGATGATAAAGACCAGCTTGGGGCAGAGGAATGATACTATTATACTTGTAGAGATCGACACAAGTCCTTCGTAAATCCAGCGTTTAGAGTTCAGTTGGAATCCAACCACCCTGGAGAGAGCACGTGTGTTTCCCCCCTTCGGTGAGCGCGCGAAAACGTCCCACCTACTTCTTATCGTAATAAAAATGATACATCGAATTACCTCACAAGCAGCAAGATAAGGACACTCTGTGATAAACCCGATTACGGATTCACTTGAGGCTATTAGTCATAATTGTAGCGACAGTATGGTTTTATGGTCCTCAAAATTGGACTATTGTTGAAAATTATGTGTAACGGATAATATCGGGACGTGAAGTGATCGAGTTTGTTTTATTTTAAGATCAAAATGGGAATTAAATCGCTATTGTTTGTGTCGTGCGTTTTGGTGTTATGCAGACTTAGTGACCAGACGCCGTGTCCGTCTGTGCAGAGTTTGAATATTACAGAAGGTTATGTTCACGAGAATGGTTCTATATTTTTATACGGCGTAGAGTTTACAAGTGCAAATTCTTACGAAGTGGAATACAACGGTACTGTGACCAAGTATGGCTGTCCTTGCATTGGAAGGATTTGCATGTGGAAGTGTTGTGATCCTAATCAGGCGTTTTACAACTTGTCCTGCGAAGATTCTTCGTTGGCTGAAGTGAATCCCTTCAGTCCTCAGCTTTATAAAGGCCAGGAACCTATAGAAGGGCTGGCGCAGAATCTCTTCTTCTACATGTATGGGAGACCGTGTACTGATAAATACTTGGTAGATACTGGCACTGGGGACCAACTGTTTCTGCAGAAGGTAAGTAAAAAAAAATCTTGTTTGTTTTCACCAAATTTATCTTAACTCTTTGTATTTGTAATTCAAGCTGTGGTTAGTCGTTGATAGGTTTAAATGTATATTTAGTTCATTTAAGAACACATTCTGTTTTGTGTGCCATTATAAAATAAATAAAAAATAAATAAATAACGCCTATTTCGGGGCACGTTTTTTATAATAGACAGACAACATGATTACCGGCCGTTTTGACTAAAATTGATATCAACAAATAGCACTTGTACAGAAAAAACTTCCATTGGCGTTACGGAAATAAAAAAATGGTCTATTTCAAAACCGGATAGTTTAATCAGTAGAGATAACTAATGAATATTGGTTAGTCAAATCGCTATTTCGTTCCAATTATTGTATTTATTAATTCAATGTTTTAATATCATTCAGTCATGTACATACTTAGTAATTTCTTGTCAAATAAAAATTATATTTTAGTTTAGGTAATGTTTTCAATATTAGTTTGGTATGTAAATGATTGGTGTTAACATACATATATCTACCCAAAATAACAGTTCTAGGAACATAAATAGCTAATATAAAAACAAAAATTAAACTAAACACTTAACCGCCTACTTACACTAGTCATAAAAAAAACTAAATTAAACTAGACTCATACTTCTTATAACGAATGAAAAAACCATTAAAAAATACCAATCGCGCGACACAATTTGGCAAGAAAAACTCAAATACTTGTTGCTATGATTGTGTCTCTGACACATGTTTTTTCCACGTCGAATGAATGAATCAAGTACCTATGACAAACATTTATAGGTATCTGTTTTAATTCAACTATTATTCGAAGACATTTGTTGTCTCAACGAAAATAATTTCCTTATAATTTTATTCACGTATCTACGTCATATACATATAATATGACGTAGATGCACAAGCCAAGTATAAAAACAACTGCAGTCATTAAGTTTCTAGAGAATTAGTCACATTTTTATAAACAAAGTATATGAATTGGTTCTTTTTGTAGTTTTATTTCTGCAGCTTGTGGCTTGGACATTATTGTGGCTCAATTTAACGAGATTCGAGCGCCTCTGTATATGTATTAGCTTTTAGATATAAGTGTTAGATGCATAGAGCAATGGTCAAATGTTTGATGGCACTTGTACAAGTGTAAGTGATGGTGGTAATAGTGTATATGTTTACATGTTGATTATAAATCTACTCAAGTCTACTAAAGTCTAAACGAGGGAAGAAAAACTAAACTGTAGTTAGAAGTAGTATTGCTCCAAGAAAAGCCTAAAGATAGTCTAAGCGCTCCTGCTCAAGCATATTAATGATTTACTAATTGTTGTCTTAAAGTCCAGCATTTTTGTCTGCTGTTAAATTCCGTTTTAACCGAGCCAAAAATGTTTTACATAAGTATGTTGTTTTCTTGAAATACTTTGCAATTAGGTACCTATGTTTTATTGCGAAATTAAAGTTTTAATAAACTATAATTTAGTTTTTTTTTCTGTAATCAGAGACGTCCTCTAAATGAATGAATGTTGACAGTCTGAAAAGGCCTGTCCAAAATGAGTTCTAAAGTAAACCATTATCGGAAACTAAGCACTTGTTAGCTCTGTTAGCTGTCCGTTAAAGAAATCAAACAGTAATTAACTAGGGTCATTATGGAATGTAGGTTCTGTGGAATGTACGGTATTGGAAACTATTTACAGATAAATTATGTATTAGTTGTTCATTAGTGTAATGAGTTCTTATAATAGAGCTTTCTGTGATCAGTTTAGGTGACGTAACCGATTGTATCTAATATAATTTGCTAAGACTGTAGTATACTTTCTACTACACATATCACAATATATTTATTAAGAATAGGTATTGTACTACTTAAAGAAATCATATTTTGGTACCTAAGCAAGATTGGTCTAACATTCTGTTTTGTAGCTCTGTTGTCTGTTGTATATATTGTTAATATTTAAATAGCTCTGTTGTAACTATAATTCAAATAATGATTTAGGTATCCAATTGTTGATATTAGAATGACTTACGATAATTTTAAGTATAGACAAAATCATATCTAATGAGTCAGAACTACATACTATCCGTGATGAAATACTTAATGGGAATTGATTTTTTTTAAAGTATCATCTATATAATAGCATAGAAATAAATAAAAAATAGGTACGAAAAGAGGTGTTATCACCGTAAATCCATCTTTAGCCTGCGTAGGCAGGACAGCAAGATAAAACTTTTCTCATTTCGGAGTGACTTCCAAATGCTTTCAAAAGGAGATTATCCATTCACCAACATTGTCTTGAAATAGAATAATGTATCGGATATAGAAGTAACAGTTAAGTACCTGTAACCGTTTGTATTTCATCACCTAGTGGTAAAACAAACTGCTTGTGAAAGCTGCATTTGAAGTTTGTTTTATCTGAAGATGTTGTTAAAAAAACAATTAATATTGATAGAAACCATATGATTTATGGTTTGGGTTACTGCAGCATAAAGGATGTAGATAATGTTTGTATGAATGTTCATACAATCGTAAGATTACATAACTTAAAAACTAAAGAATGCCTTCTTCAAATCGGTAGATTAGTTGTTAGCATAACCTAGGTAGGTATCTAGGCTAGGTTTGACTGGCCTGTTAGCTTAGTTGGTAGTGGCTCTGCCTTCTAATCTAGGGGTTGCGGGTTCGATTCCCGCCTGACACAAGTATTTATGCATTTTAAAAATGTATAATTTCTTGGTTTGAGTCTGGTTGTTTGTATGTATAATAAGTATGTATTTACAAAAGAAAAGTATGTAAGTATTATATCCGTTATCTAGTACCCACGACACAAGCGTTTGCTTAGTGTGGGGCTAGATGGCGCTGTGTGCAATGTCCCGAAATATTTATTTATTTATTATTTATTTATTTTATCTTATTATTAGGTATCTTATGATCTGATTATCTGTCGCGGGTTGTCACGGTATCAAGATGGCTGACATGATAGGACTCGTATACCCAGCAGTGGGACAAAACTGGCTATGGATGATGATGATGCTTGTATTTCTTGCTGAATTATTTTGACTTCTTATCAACTTGGCAATTTTTTTGTCTGTGTATGGACCTGGATGTATGTACCACGTTGTACATATCTGTCCAAGAGAACTGCCCTAATGAATTAATTTCAAGGAAGAGTCACGACCATCAGTCGTAAGGAAATACGACTCAAAGAGAGAGAAGCAAATTGTTATGTAATCAAATACAATTGCTATGCAGACGAAATATCCGCAGGATAACATCCTAGTTGAACTGTAGCACACGTATTTGAAGGTAGTAAAATTTTGTACCCGGTGCATGTTGTTAGAGTCTGGAATTAGTTCAGTTCCTAGGAAGCTATTAGCCGTTTGGTTGAACACGACTGCACTTGACAAGGGAATACTCGATTTTATGTTAACTATTACGAGCCTGCTTTTTAAATATGTATGTATCCCAGTGTTTTAGGTACACACCAATACACATAAGTGTTTTAGGGATGTAAATAAATGTAATATTTTTCTTTACATATTATTTGCCTTTGTCGCCTTGCGAAATTTCATAAACACGTGTCCAACTTTATCGGGGTGAGGTATGCTATAGTAAACTAAAAGATGTTATGTATGATAGAAGTGTATATCATCACCTCAAAATACTTACAGAAGTATCTTTTTCATCATCATAGTATGAAACAAAGCTAACTCCCGGTGTCTGTATTTTCTTTATCTTAAAATTACGCAATAGATTTTGATCTTATAGTTTTAAAAGGAAGGTTTTGACATGAAAGTGCGAAGCCGGGCGTGGTTGCTAGTGTTTAATAAATTGCACTAAACGTATGTAAATATTGACAATGTTTCATAAAAATAACTTTGCTACGAGTATATAAGATTATAGCGGATTTTGAGCTTGCCCAATCCTCCAATGCCAATTATCTTAATCTTGAACTTTTTAAAACAAACAAACTCTGCTACGTGAGCAGGCGGTGTGTTTCCCGTGACAATCCTAATCCAAACAAGCTGTATTTTTTCTTAGAAGCCGGCTGAACCAACAATCTCCGTGGTTTTGTTGAATACGTAGATATATTATAGTTATACCTACACTAGTCCTTCTCTGCGGTTTAAATAAGAAAATCTATACTTATAATAAAGCTGAAGAGGGACAAAATCTGAAAATAGAGGATATTAGAAAAAAAAAAAATGTTTGGGTTTACTTTAAATCGAAAATAAAACACGTTTCAACAGTTTTTAAAATTATTATCTGTGTGTCTGTGTGTCTGTTTATTTTAAAGCTTATCACGCTAAAACAGCTGAACGGATCATACATACATTTTAATAATTAATCTCAATTTTTAAGTTAGATAAGTAATATATCGTAATATTTTTTTTACTTTACTCACTTTCAAGATTTTACATTTTTAAGGTCTAAGTCCCGCTGCATTGTGGGTCGGGAAAGACACGAACAAAACCATATCGGTATAAAAATCGTTAGCCAAGCGAGCTTCGGTTACGTCCGCAGCTAATTTTAATTAATATCATCGTATCAGCTGTAAAAGCCTAAAAAAATAAATTTCACAAACTCTCGTCTTATAATTCCTATTAGTGTAATTTAACGGCTATGGAATGCTGTTTTGTGCTGTTTTACCATATGCCTCTTCTTCTTCTTATCGAATGAGAGTGGCCAACTCTGGTGTCGAGAGTTTATCAAGCCGCCCTAAGGACATGGCTTAACGACTTCCATACTAGACAAACATCCGGGACCTACAATTTAACGTGTCATCCCACCCATTATATGCCTCTAATATTAAGGTGTCTAAATAGTTTTGTTCGTTGCTGTAAATTTGTAAGATCTTAATTTGTTGGAGGGGAAAGGTTATCGTTTATCTTATCGCTTATATTTAAAAATGCAAAGTAATATGAGTATTTTTTACTTAAAATATGTTAGTGCATTTGTTAATTAGTCTAATTAAACTTATTTGCATCAGCAGTGTAGGTGACCTCAACTAATCTTGCACCTATACTTGGACAAAAGATTTTGGTAACAACCACAGATAAACGATATCTGCGATAAAAACTCTTTGTACTTAGTTAAACCGAGAAGAACGTATATTTTGCTTATTTATAAATTCTATTTAGAATATACCAAATTTAGACAAAGGATTGATGAAGATGACGTCACAGCCAGCCCCAACGGAAGACCAGCGCTGGTTGCTTCCATACAACCAGCATTATGCTGAGTTGGGGCTGTGTTGTGGCAGATTTTATGTTTGTTTTTTCTCTTGTGTGTTTTTAAAATCTGTCACAATAAATGTTTTCTTTCTTTCTTTCTTTCTTTCTTTAAGATCAAGGCATTTCATACATAAACCTTCGTATAACTTGTGTAACGCTCAATAAACTTATGTATACTTTTAGTCTTTAAGTCTAACTTTTAGTACCAGGCTGGCTGATGATAAGAACTAGTTTAATCTATTAAACACATTTTAACGGATTTTTTTCATATGCAAAAGATGCTAAAAGTATTTTCCATTTTATGAGAATAATTACCTAATATTAACGCTGCTATTTTTACAAGCAGTGTCTAATAGCTGGGCTACGGAATTTGTGAACTAAAACTGAGATCGGTTCGGTTTTGAGTGACAGCATAAATTATTCTCAGCTTAGAGCTTTTTGTATAAAACTAGCTGGATTCAGAAACGTAGTTCACATCTACATATTGCTATGCATACGCAGTATAGCAGGTTAGAGATAACTAACGCAAAACAAATATATGTAGGTCCAATATTGGAAATTTCGAAAAAAGCTGTAAGCGATTGTCTGTGACTGAATGTGACGTCAAACCAATTTATTTTTAGGAGTCTAAAGCATTAGAATATGTTTCGTAGCCTTTGAACCATTAAACTATTTAGCGTTTTAAAAAAGTCTTTAAATAACTAACAAAGGTCTTGAACTTATCTTCTAATGAGAAGTATAGGTATAATAATTTAAGGTGCAGGTGCATGCACATAAATTGTATTGTTTTATGGTGGGTAAGTTCTTGTTTACCTACACAGGTCACTTTAAGTCGCGTAGCAAATGCTACGAAATATATTTGGCTTCGTTCGTAGCTCATATAACTTAAATACTAGTAGTATACATAATGTAAGTATATCAATTTTAGAAATGTCGTCTGATAAGTACTTACGATTTTTTTCAATCGAATTGTTATTTATTTATTTCTTACGCATTATTTACTTAACAATAGATACTATCGTCCGACCGTCGTAATTAAGAAGAAATAGAGTCTTAAAATAATAAGATAATATAATGTTGATTAAACGTTTTTCTTGAAAAATACGTTACCTCAAAAAATACTACAGTCTTTGCGAATAATTAAATTTAGTAGGTACTTAATTTTAGTAAGTCATTAATAATATCATGCTGTGTAAAATACAAAAGTGGATGGATGCTTTGTCGATTATTATTTATGAAATTTAATAACATTTATAGTATGTCTGTGATAAAATTACAATGAACAATTTTATTTCAGCTAAAAACCTATTTCAAACCCGTGGTGCCTTTATTTTCCTGCTAAAGCTTGTGAATTGCTTGAGTAGGGGTGACCATTAGTTTCAAGTGTTTGAACAAATACTTACTCTTAGATTTTACTAATGATTAGCAACTATCAGATTGCTAACACCGCTAAAATGAAGAGATGTCATGATGCAAAATAAGCTGCAGGCTTGGCAAAAAGTTACATCTTTTTTCAAACTAGATAGGCTTACGCTTGACTACAACTACTAAGCGACGCTATAATCTACGATCTAGCACGCTTGCCTAGAAGAAACCGTTTCACTCTCGACTTGAAGACAGATGAATTATAGTTCGAGTGGAATATAGTAGATACTTTCTTTTAATTATGTCTACAAGACTATATATCTATACTCATAAGAAACAAGCCCTACTAATACCCTAGTGTAGCTGGTGCTCTCTAGTAAAGTTTAACGCTTTGGGAACATTTAATTTATTTATGTTCTCATATGACTTTTATTTCCGTTCCGTTTTCCAGAAAAAGGTCTGAAATTCAGGATATCCTCAGGAAATATAAAAGCTCCGTTTAATTGTTTTATGTTGATAAATTAAACATTTTGTATCTTAATCGGTAACAAAAACATTAAAATGAGCACATAATATTAAATACTGTGATTAAACTAAGTACCTTTTACCGGTTCTATTAATGTGTAAAATGAAAACGAATTCAGCCTTTTTAGCTTAGCAACTTTTTTTATTCATACATAAACCAAGTTAGTCCAATACATACTATTTTTGTATCGTAGGTATCACACAAAAGAAAAAAATACACTACAGAGACTAACTAATAATTGCGTCCAAAATCATGAAAGTATGTATCTATTGACATCCAAATTCTTATTTAAATATTGTTACTGCTAGTAAAGAGGAAAGGAAGAAGATAAAGAGGAGTTACTTCATATTTAGTAGAGACGAACTACTTCATATATATAGAGAACGATACCTATTCTACATGTCAAAACGTATAATCTACATATGTATGCATATGTTCGTACTTACAAATGTTTATTTAACCTCAGTAGTTACTACGACGCTATAAACGTTGAGTACGCTACAACGACAAAATATTTAGGCTAACCATGCCAACATTTCAGAGAGACGGTGAAATCAACAAAGCAACTAAACAGCACAATGGTACATTGAACATGCATTATATTCCTTTGAAACATACAGACAAATAAACAAAACTAAAATGGTATCGATCTTCAAGAGATTTCAATCACCTTTACTTAGTTTACATGTAGATGCATGTAAACTATTAAGTCAATGGTTTTTGTATCGTTGTATGCTGCTTTGGTACAAAATTATCGATTACTTTGTACATATATGAAGCTATTATAAAAAAAAAACACGAATTTCAATTATATTGAACACTGTTAGCGCTCGTAGCTCAGCTGGCGGAGGTACTCGCATGCGATTACCAATGTCAGTCTTTAGATGGGTGATCAAAAAGTGGTATTCCATTTGGCCTTATGTCGGGTGGTAATTTTTGAAATCCCTGCTATTTGACATAGTACGGCAGTCGTGAACTCATGAGACCCTTGAAATGGCTTCACGACTAGCGTATAAGTTATAGAGACCATTCGGCCTAAGGAAAACTCTCGACATCAGAGTAGGCCACTCTCATATGAACTAACTTTTATTTTGCACCGAACTATTTTGAAACGAATTAATATATCTACTACTATGAAACGATCTATATATATAAAACTCAAAGGTGACTGACTGACTGATTGACTGACTGACTGATATAGTGAGCCCAAACCACTGGACGGATTTTGCTGAAATTTGGAATGAAGGTAGATTTTACGATGTAGGCATCTGCTGAGAAAGGATTTTCGGAAATGCCACTTTTAAAGGGGTGAAATAGGGGATGCAAGTTTTACTTCTTAATGCGAGCGAAGGCGCGAGCACCCACTAGTTTAATATAAAATCTGTGCGCATCACTTATCGAGGCATATTATATGTTTGTTATGACAAGTGCTGAGGCGGCGCTCGAATAGCAAGCAGGTGGTAGTAATATATCACAAGGTCCGTGAGAAACAACCATCGCTAGCCTGATAACATTACACGCTTTAACCATGGCTTCATGGTTTCATTGAGGAGTTTAGGGAGCTTTGGTGTTTGTTGCAATCATATTACATTTATTAACCGACTTCAAAAAAGGAGGTTCTCAATTCTTTTGAATGATTTTTTACAACTGGTTTCCTGGTTTCTTGTTAAGTAGTAATACCTACATACATATGTGATTAGAATAGGAAGCAAGATGTTTTCTTAGGCATTTCCTCCACAGAAAATAAAGGGTTTTTAATGTTTTTAATTGAGTTGCTATAATACTAGTTGTCCAAAAATCAAAAGTCACATAAGTTGCAAAAATGTTGTTGAATTGTATAAGCCCCTTGGGACGCATAAACCATGTTGTTAGGCCCGTGGGCCGGTTAAAAACAATTGCATTAATAAAATTTATAAAACGTTACGAGAAATGTGTTTAATATAGCCCGGTTCATTGAGTACTATAAATTATGACCAAAATAATTCCAAGCCCGAAAAGGAAGAGGAAGGCCGAGAAGGTCATACATGGACCAAGTAAAAGAAAAGGCGGGCGTCATGTCGTATGAGGAGGTCAAGGAATTGGCAGAAGATCGGGAAGGATGGCGTCTCCACAGACAAGGGCTTTACCCTTAAATTTGTGATGATGATGACATTTCAAACTCGCCCAATATATATGTAGCTATAATAATAATAGAATAATAGAATAATAGAATAATAGAAATTTATTCACCTTATAACATCTCGTTACATTGGGCAAGTCAATTTACATTTTTCTTAATTATATGGTACATACTTAAATTAAATTAGTAAACTTATCAAACAATTTGGTCATACACAAATGATGATTCTGTCAAAGGCAATCTCATGTATTCGTTTAGTGTATAAAATGGGTTGATACTAAAGAAGTTTTTAATAATGTTCTTAAAAGCGTTTGGAGGCAAGTTAATTAATCTATGTGGCAGTTTATTAAACATACAGACTTTATTATAGATCCCTTGTTTTTGTACTTTTTTTAATCTGGTTTTTGGTAACCTTAATGCGACTATATTCCTTAGGCTGTATTGGTTATCTTTTTTCAGCGCGGACTTTTCATTATAGATCTCCAGTAAACATGTGTAAATATACAGAGATATAACAGTCATAAGCCTTTGTTCTTTAAAGTGCTGCTTGACCGGAGCGCGTTTCCTCAGGCCAAGCATTGTCCTAACTACTCTTTTCTGAGCTCTAAGTACTTTTATTATTTCTGATGAGTTTCCCCATACTGTGATGGCATACCTTAACCGTGATTGTACATATGCATAGTATACTGATTTAATTGAGGGTTCATCTAGTAAAGGCTTTAGTTTAAATATAGCAAAGTTGGCACTTGCTAATTTTTTGCAAAGTTTGGTTATGTAAGCCACATGTGTAATAGTGTGGTCAACAGTGTATCCGAGGAATACAGTTTCTTTAACACTAGAGATATCTTTGGCATTTTTCTTAGTTCGGTATTCCATAATTACACTTTTATCTGTGTTAAGTATTATGCCATTAGTACTAAACCATTCTTTGAGAACTGTCATAGTTTTGTCAATTTTAGTTCTGAGGTCATTTATATTTTTGTCATTTAATCCCACATGTGTGTCGTCTGCAAATAAGCTTATATAAGTCCATTCTGGCATTATATTTACCAGGTCATTAATATATATTAAGAACAGATCTGGACCAAGGATAGAACCTTGAGGTACTCCAATATTCATCGAACTGATTGATGAATTAATTTCATTAACTGTTACAACTTGTTGTCGTTTTTCTAAGTAAGTCCGCATGAAATTAAGTTCTTTTTCTTTAAAACCATAAAACTGAAGCTTGAGCAGTAGTATATCATGTCTCAGACAGTCAAAAGCTTTAGATAAATCACAATAAATGCTTGCGCATTTTTTTGACCCATCCAAGGACTCTAGAATATAGTATATGACTTTCCTTATAGCCATTTCAGTCGACTTACCTGGACGGAAACCATATTGAGCGTCAGTAAACAGATTATTTGCTTCAAAGTAAGTTATTATTCTCTTTTTGATTATGCTTTCTACTATTTTGGAGATTGTAGGGAGTATACAAACTGGTCTGTAATTATTAAGTACCATATGATCGCCTTTCTTATATAAAGGAATAACCCTACCGTACTTTAAACAGTCTGGGAAAATTCCTTTTTCTAAACAATTATTGATTACAATATATAACAATTCCATTATATAATTATTTTCCAAAATTAGATCTCGCAATGTCTTAGAATTGATGTCAAAATAGTCCGGTGTTGTCTTTGGTTTCATGTGTTTAACAAGTGTCAATAATTCTCTAGCGTCAACTGTGTCAAATTTGATTGTATTTGAAGGTTTTGGGAGAATTTTCAAGTATGTCTTACATTTTTCTACGTCAATATTAGTATTACATGTCAGTTTGTGGGCTATATTACAAAAGAAGTCATTAAAATTGTCAGCAATTTCTTTGCAGTCTGTTAACTCTTCACCATGTTCAGATATGATTTTAGTTATAGGTTTCTTATTAGTTTGTCTCCTGCTATTTCTTACTTGTTCGTTTATTATATTCCAAGTCTCTTTTATTTTATTTTTCGCTTTATTTATTCTATGTCTATATTGTAAATTTCTAGCAGCGCTGTACACTTTTCGAAGAATCTTTTTATATTTACGTATATATATGCGTAGGCGGTTACACGGCTGAATTTCTTGTATCATCTCCAAATTTATTAGATTATTTTTAGATATTTCAGTACCTTTCGTGAACCATTTTTGAGGTTTATATTTTTTGTTACACTTTTTCTTAGGGAAAGCTATGTCATAATAAAATTTGATTGCGCTTTGTAGAATCTCCATTCCTGTGCCCGTATCATTACAAGTATTTATTTGATTTTTAAGCTGTACAAAATCTTTATTGAAAAGGTAATGAAAATATTTTTTATTACTAACTGTTATATGTCTTGTAAATCGTGTACACATGTCATCGGTATTATTAATTAAAGATTTGTCAAATATTTTAAACTCAATTATTCTATGGTCAGCTATTTTTCTATTCAAAACAGTACTTTCACAAGCATCAAAATTTACAAGGAAATTATCTATACAAGTAGCACTTTTTTTTTCGATTCTAGTAGGCTCGTTGATTACAAATTTATAACTAAAATTAGATACAACTTTTAATAGTCTTTGGATATGTTTGTCAGTTTTTAAAATGTTTAAATTAAAATCGCCGGTAATTACAATTCTTTTATCTTCTTTGTTCAATTTTTGTAATAGTTTGTTTAATATGTCAAAAAATAAATAGATGTCCTTATCAGGTCTGTAGGCTGCAATAACGATTAGTTTCAATTTTTTTATTTCTATAGCGGCCAATTCAAAATTCATCCCAAGCTTAATAGCTTCTCCATTTGCGCGAAAAAGATACTTAGAATGGTTTAAAAAAAAACTCATTTTAATAAACCAGGTTCTACCAGGTTCTACCTAGATTTAATTTAATTGATATAGTTTATTTTCCACTCTACCAAATTATAAGTGTTATTGCCTCACAGGATATTAAATACTCATAACTTTTATTCCATGCTCAACCTAATTAATTATCCTTAATTAAATTTTGGGCGTAAACGAACCGCAACCTAACTTATGTCCATCCATGAATACGAAATTAGTCATTATAATTAACTTTATTATTATTTGAGACCTGATTCTATTAAGTTAATGAATAACTAGGCTTGGTTTGAATTATAATATTGCAGAAAAGAGCCTTACCTACACTAATACATATAACATACAAAATGTGCCTTAAAAAATCAGAAATGTTATGTATTTTTTTATAAGTTAAACAGTAGTTATTCATGTCTTAGATACCCCATCCCATTCCGCTAATATTATTTAGACGAAAGTTTGTGTGTTTGTGTGTGTATGTTACTTATTCATGCTCAAACGGCTGAACCAATTGAGAAAAAATTCAGTGTGTACATAGAGCAGACCCTAGATTAACACATAGATTACTTTTTATCCTTTTTCATTTATTGAAACCGGCGTGCTACAATACTTTACAATATTTTTTATAAATAATAATTTAATAAATTAAATTTTAATAAATAAATATTATAAGCAAACTTATGTCGTAGGTACTAGATAACGGACCTAATACTTATATACTTTTCTTTTGTAAATACATACTTATTATACGTAGAAACGGCCAGACTCAACACAATGTAGTAGTTATTCATTTAGTTTGTATGTTTATTATATATATTTTCCAGAACGGTACTCTAATGGAGGTAGCGACTGGCGGCACTCAATGGCACTCACCGCACGAGTTCTGCATCGAGATGGGCACGGAAGACCTGTCGATACCCCCGCGGCTGCTCGGCGGGGTCTGCTACCCGGAGCAGACGACAGATGACAGCAAGCTGCTGTATACTGCTTATGCTATTGGTAAGATTAGCTTAAAATTTAACTTCGTTGTTTTGACCTTCCAGAAATTAACAATAATAGTCGCAGACGACTTAGATTCCTTCAACTAATTATTCTTGGCACTGACACTTTTTCTAGTATTTAGAGTTAAGATGTTTGTGATGTTACACATCTTAGTGGCAGTATTACTGCAAGTGTAACGTTCAAAAGTCATTTACGTTTGTCACGAAAAACAGTGGACCTAAAATTACTACTTACTCGCTTCGTTTCTTGTCTACGCCCTCATTCCCGACCTGCGCAACTTGCACGGGATGTGCTTGATGGCATACCATGTATCCCTCTTCTGTCCCCTACTCTTCGTGTTACGTTTTTAACATAAACAAAAATGGCACTGGACCTAAGAATAGTAATCCTCATGTAATCAGTCCTGTTCTTACTTGCTACGTTCTTAGTTTATGATCTTCTTCTCAACGATTTTCAAACGTATTTTGCATCGTCTATTAAAGACACTAGAACTAACAATACTCTTTGTTGCAGGCCTCATTTTATCAGTCCCGTTTCTACTCGCTACGTTCCTGGTCTACGCACTTATTCCCGATCTGCGCAACTTGCACGGGATGTGCTTGATGGCATACTGCGCTGGTCTCATCATCGCGTACCCATTCTTGGCGTATTTGAAGCTTCACGTCACTAGAATTGGAGTGCAGGTCGAAGGTTGTTTGGCTATTGGTGAGTATTAATTATATTTATATATTGTGTTTATGGTTTTACTTTAACTGAACAGCATATGGTTATTGATGTATTCTAATTGCATAAATATTAGTTCCCTATAAACGTCAAATAGTCATTTAGTATCATACAAAAATAGATTTTGTTAAATCACTTACTTTTTGATATTATATTCACGGATTAATAATAACTAATAAAACATGACAACAATATTAACTAACTTATGTAAAATGGTTGGTAAGTTTTATAAAACTTTACTTTTATAACAGATTGGACCTTCATATCTTAAATGACTTAGACAGAATAATTTGCTGATAGTAAAATCACTAGTCACTCCAAAAATGTGACTAAACAATTTGTTTAAGTGACAATTTAATTATAATACCTATGTTCTGCAAAATCAACGATAGCCGCAATAAAACTTGCTGTCTATTTAACCTTGGCCTACCATTAAACTCTCGATTACCACAAGACTGACCACTATCATTATCACCACTCCCTCAGGCCTAATTAATAAATAAATAAATAAATAAATATTTCAGGACATATCACACAGCGCCATCTAGCCCCATACTAAGCTTACGCTTGTATCATGGATACTAGATAACGGATATAATACATATATACTTTTCTTTTGTAAATACATACTTATTATACATAGAAACGACCAGACTCAACACAAATAATTACAAATTTAAATGTTCGTAATTATTTGTGTCATGTGGGAATCGAACCCGCACCCCTAGATTAGAAGGCAGAGCCACTACCAACTAAGCTAACAGAGCAGTCAAAAATTGACGTAAAATTAAGTAGCAATCAACAAAAATTAATTAGACTTGATATATTTCCTGTTAGCCTAATTGAAGAAGGTTTCGGGCGTGCCATAATGTTCAACTTGTTTGTCAACGTTGTCATTAAGGAGACACATTTGTGTAATATAACGTAGCAAAAGTGGCCGTTACATCCGTAGTACGACACAAAAATACATGGAAATTTCGAAAAAATATCCAGGGTTACTTTGTATGCTACATTAGAGCAATACTTATACACATATTTTTCGAAAGTTATCATCTGAAATGGATTGCGCCTAATTTTATATCTTATTCACAAATTGACAATGTGCAAGGAATCACGATAATTGGTATTTTTTTCGATTAGATAACAATATCTACTAGATTTCTTCTTTTACTAGATTTTTTCTCTAGACATACTTATTTACTAAAGAATACAGCGCTTTTACGAGAATGGTTATTTACAACTAGATTTCAGGCGGATCTTGTAAAATTTAGAAGATTACCAAGATAAATGTTACGATCGTTCAGAACTCTGCAATAAGTCTGCTTGCAACCTCCTACGGTTTTGGGTCCTATTCTAGTTTCATTTTTTTCACAATATGAACAGACAGTTGCTAAAGTATAATTTTACGTAACGTAAAAATGGACGTGAATGGTTAGGTGGTAAATGATAAAATTGGGACAGTACAATAGTATTAAAGCATATAAATCTAAAACTGGAAAGAACTTTGAAGCTTTCCAAACTATTTTTGTATTGTTTGCACATCCTATTTGCTTCAAGTTCAGGTTTATTTATTCATAATATTCATAACATGTCACAAACTTAATATAAATAATTGCTAGTACCTACACTTGATATACAAGAACATACAAATACATTATGTCATCATAATCTGTATAAGATAAAAAAACATCATTATCAAATCTTTGGTACTAAAATTTTAATTTGTTTAATCATATTACTACATCATATCATAATAGTAATTTTAAATAATAGATATAAGTAGTGTGAAAGCAAAAACCAATGTGATAGAACTAAAGGCATTTTTATTTTATTTTATTTTTATATGATCATATTTCTCTCTCTATCTCTAAATTATTGCTCATGCACTGTAAGAATAGGCCCCCAGCGTCCGAGCGTTGAGTCGGTCTGGCTCAGCCAAGTATGGGTCAAGTGGCCATTACCATTGACCTCAGTGATTTGTCCAAATTGTACTCTTTATGTCACCCACGACCTTATCAGTGCACTTTAAATGTTTCTATTATTATGTTAAGTTGTTGTATGTATGCGGAGACAATCGGAAATAAACATTAGCAAACCGCTATATTTTGTTGTAGGCCTCTTTTCCAAAGGCAGACTGATGATGTTGCCAGTTTATTATGAATGGATCGGCGTTTGACTGAGATTTGCTTGTAAGTTTAAATCTTGCCCCATGGCCAAGAAAGGTAACGTTTTTGTTGCTAATCTAAAACTTAAAAAAATAAATTATATTATTGCATCATGTAAAACAGAGTTTTTGATTATTATGTTTTAACAAAGCCGTTGATGTTATATACTATTTACTAGATAATTTTGTACAAAGGACTTTGTGTCCATTTTATTTACACCCTTTCGTCCAGTCTTCAGTAAACAACATAATCATGAGTTAATATTGGTCATCCGTATTTGAACATACATACATACGATACCACAACATTACGGACAGACAAGTGTCTCTACAAACTGACCCAATATTTGTTCTCAACATATTGGTCATATCTGTCACCACAAACTTATGAAGATGAATGATCGCTTTCCTAGAAATTGATAGGGAAAATGTCTCTTTTCTTTGGAATTGGTTTTGGGTGTTCGAACATTTTTACCTATTTCTTTGGAAACTGGTTTTGTTGACAGACAGTTTTAACGATTCAATAAAAATTGGTGATATCGTTTTATGATTGTTTGATGTTATTAAATTTTTATTTTTGTGGGGGGGAACTATTTAACAGTAAAAAAAACGAACTCTACTCTTTTTACGTCACCTCAGAAAAGGAGGAGGTTTTCAATTCAACTTAGTGTTTTTTTTCTATATTTGAAAGAAAGAAAGAAAGAAAGAAAACATTTATTGTGACAGATTTTAAAAACACACAGGAGTAAAAACATAAAAAAACAAACAAACATAAAATCTGCCTAATTTAAGACTATTGACTAAAATGGTCTTTATTGTTGTCTCTACGTTAATGGGGCTAGAAGATTTAGAGATGACATCTTTATAATAGACAGCGAAGCTTAACATCAAGCGGGCTATAGTCAAACAAAATAGAGCTTTCAAAGCGGAAGGAATTAATCGAGCTTTACGTCTTAAACAATCTGTACAGACTGAATAAGCTCCATTGATCGCAATTTATACGATTTCGTGAAATCAACTTTGTTGAGTTTAGCAAACAAATTATGGTATCTCAATGAAGCATTAATGCTGTTTTGCCGAAATCGTTAAAAATAACGCTCTTGGTTAAATTTTATTAATGACTCAGCTGTGTTCATATCTTATGTTTACCTTACGTTTATTACATCGATTACACATATGGTACGAGTAAGACACCATTAAACACATATGAAAGGGAGGTTACATTTTTTTCTTCCCATAATTGCATTCCACAAAATTACGTGCTTGCATGAAAACAATAAAGCAATATTTCCAGCAATATTTATTTTTAAATAAAAAGTTATTTATATCTACGGATAAACATCTTAACTTACCTTATAAATGATTTCTTTAAATACCTTCCATAAAATGTTGGTTTTATTTTATTTTCCAGCGTTCATAGTTTACTACGCGTTCCAAACGAGCTTCTTTTGGCTGAACGTCATGTGCTTCGATATTTGGAGAACCTTCAGGTAAATATTATTTATTTTTACTAAATCTATTTAAAACTTTAATTAATTTAACGCCGGATGGACGTTATGCAATACAGTGACATTGAATGGTAAAATTGAATAGATTGATAGATATATTATATCATTTAGCAACATAAAGATATACAACAAACTTATTACATTAATGATAAGAGTTGGCATCAATCATGTCTCGTCAAACATTGATATTATTCTAAGTAAAAAAATCTCATTACTAAATGGGTAATTACTAATTACTATGGGGTTTATATTTAAATAGTTACACGTGAAATAAATATATTTCCTTATATTGAACGGAAAGAAACATTTCAAATCAAACTGTTTTCTAAAGTTTGTATTCAGCCATAACAAAAACGTTATTATTTTTGTACCTACATGTCTATGGAGAAAAGACTTAAGCTCATAACTAACCTTATATTGAGGTACAAAGTTCGATCCAACAAAAGTGCATACAAACACAATCGTAGACTCAGCACACACACACACACATACACATACACAAGTTAAAAACCCTCTAAATCGAGGTTTTAATTGCGAGCTAGCGTGGGTGGAAGTAATTTGCAATCATACTTCTGTATGTGTAACGTCCATCAGGCCTTGAATACATATGCCTTTGATTTATGTTTCTGCTTTCAGAGAAAGATGATAAAAGTTTAAATATGTATGTCTTTATTTACAATAATAAAATATAAAAACAAGTGAAGGAAAACTAAACATACTACTTCTAACTACTACAAAAAGGGGCACTTAGAAAATCTTTAGACAAGCCTAAAGATAATCTAAGTGCTCCAGCCCACTACCAGAGGGCAGCGTGCCCAGCATGCTGGCCGCATTACCACGCTGGATGGCAATGCTGATACGTTGAGCCAGAAAAAGGCCAGCATTTTGGTCATGCGTCGCGTCAACCAAGCGCTCCGAGAGGTTTTGGAAAATAGTATGGGCTCCCGGACCCCACGGCCCCAAAGTCTCTGTATGTCTGATTTAGTTGTTAAATGAGAAAAAGTATTAAACATTTATGAAATTAAAATTAAAACTTCTTTTGAGACTATTTTCATATTAAAATAGTTCTTTAAACAGTTCGTTAATTTCTGTGTATAAAATAGTCTCACAAGGGTTATTTTATATTATATTAATCTTTATTAAATTCATTGTTTTAAAATTTCCCAAACGTAAACTGCAGCATACAAAACATTATTTCTTTGTGTTGTTAACTGCTAAAACACAACACTGATAAGTTTTCCAAAGTAGGTTTTAATCATCACATAAATTGTTGTCTAAATTAACCAAAAATAGTAATGGTTGGTTATAAGATAAATCCATTGAATTATTTAAAGGATTTTCGCAGATCTTCGTGGCCTGTTACTCCTGAGTGGAAAACGCAACTGTAGGTCTATCACACGTAGCTCACCGACTTGACTCTGTCCGTTTACAAACGAACACATAAAATAAAAACACGTAAAGTTTTGAAAAAGATTGATAAGCTAACGAAAAATAAGGCAAACATTTCGCAAAGATACCTAAACTTTCACTGTAATTATGACACATTTGAAATTTTTACTTGTTTCATTACCTATTTAATTATTTTATATTTTCTCTTACCTTTTTATAGGATGTTATAAATTAGAAGACATTGTAAAACTACTTAAATGTTCATGCAGTCAGCTAAATATATAAAGCTTATCTTAATTCTTTGTTAAAAGGAGATGACAACGGTTTTATATGACAAAAAAATTATAAAAATAATTTCGCAGATATTTTCATTACGCAGTCATAAATATTTTATAACAGAAATTACGTTGATAGCTATCGAGATTTTTCCCCTTTTAATAAAAGTCCAGGGAGGAATTATGAGACGTCGCAGTAATAACTCCGTAATAACCGGGCTGTGAATCCACTTAGGCATACTTAGGTATAACTATGTACCTGTGCTATTAATAGAAAGGAAATGTGTACTATACAACCATACTTAGATATTGTTTTGACATTATACACTTTACTTAGAAACACAAAAGCAAATCGAGAATTGTTAAAGTGATTATTTGAATGAAGTATATATTTTAGAATATGTTTCTAAAGTCGCACCAACACCAAATCTAATATCAATCTCCTTAAGTTTCGTTTTGAAAGCCATTATTATAATATCATATCATAGATTAAACATCTTTATAGATAGATAGGTAGAAACCTTTAAACATAATAATTAACAAAAATATTTAACAAAATAGAGCTACTTCAATAAAAACTACTCATTGTATTTAATTAAAATATTGAAAATAGCGCACAAGTTTCCGGCAGATGCCGCTGTGGTGCAAAATAAAATCAATTTGACCGGGCAGAGTTGATTTCGATGGCTACATTTGCAGGCATGTTACTATTGCATTCCCGTTTTATGTTCCTTTATGGGGAGCTAAAGTGGACACATTGGACATAATAAAAAAATCGGCATTTACTAAATAAATAAATATTCCGGGAATTATTATTATTATTATATATATTTATTAGTTAATATATATATTTATATATATGTTAACTAATAATACAAAAGGAATTATTGCAGTCTTAATGGCGTTATTGAAATATTTTTCCTTTGAGAGATTAAGATTTGGAATTACGGTCCGTTTCTCAGTTCCACAAACGATAATGAAAAGTTATTAAATGCCAATCAAAGACGCCTTACATGATATATTTTAGGGTTACTATAACCACGAAATATCACAGGTTTTAGGCGTTTTTGATGGGCATTATGTGTTCGAGCTGCGAACAGGGCAGTTTATATAACAATGTGACTAAAGACTTAAAAATTCAGTAAACAAGCTTTTTTTAACCTGTATAATGCGTAAAGCTTATTCATTGAATAATATTGCTTCTTAGGTGATGGCTCCATAGTGTCCACTTTAGCTCCAATAAGTTCGTTTATTTGTGTATATAAGTACTTACATATCCGTGTATATTCACATTATTTTACTAACTTGTAGGTCCGGCGGGACTGCGTTTTTGTCAATCGAATTTTACTCTAGGTATTTGCAAAATCTCTTCGTAAGCTTGTCCTCGTTCAAAACATAGATCAGATTTTCACCTATTTATATACTTTTTAGTTAAAGCTTGAAAAGACTTTGGTTTGTGGATTTAAAATACATATATCATATCGGTTATGAATATTTTTATAGCCATAAAAACTAAAAAAAAACTTACAAAAGAGTTTATAACCTCCTTTTTTGGAGTCGTTTAAAAACAAAAGATGATCTTTAACCATTGATCTGCGGAATGCTGTAGCCGATTGTCAAATACTTGATTACATATTCTCAAAATAATCATAATATTTATTCACGTATTTTTTTAATATCTAAATTATTTATTTGATAATAAACAAATACGAATCCTTTGTCTATTCGAGCTTTAATTTATTTTGTTGAACATTTTATTTTTGTTTTTTTTTTACTCTGGCAATAAAATGTTAAACAATATTGTGTTCATTTAGATTTGATATTGTAGATGTGGTTTTCTTGCTGAGCTCTAAAATGAGGTCAACACAAGTGCAAAGTGGTTTGCAATAAGATATTTATATTTATTTTAGTGGGTAGCAGATTTAATGTTTATCTAGATATTGTGGTCCTTAATATTTATCATAGTTTGTAGATACCTAGTCTTGAGTAAGTTTTAAAGAAATATCTATTTGGACTTAATTGTGGGTAAAATAGTAATTTCACACTACATTTTTAATTACGACCAAATACCTACACGATATTTTTAAAAGTTTGTATTCAAAGGTTGTTATGTAATACATTGAAAATCTAAAATAATATAAATTTCAATATCCCAGTTAAGGGAATACATTGACAAAGTAGTAGATGAAATAATCCAAAAACTAAAAATCCAATCCCTAAGTCACATATAAAACAACCTGCATAAGTTTTCGCAATAATTCGAGTATAGATATACATATTTATTTACTTTCTTTATCATTACTACCCATACGTTAAACGTAGCCTTATCTGTTTCGTTGCACCCATCTTATCAATCTCTTTTGTTCTGTTGACTAATTCTACAAAACAAGTGAAACAATAACATAGATACAGTTGCTTATCTTTACAAAATAGAATCTTTATATCAGCGGACTGATAAGTTAACATCAATGTTCACTGCTATTGACCGTTTATTTTATTTGCACTAAGTACAATAATTGCAAAAGTTATTTCATGCACTTAAAGTGGCTGAAATTAATTGTTGATCTTATATGCTTTGGAGACGAAAAATCTAAAAAAATAATAATAGATGATTATTTATTGTAATCAGTGTGACAACTTATATTATTACCTCTATCAGCGAATTTGCGAATTTCATTATTTTTCATGTTTTCCTATTTATGTTTGTGTTGAGAGGTCACCCAGAGTTTTCTACTACTAGTATACCTAGTTATTGGTTTCGTAACCATAAACATAAAATATGTATTATAACAACACGCAAAATACTAAACAGATTCAAAGAAAATATCGGCGTCTCGGCGCATTCTTCCAAAACAATACGCCGCAAACGTTTAGTTTAACAATTTTAACATAAACAATAACACCGCGGTACTAAAATAGATTTCACGCTAACGAAATATAGTTTTTAAAGAAGACTTCAAGGTGACGGGATTAAACTAAGCACGGGATTATGTGATAATCTAAACGATTAGTATATTGAAGAGTTTCGTAAGTTAAAAATTAAATTAATGTTCAATTTCAGCACATATTAAGAAATTAGTTATCTTCTAGTACCTAAGCGTCTGTGTGCTATCTGATTTTTCTGGCTAAACAGTAAAGACTTGTGTTATTCTGGACTCTAATCTTTATCTTTCCAAAATGTCATCATCATCATCATCCACAGCCCTTGGGATTCCACTACAAAATGTCACACAATCATAAAATAAATTAATTGAAAAAGAAATACTGGCATACTGATAACAAGCACATAACCCCTTTAAAGGTAGTTTTGGTTCTAAAGTTGTAACATATTTTGTCCTACGACTTTAGAAAATTCATAAAAAACATGTTGTTAAAAAGGTTCAGGGTGTGAACAGTATGAATGATTTCAAGGTAGGAGTAGTTAGAACCGTACATTGTAGCTAGACGAGTTGTTTGTTTGTAAGCATGCTGTCAACTCGTAATATTGCAAGTAGACTGCACAGGCAGAGACAAAAGGCATTTCATGAAATAGATTTATACGGAAATGTAACCTTTGATTTAATTTTAAGTGAGTCTCTGGTAACTTTAATTTATAAGTATAACATTTCAATGTTGTACTTGGTAAATGAAATGATCAACATTCAGAGATTAGCGATAAAACTGATTTTTACTTATTCAATTGTGATATAATATCTTGTATTACAAAATATAATACCTATATATTTTTTTGTCCGTTGACATTTGGAACACCTACAGCAGCAGTAGGTAGTATGACGTCTTTTGTTTCTTATTTGAAAAACGATTCCGTAGAAAATAAACTAGCTTTTGTCTCCGACTGTACTCTTTAAGGTTAAGTATAAAATATGCATCTAGCTAATTTGATTAGCGACGTGATTCACGATGTAAGTAACTAAGCTTCGTTTGAACAAAGGCGAGGTCTGATTTAACAGGTCTAGGTGGAGTTTTAAAAATAAACATGGCGTGTTACCGTCGTTAAATTAATTTGAAACAATGTTCTTACACGCAATCCATACGAATTACATGTTTATGCAAAAAATAGCATGAGTATGCGTCATCGGTTTCAATGCAAATGAAAGAAGGAATAAAAGCATCCTATAACATACTTATGACCCATGTGTCATGAAGTTCCCGAACTCTTGTAAACGTTTTGCCTTGAAAATGACAGGCTAGTGATTTTTGCTTGTCTCAAAGTTACTTAATTATTATTTAACACATGTTTTTGTCAATGATACGTACCAGATTTTTGACTAGATTTTATATCTTTTATTCCTGAAATCACGTAGTTTTTTTAATTAAGCATGCTAGAGCAAGCACGATACAATTATGAAAATTACTTTTTCTTTAATTACCTGCCAATACTGATTTATTTCTCTTTTTGTGATGCTATCATTGGAAAGAACTGGCGTGACGTCGTCTCAAAAATCGCAAAGGTAATGTATGTTTTAATTGAAGTTGATGACACAAAAGGTATTAATATTATTTCACAATCTTTTTTTAAAATTTATACTCTACCTAACCACAGAGTACACCTAACCTTCTCTAGCGTTCACGATGCTGTCAAAATACAAAAAAAATCCGTAGAGGGGCTACGAATGTCGTAACTACAGTAGCACTATGCTACGCGTAGCAATCCGTAGAGACTCTACGTGTCAGTTCTACGAAAATATTTTTGCAGCATTCTTTTGAATACACAATTACAAATTACTACATAGTATAACGCAAAGTCGCTTCCCGCGTCTGTCTGTATGTCTACTTAGATCTTTAAAACTACACAACGGATTTTGATGCAGTTTTTTAAAATAGATAAAGTGATTCCAGAGGAAGGGTTATATGAACGCAGTCTTACAACACTGATGTTATCTTACATGCTGTACGTGTGCAAAGCCGCGTGCAATACTAGTATAATAATTATATATAAGAGGAAAAAACTAAACATACTACTTCTAACTAGTAAAAAAGGGCATTAAGATTTTTTTTAATAAAGCCTAAAGCCTCAGTCTTTTAATGATTACTTAAGTAAAGATTTCAAAAAGTTGACACTCGTGCTCCACTGCCTGAAGACAGTGTGCCCAGCATACTGTTTTTAACTTGATTTAGACATTGCCGAGGAGGTATCTAACATTAAAAACACCTAGTACAGTATTGGATACGTTAGCTATAGTATACATTATTTCTGAGAGACAGGGATAGAGAGTAGAATTTTTACTTTAATAAAATACTTTCTTCATTACACAACAAAATTACAAAATAAAAACACTTGGTTTAAAAAAAAACATTAATGAATAAATAGTCGTTATTTATTTCTAAGGATATCACGAGATCACCTTAGAGTTAGACTTTCATTTAGTTAGTTATAATAAGTTACTAACAGCACAACAATGTAAATACACATAAAACTTATGTACATACATATGTATGTACATATATGTATTTGAGATGTATCTGGTACATTATACATGGCGAGCAAAGTGAAACTATATGTATTGCTATGTCACGGAATTGCATGTGAATTGTAAACGTACACTGTATATTGTGGAATTCACTTTATGTATAGGTATACTGTATGTATATTGTTCTATTGTTGTGTTACTTTGTATTTTACGTGTTAATTTGTTCAGCAACGTTCTTGTTGATTTGTTAGACAATGTATGGTTGTTGTATTTGTATAGGTCTTAATTATAAGTTATTATTATGTATACAGAAATTACTTCTTCAAATAAACTAGCAGATATTGAAGATTACTTTTTGTTATATTAGAATTATTGATAACAATAATCGTTTATTATTTTTCAAAGAAGGTCGGTGTATTATAATACACCTACAAATAAAGAATAAGTACTTTTTTTAATAAGAATAATATTTTTAACGAAAATCAGTAAATATTTCCTATAAATAATTTACGGCTTCAATTCGCCAGTTAAAAACTCTAACTTACCGATAAAATCCGACACTTTAGCACCAAATAAGTATCCACAGAATATCTGATAGTTGGAAGCTTTTATCACAATCTAAACAACTCTAGTTTTATTATGTAAATCCCGAAGGAATATCACACTGAATGGCTGTATAATATACGAATTTATGGGCTCCTATAAATTGCGGCCTTGCTTTATGTTTTACCTGCCATTATTCATTTTATCTACAGATATTTCTAAAAACTAGAAAAAAAATTACTCTTAACATATTGACGTGACTTTATTTTAATAGTAACTTTTGATTTATGAATCTTTTCTTTTATGAAAGTTTAACAAAAATAGCCTAAATTAATCTTACATACATTCTAAGTGATATAAAATGGATCAAGAGATCTCAACTCATGCAAATCAAATACAAGCATTTGTAAAAATACATACCTAAATTTATAGCCCAGTTTTAGTTCATGTCAGTCACTTTAAAAAACCAGCCCTTTAACCACATGCCCACACTTACCCTTTCACCTGATTGGTCAATTTAAAATAAGAACAGGTGATTTTTCAAACCTCAAATGCTAAAGGTCAGGCCCATAAATAATACCGCAATATGTTTTTGCGTTACGACCTGAACATTTTTATATTCTACCTACAAGAAAATATTACACCTACAGACTTTTACGGGTCGCTGAAGAATCATAACTATCGCACATTAATGTATATTTCTATTAATGTTTCTTTAACGTCTATTTAATAGATTTTATTATAGAAACTTAGGCGTAAGGATATTATCAGGTTCTTCATAGTTTATTTTGGGGAATTGTTGAACCGAAACCATTGTTATGTAGGTACACAAATATTGATGTAACATTCATTGTATTAAACAAGTGGGTAAATAATTTTCTAAGCTTGTTATTCGTATTGTAGGAAGAATGTGTACCCTTTTCATTGAAGCATGATAATTTAGAAAGCAATATAATATATAAAGCTATACTAATATTATAAAGCTGAAGAGTTTATTTGTTTGAACGCGCTATTCTCAGGAACTACTGGTGCGAATTGAAAAGTTCTTTTTTTGTTTAGCAGACCATTTATTGAGGAAGGCTTTAGGCTATATAACATCACGCTGCAACTAATAGGAGCGAAGAAACAATGGAAAATGTGGAAAAAACGGGAAAAATTATTCATCTTTGAGGGCTTCCATTGCGTGCGTTGCGAAAACGGTTCAAAATATCAAAAAAATATGTATGAAAGAATTATTTGTCTTGAAATGATCTAACAAAATGTCTGCAACAGTATATGTCTATCTTTTAAGGTTAACTCAATAGACCCGTTTTTATGGTAATAACTAATCCACGCGGACGAAGGCGCGGGAACCAGCTAGTCAATAATAAAACATGTTTCAGCAGTTTTTATAATATTTATCTGTTTGTCTGTTTATTTAAACGCTCATCATGCAAAAACGGCTGAACGGATCGTCATGATTTTTGGTATGTAGGTGGTATTTTATTTATGTGTGTCTTAGGAGTGTCAATAGGCTTTATTAGACTTTTTATCCTTAAATAATGCGAGCGAAGCCGCGGGCGTCCACTAGTAATATTATAAATAATGTATACTTATCGTCCCTTAACATCAAGCAAGTTGTACCTAGTCAAGCGTAAGCCGTAGGTATATATAAAAAATGGCCCAGAATTATTCTATATTCAGAAAAAGTCGTTCAAAATTCGCGCATACGTCGGGAAATGAGAAGGTTGGAGCTGTATTTATTAATATATTTGTCTGGCTTTTCGGCGATTTCCGTGTTTTTTTTGGGTTCCAGAAGTTAATAAAAAATAAATACTAAAGCTAATATTTCTGGACATATCACACAGCGCCATCTAGTGCCATACTAATCATACTCTTGTTTCATGGGTGTTAGATAACTATTTATAGAACATAATATTTTGTACAGTTTTCTTTTGACAAAAAAAGATAATAGTAGTTAAGGAAAACAATATGTTTTATCATTTTTTCAGGCAATGTTGCCTGGATGAGATCACATAATGTGATAACCGCACTCTGTACTTAGCATTAAATAAATAAATTGTCCTTTCTATGTATTTATGAAAGAAAAGTGTATATGTATTTTATCCGTTAATATTACCCACGATACAAGCGTTTGCTTAGTTTGGGGCTAGATGGCGCTGTGTGATATGTCTAGATTTATTTATTTAATAAGATTAGCTTGAATGTTATAAAATTAAGGAAATTAGTGAAGGTAAATTATTTTTTTTCACATCAAAAGAAAGCTTTATTTACAATATTAAAATATAAAAACAAGGGAAGAAAAACTAAACATACTAAGTACTTCTAACTACTACAAAAAAGGGGCACTTAGAAAATCTTTAGAAAAGCCTAAAGATAGTCTAAGTGCTTCAGCCCACTACCAGAGGGCAGCGTGCCCAGCGTACTGGCCGCATTACCACGCTGGATGGCGATGCTGATACGTTTAGCCAAAAAAAGGCCAGCATTTTGGTCATAAATAAGTACTTAGATAAAAATGAATTTACATAAAAAATATTTAAAAGTGATGCTAAATAAGGTATTGTTAAATTTACATACCTACATATATGAAAATTTTGTTACATAAAATGTACGAAACCCTTGTCTTGTGTGTTTTCTAAGCTCACCTATACCCATTTAGTTATTTTTCGGTACCCTCTCAAAATTCAGAATAAATTGGGTCAAATTTGATAATTTTTAAAGTTTTCAGTAAAAAACGTCGATTTAAATACGTCGCCATATACGTGCGTCATTTGCCGTTTTGAAAGTTAAAACACGATTCGGATGGGTGACCGGTTTTAGCATAATATTTATTTATTTTTTGTTACGTTTTATTGTAGGCTAAAAAGTATCTACAAATATAAAACTCAATGGTGACTGACTGACTGACATAGTGATCTATCAACGCACAGCCCAAACCACTGGATGGATCGGGCTGAAATTTGGCATGCAGGTAGATGTTATAACGTATATAGGCATCCGCTAAGAAGGAAGTTTGGAAATGCCACTTTTAAAGGGGTGAAATAGCGGATGCAATTTTTAATTCTTAATGCGAGCGAAGCCGCGAACAGCCACTAGTGTTTTATATAGACACTCGTAACTTTCGGAATAGTTACGTTATTTTACTGTAGTCTAAGACGTTACATTATTCTTCAAATACAAAATAGATGAGTTGCACCCTGCATGTACCTATGCAAAGAATATGTATAATTTTGTTTCATAATCTTTCCTTGTACCTACAGCGGGTACCGTGGTGGAAGCAGCAGCAAGCGGAGAGAGCGCCGTCGGTTCGCCATGTACGGGGCCTATGCTTGGGGCGTGCCTCTCTTACTGACCGCCTTCACTGCCGTCATGCAGTTCAGTGATATACCTGACTACCTCATCAAGCCAGGGTTCGGCTCTAGGAGGTGCTGGTTCGTTAGTAAGTAGCTGGTAATATAATTATTAGCATACTTCAATTAATACACACTCACGAACATTCTGTTTTAACAGGTGTAGATAGAAATCGATTTGTAAAAAGAAGCAAACAAACTAAGCTCAAAAGACTTTATTATATGAAATCATTCAGTCTTGTAATTTAAAAAAAAAATATAAGGCAGAGTACACTTTAACAATAATTATGAGTAAAGTACGAGCACAGAAGGAAGGGCTTTGTGATCCAAAGATAATCTAACATGTATATATCTGGTATAACTACATACGTGATAGATATTCAAAGACATGTGTTTCCATTGATGGATCCAGGCGCCCACCACAATGTATCTGCCCAAGAGAATTTCCCAAACGAATTATTTCTGCGGGGTAGTTACAACCCTCAGTCAGGAGAAATATGACTGAACGAGAGATTGTCTCTTCCAGGCTGGTCCAGCGAGCTGGTGTACTTCTTCACCCCGGTCTTGGTGCTGGTGGTGTGCAATGTCACCTTCTTCTCAGTGACGGCGCACAGGATCCGCTCCATCCGCCAGGAGACAGCCATCTTGAAGAGCGCCGAGTCGTCCAGGAGTGACCGGCTGCAGAAGGATAAACAGAGGTCAGTTTAAAAATAGGCTTGATAAACTCTCGACACCAGAGGCCACTCTCGATAAGAAGATGTGAAATAATAAAATCTATTCATAACATTTTTTATTCATCTTAGAAATATTAATACATTTGGTACAACTAGTAGGGTATTTGGAAAAAATGCCAGGTGCCAATGCAATGAATGTTAATTAATATATAATGAAACCTTATTCCAAAAGATTCCAAGACGATTTCGATTTTAATGAATCTTAGACTGCTACCTGTGGTACTAAACCGGTGTTAATTAAACTTGCACTGTTCCCTAAGTTAAAATAAAATTAATTTGATACAGTCGTACGCATATGTTTGTGGTCCACGGATTCCTCAGAAACTACAAGTCATATCAGTAATACTCTTATATTAGGAAGCCTAAATAGATACAAAACTACCAAATAATACTCAAATATTATTTCGAGTAATTATATCTAAGTGTAAAGAATGGAATTTGTCGCTCATAAAACATCCCTTTGCAACACTTAACTGACTTAACGTTCACAATGTTATTTTCATACGAAACTTTAACTGTTAAATTCCAAAGCCGTGAAATACTAAAACTTACTGAACTACTCAAAACTTCAAAAGCTAGGTAAAAGATCAACTTGCAAAGTACTAAGCTTTTCTTCGTGTGATAGTTTGGAGCATAAGATGCTACGTTTACGATCTCGGTAAATTTTGACTTGCAACTTTTACTGAATAGCAATATTTCACTGATTCCATTTGGGCACAGAAAACCACAATATTTTGTACAGAAAAGTTGAATGAATAAGATACATTATTTATTATTATATATTTATGTAGCTTTTCGGTACCTAACTCATTAGGAAAGTTTCCTCTTAAGTACATACTTATCATGGTTAATAGTATAAAATAAAACACTATCTCTCGACATGATACGTGACATATTCATAATGTTCAGAAAAAAAACAATAATCACTTTGTTGTCAATCTGTCTATCCGTAAATCATCTATCCTTAAAGATCTTGTCAAACATCGCGTAGAAATATCTTACTAAGTGTGTTACCAAATATTTCAAACAGTTGATATACGTTACACCGGATACATGTCCGATAAAACCTGTGATATAACAATATTGGCAGTTACGAATAAGAGCGCAACATCCGCAATATTTCCACTCCCGGAGGTTTCGGAGATGTTTATTTATCGTTCGACCCGCAGCCGCCATTTTTATTTGATTTATGCTCTTGGGCGTAAAAATAGACATTGCAGGTGGGTGCTAAGTGGGTTGCTCGAACAAAACGGTGCATGATATTCTTAATAGCTCTGAGTAAAAATTACCTGGCTAGTAATTATTCCAGTAGAGGCATGTTCCACTTATGGCTACAGGATCTCTTGTGTGGGTGTCGTTTCTAGCTTTCTGGTATACAGCTGTATATGTACAGCGCAAAGAAGACAATCATTCAATGGAATTCTAAAACTCAAATAATATAAGAAGCGTTATAAGACTATAAAAACCCCATTCCAATATTTTTATCATAATTTATGTACTTAAAAACTTATCACACCTCTTTTTGACCCACGGGTAAATACGATGATACAGTTAGGAGATAATAGATACCTACTTATCAACTTTTCCTAAAATACTGCAATTGTGTATGCCTATAAAAATTACTCATCATAAAACAGTAATGACAAAAGTAGAAGAGTGGTAAAGGTGTCTTTTATTACCCAATAAAATGTAGGTAAGCCTCAGATTCAATTTGAAAGTTTTATTGCCAGGTTATATAAGTTTCTTTGTTTGCTCCTGAATCGAGCACCGCAAACATTGTAAAATATGTGGGTATGTATGTATTTTGTAATAAATATATGTATGTACTAGTGGGTGCTCGCGGCTTCGCTCGCATTAAGAAGTAAAACTTGCATCCCCTATTTCACCCCTTTAAAAGCGGCTTTTCCAAAAACCCTTTCTTAGCGGATGCCTCATACATCTATCCGCATGCCAAATTTCAGCCCGATCCGTCCAGTAGTTTGGGCTGTGCGTTGATAGATCACTATATCAGTCAGTCAGTCAATCAGTCAGTCAGTCACCTTTGAGTTTTATATATTTAGATTTTTGGAAAATTCTACAACTTTCCTCTAAGTTTAATATTAGGAAAATTTCAATTTTTGGGACAGCGTGGAAGGTTAAATCCTTTCTTAATTAACCTCTTTTCACTCAATAGAAACCTTTCTAAATTTAACCCATGCCTGTTATTCAACCGCTTTCCTCTTCAATAACCACTCTCAGTACAAAAAACAGTATCCAATTATACAATTCAACAAGATTTATCCCACATTGATTGATGTGACACGGAATGTTCTCGACATTAAAATGGCCGACATGCTTCGGTAATTTCAGGTTATGTTCGCGTAAAACAGGACCGGGTTTAATGATGGCCATTCATTCCCATTTGTTATGTCAACCTGGACATGGGGTTAGAAAGTATTAATAAAGAATTTGATTATTAATGTATACTACATACATGCTGTACTGTATAAAAATATCTTGATTTATTTAAAATTATTAACTTCATAATTACAATCTAAAATTGTAATTATCCGCCCGGCACACTTACAACGATAGTTTATCTTCCGGATAATTTACCTATTAGATCAAATATATAATATAAATATCAAACTTTTAAACCATTGCAGTAGTTTTTAACTATCTTAAAAAAGGAAATAGTTTACGCCATTAGATGAATCACAGATTATAACCGTCGATTAAAATGAAGCGACAGAAGAACCATATCATAAAAGCCCCTAGATCGACTACGAAACTATTATTATCAGCAGGGTTCATAGAAAATCTGCACCGATGGTAATGATAATAATTGTATTTTGCAGTGGGATTTAACAAGCTCTTTCAGCAGAATTACAAGCAGTTTTCTCCAGTTTTCCTGAACGCTAGTGGTTATAATTAAATAAATAGTGCAAATTAGTTTAGCAGTATCTGTTCTAGATGTTAAGCTTGCTGTGACAAATAGTGCATGCTCCAGCCTTTGGTAGAAGAAATATTTCAGTATTCTATTCAAAATAATTTGGTAAGTAGCTAGCTCAATTTATAAAAATTACGAAATGTTTCTTTATACATATACTTACCCTCGTAATGAACTAGTACGATTATTATGCAATTTTTTTTAAATATTATATTTATTGTCAAAATTAACACAAATTAAATGCAAAGTCATAATCGTATATCATATCCATTCTTACTGTCAAATAATATATAATAACTAAATGTCAAATTAACTAAATAACCCGCCCTTAATCGTTCCCGATGCAAATGTGCCCATCAAGCTTGCTGCGTTTCCGCGCTGGATGGCAAAAGGTAGCCGTTGCACCAGAAACGATCATTATTGTACAAACCACAAAAGATACTTTATTTCTTATACAAAACGATCCAGCAGGGTGTTTGACAAATTAGGAATCCGCTCACTCGGAAACAAACGCCCATCAAAATTATCTAAACGGACACGTATTTTGATGAAACAGTGCCATGTACATCAATCAGAAGTTCCATAGGCTTTGGTGACTGGCGTATTGCTTTCGATTTAACTTTCCGAATTTAAGAAACGATAAAAAAGATTATCATGAAAAAAGGTGAAGGTTTTTCTAAAATTAGGCAGAAATTAATGCAATAGGTATGTACGAATTCTTCTACCAGTCATTCGTTCCGACTTACGTAATAAGGTGCTCTAAGGCGCTGCCTAAGTACAGGTAAAATACGATTTTACAGGTCAAACTAGTTCCTGTTAATTACTTTACTCCAGAGCTCAAGCTCTTAGCTCTAGGTTTTCGTACCAGTCTTTGGACTGATGCTGTAAAATATAAAACACACAAGAAAATGGAAGTTGTATACTGACTTCTTTGCTTTGACACGTATTGAACAAAAAGAAACTGCAAGCCTGATTTTGATGAAACTTTCACTGCTCATTAAATTAAAACATATCAGCACAAAAAAACTAATTATGTCTTTGGATGGATGGTCAAATATTATGATTACATTTAGATATTTATGTGGATCTGGTGATAAAGCTAAAAACTGTATGCCTCCGCTTTTGAAATAGTATCCAATGGTTTGCCTGGAAGAGATTGCTTCTAGCAATAAGGCTGCCACTTGTAGCACTAGAGTAGTTTCTGTATGTTATTTTTGTTTTATATGTGTGTGACGATAAAGAATTATCTATCTATATATCTTTTGTCATAGTACGACAATCATTAAGCCAAGTCAGAGGTCCCAAGGGTTTGTCCAAAACTAGAATTAGCCACTCACATACGAATTTACTAACTAGCATATAGGTTTATATCTGCATCGAGCAAACTGCACTGGCAGATCGATATTCACCCACGTAAGGTTCATGACATTTATACCGGCACACCATTTCAGACCTCCCATTCAGGCTCAATTCGACCTAATAATAGCTTCCAAATTGGACACGTTTGCGTAGACTATGATGGTGTTTGCCCCTAATAAAAATAAAGACCTAAAATGACAATAATACATAACAAATTATGTATACATTCAACTAAACTCAAATTATCAGAAAACAAATAATCTAAATACCTAGTAACATGTCTAGAAACTATGCGTATAAAAGTAAATACTTTTAGATTAATATTTAATCTATACTTCTATACGAATATTATGGAGCTGAAGAGTTTGTTTGTTTGTTTGTTTAAACGCGCTAATCTCAGGAGCTACTGGTGCGAATTGAAAAATTCTTTTGTGTTGAATAGACCATTTATCGAGGAAGGCTTTTTAGGCTATATAACATCACGCTGCAACTAATAGGAGCGAAGAAACAATGGAAAATGTGAAAAAAACGGGGAAAATTATTCATCTTTGAGGGCTTCCGTTGCGTGCGCTGCGAAAATGGTTCAAGATATCAAAAAATATGTATGAAAATAACTATTCCACGCGGACGAAGTCGCGAGCACAGCAGCTAGAAAATAAATAAAAATAAAATCTCTGTTAACTAACTACTTACCTATGTACTTAGTATATGCTTAAATATACTAGCTCTACACTTTCCAATTTCCATTTATATCAGGCATGCGACGTGCTACTCTTCTGAGGTTTTGAAACTTTTCGAAAATACGCTTAAAATTTAGTTAAATACAGGAGCAAAGAAAATAAAGACTTATAAGAACGAGCCGTCTCATTTGGAGGCTTTGAAAGATTCTATTAAATATTCTGGGGTTGCTCTGACGTCATATGCTGTCGAAAATAGGATGAAATTGGGCATGATTTTCAGAGAAAACCTTCGAAACCTTTTATGACTGTTTTCCTACGAATAATAATAAACATTATAGAACTGTACTCCTTATAAATGATACATAAGAAATTGTAAGTCTATTTACATGACGCATCAAAACTGCTCACATATTCCATCTCTCACCCACACATCACTTGCAAACGTTGCTTGTGTTTGATCACGATACCAGTTATAGCCGAAAGCTCCCGAATGCTTGGTCGCAGTTGGTCTTTAAAGGGTCAATCGCCGCCCATCAACTCAACCGCGACGGCAACGGTTGACCACCTCGTGGAATTATTTTCTTGACCCAGTTACCGTTCTATAGTGCCAATTATTCGTAGCTGTCTTCCTTCTCATGATATTTTAATGACAAGCCACCACTGCGCGTGGTGTCGTAAGTGCCAGCTTTATGTCCTTGCTTACTAGTGTGTCACATTCTTTATTTACCAAGATGGTAAAATATGAGTATTATAATTATGACTACTGAGTTGCTAGAGAAGATCTCGGTTTGAATGTTAACGAAAACCTTGCTAAGCACATGCGTTTATTTATAACCTTTAATTTTTTCTTTTTCTATCCAACCAAAAAACAGGAATAGAAAACATAATGTTATAAAATATTAATTCTTTACTACATAGACTTCAATTCGCCTGATGTTAATGACGTAACTTAGTAAAGGAACATTTGACTCAAGAATGAATATAAATAAAAAGCGCGCTTGCGACAACAGCTCTACATTTTAATCTTCTTTTCGTGAGTGGCAAACTCTGTAGTCGAGAGTTTTGCAAACCACACAAAGAACATCGGTATCGATAGTTTTCAGTGATCAACTACCACTATCTTTTCTCTGGATTTGAGCTGGATTGCATTTTGGTGCTACATTGAAACAAAAACACGGCTTAGCATCGCCGTAGGTAATTATGTAGCACGGTTGTCTAGAAGAAATATTTTTTGTGCTATTTTGACCATAAAGCTCTGGTTTTAAAGACACCTGGGTTGTAGTACTTTATCATCATCATCATCATCAGCCTGTTGTAGCCCACTGCTAAGCATAGGCCTCTCTTCTTATACGCCACTCGTCCCGGTCCTGCGCAGATTGAATCTAGATGCTCCCTGGGGTTATTCTAATGTTGTCAACCCACCCCATTGGTGGGCGACCACAATTTTTTGTACTATATAAAAAAAATGTTTAATTTCCAGATTCGGCCTCTACTTGAAGCTGTTCATGGTGATGGGAGTGAACTGGACCGTGGAGCTGATCAGCTTCGCGGTGGGCGGCTCCAACTGGTACTGGATCCTCACTGACGTCTCCAACATCGTGCTGGGGCTGTTCATCTTCCTCATCTTCGTGTGGAAGAAGAAGGTGCGACAGCTTGTGCGGAAGAGGTTGGTTGTCATTTTTATAGCTATTTTTAGTATATAAGTTTAGGTACTCGTAAAAGAAGGGATAAAGAGATGACACTATACTGTTTAATATTTTTTTTAATAATTTTAAGATTGAATTATATGTACTATGTTATTATGATGAACTGGTTGGGTATGTCCCACCGGCGTTGTCCCACTGGCTGAACCTACTGGTACTATAAAGATTCCCATTCATCCCATTGCGCTAGAGACTGATACAAGTAGAAAAAAAAATGATTGAATTAGATATGCGTACCTATTATAAATCATCAGGTTCCTATATTAGCTTTCTACAGTAAAATGTTAGCAATTTTGAAACTATACCGCTGCTCGTAGCAATAAGTTATAGATTCCAGTCAATAACTTTGTGGTCCAATAAACTTGAATGGACCGATCGTTGATGTATGTATGTATGTGTGGTTATGACATACTGACGGTTTATAACAGACCCTTCTTTTAAAATGTATGTAGGTAGGTCAAATTATCTTCACAATATCTTATCACGCTATTTTATTACAAAGGAAAGTTTGTGAGTGTGGATGTGTGCGTGTTTGTTTCCTTTACATGCTCTTAGCTCGACCGGTGGAACTGATAATAAATAAATAAATATTCCGGCACATAACATTGCACACATCGCCAGCTAGCGCCACACTAAGCAAACGCTGGTGTCGTGGGTACTAATTAACGGATATAATACTTATATACTTTCCTTTTGTAAATACATACTTATTATACATACAAACGACCAGATTTAGACACAATTTGTTATGTAGGTAGATTTGACTCCAGATTAACACCTAAGCTACTTTTCTTGCGCCACAGGCACAATATTATACGAATTCTTGATATCATGATATAAGTATGTAAATATATTGCCCTGTTAGCTTAGTTGGTAGTGGTTCTGCCTTCTAATATAGGGGTGTGGGTTCGATTCCCGCATGACACAGGTAATTATGAATTTTAAAATTTGTAATTGCTTGTGTTGAATCTGGTTTTCTATCTATAATTTATTTACAAAAGAAAAGTATAAATGTATTATATCCATTACCTTGTTCCCATGATACAAGCTTAAGCTTAGTATGGGGCTAGATGGCGCTGTGTGATATGTCCTGAAATATTTATACTTTGGCATAGGATATAAGACAAGTTTTTTCTACTAAGTGGTCCGCACTACATTGTTTCAAACTTTCTTGTTGTTTGCTGAACAATAACGACGACAAATATACACTGCTGTAGGAATAATATCTCCAGTATCTTTAATGCTGGTTAGAAAGTTAGAACTTTGCGTATTAATAACAATAACACAAATAGTACAAATGTAAAGCAAAAGTTTGTAAATGTGAGTCGTTATCTGTTGAGTCTACGTTCGATTGGACCTATTTGGATGCGTTTGGGTACGACAGTATATTTAGATCTCTCTCTCTTTTTTGAGTCGTATTTCCTTATGACTGAGGGTCGTGACTCCCCCGCAGAAATAATTCGTTAAGAGAGTTCTCTTGAGCAAATACTTCGTGGCGGGCGCCCAGGTCCTTCCACGGAAGAGACATGATATTGAGGTCCTCAAACATGGTTTCTTCACGATGTTTTCCTTCACCGTTAAACGAGTGCAAATCCACACTTAACTTGAAAATACAAGTCATTAATGTGGGGCCGGATTCGAACCAGGGTGCGTCTGGATGAAAAGCAGACACTGCAACCGCTGAGCCACACTCGCTATATGTATATTTAGATAGTTGTATATTAACACGGGTGACACTTACATTACCTATGTAGCTATGTTAGGATATTTAATTTCAAGTCCTACCCAGTATTACACCCACTCATCATAGTTTCCCATATTTGGTAGGTTTTAAGGTAATTTTAATAGTTGTGTTAAGATGTATTTTCGTTTATTTTCAAAAAAGAAATTGTCCTCCAGCTGAAGGCTACAACTTCGCAGACAGCTATCTATGAAGGTAACATGCCAGCAAATTGATGTACCGTGCGTTTAACTATTGTGATGATTTGTCGGTACATTATCGATACTAAAATGCTATAAAGATTTTAATTAAAAAAATGACGCATGAAAATAATCAGACAAAAATTAAAAGGGCTGACATTTTAATTAATTGGCACTAATTAGTTATGTTAAATAAAATCTAACTGCGATTTAACTATTTTGTTTTACATATAGGATCGTTTGAATGACCTAAAACTACATCAAATTTCTCATAAATCGTCATGGTAAATACTCTGTTGTGCTTCGTAAAAATTAAGTCTGAATGTTGCTAAATAAATGTAATATTACTAAAGAATTCCCGATAATATCGTGTACAGTCAATAATAGTCAGGTAATATGAGGTAACCTGGATGAATTAGCAGAAATCTAACACAGAAGCCTGATCGATTGTTGACATGAACTAATGGCCTACATAATTCAAGTGACGATGTCTATGTACCTACTGTATGTACACCATGGATCACTTAATAACCATCAGTCTGAGTCTATATGGAGACATCGCCATGAAAGCTCTAAATCAATCTAGCATCGGTGTTTCTTTCCTAGCGATCTTTACTAAGGCTGCCTGGAAGAGATCGCTTTACGCGATAAGGCCGCCCAATGTACCTAGGTTAACCAATCAATCAATCAATCAATATAGCTTTATTGTACACCAGAAAACAAAATACAAAACAATTTACAGTAAAATTACTTAACCTAGTTACATTGGGCGACCTTATGGCGTAGAGCGATCTCTTCCAGGCAACCTTAGTAAAGATTGCTAGGAAAGAAACATGTAAAAGTCGGTGGCGTACAAACAACATCATAACAGATACCTAAACAAACAAACATAAAGTTAGGGTTAAGTAGTTTTACTGTAAATTGTTTTGTATTTTTGTTTTCTGGTGTACAATAAAGCTATATTGATTGATCGACATCGGTTGATGTCCATGTATAAATATTGCAATAAGTGGTTATACTAAGAACATTTAACATAAGTACTTAAAAAAAACATCAATAAAACATAATCACACAAAACTTAGGCAATTGTAATTCACAAACCTAAGTCTAGTACTCGTAGAATATAAATTTTAGGCATTATTATGGATTATATTTTTTAGAACAGTGGGTAATTATAACACTTCCTTGATTTCATCATATGATTTTGTTCCATAATACTGTGTCAGTGAAGAAGTACTTATCCACGCTAAGTATACCTATTCTCATCTATTCGTTCTTTGGAGCGATCAAAAGAGGCTACGCGTGACCGAAATGCTGACTTGTACTTTGCCCAAAAGGTTGGTCTAGCTATCCAACAGGGCAATGCAGCCAGCATTTTGTGTACGCCGCCTTTTGATAAAGTAGATTAGTTAGGTTGCATATATGACATGTTTATAATCTTATTATCTTATTTTTATATTTAAAGTGTATTCATTGTGTAATTTTGTTGTTTAATAAATAGTTAACTAATTTACAAAATTACTTGATTTCAACTTTTAAGTAATTTTTCGTGGTACCCCGTAGCGGCGTTTAACTCTGTAAGGTACGAAAACAGTTTCTTACCTGCGCTATTAATCATTGTTGATTTAGCACAACCTTCAAACTCATCATAGGATGAGTAATGTATTGTAAACTTTAGAGATTAGGGGGAAAATACCTACCTCTGCCGTACTGGACAAAAGTAGATACATATTTTATTACAATTAACTGATTGGCTATGATTTTATTTGATCATAATTGCCAGTTAAATGCATCAAACTCATTTTACAACAGGCAGAGTATAAAATAGTTCGTGAGTGTACCTAGATCTTTCTAGAAACACCGATCAATCTGAGAAACTTGAAAATGACTGCGGATTTTGGATTATTCCAACTAGTCCTACCAGTAGTTCGATAGTCGAACTGTTTGGAAGGTTTTGTTCCAAGTAGTTTGACTGTCGAACTAGTTGGAAATTTTTATTCCAAGTAGTTCAACTGTCTGAACTAGCACTTAGATGGCCGTCGCAAAAGTATCCTGGGTGTTTTTAAGAAGCAGATTCTAATACTACCGGGCGTGATTATTTTAGTATTTTTTCTAAACAATGCTATAATTAAAACCTTAGGATAAAACATTACCAATTGAACAAATAACCACCATCCTAACCTTAGTTTATGAATGAAACCTGAACTAATATCCTCAATAATGTCAGGTTCCACAGCATGGTAGGGCGGGAGACGTCGTCAGACGGGCGCGCGGGGCGCTGGACCACCAGCTCGGCGCCCACCGAGGAGTCGCGCATCTCCGCCGTCGGAGACGACACTGCTCTGCGACTCAAGGACATGCACTGAAGGTGAGCACTCATTTTGTACCAATTGAAGATCTTCATGGAAAAACGCACCGAGTACGAACAACAACATTTTTTGGAAAGGACTATGCTGCTGGTTGCAGAATTGCTACTATTGCTGCATCACCAGACGTAAAAACAAATGAAATCGCTCCCTATATGATTTTAGACAAATATTCAGAACACAGAATTGATCAAAATAGAATAGCCTGGCAACGCACGAAACTATAAAGGCATCATCATCGTTAGCTGTATTTTTTATTACTGATAGGAACAACCGTTAATTTATGTATCTCTCTGCCATGAGTTTGAGAACTGTAAGTTACACTAAAATTAGGGCGTTAGCCGCATCGCTGCCATTGTGGTACTGATGTCGACCAGCTCGGGCACCACGGCCTCTCATGTTCGAGAAGTGCTGGTAGAATTAGCCGCCACGCTAGTCTGAAAGACATCATTCGCCGGGCTTTTTCCACTGCCAATGTTGCAGCTATGCTCGAACCGAGAGGCCTAGCACGTGACGATGGGAAAAGACCTGACGGTATGACTCTTGTGCCCTGGAAGTTGGGTCGGCCCCTTGTGTGGGACGCAACTTGCGTCGATACATTGGCGCCGTCTCATCTGTCTTTTACACGGTGTCGGGCTGGAGCGGCGGCTATTATTGCCGAGCAACACATATTTGAGCCTTTTGGAGTCGAGACTTTGGGGCCGTGGGGTCCGGGAGCCCATACTATTTTCCAAAACCTCTCGGAGCGCTTGGTTGACGCGACGCATGACCAAAATGCTGGTCTTTTTCTGGCTCAACGTATCAGCATTGCCATCTAGCGTGGTAATGCGGCCAGTATGCTGGGCACGCTGCCTTCTGGTAGTGGGCTGGAGCACTTAGATTATCTTTAGGCTTTTCTAAAGATTTTCTAAGTGCCCCTTTTTTGTAGTAGTTAGAAATAGTATGTTTAGTTTTTCTTCCTTCTTGTTTTTATAATCTATTATTGTAAATACAAGGGCGTTAAATAATTGGATACCTTAGTTAGGATACCGTGTAGAATGAGTACCGTTGCATCTCGAATAATATATTTTATCGAACAACAGGTTTTGTCACCTAAACCAAAAAATAAAATAGCCGCCCAGTCATCAGGCTTGCACACTGCACTTTCCTCTCGCAGCAGCACCCTTGGGTTTTGAAGTTAAAGCTCGACGGAGCACTGCACTACATAGAACATAATTTTGTCAGCATAGACTTTAAATTGGTATAGTTTGTAAGAACACTACAGGGAGCCGTATTTGTCTACGTTTGGCTTTCATTTTACTCTGGTTGCGTTTTTATTCTATAAGAGTTCAAAAAGTGTAAGTAGGTACAGTCAAGAAGGCGTAAGCTGAGCTTTGCATTTGTGTGGGTGTACATAGATAGTGTAGGTGAGACAACCTGCTTCTCCATCGTGCGATAGCGCCATCTCACTCCCCCGCCCACCTGCCATATTTGATTTTATTGTCTGAGTGTACTTTTGGTGATCACTCACACAAATGCAAAGCTCAGCTTACGCCTTCTTGACTGTACCTACTTTTATTAGGTCTTAGTCTCTTACCTAAGTATAATTATGACCTTTACCTACTCAACCTTTATGTACTCATATCAAGTTTGGTAACCTATTCGACGATCTTAAATCTTTAATCTACGTTTTCATTTACCTACGCAAAGACTTATTCTAACAGCTTGCTTGAGAATTTAAAAAAACTGATGGAATTAAAACTGATGCCTGATTATTTTAACAATTTACAAAATATCAAAGGCGTTTAGGTAGAACCTTGACGTGTCTTGAGCAAAAGCAAAACTTACATATTGTTTGTATTTCTTATTTGTTTGCTCGCGTCTGTTATCTTTCATATCTTATCTCTGTTTGCAGGCCCCTGACCGAGATTCGAGTCCGAGATATGAACCAAAGAATTCTCATGACTGCAAAAAAACCACCTGACATTTTAAATTACCTGACCTACGAATAACGATACTATAAAAACCTATCTGAGACAAACGAAGAATTCCACGAGATAGTAAACCGTCGCCGCCGCGGTTGAGTTCCTGGGCGGGGCGTAAACCATTTTACGAACAATTACATAGCAACCAATTATAAAAATAATGCTTTGGTTCTATATTTGGCAAAATTAGGCTATTGCCGGTTTCGTATCCAATCACGAGTTGATTTGTGTGCGTGTGGTGTGTGAGAGAGAGATGTCATGTAGAAGCATTTAAAACGAGAAAGTTGTATGAAACTACCATCTAAATATAGCTATAGTATCGTTGTTTGTAGCTTATAGGTACTACCTACCTATAGCAAGTAGCACATGATGTTTAATAGTGACATACTCTTTTGTCGTTTTAGCATTTAGATTAAATAAAAATGTTACTTTATTATTTATTAACTAAGACTATATAATCAACATATACATTTTAAGTGATACACTAGGTAATATGTGTAGTTAGTACCTAAATGTTATAGTAGCCTAGTCAAATATTAATCGATTTTAACCTTCCTATACTCGCGCCAATTTTTGTAACACCTATACTCGCGCACGGTGTCACAGACCGATAGTTTGTACCCCTACAACATATTTTTTTTAACAAGAAACACATAAAGTATTACTATTATTTTAAAGTTTAGGATGTAATGAAACAAAACAGTATAACTAAAAGTTATTTTATTAATTATTTTACCAACTTATAGTTTTATCACAAATCAGTCTTAAAATTTGAGATTATTTTCTTAAGTACTAAAAAATTAAAATAAAATCTGAACTTCTTTTTAAAAACAAATTAAACTTCTTATTAATAACAACAAACATATCAATAAACATATTTATCTATGTTTGACTTAATTTTGAGCCTCGCCATAGCAATCAGGGCATACGGTTACAGCATGCTCCAAACAAAAGTATTTTTTGCAGGTGGCACAGTTGTAACGTGTCTTGCGGTTTTTTTTCGAAGAGCAGTATCCACAACGACCTACTTTATTATTGTAAGATGTTGCTGCAGACTCGGGTCCATCTAATTTGCATATTTCGGTGAGCCTGAGTCTTATGCTTCTCGGCAAGGATGAAATGAGAGCCCGTCGTCTAAGTTGCGGATTGATCAAATCGTATGCTAAGGCTTCAAGGAAGACTCGACGGCTAATTTTCTTGTTAGGGTTATTCTGCAGGTATATTATAAACGTATTTATACCCGCTACATTCATTAGGCTATAAAATATCACCATTGGCCATCTATTTGTCCCACGTGCGACGTTGTAAGTCTCACACATTTTGTCTACGGTATCTACTCCACCTTTGGTTCTATTGTAGTCCATTATAATTTCCGGTTTACCTGTATCTTCATTGATCTGGGCATCATCGTGCATGCTGGATACGAGAAGGACATTTTTGCCTTTTTTTGGTACATAGGATACAAGACTGCAATTGCCACGGTGCCCGAATAAACTAGATTTTTCGGCTCTTCCTCGTATTTCCGTGAAATTTTTAGGCAATTCTCGTTTGTTTTTACGAATTGTCCCAATAACTGTCAATTTGTGTTGAGACTCAAGCTTATCTATCAATGGAATACTAGTGAAGAAGTTATCACATGTGATATTACGCCCAGTATTGTGAATATTTTCACTCAATCGCAAAACCAAAGCCAAAGCGGAGTTATCAACTTGGTATGGACCGTCTGGTTGCTTCCCAACATAAACTTCCATGGTATGGGTATAAAACATTTTGGCATCTGTCAACGCATAAATTTTGATTCCGTATTTGTTGGGTTTTGATGGAATGTACTGGCGAAAGTTACAACGTCCTCTAAAAGCCTCTAACTTCTCGTCAATTGTAACATACTGAGACACGCTGTAATATTTTTTGAACGTTCCCACAACTATATCAAACAACTCTCTAATAGGTGCCAGTTTATCCAGTTGTATTCTCTCTTCTCGTGTATCTTTACTGTCAAATCTGAGACAACGCATCAATAGAAAGAACCTGGATAATCCCATAGTCAAACGAAATATCTCCGGGGATGACCCGTCAGTTCTGAAAAAATCTTTGGCATATTTTAGACGAGCGTTCCTTCTGACTCCAGCAAATAGTAAAAGGCCTAAAAAAGCTTCAATTTCAATATTGTCTGTATCGGCGCAGTCTCTCTCTCTTGTGAAATTATGCTTCATGCGATTAATTTGTTCATTAGTGTACTTTACTATCAGGCTGATAGTGCCCTCCGAAAAAAAAAGCCGCCACAGCTCACCTGGTTCCTTCAAATTTCTAGCTTCTCCTCTAGCGCCTGGAAGTTGAGTAACTATATTTCTAGCACGTCGCCTAGTTGGGTTTGAGGCAGGAGATTTATTCCACCTTGTCTGTCCATCTTTTCCTAAGTAAAAATCATGGGATCGTTCATTATGTTCTTCCTCAGATATCTCGTCATTGTCATCGTCTTGCTCGGTATCATATGTCTCTTCTTGTACCTCCACGTTATCTTCCACCTCACTGTCATTTTCGTCTTCATAGCTTGAGCTAGAACTTAATTCTTCCAGCAACAATCTGATGTGATCATCGTCCATTTTGATATGGATTAAAACCTAAAAAAGAATGATAAAATTGGTCAAAATATAATATAGAGCAACATACATACATATATTTTACTATATATACTTTATAAAGTAATCAAAGTCCGCAAAAAATATACAAATGCACGAAATAAATTATATTAATACTTACACAAAAAGTTACACCTATACTCGCGTCGGTCTCGTGGACCGATTGGTGACGAGTGCTACAACACGTGTGTTTCGCCCGAACGCGCGGCGTGCACTAAAACGAAGTTAGCCACAAATCCGGCAGCTAGCAAGGAACTCAACTTCTTAGGATTTACCTGCATAAAAATAATTACGAAAATGTGTTTCGTCGGTCTCACAGACCAACGCGCGAGTATAGGAAGGTTAATAAATTGAGTTGCCTTACTGTTTTCAATTTCATCACAAAAATAAATGTAAGTAGGTAAGTACCTATGTTCGTAGTTTATAGATCCTTTTGACTTTTCAAAATAAGCCTAAAGTTCAGAAAGAGCATAAAAAATGTAATTGTAATAATTATTCCACCTAGCTATCAAGATTACATTTTCTCGCTTTGATTTTTGTGATAAGACAGCCGAGAGGATTTTTAAATTAAATTAGTAAAGATATTATTGTGTAGGTAGTTAAGGGAATTATGTACCTAATTATATTTTCTAAAACTAAGAGGATAGAGGTACTTAGAATATTTTTTCTTTGCTAATATGAGTACTATGCCTGTTAAGCTTCGACTTTAAAAAAGGTCAATGAGTGGGTTCCTACTTACCTAGCTCATAAATACCTACGTATCAAATATTTTATGTATGTAGGTACCTATCGCAATTAAATTTTATGTCTATTGTAAATATCTGCAGCTGAAAATAAACGCGTGATAACCAAATTGTCTTATTTCATTTAAGTAAACCCTGATAAATGCCTAGATTCCTCATTAGTCTCAACATTTTATTGAACCGTGAACGTAGAATATGATAATAATTATTACTAGTAAGGCAATCAGAACGTTAGTAGCCATAAAAACAAAGTTTTGACGTTGACAGTCACATCTTTGACAGACACATACGCCATATTTAATGTTGCTAGATATTGAACACAGCCTGAATCCAAGGTAACTAAACAAGAAACTTATATGACAAGAACATACCAAGACATTTTTACACAGTTCTCTTGAATAACGGACACCTTACAGGTCTCAATAAAACATATAAATAGGTAATATAGGACGAAAATAAATCATTAAATGGTTGTCTTGTCAGTCGTCACTCTTGGCTTTTGCGTTGGTTGATGAGAGTTACAAACTGGCAAAATATTTTTTTTTTTTTTTTTTTTTTTTTACGTGTGATAGGTTTACGTTTGTCTACAGCCTGCCTGATGTTAAGCATTGCTGCAGCCTAGGGTGTAACACGTTTACCTAGAAGATACCTATTAACTCTAGATTAGAAAACCCCTGGATTGTAGTTCGCAGGAAACACAGCTTCTGGTAAAGTGTTCCAGAGCTTTGCCGTCCGTACAATAAACGTAGAAGCAAAGCGCTGCGTTCGACACTTCGGCACTTCCACCATAAAACGATGTCTACCTGCGGACTTTCTGCTTGTTCGGTTATAAAAGGGAGCTGAGGGAATCAGTTTATGTAGCTCCTCTGCACACTCTCCGAAATGTATTCGATAAAAGACCGACAGACTGGCCACCTTGCGGCGATGTTCCAAACTTTGGAGTTTTGCCTTCTTAATGGTGGTTTTACCTACTAACCTCTTAGCTCGCGTTTCAATCGAATCCAACGCCTCTAGCTGGTATTTTGCTGATCCATCCCAAAGATGCGAGCAGTACTCCATGCACGACCGAACTTGTGCTTTATACAAGGTAAGCAACTGTTCCGGATGGAAGTACCGACGCACCTTCGAGAGGATACCAAGCTTTTTGGCAGCCAATTGAGCCTTTGACTCAATATAGGACCCAAAATTTAATGACGAGGTAAGGGAGACTCCAAGTAGGTCCAGCTGGTTTGTGATTGGAATCGAGACATTCCGGAAAGTAGGGGCCAGGTGGAACGGCCTCTTTTTGGCGGAGAAAAGACACGCCTGCGTCTTAGTGGCATTGAATCTGACCAGGTTGGCATCGCCCCAATCGGAGACTGCCTGAAGAGAAAGATTCATGCGTTCGACCATCGCCTCTCTGAGTGTTTGGATTTCGGCCGCACTAGTTCGTGCAGTGGACACATAACTCTCTACAACCGTGCTGTCGTCTGCATACCCAAAGATACCGGGTTTGAGCAGATCGTTAATATGCAGCAAAAATAGGGTTGCAGACAGTACTGACCCTTGGGGGACTCCGGCATTAACAGCCATCCGGTCCGACGAGCAGCCATCAACGACCACCCGAATAGACCGATCCCTCAAAAAGTCTGAAATCCACGTACAGAAACCAGAGGGCAAACCGTACGAGGAAAGCTTACTAATAAGGCCATCGTGCCATACCCTGTCAAAGGCTTTTGAAATGTCAAGAGAAACCGCCAATGCTTCTCCGAATTTCTCCATTGCCTCACTCCAGATGTGAGTGGCATACGCTAGAAGATCCCCAGTTGAACGATTCCGGCGAAAGCCATATTGTCGATCACTGAGAAGGTCATTCGATTCTAGGTACGCCAGGAGCCTGCCGTTCAGGACGCGTTCCATACTCTTACAGAGAATGGACGTGACTGAAATGGGCCTGTAGTTTGCAGGGTCAGCACGACTACCTTTTTTGGGCACAGGCTGCACGTTAGCAAGCTTCCACGAACTCGGTACTATAGGTACCAGTCTCAAGAGAGAGCCTGAAGAGACGTGTCAATACAGGAGACAACTCAGGCGCACACGTCCTCAGTACTATTGCAGGAATACCATCAGGGCCACTAGCCTTATTCACATCCAAATTGCGTAGTGTTCTGCGAACCTCCATTTGGCGAATCCGGATTTCAGGCATAGCCACAGAACTGCCGGGTAAGACTGGAGATGTCGCACTACCAGCATCTAGACGCGAAGACTCCGCAAACAGAGACGCAAGCAAGTTTGCTTTCTCTTTGGCGGTGTGAGCCAAAGACCCATCTGGTTTCTGCAGTGGAGGCAGCGAGGGACGGCAGAAGTTAGCTTCAACCACCTTGGCTAGAGACCAAAACGCTTTACTACCCGCTGGGTACGAAGCAAGTTTAGTCCCTATTCGGCCAACGTGGTCGAAACGAGCCTTCTGTAACACCTTCTTGCAGGACTTGGCTGTCTTGTTAAAAATTTTCTTCTTTTCACGTATGTCAGAAGCCTTTTGCAGTCGAGCGTCAACCCATGCAAGGTATGCCTGATGTTTGCTCGCCTCAGCGCGCGCACATTCAGGTCCAAACCATGGGCGAGCTGTGCTTGTCGATGGTACATCTGAATATGGAATAAAGTATTCCATTCCTTGACGCAACACATCAGAAATAGCTTCAGCGCAGGCGCTGGGATCGCTCGAAGAAAAACAAATTGACTGCCAAGGGAAAGATGCAAAGAATGACCGCATCTCATCCCAATCTGCTGACTTGTATCGCCACAACCGCCACGAGTCCCTGGGGCTGGGATCAGGCGGGGAGTAAACGGATACAGATTTCACCAAACAGTGATCGGATTTACCTAGGGGCGACGAAATCGCCACCGAATATCTGTCTGGATCGGTTGTCATCAGAAGGTCTAGACAATAAGGTGTGTGGGAGTCAACATCCGGTACCCTAGTGGCTCCCTGGACTAGTTGGGTGAGATTTAACGAAAGGGCAAGCCGCTTCGTTTCTCTTCCCGCATGGTCGGTGTCTCGGTATGGATAGAGCCAATCTTGATGATGGCCATTAAAATCCCCAAGTAACACTAGTTGAGCCGACGGGTACTCCTGTTGAGCTTCATCCGCCATCTCGCTGAGGTAGTCAGTGAGCCTGGTCGTCTCTGAATCTCCAGTGTGCGAGCGGTAGACACAGGCATAGAGGATTTTCTCAATGCCAGTGTCCACCAGGTTCCATAAAACCGAAAAGCTTGGGTCCTCAAATTTACGGAGACGCCGGGAACAAATGTCATCGCGAGCGTATAAGCATACGCCCGCACGTGGTTTAAAGTTGTGCTCCAGGGTGTACCCTGGGTAGGAAAGGTACGACACGTCGGATGGACATCTGATCTGGGTCTCCGTTAGAAACAACAGGTGCGGCTTCTCTGTCTCGAGGTGATAGTGGACAGGAACGATGTTGGAGTGCAGGCCTCTGATGTTCGAGAGGTGCACTTTGAGTGAGAGGGAAGTGAACCGCTGTGGAGCTCGTTTTCTTCTGTTGCTTCTCATATTGGGAGTTTTTGTAAAGGTAGGAAGTCGGCAGTAGAGCGAGGTGATGTGAAGTAGACCCAGTGAAGCATATCAACTAACCACGTACATCGAATGGGGACTAGTCTGGAGACCGCGGGGACGCCCGTGCCCCCCCCGGAGGTGTTCATTGCGCCCTCTCGTCCGGTAGCCAACCGGCGCAATGACGCACCCCCGGGATTTTTCGTCAGTTGGCGGGACAGCCTCACGGTTGGGTCCCCATCTAAGTACCTGCGGTCGGCCAGCGGTGCACCGTGCCACGGATCCCGCTACCCTCCATAACTAGCCTCCCGATGCTTGTGGTTCGATACGCCTCAAGCTCGGTATGTACAATACATCACCGCTCTGACCCGACACCCATGAACGGTTTCACCGGACCACGCACCGGAACACGGCTGGGCCGCTTAGCGGTGCGACTTAGTCCGATGGGTGGTAACCAGCCACGGCCGAAGCCTACCACCGGTGTCGCCTAGTTTGCACCACCCGAGGACCACGTGTGGGTTTTCAAATCAGGGTATCCTCCCACGGACGGGGGCGATTTAGTCCTCAAAACTATTAATTGTAAGAAAATACGTAAATATCAGTGTTCATAGGGCAACATTCTTGATGTAAATATTGTGATTAGAAAGATTCAATTCAAGTAAATTTTTCGCAACTCAAGTTCATTCAGTTCATTGAGGAATATTAAAATTATAGCTGAAGCTAAAATTTTACAATTGTTGCCCTCCGTTTTATTAAAAAACCATATTCAAAAATTAACTCTATTGAGAAATAGAGTTATTTAACTTGAATAAAAATAACCTTAAAACATCTATAGTAACACTGCTTCTCTAATTGTAAGCTATCTATAATAAATCAATCTTTAGTCAATTTTAAAGGACTATAAATAGGTAAGATACGTATAACATAAAATGTTCATTTCATTATGCACTGTAGGTAGTGTTAAGAAAAGCTAAAAGATAGTTTAGGTAATATAGATAAGAGACTAACCTTTGGACTGTTTCTTTGTACATTTTTCAAAGTCATGCAAAGGTATTTGCTGTACGTCGCCTGTACTGGTGTTCTAATTTCAGTGCTCATATCGTTATTACTGCATAACCGTTTAGGTGAGTACATAAAAATAACGTTTTCTGCATGCTGATGGTTTTTGGCTGACATTTCTAATATACAAAATAAACATAATAGGTATATAACTAACCTACCTAAAAAGTTGTGTTAACACTGATTAAGATAAGAGTAAATATCTCCCTAAATGTAAGATTATGGCATTACAAATTGAACATTCAATTGGACACACCAGCTCTGAGTTTATAATACATACTTATAAAGCCAAATTACTTTGAAACAAAACTAGTGCTGTATATAACATTTAAGCATGCTGACTACAGGTAGTAGTAACTTTATGTACCTATGTACTTACTGAAATAAGAGTTTGTGTGTTTTTCTGTTTGCATAAATTTACTTTTCTAACAACTCTATTTATTTTGTTTTTCAGTGAATGAAATGGCAAACAACAGTTTGTTGTTCATTTCTAATGTGGCAAAGGCTCGAGTTGTCTGTGTGAAAGCATCAAAACTTGTCAGAAAAGTACTGTATATAAGTATTAAGAACAGCCCCGAAGTAACACTGCCTGCGATTAGTAGACAGATTGTAAATGTATATACAAAGGTAAGGAATACCATTATATCTTCTTATCAAATGTAAGCGGCGAACTCTGGTGTTGAGAAAGTTTATCAAGCTGCCCTAAGGGTATCTAAAATGGTTTAACGATTGCTGTACTATGACAAACAGCTGGAACCGACAATTTAACATGTCATCTGACCTTCAGTTTTATACCATTATATAAGATGTATATTAAGATTCTGGTAAAGACCATATATATTAAGATTATGAGAACTTTACAAAACAGATTTACTTAATAAAATTATTTATGTAAATATCAAAAGCAAAAGTGTTTGTTGGCCTGTTTGTTCCTCATTCACTCCAAAACAAACCAACAGATAGGATCATCATATATTTTGGGATGGAGCTAATGTAGGGTTCTGAGAGTAGCATAAACTACCATTTTATGTCCTGAAACAATGTGGATGAGGGCACAGGTGTTTAGATATAATAGGTATGTAAGTAATAATGAATGCTCAAGTTTATCAACAGCATTACAAAATGCAAATTAACTTTGTGGATTCTTAAAATAACTGTATACTAAGTTTTATCAATTTTGGACTAATGGCTTTTGGCACATTTCAAATATTTACCTACCATTACTTAAGAATTTTTTAATCAATCAAGCTAAATATACTTTATTAAGGAATGCTCCTTAATAAAGTATATTTAGCTTGATTGATTGATTTTCATAATTTTGACCTGAACCGCATGGTTCAGGTCAAAATTATTATTTAAAAAAAATTCAATTATTTTCGCAATATACTCATGCATGGAATAAATTTCTAATAATGCATAGTACCAGGATGTTGGGCACCTTTGCTCCAAGTCCAATCAGGGTATCAAGTAGCTTATACAGATTGATAAGTTTATATATTATTATGTATATCCATACTGAGATAAGCAGTTTATGTACCTAATATATACACAACATTTTTGGCTTTTAAATTAAAAACAGATAAAAAAAAATTTTGGTAATGTTTTACAATTACCAAATTCAATATTACAAAAAACAAAACAAAAGAGTTCCTACACCTTCAAGCAAAAAGGTTCTATGTCACAATATGTAGGTATAACTACTTGGACAAACCTCTATTAATTTTATCTAATCCAATAAGTTATACCGGACAGTATAACTACTAAGACTTTTTTTGTCCATTTTGTTATACTGTATAACTAATAGTATAACTAGTTGGACTAACCCTCATTTAAATACAATGTTTATAATTATTTCACATAATTCCTACCATTTATATTTAGGTAGGACTTCTTGTAGATTGAAAAAAACTTTATGATTAATAATATAACAAACACCCTTACCAATCTGGCTTCCGACCTGGGCACAGCACTGCAACTGCCTTGGTTAAAATCACAGATGATATTAGGTACGGCATGGGTAATTGTCATCTCACTGTTCTCTTGCTTCTTGATTTCAGCAACGCATTTACTAATATAGACTTTGATATCCTGCTAAGCGTCTTGGCCTCTCTTAACATATCTCCAACGGCAATAAGGTGGTTTCGAACATACCTGTTTGGTCGCCGGCAGCGGGTTCGCCTCGATGACCATTATTCGTCATGGAGCAGTACTGCTGCTGGCGTACCACAGGGCGGCGTGCTATCCCCTCTTCTGTTTGCTATTTTTATAAACTCAATATCACATAACCTCTCTTCTTCTTATCACCTCTATGCAGACGATTTACAAATTTATACCCAAGCACCTCTTGAGCGCCTCAACGAGGCTATAGATTCTATTAATACGGACTTACAACGGATATGCGACTGGAGTAAATCATACGGATTGTCAATAAATGCGTCAAAGACCCAAGCGATCGTAGTTGGAAGCTCCCGTTTAATTTCTAGGATAAACTGGTCATGCATGTCAGCGGTTATGTTCGATGGCATTCCTATAAAAATGAGTGACTCCGTTAAGAATCTCGGAATCCATTTTGATAGCCAATGGACGTGGACACCTCAGCTAACTGAAGTGAGCCGTAAAGTTTTTGCCTCTTCTGCTTCTTTGCGGAGACTCCGTAACTTTCTGCCTATCACGACTAAATTAGCCCTTGTGCAATCTCTTCTTCTGCCAATATTAGATTACGCTGACGCTTGCTACCTTGATGTAACCAATGAGCAGCTCGACAAACTCGAGCGCCTCCAAAATTTCTGCATACGGTTTATATTTGGTTTGCGCAAATATGACCACATATCCGAATTTCGAAAAAAGCTCAAATGGTTACCTATCCGCTTTCGCCGTAATGCTCATATCCTATCCCTTCTGTACAAAATCCTCTTCAATCCTTTCACTCCGCTTTATCTAAAAGAAAGATTTTCTTATGTCACGGCTTCCCATACCGACTCCCTGCGAACTTCCCGTGTCCTCTGCTTGTGTATCCCTGACTTCAACCATTCCAACCTTGTCTACCACTCTTCTTTCACCATGCAAGCTATTCGCTTATGGAATGATCTGCCACTTCATATTAGGCAGGCCAAATCCCTTCCTATTTTTCAGAGCTTGGTTCATAATTATTATATGCATGACTAATTTGTGATTTTTTTTTTTTTTCCTTCTTTTTGAGTAGGTTTATTATGTGTTGTTTTCCTTTCTCTGTTTGTAATAGATATAAATGTAGGCATTTTACATGTTTTTAGGTTTTTAGTTGTTCTTTTTGTTAAATTATTATTAAGTTGTATTAGTTTTATTAGGTACGCCAGCTTTACTGTTTTCCTATCGTTGTTTTCCAAACTAGGTTGCCTGGAAGAGATCACTCTAAGTGATAAGGCCGCCCTCTGTCCCAATATTATGGTTTTTTTTTTTCTTTATACTTGTGTTCTCTTGCTATATTGGTGTACAATAAAGAATTTTTGATTTGATTTGATTTGATTTTGAATATAAAAAAATAATGGAGATAGATAGTAAATATAGTTAGCTATATTATTTTATGTTTTTTTTTAAATTTAGCAATAACAAATGTAAGCTTAGTATGGGGCTAGATGGTGCTGTGTGGTATGTCCTGAAATATTAATTTATTTTATTTAACAATTAGTAAGTGATCTTTACTATATGTTTGCTAAGTGCTAAACCCACACTAAGGTTCTACTTAGAAACTTAACTATCTTTCTAAACTTTGTTAAAAATATTTATTTCAGGCTTCAGTACAATGTGGAAATCTAGACATAAGGTTGTTATTAAAACCAAGTGACAAAACCTCTACTTTAAAGACCACCCATCCAGTAGATTTAATACTGTATGATTCTGAGCTAGCGAAGGAAGCACAAAACTTGAAAAATACAGTTAAAAGCGTAGAAAAAGATTGCAAGTTGCAGAGTATAGGTAAGTCCATATCAAATCTTGCTATATGTATTTTTTTTTGTATGCATAGTACTCTTGATTACCTACCAAGTCTATACTTAATTTCAATAAACTCTCTGAGACTGTTATAAATTAGTTTATTAATTTACTCTGTATCTGCTATGTATAATGCATTTAATTTATGTGGTATGCACCACCTCCACTAAGGCTGAGATGTTGTGTTTTAGGTGACTTGTAACCTGTTTTATTTAATAAGGAACAGATAGGGTGTATATTTGTTGTTTATTTCAAAGGTATTCACAGCAGAAGAAAGAATCTTATTAAAAAGTATATTAAAAATATCAAAATTCATTTATTTGTTGAAGATGTACTAAGAACTGCGGCACAAACATATTTATCGTATCTAACCAATTCAAATGGTAAAGTGTGAAAATGGTTTTTTTATTTTTCAGACACCCAAGACCTCCCCGAAGACCCCAAAGAGTCTGAAGCAGTGAAAACCTATGAGTATGTGGCTCTGGGTGGTACATTTGACCGTCTCCACAATGGTCACAAGATCTTGCTGTCGCAGGCTGCATTAAGAGCCACCAAGCATGTCACGGTGGGAGTCACTGATCTTAATATGATACAGAGTAAGACTTGTTTGGATGACACTTTTACATTTACCCCTTGGTCTCTTAGGTTTAGTCTAGACAAAAGCTTACCAAAGACCTATGAGTTTATAGCGTTATGGGACATTTGACCGCCTTTTCTTTAATTTGTTGTACCATATAAACTTCCTCCGACAATGGATGTCAGAGAAATTTTTAGACTAAACATATTGCTTACGCAGTTTCCTTTGCTTTTCATGTTTTCAGTAAATAATTTCGCCTTTTTTTTAATTCGTTTTGATAATGTAAATAAGTAAATAAAATAGCAATATAGGTTTATATATGTATCTTGCATAAATACATACTTTCTAATACCTCTCTCCAGCCAAGCAGCAAACGATCATAAACGAAGGTGCACTCAGTGTACCCCCGGCTTATCAGGTTCACCACTTCGACCGTCTTCACAATGAACATAGTCGTGAAATAATACAGAGTAAAACTTGTGTAGTACAGGGTTCTCTGAAAAACATTATCAGTCTTTTTGAAAATATGTGGAAAAAATCTTTCAACTAATTTCACATATTCCCATATCACAAACAATCCTATAAGGTTGCTGATGTATTGTTTTCCAGGTTCTTTACACATTATTACAGAATTATTTTTGTAATTTGCCCGAGTTAAATCAAAGAAAAATAAATTGAAAATGGATATTAAATCTGAAATAACATCTAACTTTGTATATTTATGTAAACAGATAGAAGCTAAAATTATCATCATCATCATCATATCCTTTTGATCTCTACATTAATATTCCATTATCTTTCACAGCCAAGAAATTATGGGAGCTAATAGAACCAGTAGAGAAAAGGATACACAATGTGCTAAGTTTTCTAAAGGACATCAACCCGGATTTAGAATACAATGTATTTCCCCTGAAAGATATTTATGGACCAACTAAAGATGATCCTAAAATACAGGTGAGTGTAAAAGTTAATTACGTATTTCCATTTGCCGGTCCCAACGGAAGACCAGCGCTGGATGCTTGCATCCAGCACATGCTGAGTTGGGGCCGGATTGTGGCATGAAACGTGTACTTGTATATATGTATCTTTATATTGTATTGTGTTCTGTATCTCTGGTTGCTTCGTGTCCCAATAAATGGATTTTATTGTTATTCTTATTTATTTTAATAAAATATTATTAATAGGCTTAGACTTGACTACAGCAGACTTTGATGTTTAGCAATAATACATAAAAAAACATAAAGTACATTTATTTCAACTTTCAAATAGTTGTACAGTAGGGTTAAACATAGAGGATTACGTAAACTAGAGATTTGTGGATAACTACACTAATAGGCAAACCCTGGATATCACACTAGGTCTATTCCTTTACTGTGACATTCAGTTTTTCTTATTTTAAAAGCAACATGGCATTAAATTAGTATTTCGTTTAACGAGTACACTACAGTGCAGTCAACAAACTAAAATCCCCATTACCTCTTCACTTGAAGGCAGATAAATTATAGAGTAAGGAAAAGAGATAGTCTACGTAAGTGAAAATTTGGTATGAACTAGCGGTTGCTCGCGGCTTTGCTCGCATTAAGAAGTAAAACTGGCATCCCCTATTTCACCCCTTTAAAAGTGTCAATTCCAAAAATCCTTTCTTAGCAGATGCCTACGTCATAACATCTACCTTCATTCTAAATTTCAGCCCAATCCGTCCAGTGGTTTGGGATGCGCGTTAATAGATCACTATATCAGTCAGTCAGTCAGTCACTCACCTTTGAGTTTTATAAGTATAGAAATTTTATTTGTTTATAGTTAAACTTACAATATGTTTGTTGTTTGAACAGTTCGGTAAAGGAGCAGTCGCAGCGGAAAAACACTATATATTTCTCCAGAGTTTCATTTATAAAGGATTTCCGCAATGTAACGCCTGATTCAATATCTTAATATATTGTCAGGTGTGCAGGTCTCCTAACTACAGTTGTTATTAAAAATGTCCTTCTATAGAAATAGTTTAGTATCAATCAAGTAAATAACATTCATCCTGAAACAAACATTGCACAGTTTAATCAAATTTTGTGTCCGAAAGCCATAAAATAAATAAGCATAATACTGTAAGCAATAATATATAATATAATAATAGCCATAATATAAGCATCACTATCATTCCAGCTTCTAGTAGTAAGCGAAGAAACCCTGAAAGGTGGCAACAAGATCAACCAGAAGCGAGCGGAGAACGGCCTCTCTCCCCTCGACATCCACTGCATAGCGATAGCAGAGGACCCTCACCAGGGCAGGGCGCTGGAGGAGGAAGACAAGCTCAGTTCCAGCAACACGAGGATGCGCCTGCTGGGCACGCTGCTGAGGAAGCCGCAGGTACTATTATTTTATGTTTATTTATTTATTTAACTTACAAGTTGTCTAACGGACACAGGCACACAATAGCAAATCTTCTATATACATAAAACTCAAAGGTGACTGACTGATATAGTGATCTATCAACGCACAGCCTAAACCACTGGACGGATCGGGCTGAAATTTGGCATGCAGGTAGATCACTATGTCAGTCAGTCACCTTTGAGTTTTATATATTTAGATTTATTAATGCTGATACACAATACACTATTACATTTTAGAACTAATTCCAAAAAATCTTGAGTTGTATGACCCTGTTGCTTGTTTGAAGTTTAGGGCATTGGACTATTCTTAAAATATCTACTTAAACACTATTTTCCTTATACTAATTTACTCTGGAAGGTTCTAGTTTTCTATCTTATCGACTTAGTATCCAAACCTCTTTCCGAAAGTTATTCTAGAAGCTATCCGTCATTCTAGTGTGCTGTAGAAAATGGTCTATTGAAAGAAAGAAAGAAAATATATTTATTGAGACACACACAAAACTTTATCCTGTTTACTTACTAAACTTACATGCTAAGATTGTGATGCCCCAATACAGCCGCAACTCAGCCTAATGCTGATGGCACAGGGCCACCAGCGCTGATATTCTGTTGCTGCTGTCACATAGGGAAACGACTAAAGAAGTTATGACAAGACACAGATATGCTAATGATAAATATAGGATGTTTTACATCCCTGCCCCATGCACAAAACTTACTATACCTAACATTATGAATGATTTATATCAATTGGTTTATATAATTTTATGTGCTTATAGTGCTAAAATAACAGTTTGAAAGTCCTCCCACGACGCTTTAGTAAATCTTTACGTTGTTAGTTCTTCAATTCGTAATTGTGATAATATTATACATTTTGAAAACAAACTTAATCAATATCCGGCGGCCGCCAAGGCATACTATTCTTTGATAATGTTTTTAAATGATAATAATTAACTGATTTCTTTTATATTCTACGTCATCAATTCTGTGTCTGTAAATTGCATGCCCTATGGGTGGGAGTATAGCGTTCCATTATGTAATATTTTAAGAACTCTATTTACCTACATATTTCCGCAATATATATTTTGAATTTGAAATTGGTATTATTTCTTGTTCCAGCCTAACCCAAACATACCAGACTGGCCCTACATCATCGGCCTGGCGGGCGGCATCGCCAGTGGAAAGACTAACATTGCTGCTAAACTCAAGTAAGTATCTTTATCATATATATTTTTTTAATAATACTAGTTGGTCCTTGACCAGTTTGCCTGATGGTAAGCAAAGGCCTAAGATGGAGCGTACTTACCCAATAAGAACCGATAGAAGAAAGATCGCTGTCTATATTGCTGTATATTGTATAAAATAAACTAATATAAGTAAGTAATAAAATACTAAGTGCATTAATGAGAGACAATATTAAAATATAAAGCAAATTTTTAACCTCGATTACTTATATTAAATTGTATTTTGTTTTTTATTTATTGGTCAAATGTTTTATAAAACTTGTGTTATTATAATGTATGCCAAAATTAAATGTATGATTGGTTATCAACCAATAATATAAATTGATGTTTGAAGTTCCAGCAATACTACTGAACTCCATTTCGTCAGTACATTTTCAATTAACAAAGAATTTCACATATCATTACATGTCTAATAATAAATATTCCGGGACATTGCACACAGCGCCATCTAGCCCCACACTAAGCAAACACTTGTGTCGTGGGTACTAGATAACGGATATAATACTTATATGTATACTTTTCTTTTACATACTTTTTATACATACAAACGACCAGACTTATCTTATTCATTAACGTGTCTATTTTTACAGAGAGAAAGGCGCTGCAATAATCAACTGCGACCTAATAGCACACGAGCTATACGCGCCTGGGACTGTACTTAACAGAACATTGGCAGAGACATTTGGCGAGCATATAGTGTTAGAGAATGGAGAATTAGATCGCAAGGCACTCGGGCAGATTGTTTTTAGTGATAAGGTACATTAACGTACATATTCGTATAAAGGAACAAAGGTTTAGAAAAAATACTCTATAATTATAGTTGAAAAAGTTTTATGTTTGTATGTTTGTTCGAGATTAACTCGTAAACGGCTTAAGCGATATAAAAACAAGGGAAGAAAAACTAAACATACTACTTCTAACTACTACAAAAAAGGAGGCACTTAAAAACCTTTAGAAAAGCCTCAAGTTAATCTAAGTGCTCCAGCCCACCACCAGAGGGCAGCGTGCCAGATAGATGAGACCCAAGATTTACACATAGGCTTCTTTTAATCCCGGATTAACTCGAATAAATTTATAAAACACCAGTAAACAAGCTACCGTGGTGGCGGTTGTTGACACATCACGAGGAGATATTTTTTGGTTCAGTTACGTAATTTAGATATTTATATGAAACCTATAGTGTCATACCTGTAATAGTGTTATACCTATTTGAAGGGCGCTACAGATCGCAATCCAATTTGTTCTTTCCTTGGACTTTTTTAACTCTCTTTCTTCACACTCCAAAATGTAACAGATTTTTATATTAATATCAGTTGCTTGCAATTATTATAAAAAAACTTTGTTATTTTCCAGACTAAACTAGAGAAGCTGAACAGCATCATCTGGCCGGCCATTATCGAGGAGGCGTCAGCGCGCGCGCAGGCGCTGGGGCGCGGCGGCGCGCGCGTGGCCGTGCTGGAGGCGGCCGTCATGGTGCGCGCGCGGTGGCACGCGCGCTGCCACCAGCTGTGGGCTGTCATCGTGCCGCCCGAGGAGGTCAGGGACCTCTTGACAAATCTTTTTTTTATTTTACTAAGTAGTAGAATTTAATTTATATCAATATTTATCATTAGAGTAATTCGCTTTAAGCGGTTCTGATAAGGAGAATAAATAAATAAAAAATAAATCTTTGTTAGATCCAAGGGTCTTCCAATCTAGACTTAATAGGTATCTTCTAGGTAAGCGTGTTACATCCTAGGCTGCAGCAATTCTTAACATCAGGCAGGCTGTAGTATACCACGTAAAAAAATTGTGTAAAGCAGTGACCATACCACAGACCATGCAGTAAACTCAAACCGAGCATATCATACTAACTTATGTATTTATTATTACTTAGTCTACAAAACAGGCACTAAGCTAAAACACACGTAATATAATAGAAAAAATAATTACGAGCACTTAAAGCCCTCTTGAAGCAGACCTACCTAACAATTTTAAGAAAATTACTTATAGAATACATACATACATGCTACTTTAAACAAAATATATAGGTATGCTGAAAAGAAAAATACTTAAAAAAGCAAATTACATATTATACAGTTCATGACAAATTAAGAGTACTTTCTTAGGCTTACAAAATCTGCCATCTGTTTGATGCAAGCAAAACATGCGCTAGTATGGTTGATGACACAACTTACCGAAATAGTGACAAAAATGCAGGTTGAAACCATTGTCGCGGTAGTCATGTTCGCCGTGCTGATAGCATTTATAATAAACTACAGATCAACTTTCTAGTCTTATAAAATTGGATATTAGCGTTTGTTTAATTTTAAATAAATAAATATTTCAGGACATGTCACACAGCGCCATCTAGCCCCATACTAAGCTTAAGCTTGTATCATGGATACTAGATAACGGATATAATACTTATATACTTTTCTTTTGTCAATATGTACATACTTATTATACATAGAAACGACCAAAATCAACACAAGTAATTATAAATTTTAAAGTTCATAAATACTTGTGTCACGCGGGAATTGAACCTGCAACCCTAGATAGAAGGCAGTGCCACTACCAACTAAGTTAACAGAGCAGTCAATTAACACTATAAACCTATTTGTATTTCAGGCAATAAAACGCATCCAAGAGCGCAACAACCTATCGGAAGAGGAAGCGAGACAGCGAGTGCAGTCACAACCTTCTAACTTAGAACAAGTTGCTGAAGCGAATGTAGTGTTCAGCCCATACTGGAGCTACGAATATACGCAGTCACAGGTAGACCGAGCCTGGGACAACTTACAGGACTTTCTAAAACATAGGAATACGAAAAAATCCGTGTTGTAATGTTCAATAAAAGTGGTTGTCTCTAGTGCTCATACGTAGTCTTGTGTGAGAGCTAGACAGAAAATCTAGTTAGCAAGTAATATATAAAAAGTGGTTTTATAAAATGTAGTTCAGTCCTAAAACACAGAAAAACGAAAAAAGCGTATTGTAACTAGATAACAATAAGTTTTTTTGTCTCTGTTGCTCATACGACGTCTACTGTTAGAACGATAGAGACAATACGATGCAGGGATAATGTATTTGGCTTGCTACTCTGCAATAAAATCGTGATCAGCCTCTATTTTGCTAAAACTATGATTAGATTGTACACATAGTTGGTCACTAACAATTATTTAAATAGAATTGTGTTAAATAGAAATTCGAAAGTTACGGCTAAGAATTGTGCAAATCGTGCATTTAGCTAGTCTTGCCTGTTACATCACATAAAATAAAGAAATATATAAAATAATTAAAAAATAGGTAGGTATACTATGTTCCTTTCGTTATGTTCTTTTACACTCCACGAAAAATCTACACACACCGCCATCCGCCATCTAGCCCCATACTAAGCAAACGCTTGTATCGTTTGTACTAGATATTGGTTTTATGTATAATACTTGTATACATTTCCTTTGTAAATACATAGGTACATATTATACATACAAATTCAACACAAGTTAAATAATAATAATAATAATAAATATTCCGGGACATTGCACACAGCGCCATCTAGCCCCACACTAAGCTAACGCTTGTGAACAACACAAAAACAACAAAACAATATGAAAAGAGAAATATGCACATATATACTCGTAGTTTCAACTTTGGAGTAAAAAACTAAAGAATAGATAAAGAGAGAGCCGTCTAAAGTTAATTTTCTGCAAGTAAACATGGAAATAAAATCTTCCCGTGATATGTTTTTATTTTGTCTAACCGCGGCAAAGATGTTGCCATATGAACATATGATGTGTGCAGATTCAGAGTTATCTTATTAAGATTATTATTATTTCCTTACGCGGATAAGACCGCAGTCGTTACTAGTGATATTATTGCGTTAATATAATGACAATATGTTATTTTAAAATATTTACTGAACTTGGTGCATAAGTATAATTAGTACCTATATTTTAAGGTTTATTTTTACTTATCGTCTAATAATGTGCAAGTTTCAAGCAAAAGACTAACTGCTTCACGTATAATTGTATCCATAGAGTAAATTGTATCTAGGGGAGAGTGGGGAGGGTTCGCACAGTTTTTACTTTACCTTCTGTAACTCAGAAACTAAAGAATATTTTAAAACATGCTTAACACTGTTAGATACTTCAACTATCTGGCTACAACTTTGGCCTAGGCTTTAGGGTCGTCAGATCACAATGTTAGCGAATAACGCAGTTAAAAAAAAAAAGGAAATTGTACGAAGCCACCCCGCTTATGGGGTGGCTTCGTACATAGGGTGGGGAACCTTCGTACATAGTGGGGAGCTTTCGTACATGAGTGATTTAAACCGTCATTTGTGATCAGTTTTATTCATTTATTAAGACAAATTTAACACATAATCAGCCTTATTAGCTAGGAACCATCATTGGGGTCAATTTGACATAGATTTAATCTTATAGTTAGCAAAAAAAAATACAAATGTCAATATACGACATACAACAGCGCTAGAACTATCTGACTCTTACTATTTATAAAAAAAATTATCCGTTTGAATCACTTATTGAGATCAATTTGACAAATAATCAACCTTAAATTTAAAAACAATCAATGTTTATGACATTGCTTAACAACATAAGCAAAGTTAGAAACTTTTTGATTCTATTGAATGTTGATTGAAGAAAAATTTTTCTTAAAAGAATATATATCAGCTGTTCTTGCCGTAACAGCTGACTTGGACTGGGACAGTATACAGACAATGTCTGATATGTATACTGTCCCTTCATCTTTCGTCATCGGAAAAACAAACTTCCACCTAGTACCAAGTTTCTTTCTTAAAAATGAAACTTTGTACTCTGTGGGGCTGTATTTAGTTAGCACTTGCCCGACATAATATGACACAGATTTCTTTTTCTCAAATTTTACGAGCACGAATGTCTTCTCATTTATCTCGTTTGTCGTAACAGGAGGCTCCGTGTCCATGTCAGATCCTTCAGATATCTCATCCATGGGAGAACAAGAACTTTCTCTTAAACTCATATCAGTCTCGTCTTCGCTTTCAGTCTCTTCGGTCATTTTCTGTTTCTTTGGTTTACTTTTAGTATTTCCTGTATTTTTTTTATTGTCTGACAACAAAGTAATAGCGCGTTTCATCTCTTTAGCCTTTTGTTTTCTTTCTTGCTCTTCCTTTTTCATCGCTTTGTTCCTTTCTAAGTCTTCCAATCTATTTTTTTCTGGGGTATCTGTATATATTCTTGATTTTCCGGGCTCTTTTCCTTTCTTTGTCTTTTTTTGATTATTTTTGTTTACTTTTGGATATGGACGGACTGCTTCTGGGGTAACAATATTGACAGCTGACGAAGATGTTAATTCAACCTGCTTTGATGTCACATATGAACTTGAAGGCCCAGGCTCTGATATGGGATGGTTAGGTGGTGATTCAACTGGCCTTGGCGTAACACATGACGTTGAAGGCCCAGGCTCTGATACGGGATGGTTAGGTGGTGATTGAACTGGCCTTGGCGTCAAACATGATGTTGAAGGCCCAGGGTCTGATCTGGGATCTTGTTCAGGGGCAACCATTTCTTCGGGGATCATGTTCAGCAAAGAAGGTGACGATCTTGGTCCTAAACCTTGTTCCTGATGAGCCACTCCTTCAAGTACAATTGGTTGTTCAGGGACATCTGGACCGGCCGAGCTATAAACTTGGACGGGAGTGAAATCATCGTCACTGAACACCAATTTGTTGAATGGATAAATACCGGTTTTTTCAAAGGCACTTGTGATGTTCTTGCCAGTGAATGATTCAAAATAGGCACGTTTCGCAAGTTTAGGAATATTGTAAATATTCAGCGTTTTCCCAGGGTTATTCACATGCCAATCATTGAACGCCACTTTTAATTTAGCTTTGAATGGACCAAATACGCCAACGTCCAGTGGCTGGAGACGGTGCGTGGTATGCGGCGGGAATGACATGTAAATAATACCATTATCACGAGCATAGTCCACTGCTGCTAAAGTGACGTGGCTCTCGTGGTTATCAACCAGAAGCAGAATAGGATTATCCTTAGAGCAGCAGGTTTTCTTTTGGATGTGTTTCAGTACGTCCAGAAATATATAGGAATTTATCCACCCACTTTTTGTAGCTAGTCCTAGACTGCCTTCTATAGCACCTTCCATGAAGCGATCCTTAAAATGGACTCTCGGGAATATAAATAGAGGTGGAATTGTGTTACCACTTGCTGAAATGATTCCCCCAAACGTAACAAGTTCGCCTCTTTCGGCTGAAACAAGTTGTCCAATCTGCTTTTGCTTTTTATCGGCCAAGACTTTTGGCGTATCCAGCACTGTTGATATCCCCGATTCATCAAAATTATAAATCCTATCAGCAGTTAGTTTATGTTTGACATAAACCGATTCAAGATTGGCAAAGAAGCGAACGACGGCTGTCTTGTTGAACCCGTATGATCTCGCAGCACTGGTGTTTTCAGGTTTTCTTAGGCTCAGGTCTGTATTTCTTTGGCGAAAACCATGCACCCAATCTATTCCTGCCATTTTGTTAATATCCCAAGACGATGGGTACTTCAGGTTGTTAGCTTTGGCAAATTCATACGCAAGTCTTCTTACCTGTACAAGTGTTAGTCCATAGTGCATTTTTGAGCAGTCACTGATATACTTGGCTAAAAGAGCCTCTTCATCCTTTGAAAATACTTGTTTGGTGGCAAACTTGTTGCAGAATGCTCGTGCAGGAATGTGGTCTTCTTTTTCATCTTCTCGAGACTTCACCAAGCGACTCATAAGAGTAGATGGTTTGATATTATATTTTTCAGCGGATTTTCTGATAGACAACGTTTTGTTTACGACCTCTTTTATAGCTTCTGTCATCGCATCTTCATCTATATCAGAACATCTAGTATTCTTTTTCTCGTATTTTCGCGGCATGATTCTGTAACATAATTATTTATACATTTATTTATTATTTTCGTTACATCACATTTTTATTTTTATTTTTTTATAGTACTGGGGTGCCTTCGTACAGTGCGAAGCCACCCCACCACATGCTGTACGAAGGTACCCCAACCGCCCATATTCAACAATCAATTTAAAATAAAATTCATTGTTAGATTTATGCTAAAATTTACGTTAACATCATGAAATACGCAAGCATTACTATATAATGAATAAATGAATCTAATGAAATAAGTTAATTTTACAGGAAATAAACGAATTCAAAAATTTATCGAAAAGTTACATATGGAGCGCGGAAACACGTTTCGTCATGTAATGGCCAAGGTCACGCGCCGACTGCCGGCCGCTTCCGCGTGGGGCTTCTTTGTATGTATGGCCTCACGCACACTATAATAATAACGCGATAGCTTTTTGCCAGGCGGAACGCGGGACGCTGTATGAACCCTCCCCCTGTGCGAACCCTCCCCACTCTCCCCTATGCTCCATTTTTTTTATAATAAGTATAGTAAGTTTTTTAAAGTGTCATCTAAAACTTATGTATTGCAAGTGCTGATGGTAGTTTATATATAAAGTATTTTTTTTACAAAAATTGTATGGTCAAATATCACTCAGATAGTTATAGAAGTGGGCTCTTTTTATATTGTTACTTAGTCATAGAATATTATCATTATTATTATTATAAACAGAATTTATTTGTTTCATGCCAGTTTAATTTCTATATGTATACAACTAGTAACTACGCAAGTATATTACTTATAGTTATCTCGCTCATACAAATAAAACAGTCAGAATCTATACATATAATAAAGCTGAAGAGGGTCGTAAGTCTAAACATAAAAGATATTAAAAATTAATTTGGAGATACTTCGAATTGAAAACAACACATTCCAACTATTTCTAGATTTTTTGTCTGTTATTCTGTATATCTGACTGTCAGTGATTTAAACACTCATAGAGCAAAAACGACTAGGTACTAATAAGATTTATTAAAAAAAGAAACAAAACCGACTTAAAGTGTCACTAAAAAGTTAGCAAATACCTACATAACTAATTTATTTTCATTTTTGCAACTTTAAATTCAGAATTGGGAGCATAGAGTAATATAATATACCAGGAAATTGGGAGTAAAGAATCTATCAAGTTATTAAAGCTTACAATCCTATTAGGTAGTATTCTTATTGAAATCCGTAGATAATATTTGTTGTCGGTGCGGTATTAGATAACCTCATTTTTTCGGAAGTCTTAAAAATCAGTACCTAGGTATAAGGTTTTAGATATGTCATAGGCTAGGTACTTTTTATCTCAAGATAATGCGAGCAAAGCCGCGAGAGTCCACTAGTTTAAACGCAAGCGCCTTAACCTTGTGACCTACATAAGTAAAAACCAAACTATACCTACGTACTAATATCCATAAGGATCTCATCAAAGAATACTACATATTTACCCTTTTAAAAAAGGGAATCTCATCATCATCAGTAGGTACAGTACCTATGTGTATTATAAATCACATAATACACACACTTAGCAGACAGATGACAAACAGCTTATTCTGCCAACAACAATAGAGTGGCGCCCTGGTATATTATATTACCAAAGCTGAACTCATGGAATTTTGACTGATGAACATTTATTTGCAAAGTATGTGGACGGGGACTTGTCATCTGTCAAAAATATATTGCCACAATACTAGAGGTTCATCTTCCCAGACGCAATAAAAATAAAAAGACAAATTTTGAAGTTAAGACAAAGTTATTATTAGGTTGGAAGATAATTTATTTCACTTATTGTGATACACAGTCTAAGATAAAATTAGAGTGTAGTAGGTATATGATATATGAATGTCAATTACGTATTTTTTTTAAATGGGTAGATATAAATAATTTATTATAAAGACAAAAGATAATAATGCAAAAATTTATCTAAAAAAAAATCGTTCAACCGTCTCAGTTAAGTCGGATTACGTAATTGGATATCATGATCATGCATTTTTAAGTAGATTAGATTGACATTAAGATGATACAATCTTTGTGCTTTACTCATATCGAAGTGGATTATGATTGAAATATAATTATATTATTTACTTGTTTGTTTTAAATCAGTTACTTCGGTCAGTTACACTACAGTGTCAAAATGAAGGCGAAAACAGTTTTACGAAACATATTAATATTTTTATGTTTACTGGACTCAGTTTTTTATGTTTCAAGCTATGAATTCACCAATCCCGGAGAAGACAATGAAAACCAGAGACTTAAATTTCTCGTAAGTATTAGTTTTTCTATTACCTACTGTTTCCATTACTTATGTGAAATTTAAAAAAAAAACATTACACTAACTACTTAAGTACCTACATAATTATTACCACTCGTAAAGTTGTCTACAAAGACATTATTCCTAAGAGTTGTATCTATTTATTCATTTGATAATATAGTCAAATATTTTTGTTGTATTATAATATTTTTTTTATTAGGTCAAAAACAAACATACAGGTTATATACAATTCATAGTTGATAAAAAATTACAATTCGTATATTTCCTATTCCTAGCTTTTTTAAAATTCTATGTTTTAGAAATACCTTCCGATAGTTTTAGATAATAGTAATTAAAAATATATATATATTAATAATAATTAGTAAGTAAATTAGTAAAATTTACTAAGGATTTTTTTTCAGGTGGATTTTATATCATCAAATTTGAAAACAAATGGATGGAATAACATTATTGTTTTTGGTCATTTCCCAAATAGTTTCTACATCGATTTAAAAACAGCAGTTGATCAGAACAGCTCCTTTAGTTTTGTAATATCTAATACTGCTGATGATGATTACTACATAGAAGAAACAGTGCCTTATCATTCAAATACTGTAATATTAACCTGCCATGATTTTGCAAACTTTGAGGAAAGTCTATTGAATGTAATGAGTTTTGTGTATTGGCATCCACATGCAAATGTTTATCTTTACTATCATGCAAAAGAAAGTGAAAAAACCAAAGCTCTGATATTTTTTATATTTTGGTATTACCGAGCCAGTAATGTAGCTTTAATTCAATATGATGATAATGAGCAGGAATTTCTGATATCCCACTATACTCCCTTTGTGAGTGAAGCATATGACCAGGAAGTAAAATATGGATGCTGGACAGCAAAAAGAATTGGCATGCCAATTTATACATTCGAAGAATCTTTTGTTTGTGAAAAGAACTGCCACAATGTCTCTATTCACTCCAAACGCAGAGCCACAAGTCTAGGAACATGTATAGGAATAATTTCACATGCAATATCGTACGAACATACAGATACAATAAAAAATATTGACGTGTTTGAAGATAAAGGAAAGAATTTTCACGGTTTTCGTTTTCGATCATTTGCTACGGAAGTCCTACCTTTCATGCATATCCAAGTATATCCAAACAATACATACGGATTAGCTTCCAGAGATGGAACTATATGGAACACGATATCCGCCCTGTTGAATTTCTCATTAGATCTGACATCAAGTGCAGACGTTATGAAAGAGCCATTCGACTTTGAAATAAACATACAACAAATATTTGCTGTTGCGCATCGAAAAGGGGATTTGTTCCTTATTCCAATATATCAGTTCGATGTAATTGTAGTAGAAATAGATTACACTTTTGCATATAAAGAAAGTGGTGTATGCTTTGTATCTCACAGGGCTGGTTTTGAAACTATTCTTTTTGATTTAACCACTTTGTTACGAAATTATGACACTCTGTTAAAATTTACCCTTAGTTTTATATGTATATGGTTTTTATTCTGTGTTTTTACCAAAAATAACTCTGACAAGATAACTATGGATTTTGTGGGTAAAAATTTCATGAACACTGTAAGAAGTGTTTTACTTATTAATTTATGTAGACAACCGAAAAATATATCGTTTCGCGTATTTTTAGCTATTATTATTTGGGGCTTTTTCGTTATAAATTTTGCAACTCAGGCTGCAATCATTTCTTTTTTTACTGCATTCAAGAGAAGTCGTGAGGTAGATACATTTGATGATATTGTAGAAAAAGGTTATCGCATTGAAGGAATGGCATCGCCTGATGTTGTCTTACCTGAAACTGAAGAAAGGTTTCTTAAAATAAATTCGAAACTATCGCCAATACGAGATATTTTCGCTTGCGTGAAAGCTCTAAGTAATGATAGTTACAGATTTTGCTTACTAGACTGTTCAGTTGGTCGATATTTAGAAACAAATATGCTTAACGAGAAAGGCGATCAATATCTTCATATTGCAAAAGATAGAGTTCATAGTCATTATTTGAATTTTATATTACCAAAGCACTCTGTTCTAACCGATAACTTCAACAAGTATATGATGATATTTTTTGAAGCAGGTCTCATAAAGAAATGGGAAGAATACAGGTACAGTGATATTAAAGAAGACGTGCCTGCTAAACCATTAGGTATGAACGATATGAAGGGAATTTTTAATTTATACGGGATATTAGTTGCAGGAACTGTTGTAATTTTTATGTGTGAATTACACTTTGGATATCGTAAATTTATTCATACAGCAGTCAAAAATAAGTTGAAGACAAGAAAATTATATCAACGTAAAAAATGTGTTAGAGAATGAGTTAGAAAATTTTATCTTTACTCCCTAGAAAGAGGATGACCCGCTTTCCTAGACTGCAGTGAAGCAATAGGGACTGTAGTCAAACATGAACCTACAAGATTTAAATAAAATGTTGCATTATAATAATAATAAATAAGGCTAAATGAGACCCCCTGCCTCCCGGCTTGCCTTGATTGGCCGTCCGGGAGTGGAAGCCGCAAGAGCTAAGTAGGTACTTAGGTACCTTAGCTCCAGGGTGGAAGTGTTAAAGGGCATAACGCCGCTAGTACCGCTCAGAGAACGCGCAGCACACCTCTCGACACCCTAAGCCACTCACATCAATGTTGCTCTTCCGGCGCCATCTTTCATCATTGTGCCTCCACAAAGATGAAAGATGGCGCCGGAAGGGCAACATTGATGTGAGTGGCAAGTCATCACCCGCTATAATTTTTATGAATGAGGCGTAACTGGCGGGTGCCGTTCCTCATACAATAGACCAGTTTAATTAAGTCAATGAACAACTCAACACAATAGCCTGTAACATTAATACCATTTCTGCAATAGTTATTTTATATACCTAACATCCTCTTTCTGTAATTTTGTACTTAATTTTAAGTATAGTATTGTAAAAGGCCTCTCAGTGTTGGCTACGTCCCCACTGATGCCGATGAAATACTGGGCGTAAGGCCCGAGAGTCTGTGAAGGAATTAAAGATAATAATAATAATCTCTTTATTTCAGATACAAGATCCATAAAGGTACAAATACATGAAACATAAACTATTATAATAAGTAGGTAACTTATATTTAAAATAACATATTTGTTTTAATTTAAAGAACATATTAGATTAATGATTTCACCCAGTGTCTTTGGATGGGACAGTCATATTTATCAGCTATAGTTGTTAGAATGCTGTTGTTACCACCACGAAATTTACCTAGCAGAGAAAATTATGCATGTCACTTTTTAAATCATCCAAAATAAGGTTATCTTCTTACAGTCAAAATCAGTAACTATTTATAAATACAACATGGTACATGGCACAACCATGGAAGTAATATATAGGGAAATATTACTGCTGATCCAATATGAGCAGAGCGAGGCGAAGTATGAAAGGCAGTTGTCTTTTTCTAACTAGGGTGACAATAAATTATATAATTAGGATTATACCAATTCATCTTCTTACCAAATCGGGAGCAGTCTCTTTTGCGGTCCTATTTTACCTGAATCTTGCCAGTCATGATGATCCTTAGCTCTATTGACGCGTTAAGTAACAAACACCAACAAACTTACTTACAAATTAAAATGCACTTTAGTTTGTAACTTATAATAGTATCGATTCGGTTAATTGACAGGGAGGCAATGTGATCAAAATCATAAACATTTTGCAGCAATTACAATATTTATTTACAAGTTCACATTTGAATTGCATGTAGGTAGTTGCCTATATCCTATATTTTTAACACTATCGTTTTCCTTGTGTTTCAAATTCTAACTGAAACGAGTGATGGTTTAAACTATGTACACCAATATAAAGCAAACTGTATACAATACTAAGGAATCGTATGTGAAACCATGGTATAAGAATATATGACTTGGCTACTTTTTATCAGCACTACTACTAATAGCTACAAATCAATTACTAAATTTTTCTCACCATGGCAGGAATTGGGATAGCGCCTTATTTTAACAAACGGAGAAAATTTGGAGTATTTAAAGATTTTGGATCAAAGTGTAGACTGCAAACTTTGGAGAATTTATTTTGATGTTTTCTTTTTTGTAGGAAAACTGAAAAAATATCACATTGCACAAATTATTTCAAGCACGAGAAAATATGGTCACCTTAGTCCCTATAATGTAATCTTACTTAAACTTTAGCATACCTGTAGAAAGATATATTGCAACCACTATAAGATTCATTTCTGCATCCCGAACACTACAAGTTCTTACCATTTTGTTATTTTTACAATAAAATACATTTAAATTATTTTTACATATTACATATGAAATTATTATTTTCCCGCCATCTTTTGTCATATAATGTCATCATAATTTAATGTTGCTTGTGTGAAAAATAATATAATATTAATTGGTTACTTATTTTATTTTGTGTTAATTTCACAAATTAATTCAGATTTCTATGTGTCAAGTAAGATTTATAATAAATAAAATTGAATAATATTATTTATTGCTAAATATTTCAAAACTTAAGTTGACAGTGACATTTATCACACATTATTTTTTAAACTGGCAAGCTGTTGAAGCAAGACAACAGCCTTCTCTATATGCCTTTCATTTTTGACCGATTTCCCCCCCGATTTACCATTTATAGAAAATGAACTTTAAGTGTAAGAACATAAGGTTTCTATTCATATAAAATTTATTTCACAAAACCAAAGAGAGAACAATCCAGAGGGAAAGAGAGGGATGATATAAAAATCCTTGGGCACAACTAAGTAAAAGTTTCTAATAATATTTTCATTGGTCGAAGTGTGTATCTTGACTTTACCTATAAAATAAGGAAACATAATAATTTGGCAACTAAGATTCTTTGATTTTTTTTTGTGTTACAATTTTAGGTAAATAATTTATGCAAAATATTGCATAAATTATTTTTACTTATTTTACCTATATGAGTTTTTATTTAGTACCCATAGGATAAACGAAACACCACACAAAGTGAAGGCTAAAAGGTAATATGATTTTACAAACTAGGTAACTATTGAGAGCTACCTACTTAAATAGCAATCTTAGAAATATAACTCTGCTATAGATAATGTTCCCTAATACATATTTTGCGTTTTTAACGCTATAACTTAGGTATAGCCATAGAAGAGTGAAGTAACTAACTTCCTACTATTTACTTAATAAGTAACTCATCATAAATTACTTCTTGTGAAGTCAGCGATGAGAAAAATGCGCATCAAGGAATAGGTAATCTGCGGGATCATACCTAAGTCAGATTAATATGTAGGTACATACCTATCTACTTAAGTACTACACTACATTTCAATTCAAATATAAATGCGGCACTATAGTTTTGTTAGAAATCTTCTGTATGTCATTGATACGCGATAAAGAGTTTTCCTGAATATTTTTGTTTCCTTAGACCTTTACCATTGCTATCATTATTGATAAGTAGGTTAGTGTTTAGCTAAAATATGTTCAAACTAACAGAAATTGCTCGTTATTTATATAGGTAAATATTGCAGTGAATATGTACCACTCACCTCCATTACTACAAGTACTATAATGGAGGTCAGTGGTATGTACTGAACACGAGTTGTAAAAAAGTACCTAATTACATTATTGTTTTGTTACTTATCTAATAAAATATTATAAACTACAAGCCATTTTTAAGCCTGTCTTGTCTTGACGGGGTCTAACGTAATACTAATAGGTAATTTCTTATACTGGCAACACTGTTTTGTGTTGTCTATGAACAAGTCATGGTGGAAAATGAAATACCTATCAATCAACAGTTTCACAAAATAAAATAAATAGTTTCTGTACCTTCTAGAGGCATGAATGCTGTTGACTAAGTTTATTAATGGGAAATTCGCAAAATAGAGCCTCAAACTACAGAAATCAGAAACAATACACGTCCTACGAGCGCGAGAGCCAAGCCTTCACGAGTCAGGTAAATGATGAAACAAAAAAGTTGCTAATGTCATTCTCAGCTGAACCTACGAAATATTCGCGTGTTGGTATACAATGACTCGTTTGCTTTTGTTTGGCTTTGTTCTGTTTTGTGTGGAGTTCGCATTTGCAGCGCGCGAGATACGCACGCGCTGTGTATTTATGTATCTGAAAGTCCTTTGTTACGGTTTGGTGCATTATTTTGTTTGTGTGTGCAGTTCAGTTTGTCTCATTTCGTGGGTAACCTGAGCGGGCGGTCCTTCGCGAGCGTAGCCAGTAACCAGTCTGTGTACAGCGCATCGCGGCCTTGGTCTCGGGTGTCCCGACGAAGGTTAGTGCTGTAATGTTATTCATCAAAACATAAACATTTCTGTGAGAGCACCTCGTTCACGTGAACTTCTACTCTAGCTGACATAATTCCAAGGTAATTCAGGCATGTGTTCTGTATGACCTCACACTTGTAACTCTTTGCTCTAGATCATTTTATTGCTTCATTTGTATGAGTTTGCTAGATGTATTTACATGTTCTTGTATAGCTTCTTTTGATGTATTATCACATATATAAAGGGAATATTTGTTATTAATATGAATAACATAAGCTGATTTGGTCACACCAAAACATAACCACCATAATATGCAATGAGGTGCCACAAGTAATTCAACATTTCTGATAGTTTTACTAGAACTTGGGATTTGCAAGCAGCTGTGCAAATGTTGTCATTGCTGGAATTTAAATATTAATTTGAACTCAATTCCTGTGTTAATTTATGTTTAGTTTCAAAAGAAAACAAATAATGGACTAAGCTAAGTGAGGTCACAGTAAAATAAATAGGTTTGCTATCAACTTTTATGACAAACATGACTTATGTAATTATGTATTATCCCTTGGAATTATTGATATGATTATTATGGGTATTATATATTAATATTGTAACAAGCTGGAGCAATAATTCTACTTTAATATTTTATTATTCAAGGATTCAATCATACCGACTGGTCAGTAAATAATTTTCATAAGCATTCAGTCCAATCGAAAGGTTAAGAATGATGACCCAAATTGTTTTCAAATTGCCCATGAATATTGTATCTAAAATGTGTCATTTGTCCTTTGGACAAAATTATTTATTCACAAAGACAATATAAGTAGGTATATTATCATGTATTTTGAGTAGATTTTGATTACATACTAACTAATTGGGATTGCTGTATTTAACCTTAATTGCTTACAAAACAAATTACAGTAAAGTGCAAACCCATTCCTTGTTAAAAAAAAACTGAATTGGCTTATGTCCTTAGAATGTGGCCCTGGGAATGACATATGCCCATTTTATTATTAAACAATGCCAGTGAAGCCACAGTCATTCACTAGTTACAAATGAACACAATTTTAAAATACTTTATTTGTTACTTTATCCTAAATTCAAAACTAAATAGGTATACACTAGCTATTCTATATCAAATTGATTGTGAAGCATCTTGCAATTTCAATGCATGTTCTTACCTAAATTTACAGAATTAATTGCAATGCTTGTTTATTAAAATTCTATGTGTGTATAGCATGAATTTTATAAATTATCTTATCATTGAGAAAACTGTTTGAATTATGACTAAACATGGTTAACTAGGTTTGTTTCACAAATTGAGTTTTAATTAGTGTTTGTTTGACACCAATTATATGGGTTGATCATGACATCAATAATTGTTGGATAATCTATACATATATAATAAAGCTGATGAGGGTTGAAAGTCCAAACATTGAAGATATTAAAAAAAATGTTTGGAAATACTTAGAATCGATAGCAGAACATGTCTCAACAATTTCTAGATTTTTTGTCTGTTTATCTGTTACTCTGTTTATTTAAACGCTCATAACGCAAAAACAGTTGAACATGGTAATCATGATTTTTGGTATGTAGGTAATATGAGGTCTTAGGAGTGTCATAGACTTACACCTTTTATCCTGTAATAATGCGTGTGAAGGCGCGGGCGTCCACTAGTAAAAATATAGAACTACTTTTTGGATATTACTTACTTACTACTTATGTAATTGAGACTAAGCTATTGAGTAAGTAACAGAAAAAACTAATTGCTTTTCTATTTATGACTCCATTTTGTTTTTGTTTGTTTGTAATTGGTTGATTTTATTTTCTTAGTACCTAGTACCACAAGCCTCAGACACATAATAAAGTTTTAAACCAGCTGAACTTGCTATATGTAGGCACTATTAAGTTCATGGTGGCTAGATAATATTAGAAAGTTAGAAGGCAACATCTGGGCAAGAACAGCGCAACACGGGGAGTATTGGCGTAAGATGGAGGAGGTCTATACCCTGCAGTGGGTCTCATTAGGCTGATGATGCTGAAGTTCATTTCAGCATATTCCATGATAATTATGTATTACTTTTTTTATATAAGTTAATCTCTAATGATAGTGGAAAATTTATCATGATGACAGACATAAGTTCAACACTATAATTGCTACTGCTAGAGTTCAATCACCTTCCGCTATAAAAAACAAATCAAAGTTCAAGCCCCATCATGCTGTCATACCTATTTAGAAGGTACTTCTAGTTTTTACCTGATCAATACAATGTAATCTGTGAGTAATATGGAAAACAAGAATAATATTAAAAGGAAACATAGATGGTGAAGTGTTTGTAGTTATTAAATAATACAAGGTACTTACAATTTTTATGACAGAAAATAACTTGCGAATCTTCTTTTTCTATTGACTAATCTACATCTTGAATTATTATTTAAATTGACTGGTTTAAGAATGAGTGAGAAATTAAAAACAAAGTGATTGTAGAAATCAACTGATTCAGGTTTATACTTATTAATTAGAGAGTTAAAAAATAATTTAAAAAATCCTAAGTTTCTAGTAAAAGCACAACACAAAGCTAGATATAATTATATCATTTCCAAATTTTCCAGATGGAATGAGTCAACATTAAAGAACCCCCTAGAAGGTAGCAAGACAGCGTGGCCGGTCGCTCACAAGGAGTCCATATTTCTACCAGAATTTCCCATTTCCACCGACCTGCTGCAGAAAGACTTTGTCATTGAAGATACTATAGCTAAGGGGGCGTTTGGACAAGTTTACCGAGTGAAGAAAGTCAGTGAGGATAAGGAGTATGCACTGAAAGTGCTTAACAAGGCACAGGTATGTTTTTAATTGATTTGAATTATTTTTAGATCTACAATACCCTCCTCGGCTTGACGAATCAGTTTAATTCTCGATTCATGATGGAAGTACCAAAGACTCGCACGAAGCGCTTTGCTTCTACCTTCGTAGTAAGGACAGTGAGACTTTGGAACTGTCTACCTGTAGACTGTTGACCTTGTTCCTAAAAAATTATAACCCAAGGGTCTTCAAATCCAGAGTAAAAACGTTTCTCCTAGGCAAACGTGCAACATCTTAGACTACAGTGGTGCTTAAAATCAGGCAGGCTGTAGTCAAACTTTATCCTATACCATGTAAAAAAATTAAAAATTCTTCCAACAAACCAATGTATCTAAAGAGTTTACAAAGAAATACTGACATTCAGTTTATGGATGATATAAATAACTAGATTTCGGTTTCTCAACTCAGGCTTAGCAATTTAAGTAAGTTAGTTATAGTCAATACATAAAAAAAATGCCTAAAAACAGGTCACTAGGCCAACCAGAGAACTCGATTTAGGAAATTATATTTATCACCTATTTATATTGGAAGCACATGGCAACAATGATGATGAGTCATATAACATACTCAGGCAAAACAATACAGAGACTCCCCCTATCTATGATTATACTACTGAATTGTACAAAGTATTCAGAGAATCGAATTTTAATAGTGGACGAATTTCACCAGATTGCGATAGACCAATCAGCATTTATAGTACGCGATATTTTTATATGTTCAGTTACGTAGATCTATTTAAGGTCCCGGTTGTTTGTCTAGTACGGCAGTTGCTAAGCCATGTCAGAGGCCGTTAGGACAGCTTGATAAACTCTCGACACTCGAGTTGGCCACTCTCATTCGATCAGAAGAAGTAAAAGGCATCCGTTTTTACTGTAATAGGGCGTCCATTGGTTGTAACGTTGATAAAGTATTACATACGTTATGTATGAACGCGACCTTCACGCTCAGAAATTAGCTCCATTTCCGTTTGCCCAGATACTAGTTACTACGAGTTAACGAGTGTACTTACAAGAAGTTTTTAATAAATGAGTTCCTTCGCATTTGCCGAAAACTCGAGGCTCTATCGATTTGAAAAAGGAGGTTCCACGCTAACGTATAAGTTTAAATCAGAGTGCATGCATTTTTATAAGTTGCCTAAAATCATATCATTGTGTTTTGTATAACATTGTTGTGGATTTGTTAATCTTTCCCCACAATGGAGGGATTCATTTATCGTATTTTTTGGAAAAAAGATAACTCTTATGAGCCCTTGATCAATTTAACTAAATTGAGCAGTAATATAATTATTTCTGGAAAAAAACGTGCGTTTTGTATTATCATAGTCCTATCTATCTGGTGGCCTTGAGACGTGCGTAATCAGGAAGAGATAAACGAATCAAATATGCTAGTCTTTGACAAAATTATGTATCCGATGTATGAATGAAAGCGTGACCATGATGATCGCTGACCATTAGACTGATTGCAATCTAGTGCAATATTATCACATTACAAGGTAAGTAAATATGGGTGAAAATTTGTGAGTGTTATTCCTTATTTTGCCTTAAACAGTTAAACCGATATGGATGAGATTTGATGTAGAGATACCCCTCTAAGTCTTATAACTTCCGAGATCACCTGGAGTACTTCAGGACTAATTCCATTTAATCAAGCTTCGGTTTTTTCCCCTAGTCGAATTGGCATCCTCTATATGGTTCGAAATTCCAAAAAAACTCCTTCCCGGAGAACTACTATGGAAGTCAGTGAATGGCAATCCAATTATACTATATAGAGAGTAAATAATTAATATTATATACGAAGTAAATTTCATCTGCAATCAATACTTGGCTTCATTTTAGATCGACATCTTTAAAGAACGTCTATTTTAGGTCCAGTATCAAAGGCGTTATAGTTTAGCCTATTTTATTGCTTACAACTGGAGCAGGTCTCACATATTAATACACAATCGGGCCGCTATCACCTGACCTACATCGGATCCTATGCACTGATAAGCCTGGAGAGGCGTTAGCCGCTTGTTTATGTTCTACGGTGTTCGGTATTAGCTTGCATGTATCCGAGTGTAAGAAGTGCATTGCAAATTATAACACGTATATGACTGAACTCTGGCACTGTTGCATTTCTTGCATTTATTTATACGGAGTCATCATTTGAGCATTTTTTCGGCTTTAATTTAAGTTTTACGACTTTTGGAAATTGATTATTAGAACGAAAGATTAGAAAGAATAGATGATTTTTAAATGAGCATTTCCCGTACAAGATAAATTATGCCTGTGTTGTTCCGCTATGACTCTTCCAAGAGACGAAATTCGATGCAAAATAACACTTGAAGTTATTCCTAGTTACTTGCTTCATGTATTTCTACTATGTATTTCAGATAGTAAACGACAACGCGCTACGCCAGGTGAAAGAGGAGGCTCGCATCCAGTCGGCGGTCGGACATCACAGCTTCATCGCGAACGCTGTGGCGCGCTGGCAGACCAAGAAAAGGCTTTATATTGGTGAGGAAAACACTATAATTACTCATCATCGTCATCATCCACAGCCCTTGTGATGCCACTGCTGGGTATAGGCCTCCCTTTGCATGTGCCATCTGCGTCGATCTTGTGCAGACCTCATCTAGGTAGGACCCTCGACTTTGACGATGTCGTCGACATCTCGCGACCGGACGGCCCACTCCTCGCCTGCCAGTTCTAGGCCACCACTCTGTGACTGCTTTACTCCATCTGTTATAATTACTACTTAGTACTTACTAATCAAGTTTCATAGTTAAGAGAAGGCAACTGTCTTAACTGACTGAATAAATCTTTTTCGTATCGAATGAGAGTGGTCAACTGTTCCTTCTAGAGTTTATCAAACCGCCCTAAGGGCCTCTGACATGGTTTGACGACTGCAGTAATAAGACAAATATCCGGGACCTACAATTAAACGTCGGATGACAATCCGAGCCACGGAAGCGCCCAGAGTGGAATACCACTTTTAGGTCACCCATCCAAGGACTGACCGCGTCGATAATTGCTTAACATTGGTAATCGCAAGGGGCTCCATATGAAATATATGTTTGTGTGTCGCTGTGTGTTTGTACCTATGTGAATATGTTCATAGATATGTTTGTGAGATATCAAGACATCTTATTCAGAACTAGTTTAGTCTTATTTTGTGTAACTATTTACATAGCTGTGCCCATTAAGTTTATTTTTGTGTTAGTTTTAACAGTGTGTATACATTTTATTATTAAACGTTTTGTGAGACATTCTTATCAATATGTAACTATTACGGTTTTCACTCAACTGACCTTGCCTTCAGTTTCTTTAGACTTATTTTATCAGGAGACTTCGCATTCGCATTAATTACCAAACCTAATTAGGTGAGCACTGCCGCCGCTGATAACGACGCGACAATATTTGGATACGAAACGCTAAATACCTACATACGATTTGGATATATTTCTGAGTGGTGGGTTCTAAAGATTGATAAATATGTATGTTTTGGCCTTGAATATGCGAATGAGGACATGAAATTGAAATACTCAGTCATAAGTATTTTAGGTTTGGGATACTTACATATAAGTCGTTACTTCGCTCAGTCTGAAGTGTATGGAAATGAGTGTGGATTTTCGCGCCTGGCAGTTAGTAGACCGTAGCCTAATGGTTAAGGCGTTCCGGACGGTGATCGGAAATACGCAGGTTCAAATCTTGCCGGTCGTGATTTTTTTCGCTCATTTTTCAATAAAAGTTTAATTTAAAACAACCATAGTGCAGGTTTAGCACTTAATAAATTGAAATGAAAAATGAAATGAAATTTGTTTATTTTGCATTATACTTATTGCATAACATTGTATGAAAATCCAACGGCATCCGAACTAGTTTATAACTGTGTTTCGGTTGCCGATGGCTTCTCCCCGTTTGGCTTGACATAAAAATAAGTAATTAATTCTAGTAACTTAATTAAATTAAACAGAGTATTAAAAATTATTTTGGATTAACTCATACTTACATATATTTCTTACACATAACAAAATGTTATATGTACCTACCTGATTGGTCTTACTATCATGTGACCGTCACATAATATAGACATGCTATTATGTGGCTTGCATTTCCAAAAAACAACTCTCTTCTCTTCTTAGTCGTGTCCCTCACTAGTGAGGATCGTGACTCCTTCTGATACTGTTGACTAGTTGTCGCCATCGGTTTCGTTCGGTTGCTTGGTGCATTGCAACATTTATTGGCATCTCCAGCTCTTTAGTTATTTGGTCAGACCACCGTATGGGACTCCGGCCTCTCGGTCTCTTTCTTTCAACTTTCCCGGTCACTATAAGCAACAAAGCCATGAAAATATTTTCAATAAATATTCCACAGAATTTAATTAATAACAACAGAATTGTAATTAATTTCTTTGTTTAAATGCAATCATTGACCGTGACAGTTGAGCCTAATTCAGTATTTATGAATGAACTATGAACTAGTGCATATTATCAGCCACTATGTTGCCGAGTGATCAGGGAGTGCTACTATTGTTAGTGTTAACATGTAAGCAATCTTCTGACAATGTTACTTATTTTAATTATTCTTTAGGTGCACTTATCAAGTCGCAGAAGGAACCATATAATATCGGGTGAGCTGTAGTCAAACGCAAACCTATACAACGTAAAAGAAAAAAAAAGTTTTAGACTATCTCTACAACATTATGTTCATACTTATTGTCCTTGTTTTAACAACTATATTTTGTTAAAACAAGGACGCTACTCTGAATGGTTTGGTTTGATCTAAGTCCCTGATTTTTATTGGTTCTTATAAGTGCTTAAACGTCCGAGACCGTCAGTGTATGTGTAAAATTTAATTATTATATTGTCTTGATGCCCAAGAAAGCCAGATGGGTGAAACTGCTTACACATGTACGGTAAGACAGTACTAAAGAAATCCAATGTCTGACTTATCATTAAAGTAATTTTACAGTAAGATTATGGTATGTCGTAGTAATCCCCAGGTTATCACCACTAAATATATCATAGCCAAGTCACGGCCGTATCTCAAGATATTAATTATATTGTTTATTTACGTGCACTACTTTCCTGTGTTTGTTTTAGTTATGCGCTAACTTTGGTGGTGCGAAGTTTCATTGTGCGGTTTTTTAAGGAATATAAATTCCTCGCAGTTTTTGGTGAAAAGTGGTGTTTGTTAGTGAAGTTTTGAGTAAAATGAGGTGAGAGTTTTTATCGTTACAAGTCTTTGTTTGGCCGTGTTTTTAGGTTGGACACAGTGCATTCAAACACTGGATTTATTTATTCAAAATTCATGATATCAAAGTAGCAAGTAAGATGGGTTAACTTTCCTTCTAGGCATTATATCAGCAGGAATGGTTTTGGTATTGTAAACAAAATTATCTAAAGACAAAAAAGCTATAAAAATTTCAATTATGTATAACGTTAATTATTCGGTTTACAAGAATGTATGTTGAAATCAGATGCTTCTATAGCTTCCATCTTACGGTAAAAACCTAAATCAATCAAGGCTACTGCAGGTTGGCACCGCTTTCTGGTCCAAGTTCCCAAGACCCGCACTTAGCGTTTTGCATCCACTTTTATAATGAGAACTGTTAAAACTGTGGAACTCCCTGCCTGACTCCCAGTTCTCCGTGGAATATAATTTTGCGATCTGCAAAGCGAGAGTGAATCGGTTCTTACTGGGTAAGCACGTTCTATCCTTGACCGTAATAATGGCTTACCATCAGGCGAATTACCCATTCCTTGTAAAAAACCTAATGAATATCTGATTAGTAATTATTTTTTACTAATCGTTTCAAAACTGTTAATGTTTATATTCCTCTTGCCCATGTTCCTTAATTCATGGGATCGGCTCCGGATCTACTACCTCATTTGAAAAATATCAACTATTACATATAATAGTGAAAATATAAACAAAAAACTGTCCAACTCATTAATTTATTTATCAATCATCAATTTATTTATTTATATTTATTTATTTAATTATAATGTGTTCTGAAGTCAATACCTTATTTATCTAAATATAGCTCTGACACACTGAACTCGTAGGTAATGAAAACAATACTTTTATTCTCTTTTTATCTCGGAATAAAATAAACAACTTTAAAGAAATCTGTACTTTTCTTCCAGTTGTTTACGTGGTTGAGGAAATAAGTACTTTATATACCTATCTTTATATATACCATACATACGTTTTTATCCCAGGAAAACCTTTTAAAGTTACCACCCAATGCCGGGGACGATTTACGGTGGTTATGTGGGAGTCGCATTGCCTAACCTAACCCTAAACATACGCACATAAAAACCTGGGGTGTTAATCTTCCGCCTCGCTGATCGAGGCTCCGAGAATGCTATGCATAAAACCGCAGCATAATATATATACCTAGAATAGTTCACATGCACCCTGAACGCTGGGCTGGGATCGTGACACAGTGGGAACCCCAGGGGCGACGCAGTCGAGGAAGGCTCAGGACTCGCTGGCGTCGCGATCTCGACCAGTTTCTGAGTGACTGGTGTGAGGAGGTTATCGACCGAGATTCATGGAGGGAGTTGGGAACTTTGCCCAGGACAGTACAGGTCGACAAAAAATATCTAGAATACACCACAAGACTATTTGACACTTACAACTACGGAATTCTCAGCCAAATTAGCTTTGTTTATAATATATTGATTAAATCCGACCTAGTATGAAAGGTGATTGTTCGCAATTTAGCACGTTTTGATTACGATTTCACTGATAACAGTATTTATCTTTGATTCGTAAGGCGTATACAATGTGTTAAATCTCTACGTCATACTTTTTATATGTACCCTTTAGCCTACTACGGGAGAATTTAAAAAGATTTTGCAATACTGACTATAAGAAATGAAGTTGATGTTGAAGAACAAGTGACAAATACTGTGAAAAAAGAATAGACAGACTGGCGTATATAATAATGACTTTAACATGTGTACGTTTATGTATACCTTGCTTACAGGGAAGATGCTGGATCTCACCATACAGGCTTACCTAGTGTGAAGTTCAGCGTACACTTTCTGACTATTGTAAATATTGTATAAACTTCACTTATTACTAAGTGTGCATTTTGATCTTTACACTATCATGTCTGGATAGAATTAAGATTACACCCATGACAGATATAGTCTAATTTTTATTTATAACGTGGATAAAACCGCGGTGCCTCGCTAGTGTACTAAGTACAGGATTTTCTCATAACTGATTTTATATTAAAATTTGTACAATTTTGTTTGTCACGTTAATCAACAATTATTATTTTATATATGTTTATTGTTGACTCAATATTAATATAGCGTATGTTTCAGTTTCAGAACACATTCCCGGAGGCGAGTTGCTGGCGCTGCTGGAGCGGTGCGGCAAGCTGCCTGAGGAGCTAGTCAAGATATTCATCGCTGAGATCGCTATTGCTATAGGTAATAAAGACATTGTACTTATAACTTAATCCCTTAATTGATTTCTTTATAATTATTTCGGTAATTATAAAGAAATCAATTAAGGGAAAAGGATATAATCATATGTAAAATAGTGTGGCTTAGCGGTTCCAGTGTCTGCTTTACATCCAGACGCACCCTAGTTCGAATCCGGCCCTACATCAATGAATTGTATTTTCAAGTTATGTGTGTATTTGCACTCACTTTACGGTGAAGGAAGACATCGTGAGGAAACCGACATGTTTGAGGACCACAGTATCTGAGGACATGTGTCTTCCGTGGAAGGACCTGGCCGCCCACCACGATGTATCTGCCCAAGAAAACTTTCCTAACGGATTAATTCTGCGGGGGAGTCAAGACCCTCAGTCATGAGGAATACGACTCAAGGGTTGTAAAATAAGCTGAAATAAGGTCCTGTCTGTTTATCAAGAGATTTCAAACAGTCATACAACGACTACCGTACTATGGCCGCGATCTATGTATTATTTATACTATACAAACGTTATTGAGCCAAAAAACTAATTACATGTGGTTTACCGCCACCACGCTGTTATGTATGTCTGAATATCTTGGCAGACGTGAAAAAGAAGCAATGACGTTTCAAAATCGGAAGCTATCATATTTCATGAATGGACAATATCATCTGTTTGACGCCTCTGATTTTATCTTTCCAGCGTTTTCTATTAAACTGTTCAATTTTTTACTGCTTCTGACAATCCCCCTCCAAATTATTCCAGATTTCCTCCACAACGCCGGCGTGGTGTACCGCGACCTGAAGCCCGAGAACATCCTGCTCGACTGTGCCTACCACGTGCGAGTCATTGACTTCGGCCTCTCCAAGTGGCTCAGTCTCGGGAGCAGGACCACCACGCTCTGCGGGACTATACAGTATATGGGTGAGTAGATGCTTCTTGTTTTTCGTGTTTTTTTTTATGTGGGATAAATTTAAGTTTGACTACAGCCTGTCTGATGTTAAGCATTGCTGTAGTCTATGGTGTAACACGCTTACCTAGAAGATAAACTCTAGATTTGAAGACCCCTGGACTGGACTGTAGTTCGAAGGAAATATAGCTGTTCATTCATTTCATACTATGAAGATATACCAGAATGTATTTGTTAAAAAGGGGTGTCAAATAAAATACATATCTGTCAGCTGAACACAACTTATTGATATTAGTTTTTAAAAATAAATGTTCCGGGATAATGCACACAGCGCCATCTAGCCCCACACTAAAAACGATTGTGTCGTGGGTGCTAGATAACGGAATGATAATAGTTGGAATCTTAACAGTCAGTGAGAGACTGTTTTAACATTTGATGTAGTCGTACATACATATGTATTTATTTGTGGCCTTATTCTGGCTAACTGTGCTCTGTGCCTGCTCTGGTCATGGTACAAACCTATTGCGAAATTTCTGACAGTCCTCAGATAGTGAAGAAATGAGTTGATATTCCTAATTCACAGTAATTCATGCTGTAAGCGGTATATTCTTAACATGTCCGCAGCTACCGACTTGTGAAAATGCAATATATACCTAACTACCTATATAGTAGTAATCCAACAGATATATTAGTTTAGCTAGAGGGAACTAAACCGGCCATTCTCCATTTCAGTACACACGTTGACAACACTATATTAAAGATGGCCGCCGTGTGTTGTTAGTGTCGCTGTGTGTGAGTGTGTGCGTGTGTGACTATGTGGGTGTGACGGCACCATGAACGCGCGGACGATACTGTTCGAGCTGGGCATGGAGGGGCGGCAGGTGGACGAGGTGGTGGCCAGCATCTTCCACACCGTGCTGTTCCACCGCTCCAGCGGCAAGTTCACCTACAACAGCGAGGAGAGCTACTCCATCCGCACCGTCAGCTACGTCGACGTCGACTGCGACTTCATAGACTTCACCTACGTCTGCTGCGAGTCGGAGGCTCTCTCGCTCAACGTCAAACGAGAGATATCCGACTTCTCTGACCTCCTACGAGCAGTCGACGGAACGTCAGCGCCGCCTAGAGGCTCCATATCCCTGGAATTCTTTCAAAAACGACGCGCGCGATGGCCCTTCCAACCGGAATGCGTGCCCTGGGAGGTGTGGACCGTGTACTGCGAACTCACAGAGTCCAGAAACGAGCAGGACATGAACAGCAAGCACGAGAACGTGGTCGAAATGTTGCAGGATAAAATTGTGTTCATAACGGAGATCATCAATAGACACGAGTACGTCCCCAAGATGCCGAGCCGGTCCGACGCAGACCTCATATTCGACACCAAGTACTCCGACATACAGCCTTACCTGTTCAAGATACATTACAACCTGTCGGGCGCACCGAGCACCACCGTCGGTAATACGTTCCGCAAAATTATTAGGGACACGCTGTTTTAAATTAAAGTAATACATGGCGGGAAAACGGTTGCAAATTCCAAGTCAGAAAATACTTTAGAAATTGATATCAAATTTATAAAATTGTGAAGTTATAGGAAACGGCCCCACACTCGCCAGCAATAGTAATTTTAATTGAATCGACATTTTTATTTTTTTTGTGGTTTTGAAAAATACATGTAAATAGTTTATCTAATTTTAATTATAACTATGACTTTGACAACATTTGGACAATATAATGATTTACTTTCTAGAATGTGTTATTTCTCGTAACTTATTAATGTAGAGTTTTGTTTATTTTTGTAGCACAAAGTGTAGCTTGCAACTGAACTCATCTCGGAACAATTTACTGCTAGAATTAAATACAAAATGTTTGATAGAGAGAGTTTGAACCAAGTACTTTATGTTCTGTTGTATCTTAACGAGTATAGTGTGTAATATTTTTGTTAATTTATCGACTATAAGTAGCTATACACGCTGGTTGACGCGACCACACACTCGACCTAAAATTTTATTCGTCTTTATACAATCTTTTGTGATAGATTAGTAATACCACTAACACAATACAGCACCGAGTCGGAACTATTTTCGTTGAAACATCTACGATTTTCTATCTTTAATATTTCCTAGAAACGGTGTCTCAACGGAAATGGTTCCACTTTGAAACATATTTTAATCGTTGACGTAAGAACAATAACTCTAGGATAGTGAATTACTTGATAAATATGATTAAGAGTGAAGACGATACACTCGCACAGTATAGTAGAGTCATTTGACTATTTTTCGTGTGGTTTTACAAAAAATAGCTTTGTGATATAGCTAAGAGAAAAATTCCAGAAAAAATACATATGTGTGAGCTATAATATAATAAATCGTCGAAGTTTATTATTCTGCATCTGTGTAATATAATACATAAATAGTTGTACATATATATTGTTAGGGATCCAGTTTTAACGTTTTAATGAATTCGAATAAACGAAATGTGGTACGATCGTTCAAGCTGTATGATCTAAAACTGTTAGACTTAGTGATTTGTTATGTAATAAATTTGTAAATAACAAGAATCGGTGCATGGAAAGTCTCATAGAATGTAAGATGTAATTTAGTCGTTCTATTTACGTAGGATTGTGTTCTGTGCTTCCCGAGATGGGAAGTGTTTTTATGTTTGAGTGTTATTGTAACTTAAAGTTGGGTAACTTCTCGGCAGGTTCGCAAGGGACCTTACTTATGATTGAAATGTGCTTATTTCGCACTCAAGTTGTCGCTAAACTTGTATGAAAGCAAACGAAAAAAGTAAGTTATTAGAATGTAAAGCATTTTACTTGCTTTCTTTAGACGTTGGTTGATTTTATTGTCGTGATTATTTTTGTTTGTTTTCAAATGAGTGTGTAGGTTTGTTGTGTTGCTTTAATTTTTCACCACTATGTCTATATGATATGAAAACCTTATGATGTCCATGACCGGTATATTCTATTTTCTTTTATACGCGATGCAATACGATTAGCTGATATTGTGATTCTTGTTTCGGCGATAGCGGAGTAGGATATAATTGTTCAATATTTCGGCTTCGTATCTGTGAATTAAGTCCATCCACTTTATTTATTTATTCTCCTACCTCATTTAGTGAGTAGAGTTAGATTTTTTGATATGTTGAATCGCCTATTACTGTACCTATAATACCTATGTCCTAAATAGATAATTGTTATTATAAACTATTTATCACAAATATTATCACCAAAGACGAGGCTGTACTACATGCTTTTAAATTTTTCTAAATCATTACTTATGGAATGAAAAGTCTTAGAACTTTCACAATCTCTTTTTTAAGTATCAAATTGTTCCATGTATCCATAATATGTAAATTTCATATCAAACAAGTACCTTTGTGTTATAACCTAGATGTTTTACTAAATCTGGTGTAACGACAATATGCATATAAATGTATGTATCTTCATATGTGCCTCGCTTGACATGTTTTACTCTATCGAGCACATTGTAATATATAAAAATAATGAAAAATAATTTATCATCAAATAAAACTCTCGCTATGGCCTTATTTTAAATATTTTTACATTCGTGGAGCGTGTAAATATCGGCTGTTACATATTAGAATATATGAGATGAAATGGTATATATGTTGTGATCTATAAGTTCAAAAAATAATAAGCAAAAAAAATTAGTCTTGTGATAATTTATATTTAATAAGTGAATAAATGATGAAGTATTATTTTGTTGTTTTCTTGTTAAGTTATAAGCTGTTTGCCTAGTACGGCAGTCGTAAAGCCATGTCAGAGGCCCTTAGGGCGCCTTAATAAACTCTCGACATCAGAGTTGGCCACTCTCATTCGAAAAGTAGAAGATATTACATATACAAAACATACCTTCTTTGAGATCTTTTTGATAAATACTAAACAAGTATTATAAGTAGTACCTAAGTAAAAATACTATAGCAGATACGAGTATAAGATCTACATAATACCTATGTCTGAATGTGATTTAGATTAAGTTTTCGAATTTTATTATGTTGATTGAAAGATTTTCAGCAGTAGTGTGCACGAGGTAGCTTTTTAATTATTATCTAAGTAGTTTACCAAGTTTTCTGGCCATTTTCATGACAGGGATAAATTCTAGTATTGAACACGATTATGATTAATTCCTAGGGTAGGTTCTTCATTATAACAAGGTTCTATGGTAATTATCACCTTTCGGTCACCCATCCAAAAACCGAATCTATCGACGGTACTCAGGTATAAGTGATATGATAATGTTAAGAACTCCTAGTTAAGAATAAATAAAATAGCCTTTTTCCTGAATGAAAAAATATTTTAGTTACAGTTCTTAATATTAAAGGGGCAGGGCACCCAGAAGCGGGTAAATGCTCCTCCTTGCTGTCCCAGAATTTCTATTATAATAAAGAATTTCTAGTTACAGGGACTGACTATATGTGGTTTTTTAAAGAAATGATATAAATTATATAGAAATAGCCGCTCAGTCTGAAGTGTATGAAAATGAGTGTGGATTTTCGCGCCTGGCAGTTAGTAGACCGTAGCCTAGTGGTTAAGGCGTTCTGACGGTAGCAGAAATACGCAGGTTCGAATCCTGCCGGTCGTGATTATTTTCGCTCATTTTCCAATAAAAGTTTAATTTATATAGAATAGTTATAAAAAAAAACGAATAAAGTGTGTGAATCTCAAGTAAGAAGACTTTAAGTGCTACACGTGTCCAGACGTTCCTTCCAAAAGTAATTATGCATATTTTTATTATTTATTTAATTATTTGTAATCTAGTGTTAATTAAACTTTAAAGTTAACTTTAGTATGAATGGGGGAATGAAAGTTGCGTTGAGCACGAGAAGTTTGAATGCTTGTACTTTAGATGATAATATTTTATTTATTCATCTTGTTGAACAGAAATTTATTCTTTACTAAAATGATTTATAGAGATATTTATATATAATTTAACTATATATTCTGTCCATACTGATGTAGAGTCTTAGAGTTTAAACTGATACAGAAATTTGTACATTTTTTTACCTACTTTTTATGAGTATACAATAATTAATTTATTTTAACAATTTTGTCTCATAAAATAAGATTATTCCTGCCGGTAGTGATTATTTTCGCTCATTTTTAGATATATGTATATATGGACAGATACAGATAGACCGAATATGATAAAAAAAACTTGTGTTTAATAACTGACTCAATTAATATTGATATGTATATATATATGTCCTTAATGGTAATGTTTGTCTGTGTAGCCCCCGAGGTGGTGAGTGGCGAGCCCTATGGTCATGCCGTGGACTGGTGGGCGCTCGGCGTGCTGCTCTGCAGGATGCTTACCAATCAGGTAAATATATACAAATATACAAAATATTTATTAACATAATAAAAACGGGTAACAATAAATTTCGTGAAACCTCTGGCCTTGTGCTAGTCGTGAGACTGTGTTACAAGTTACGTACAATATCGTAATATACTTATCCTTTTTTTATTCAGAACTTATAAAGCATAAAATAACTAACTAAACTTAAAAAACGAAATACTAACAATAATAATAGGTACAAATTTAAACTACTTCTAATACTAAAATCTTAATCTAAAATGCTTGTAGAAGAAGAAAAGGTATGCTTATCTTTTGAGCAACGGCAGCATAAAATAAAATAGCTTTTATTTTACACTTATACTTTATTCATTTAGTACTTTGAAGTAGCAATTGGAAGTGAAGTGAGGTTTAGCCTGCGAAACCAAGCAATTGCTTGAATAAAAAAATAATAATTAATAATTGAAAAATCTATCTTGCAAAAACAACTCTTGCCAGTGTGCAATTGCTCTCGCAGGTCTGATTCCACTACGCCTCTCACTAACATTATAATAGTGAAAGATGGCTTTTGAGTCTCTTCCTTCTTTCTTTGTGCTTAAATCGCTGAACAGATTTGAATGAGATATGGTATGAGATAGATCAGACTTTGGACTAGGCTACTTTTTAGCCAGGTTTATCAAATATCTAGGAGAATTATTAACGCTCCTGGGCGCCGGATGTATATTATTTTTATATTGATTTACTATTTGTATTCTGGCAAAATTCTAATCTCTGTAATTATAACCGCGTCTCCGCAAGCCTAGTGGAGCATGCCGCTGGTGGACGAAGAATGTAATGAAGCTTCGTACCTACTTGTTAACTGATACTCGTACTAAGCGATGAAGGCAAAAATATCTATTTTACGAGGCAATCCTACATTATACTCGTATGGCAAAGTAAACAGTTATTTTTCAAAATTATATTCCATTACGATTCCTATCATTATCCATTGCCTATATCTTAATTTATAAAATCACTTAATTTATACTTCGAATAAAAAAAAACAGATGATTATAAAAACATATTTTATTTAATTACAGACTATTTTACTCGCTATAAATCACTTATAGTACCTGAAATTCGATAATTTACTTTGACAATTAATAATAATTACAACGTGCGTAATTTTCGTGTTATTTTAAATAGTCTCTAGTACAACTAATGGAGGGGATGTTCCCTCTCGTTTGCACTAACAGTAGCATTCATCTCTCGCACTCTGTCTATCGCACTCCGCGCGGGCGGCGGGCGCGGGCGGCGGGCGCGCGTCGAGGGCGGCGGCCGTCGACACAAGCCCGCCGCTTGGTTCCCTCTCACTCGCACCTAGCCTATTTCTCGCTGCTCTCCTCGGACGACGAGCTGTTGTCCTTCTCTGCACTCGACTCGCTGCTCTCTTGCGAGTCCTTCTTCTCGGGCTTCTCGCCGGAAGCAGGCGCGTCTCCTTGAGGCTTCTCCTCGGCCTTAGGAGGAGCGCTCTCTTCAGGTTTAGCCTGAGGTTGAGCTTCGGATTTCTCAACCTTTTCGGGGGCCTTTTCGGCTTCAGCTACAGCTGCGGTGGCGGGGGCATCTCCGGCGACTGCCACGGCGGCAGGCACGGCAGCGGCCTTAGCCTGCGGAGCTGGCTCGACACCGGCTTCGATGGGGATTACGGATTCTGGGGCGGGCGCAGCCTCGGTGGCGGCCTCGACCTTCTCTACAGGTGCGGCCTTTACTTCCGCTTCGGGTTTTTTGCTGGGCTCTTCCGGTTTGACTGCCGCCTTTTCTATTGCTTTGGGTTCCTCTGGAGCGGCCACCGCTTCGGACTTTCCTTGAGCTGGCACCTCGGCGGGCTTTTCAGGTACAGTCTCGCGTTCCACTCGTGGACCTTCCTCAGCGGTAACTTTAGCTTCAGTCGTAGCCTCAGCAGCAGGTTCGGCGGATTTCTCTACTGGCTTGTCCTCAACCTTGCTCACTTCGGGCTTAGCGGCCTCAGGTACAACGGCTTCAGGTGCAATATCTTCTGCTTTTTTGGGTTCAGGTGCTACTTCTTCCTTAGGGGAAGCAACAATTTCGCTTCTGGCAGATGGGTTCACGCCTTCCATACCGACAGCTTCGTCTGCGATACCAGAGTTGGTGTTTGCAGCTTTGATAACATCAATGGGAGTAGCCTTAGGGATCTCTTCCGCGGCGACTTTAACGGCTGGCTCCTCCTTTTTAGGCTCTTCTACAGGCTTGGCGTCCACGTTCTCGGCTTTTTCTTTAGACTCCTCCTTGGCGGGTTTCTTCTCAGCTTCAGGTTCTACAGAAGCAGCCGTAACTACAACGGTGGGCTCAACCTGGAGTATAGAGGGTGCGTTTTCGGGTACGGCAGCAGGTGCGGCTTCCGGCGCAGCTGACACCTCTGCAGGAGCATTCTTTGCCTCAATTTCGACAGGTTTCTCGGGCTCAACAACAGACGCTTGTTCGGGCTTCTTCTCGTCGGCCTGAGGAAGCTCCTCCGCCTTGACTGCCGCTGCGGGGGCGGGCGCCACAGGCTCCTTGACCTCGGCCTTTTCGTCGGCTACTGGCATCGCCAAGCTCACAGCCGCAAAGGCCATACATAATAGTAAGACCTTCATCCTGGAAAGACAAAACGCGCAATTAGTGGTCTGGCTAATAACCGAGAGATAATCGTAAATGCGAGTGCACGTCTGCAAGTCGTGAGCTCCGTAAGGCCAATGTTACACGCCGGCCGGCTTCGGAGATTCGCAGCAATTTTCCTATTAAGATTGAATCATCTAAGGGTCTGATCGATGGGGGACGGGACTTAACTTCTAGTCGCTTCGAATTGATGCCAATAATATGATTAAGTAGGATGTAAACTATTTGTGAAAGTGGAGTAAGTACTCCGCGGTAATTTCTCACGACGGCTCGTAATGAGAATGCGACTGGGATATGATCATGATCAATAATAATTGCTACATAGCAGTTAGCATCTTGTTAAGTTGAATGGATCTAGCTATTTTTTGCTCGTATCTTCGAGAGCTCATCTATTTTCCATTAGGCTGCGGGCTCTTGAACCTAAGTTCTATTTATAGTGCGTAGTTAAAGGTAGGGCGTTTAATCGATATCCCAGGTCCCGCCGGAATGTGGTCTGGCGCCGGCCTGCAAATAGATTATACTGCCCCCGCCGGGACTTAATGCCTTTAAAATAACTAGTCATTAACGTTCGCTCGACTCGCCATTATCTTCTGCGTGTAACTTGATATTACTTAGTTAATGCAGTTAGGATGATGTGTGCCTCATTTGAATACTTTTGTTGGAACAAAAGAGTTTTCGTGGTTTGAGTTAGTACCCAAAATGGGCGGGAATATGTCATCGTTGTTTTTAGATTATGTTATATTGTTTGGGTTAGTTTTGGCGTAAGGTGGAGCGCGTGCCATGATAGACACTTCCTAGTGGTCGCGGCGCAGGATGCACGCGCGCTGGCGATATGGATGATCCGGCTAGACGTCAACGGCACAACATCTGAATATTAATTGGCTCATTGAGTTGAATCGCCAACTAGAATGCAATACGTGCCGTTGCGTGAATGATTCACGAGAATAGTACGAGTCTGCAAACGAGTGTTATTTATAGGGACGAGGGGGCAGATGGTCGAGTCGAGGCGTAAGATCGCCGGCGAGCCCGTTCGTATTTCTTTTATGTATTACTGCTGAGGGCTCAAGTTCACGCAACGAGAGCCGGTTTCGACACGAGGCTCCGGTTACTTGTTATTACTGACTTATTACGCGCCCACTTTGTTCTTACTTCATTCTTAATCGATATGTTATGGATGCAATTTATACTTTTTGCTTTGTGGTACATTTTTGTTTATCGAGTTTTGCAACCCGATGATCGTTGAGAATTATTCTGGACCTTGAAGTCTTTTTATCTGTTACTGTGAACTCGGAGCGTCCATTACGGCGCTACGCACTGTTATTATGGGCCTTTATTCTAGTGATTTGTTGGTTTTGTAAGAGCTTATGAGATTAATATCGGAGTTATGTGTGGGCTGGGCCGTAAATGAAGTCTTGCCCAAAAGTTCAGTGCAGCTGCCACTGTTGCGAGAATAGAGCTGCGGGCTATTTGAATTTATATTACAAATTAAAAGGGCATTTCTATGATAAAGAGATGTATAATGTAGGTACATTCCGTTCATTCGAATCTTCAATGATGGTCTCTGGGTTGTTTGAGTTATGTTCTGTAATACACATCCCGACGAAATTGAAAATTCTCTGCGCAAAAAAGAAGATTGCGCATCAATTTCGCAAACGAGTTCTCGTCGCGTCCAATACATAATGTGTCTTACTGGCGGCCATTGCCTCCGACCCTGGCGCTGCCATCTGATTGCATTCATATTATTATACTCTCCGACGCTGGATTTTACTCGCGCATTACTTTTTTCATGACTCCATTTTGGAACTCGTAATTCTAGAGTAGCTGTATTTTATGAGGGGCAAGGACCTGCGTTCAGATGAACGTTTCAAATATACCTAAAGATTAATATGATAATAATAATATAGACATTAGTATGAGCACGAGCACATTACATTAGTATGAGCACGAGCACATTACATTAGTATGAGCACGAGCACATTACATTAGTATGAGCACGAGCACATTACATTAGTATGAGCACGAGCACATTACATTAGTATGAGCACGAGCACATTACATGTTCAAAGTAGTGGTTTTATAAAACTATGGACGTTAATTACCATGGTAATGTGGAAACCGGATTACCTACATATTATAATCTCATCATCGTATTAGAATAAATTTTCCGACATAATTTTTGAGGAAAATAAGTACTTAGACAGGTTATAGGAATGTGCCAAGGAAAACCCTTAGAATAATAAAATACCACAAGATCATATGACAATGGGATGTTGGTTGAATTCATTTTCAAACGCACAAATTACAAAAGAATATATAAAAAAATCTACATGCTTGAAATAATACAAAGACCATCGAATATGTAAAAATGAGTTAATTAAGATATCCATCACAAAATTATCTGGTTTAAGCGTGGTCCAGTTATTTTCTGGAAGGATATCCTCGGCGGGCTGAGGGCAAAGATTGTCGGCTTCCCACACGTCGAGCCAATCTTCCAATTGATGGAGCATGCGCACTTATTGTGCCAATGGAAAAAATACCAGCCAGTTAGCGTTTGCCGCATACTGACACACGTGATTCCTTTATTTTAGCTTATGTCATAAAAACTGTTATCTTAGGTAAATGCTCCTAATATTACAATCATCAGCCAGTATCCGTCCGCTCCTGGACAAAGGTTTCATAAAAAAAATCTGGTTTTCTAAAACTATCGTATCAGCTGTAAATAGGCTTCTATCTTTTACTCGCCTCTAAATAAGCTTGCGTCTGACTACAGCCTATATGATATGAAACTTCACAATGTACTCTTCCTTTGTCTGACCAAGCGTGGTACACTTTGACTTGAAAACCCGAATATTTTGTGTCACATATAGTTATTATTTTAGTCACGGAATATTTATTTGTAATCTGTAATCATGATTCCATTTATTCTAAAGGTAACATGCTCTGGCAATTTTTTTCTACTGTACAATAACTCTTGGCTTTCCTCGACTATACTTTTCGAAGACTTTTATCCCTTACTGCCTGCATGTCCATTGTGAAGACCATTAAGGAATATTGCTTCCAAAATAGTTAACATCTTGAAGCAAATCTGTTCTTGGAAAGTCTATTTGCTCTTCCTCCGACTCTTTAATTTAAGTAAATAGATAAACTTCATTTTTTTTCCATCCACGGTAGCTATGCTTTTATGATGATTCAAAACGAAAATTGCTCTAAAAAAGAAACATCTTGTGGCAAATTTGTTCTTGGAAATCCTTTGCTCTGGCTTCCTTCGGCTGTATAATTTGCGTCAATGGATATAATGTTATCCATCAAGTAGCTGCATTGCGTGGGATTGGTCGGGGTCAGGGACCCTGCTCGCTTCCTGGTCCAGTCGGGAACACGTTCTTTGTGCATTGACTGGCTACTCTCTTTGCCTTTCTAGAAGGTTCCTGGTTGGTTTGCTTTTGCTTTTGTTTCGAGGGGTTTATTTGTGGCTAATTGGATATAAGGTGGCTTAGTTTAAAAAAAAAAACCGGCCAAGTGCGAGTCGGACTCGCGCACCGAGGGTTCCGTACAAACCTGCAAGGTTTACAAAGAGTTTATGAGGAAATGGGTAGTAAGTTTAAGATTATTAAAAAAAAATATATTTTGTGATGTAACTAAAAATTTATGGTTTTCGTAATTTTTCCTTTATCTATGCTATAAGACGTTGCTTCGTACCAAATTTCAAGATTCTGAGTTCACGGGAAGCACCCTGTAGGTTTTGATTCCCTTGCAAGTGTCGAAAATTTGCGGCATAAATGGCTGTATCTTTTGATTGCGTTGGCTTAGAAGTTTGATTTTTTCACAGCTTCAAGGGACAGTAGACCTGAGTAATTGATATAAATTTCAGCTTCATACCTCTACGCGTTCCTGAGAAAAAGGGTCTTGACAGACGGACGGACGGACGGACAGACGGACAACAAAGTGATCCTATAAGGGTTCCGTTTTTTCCTTTTGAGGTACGGAACCCTAAAAATGTAGTGATCCCTTTTATGTGGAACGAATATATGTTGCTACATATTTCTTGGACATTCTCTTTCTACTCGTATAAGCATGAGTAGGTACTTATCGCCTCAGAGTTGCTTAGATGTCTGTTTTGCAAACGTTTATTTTATAATCGATTTTATGCAAGCTCAGATCACATGCTTCTCTTTTTATGACTCTTATTAGCATAATATCGTTATCATTGTCGTAAGAAACGGTACATGAAAAATGTAGTTTTTGCCTCGTTCGATTAT